>OX452979.1:7502500-10002500 GCA_949699065.1 Metalampra italica | reverse complement strand
CGATGTATTTGACTAGGTACAGCATTGTTGATTTATCTTGAGCCTGTGTTGTAACCGCCGGTTTAATAGATATAAGAAATATGAATTTAAATTCATAAAGATCACGAGACCAAGCCAAAACCTATAAAAAAAAGTTACCAAAACAAGGCCGGACGATGCAGATCGGCATATCGCCGGCCATAGTTCGCACCGCTTCCTCTGCTACAGCCTTTGTGTACAAGTAAGTATTGTACCGACCCTCCGTGAGCCTGAAAATAATTATAACAAATGGTACTGTCACACCGTACAACTTTCCTACTGATTCCCAACTGACTTGACAATTTTTCCCCTTTTGAAACTAGTCTACTCCTGGACATAGGCCTCCCTCGCTATTAATAAGTAGATTCTAACTATTTCCTAGGCTCGTAGCGTGATCGCAGATTATAAAATAGTTCCCAAGCGTGATGCTAAAAAACTACCTATCACCTTCCTCAAGAATAGCACTATCAAAATGCAAAAAGATTTTTTAAAATCCGACTGGTAGTAGGACAAATAAATAAACAAACTCTTCAGCTTTATATTTAATATTAGTATAGACTAGCTTATGCCCCGCGACTTCGTTCGCATTAAAAAGTATTGTATATGTTACTTACTAACTGTTGCCCGCGACATGTAAATTTGATCTCTAAATTTTTGTACCATACAGACCTCAATATCCCTTTTCAACCCTTTGGGTTCTTAATTTAAAAAATCCAAGTACACCATATTTTAAGTCAGACCACATGCTTTCAAACCAAAGAAACCCGGTTCAAATCGGACCAGTAGTTTTAGTGTGATGCGGGTTCAAACAGACAGACAGAAAATACACTTTTTGAAAACTGTTAAGCTTTTTTTAAATCCTTTCATTGTACAGAATACTACCGTTACGATTTTATAACAGTATAGTTAAAGATTAAATAAGAGGCACATGACATTGTGAACTGTCGTGGCGATTGAAATCTTACACTTTTTTCGGCCTAGCTCTCATTCGCCAAGTATCGCTGAAGTGAAACGTTCATTTCGGATGACAGTTTTAATTTTGACAGCTGTCATCTGAAATGAAGATCGCGACGAGATCTATCATTCCTCTTTACAGACTAGTAGTCTAGGATCAATTAGTGCCCGAATTACAGCGGTTTCAAGTTTGACAGCTGTCATCTATATTTTTTTTTCATATTTAAAAGGCAAACCTGACTCACTGACTCGTCAACGCAAAGCCGAAACCCTTGGAAATAGAGAGCTGAAAATGTCCACAGAGTTTTCCTATAAGGTTTAGACAAGGACTAAGAAAGGATATTTTGAAATTCTACCCCTAAAGGGGTGCAATGGGGGTTTAAATTTTGTATGAAAGTCCGTCATTTTTGAAATTTAAAACGTTAAATTTTATATTTAGGCTATTAGGTAAAAAACAATATTGACGTATTCAAACAATATTCAAGAATTTTGAAAATTCCACCCCTAAGTATGGAAAATGAGGGATGAAACGCATAGCCCAAACCGCTGAGCCTAGAGACTTAAAATTTTGCACAAAGGTTCCTCATTATATCTCTGACGTCACCTAAGAAAGGATTTCTCAAAAATCAACCCCTAAGAGGGTAAAATAGCACCCCTATAAGATTGTATGAAAGTCCGTCATTTTTAAAGTTAGAAACGTGAAAATTGTTTTAGGCTATTATGTAAAAACAATAATAAGTATGTAAAATAAGGGATGAAAGGCGCCCAGCCCAAACCGTTGAGCCTAGAAACGTGAAATTTTATATTACTAGTGATATGTCGTTTCAATAAACTAAACCTAGTAAAATGTAAAAAAAGCGGGATAAAAAACGAGCCGAAATTTAGTCATTAAATTATTACGCTGCGGGTAGCAGATTCTGTTTTGTTGATTATTTTGTGTTTATTAGTATACCAAGTGACCTCAAAATGAGTGAAGAAGAAGTTGTACCTAGCACCAGTAGAGAAACACGTTCATCGGTGGTTTTTTTTTTAAATTCATAATTGTTTTATTTAAATACCTTGCTTTTTACAAAACAAGATTTATGCCAAGGTCCTCTTGTTAAGCATAAAATATACCTGTTTGTGAAGAAGACTTTGATCGGGAGATTCAAAATTTTTCGGAAGGAAAAAGAGAGAGAGATAAACTGCTGTGGACTGCAGAAAGGATCGAAAATGTAATTAAATTATTGAAATGAATTTAGTTGAAGAATATAAATTGGCGCCAACGGTTTATCTCTCTCTGTCTTTTTCCTTCCGAATTTTTTTTTCGTAATATTTTTCCGAATAACCTTCTTCACAAACGACCTCTTTTTTCTGCTCTGAACTAACTGATCTCAACTGATAGTGGAGATGAACGAATTTTTTATAATTATTCCTTGTAGAAAACCAAGTTAGGTAACTAGCATTCTGCGAGGAAAATAATAGGATGAATTCTCAAACTACCGACCTCCTCAGTAGTTAAACGATAGAAAATAATTATGAGATAAAGAATCTATAAAAGTAGTACCAACTCCTAAAAATACTGGTTGCTGTACTTACTGTGGTGTGATGAGGTCCAGATTTTTCTCATCCAGTTTTTCCACGAGATCAATGAGGGTCGTAGGCGCCAGCGGGGAGTCGTAGAATTTCTCTAGAATGTCCCCATTCATTTTAGATACTGTTGCATGTGAATAAGCCGTGGATAAGTGCACATACGACCTGACAAAACGAAGATAATAGCTTAGCATCTTATACGAAGTCAATCATCGAAGCTATGGAACTAATCGTGGTCACATACTATCAGAATATCATTCAATGTCACACTATTATTTTTGGTAACAGCTTTCATTATTATCTTGCCGGTCCCTTGATAATATGAGAAAAGTGACACTTTGGAAACATCATCCTTAGCTTGCACTAGTCCATTGCTGGACATAGGCGCCTTCGGTTCTCCGCATCCAATCGCTGCCAGCCGCCTCACGCAGATCGCCGCTCCATCTAGCCGGGGGACGTCCCACACTACGCTTGCCCCGTGGTCTCCACCTGATAACTCGTCTACTTAACTCCATTTCGAATACACGACCATTTTTCGAGCAGCGTCTTTAAAAATATTAGAAATCATTAGAAACTTACTTGAGATTTTTGCAAGCTTTTCCCAAATTAAGCGCTTCTATAGTGCCTTTGACATTGATCCGCGTGGCAGTTCTTAGGGGTTCCGCAAAACTAATGGTAGCAGCTCCGTGAAATATAAAGTTTACCTGATTGATAAAATGACAAATCTATATCTATACTACAGAAATACTACTAAGCTGTAAAAATGATGACACCAAAGGAGTCGCCGCGGCGACTCTTTTGTTCCCAGCAGTAGGTGATTTGAGTATGTGTACTAGACATGAAAATGTATTATGTAGAATTCAATACAAACAAATATATACTTTGTCGCATAGCGATATGGTCTATAATCATCTTACACGCTTTGTTACTTCAGACTGGCATATCATAATTGCATTTGTTTTTATTCGAATCTCACAATTTCAAATAAATTTGTATGAAGTAATGCAGTAATGAAAATTCTATACTTATTAAAGTTCGCTGCTATACTACATATAAAATCGTAACGTGAGTTATTTTTGTTCCCGTACAAACCATAACATCCCTTTTCACCCCTTTAGGGTTGGAATTTAAAAAATCCAAGTACACCAGGTTTTAAGTCAGACCACATGCTTTCAAAAAAAAAACCGGTTCAAATCGGACCAGTAGTTTAAGCGTGATGCGAGTACAAACAGACAGACAGTGTAATGTTTATGGTTCATTCATTCCATTCATTCAAACAACAGTAACTGTCAGCACTCACTCATCCGGTCATCCATTCTTCTTTGCTTCCAATAAACCATCACACCGTGATTTCGCTGTTTCAAATAAAACCGCCAATATCCTTCAACAGACAGACAAACATTTTAAAAAAGTGTTTTGGGGTCAGTTAAGCCTAAATAACGTATTCCAAGTTTTTTAAATCTGTTCATTGTACAGAAATACTTCAGTTACAGTTTATCAACCGACGAAAAAAACAAAAGGAGGAGGTTCTCAAGTCGACCCGTATATATATATATATATATATATTTGTATGGCCACGCATAACTTTTTACAGAGCAGTCCGATTTTGATAATTCTTTTTTTATTGGATATAGTATACTTCGAAGTTGGTCCCATTTAAATTTGAAGAAAAAACATTCAACCCTAAGAGTAAAAAATTTAGGGGATGACTGATCATTCTCCTACTAAATTTTCATCTTTGAACTGATTCTGTTGAAACTAGGCACACTTAAGTAGTTCTAATGACACTACAACATGACGGAGGCCTGAAGTTGATCTGATGACGGAGACGACGGAAGACAGTCGAGGGAACTCTTCAACGGTGTACAGCAGCTACCTCGTGTTTCGGCTATCCATTCATCTTAATGAGAACTTCTCTTTCTCTGAGAGATGGGATCCGAAACGATACGTGATCCGCCAGAGAACCATGCCTTCTATATGTCTCAAAGGGATAGCACGTTGAAGTGGCAGTGAGCTAAAAAAGATAACCGCTGGGGTAGACGAGTTCTGGAATGGAGACTATTACTTGGCAAGCGTAGTGTGGGACGCCCCCGGCTAGATGGAGCGACGACCTGCGTGAGGCGGATGGCAGTGACTGGATGCGGAGAACCGAGGATCGGGTTCAGTGGCGCGCCTTGGGGGAGGCCTATGTCCAGCAGTGGACTAGTACAGGCTGATGATAATGATGAATGAGAATTTTATACCTAACTTATGATTTATGGATTATGACTACCATCGATGGTTAATGATGGAGACGGAAGGCTGTCGAGGGAATTAATTAGTATATTTTAGTCACAAAATAGTAAAAAATAAAAACTTTTTAACAAAAATTTAACAGTCGAAAAAAGAAACTGAGAAGCGAAAAATAATAAACAAAGAACCTTTTAGTCTAACTAAACTGCTACACTAATGTAAATCTAAATAATTTCGAGTCGGCGCCAAACAAACAAGCAAATTTAAAGTTATTACGTAAAGTGAAATGATGGCAGAAAACAAGCAATTAATCAGAAGATCATTAAATTACTAAAAATAAAAAATTAATTTGCATGTGTGCGCCGACTCAAAATATTTAGATTTACATTAGTGTAGGAGCTTAGTTAGACTAAAAAGGTTATTTTTATTATTTTTCGCTTTTCGGTTTCTTTTTTCGACGGTTTAATTTTTTTAATAATATAGATTCCAAACCTCTTCAGTGAGTGTGTTCCACGATTCATCACTAAGTCCAAGTCTATCGTTGACGACGTCACCGTCAACAGGGGTGATTTTTTCCGCAAAATTCGGTTGTTTCTTACGTAGCTCGTCGTATACCTTTAAAAAATTATTTTTTAAATTCTTATAGTATACTATCTGTTTCCCGCGGCTTCGGCCGCGTATAAACGTTTTTGTCGCGGCCCGGGAACCGCTTTTCCCGAGGTATTTATAGGCTAATAAGCTATGTGTTATTCTGATATATCTACATAGTATATATTACTATAAAGTTTATTCAAAATCTGTTCCGCAGTTTTTGCGTCGAAGAATAACAAAATAACATACATCCAATCATCCTTACAAACTTCTGCGTTTATATTATTAGTAGGCTAAGCTGGTTAAAGGTCTACAAATACCTGGCGACACTTCGATCCTTTCAGGATCTGTTGCGCCAAACCCCTGTCCGCCAACGGTGACCCAATTCGTTTTTTTTGTCGACTTCACAATACACCTTAGAATAGAAATTCCAGTCTTTCGCGTATGCTGGTTTCCTCGCGATGTTTTTCTACACCAAAAAGCCCTTGGTATAAAACGGTACTTCATTTGCGAAAAAACTTATTGGTTCGGGCTGAGGATAGAACCCGTGACCTCCTCATCAATGTACTTGTACAGTCGACCGCACGTCAGTGGAAACACTTTGACCTTGAGCTGGTCTAGCCTATTAGGGAGTTTCAATACTATGAGAGACCAGTTTATACTGGTTTTGTTTCCCCTGACATGCGGTCGACCGTACAACTAACCAGGCTAAATACCACGACTCTATTTTGCTTATTTTATTTCAACTTATTGTATCTTATTGTACTAACAGTAGAAATACCAAACGTACAAGCCGAGTCAAATTTACAATTATTAACTACTTAAATTAACTTACATTAAATAATATCTTACTTACATTAAATAAAGTACTGTATACACCTATTACGGTATGTGGCTACGAGTACTTACTGAACTCTCTAAAATTTTTGCAAGTCGCTCGTCAATAGTGTCGGATTTTTTCGATCGCATAAGCAAATATATTTTCTTCACAGCGCATGATCTGAAAAAAAAAACCAAATACTGAACTTTTTATCGTACGAATTTAATCTCCCATTTAAACAGATTGCCAACAAAGTAAGCACACGTTGTACTAATGTGCCTGAGGGTTGCGTCAAAAGAATTTATTAGTTTTTTCAACACACTTGCTCGCAATGTTTCTCTTATTGCACCGCTTTTTGGGTCATAAAGCAGCTTATTGGGCGTATCCCAGACACACGCGCCTTGCGGTGGCGGCCTACCGCTGACCGCAGCCTCAATATTATGAGAACGCTGGCCACGCGTGTCTGAAGTCTCACATACATTGCATAGGGAATTCAACATGAAATACAATACAATACCTATCTTAAACTATAGAATTTCCTTTATTTTCCCATCGTTACATACACTGTGTCCCTACAATCAATCAATCAACCAGTTTTTGAACTTATTTTTTGTTATTATATTTTATTCATGGTGCTCAGAAGTCCAAGATTATTAACCACTTTAAGTGAAGGCGCCCTAAGTCATTAATTAGTACCTGAGCAACTTCTCAGCCAAATGCTTTCCCATAAATCCTGAACCGCCAGTTACATCTGTTGCCCGCGACATGTAAATTGATCTGTAAATGTTTGTTCCCGTACAAACCCTAACATCCCGTTTGACCCCTTCAGGGTTGGAATTTTAAAAATCCAAGTACACTAGATTTTAAGTCAGGCCACATGCTTTCAAACGAAAAGAAACCCGGTTCAAATCGGATCAGTAGTTTTAGCGTGATGCGGGTTCAAACAAACAAGAACTTTTTTGTAAAGTGTTTTGGGGGTCAGTTATGCCAAATAACTTATTCTAATAGTTTTTTTTTAATCCCTTAATCTTCAGATTTTTGATCCCTTAATACTCCTGTTACGACTTTATAATAGCTTTTGCCCGCGGCTTCGCCCGCGTAAAAAAGTTTCACCCGCGAGTTTTACCGCGGGAAAAATACATTTCTTAGTGGACATCAGAGCTATATGGGGAACCTTCCGGCAAAGTCTCTAGGCTCAGCGGTTTGGGCTGTGCATTTCATCCCCTATTTGATATACTTAGGGGTGGTATTTACAAAATTGTCGAAATACGTTATTTTTGTTTTTTACCTAAAACCTAAATATAAAATTTCAAGTTTCTAAGGTCAGCGGTTTGGGCTGTGCGCGTTTCATCCCTTACTTTACATACTTAGGGGTAGAATATTCAAAATTGTCGAAACACGTCATTAATGTTTTTTATCTAATAGCTCTCTGAAATATAAAATTTCACGTTTCTAGGCTCATCGGTTTGGGCTGTGCGCGTTTCATCCCTTATTTTACACACTTAGGGGTGGAATTTTCAAAATTACTGAAACACGCCATCATTGTTTTTTAACTGAAAGCCTAAATATAAAATTTCACGTTTCTTGGCTTAGCGGTTTGGGCTGTGCGCGTTTCATCCATTATTTTACATACTTAGGTGTGGAATTTTCAAAATTGTCGAAACACGTCATTATTGTTTTTTACATAATTATAGCCTAAATATAAAATTTCACGTTTCTAGCTTTTATAATGACGGACTTTCATACAATATTTGCACCCCTATTTCACCCACTTAGGGGTTGATTTTTGAAAAATCCTTTCTTAGTGGATGTCAGTGCTATATGAGGAACCTCTGTGCCAAATTTCAAGTGTTTAGGCTTAGCGGTTTGGGCTGTGCGTTGATGAGTCAGTCAGTCAGGGCTTGCCTTTTATTTAAGAGAAAATATAAGATGATGATGCTTAGAAGCCCAAGATAATTAGCCACCAAGTGAAGGCGTCCTAAGTTATTAGTACCTGAGCAACTTCTCAACCAACTGCTTCCCCATAAATCCTGAGCCGCCAGTGATGAAGATCACGGCATCCTGATAGGTTTTCTGGATGTCCGAGTCTCCTTTCTCTATCGTTTCATTTATGTTTTCGTATTTGGCCATCGTCGCCACATACAAGGCCATAGCTTTATCCATGGCTGAAAAGAAACCGAAAACATTAGACATATTTATTTTTAAATGGCGAGAAAGTTCAGTGCGGACCGCCGTAGGTACAGTTTATTTTTTAATGACTTACAATTACTACAACAAATTTAATGTGTCAAGTAATATTGAAAGTTCTTCGTGGTTTCAATGGCATATGTATATACACTAGCAAACGCCCCGTGACTTCATTCGCGTTAAAATACTACACAGACCCCAGAACACACTATCAAAGTTTCATCACAATCTGATCAATGGTTTTGGAATAGGCAACAAACATACAAACATTGTTTTTTATTCATAGGAAAAAAAGAAAAAGATAGATAACTGACCTGCTGTTCTGGTTTTCCTTGAGCCCGAAATTTTAAATAAACTTTTAAATTAGGTGAATAGTTCGTAATGCATATTATAAACTTGACTACGCCTAGATCTAAATGACTATGCAATCGAACATTTGCGTGAATATATATCTTTCATAGACCAGGGCCGTATTCTACTTACAAAAAATGTTTTAGTGTGGGTTACAAAGTTCAAATTTTGAACATTCCCTTATTTAATACTAGCCGATGCCCCGCAACTTCATCCACGTTATAATATATTCTACAATTTTTTTTAACCCGTTCTTATCATGCACATCACTTAGTTTTAAAGTTTGTCAATAGATGGCGCTAGGTGTATTTTACACCCCGCTATCATTTGGTTCTTCGCAACATATATAAGTTATGCGTGCAAATTATCCACCAGTTTTTAGCTCTTTATTATTAGTAAGTATAGATGGGAACACATTTTCTTTAAAGTTTCAAGTTCGTAACAACCGTTTGTAAAGATTATGCGAGGCTGAAGTAACATTAATTACTCATTATAGCCAGGCATATTTGTCATCGTATCGTATTTATTACTAGTAGTTCCGTGAGAACAGTAGACCTCGCCAGCCCTTATAAACCAAACCTAAAAGAAACCAACAAAAGTCAACTTTGGAAACAGAAAAAGTACCTACTAAAGTGACAAAAATTAGCACTTTAAAGCTTAATATTTCGCAAACGGATCCCTGAATCGAAAAATGTTTATCACACACCCGCGATATTTTTGAAAGACCCATCCAACGATACCCCACACCATGGATATCACGCGGAAAAAAATAATTTTCCATTTTACGTATGCAGTTCTATGAACATAATTTATTTTTTCAACTTTCTTAAGTCGATCCACTATTACTCAAAAACTAATAGAACCTACTTAGCCGTAATAGTTTTCCTTGTAACTACGTTATATATGCTACTGCCATGAATTTTTTCACATTTCCAGAAGCAACCGTTTAGCTGGCAGGTGGGGGGGACACGTGACTCTAACAAAAATTACCGCTTTAAAGCTTAATATTTCGCCAACGGATCCCTAAATCGAAAAAATGGTATTCACACACCAGCAATATTTTTGAAAGACCTATCCAACGATATCCCACACTATGGGATTCACAAGAAAAAAAAAGTTCACTCCCACTTTGCGAGTATGGATGGTACTCTAAAAAAAATGTTTTTCAAAATTTTATTCTACTCATTTTGTAGGTTTAATTAATTTATACATATGCCAAATTTTCGTCAAAATCGGTTGAAAAATGCGACCTGTAGAGAATTACAGACAGACAGACAGACAGACAGACAGACAGACAGACAGACAGCCGGACAAGAGCATTTTTGGCCAGTCTCGAAACGTAGACGCTTCGCTCGCTTCGCTCGCTCGGTCAATAAAAAAGCTTTATTACAAAGTTGTTTTTAAATTATCTGCTGTATAGGGACATTTGTCATCAAATTCAAAAATTCAGTCAGAATATAAGGCTCTTTGTCAATCTTTGTCAGACATCTTTTTACAAGTTTGTTTAAATGTTCTAGTATTACAATCGCCCACGATATTCGATACTTGGTTATAGAACTGCACACTTTTATTAATAAAACTGTTGTATTTTTTTGCTAGTCTACATGGAATTGAGATCAGGTTTATCTTTATTTCTAGTGTTGTACATGCGTATGTCAGAGAATGTTGGAGTCCTAGCTAGATTGCCGCGTGCGTATTGCAGATTTTCAATTCAATTCAATTCAATACACTTTATTGCACGTTTAAAAATTACAGACAAAAACAAAAACAGATACAGTAATGTACATCTAGGCGGTCTTATCGCTAAGAGCGATTTCTTCCAGACAACCTTTGGGTAGAGAATTTACAGCAAATTAGATTTTGCAAAATATACACACCATAAAAAGTTAAGATATTAATATAAGATATAGATTAAATAGTGATACCTTACTAAGTCTTGACAATATAATAGTACTTAGGTTGATTTTACACAACGACGGAACGGAGAAGTTAATATTATATGCGTTTAGGATGAGAGGTTGTTTGTTTGTATGTTTGTTCTCCAAAGCGGCCTGACCGATTTACATACGGTTTTCTGTAAATGTTTAGTGATACACCGGTTATGGTTCGTGGATAGGGTTTTATTAATTCTGTCAGTGAATATCTCCAGAATTCATCAATATTTCTTGAGCTCATCCGAACGAATAGCATACCGAATCATCATTCGCTGATAAAGACGTTAGGGGTAATAAAATAAATTGACATTTGAAATCGTGACTTTAAATTTTTCGTATACCAAATTGTTGAAAGATGGTCCCAACTGGTACCCTATTAATAAAATACGCAGAAAGACCATATAAGAGAATATGGAGTGACGACATAGCAGGATTAGTTGGCAACACATAGAGCAGAATTGCTAGAGACAGATGAAAGTGGAGCGAACTGGAGGAGGCTTTTATCGCATTGGGCGGTCCTTACACTTAAAACCAATAATAATCAATTTGGAAATTAGGAAAATATTATTTAATTAAACTTAACATTGTAATACTTGGTATATTATTAATAATAATGAAATGTAATTTTGATAATATTATGTAATGTAAGGAGGAATCAAATAAAGCTATTAATGTTTTATTTATTTTATTTATACCAAATTGTTCAGTAAAAAATATATAGAAATATTGAATAGAGAACGTAATAATATAGAGAACAAATTATAAATCACTCGTATTATTTGTTAAACAAATACTTAAGTTATTTATTTACTAAACAAAATAACAAAAAAATATCTCCATGGCAACCAAAATTAGTGATGTTGCGATAGCGATAGTCTATCGATAGTATCTTGATACTATCGTGGCCTTGAAAATCCGTCATACTATCGATAGTATCGATCGATAAAAAAAAGTAAAACTATTGCTACGGATCAATAGTATCGATACTATTAATAGTATCAGTCAGTACAAAAATACACCCCTCACCCTCTCACTCTTCCGCTCCCGTCGAGACCCGAAACCACGGTAATGCGTACGCGCTCCTAAAATTCATCTAATAAAATTATTTAAAATACCTACACAAATTACGCATTCAAATATTTATTCGCATTCGCCTGGTTTTTATTATACGCTATATCTCTTACACGCTTATATTATTATAGGGATGCTATTCTCGAATAAACGCTAATTCATTAAAATGGCTGGTGGTAAAAATCCTCCGGTAGACGAGGAAGGTATATCTAACCAAATACATATTTTGGAAGCAAAGAGGGAAAGTCTATTTCAAATCCTTCAGGGTGTCTACAATCTCAGTCTAAAGGTTTTCGATCCAATTTGTAAAAATCAATTTCTGGCCCGCGTTCACTCGCTAGATAAAACTAGAACCAATTTCATTAAAACCCTTGATTCGCATGTGGCTGCTTATATGGAAATTGATGAGGAAACAAAACCGAATTACTCCGCTATAAATTCGTTCGACGAGTTGTATTGTTACGTACGTCATACTGAGAGTTGACTCAACCAACAAAAGGCTGACTTACTTAAAAAAGATCATTCAGATTTGTTGAATCGCAAGTTACCACCGTTGCAATTAGCGTCATTCGATGGCACCCCTAATAAATGGTCACCATTTTATGAAAACTTTAAAAGTCTTATTCATGAAAACGTACGCTTGACTGAAAAGGTTCAGTATTTGATAGGATACATGTCGGGTAAGGCGCTCATTGTATGTTCCGGCATTCCTCTCACCGCTAATATTACAGTATCGATAATACAGTAAATACGGAACATCCTCATTAGGAGTTCTTAATCAACGCTTTTGGGAGCTCGAGAGTTCCCACTTCTAATATAAAACACATGAGCTGGGCGACCTTCACCAGATCGTCGGTCCAAAGTCCGGTCGGAAATTGTTCAGTAAAAAAATATACAAATATTGAATCGAGAACTTATAGGCGCAAAATTAGAAATCACACGTATATTTCTTAATAAACAATTAATTATGCACTAGGCAAAATAACAAGAAATATCTCCATGGCAACCAAAATGTATGCAAATCGGCAACTGGCTTTCTATAAAAAGAAAAAGATTTCATGTAAGAAGTAGAAGACTTTATTTATTATTTAGCAAAGAGTACTAGCACAAGAAGATTCGATACATTCCGTTTCATTTGATCTGGAATTAACCTATTAAATAACAAAAGAATCATTAAAATCTGTTCACAATTAATAGTTTAATTATTATTATTTTTAATGTTATTATGTTGTTACAATGTACACATTAGAGTATTATTTATAAATTGATTTAATGAATTTAGCTTATGTAAATATATAACAAATTGTTAATAATATTTAGTGACGTAAGTATCTAAGTGCATTCTACGTGCCTAAAGATAAGGTGATATAAATAAAAATAAAATAAAAAAATTGGCGAAGATATGTGTAATTACACGCAATAAAAAGATTTAGGCGAATTGAGAACGATCACCTTTTTAGGAGTTTTATCAATACGTGTACCTTAATTTTTAGAAAATAGTGTTGTAAAAATAAAATAAATAGGTGCATAATAGAAAAATATTTTATTGCAAAATTGTACTTTTAAATACATAATTTAGTTGCTCGAAATGAGATCCATTTTGTTGGTTTTCAGTTTTTATCGATTACGCTTATGTTTATATAACATACTTTTGGAAAAACAATTTATTAATGCAAATTACTGAAAAGAAACATTTTCCATTCCATTTTTTAAAATTATTGACAACAGTTCTTTTAAATTTAATTTAACTACTAGGCGCTGTCCGGTGAGCGGACATAAATAAATAACCACACTAGACTAGTTAACCCCTCACGTGCTGGTGGACATTTTAGGAAACCAAGACGAATTCATGAGATGGTTAACTTTTAACTATATTGATTGGCTAACGCAAAATCGCGACAACCAATCGGGGAGCTGGATTTTCCACGATGGCGGAAGGCCGGGAGTTACTTGTGAGGGAGTTAGAGTCTTGGTCGGTTGGGGCCATAGAGTTAGTATACTAGCTATAGAGCGCGCGCATCGCTCATTGCCCATTGTGCCAAGTGTAAGCAGGTGTTCTATGGACGCTTCTATAATAGATTTTTTCTAGATCGTTCTTTTCCGTGAAACGTGTTTACAGCTTGGCACTGCACATTTCACCATGATTACTCCAAATCTAAATAAATATCGGCGACAGCAACAATCGGCGCTACTGACGACTAGTAGCGTCGCCCCGAAAATTTCGAGACTGTTCAGACCCGTGCTTACAGTTCAGACTTGCTAACACGCGCTCTATGTATACTAACAACTCTCTGGTTGAGGCATTCTGTTCGGGACAGTCTACTCTGATGGTTGTGTAAAAGAAGAAACAGTGAAATGTGTGTGACAACAACAAAGAGTGTTCTATTATTTCACTAATAGACGTTATCAAGTCGTTTTTCTACAATTGACTAAAATGACACAAACTATTGCAAAACATAAAACAATAAAATAAAATAATGTAAACTTTTAATTTGAAGATGAAGTTTCGTGTCACTATTTTCCGTTGTCCAACTGCAAAATCGAATGAAATACGAGTCGGAGACAGTAGGGTTAAAAAAATTAATTCACGGAAGTAACTTTTATTACTTATGTAAATAAAGTATGTATGTATACTAACATAGAATCCACAAATATTTACATATTGTCTACTGTTCGTTTAGTCATTCAAATAAATTATTTAGGTACCTACTTAATGCTATTATTTGCCATTCTATAACTACCGACTCTTCTCATAATCCGTTTAGCCTAGAAATTAACCATAGGTACACATTTAAGTCAAATAAAAAAAATATTTCAACCTCATTGAATATTTCATATTATGCGTACCTACACAGTCCATATAAAATTACAAATGACAGAACAATTTGCAAGTAAATTTTTAACATTCGACCTTTTATAAATTGTACCAAGAGTCCCCAGAAGCGAATGATGAGCAAACAAAACTTTTTAGTTTTGAAATTATTCAATAATGACCACTATTAAATTAGTACAATTAAATTAGTACTATTAGTACTCAACAACTGTTAAACTTACACACATATTTCTTAAAATAAATACATACAAACGCCCAGAATCCGAAAAACAACAAATATGCTCATCAGACAAATGTTGGTCCCGGGTGGGTATCGAACCCACGACCTCTGGCGCAATAGGCACCAGGCCTATTGCTCCAACTACGCCAACAGGCCAGTCAAGTTTGTAAACTATCAGGTAATTTGCGTTTCTGGCAGTATGCGTCGAAATGTTCTAAATACCCGTACAACATAAATGTATTACACATTGTCATAATTTTGCTAATTGATGAGCAGCTAGCTTCCGTAAAGATCCGATAGATGGCGCTGTCTAAGGACTTACAATTTAGACACTGATATCTACTTTATACGAAGACCTACTCCATCCACTTCATTGTCTGTCTGCCTGTCTATATGCCTGTCAAGACCCTTTTTCTCAATAACACGTGGAGATATCAAGTTGAAATTAGTAACAAATACTGAGGTTGCAGTCCCTTAAACCTGTGAAAAAATCAATTTTCTTAGTCAACGCTGTCAGAAGATATGGCCGATTTTGCCACATTTTTGAGTATTTTATTTTATTTTATTTTATTTATTTTTGAGTATCTTGGTAATCAAAACCTATGGGGTACTTCCGGTTGACCTATAATCTTGAAATTTGGCAAGAAGCAATGTTATAGCACAAAAAAAAACCGAAAACAGTAAGTTTGTAGTTACATAACAAAAATAATAATTTTTTCTATTACTTACTTACCAACAAACTCAATTTTACGTATAACCAAATCATTGATGTAAGTTAGTAGGTACTACGGGTAGGTACCTATCTGTTAAGTACTATTAAAGATTTTCGAAATTTTTAAAAATTAAGTTCGTACGGATCCCTCAGGGCGCGAGTCCTACTCGCACTTGTCCGATTTTTTTTAATGCTTTGGAAAGGCAAAGATAGTAAGCCAGCCATGAGAAAATTATTTTTAATTCCTTGGACAGCCATTCGCATATTTACGGAAACTAGCCTGGTAAGTAAACGGTTCATTGACGTTATTAAATTAGTAACAACGAATAACATTATAACAAAAAGTATAAATTGTGTAAAATGCAATTGAAACGATGTTAAAAAATATCTTCCATAACAGGTAAAAATATAGCGGCACAATGATGTAATGTGCTATTTTGAAATAGAATTGTTTCCTGATACCCCATTCAGTGTTTTTTAAACCGTCTTTAATGATATATTTCCTTAAACCAATCAACCACAGCTTAAATTGCTCCTTTCTATCAACTAACGCAGTATCGCAATTGTAAATAACTCGATCAGCTGCAGACAGGTTTCTATACAATTCTTGTAAATTTGTATCTTGGAAATTCCAGTCATTTAGTAGAAAGAAGCTTAGTATTAGGTTCACTCTGTATGCCTTTTTGTAAATCCTCAGCAAGCTGGAAAAAGGTGAAGTTTATTACTATTACTAAACTCTTTTAAATTGAATTGAAATAAATTAATGGTGATGTCAAGTGTGGCTTGTGTATTTTTTACGTATTGTATTTTTTATATTATGTAGGTACAAATTTTATTATTTATCTTTTTTTATATTATTATTATTACTATTGTATTTTTTACTATTATAACGGCGATCGTGAATACTCGATCGCCGTATTATAACTATAGACATTTTTTAAATTACAACAGTTTAAGTACTGCACCTAAAGAAAAAAGAAAAAAATCAATTCCATTAATTTTTTTCTATTAATTAATCCATTTCGAGAGAACTACGACTAAAATCATTTCTGCTTAGAAGCTTTTAAAAATATGTTTAGTTCATGCCATAGATAATACATGGGTGTTTATTTTTCAGATATTAAATAATAATATATCATAATTTATTAACTGGTGACGTAAGTATCAATATCGGTGAAAATTTTAGAAATATCTTGAATAGTTCCGGGATAAAAATTTACTGTCTCGTAAAAAGATTTAAATCTTAATTAGATTCAATAAACAATCATTACCTACCTCAATTTGTGTCCAATTACGAAGAGAATGGCATCTACCAAATACGCGGGGATGTAGTGGAAAATCCAAGCGAGCAAGAAGAAAAGGAACTTGCTATTAGTTATAATCCCACAGCAGTACCATACAGTGCAATCTGTTACTATGCGTCTCGAACTATCACTATTTATCAAAGAATCCCAGTAACCTGAAAAAGCCTGAGATAAATATAGGTACAAAATACATAATATAAATATCAATATTATATTATATTCGAAGTATTGCTAAAGAGAGGGATGTTATAGAAAACGATTGGTACGAACGTAGGCTGGTGCGGTTTAAAGCAGGAACTGTCATCGTTTATCATCAGCGACATTTATAAGAACTAAGAATAAATCTTCTGTTATAAAACAACTATAATTTTGTCCATCTAGAATTTTGTACAACTAAAGTCTTGTCCAACTCGAATACTTTCTAACTAATTTGGTCAAAACAGTCGTGCATCGAAATACGTTTAATTATAAAATTGACTAAATTTCCCTCTCTGTCTTTTTCTTTCTCTTTTTTTTTGTTAATGAGGCAAGCCAGTCGAGTCGCCACTAAGCTACATTTTACACACCATGAATTTTAAAAAAAAGCAACTCCCATATGGATGAGTAACAAAATGATTTTAGGGGGTGCCAAAGTCATGTCAAATGTATATCGAAATTGATACTCACTCACACATTCTCATTTTCGAACTCCATATAAATTTGTATGAGCAACTTCCTCCCGCTAATCCGCTTCATTTGTCCGCACCCCCCCTGATTTTGACACAGAATTTTTCATCTTTTCCCATACTAAATTTGCAAGATGCGATCTCCACAGGGAGCGCACCGCGCGACAAAAGAGGTTCGAATCTCCGTGTTACACACCCATTGTCACAGGATTCCTCATGCCAGTAACAGTATATATTTTGGGAGTGTCACATCTAGTAACAGCTGTTCGCCATCCGGCCGCTATGATAGCATTGTTGACGAGGTCCACTGGCACGAGATCTGGTTTTGTGTTAAGATCCGTGTATATCAGATGTAAAACACCAAGTCCTACCCCAATGATAATCTAAAACAATATAATTATCGGTTATTAGGCAAAATATGTACATTATGAATAAATTATGCAACAATAAATAATTAAACAATGAATAAAGTCGTAAGTTTATAAGGATGTTTGGATGTATGTTTGTGAGTTTGTATGTTTGTTACTCTTTCAAAAACTGCGAAACAGATTTTGTTGAAACTTTACTGTACCTAATAGGTATATGTAGATTACACATCAGATTATCACTTATTCGACTATACCTCAGGAAAAGCTGTTCCCGCAGAAAAGGCTTTTTTACGCGGGCGAAGCGAAAATAAATGTAATAGAAGAAATAAATAGGTTCTAGAAATTTTTGATATTTGACGAAAATAAAAATCTTGCAAAAAATTTATTTTGAGTAAAAGCGTAACATTCACCGTGAGTTTATCTACAGTCTGAGGAAAATTTTCTACAATTAGAAATAATTTTAGACATTGTTTCACTTTTACTGATTTAGTCACTAATTGGAGGTTTATCCTATCCTATCCTACTATATATATAATATTATATATATATAATATTATAAAGGCGAAAGTTTGTAAGGATGTGAGTGAGGATGTTTGTTACTCTTTCACGCAAAAGCTACCGAACAGATTTTGATAAATCTTGGCACAGTAATAGCTTATATACTGGAATAACATATAGACTACTTCTTAACTCGGACAAAGTCGCGGGGCGCCCCCTAAGTAGCAAAGCATCTACATAGAGGGCGCTGTTTCACAATGTACACGGGAAAAACTTTACTACGCGGGCGAAGCCGCGGGAAAAAGCTAGTACGTCATATTTTCACTTGCGGCGACCAAGTTAGGATGGGTAAGTGATTTTTAATGCCTACCTATTCTGAATTCAGTGAACTAACTTACCCCACTTGGACCAAGAATACAAGACTTGTCAATCCAACCAGGTGATGGTTCGCGGTAGGAGCAGATCACTGAAAAAATGGTTACACATGGTAGAAAAGAGCTCAGATCTGAGATAGCAATCATTACTGAGAATACTGATAATGATAATTAATAATTAAAATATCATATTTTATAGGATATCTCTTTAATAGGCTAGGCAGTCTTTGCTATAATACTTTGCTATATAGTTTATTTTTATATGCAGTGACTATACGGTACCATACCTATACTGTCAAGCTTTAGTTCGCGCAAGGGGCACCAAGCAAGACAACTCGCATTTATTTGATAGGTTTTTTTTCTACTAACACTTTTTATTTTTGTATACCTTCATTATTAAAATTTTGGATATTGTTACTAACACGTTCTGCTTTATGTAAAATGTGTAATTTCTTACTTAAGTGAATCTTATTCTTGTAAGAAAATAAAAATCTTAAGCCACATAATTAATTAATCCTAATTAATTAATTAATACATTTTATTTCTAATAAATAGTAATTATCGTGTCGTGATCGCCCCTCCGCCGCGTGCAGATGGACCGACGACCTAAAGATGGTGGCCGAAAGCGCCTGGCGGAGGGCGGAGGACCGGTGTTGAAGAGCTGGTGTTATGATTACATAACATTGTTATTAATTGACGGATACCTCAGATCAGAGCTTTACTCCCCTTTTTAGAAGCCTCCATCGACTAATAAGGCCATAAACGCCTCATTCAAGGCGAATACTTTCAGGAAACTTATAATGTCACTACAAGATACCGCGCACAAACGTCATATTGGTTTCGGCCAATCAGGAATGACTCGACATTGACCTGGCGAATCAGGGTGCAGTTACCTCTGCCCGCACACCTCAACACTTCGACATGATTGGTTGTATGTAGGTAGAAATAGGGTCTATTGAATCGGTTGGTCGAGAATATGTTCAGATAAAGAAAGAATTATATAAGGAACAGTAAGTAGGTAATTGTAGAGATGTACCAATAGCAGGCCGCACGATGCATATTGGCAAACTACCAGCCATAGTGCGCACTGCTTCCTCGGCAACCGCCTTTGTGTATGTATAAGTGTTGGGCCAGTCCTCAATGAGCCTTGAACAGAAATACAAACAACCTTAAAACAACCAGAACTAAGGCACAAATAAACTAAGGTAAGTAGAATCTAGGAATGAAAAATAATCCCTAAGATAATAATTAAAAGATACAAAACGAATCAACGTAGGTTAATTAACCTTACGACGACGAGCTGTCAAGACATTCGTAGGTGGAGAGAAACGCCAAAACTTGTACAGTCAGCGTGAAAAGTAGCTTATCATGTCACTTTACCTTGTAATGTAAAAAACGAATGTGTCAATTACTAACTGAAACCGTAACGGACAATCGATGTCCTAAACTGAAACGATTATATCTAATTCATGTTGGTGCTTTTAAATAATTATTGATGAGTTTGTCTTACGATTAAATATACTTACATTATTGTGAAAAATCAAATATTTTACAGAAAAATAGTGATTACTTTTTCTATAATTTTTCGTTGTAGTTAGTATTGTACGTCCACTGGAAATTGAGCACATTGCACTTGGAAAAGAGGTCTGGGGCTGTCTTTTGTTAACAAAATTGGTAAAATAAGTAATAAATTATGAATGGAAAAAAATATTTTTTATGGAAAATTTGAAGCTAAAATTTAAAGTCATTATAGGTTGTTGATACAAACGAAATACACGTTACTGCTCTATCTATCGCTGCTTAAATATTGGTTTGTACCATAGAGTTAGTATACTAGCTATAGAGTGCGCGCATCGCTCATTGCCCATTGTGCCAAGTGTAAGCAGGTGTTCTATGGACGCTTAAATATAGATTTTTTCTAGATCGTCTGTTTCCGTGAATCGTGTTTACAGCTTGGCACTGCACATTTTACCATGATTACTCCAAATCTTAATAAACACCGGCGCGAGCAACAATCAGCGCTCCTGACGTTTTGTGACTAGTAGCGTCGCTCCGAAAATTTCGAGACTGTTCAAACCCGTGCTTACAGTTCAAACTTGCTAACGCGCGCTCTATGTATACTAACAATTCTCTGGTTTGTACTAACTCCTCGAAATCTATTAAGGAGAATTCAACCTTAGGTGAAAATATTTACAGTTGAATTCTCCTTGGATGTTTGAGAATTTCGCACTAGTTAGTACTTACTGTGGCGTTATGAGCTTCAGCTTCTTCTCATTAAGGCTTTCCACCAACTCCGTCAGAGTCACGGGGGCCAGCGGTGACTCGTAGAATTTCTCCAGCACCTCCTTTTTGATCCGACTGCGTGTTGCTTGTGAATACGCAGTTGAAATGTGTACATACGATCTGAAGTTAATTTATGAATTTTTATATTATTTATGTATGACCTGAAGTTGATATGTCATCAAACAACTCCATATTTATAAAAATAAAATGATTTGAAAAATCCATCCCAGAGGCTATGCATCCAAACAAAGTACGGAACAAACATAGCTGATAAAAAAATGAATGTTTTAATCATGGTGTAACCTTTTGGTTTTTGTGTACTACCCATGCGGTGTCATTTTTGTCAGGTTAATCATTTCACTATTCTGCTCGCATTCTCTCTTACTATTCACTATTACCTAGTTGCATTTTTATAATTTTATAATTTAGGTCCGCTCTATTGAATCATCAAATAAATACTGTTTAGTAAATTTTTATGGTTATTAGTAATCATTAGTATGTAATAGGTAATGATTAGTTAATACCGATACTTGCAAGCTCACCTGAGCCTTTTGCATGCTTTTCCCAAATTCATCACTTCTATAGAGCCTTTGACATTGATCAGCGTGGCAGTTTTTATGTTCTCCACAAAACTAACGGTTGCAGCTCCGTGAAAAATAACGTCTACCTATTGAAAACACAATAAAAATTTACAAACAACAATTTGAAAAGTGCTGATTTCTTTACGGTTTTTTCACCACTAAGGTTCACCTACATACAGGTGCGTGCATTGGTAACGATGGTTCGGGTCTGCGTGGAGCGACATTCGAAAAAGCGCTACCGACATTATAGTTAGCTAAAACAACGGTATCACAAAGTAGAGTAATTCAACACGAATGGTAGTTTAAGAAGCGAGCGTAGTCTCACAATGGACAGAACAAGTTTTGAAATAATTTATATCTACGACTAACAATAATGTGCAACGAAAAATCTCATTTGAAACTCAAATTACTCTCCTATACAGAAAAGTGAACTTACCCACTTACTTAACTCAACTCTAATAAATATTTATGGGAACGTTGATAGTTTATCAACGCTTAAGCGTGACACACACTGAGCGGCGGCGTTGCGAAAGCGTTGCGTTTTATTTCTGTAATGTTCGAAATAGTATGAAGCCCTTTACATCAAAGCGGAGGCGGCGCGGCGCGTTCTTCATACAAACCTTCGCCGCCTCAATGCTTTCGCAACGGCGCCGCCCAGTGTGTGTCACGCTTTACTTAAACGACTTCAAGAAAAAGTCTAAAAATATTTCCAATCACATAGTTAAAATGACTTTCAATAACAATGTTTAAAAATTTTTTTGAAATGAATTTAATTGTTTTTTTTTTTACTATGACTTGTTCCATCTGACCCACGGTTGTATGTTCTAGTGAACAGACTGTTTTTCCCCAATGTAACAGTTTGGGTCGGCAACGTCACAGGACATGAAGGTAGTACCTAACTCTGATTTAGAATTGAAGCATGAATTTATTTACAAACCTCTTCAGTGAGCGTATTCCACATTTCTTCACTAAGTCCAAGTCTCTCTTTGCTGACGTCACCATCAACCGGGATGATTTTTTCCACAAAATTCGGTTGTTTCTTACGTAGTTCGTCGTATACCTTTAAAACATATGCAACTAGAAGTCAGCTATGCCCAGATGTATTGCATTCAAGAAATACACGCTTATGTTCGATATATTTAAATCTTGATCTTCGAGCGAATTTTGTATAATAATTAAAATGTTACAGTATCATGTATAAGTTTCAAAATGAAGTACTAAGTAACTTACTGGATCTGTGAATATTTCGGCAAGTCTTTGCTCTACGGTGTTAGTTTTTTTTGGCCGCAAAAGTAAGTATATTTTGTTTATTTTGCAAGATCTGGAAAAACAGGAATATTTCAAACTAAATTTGAAACACTTTGTAGATTCTAAATGGTCTTAAGTTTTACAATTATGTATTTATTTATTATAACAACAAATTGCAAAATCGAAGCCAACACTAATTCTTAGTATGATATCAATTAATTGATAAAAAATTAATATTTAATAAAAAAAATATTTATTAGTAACAATTAAAATTATGTTTGGAGGTATAAGTTATTTAAGTTTTTAAGTTAGTTTAATTTTAGGTTATTTTAGTTTTTATAGATATTTTTACAATGTCCTTATTATGTATGTAATATAGTAATTATATAACTATCGGTAGAACTTTATCTATTAAAAATTGCACAATGCAATACGATTACGGGTTTGCGGGTTCATTAAAACCAGGAATGTTCGAATAGGGGGCGCCAGCACCCACCAAAGAGATTCTATCTCTATGATTAAAAAAACAATGGATTTAATGTTTCAATTGTTGTTTAAATTATTTATTATTAGGTAGGTAAGAAAGTAGTAGTTTTATTATATTTCACTATTAGTTTTTTACTATTTCATTTTATAATACACAATCTTTACCTGAAAATCTTTTCAATCAATTGCTTGCCAAGGAATCCTGAACCACCAGTGATGAATATCACGGTATCGTCATAGAATTTTTGAATATCAGAGTCTCCTTTCTCTATTGTTTCATTTATATTTTTTTCTCTGGAAATTGCTGCAACTTCCAAGGACAGAGCGTAATCCATGGCTGGAAACGAAATTGTACAATGATACCTGGAATATTAATTATTTATTTATTTTCACAAAATCCACAGCACTTAGAAAAATAATAATAATATATTCGACTTAGATGTAAAAAAAAAGAAGATTCAGCAATACTTTGGAAAAATCTTGTATCTCAATATTGTAGTTTAGATATTATTATGTTATTTAGTTTACACAAAGAGATCCTTGAACAGTCCTAGTGAAATTGCGCTTTGGCTGCGCACTTAATTTTACATTTTCTTTTCATTATCGTTAATCAATTACGTTAAGTATTAACTGCGGTTGTACGATCACAACAAAAATTAGATCTGGAGGCTGTGTGAGTGTGTGTACATCGATCCTAGATTTTTTGTCGTGCATTGTAAGAGAGTAGGTAACTCTATCTTCCTACTTTGATTTCATCTACGACTGTCTCTAATCATAATAATTTAAATTATTTAATTTACCAAACAAGACCATTGTTTAGACTATTTTTGTGACAAAACAAATTTTCAAAATTAAAACACATTTTGATGACACTGTATGTATTACCTTTTTTTTGATCCGATTTTTGTTACTCCTATCGCAAGATCCTTGAACTACACGTGAGTAAAGCCGCGGAGCAGTATTTAAATAAAACTTCCAATACTTAATGCGTAGGTATAATTTATTATTAATGCAACAATATAAATGCACTTGACTGTACCACATTAAGGACCCAATACTAAATGACCATAAATTAAATTTATTGTTTATTTATATTGACCTTGTCAACGCCAACGACGGATATACAGGGGGTAGCGAGAAATGATCTCCGACTATTCATTATATGCAAGACTAGCTGTTTCCCGCGGCTTCGCCCGTGTAGAAAAGTTTTCCCGCGGGAACTGCTTTCCACTTTTAGTCTATGTTATTCTGATGTCTCTATAATATCTTCTTCTATATCTATAGGTACTATATAAAATCGTAACGGGAGTATTTCTGTACATTGAAGGGATTTAAAAAAACTTTTGGAATACGTTATTTAGGTATACGTTTTAAAAAAAAATCTTCAAAAAATTTCTTGTCTGTCTGTAAGTCTGTGTGTAGGTACCCGCATCACGCTAAAACTACTGGTCCGATTGAAACCGTTTTTTGTTTGTTTGAAAGCATGTGGTCTGACTAAAAATCTGGTGTACTTGGATTTTTTTAACTTCTACCCTAAAGAGGTGAAAAGGGATGTTAAGGTTTGTACGGAAAGAAAAATTTACAGATCAAATTTACATGCCGCGAGCAACAGCTATGTACACAATAACACAATTTATTGGTATAATTACTTTACCTACATTTTGTGTGCTGGCCTGAATAATCTATACTTCATCATCATCATCATATCAGCCTGTAGACGTCCACTACTGGACAAAGGCCTCCCCCAGGGAATCTCCACGACGACCGGTCCTGCACTAACCTCATCCAGCCGGGTCCCGCGACCTTCACCAGATCGTCGGTCCACCTTGTGGGAGGCCTGCCTACGCTGCGTCTTCCGATACATGATCGCCACTCAAGAACCTTTCTGCCCCAACTCTATACTTATATTACACTCTATACTCACACATTACATTATCTGTACAAAATTTGTTTGTTTGTATTAAATATTTTTAAATCAAAAATTGTTACTCGTAACCATTGTCATTATTTTGACAACCTTCTTTTTGCAAAAGCGACCCTGCAGCGGTACTATTGAATAGTCGCCAGCAAAGTTGTATCGAATTTCGTTGCTGGTGAGTTTTAGCCACCAGCAATTTCCTTTGTAAATCCATTATTGTCGAGTTTTGTTTCAGATATAGTCAAGTGCAAAAAGTTTTGGTCATTTTAATTATAATATAAGTATAATAATAATAAGTAGATTATAATAAATATATTATAATAATAAAAGTGCTAACCACTACCTTACCAATTATAGGTAACAAAATCCCTATAGTGACCGGGTACAAGGCCTTATAACGAGAGCCCCTACAGGCAAACGGTTACATTCTATAGTCATCAGATTACGTATACCTTAATCGTAAATATTCGGTAGGTACAAGAAAATAAAGTTATTGTGGATATCAATCAAAATAAACCAATTATTCTCGTCAACGGCATATATAGAGACGAGGAGACTTGAAAATATGAAATCAAAAAGGGACGTACGTGCGCATTCGAGCTCCGGCCGTTGTGCTCCGGCCTTTAATGGATTTATTGTCAGTCGATAAATTTTAATCAATTACTTACATCCAAAGCTTATATGCACTATAGTCTCTGTGTTTTATTCAGTTAGTAAAGGTCGAAGAAACTGCATACGATTGGCATAAATTTTAATATTAATATAAAAAACGACACAAATAAATTTTGACGTAAGACCCGTTAAAGCAAAAGGGAATGATGTGTCAGTGGGTGGAGTTCACTGTTATAAAAGTAAAGGTAACATAATTTATGCGAAAAGATGTTCTTGCGTGTTCTAAAATCAATTTTCAATGGAACTACTAAGAAGTTTGAGTTTGCCCTGCCCTTTGTTTTTATTGTGTTTATTTGATGAATAAATAGGTAACTTTGCAATCGCAATTTGCTCTTGCTTGATTTTACCTGGGACCCAGGATATTGATCTCGCGTCGTGCCAGGGGATTGCAACTATATAAGACAAACAAAACGTCGCAACTACATTTTTTATAAAACTATGTATAATATTTTAAAAATATAATTTAAACAATGAACAAAATACAATAATTTTAAGCTACGAAGTTAATAGCAAGAGTTACAACAAGTGTTATGAGACTCAAAGCTGCAATATTAGCTGAGTCATCTTCGTCCTCGTCTGTCCCATTTCCATCGTCTTCATCTGTTCCGTCTTCATCTGTTCCATTGCCTTCGTCTTCATCTGTTCTGTCTTCCTCTGTTCCATTGCCTTCGTCAGTTCTGTCTTCGTCTTCCTCATCTGTTTCATTCCCTTCCTCTTCGTCTGTTCCATTTCCTTCGTCTTCATCAGTTTCATTGTCTTCCTCTGTTCCCTCAACCTCGCTGTCTTCTTCTTCGGTTTCGTCGCTTTCAATTGCGTCAATTTCATCCTCAACATAACCATTTTCGAAATAATATGCGAGCTCATCCATTCTATCGTCGGACCACAATAGATTATTTCTTGCGTTTATGATGCCATTCATTCCCGTGGCAAATGCTCCGGTTCCAATGACATCCTCATTGTCTCGAAGCCAATCCTCAAACTAAAAACAAATTAATAAGTTTTGCAATACGTTCGGCAATGATAATATTATACGTATTTTAAAAAATATACCTCTGTGATTTGTTCTTCATTAAGTAGACGACCAGCAATCAGGTTCACAGGAGAACTAACACTACCAAGTCTGCAATGAAGAGGAAAAGTGTCACCATTTAGATAATAAATAATGTTAAACATGCATTTACTACACACGATCAACCTCTAAAGAAAGTCTCAAGCTTCAGTTTCAGCGTAAGTACATGGACTAGTGCAGGGTTATACAGGTTATGTGTAATGTCTTACAACACACTTCTTTCAGCTAATTGATTTTTAATAGCATCTTCTGTAACGTTTACAATTGAAAGCGAAATTTTCACCTCGCATTTCACCTACTTCTAATTCGTCACTACGCACTTCAATTAATTTTGAGTTCTAAATTTATTTGCATCTATATTATCTGACCCACATACAGTTTAGCTGTTTTTTTTGTAATCAATTTTTTGTGATGTTTGCTGGGATGGGAGTTTTTTTATTACTTGTCAACTGGTAGAGAACGGATTCGGAATTAGGTTTGAATTTATATAATATTGTATTCATAGAGATTAAATAATGTGTCTCATGTGACACAATAGACTATCCTTTAGAATGTGGCTGTCAAAATTAGAAAACTCCGCAGAATGTGGACGTCATTTTTTGATTTTCGAGAAATCACTCATACCTATACATATATATACGTGATAATAGCCTACAGCGACGACACCCGAACGGGTCGCGTCACATTCTGCAGACAATATTAATAAAACCCGATCGGGTGTTTTAACACTCTGAGGGCTATGACAAAGAAAAACTTACGTCTCAGCAGTCGGTCCAACGTTATCTTTGAGCCATTCAAACATCTTGAAAGTATTGTCTTCATTGCCAGAAACAGCAGAGCTCAAAGCGGTGGAGTGGTCTTGGGGTCTGACGATAAACTCTCCGGCGACAATAGCATCTAGGAATGTATTCAGACTGGCCTCGTCATTTGTGCATCCAGCAGTTTGGAGCATGACAACTATCTCATTGGCAAGATTTTCGGTCAAGTAGCGCTGCCAGAAGAACTCAAAATCTTCTGCAGTACCTTCACGAAGACCTACGCAGTACACCCAAGGACGCATATTTGCTGGAACACTGAAATCAAAGTTTATTCTAGCTGACGATACTTTTGAAACTATGGGTTCATCGTGACGTTATTTACACACTATAATACTTATATTATTACACATTTTTCAATTTAATTCAATGTAAAATGCACATTAAAATGGATTCAATAACACAGTAGCTTACATTTAGTATATCTAGGCGGAAGGAGGAAGAGTGGATTCTAATTATATTTACAAAATTGATTACTTACGCGTCAATTTCATTATCTTTCCAATTTTGGAAGCTCTCTATGCCTGCGGCGACACACTCCTCCTGACCGATATTGCAAAGGAACTCCATAACGTACATTCGAAGTAAACCATCCATGTAAGGCTCCTCGGCTATCTCAGAATAGCCAAGACGGGCAGTTACCGCTGTACTCAAGTGAATAATCTCTTCCTATAAAAAATATACATTTTATTTAAAGTTTACAACAAATAATACATTAACTGCAGGGCCAGGATGGCGACACTTGGAAATTTTTGGGATCTTTTGTACCAAATCCCTGTCCACCAACAACGGTGCTTTAATCCGTTTTTGGTGAACTTCACATACGCTTTTGAATGTAAATTCTGATATTTGGCGTATGCACAGACCTAGATATAGTAGGTCTGTGGGCGTATGCAGGTATCACCGAAAAGCTTGTGGTATTATTATAAACCGTACATAAGAGTCGAAAAACTCATTTGTTAGACAAGTGCACAACCAACACGGCTTCTACTACAACTAGTAGGAAGGTACATATATTTTTGACTTGGATTTGTCTATACTTAATGTTTTAAGTGCTCCAATTGGTTCCGTCTTCAAGAAATCACAAGACAACCCTACTAAGCTTTCCTACGTAATTTTGAGGAACACAAAATGCAAAATTTTAGTTTTTAGGCCCAGTGGTTTGAGCTGCGTTAATAGATCAGTCATACCTATAGACCTTGAATATCCTTTTATAGTAAGTACATAGGTCATAACATCTATTAATTTCGGTATAAACCAAAACACAATTTTTAGAAAGACAATTTTTCCACGTGGTATGAACAATCATCTCATCCATCGTGACATACTAATACTCTAAATACAATTTAAATCGGTTTTATAATAAGTGGTACTTACCCTCAATTTCTCAAGGTTGTCAGCGTCATGTGCTAATCTTCTAAGGAGGAAGTTAAATCCTGAAATAGCTGCGAGCCATGGTGCGTACTGGTCTTCGAATTCTAAGAATGATAGTATATTTAATGCTCGCTGGTAAGACATCACGTCTGCTCTGGCAAGTGCAAATACATCGTCCACAATCTGAAAATATTAAAAAATCAAAAAGTTTTTTAAACTGTTCAATGATAAAAGTCTCAGTTCGTCTTGTCTGTCATTTTAAAAATCATTCACGTATACTAAATTAACTTCTGATAATAAATACAAATTCAGCTGTGTGATTCTGTAAAGTACGAATTAATACTCGACCATCACATCGCAAGTCACTCACTTCACTTCGCATCCGATCATGAAAGACCTCGACGTCGCATTGTGTAAACAAATACAAGCTACACAATAAACACCTCACTTGCGAAGTAAAGTGAGTATTGAACTGTGAATCATTGAGTTAGAGACCGATCTCACGGCGGATTCAGGATCGAGTTGCACAAATACGCTTACAGAATAGCAGGGCAGCAGGCTTATTATAGCGTCGTGGCTTCCTCAGATTAGGAGCTCGAATGACAGGTTTCCATTGCAACCTCCCACATCGGTGAAAAGCTGATTCTGTACGATGCAGACGAAAAGATAAACGACGTAGAGGGTTTTGATCGAAGTCTCTTTGAATGAGGAGATACGACTACTACTACTAACTATGGACACTGACATGACATAGCTGAAAGGACTAAGTAAGTAGTAAGCTAAAGTGAATCAGTACTAAGCCTAGCCTATCTGTCGTTGAACCGTGACCGGGTTGGTAGCGCTTATTCGAAATGTATATTGTCGTGAAGGGTGATGATAATAGTGTTTAGAGTGAATTCTGGAAAGGAATAGACAACTCTAACAATGGAAGGGGATATGGGATGGAACTACTGGAAGTTTACAAACATTCTTACTATAATTTAGGTACATACTTGTGCGCGATTGTATTCGTGAATGTTTAATCTCTCTGGTCCCCTAAGAGCTTGGGTGAGAAGAGCCCAGTTCGTGTCGTCATAGTTTACTCTGTAGAAACCTAAAACATATTTAAAATTAGTATTTTCCTTTGCAGAGGTATGTAAAAATGGAATCTGAAATTTAAATGTGTCCAAATTTCCCGACAATCATTGTAAAGTTTAAATTTTAGATAAAGCTGAACACACCACCAAATGCTTTTAGCGTCTAATCAGGAACAAATGTAATTTTTTTTATGTATGATTTTAGATGTATAACCAAATATCTCACCAGATTGTTGTTTGTTAAATATAACCCATTCTAATCCCGTGGAACCTCTTTCTATTGTAGCAGAGTTCGTTTCTAAAATGAATGATGGCTTTAGATCATCAAACTCATGCTCTCCACCTCTGGTCCATGTCAAAGGTACTATCCATGTATAGTCTCTCGTCGAAGTACCGGTGTTGCGTTCCCATCGAGCCTTAAATTCAATGATGATTCAGATTTAGATATTTCTCTATTGAGAAATAATAATATAAATATAGTCCATTAAATTTTAACATTATATCAAAAGTAATACTACTCAATACGCTTTGACTATACAGCTATTACAATTTTTGGAATACATTTTGGGAGTTTCATAATATGATTTATTAATAATTAAATTATTAAATATATGGGTATAGATAGGTAGGGTAAATGACGTCATGGCAGGCAACTCACTGAAAAATAACGTTAGTGAAAAAATGGTAACTGAAAAAAAAGAAATAAAGTGTTTGGGAAAATGTAGGAACAAATCAAATATATGTATATACCTGAGAGACAGTTATTTGACCAGTACGCTGGTCAATTGTGACAGTCAGAAGCGGATGTCCCCCTTGCTCTGACCATGTTCTAAAGTATCTATCGATGGTCAATCCGTTGTAATTTCCCAAAGCATTATGGTCTAACGCAGCGGCGTCCAGAGCTTCGAACAGGTGGTGCGGCTCCGCTACCTTATATGCTCTGTAATCAATCATGTTAACATTTTACTACTTATAGGAAGACCAAAACCGGTAGTAAAAGCTATAGAAGCGGTTATTATAGGTAATGCATAACCTTAGGTACACGGTGTACCTATATACCTTTAAATAAGTAATGTCCAGGATGATTTAGTTTTGATTTAAATCCTAGAATTTTTATCTAAAAGCAACATTATAAATTATACTGTAGCTCTTTTCATTTTGAATGTTGATCACTTACCTATCTTGAATGTAGGCTCTCAAACCCTGGACATAGGTTGACTCGCCAAGTAAATGCTGCGTCATCCTAAGAACGGCTGCTCCTTTGGCATAGCTGATAGTAGAGAAGAATGCGCTAACGGAAGCAGGGTCGTTGACGGAAGGATCTGTGAGTGCATGGGCATTGTCCACGGAGTCAGAGAACATGGCCATGTGGACTTGCTCTACGATGAAACGCGTCGAAAATCCTAGTTCAGGCCGCACCTGGAAGTACAAACAATGATGATCGTCTTAATACTAATTGTTATTGGCGAATACGCAAGGAAGAGATATTATGCAGTATGGTTGGACAGAATGAAATTATCACCTTATGAAAAACGGTATGCTACGTCGGTTCGGACTGTTGCGAATGAGTGATGAACGAATGACGACAAAAATATATCGAGTGAATGTGGTTTGTAATAGGAGCCGGGGACGAGCTAGACTAACATCAGTAGGATCAGACAGGGCGGGTGCTCGCAGACAGACACGAAGAGAGTAAATAGATAACCATAGCTAATGTTAGTCGTAGACGTTTTACTTCTGTTGCAATAAGGGTAGCGTGGCTGGGATAACGTTGAAAGGTATTTTAATAGGTGGTCTTTCCATTCAACATTTTTAATAGCCGTATCATTTGCGAGATATAAAGGGCGTGGAATTTAAAACTACTCTACTGCTAAAATACACAAGCAAATACTTACTTGACCCGTTAAGTAGTACTGGTAGAATCTAGCGAAGCCTTCGTTGAGCCAAAGGTTGTCCCACCACGCGCAGGTAACAAGGTTACCGAACCACATGTGAGCTATCTCATGGGAAACAATATTGGCAACACGCTGCCTATAGAAGTGGTTTGAGTTTTCTGGATCGTACAGAATCAGTGCTTCCCTGTAAGTAAAAAAGTGACGCTTCAATTTAGCAGACAAAGTTAGCTGTCGTTTGAATGGGACAGTCAGTTAAATGTAAAAATTATTAAAGTTCGGCACTACGTATATTCCATTCGGAGCGCGCCAACATTTTAAAAATTAATTAACTAAATAAATTACCTGTAAGTCAATAGACCCCAATTTTCCATGGCACCAGCGGAGAAGTCAGGAATCGCTGCTTGTTTCATGTTCATGTTTTCATTCATTCCATAGTACGAGAAGGCAGTGTATTCTTCCATAGCTTCTAGGAGCTGTTCCCCAACTTCAAGCGACCAGTCTCCAGTTGTCCCCACGTTGTTTCGAGCATAGATAACAAAAGGCCGGTCTTCATCACCATTATCAGCTACCGATACGTAATGTGACACAATGAAGGCTAATAGATAAGTAGACGTTTCCGGAGTTGTATGGAAGGCATCTCTAGTACGTAGTCCGAACGGCGTGTCCACATCTCTGTAATAAAAGTAAATATTTGCGAAAATCGTTTAGTGTCTTTACGTCCAAACTGAATTTGGTCTAACCAACAGTCGCTTTAAAAATGGGTCAAAATTTATTACAGTACAAAGTGAGTCTAATCCAAAATGGCACTGGATCCGAAATAAGTCATAATCTTCATTAACGATGATCCAATCATTAAACTCGTAGCGTAAATTAAAATTATCCGGTGATAAAATCGGTTAGTGTCTTTACGTCCAAACTGAGTTTGGTCTAACCAACAGTGGCTTTAAAAATGGGTCAAAATTTATTACAGTACAAAGTGAGTCTAATTAAAATTGCACTGGATCCGAAATAAGTCATAATCTTCATTAACGATGATCCAATCATTAAACTCGTAGCGTAAATTAAGCTTATCGGACAAATTATCGGGTGATAAAACTTTAAGGTACATGAACAATAAAAATATTTGGGTTAATATTCCATATTATGAACATTATTATCTTTTTATTAGCAGTAATACAAGTAAAATATTTGATTATCGGTAGGAACAAGTGTATGCTTACGGCGTTGTGAGTCTTATCGGCATGTTTGATATGGTTTCGCTGAAGGAATCCTCTCTGTACATGCTAATGTCGAAGGTGGCTTTAAATCCTGGTTCGTCGTAGCAAGGGAATGCTTGTCGGGCATGACCAGGTTGGAATTGAGTGGTGGCCATCCATCTAAAAGAAATATGACGTTATATTTATACCTAACAAGCTGTTGCCCGCGGCTTCGCATGGGTAATGTACCTATAAACCATCCGGAAGAAATTATCTGAATGACAGTGAAAACCGCATCAAAATCCGTTCATCATCATCATCATATCAGTCTGTAGACTTCCACTGCTGGACAAAGACTCCCCCAAGGATCTCCACGACGACCGGTCCTGCGCTAACCTCATTCAGCTGGGTCCCGTGACCTTCACCTGATCCACCTCGTGGGAGGCCTTTCTACACTGCGTCTTCCGATACGTGGTCGCCACTCGCCACTACACACAAAATCCTTGCGTAGTCTAAAAGATCAAGCGTACAAACAACACATACAAAGCGACTTTGTTTTATACTAAGAGTTTTATGTAAGAATATTAATACATTATGCCTCTTTCTTTCTATACCTAACAACATACAATAAAGCAACAATTTGAAAACGGACTTCTAATGAAGTCCATTTTTAGGTTTCCGTTCTCGAGCGCTAGCTCGGCAACGCAAACCTATTAATAATTGCTCTCGCTACGCCGTCTGTCCGTCTGTATGTCCGTCTTATGTTCAAATGGCTGTTTCTCCGCAGGCTGCGCGTGTCTGAAGTCTCACATACATTGCATAGGGAAGACAACAGGCCGCCACCGCAGGCCGCGTGTGTCTGTGATACGCTTAATGAAATGGCACAAAATAACCTGTACGTAAAATGACATATACGCAAAATGACGCTAGATCTTAAACTGTATAAAGAAACAATTATCATAAACTAAATTTACAGCAGATGCAAACCGAATTTAGTTTGTTTTATTATAATTATAGATAGACAATTGATTCCAATTCCAAAGTAATGAATCTATACTAAGGGAATCAGACTAGAATAGGACAATTCACAAATATGGCCACTGGGTACTCGTGTCAACTAGGCGTCGAAACCACTCAAAACAAAGCGGTCAAATTCAATACTAAATTTAAGTTGGTAGACAAGGTGAAACATGAATGAACTTTTTTAAGCTCATATAAAGCCATGATTTTATGTGGTACGGTCGACCGCACGTCATTGGAAACAAATCCAATATAAACTGGTCTCTCATAGTATTCAAACTCCCTAATAGGCTAGGCCAGCTCAAGGTCGAAGTGTTTCCACTAGCGTGCGGTCGACTGTACATAGTAAAACGTTAAAATAGTTATTTATCTACTGTCTCATACATAATGGGGGTTCTTAATAGACAGCACAAGTGTGTTTAATACCTAATAATTATGCGCAGTTGTTTACATAATTTATTCTGCGACAAAAATATCCGAATTCGTAATGGCGGAAAATGTGCCTTAGAAAATATATCTTATCGGGCCATGGCTCTTAAAAGTTACGCCGCGCCGGATTTGATTGGCACACGATCGCCAATACGCCCGAAAATTGGAATTTCATTACCACACCTGCTGTAATATTCATGCAATTATTTCAGAATGAAGGGTATTTCGAGATCACAATAAAATTGACATCACGCACGAGTATTGAAATACTTAATTGTGAAACAGTACATACAATAATACGTCTACGACTAACAATAGTTGCAACAAAAGACGAAAATGAGAAATGAAGTCTCATTCGATTCAAATTTAGGAAGAAAGAATTTTAGAAAAAAAGGAAGTCAAAACAGTAAGTAATTGAAAAACGAAAAGAAAAAAGAAAGTGATTGCAGTTTCAGTTTCAGTTTCAGTCATTTATTAATAATTTAACATTATACGTCATTACAATATCCATTCATTACACAGCAGCACAGTGCAGCATAGTTTGATTTTAAATATCGTTTGTGATTTCGTATCAAGGAAATTTTAATGCAAGAGTAGATAAACTATACTATTATATACACCGTTTTGGACTTTGTACTAAGCAAACTACAGTACGGATACAAAAAAAAACTTACCTTCTGTTGCCTGAACCGTCCACGTACCAACTTCTATAGAATCCTCTCATGTTTGTTTGCAGATTACCTGTGAAGCTTATCCTTGCTATATATTCTTGGCCCAGCATCAAAGCCTCAGTTGTAGGTATCCTAAGGAAACTATACGGCATTTCACATGCGAAAGTAAGTTCAGGCTCAACTATTTGTTGAGTTTCTCCATCATTGTCAACGTATTCAACCGTTAAGGTTTGGATAACCAAATCATTGCAATGCATTACTATTTCGTTGACGTCTTCTACAGTCGGTGACAAGTATACAACGACGTCTCCCGCAAATGAAAATGGGCTCATAGTCAGTGGTGGAGTCTCAAAAAATGGCGTTAAATTAACTTCGTAATGTCTGGGTTGAGTGTCGGTTGGTAGACGATATCGCACATCCCTGAGCATCCTGTAAAAATCACTCCATTCCTCCTCTGGAGCTACTGGTATATCAACTGTATCTGGTGCTGGTATAGGGCTCATGGTGAGGAGACCCTGTATAAGGGCCACTCCCATAAGGAGGGAGATCCAGCGATTCGCCTAGAACAGAATGCGGAAGCGTTAATTCCATTTTGTACAGTTTTGGAAGTCAATTTTTGTTCCCGACTATAATTATGTATTCCGAAAGTGCTTACCATATTGTCGCTGGCCAAACTAAAATGAAATAAGTCGAATAGTTTGATGTCTTTTTATCGATACCTATCTGAATATACCACAATCTGAGAGTTTATCTTATCAAAATAATAGCACAATTCGGTAATTAGATATGCTTAGTGAAGTCAAAAATATTATCTGGAATAAAGGAAATTACCTTATCTTAATCCTTTTGCTTATTAATTTACTTAATATAGCAATAACAACACAGTATAAACGAAAGTTGCCGACATTTCCGAAAAATTACATATCTCAATACCTACAGGAAGAAATATTTTCAAAATCTGGTATTTAAACACTATGACGCTTATCAAGACACGAACCTAGTCAGAAATAAGATTGTCAAGACATAATCGCTAAAAGTTCCTCTTCATCCTCATGACGTGTTTCATTAAAATCGCTTTTATGTCGTCATTATTAAACTATATCATTATTAACATCAGCTTATGGTGGGAATGTTGTTTATTTGACTAAATTAAAGTAATTTTGTACTAAACTCAGTTTCAGTCCTTGGGGTGGAGACCTGGTGCCCTGGATCACAGGCTATCTCTAGTTCAGGCATCACTCTTCATAAAACAGCTTGTAACCTTTACCAGTATGTATATTAAGACTTAAGTATTGACAAAAAATACTTTGGACCTACTTCAACATCTATTGTGGAGAATCCAGGAGAGAATCCAATACCTACAGTCATATTATTACCAAACTCAATTTACCTTTAGTTTATTTTTGGCAAGAGTTTGTTGCCATCTCAACCAAGTGGTGGTCAAGGATATGTAATCGAAGTGGCAATGGCCCCGTTTATCGCAGAGTCGATGACCGTTACGGCAAGCGAAGCTATTAGGACCATGAACCAGACCATGAAACTATGGACAGATATTGGTAGCTTCTCCAATCCTCCACACCCAGTCCTTCGCTTATTTTATCCAGCCTCTTCTGGTTATGATACGTTCACACATTCGCGCAAATCGCGGCAAGAGTGTAAATTTGTGCTCACCATGCTATTAGCCTCTAGCCATGGCGGTATTTTTGTATGCGGGTCAAATGGACAAGTCAGGACTGAAGGTGAAAATGAGCTGGTGTCACCGAATGTATCTTCTAGTGACTGTTAGTGTGGATGGAGTGCATCCAAGCGACTGCAGCAATCTTCTCTGTATACACCTACTGCTCCAGGTATCTAGTTCTGAGGAAATCGTTATCCTGAAGTGAATCATCTGGGAGAGTATTGCAGTACGCAAACGGCTATTGTCGGGGAAAAACCTAAAAAATGAAAACAGTTTTTACTACCTCTGAAACGCATTATTATCACGATTTATTAAGGTAATAAAATATTAGTTGGTGGCACTGGCTGTTTTGTTGAGGCAGTATCACGCTTAATTTGTATCTATGGATAATTGTGAAGAAAATTAAGTTAACTTTCGAAGATGACTTTGTTTTAATAACTTTAGTGACTTGTGTCATTGACTCAAAGACAGTGGGACTGGTGTTTCCAATGAGACCTAGGATGAGAAGGTGAAGTTTGTCCGATTTCCGATTCCTAAAATTCTTTCTTTATCTTTACGAATTGCTTTGGTTTAAATGCTTCAATTAAATCATAATAGGTACACTCATGTTCATAGTGAACTGTATGTGTATCGTTACAAAAGTCTCATTATCTGACAATTTGGCAGCGCTATTTTCAGAAGAGAGTTTCATTAAATATTCAGGATAAACTATGTTCTGTTGAGTGGGTTTGGGTTCCACAGGGCTGAGTACTGGGTACCCCGCAATTATGTGATGGCCTATGGCAGTTTCCAGCGGAACTGATTTTTTAACTGGACTTCAAACATACTCGTACATTCAAACAAACTTCACCTCTTTATTATCTTAGTATGGGAAGTCGTTTATCAAACATATTTTAATACAGTCTAAGTTCTTTATGTTCGATTTTTTTTACATTAAACGAAAACTTTTTAATGGGCGCCGCCGATGATTTGAAATGAGATTTTTTTTATAAGTTCGTCAAGTGTTATTTCAGGATATAAACTATCACTATACCAAGTGTTTATTTTTGTAATTGTTTTAGTTAACATTTTGATGTTTCATCAGATCTTGTTTAGCCGTTATGGCGTTATTATGCAAGAAACATCCAAACTTTCACATTTATATAAATAGTGGGATGGGAATTGATGGGATATAATGCATAACTATTTAAGGTATACAGAAGGTAGTTTAGTGAGCACTTTACACTCTAGCGCCAACTATTACTCTATTTAGCTGATAGATTGGCAACGCTTCTTTTCAAGTTCCTCAAAATGGTCTCAACGTAAATGGAAAAAAAAATCATTTTTTTAAATTTTCATATCTCTATGATACACTAAGTTTCATCGCAATCGGATCAGTAATTTTCGAGTTATCCGGGGGACAGACAGACAAATAAGTTTCGCTATCCATTTTAACGAACCCCTATGTTTTTTATAGAGACAGGCTATTCGAGAAAATGTATTTAGAAAATGCTGGGTTCCTAAGAGACCTCTCAATGTTGTAGCAACGCAACGCCACTGAAGATGACAGAAGTGTGAAAAATGAAGTCATTATTAATACAAACACTCTTTAATAAATTACATAAAAATCTGTACATACATATTAATTACAATGTATTTATTATGAACAGACCTCCAAATTATCGTAGCACGTCTATAGTCGGAGATGGCTATAAAATTCGACATTGCATCCTTAATTACAATTGCAAGTTTTGGTCGAGGTACGAGAATTTCGAGATCTGACTAGGAGGCACACTATTTGTCTCACAACTTACTAAATTAAAAGCAAATGCCAGAGGAGTTAAGAGAACTCTGAAAGATCCGGTGTCTCAGGCTCAATAAGCTGAGGCTGCGCTTCTGTGACGATCTCAACTGGCGGCACTCTGCCGGCTGTACTGGTCTCGATGGTCTCGTCCCCGGTCAGGAAGTAGCTATTCATGTCGCTTGCGACGGCCGCGCCCCAGCGAATGCTTTCGCGGGAAGACTCCGCTCCGTTGAAAACGGGCATGAATGCACTGCCCAATACCAGCTGGTTCTGGTAAGCCCACCCTTGGAACTAGTGGAAAAGAAACAGGTCGTCAAAATAACAATAAAAATAAATAGTTTTAAGCTAAAAATGCATTCAAATCAAGAACTCAAAAAAGGTTGAATTACTTTTTATTAGATTTTTTATTAAAAAGCACATCAAATAAATTCTTAATTGTAGATCAAATATACGCATTTGTGTGAAATTAGTATATCAGATTTTTTAAAGTAGGTAAGTTAGATGTAAATAGAACATTTCATTAAAATGATGAGAGATAATAAATGCATATTAATTAATAAGCATTATAAACTGTTATTAACTTAGTAACTGTCATGATCATTTTTGGAATCAGAGAAAAGTTTTTTTTATTCTCACCCTATCAACTGCATCCTCAGTTCTCAAACGAGAGGAGATGTAAGAAAGAGGGGTCGTGTAAGAATTGAATCTGAAAATAAAGTACAGTATTAAAAGTTTTGTAGACAAATACTTAGAATATTTATTTATTTGGGAATGTAACAGATGTTTAATATTAATGACCTATCCATATTCTACCATAAATGGCATGCAGAGTAGATAATAGGTTCATTATCATATCAGCCTGTAGACGTCCACTGCTGGACAGAGGTCTCCCCCAGGGATCTTCACGACGACCGGTCTTACGCTAACCTCATCCAGCCGGGTCCCGCGACCTTCACCAGATCGTCGGTCCACCTTGTGGGAGGCCTACGCTGCCTCTTCCGGTACGTGGTCGCCACTCGAGAACTTTTCCGCCCCAACGGCCGTCAGTTCTACGAGCGATGTGCCCCGCCCACTGCCACTTCAGCCTTGCAATTCTTTGAGCTATGTCGGTGACCTTATTTCTTCTACGGATCTCGATTCTATCTCGCAGGGAAACTCCGAGTATGGCTCTCTCCATTGTCCTCTGGGATAATAATGTTATTATATTGAATTTCATTTCAACCCTTGTTAGTGTTGTGCGGTGGCAATCGGCATATTGTAGTATAATTATTACCAGAGATGTACAAAATGGTTTTAAAAAAGGATTTAAATACAAAATGCAAAATACTTTTCAGATTTACTATTTCAAATGCAAAATACCAAATAGTTTTGCGTTTTGTATTTCAAATGCTAAATGCAAAATAGGTATTTTCAAAATACTTTTTCAAAATATAATATAAAATATATATATATAATATAATATAAAATATAATATAAAAATATAATATAAAAATAATAATACCTTTTGGCTAAATCTCAGATATTTTTATTTATTTTAGGTATTTATCATGAGAAATAGAGACACAATACCAAGCCGAACAAAAACGTCTAATAACATGGCACCTTACGACCTTATGCATGACATTTTGGTCATCAATACAAGCGTCATTCGTTCATTTCATTTGTTTGACTGGTAATGTTGCCAATGTTGGCTAAACTTAATCACAAAGTATTTTGTATTTTGAAATGAATATTAAAAATGCAAAATACATCTCGAAAGGTATTTCAAATAAAATACAAAATGTTTTTTACTAAAAGGCATTTAAATGCAAAATACAAAATAGGTATTTTGTATTTGCATTTTTAATAGAAGTATTTCAAATAAATCGCATCTCTGATTATTACCTAGGTAAACTTACCCGCTGAAAACAAGTGGCATATTATTTTGGATGAATTCAAAAACGATGTCAGTATTGCCTTCATTTCCGGTTGCGGCAGAATTCCACGCCGTCGTGTAGTCTTGTGGGCGGATGATTTGATTATCGCTGACAATGGCGGACAAGAACCTGGCAAATTAATGAAATGAGTATACATACGGTCTGATGAAAAAATTAACCAGCAGCGGTATAGTTTTTTGGCGGTAGGTTAATTAGTGTGGCAGTAAAACATGAACAGTGGGTGCCTAGTTAGAAATAAATTGGTCGATTTTATTCCTACAGTGCCAAAACAAAAAATTACTGGAGCAGTGTAGGTAATGAATAACACAGTAGACGGTAGTAAAAGACCATTAAAACGGCTGAATGGACAGTTCGATAAATAATTAGTTCGGCAGTTCTCCACACATTTTTTCCGTTAGGGCGCAGTTACCTTAGGTTTAATTATTGAATAAGAATACAGTGTTTAAATATTTTTAGAAATACTTATAATGAGATTTCATACCGACTAATTCCGATTTGACGACGGAACTGCCCATATGATTCTGCCCATTCATCTATTTTAACGCTGCTCAGACGATTCTATTTTTTGTTCACCGGCTGCGATCTTCGTACTACTTACTTTTCGATGTACTTTAAATTTGTTATTTATGCAAGTATAAAATTTAAGCATTTATTGCACAAGTAAGGTAAGGTTTATTACTATTAAAGTTAATTACTCAGTGAAGAAAATAGTCGAAGGTCCTGCTATCTATAAAAATTACTTTAAAATCGTAAAACGTAGTGTTTTTCGTTGGAATCGGATAAGATAACTTTAGAAAACTTACTGATTGAGTGACGTTTGGTGCGGAGTGCACCCAAGAGACTGCAGCAATGTAATCTTCTCTGTATATACCTGATGCTGCTGGAATCTATCCCAGAGATAATCGAAATCGTCTATTGAACCTTCACGGAGGGCGTTGCAGTACACAAACTGACGATTGTCGGGGAAAACCCTAAAAAAAACAATATTAGGTACTATAAATATTACCTTTGAAGTAGATACATTACTGTGAAACCAATAAAGAATATTTATTATCATTGTTATATTATTATGATGACGTTTTTTTCTAAGTAATTTATGATTTTTTTCTTTTTGCTCGCCTCCTGCTAAGGGTCGTAGCGCGATGTGCTCCAAGAGATAAGCGCGTTCAAACAAAAAATAACTTCAGGTTTTCTATATTATTAAGTAGATATAGATTATTCATTACGCTGTAACAGCAGGTAGTGTCATTATACTACGATATTCCACCTTTATGCAAGTTTTGTTCGAGCCACAAAGGGTTTCGAGGTCTAATTTTGAGGCATAAAAATCTGATCAATCAAATCATCAGCCAATTTATTATGTCCGCACTGCTCGGGCTCGGGCATACCCTCTCAGAGAGAGCGTTATCGCTATAGTCCACCACGCTAGCCCATTGCAGGTTGGTGGACTTCACATGCGCCTAAAAATTTCTTCTTCGGCGTGCAGGTTTCCTCGCGATGTTTTCCTTCACCTTTTGAGAGCAGTCAGTAAATGTACTTAAGTTTAAAGAAAAACCTATTGGTACATGGCACAGCCGGGGATCGAACTCGGACCTCTCAACATGATGGGCCGCTTCTTCCCCACCGACGTTCTGCTAAATTTGAATTTTTTCATTTTGAAATTATGATTTTTGATGAACATTTTGATTATATGAATTAACAAAAAATGGGTTTGTCCACCTAGTTATACTATTAGTTATACGATATAACAAAATGGACAAAAAAAGTCTTAATAGTTATACTGCTCAGTATAACTAAATGGATCCGATTAATTTGGGTTGGATTCGTATTTCATATTTATTTCATCAGCAACCATGTAGTTACAAAGGTGTTGAAACTATAATCGTATGCACTTTGACATGGACCCTGTTAGGGTATGGCTAACATAATTGATATAAAAACAAAATAGTGTAGGTTTTAAATTGTCATTAAATAGAAAGGAGGCGTAGAACCGTCACGAACTGTCATTATAAATAGTCAAGAGTTTTATCATTCATAAAATCTATCACTGTGTAATATGCTTTATTAAGTAGAAGACATTTTAATTTTTTATAAAATATTTTGTTATTATTCACATCTTTTAGCGTATTAGGTATTTTATTGTAAATATTTATAGATTGATAATACGGTCCCTTTTTAAACAGTTCTAATTTTGGTGGCGGAAGCTTCAGCTTATTTTTGCGACGCGCGTTCGCCTTAAAATGACTTACTCTATATCATTCAGCCTCAAAGCTTGGAACTGAGCAGTGGCTGCAATGCGGCAAGCTGACACACCCATGGCACACATGGTTGGCGCCAGTTGGTATCTCAGATACGACCGCATGAAGTCCTCTTCCGGAGTATGGTAGTATGTGATTTCAGTCATAACCCTAGTCGCCCAGCGAGCAATCATTTGCTGGAAAAAAATGTGATTTAGTTTTAACACCAATTTATACTTATGTGAAAATGCTACTGCTCATCACATCCGCCTGTAGACGTCCACTGCTGGACAAAGGCCTCCCCCAAGGATCTCCACGACGACCGGTCCTGCGCTACCTCATCGAGCCGGGTCCCGCGACGATCGTCGGTCCACCTCGTGGGAGGCCTACGCTGCGTCTTCCGATACGTGGTCGCCACTCGAGAACCTTTCTGCCCCAACGGCAGTCATTTTGCTATGCTACTGGTATGTAATATTAAATCCCGACACCGGATGAGTGCCAGCGAGACGTGTGCAGCACTAGGATGCGTCTAGGGAGTAGAACGGTCTGATGAAACATTTACAGAACTAAACAATATTAGCTAGAAAATTAAATATTGATTCGATTAAATTCGAAAATAAAATTATCAGAGATAATTAAATCAACTCAATCTTCTTGCGCTATGACACGCATTGATTGTTCGCGACGACACGCAAAACGTCTAGGAACCCTAACCCTTTTGCTGTTTTGTGCAATCTATATGTATTTGTGGTAGGTATTTCACCATCATGTAAATCAATTCAATCAATCAATTGACAACATGCGCGTTAAAGTGTCCCTAAACGATAATGCTTGCATGACATGCAACGTTTACGTGAATGTCATGCTGCATGATGGACCATCATGCTTGCTATCAATCAGTACAGTGAAGCGACGGCCAGCACGTAGTTTGCGTGTCATGCACGTCAGTCACTACAACTAGACGGTCATGCATGAGTGACATACAATTTTTTTTTGTTACGAACCTGAAGTTGTTCTCCATGCGGTGTGCCGACAAGCCGGTTCCTGATCCAGTTGAAGCCGGTCACCGCAGCGACCCATGGGGCGTATTCTGTCTCGAATTCCAGGAAAGACAGTATGTTGAAGGCTCGAGTGTAGGACATGATGCCGGAACGAGCGAATTGGAATACATCGTTGACAATCTAAAAAAAACAAGTTGCCAAGTTTTTATTATATAATTTATTTAATTTTATAAAGTGTTTACAAAAAACATGAACCTTATTCACCAAACAAAAGATATTAGTAAGCGCGACGTTCTAACCCAATACAACTACAAGTTGTATAGACCACCATCAAAGCTACGACGGTCTCAAAAAACAGTTTTGTTGTTTATAAAAATATTTAATAAACTCCCTGACATGTTTAAAGAATATATATTTATGATATCTATTAAGTTATGGCTCACAGACTATACATAATTCAATTAAATAAACAATTTTTGACATGGTAAATAATAATTATCCTGACATTGTGTATTGTATAGACTGTAACTAATTAATTTGTATTTTTTGTGTGTTTTTCGAATCACTTATCTAAATAATTTGTTTGCTCAGTAAGGGCAAGTCACGGATGCCTGCATTATAATAATTGTAAAATCTATTGTGTACCCGTTTCTACAAATAAAGATATATTCTATTCTATTCTATTTATCTCAGAAACCCTAAGCCCATATTATGCGCTAGCTGTGCCCGCGACTTCGTACGCGTGGACCTAAATTAAGTACGTGGTTATAGTGTTAATTTGTTACCTAACCAAGCATGCCACCAAGTCCCTATTTCCTGAACTGAAAGCAGCAGCCGGGGATATAGACTATCTCCATACAAAGTTTCGTCAAAATCCGTTCAGTGGCAAAAACGTGATGGACGAACAGATAGACAGACAGACAATATCCCGTTCGCAGTAGTTTCACAAAAGGTCCCTTTCGAAAAGAGTACCTTACAATAGGTTTTTACTCTCGTCACATAATAAAATAATAGTACTGGTACTGTAATTGGCTTATTATAAAAACAGTGCGTAACTAGTTAATTTGAAATACTTAATCGTGACACAGCATGATGATGACTTGCAATAAAAGACAAAAACGGGAAATTAATACAAGAATTACATAATCATTGTCGTCATTGTAAAATGTAAATTTATGAAATCGATTAATTTTTTACACGTTACTAAGTATTTGATTATTATCGTTTTCTTTCATATGTTAATCTCTTTAAAAGATTTACAAAAATAAATTATAGCGTGAATATTAACTTAATCAACAAATTGTATGATGGTACCTAAATACATAAGAACGGTACTGTAATTAGGTATTAAAACATTCGTGCTATGCTATTATGAAACTCGGTTATTATGAGACAGTACCATAAATGACTATTACTTACTTGTGCTCTGTTGTACTCATGAATGCGTGTTCGGTCCTCACCTCTTAAAGCGAGGACAATGAGATTCCAAGTATAGTCATCATAGTTCACTCTGTAGAAGCCTAGAAAATTAAAATAGCAAAATTAATCTAGCACCGTAGAGTTGGGAGAGCCTGCTCCGGCAGTTAATTTCTTTCAAACACAAAAAATAATAATCTTTATTGATAATTACATTTGTATGTATGACAATGCGGCCCTGGTTCCTAAAATAGGAAGTCCTAACGGAAAATGAAATATCTTAATTTAATATTTATTAAAATAACTAAACTTAATTACTATGATTTAACCTCCCGAATTCTAGGTCAAAAGCACCGCCAGAGCTTCGGCGGGGCAGCGTGACGAAATGACAAAAGAACATCGACGCCTATTATGTATAACAGATTTTATTTCTCTCTATGAGTCTCTTCAAATTTATTCCAGGCGGGATTCTGTTAACTGCAGCAATGTCGGTGATGTCAGCGCTTTATATGGATTGAAAATGTAAATGTGTAAACATAAGCACTTACCAGTTTGCTGTTTGTTGAAGATAACCCATTCATCGCCAATGGAGCCACGGTTAATGATTGCAAGGGAGTCCCTGACAATGTGAGTAGGCTTGGTGTTGGCAAAGTCAGGATTGCTGGCGGTCGCGAAAGTTATCGGGACGATCCAATTGGTGTTGATGTTGGAGTACCCAGTGTTGATGTTGAATCGACGCTAAACGACAGAATAAATCATGAAAGTTGATTGACGACAGACGTTTGTAGATGGAGCGACGACCTGCGTACGGCGGCTGGCAGTGACTGGATGCGGAGACCCGAAGAACGGACTCAGTGGCGCGCCTTTGGGGGGAGGCCTATGTCCAGCAGTGGACTAGTGCAGGCTGATGATGATGATGAGACGTTTGTAAGGAAATCTATGACGCTCGTAAATCGTGATTTAGATCACACATGACCCAAGTAATAGAGATTCTGTAGTCTTTGTGGTTTTAAAGAAATGTGCATTTCATTTTAAAGAGAAAAAATATTCTAATAATAAACATAATCTATTCTAATAATAAAGAGATAGTTTGTATGGATGGATGGATGGATGTGTGTTTGAAGTAATCTTTGTAACTACAGAGCCGATCCCATCTGATCTGGTGGTGCCACGGGCAACGCACCGATGTTTTCACCATTTTCTAGGTTCTCGGGATGCTGAATCCAGATGTTGGTTTTGTAATCCAAATAATCTTTTGGTTGGTTGGTTTGTTTTAAGTATTGCATGCACAGTTAAATAGTATGTCATGTAATATTTTAACGCGAATGAGATCGCGGGGCGTCTGCTAGTTTGTTATAAAGCTGTACTATTTCAAATCGTTGTTCTTGTTGGCGATGTTAAGTGCCGATATTGGACGTACGGGTAAAATATCGATTGCCCATTTCACTATTTAGTTTTGTTACATTTAGAATTCTTACCTGAGTGATAAACATTTGGCCGGTCTGGTGATTCACTTGTACATTCAGGACAGGGTGGCCAGCTCGTTCGGTCCAGCCCCTATAGTACTCGACGATGGAGAAGTCTGATGGGTACTCGTCAAGGGCACCAGCTGCAACACCTGCCTCCTGGAGAGCTTCGAAGAGATCTATCGGAAGAGCTGTGTCAAAGCTCCTACAAAAAAACAGCTTTTTAAATAAACAGTAAATAAATAAATGTAATTACTACTTATGTTACGTGATTTAAAAAATTCAGACTTCTGAAAAATCTTGAACCGGTAACCTAATTATAGACCCACACTACATTGTAAGATGGCACAAATTGGAAAAGCCTACTTACAGTAGGAAAGGTTGCTTTAATCTCAGAGAGGAATAAAGTTAAAATTTTACTTACTGAGCGACCAAATAGTTCCTTAGACCTGCTCTATGTACATCGAAGCCTAGAAGATGTTCAGTCATTCTAATGACAGCGGCACCTTTGTTGTAACTAATTGTTCCGAACATACTGCTGACTTGCTGAGGGCTTCCAACACCAGGATTGGTAAGCGGTTGAGGATTGTTTGCAGAGTCAGTCAGAAGAGATGTGTGAACTTGTTCAGTGATGAATCTAGTTTCAAGGCCCATGTAATCTTCGACCTGGAATAGATTTCATTCTTATTTCTGGTAAAGGTTAATAGATTTTTTCTTGTACCTACTTTATATCAAAAAGTCAATAAAGTAGTTTTGTGAGAATTAATTACTAAAATGTGTGTGTGTTATTGTTCTTTTAAAGCTTTATGAGTTGTTTGATGAGGTCTTCTGTTTGTACTGCTTTTATAAACGTTCTAAAAGTTAATATATTGACTTACTGGTTCTGCTTCTCTATAAAATTTTACAGACAAATAGTTATTGGGAAGCCAAATTTTTCACACTATACTTGTTAATAATTACGTGCAGTTGAACTCTAGTAATTGTGATAATAATAAATGTCAACTAATAGATACCTCACAGCTTATCTAAAAGGATTGTACTAACCCAGTGGGTGAGGAAATACTGGTAATATCTTGCGAATCCCTCGTTAAGCCACAAGACGTCCCACCAGTCACAGGTAACAAGATTTCCAAACCACATGTGAGCGATTTCGTGGGACAAAATATACGCAATCATCTGCTTAAAGTATCCGCTCGTGTGATCAGGATCGTACATCAGATACGCCTCCCTATTTAAGAGATGATAAATATAATGTACATATTTAATGACTCGATACAAATATCGATACATTTTCTTTTCTTGTCACACTCTTAATAAGAGATGGCGGTGTTAAGACAAATAATTACCTGTAAGTAAGCAATCCCCAATTCTCCATAGCGCCAGCGCCAAAGTCGGGAATTGCTGCCTGTGTCATCTTGAGATTTGGATTCATACTAGTAAATTCGTAAGCGGTGTGATCATTCATTTCAGCCAGAAGCTGCTGTCCAACATCAAAAGCGTATTGTCCTTGCCCGAGTGCTATAGCTCCAGGCCTAGCAATAACTTCGTAAGTCAACGGACCTTCTTCCGGTTCCACAATACTATCATATTCAGCAACAATAATCGCCAGAAGATAGGTGGACATAATAGGTGTTGTGTGATAAATGTCATCTTGGAATCCCCTGTAAAAATTTGGATTATAGAAGTACGTTTCTCATTGGCAATAATAGGTAGAACGTTAAATTCAGTTAACTTACGCGACTCCTGGACTTGGTATTGTGTTCTCTATTCTAGTGCAAGACCAACTTCTGTGAGTGGTGGGTCTTCTAATGGTAATATCAAAGGTTGCTTTGAAACTGGGTTCGTCGTAGCAGGGGAATGCGTAGCGACCCGCAGTTGCCTGGAATTGGGTTGTTGCCATCCAGCTGCAAATATAATATAAAAACTGTTATACGAACTGCCAACTATCCTCTAAAGAAGAATATAGACATTGATAAAACAAATTAGGAGAAAGTCAAAGTCAAAGTGCTTTATTTGCTAGAACATAGTATGGAGCATTAGGTCTTAGCGTAAAATTGTACAGTATCATATGTTCCGCCGAAGCGGCATGCAAATTTTTTAAACTTCAAATGTTGTCATCAAAATATTTATTTAGAGAGTAATAGCATTTGTCTAGTAGCCATTCCGTAATTTTACTTTTAAAACTAAGATTAGATTTACAATTTTTTAGATTAGATGGGAGAGAATTGTAGACTTGTATTGTAAGAAGTAAATTTAGATTCTTACCTGACTAGTCCATTAGGATCGTTCCTGAACCAGCTGCCATAAATTCCGTACATATCATTGCGCATGTCAGCTCCAAACTGAATCGTAAGTGTGTAAACGATTGGCGCATCTGCGTTGTAGTTCAAAGCAGCCGTAGGCGTTACGCGTAAGAAATGATACTGTTCTTGGATAATATAGGTCTGTGGTACGGCGTTTGTTCCTTGCGTGAGTACAACTGAATTTAACTCTGTATGACTTGTATGTATTACTATTTCGGTAACACCGGCCTGAGTGGCTGCCAGATTTATCTGGACGGTACCGGAATACGTCAACCACTCCAAATCAATGTGCCATATAACATTGTAATGGATCGGTCTAGTGGTGGTTGGTAGACGGTAAGGATTGTCTTCGTTGAAAAGCGCAATTCCCACGGGGAAATCGTCGACGTGTTCGAAAACTCCGCCCTCTAGTCTCTCGTCGCCAAATATGGTATTTCTAGACACAGGTTCTTCTTGTGGGGCGGCTGTTACGTACAGACACGCCACGAATAGTACTAATACCTTTAGTGTCGCCATCTGAAAAATATTTTTCGGTCAAAGCTTTTGTAACAATACCTTAGTTATTCAGACAATAAATATTCATATTCATATTCATAAATCCATAGTAAAATGTATAAAAGATAAAAGTTTTTATAATAATGGATTCAGGATGTTGATGGGGCTGCCTCGCTTCTGCAGTGCATCAGGTATGTTCGCACAGAGGCACACAAATGATTACTACGCCATCATACGAAAGAAGGCTGCCTCATTGCTCTGCAGAGTGCGGGCCAGCCCCAACTCCATCCTGAAAGTAATAGCCGGGAGACATGACTCTCACATTGTGAGCCATTGTATCCGTACTTGTATGACGGATACAAAAATAGTTGAAAAACGATAAATTGTGTCTTTTATTTTAAGTTTTTACTCACCTACTCTAAGTTTTATTGTTACTAACATAAATATGGATGTACCAAAGTCCGAAATAAAGAACATTTTATTTTTTATTGTATTATTCCAAAAAATTGAGACAAAATTAAATAGTACCTACTACCTAAGTCGCAACATAATGCAAAACACAAAGTTAAAATTGCGGTTCGTCAAATTCCTATATACCTACGGACCGTAATGTTTTCAATTTGGTCAGCTGCACTATTTAACTTTGTAAGGTAAATCGTATTTTTCTCGTTTTTTCCGGTAATTTCATTTATGTCAATTGGTAAAAACTGAAAAGTGAGAAAGTTATGCGATGTGGCCGTAACTTTTATGTTCATTAACGTTTGATGTTATTAGGTAATAGGAGCATCCTAGGCATCACGTGGAAGGATCGCGTTACCAACGAGGCAGTACTAAAGACTGCGCAGTTATCCAGCATCACTGCTACACTCAAGCAGAGGCGGTTGCGTTGTCTGGGACATGTGCATCGAATGGACCCCGTCCGCCTTCCCAGGCGTCCACTCCTTTCAGAGATCGCCAATGCCAAAAGACCTCTCGGAAGACCTATGCTGAGGTTCAAGGACTGTGCCAAACGCGATATGGCCGCGTTTAACATCCAGAGCGGTCATTGGGAGAAGTTCGCGAATGATCGAGACAAATGGAAGCGGCTTATCTCGGAGGGGCGCACCACGCACGACGCAGCCTGGTTCCGAACCCTGCACGAAAAACGCAGCCGTAGACACGCACACGCGTCAGACCCACCACCACCTGGGAACATTTTCACTTGCCGAGGTTGCGGACGGCATGTCTCCTCCCGAATAGGGCTATACAGCCACGAACGCCGGAGTCGTCGCCAGGATGCTGGCTAAAACATCTGTCCAAGATGAATCATGGCCTATGATGATGATCTTTGTTAACATTACAAATTATAATACCACAGGTTTTTCGGTGAAGGAAAATATCGTGAGGAACCTGCATACGCCAAAGACTGGTATTTAATATTTTAAGGCGTATGTGAAGTCCACCAAAAAAACCTATTGGGGCATCGTTTGGCGGACAGGCGTTTGGTACAACAGATCCCATAGGGTCGAAGTGTCGCCAGGTATTCCTGGCCCCTTAAGAAGATAAGATAACATTACAAAACATTAACTAAGTATTATGAGTCCAGCAAAATACTTAAGTATCCTTTAATTGACCGAGCGAGCGAAGCGAGCGAAGCGTCTACGTTTCGAGACTGGCCAAAAATGCTCTTGTCCGGCTGTCTGTCTGTCTGTCTGTCTGTCTGTCTGTCTGTCTGTCTGTAATTCTCTACAGGTCGCATTTTTCAACCGATTTTGACGAAAATTTGGCATATGTATAAATTAATTAAACCTACAAAATGAGTAGAATAAAATTTTGAAAAACATTTTTTTTAGAGTACCTACCATACTCGCAAAGTGGGAGTGAACTTTTTTTTTCTTGTGAATCCCATAGTGTGGGATATCGTTGGATAGGTCTTTCAAAAATATTGCTGGTGTGTGAATACCATTTTTTCGATTTAGGGATCCGTTGGCGAAATATTAAGCTTTAAAGCGGTAATTTTTGTTAGAGTCACGTGTCCCCCCCCCCTGCCAGCTAAACGGTTGCTTCTGGAAATGTGAAAAAATTCATGGCAGTAGCATATATAACGTAGTTACAAGGAAAACTATTACGGCTAAGTAGGTTCTATTAGTTTTTGAGTAATAGTGGATCGACTTAAGAAAGTTGAAAAAATAAATTATGTTCATAGAACTGCATACGTAAAATGGAAAATTATTTTTTTCCGCGTGATATCCATGGTGTGGGGTATCGTTGGATGGGTCTTTCAAAAATATCGCGGGTGTGTGATAAACATTTTTCGATTCAGGGATCCGTTTGCGAAATATTAAGCTTTAAAGTGCTAATTTTTGTCACTTTAGTAGGTACTTTTTCTGTTTCCAAAGTTGACTTTTGTTGGTTTCTTTTAGGTTTGGTTTATAAGGGCTGGCGAGGTCTACTGTTCTCACGGAACTACTAGTTTTATAAGCGTTCCTTATGTAATTGGTGCTCGAGTTTTTAAAATTATAACAGTTACAAATATGTTTCTATAATCTTTATAATTCTGGTAGTAATAATTATTTAGCAGTTTTATGAGTAGGTACATTACACTGATATGATCTATAAGATTATACATCAAAGCGTTTAGGGTGCGTAGGTATAATTTATCGTTTCAAGATAGCCGGTAGGCGTAATTAGTACCATATTAAAATGTATACTTTGTGGTACCGGGCGCAGGATAGTAACTTATTTCAGTCTTTCTTCCTGAGGAGATTAAAAAAAAATTGTGGTCGAAAGTAGACGTAGAACATATTTTTCACCTCACCGGCTCGGAAGGGTATACTTTCTCATTCGAAATCGGCGTGGAAAACTGCACATGGAAAAAATATTAATAAAACTTTTCTTCTAATTTGTAGAAGGTAAGGACATTTAAAGAAGTGGTCAATTCTAATTGTGGTTATTATTATTTGTGGTTCTAAACCGCCGAAAGGATTCAATTCACCTAGTAACTTCCTTGCTGTAGTGAGGTGAAAGATTGTGTGTTGCGCTCGGCAGCAAAGTTATTTTGCGTCTCGTACCTTGAAACCCTCGCTACGCTCGTGGTTCAATCCTAGAACCCTTCGCTTTGCTCAGTTTTCAATACTAGTACTCGCACAAAATAACCAACTTTGCAGCCTTGCATAACAAATAGCTATTGTATAAATTGCATTTGAGCTCCGTCATGCCTACTCGGAATATCTTCACTTCGAGACAATATGAAATTGAAAATTTATCAAACGAAAAAATTCCAATAAATAGAGTTTACCAGCAACTTCATCCGCGTTAAACGTATCCTAAACTACTTTCAAACGCGTTCTCTCCCCTTAAAAAGTGAAAAGTCAATAGATGGCGCTAGGTGTATTTTACATTGCGCTATAATTTTATCTTCATAATATTATATCTAGCAAAGAACCAAAGTTCTTGGCAAGATATATTATGAAGATAAGCGTGTAGTTTATCCGCTAGTATTTTCCTCTTTATTAATAGTATGGATTTAATGCCAAATTTAACCATAAGTAGCTGATCTGATCAGTGACACTGTAAAGAATGTATACTGTAACGATTATAAAACTACTGAAAATTAAAAACTATTAAAAATTGAATTACTTACTTAAATTCAAATTAAAAATATTAATCAAAAAATTATAACCTTTATGAAACGATTGATAACTTAACATACCTATTAAATATAGTACAACTCTTGGTCATTTTGTCCCCAATATAAATTTTGTTTGTAAGCAAATGAAGCTCACATGAGAATTAATTGGAATTAAACTGATTTACCATGTACCAATGGGTTTTTTCTCGAAACTTAAGTACATTTTACTGACTTCTCTCAAACGGTGAAGGAAAACATTGTGAAGAAACCTGCATACGCCGAAGAAGAAATTCTTAGGCGTATTGTGAAGTACACCAACCCGCACTGGGCTAGCGTGGTGGACTATAGCCCGAACGTCCTCGTTATGAGAGTAGGCCTGAGCCACAGAAGTGGGGACATGTTAATAGGCTGTTGATGAAACTGATTTATCCTGATTTAGCTGAAACTGATTTAGCTGGCAGACTAAGCTCGGCCGCCTACGCCGTTAGCAAAATTAGACAATTAACAGATATTGCTACTGCGAGATTAGTCTATTTCAGCTACTTCCACAGCATCATGTCATACGGCATCCTACTGTGGGGTCAAGCGGCAGATATAGAAACCATCTTTATTTTGCAAAAGAGAGCTATTAGGGCGATCTATAATCTACGTTGTAGAGAATCATTAAGAGAAAAGTTTAAAGAAATTAATATATTAACCGTTGCCAGTCAATACATTTTTGAGAATATTTTGTATGTCCGCAAAAATATATCTCTCTTTTTGAGGCACTGTGACATGAACACAGCTTATGTTACAAGAAACAAAAACAAACTTGTACCACCACAGTTAAGGCTTAGTAAGGTCAGTAAATCATTCACGGGGCAATGTATACGCTTCTACAACAAACTACCAGAAGAAATCTTAAATATGAATGACAGAAAATTTAAGACCTACATTAAACAACAACTTTGTAAGAAAGCTTATTATAGGACAGTCGATTATCTAAATGACAAAGATGCCTGGTGTTAATGTTACTTCAGCCTCGCACAATCTTTACAAAATAATGTTATGTACAAACTTGATTTTAAAAGATGTGTTGCGGAAGTTTGTTGCGCCGCTTCTTCTTCCCAGCTCTATATAACACCTTGGAGGCGGTGGTAGATAAAAAATTGACGTTGTATAAATGTACCCAGTGTACTTACATGCAATAAAATACTTTTGAATTTGAAATTTGAATTTGAATTCCGTCACAGTACACTAAGCACCGTGAAGGTGAAAATGCGGCCATAGGGAAGCAGGCTTATTTTGTGGAGTAAGCATGAATAATGATATACTAGGTGCCAAGCAGTGCCATTTATGATACGCATTCATCACACCCCTTCGGCCGCCTACAATGACTGACATAAGTTTCGTGTTTTATTCGGACCCGGAGCTCTATCGCTCTCCTCGCTTCGAGCGGTCGATTCTGCTAATTTTCCTTTGAGATCCGATACAAAAATCAGTAGAATCGACCGCTCGAAGCGAAAAATAGGGCTCCCGGTCAGAGTGATTTAATTAGTGTACCTAATTTGAAAGTTTTGCGAATGGATAGTGACAGGCTACCATTATACCGCTATATGAAAGCCCATAAAGATCAAAAAACACGATTGTTATTTGAAAAAAAAAAAAATCTATAATAAATGCTATTGCTTAGGTAAGAAGGTCCTAAGCTTCTAGAATGCTACATCTGCCGATCCCCTAAAATTTTTGGCATGAATTTTATTAACAAACTCTGCAGAATTAAGCGTACTTATTGATATTATTATGGAAGTCCCAAATAAATTATAGTCCCTAACTGTTAGTGTCCTAACTTGTTGCAAGTGACTTCGCGCAAAAAGCTAAGTAGCTACTCTACCGGTTATTCCCAGTATGTGATGTCTTGCATTAAGCCTATGCATAAATAGTCAGTTTTAAAAATAAATTTTATTCATGTACAAAATTTTGATTGGAATTACGCGTTTTCGGTAATAATTTAATTCAAGACTTACCTTGATAGTTAATGGCGTTTACACCAACCGGCGGGCCGTGCTTCCCGCAAATGGATTAGAATAATTTATAATTATTGCAATATAGAATTTAAGCCCCTAATCTTTCAGTGATATGGTATCGTCGGCATATCATTAATATTAATCGAAATTTGCTCCACTTATCAGAATCAGTACCTGTGTGTAGATAAGATTCGCCGCGAAACAGGATTAAGTTGAATTTCTTTGTTATGAAATCAGAATTACATAATCTGTTAAGATCACTGTTAAGTGCGCTTGTGGACTTCGGCGGATTAGGACCACTTTTTGAAGTGTCTTCTTCTTATAATGACGACTTTTCGAAATTATCATTCTTGAACCGACTCTACTAACTTCTAAAAATCTCTTCTCTGTATCGCCGTTGATTTCGCATTAAAGACATTAAATTTAATGAACTCTTTCATCTTCAGCACCCCGGTTCTTCGCTTCATCCATACAGCCTTTGATCGTTGATCTCTTCCGACCGCTACCACCGCTACCGCTAACGACCGCAAGTTTCGTAACCAATTGGGAGCGAGAAATAACTTTCCGTTAACTGAGACCAGTTGCCAACTAAGAATACTTGTGCTGCTTTCAAAACTTTCGTTTAAGACTTTCTCTTTACGTTAATCAGTTCAGGCGAGATTCCCTTGAAGAAGAAAATCCTGTACCGTAAGATAAAGCAAAATATTTTTTTACTTTTAAATACTCCTATTCAATAAAATTGCAAAGGTTATCAATCTCATGAAAAATCTAAGGAAATAACTACAAATTATGACGACAGAAACAGTTTTGACCTATCCGTTAATAAAAAGACAGGACAATAAACTAACAAGGAAAAATTATATAACTAATTAGTTTTCTGTAAAATATTTATTAAAATACTAAGTAATTTTATTTTTCACTCAAATTCATCTTAATCGTAACTTTATTTATTAACCCTGGACTCACTAATGCCATCACCGTTGACAAAGAAGTTGTCTGGAGCTTCTCTGGCTTCAACGCTGGACTAAATAGTGCTATCACCGTTGACAAAGAAATTGTCTCGAGCTGCTCTAGCTTCAACTTTGGTCTGAATAGTGCCATCACTGTTGTCAAAGAAGTTGTCTGGAGCTTTTCTGGCTTCAACGCTGGTCTGAATAATGTCATCACCGTTGACAAACAAGTTGTCTGGAGCTTTTCTGGCTTCAACGCTGGTCTGAATAATGTCATCACCGTTGTTAAAGAAGTTGTCCAAGTCGCTTGCAACAGCTGCAGCCCAACGGATGCTCTGACGTGTGGTCTCCGCACCGTTGAAAACGGTTCTGTATTCATCGCCTAGCACCACCTGTTGTTGATAGGCCCATCCTAGGAACTGTGTAAATAAAAGAAAATTGTTGAAACACCTTAACAAATTCACGAAACATTTTGTTTCTCTATTTTGTGGCTTTTGCTCTTGCTGAAAGGAATTTTTTGCTAGTGAGTGGAAATGGCTCAATTTTATTTTATTTTGTAATTAAATATTAATGGTTCAGATTTTTATTTAAAGGCCATAAAGTAAAATTAAATGCAGATTAAGTTTATGACGTGAAAATAGAAGTTTACTTCTATGCCTTACCTTATCGACTTCGTCTTCATTTCTCAATCTAGAAGATACGTATGACAGAGGCGTTGAGAAAGAATTAAATCTGAAATTGAAATAACATTATCAGTGTTCTGAAACCTTCAAAAATATAGCTAGCTACTTACATTAATACAATAATTGTTACAGATTAAGTACATTTAGTTTTTTTTGTACTCTTTTATTTTGATAGAACAAACTTACGCGTTGTAAACAGTATCCATATTTAACTGTATAAAATTAAAAACGATCTCAATGTTTTCTTCATTTCCGGTTATTGCAGAATTCCAAGCTGTCGTGTAGTCTTGTGGACGAATGACGTGGTTATCTTCGACAATTGCTTCCAAGAACCTGACAAGAATAATACACTTAATACAAGTCTAGCGAGCTAAGTTGGTCATTACACTCGATGCTAGATTGCACAGAACGGAACAAATTTTGATGAAACTTTATTACAGTGATGGTTTATAGTCTAGCTAGAATAACATATAGAGTACTTTTAAGACGATCAAAGTAGCGAAACATCTGCTGTCTTGTCTATATACTTTATTTTGAATACACGTAACGTTACCTATAGGTATTATAGAGATAAACATAGGCGAATTTTGCCACGCAAAAAGTTCGCGCAGGAAACAAAAACTGAATTAAAATTAGCTAGTAAAATAATATAAGTACGCAATCTTACTCAGTGAAGGATTCCCTATGAGGAGTACATCCAAGAGACTGCAGCAGCGTAACCTTCTCTGTATATACCTGATGCTCTTGGAATCTACTCCAGAGAGAATCGAAGTCGGCTGGAGTACCTTCACGAAGAGCGTTGCAGTAGACAAACTGGCGATTGTTAACTGGTACTCTAAACAAATATAATCATCCTTACTGTTACAAAATATGGGCTTTAATTTTTAAAATATCGCCTTAGGTTTTCATCTGACCGACCGACCATTGAACTGTTTGACTGTATTGAACATTTTAAATAAGTGTAAAAATTGTTCGAGATGAATATTTTATAAGAACAGAAGAATTTGTGAACCGGGTTGCATATATTAGCTTAGAACGGTTTATGATAACAAGAAAGCCTAATGTTACCCTTTAAGTCCTATTAGATTTAAGACCGGAGTAAAAGCAATACGAGAAAGTATACAGGGTGAATTTTTAAAGTGGGCGTGGATGACCAAATTATTGATTTTAGAAAAAAATATACAAATACTAGATTATTGCACTATCTGATAGTATCTGGTAGTGTGTAATAAGGGTCAAGTTCTGGAAAGTAATGACATCCGTAAAACGAAAAGAAAGGGTTGTTTTTTAACTGATTCATATGTTTAAGGTAAAGATCCATCAATAGATCTTTTTAATGGATTTTTGTGGATCTCGCAATTTTCCGCTATAGTTTAGGATTTGGACATCCACGCCAACATGTAAAATTCACCCTGTATAGAACTAAGTTTTGGAATAATAATTAACTCGATTCCATTATTTATCATGGCACGTAATTGTGCCACGGCTGCCAAGCGACATGCTCGCACGTTAACAGCACACATGGTTGGCGCCAGTTGATATCTCAGATACGACGTCATAAAGCTTTCGTCCTCTGCAGAGTAGTAAGTGATTTCGTTCATTACCCTTGTCGACCAGCGAGCAATCAAAGCCTGGAAACAAAATTATCATGTTTTAAGAATTAGTAGTTATTACAGAGGAAAGCGCGTACAATCATGCGTTGAGCAGCGTATTGTGTCCAGAAACAAAACGCCCATTTGTATGAAACTGCACTGCTTCGACATTTTTGGCTTCACTTTTATGCTCGAACTTGCATTCTGGATTGTTCTGTATTAGTGTTGTTATTTTTTGCTAGGGCTCTTTCAAAGCTTACTCACTTTGTCTTTCTATCACTGCGATCATTGCTGAACTATTTGTGATCACCGCCTTGCTATAGTTTAGCGCTAAGCTTTGCCACCCGCTAGAAACTGAAGCACGCTTTTGGCACTGATTTGTTTTACTTCATCAGTGGGTCACACTTACACTTACGTAATTAATACTAATTTCAGAAAATTATAAACACCAACCTCAATACGACTTAAGTTTGGTGTGCCAGCTAGCCTGTTCCTGAGCCATGAGAATCCAGTTATAGCAGCAACCCATGGGGCATATGCCGTCTCAAACTCAAGGAATGACAAGATTGTGAGGGCTCTAGTGTAAGTCATGAGACCAGAGCGGGCAAATTGGAAAACATCGTCGACAATCTAGAAAATAAAGAGACTACAAAAACAAATCGGCACAATAAAGGCAAAGGTAAATAAGGCCCTACTTGAGCTCGGTTGCTTTCATGGATGCGAGTTCTGTCTTCACTTCTTAAAGCAAGAACAATAAGATTCCAAGTATAGTCATCGTAGTTCACTCTGTAGAAACCTTAAAAAAAGGAATTATTGTCATATTATTGTTGTAACTGAAAATAACGAAGGAATTAAATCAAAAATGATTTTACAAATATTTAAAACTCTGATGGAAAATAATTACCAATCTGCTGTTTGTTGAAAATAACCCATTCATCACCAATGGAGCCACGGTTGATGACTGTAAGAGTATCTCTGATGATGTGAGTAGGCTTGGTGTTATCGAAGCCAGGATTCCTGGCAGTGGCGAAAGTGACGGGAACAATCCAATTAGTATTGGTGTTAGAATAGCCAGTGTTGATGTTGAACCGACCCTTAGTTAAATAAAGAACACGATAAATTACTGTAACTAATTATCTTTTTAACTTTGACTCATTTTGACTCATTTGACTGGATGTCATTTATTACCTGAGTTATAAACATTTGACCAGTCTGATGATTAACTTGAACGGTAAGAACTGGGTGTCCAGCCTGCTCAGTCCAGGATTTAAAGAAATCGATAAAAGAAAAATCCGGTTCGTATTCTGCGAAAGCACCAACTGCGGCACCTGCATCTTGAAGAACTTGGAATAAATCGATCGGGCGAGCATTTTTGAGGCGCCTGACAGAAATAAATTATAGAAAATATAATAATAACGTTTTAGTACAAACCATCATTATAATAATTTGATAGTAGGTAAGAAGCAACTAGGTTCATGGTAACTAGTAAAGTTTTTTGGTTATCAGGAAACGCCATAATTTCACCAACTCAAGTCATTTATTCTATGCTGAAGGCAAAGGAAAGAAATTTCTACGTAAAAAATGAGGAAATGAGGATTGTTCGTTCGTCAGCGATAGAAAAGTAGGTAAGTAGGTAAAATGTAATAAATTAATAGACTTGACTTACATTGTAGACAAGTAGTTTCTCAAACCAAGTTTGTGAACATCGGAACCCAAAACATGTTCAGCCATTCTAATGACAGATGCACCCTTGTTGTAGGTGAGCGTTGAGAACATAGCCATTACTTGTTCTGGACTTCCTGTACCAGGATTTGTAAGCGGATGAGGGTTGTTAGCAGAGTCACTTAGAAGTGCTGTTTGTACTTGTTCAGTTACAAACCTAGTTTCGAAACCCAAGTCGCTATTTACCTGGAAATAATGCTTCCTAAAAATTTCGATCTTTGTGTAAAGAATGACAATATCATTCCATTAAATGTCAAAGGTTAGTCTATATAATGACCCTAGATGTTTTGTCAGATAATTCCCAACATTATTGCTGTATTTAGATTATGAAGGAGGATTGTTAATGACCTACCATTTGACTGAGGAAATATTGGTAGTATCGTGCGAAACCTTCTTTAAGCCACACCACGTCCCAAGAATCAGGAGTGACAAGGTTTCCGTACCACAGATGAGCGATCTCATGTGCCATAATCCCCACAATCACCTGCTTGAAGTGTCCACTTGAATGTATTTCGTCATACATTATGTTCGTTTCTCTGTTTAAAGGAAAAATCGTGATTGAATAGGAATTATTCATCTAAATTGGCTTGGCAAGAGTAACAATATGATTTCTGAAGCTACTTCATTGTACTATAAAATGCTTAATTTTCGTGATTATTTTATATACCTATAAGTAATCAATCCCCAGTTCTCCATCGCACCAAATGAGAAATTAGGAATTGCTGCTTGTGTCAGTTTAAGATTCGGGTTTACACTAAAATAATCTATATCAGTGAGTTCGCTCATTTTGGCCAGAAGCTCTTGTCCAACATTAAATGCGTATCTTCCTTGGTCTGATTGTATAGCCGCAGGTCTGGCAATTACTTCGAATGATAGCACTCCGTTGTCTTCGTCCGCAATGCTCCGATAATCAGCAACAACAATACCAAGCACATAAGTTGACATAACTGGTGTAGTGTGGTATACATCATCTTCATACTCTTCACCTCTGTTAAATTACAACAATACATTAGCGAAAATTTTGTCATTATCTGGACAATCTTATTTGTGTTCGTTATATAAATAATAAAGAAAGTCATTAAAAAACTTACGGAATTTCTATTGTCTCACGTCTTCTAGTGCAAAACCAACTTTTGTGTGATTTGGGACGTCTAATAGTTACATCAAACGTGGCTTTAAATCTAGGCTCGTCATAGCAAGGTAATGCGTAACGAGCCGCAGTAGGTGAGAACTGTGTTGATGCCATCCAGCTGGAAGAAGGACATTGAGTTCAGAAACATTCCCAATTATCGCTCTAATTAAATTCAAAGTATTGGTACAATTTATTCATACTTAATTTGGTCATCATAATTCCTGAACCAACTGGGGTAAATACCAAACATATCTGTGCGCATTGCAGCTGTAAACGCAATCGTAAGTGTGTAAATAACTGGTTCGTCTGCATTGTAATCCATGGGAGTACTTGTGGTAACTCGTAAGAAATGAAACTGGGGTACTATTGCATTGGTTTGAGGTACATTACTTGTGCCTTGTGTGAGCACAACTGATGTTAACTCCGTATGACTTGTATGAATTACTATTTCTGTAACACCCGCTTCGGTAGCATAGAGTTGGATCGCAACTAAACCAGAATAGGCCAGATGCTCGATATCAATGTGCCACAAAAGGTTGTAATGAACAGGTCTAGTGGTGTTTGGGAGACGGTACGGATTATTTCCGTCGTTGAAAGGTGAAAACTCGGAGAAAGCGTCGACATTTTCGAAAATTTCGCCTTTCAGTCTCTCGTCGCCGAATATATTGTTTCTGGTTAGTGTTGGCTCAGTTACAGCATTGACGTATAAGCACACCAAAGATATTATTATAATCAGGTTTGTAGTTGCCATCTGAAAAATTACTACATCTTAATACGAAATATCATAATTTACTCTGGGTTTACTTGGCGCTCCGTTCTTTCTGCCTACTCCGCCAGGGACATAGAGTGAAGATATGTATGTATCTGTGTATGTACTCTGGGTTACTTCTGAAAGCACACATTTAAAATAAGTTTAACCCTAATTAAGTAGTACAATATCCTATCCTGTCTTCATAAGACTGTGTGACAAGAGAAATAATGTTATTGCTTTTTTTAATTATTTACTTTTTTAATTTTTGTTTAAGAACTGTTTTGTTTTGTTTAACAGTGATGTATTAGCAACCATAGCGGCTATTAGTAATAATAATGATAATAATCACACAAATGTTTGTCCCGAGTAGGAATCGAACCGACGACCTCAGGCGCAGTAGGCAGAAGCCAACAGGCTAGTCAAAGTTTATCAAGGCAAGTTAAATAAAAGCTTTTAATAATATTTCCAAATACTGTATAAACAATAACAACTTACCTTGATAATTATCAATAAAACACCAACAGGCCAGCCGTGCTTATATCAAATGGACTATTTACAATTAGTTTTTTTTTACTTTCGAGCGTCAGATGCAAGAAATTTACTTTATCTTTGATTTTAAACCATCAATGTCCGTCCGTTCTGTTTGTCAATCGGTCAGGATTGCTTCTCGAGATTGAATCTGTAAGTTTATTTAAAACTTTTATGAGTATTCTATATTATAGTACCTAGTAGGTACACAGTTCAACTAGAACTGTAATGGAAACCCTATCTTAGCTGTCATAAAATCTATGCTGAACCAATGATTTCGTTTGAATTTCATCCAATCAGCCAATTGGGTAATGTAATTGGTTAACTTTTGAAATCATTGGTTCAGCATAGATTTTATGACAGCTAAAGTAGGGTTTCCACAGTTCAACTACTGTACTACCTATTTTATATACGTAGTATTTAGGTACTAGTACTACAATTAGTAAGGTGGCTATGATTAGCTATACTCTAAATTTTACTTGAGAATTGGCCAGGTTCGTCTCGAAATAGGTTATTGAGAAATTAAGGCCGCCTTCCTTACAATTTATTTACATTACAAATTAAGCCTTTAATCTTGTAATGATATATTATCACCGCGCGGTGGCGGCGTATCTGATAAATGGTAGGTAATTATTGTATGTTAATATTGCATAAATCGTTATAAGTGGCCTGCCAATCTATTACCTACTTCGGCTGTCACGTCCCGTCTTCATATGACACCTTGATATGAGTAAATCGGTCCAGTAGTTAGCTCGGTAGCTCTATTTTGAATCGCTCTCCTCGCTTCGAGCGGTCGATTCTACTGATTTTTTTATCTCGAAGCGAGGAGAGCGATTCAAAAGTAGGGCTCCAGAAGGGCATGCCGAATGCGTGCGTACCGTGTGGTCCGTATGGCGGAGCTGAGTCCCGCGGAAATGTCCCCAATGTCTATTCGATCTCGTACTAGTATGACAAATTGAAATATGATTATAAATTATTATCTATACTAATAATAAAGAGGTAAAAACTGGTGGATAATTTGCATGCTTAACTTTTAATATTGTTGCGAAGAACCTAATGATAGTAGGTGTAAAATACACGTAACGCCATCTATTGACAAACTTTAAAACTAAAAACTGGCATGATTAGAACGAGTTAAAAAATTTTGTATAACTAAATTGTATACCTACTTTATAACGCGGATGAAGTCGCCGGGCATCGGCTAGTAATTTATATACCTAGTATTTTAAATTAAATTTACTAGCATAGAAATAAGTTAATTTGTCACTAACAAAATATGGATATGACATGTGTCTGAAATAAATGTTTTGATTTGATTTATTAATAAGTTTTTCTTACCATCATACCACAGGCTTCTCGGTGTTTGAATTTTTACTTTCTTGCAACCACTGTGGGTTACCGTAACTACTAAGGGTAAGAGGAAATATTATAATCCCGAAAAGGAAGTTTTTCCAATTTTCGCGAAAATTGTGTTATCGACAAACAACGCTTGGCTCTGGAGGCTAAACCTTTGGATTAGCTAACCCTTTGGTTTAGCCACCAAAAAAACTTTTGTTAGGTTATGACAAAGCTGCATCAGTTTACTCATTGTTTTTAAATGGCGAGAAATTTTAGTGCGGTGCTGCCGTACAGTTTATTAGTAACTCATGAACTATGTAATATCTGAGAAAATGCAATAAAAACTAAATTTTAATTTAAAACACATTATGGATAAGTAGGTATTTATTTATTTAAAACTTAATTTAACGTAACAACAAAGTATTAATTACATTGCAATTTGTATGTAATAACAGAGATAATACACACACATAGAAAGTATGTAAAATAAATTATATATAATTTAAAATAATTTCCATTAACAGTCATATTTTAAAAGTTACGTGAGATTGTAATATTTTAATCATAAAATAATATTTTAATAAACCCCTTACGGGGGTCTAAACACGAAGCCAACAAAACAATACACATGAGCAATTAATAAAGTGAAATACCTAATTAAAATAACTTTTCTTAATTTTATTTTCAGAAAAAAACATTTTAGTTGCAACAAACTCAGCTTAGAAAAATTAATAAGTGGGTATGGAAGGTAGGTTTCCCCACGTGGAATAAGTTCTTTCCCGCGGGAACAGTTTACCGCGGTAAAAAGTAGCCTATAAGTTAGGTATCACTGTACCCAGTTTCATCAAAATCCGTTCAGCCGTTATTGAGTATCCCGCGGTAAAAAGTAGCCTATATATTATTCCAGGATATAAGCTTTATCTGTCTGTACCAAGTTTCATCAAATTCCGTTTAGCCGTTCTTGAGTTATAAATGGTGGTTAATAGATTGGAAATTTGCGTGAAAGAGTAACAAACGTCCTCACAAAGTCACAGTCATCGTTAGTTACAACCTTTCGCCTTTATAATATTAGTAGGATGTCGTTGTGATCAGAATTATACACTGTACATTCCTACTATTTCCTACCAAGTTTCGTTCATTTCGGAGAGTTCTGGTTCGAACGCTTCCCTTGTAAGTCTGGCCTCAATGATGGTTTGATTAATTATCATCGTATGGTTGAAATTGTAGTTGTTCAAATCGCTGGCGATGGCAGCAGTCCATTTGATGCTCTGGCGTGTTAACTCCGCACTGTTGAGGATGCTCCGGAATTCAGCACCTAACACCATCTGCTGTTGGTAGGCCCATCCTATGAACTGCATAAATAAAAGCAAATTGTGTAGGAATCTAAAGACAATGTAAGGTTTCTCAATGCCTTATTTATAAGTTTCTATACATAGTAAAGAGTTGACTTTGACTCTTTTGGGTTATCCACACCCCTTTCACCAACGGTGCCCCATTCCGTTCTATGGTGGACTTCATGTTCGCCTTGATCTTTGGTGTAGACAGGTTTCCTTACGTTCCTTATGTTTTCCTTCACCGAAATACTCATTGAAACGGGCCTAGGTGACGACCACACGTTACGAACGTCAGCGGGAGTGCACATACCACGGTTCCTGTCATTTAAAAAAACCATTGTGAATGTCAATTAATAAATCGGAAATTGTCAACATATTGTAATTCTTACAATTGAGACGATAGATTTGAAAATCCATCAAGTCTCAAATTTTGCAAATGAGTGAAAAACGTTTCCTTGCCTTGTTCGAGACAGTTGAAAGCGTGAGTCGATATTCTGTCTATAGTGTCTAGGTAGGTACATTAGTCCAAATAATCACAACTGATTATAATGATGCCATACTATAATAGGGAATAAATAAGCCTTACCTTATCGACTTCATCTTCAGTTCTCAATCTAGATGAGATGTATGACAGCGGGGTTGAGTACGAATTGAATCTGAAAGTAGATTTGATATTATCAGAGGTCAACACAGACTCAACTATTAACATCCTAAGATATGACAAGAAAACCTTGTAAATGACAAAAGGGAAAAGGTACAATAGCGTTTACATACATCCGCGTTAAAAGTTTCCTAACATCGAAACTTTTGCAGTGAGATGGGGCTGGTCTTGAGAACCGAACCTAGCAAATTGTATTCATGCTTTCTCTATTAAGTTTTTAGCTCTTTTAGGGTCGACGGTTGAGTCTTTTAAAAGTAGAAACCCTAATAATAGTAGTTTCATATTTACATTGGGTTTGAACTTACGCGTTGCGAACAGTTTCCATATTACTGGCAATGTAATTGAAAACAATCTGCGTGTTTTCCTCGTTTCCTGTTACGGCAGAGTTCCAGGCTGTGGTGTAGTCTTGTGGTCGGATGACGTAGTTATCTTCAACGATGGCGTTTAAGAATCTAAGAAGAAATAAACAGGTATCAGCAAGGTCCGCGGTATTTTCATAGCGAAACTTTAAATGCGTAAGAATTGAACGTTATATTCTATCGACTTTAGACAGTATCGATGTCGTCCCTCCACTAATTGTTAGTAAGTATACAAAACTTCTATATAAAACTTTTCTACATATTGCAATAATACATTTAACCAATTTAAATGTAAACAAAATACCAAATTCGAAATAAAAAAAACTAGATCCAAGACTAGTTTTAAATTCAATTATTAAACGTAACTAAAAAGCGACGAGGCGGACAATCGAAGTTTGACCTATGTGGACTAGTGAAGACTGATGATGATGATGAATGTAATGATAACTATACTTACATGGTCAGGGACTCCTCGTTAGGAGTACATCCAAGAGACTGTAACAGTGTTATCTTTTCCGTATACACCTGATGCTGCTGGAATCTTTCCCAGAGGTATTCGAAATCGGCAGGCGTACCTTCACGAAGACCATTGCAGTACACAAACTGGCGGTTATCTACTGGTACCCTAAAGAAAACAATACAGCGTGAATCATGGCTGATGAGACTGCTCTGTAATGCTGCTGTGTACGGATACAATAAACGCAATAAACTCAGTTACACTACAGGCAGCCAATACAGTTATTTATATATGATTATAGTTAGCTTGCTGAGTGAGGTAGCAAACGGAAAGCCAGTTATTGCCGATGGTAAGGGTTATCATACACAGCAATTTTTGCAGCGAATGTGCGACTGTGCCGCTACAAGCGCTGGTATCTCTGTAGATTTTGCAATGCGCCACAGAAGCAGTCCAGTCGCATAAACGCGCGACTGTATCGAAACAAACGCGCGACTTTATAGACGCAAACGCGCGTATCGGGCGACATCAGGGAAAATAATAGCGGAGGTGGTGGGTGAAGATATGTAGTCGCGTTTGTATCGGTGATGCATATCGACTGAATCGCGACTATATCGCTGCAAAAAGTTACTGTGGGCGATATAATAGTCACTGACGTCCATGAACATAGTTTTGACGGTAATCTATTAAGTATATTTACTTACTCTATAGGTGAGGCGACATCTTTCAACGCGAAGAATTGTGCTTGGGCTGCAATTCGACAAGACCGCAGGTTTATGGCGCACATGGTTGGAGCTAGTTGGTAGCGTAGGTAGGAAGACATGAAACTTTCACCGTGAATAGGGTAGTAAGTTATTTCTCTCATTACCCTAGTTGCCCAGCGAGCAATTAAATCCTAAAAAATATTTATATTTAAATATTTTAAATTTGGATTTTTCCCGTACCATAGAAATTAGACAGGGATAGGTCAATTTACAAATATAAACTTTCACTTAAGTGATTTCAGTCTAAGCTCTAATAAGTCCAATTTTATTTCAAAGATTTTTATAGGGTACCTAATTACTAATCCTACCTGGAAATTCAAAACAGAAAAGTGTTACACTAACCTCAATAACACTTAAGTATGGCGTACCAGCTAGCCTGTTTCGGAGCCATGTAAATCCAGCCATAGCAGCGACCCATGGGGCATAAGCAGTCTCAAACTCAAGGAAAGACAAGATAGTTAGGGCTCTAGTGTAAGTCATGAGACCAGAGCGGGCAAATTGGAATACATCGTCGACAATCTACAAAAAGAAGTACTTATGTTTAATAGAAAACAAAACAGCACAAGAAAGAAAGAGTAAAATGAAATACTTGAGCTCTGTTGTATTCATGAATGCGAGTTCTATCTTCACCCCTCAAAGCAAGAACAATAAGATTCCAAGTATATTCGTCATAGTTAACTCTGTAGAACCCTAAAAATTGGAAATATTAAAACTCACTTTTACATCATTCTAATTGCAAAATGTAACTCGTTAAAAATTACTCACCGGTCTGTTGCTTGTTTAAAATAACCCATTCATCACCAACTGAGCCACGGTTGATGACTGCAAGAGTATCTCTGATGATGTGAGTAGGCTTGGTGTCATCGAAGTCAGGATGGCTCGCGGATGCAAAGGTAATGGGGATGACCCAATTTGCATTGTTGTTAGAGTAACCAGTATTGATGTTGAATCGACCCTTATAAGAAGAGACAAAACACAATTTTGCAGAAAATTTCATGCCGTAATAAACAATAAGTTATTCAATAATTCTACCTGAGTTATAAACATTTGTCCAGTGTTATGATTAACTTGAACGGTAAGAACAGGGTGTCCAGGTTGTTCAGTCCAGCTTTTATAGTAATCGATGAAGGAGAAGTCAGGTGGGTATTTTCCAAAAGCATTACCTTCGACACCTGCATTTTGAAGAACTTCAAAGAGATCTATAGGCCGAGCGGTTGCGAGACGACTAACAAAGAACAAAACGATAGTTTAATTAACAATAAACATGGAAAAGGCTCATACCAGCAGCTCTAAAGGATATAAAACTGCTATGAAAATTTGCAATCTACTTAGGCATACTTACTTGGTTTCTAAGTAATCATTTAAGCCCAGTGAATGAATATCGGAACCCAAGAGGTGTTCAGTCATTCTAATAACAGCAGCACCTTTGTTGTAACTTATTGTTGAGAACATAGCCAAAACTTGGGCTGGGCTTCCAACACCAGGGTTTGTAAGCGGATGAGGGTTGTTGGCAGAATCACTCAGCAGCGCCGTATGAACTTGTTCAGTTATGAATCTAATTTCAAGTCCCATGTAATCTTTTACCTGGAAATTAAGCTTTTATAATTCTTCAATAGCAGAATAGATAAAAACGAATGTTTGGGAGATTTGAACATACCATTTGTGTGAGGAAATATTGATAATATCTGGCAAACCCTTCGCTAAGCCATGTTACGTCCCACCAGTCACAAGAGACGAGGTTCCCGTACCACATGTGAGCGATCTCGTGGCCCAAAAGAGAAGCAATCATCTGCTTGAAGTGCGCACTTGTATCCTCCTCGTCATACATCAGATACGCTTCCCTTTTCAAAAGACAAATATTATTCACTTATGAGTTATTATAAAGGAAACTTCACCATCATCATCATATCAGCCGGAAGGCGTCCATTGTTTAACAAAGGCCTCTCCAAAGATCTCTAAATGATCGGACCTGTGCTGTCCGCATCCGGATGGAAAATTTGTCAGTTGGGAATATTCGTGTGTTGCATCAAAGAGTATGCTTCCATAAATTATGCGGATACATTACCTGTAAGTGATCAATCCCCAATTCTCCATAGCACCGAAAGAGAAGTCAGGAATCACTGCGTGTGTTAGCTTAAGATTCGGACTCACACTATAGTAATCGATGCCTGTGTGTTCACTCATTTTTGACAAAAGTTCTTGACCAACATTAAATGCGTATTTTCCTTGTTCTAATTCAATGGCCCCCGGTCTGGCAATTACTTCGTGTGTTAGCGGACCATTTTCTTCATTGCTTTCGCTACCGTATTCAGCAACAATAAAAGCCAGTAGATAAGTTGACATAACAGGTGTAATATGGTAGATATCGTCTTCGTACTCGAAAAGTCTGTAGATTTACACAAAGATATAATTATTTTAATGAAATGATTAACATGTTTTAATTTTCCTACAACACCATCTAGCGGCGGGTGGCACATGTTTCAATATTCATTCAACGGTGCTTTTAATATTTATGCCAGTTTAATATTATTATACTTACGGACTACTGCCTGGTATTGTTTGTCGTATTCTAGTGGCTGACCAACTTTTATGAGTTCTGGGACGTCTAATTGTGATTTCAAAAGTGGCCTTTAATTTGGGCTCGTCATAACAAGGGAAAGCGTAACGAGCCGTGGTGAGTCCGAACTGTGTTGCTATAATCCAGCTGCAAATATGGTAATTTAGGCACATAAGGTTCAAAACAAAGTTGCATCCGATTTAGGTTTTGTGCACCAGACTGGTAAAATGCCTACTAGTTAACTAGATATAGATAGTCATATAATAAGTACTAGTTACAAATGAAACCAACCTGTATCCAAAGGCTTGTCACTTGTAGCAATCATTCTGACACCCTTTATTTCAGATAAGCTTACTAATCAACGAATTTAATAACAAAATAGTAACAAAGTAGAGCGCAGAAACTATACTTTGATTATTATTTGTGTAATAAATACATTAGAAATCTTTTGCCTAAAATAATCTTGATCTTATCAGGGTAAAAATACCAAAAATGTTTATCTCGATGCCCACAGATTGATGAACCTAAAATGGGATGCTTAAAATGAAATACCTGGATTCGGTGACGTAATATTACTTATCATGGAAAGTTTTATGTCTTACCTTGGTTCTTCACTAGGATTATTCCTGAACCAACTTAAGTAAATACCATGCATATCTGTATTGAGATCATCCATAAACGAAATCGTGAGTTTGTATTCGACTGGATTCTGAGAGTTGTAAGTTAAGGGTTCATTTGTCGTAATACGCAAGAAATCGTAGTTTGGTTCGATGACATGATCAATTGCTATATTATTTGTTCCTTGAGAAAGAGTGAGCGAAGTTAATTGTACATGACAATGGAGAACAATTTCATTGACATCTTCCTGGGTAGCAACTAGATCGATTTCCACTGTACCAGTAAACACCATTGTTTCAAAATCAATTATTTCCCATAACACATTGTAATGAATAGGTTTTGTGGTATCAGGAAGACGAAAAGGATTATTATCATCATTAAAAAGTAATATATCCTTAGGGAAAACATCAAGATCGTCAAATAATTCGCCTTCAAGTCTTTCTTCGCCGAATATTGTGTTTCTGGTTACTGGTGGGTCTTGCAGGACGGCATTAACGTACATGTACTTGTACGTTACAGATAATATCATAAAGAACAGAGTCACCATCTGCAAAAAATGTATAGCGACATCAGAATCTAAAAATTGAATATTTTGTGGTGCATTGTCAAATATAACAAAATTGTACAAGAGATAATTGATATGAGGGGTCTTAATAAGAGCAAAAGAAGCTAAAACAAACATTTTTAGAATTCTTGTCTGTTTGTCTGTGTGTTTGTTCCGGCAAGGCGCGGCATCACGCAATAACTACTGCACTAAACAAATATTGCACTTAAAATCTGTTTTGTCCCATAGGAAAATTAAAACTAGACGATGTCTGTACATTTATGAGATACTTCCAAAATCCACGCGTACGATTTCGCGGGCAACAGCTATTTTTTATCTTTATATTATTAACTGTAATATATTTATAAACCTACCTTGATTATTTAGAGCGGCAACACCAACTGGCGTATTGTAGGTACTCTACGAACTAGATTACACTCATCTAATTTACTAGCGATTATGCGCGACTTCGCCTGCCTTCTTGGGAAGAAATAGCTTTATCCATAACTCTGTACATAAGATAACTCATACTAAGCAAGTCTTCTTCCCTTCGTACACTTTAGAGTTTTTGAACAAGCAAAATCGGCGTAGAACAATTTTATTTATCAATGCACACATCAGGTGTTCTGGTCATAACACTATTATTTTCGGAGGTACAAATATAAACAGTTCCTTGCTGACGTCAGCAAACCCGTAAATGTCTCCAAACCACTCCTCTCCGCTGTGCTGTGGTTTAAAAACGAATGAGCGCACATTGATAATTAAAAATGTTCTACGCCGATTTTGCTTGTTCAAACCTCTGAAGTGTACGAAGGACAGAAGACTTGCTTAGTACAACTCTTTAGACAGCTTAGGATTCTGCAGCTGTTTTAATGGAGTTATTTGCAATTTTGCAAGGTCGATCTTTGACTTTACAGTTACTACCTACTAGGTACTCCATTAGTAATTCTGATCATTACAATTATTTTTTAGACCGATAAAGTTAAGGACTTTACTGAGTTATTCTTTCTATAAAAGTGTTTTTCTCCTAACTAGGTACTGTAAAATTTTCGGTAAATCGTGTTTTCCATGCTAATGTGAAATTTCGACAAATATCGTCATATAAGTGACTTTTTTTTTTTTGTGCGGTTCACTTATTGACATGTTTTTTTTAAAAGAAATGATCAATGTACAGACTGCCTAGTTTTATATTTTATCCTACGAGAATTCATAGATTAGATAATATTATTATCATCTATATTATTTTGATATAGTATCAGTGGCGTTTTGTTTTGAATTGACCTTCATTTCATTGACTACTGGCCTGCTCTTATAAAAACGAAACTAGACCTTGCTTGTAAAAGGCCTTCGACACAAGATTATAAGTTATATATTATCATATATTATATTATATTATATTATATTATATTATATTATATTATATTATATTATATTATATTATATTATATTATATTATATTATATTATATTATATTATATTATATTATATTATATTATATTATATTATAATTATTATTATATTACCTTGGGTTTTTATTTGTCTCGCAAATCTCACTTTAGTGTCAACTTATCTAAGAATAAAACGAATATAAAGAAATAAGTATGTGTACTTCAGTGAAAATACTTTTTACGAATTATAATTATTACGACTACTTATTACACAAAATGAACCTTTGGTATTGTTTTTAAAGATAGGAAATGTGCCAATAAAATTATACAATACCTATAGTTTGACTAGCACAATTTAATAATCATAGCTTCATACTGATTAAGAACCTTTTAAGGACTTATTATGAGAAGAAAGACTCAAGCAAAATAATGAAAAAATTGCCAAGTGTAACCAACAGCACGAGAAAACAAGCCATTTGTCTCTCTACTATGCAACAAATTTAGTTGAATAGCTACTTTCGTTAAGAACTGATACTGATGATCCTATAAACTTAATATAATTGCAAAAATTATCAAATTTGATGTTACACGCAATGTTTTGTAACGCCTGTCAACCGGTGTCAATACATTTTGAATATAACCTACTGTTTATTTATTTTTATTTACTGTAATATTTTCAGTTAAGCTTAGGATTAATACTACAAAGTGTTGCCAAATAACCTGTAAGATCTAAATTATAATTGCAAGAAAATAACTACAAAATGTTACATGAATAAATATCTGTCTATTAGTTCATTCCTGCAGAGAAATCCATAAAGGTACTTTGTTACACCCTGTATTCGTACAAATTTCCCATATTCTTGACAATATTAAAGAAAGCTAACATAATGTACATCAACATTTTGTACAATTTAGCTAAATCTTTCTGTTTATCCCTGACAAATCTTTTTCACACATAGGTACCTATTTATGACAAAAATTGTCATTATCTTAATAATCTATTATCTTCTTAATAAATACTTGGGATTGAATCATACCTTTTAAAACAGAACGTAAATTGATTCGCAGCCGAGAAACATTTACCCCCGTTCATTAAATATGTATTTATAGGAATTTACTCTCTCTGAATCAACTGGATTAATGAAATCGAATGTTGATAGTCACATGGGGTTATCTGATAACCAACTCAATTTAATTACCCAATTTTGTTGAATATACTTAACATTCCATTTTGTTTCGAATGCCTTTTCACGAATATATTTACAGCCTGTTTTTTCGGGTAAATCATCATATTCCAAAATGCCTTCAATATTTTTATCTAATTGTAAACATAGTTAAAATTTTGATCACGCAGCCTCAGGTTTTGCTGCCGCCAGTAGCCAGTCGACTATTGTCTGGTAGTTCCTTTGCATCCATTGGACGTTGGCAGCTGTCCTTTCGAGCACTTGCTGCATTGGTCTGCCGAGTTCGCTGCCCGAATCTTGAATAAAACGCTTTAGCTGCGAACAAAAGAATTACTTCAGTAAAAAATAATACTCCCGCGCACTGCACTGTGATTGGTCGGCTGACATTGTTATGCTGCGCCGATAATACGCCAGTTGCGAAGTTGCATTTCGTACATAGCTAGCTAGAGATCTTTGTAAATAAAATACACTTGTGAATAACATTCACTTCATCTAGTTAACTCGAGTTTTATTTTGTCTCAAATCACACACAACGGTACCCATCTCCTAAAAGGTTTTTGAATGTTATATGATGTAAGTGTGTTCTTCTCGTACATAATTACTTAAGTTCAGCTATGCTTTTTCTTTTATATAAAGTAGCTTTCAGGCCTTGAGTTTGGCGTTATGGTCGTTAGTATTTCATTCTTTCTTTTCGTGAATACTCTAATCGATCAATTATCACGAGGAGATGATAGACAACGTACCTCTTCATACTCATGAGGCTGGTTCAGTCGTCTCGTGGCCACCTTTACAATCGAGTTGAGTGTAGATATGGAGCCAACACTGAAATGCAAAAAGTTTTTTTATTATATTTATTTTAATAGTTTTTTATGTAGGTACTAAAAAGTTATCTTAAACGCTCTAGGTTTAAAGTACATTAAGTGTAACATATTTTCTTTTTTCCTTTCGCAAATACAAACATAGCCATATTAGAATTCGATTTTGCTAAGTGACGATTGACGAAGATGATTTTGATAAATTCTGCTATTATGTATGTATTTAGTAGAACACCATGGTCATTTTGAGAAAGTGATCATTTTGGGAGAGTGTCCTACTGGACCAAACCAGACCAGACCAAACATGTTGTATTTCACAAAAATCTTGAAAAGTTCAAGAGAATAAACCAAGATACAAATAATGGTCAGACTAGAGCAGCAGATTATTTAAATACGCTTTCATAAACGTGTCCACTTTATCCGGAAGATTGTAACCAGTAGAAAAAACTTGTCGTTATTTCATCGTGGTCACGTAGTTCTGTGAGCTGAACAGATGGATGAAGAGGCTACTAAACTATACTCACTATTCCTTCAGCCTCTTCCAGTTGGCTTGGACGAAATTGAAAGCGATCGGCTGCCCGATGGCAGAGCTGGCGACAGCAGAAAACACCCGCACCGTGTCCTGCTTTCTTATACCGCTGTCATTGCGCAGTGATAGCTCCAGGTATCTGTGAACACATTTGACTGACAATTTTGCCACAACACAGGTGTATTTACAAAAAATTAAAAGCGAACGCGCTAAGAGCGTCAGTGGCCTCGGGGATAAGACGCGACCTATCATATCGAAAGGTCCGAGGTTCGATCCCCGGTTGGGCCGTGTACCAATGGGTTTTTTCTCGAAACTCAAGTACATGTACTGACAGCTATCAAACGGTGAAGGAAAACATCGTGAGGAAACCTACATACGCCGAAGAAGAAATTCTTAGGCGCATGTGAAGTCCACCAATCCGCACTGGGCTAGCGTGGTGGACTATAGCCCGCACGCCCTCGTTGAGAGGGTAGGCCTGAGCCCCAGCAATGGGGAGATTAATAGGCAGTTGATGATGATTGATGATGCGCTAAGATAGAAAGAGACAAATTCATCGATACGCAGGACACCCAATACGCAATGCGTTCAATTACTGTTAAATTCTGAGTACAGACTGTTCAATACGCATAACAGTCTTAGAACACGAGCATCTATGTTGTTACCCAGATTAGAGATGATGATGTCATACATAAATATTGATCCGTAACCAATCTACTAAACTAAAGAAGTCTCAGTGGTTCGATATCGGACACAATCTAACTACTGAGGCTATAGGCGGTGTAATCAGCCGGTGATAAAATAATACTAACCGAACTACTGAACCGTCATCAGAACAAACATCATCAGAAATCATCATTACTAGTACGACTCAAGGCTCTACTGAGAATGACCGAGTAGTGTGGTACCGGACAAAGCAACCGAACTGAGATTATACCGATTTTGCTATCAAGGGAGGGAAGGTGAGAACAAAGAAGATGAGAGATTTAAAGATAATATAATTGCGTACCTGTACAATAAGTATGGTGCCCTAGTACATCCCAGAACGGACAGAAGTAGTTCCCTTTCGGAGGGTGCGCTGGCCACCTTAAATCTCTCCCAGGCGAAGTTCCACTCCCTAGCGCCTCCTGCGTGAACTCCTACGCAGTAAACCGTACTGCGGATGTCAGCGTGAATCCTGGAAAAAGATTAATGGTCCTTAATTACCCTTAATGATCTTTAAAATTTATGGATCTGGGATTATTTATACCATTGTAGCTTCCAAACGGCTGGTTGTATTTCATTATATGAGGTGGCATTTGATTCGTTGAAATTCTGACAGTGACATAAGATGAGGTTGTCTGGGATAAGTTGCTTGAAGCGATAAGACCGCCAAATTTTTACTATATAAGTCGACTTGTTCTACGAATAACTCTGTACGTACGTAACTGGAAAATGTTGATTTTACAGTACAGGGCCTTTTTTTAAATCTAGCAGCTCAAGGTCTTAAACATTTTTAGTGACCTTACGAATTTAAACCGCGATACTTGGCTCTCCGTTCTTTCTGCTTACCCCGTCTGGGACATAGCTTGAAGATATGTATCTATAAATGGTTCATTATTACTAGTAATTATATTTAAATCTTTGGTTCAACTCGAGATCCCAATCAAAACTGATACAAGTAGGTATCCCATAAGCCGACTCATTGTGTCTACGTGTCGTAATTCAAGCCGTAAAATACTTAAATTATGATAAAATACCTGAACGCTGTATAAAAGATAACCGATATTTTGATCAGTGATGTCAGAAGATATGGTTGATCGACATTGTAATTAGAATAAGATTAATTATTAGTCGTGTTTAGATATTAAATTATTAGGTATAATACTTAATTCAAAGAATAGTACTTTAAACCATAAAATTGTAAACCTATAACCAGCAATAAAACCATTTGAATTTGAGAATTCAGTTCCGTCGGTAGGTACGTACAGATAAGACACAATGATAAACCCAGATTTAAAAAAATGTAGATTTAAATATTGAACTCCCTGACTTCTATCAAAAGCTAATTTTTTAACCCCCCCCCCCCCCTTAATATGAAAATCCAAAAATCCATCATTTTTTTTTTATGATAAATTTTCAATTTTTAAGTCCTTTAAAGAAACACTACTCTCATCATTCTCGTCCAACACGTCGCCGCTGGTCGCGAGCAGTGCTCTTTCTTTGAATTCATATTTTGGACAGTCTATTATGTTTAGTCATACTTAATGTCAGTACTGAGAGGTGTTTAAAGCGCCTCGTTACAAAGAGGAAAGTTATTTATTTACTGCCTTACGGCACGGCATACACGTAAAAACAAGCATACTTTAAAGATTATATACAAGAAATACAATTACTTATAGAAATATAAATAAAATTAACGAAGAAAAAAAGGCAAAACAGAATAAAAAATACAAAACTTAGTATACAGAATAGAATAAACTATGTACCGCGGCAGTATAATAATACTGAGTTGTTGCTCAAAAGATCTAAGCGCTGATTTTCACCCGACAAACTTACTCATTGAAAGCGTCAGGGTTGGGAGTCTGCATCCAGTTAGTGTACATCCTGACGGCATGCTCGAGACAGTCCACATGCTCCAGATGGCAGGCAGTGGACAACAGGTCCACTCGGTGCTGGGCTCTCACCACGCTCTCGTTGGCAGACACTTCCCAGCCGAGGTCCTCCACAGCGTCACTCAGCAGGCGGAGGACGTAGTGCTGGAAGTTAAAAAAATCGTCTGAAAGTAGTAGAATTTAAACGTCTAAATAATTATGTCATTGTACTTAGGTCTTTTAGAGTATTTGTTAGAAAACTTTCCTGAACTTTGATAAGCAAATTTGTGTACCTACTTACTCTACATTTTTGTGAGTAAAATATTATTTCAGCATTTTTTTTTCGCTTATAAAAATATTTATTTATGAATACTTATTAAGGTTAAAATATCTCTATCTATAAACACAAACTGTAACTGGTACTTACTTAATTGAAATCGCAAAACAAAATTTTAATTTTAATGTAAATTTTGCATGCCATATAAATGGTGAAGCATGAGATCCTGTGTAAGCATAAACTCCATACATCTTAATACCATGTTTCAGCAAAAAAAAAATAATAATAAAAAAAAGTAGTTAGTACTTTTCATTGGGTTTGGATTATACAATCTATAGGTGCTGAGTTTTTTTTTATATTTAAAAGATGAAAATATTTGCATTTTAATTGGCTTATAAATTGGTCAATTTAGGTGTTAAGGAAATTGGATAATATAGAAAAACACTTCAATATCATAATACGAGTTTGAGGCGTTTACGTCATATTTCATTTTACTGATATATTGTTATTGATATCACAATAAAATAATCAAAACGTAAGATCGCTATCTTGATAATACTTGCGGCTAAAATGCTAATCGACGGATTTTAAATTATAATAAAGTAATAACTAAATGACTAATACAAAAATATCTTCAAATAGTTTTTCCCCGTACTGTAAATTTTTGATACCTACATAAACCATATTAATAAATGATAAATATCGTTGAATTCTAACAACACTCATATAGATACAATCAGTATTCAAAATATTGCCCCATCATAATAAAACAACCAATTTCCAGACAACTAGCGCCATCTATTGAGAATAACGAATTAAAAATTTACTCTATCAATCATTATCTCTATAAAATAAATAGTAACAAGCTAAAGTCGAGATTATATGCAATACGAAATGGATTAGCGAATTCATAATTATTATCAAAGCTTAATTAAAATTATGTACTTACCTAATTGATTTGGTATTAAAGGTGGATTAACTCAGTATTGCTCTAATGCATTGCTTAATTGATTGGGGATTACTAGTGTTTAACAATAAGTACATGATTAGCTTGGATTTAATGCAAAAATCTGACAATGCGATTGTTAAGAAATATAATATGAGTATTATGCATAAGGAATGAGTCACACAAGAAATTGCGTTGATCAAATAATACTTTTTTTCGGGGAACAGACAGTCACAAACAAATAGTAAACTAAAGTAAAGAACTGATAAACCTAAAGTTCCGGTAATTATTCATAAAAGGAAAAGAAAGAAGAGAAGAGCATTAAAGACAGACACTCAAAAATACTAACTACTGAGATCCGTGTTCTGTCTGGTACAGAATCGTACAACTCCCAGTCTTCATGTGTGTAAAAAAAACATAAATGTTCCTAAAGTATTGGTGATGTAATTGTTAAGCACCTACCTTATATTCCAAATAATACGCCCCCTTCGACAGCATTGTGTCAATGTACCCCAAAGCCACTAGACCCGCCTTCCAAGGCACATAGCTCTTCTCATGTACCAAGTAACTGGTGATGTCCAGCGCAGTCCGGTAATCCAATCGTCCGGATAGTGCCAGGTTCATGGCATCGTCCACGATCTGAGCTCGGTTAATGGGATGGATGTCTTGGGAGCGAGTTGGGTCGTTGAGAACCTTCACAAGCATCTGCCAGTTCCGCTGGTCATAGTTTATCCGGTAGAAGCCTATGGATAGATTGATTGATTTTTAAAAACAAAATGCAACAAATCGTCTATAGTATAGTTGCTCTTCCATGAAACCTAACTATAAAGAAATCAAGTTTATCTGAAGTGCGGTAAATCAAAATTATGTATTTAATCAATTAGTGTAACATAACTAAGTACCTAGTGTTTTAAGGGATCCGATACTCTACCCATATATCTATTCAACCTACATAGGTGACGTATAATTAAAAGTGTTCAAGTGTTAAAACTGACAGCCAACACTTAAGGGAGTTTTTTGACTTTTGACAGCCACGCGAGATTGGATATGGAACACAATGTCAGGTGAAGTTTCACAAAGGCAAGTTTAAGCTTTTTTTTTTAAATTCATGGTTTTGTCTATAAATGTATCAGTAGGTACGCCATTTTTACTATTTACAGCAATTTTAGTTTTGTCCTATCGATGTAATGATAGGATAATTAAGGAAATTTGAATAAAAGTGACAGAATTATTAAATCGTATACTAACCTGTTTGCTGTATGTTAGCAATGAACCAGTCATTCTGGCTGACTGAGATGTTATTAACATCTATGGACCGCTCGCCTCTTAACCAGAGCTTCGGTCTAGTGGACTCAAAGTCTTTTTGAGCCCCTGTGGTGTAGGACACAGGGATCCACCATACCGGAGTTTTATCGCTTTCCAAAGTATTGTTGATAAGGACGAAACGCTCCTGTAACAATAGTGTTTGTAGTGCTTCATTGATATATTCAAAATCAGATACTTAGCCACTAAATAATGTAAAACCATTTACATCTAGCTAAGTCATTGTGGACAAACCTGTGTGAATGACATAGCGCCACTCTCATAGTTCCTTATTATGGTCAGGACTGGAAAACCAGTCTGTAGCGTCCAAGAGTCCATGACCACGGCCACATCAGCTTCGAAAGCCCCCTTCTGCCTGGCAGCATTGGTAAGAGCACTCCACAGATCCCGTTGCTCCGCATCTCCATATTTCTTGGCGTTGAGGTAGTCAGTGATGCCAGCGTTGAACACGTCGTCAGTGAGGAAGTGATTCATCATCCGCAGGATTGCAGATCCTGATGAATAAATAGGTACAAATCATCATCATCATCAGCCTGCACTAGTCCACTGCTGGACATAGGTCTCCCCCAAGGCGCGCCACTGAGTCCGATCTTAGACTCTCCGCATCCAGTCACTGCCAGCCGCCCTGCGCAGGTCGTCGTTCCATCTAGCCGGGGGGCGTCCCACACTACGCTTGCCTAGTCGTGGTCTCCACTCGAGAACTCGTCTACCCCAGCGGTTATCAGTTCTCCGACAGATGTGACCAGCCCACTGCCACTTCAACGTGCTAACCCTTTGAGCTATGTCAAAGGCTTTGGTTCTCTGGCGGATCACCTCGTTTCGGATCCTATCTCTCAGAGAAACTCCGAGCACAAATAATTAGGCGTTTCTCCTAGAAAAATAATCCGTAATGCTAAAATTTCAATGTTGGAATAAATGGGTCTTGATGTCTGTAGATAGGCACGTACTATAGCTTGACCGGGCGGTAGTCTAGGCCTAGTACGTTTGTTCCTTCTTTATGCAGGATTCTGGTATATTATCATGAAATTTAAGTACCAGTATACGATTCTTCGACGACAAAGATAGAGTCAGGCATTTCCTTTCTTTTTTCATTAGTCTGATAATATTATTACCTTTCCCATATGATATTTTGTCAAAAATGGCTCCAATTTCCTCAGGGTTGCCAACCTCCACAGAAATTTGGTGCGAAGAAGTCAAAGCGTCTAGCTTGAAGACACTTTGCACTTCATTCAAGACAAACACTTCCATCAGTTTCCACGTTTTCTCCACCTGAAATTAAAATACTGTTGTAATATATACCGTGTGGCATATTTGCTGCCGAATTGCTGGTAAAGATCTCTTCACGAGTGGGATCACTTTCAGCGGTAATGCAGAAGATGTGGTGCTGCTCGATACCGCACGAAGGATAGTCCGCTGGTTCATTCACTGTAGCTCTGACCTTTGCTTACACTGTTCAAAGGAAGGGGTCCGTCTGACCATTTTTGATTTAGCTTGTCTGAAGTGACAGTAACTTTCTTTTCCAAAAAAATAGTAATACTTATTCAATTCCTTATGGATTATAATGGTATACTCACTGCATCGACGGCGACGTATTCCATATAGGAAGCGAAGCCTTCATTAAGCCAAATGTCCGACCACCACGCCGGGGTGACCAGGTTGCCGAACCACTGGTGGGCGATCTCATGGGCGACCACTGACGCAACCCGCGCCTTAGCTGTAGTCGGTGAGATGCCGGTCTCGTATAGCATTGCTATTTCCCTGACAAGTATAAGATTTCCTACGTTAAATAGTCCTTTTATTTTTATCATTTTGTATTTAATTATTTTATCTTGTTGTCTACCTTACAGGATCTCTTGTGCCAAACCTCGATCCACCAACGGTGCCCCAATCCGTTTTTTGTTGGACTTTACATTACATACGCCTTAGATTCTAGTGTCTTTTTTAGCGTGTGTTGTTTCCTCACTGTGTTTTCCTTCGCCGAAAATCTGTGGCATTATAATAAACCTTAATCAAGTTCCGAAAAAGTCATTGGCAAAGTTAGAACCCATGACCTCTTGCACGTGAGGCGAGTGCACCACCAACTAGGCTACCACGGCTTCTTCATCTACTTTTAACTTTTCAATGTGTGATGCAAAAGCAACTTATCTGTCGATTGCTGCATTATATACCGCAGGCATGTCATACAATACATTTGAAATTTTATTGAGATTTCATGTTTATTTGTACAATGCAAGTTTCATATGAACTGTACCTATACAAAATTTTTATAATTATATGGCATCAAGTGATTTACCATCGTCTTTGTCGTAGTATCAAACTTTACTTCACCGTGCGCGACCTACTTATACTCTTAGAAGTTTTAGTATTTATTTAATACCATTCACATTTTCTAGTGATTGATTAACCTACGATGTTATCTAAAGTATTTCGCTACTTTTATTATGTGTTATTGTAACATCGTGATGAATATGTGATACGCCATTTTATGAGATTTCCCTCCAACGTGGGAGAAAATGAGAATATTATTATGGGAGATGGTTTTATTGTGCGTGGCACAAGTCAGAGGAGGAATTTCTTTACAACATTAATAAAAATACACAAATAATACCTAAACGGCTTTAAACAGGGATTGTATAATTCAAAAATAAGTATATCATCCAGATCGGGATCAAATTGTAAAAAGTTGACTAATTCCCAGCGGCTATCGAACCCATAACCCCTATTGGATTACCTATAATGATCAAGCCACTAAGCCAACGAGGCGATGAAATTATAACAACAAACAACATTTTACCTATTCAAGTTCAACTAATAATGATCGATTCACAAGTAAACGTCATTAATTGTGTTTGTGTAGTGAAGTCAGTTAGAAATTATTTTCTGCGTTCTTACTTTGGACCTTGGACGTTTCAGAGTTAGGTAAACAATTTAGTTCACATTCGTTGCAAAAAGTGTAAATAAACAAAATTAAGAAGCCACTGGAATATTATCACGTTTAAACTTAGAGTAAAGCTATTTCATTGGACAAGGAAAAAATACTTTCTTTCTCTTTAATATAATATTGTATAAACTATTATTCAAAGGAAAATAATGTCCTTATTCTGTTCCGCTGTGGCTTATCTTTTGCGATGGGGAAGCGATAGCCTCACCCCAATTAAACGACATGATAAATGACCTCCGAGGGCGGCCACAACTAAGTAATGAAGTGTCGCGCCTCGCATCAATTCAACCATCGATCTGCGTTTTTATTCTGATCGTATTCACCTTCATCATCATCATATCAGCCTGTAGACGTCCACTGCTGGACAAAGGCCTCCCCCAAGGATCTCCACGACGACCGGTCCTGCGCTAACCTCATCCAGCCGGGTCCCGCGACCTTCACCAGATCGTCGGTCCACCTTGTGGCAGCCTGCCTACGCTGTGTCTTCCGGTACGTGGTCGCCACTCGAGAACCTTTCTGCCCCAACGGCCGTCAGTTCTACGTATGCACCTTACTACAAGAGTAATTTTATTTTTATTTTTACATTTTTATTGTATACCTATAGAAATTGTGTGTAGGTATTTTAATTGTAAACTTGATTTGTAAAAATACCAGAAGTAGTAAATAGCCAAAGAAGTCTGAGAGGTTACTCTATAAGTTTTTATTCCTGAATCCCATAATAATGTGTTCGTTTAAAGCAGTTCAGCCATAATATTGTGATTAAGTAAACATCCAAACTCACAAATATCCCAACTTTCGCCTATAATAATAGATAGGTACTCAGTTATAACACAGAATATTATAATGCCACTAAGTAGTGTTGTTCCAATTTTAAACACACAATCTGAAATGAAACACACTTCTATAATTATCGACGTATTCCACGTCGTAAAGAGGTATGTGTTTCAATAAACCTTCCGATTTCTGAAGTAACAGAGCTCCGTCTTCACAAAATAGAAGTAAAACCAATTCTATTACTCCATGAAATGTACGCAACAATGTTTATTGGGCTATAGTAGCAACTCTTCAAAGAAAACAAGCTTTAGGAAAGTCGTTTTGTAATGTTTTATGTTCTCGTACAGAATAAGGACACTGTTTACTTCGAGTTGCGACCCTGAACTTATTACTAGCTATGTTTTCTTAGGTGTTTCTCCTTGAAATAATATCCGATATTGTCGTTTTTCGATTACCGTAATACAATATCCACATGGACCACTGACAGCTTCAGGGTTCCGTATCTCAAAAGGAAAATAGGAACCCATGACCGCTTTGTTGTCCGTCTGTCTGTCAAGACCCTTTCTCTCAGGAACGCGTGGAGGTATCAAATTACTCAGGTCTGCAATCCCTTGGAGCTGTGAAAAATCAAACTTCTAACTCAACGCAGTCAAAAGATACGGTTATAAGGATTTTACTGTTAGATAAGCATAAATGAGGGGTGATAATTTTTGGATTCGATGAGATTTTAAGGGGTGCTTTCAAAATTGTACCCCAGGGAAAACTATAATAAAAGAAGAATTTAGTTATTGTGCACGAGAAATAGTAAAAGTTAGAACAAAGATACTCGTAACGTAGACTGATTCTAAACAGTACAAGAATAAAACAACAATGAGATGTAAGTACAGATCAAAATGTTCTTTGAAGATGATACAACACGATACTTTAAAGGAAAACCCGAGTTCATAAATACTGATAATACCCTACTAATTATTTCCTACTAATATTATAAACGTGAACCTTGATATTTGTATGTTTGGATCAGAGAGTTGTTAGTATACATAGAGCGCGCGTTAGCAAGTCTGAACTGTAAGCACGGGTCTGAACAGTCTCGAAATGTTCGGGGCGACGCAACTAGTCACAACACGTCAGTAGCGCTGATTGTTGCTCTCGCCGGTATTTATTAAGATTTGGAGTAATCATGGTGAAATGTGCAGTGCCAAGCTGTAAGCACGATTCACGGAAAAGAACGATCTAGAAAAAATCTATATAGAAGCGTCCATAGAACACCTGCTTACACTTGGCACAATGGGCAATGAGCGATGCGCACGCTCTATAGCTAGTATACTAACTCTATGGTTTGGATGGATGTTTGTTAAGAGCGTTTGTTTTTGCGTGGAAGAGACACGCAAAAACTACGGAACGGATTTTGATGAAACTTTAAAGATCTAGATTATACATCAGAATAACATATAGTTACAGATACCTCGGGAAACGTTGTATCTGCGGCAAAAACTTTTCTACTACAGCTAGTTACTAGTAATCATGTACCTCACCACAGAAAAAATATTGTAGATATTAAATTGTTGATCTTGGCATTAAATATCACAATAAACAACCGGAGGCCGTCATACTCAGGCATGCTTAAAGGTACAAGACCACTGGTCGTGACTTTCTCGCATCGGAAAAAAAGGTAAACCGTCTCCGATAATACCTATCACGCAAAAGACGAACTTTGTAATTTGCAAATCAAACGGATTGTCAGATTTTGACGAACGATTGGGTATTTATACAGTTCGTAAATATTATTACCTATATGTGTTTATATTTATATTAATTTACTTTTATATTCAGACCTACCTGAAAGTTAGCAATCCCCAATTCTCCATAGCACCAGCTTTGAAGTCCGGCAGCGCTATCATGTCTATCTTCGGTAGCGGGAACTTTATCTTGTAATACTCCTCAAGGAAGCTGAGGATCTTCGGCCCGATCTGCAGGGCATACGCTGCAGAGGGCAAGGCCTCCTTCCTGGCCCACACTCCGAAGTTCCTGTCTCTCATGCTGCCGAAGTCAGTCACCGTGAATGCGACTAGGTAGGTAGACATCGGCAAGGATTCGGCGTAATGATCCCACACGTAGTTTGGTAGGGTTTCACTGTGGAAAGTTTTGCTAAAGTTGCAGTTACTGAAGAAAATAATAATAATAAATAGCTACTGATATAAATAAATACTGATACTGATATAATAATAAGTAGTTACTGAAGAAAATATGGGACTGGAAAACAATCTATACCAACAATAAAGACGTAAAAACTGGTGGATAATTTGCACGCTTAACTTATATTGTTGCGAAGAACTAGATGAACTATATTGGCCAACTTTATAACTAAGAAACTGGCATGATTAGAAGGGGTAAAAATTTTTTTGAATAACATATAAATAGCTTATAACGCGCTTTATAACTCGGATGAAGTCGCGGGGCATCGGCTAGTCTAAAATTAAGGGAATAAAAAAAGTGAAATAAAAAAATGGGAATGGAAATAAAAATTCGAGGAAAAAAACAATTCAAATTGTATGGTTATATGTTGTCGATTTGGTAGACACTGCTGTAATGACATCATGAATAAATTTAATATGTATTTTTGTAATAAATTTAATTCGGTAAATAGATAGCCACACTCCGATAGACGGCAGGTTTGCGTTCGTTCTCCGTAAAATTGGCCACATCCATGAGTATGATTGTGTGAAGTTCAGATCCAATAAGTGAGATTTTTGCTTCTCAATAGATCAGTTTAAAATAAACATTTAATGAAACGGATCTAAAGCGAATTTTCTTTCTCAGATAGATCTATTTTTAAAATTTAATTGAATCTAGTAAGAATTAAACTCTAATCTTACAATAAGATAGGTAGATACAAGAATTAGGGCCACTTACACCGCTTGCTGATAAAGTCCCAGATACCCTATCTGCAGGTAATCTGACAGATAGCCTATTTTTTTGGTTTCACAGGTACCTGATTGCCTATATCTTATATATTTTATATAGTCTATCACACAGATTTATCTGATAGATTAGTTTATCACTAAGATTACTATCTGTAACAATATCAGGAAGTGGTGAAAGAAGCCCTTAGAGGAGTTATACCTCCAACTTACTAGTACATAATATCAAAACAATTATTTCTAACGCAGGTACCTATACTGACTGTACAAATTATGGGACGTCTTGCTTTGAGGTCAATAATGTTCTCTTAATTTCAATAGACACAAATAAATACGAACTGTTTCTGTTTGCCGACTGCATTCATATTGGAGACAGAGGTCATGTTAGCTGGTCTCGCGATGCTGATAGTGAAGCGAGCTTTAAGGGCCGGCTCGTCCCAACAAGGAAACGCCCTTCTGGCGTCTGTAGCCTGGAACTGTGTTACTGCTATCCATCTGTAACCATTAAGAGCTGAGAGAGAGAAAGAGAGAAGATCTGTAACCAATACACATTTTGAATTCAAGTAGGCATAAAAAATCTCGATGCGCTAACATAAACGGGCGATTCTAATTAAACTTTATGGAGTACGCTAAGCATAACACTGAAGAAACTGAAGAAATCCAACAGGTTACTGTTTAAAAATAGTGACATCATATTTTCCATGCCGACATGCGTGTAACGTCGTTTACAGAAGTGCAAGGCTAATATTATTTTACAATCATATACCATTATTTATGATTCATAATTATATAATTATTTACGGGTCTTACACACGAAATAGTTTTATTTACCTTGCCCAACTGTTTTACCGTGGTCAGCTCGTGACCACGGCCAGTGTAACCTGGTCGAAACGTCGGGCAAGGTAAATAAAACTATTTCGTGTGTAAGACCCGTAAATAATTATATAATTATGAATACAAAGCGCGAAAGTCTAAAATGTACTATTGTTTATGATTGTTAATAAAGTTATATATTATGTCCGCTTTCGTGTTATAGGCTTTATGAGTAGAAAAAAAGTTTATTACACTTCCAATGCTAGACTTATAGAACCTTGAATCAAAAAAATTTGCCACTCCCATATGGATCAGTAATAAAAGCATTCTATGAGTGTCAAAATCGTGTCAAATGTTTAAAAAAATTGTGACTCACTCACACATTCTCATTTTCAAACTCCATAATATAAATTTGTATTAGCACACTACTCCGCTTTCTTTGTCCACACCCCCACGGTAATTGGCGCCATAGGTTCCGATACTAAATATGCAAGATGCGAACTCCACAGGGAGCGCGCGCGCCAGCAAAGAGATAGCTTGAGATACCTTCTTGTATAGAACAGTCTAGACAAAACGCTTTTAGTTAAAAGCTCACATCAAAAACATTCGAAGGTCAAGAGATATCAACCCACAAATAGATCGACAGACCAACAAATACTTACATAATCAATAACAGTATTAATCAAAAAGCACGGTTTTTTATGATCGTGTAGTGACGGATTAAAAGACAAGTACCTAATATCATTTATAACTTTTTAAAATAACACGGTGGAATTAATGAAATAAAATACTGTTATTGTTTTTAATCTTGCTGCAATATTAAATAAATCATTGTTATTCCAAGCACAGTTCTGCCAACTGTTCCACGTAGGCATACTATTGAATATAAATAAAGTTATGGGCCATTGTTTTAAAGAAAAACAATCTGATATACCTATAATAAATTTTTACCAAGCTCTTAAAAACAAATTACGGGCACTAAAGAAGCATTAATCTTGTGACATCATCGGACTGAAATAGAAATCAACCAACACAAGGAAATAGAAATCTACTTACAAAATATTTGAATTAGGAGTCGTCATAGGTTTTGAAACCTACCGTAAGTTTTGCGAAAGTAAAAGAAAATTTACGAGAAAACTATTCTTTTGAAGACTAGTGCCAGAATCAAAATAGGAAACTGGATGATATTGAGATATCAAGGCTTCGCCTGACAATGAAATGGCAAAAATGTGTTGCCTTGTTGCTGCATAATATATTGACGAAGAATATTGTCAACTCACCTCTTTGCATTCTTCTCCACATACGAGCTTCTGTAGAAACCATGCAAATTGTCATTCAATATTCCAGTGTACGTTATATTCAACAAATACTGTTGATTCTCTTTCAACGTCTCCCCCAATATCAAAATGTGAAACTGTCTTGGAACATCTTCAGTTCGTCGGATTATCTTCACCAGTCTACCGTTGCTCTTCTGATATAAATTTATACTATGGAACATAAGTTCCACACCATGAAAAGTTACTTGTTTAGTATCCTTCTTTACAGTTATAACGATACTTATTTCACCATCAAACGTAAAATTTCCTTCATAAATATACGGTATCAGTTTCAAGTAATATTTCTCTGGTTTTATATTGTTTGGTAAACGAACATCTCTTACTGTAGAAACTTCGTCCTCTGTAGTATTTTCAACGGGAACTGTAGTAGTTTCTATTGGTACAACACTTTTACTATTTTCAGTATTTATTGGTAACACTAAGAGTTTGGATTGATCACAATGACTGAGTTCATATTTGGTAACGTTAGCTAATTGATCAGTCCTGGGGCAGGCTGCGAAGTTATACACTATGAACGAAGTGGCGATCAGGGCTAGAGCGAAAATGATCAGTATGACCAGGGTGAGACTTTTGGACAGATAGATGCCCCGTTTGGTCTTCGTTGAGAAGTCGCAATTTGGCGGATTTCCGTCCATGATGTTGAGTGGTTCTCTAGCTTGCGTCATCACAGCATTTTACCTGTAAAACATTTACTTTTACATTATCTTAGGCAGCCAGAAATAACTGGCGACCCTTGAATGGGTTCCAAGGGAGATCTTTTGGGTCAAGACCTGTCTACTAACGTTGCCCCAATCCGTTCTTCTTTAGCTCCACATACGCCTTAGAAGCTTTACCTGTTTGGCGAATGCAGATTTCCTCACGATTTTTAATTCCTTCACCTAAATATTATACCTTAAAACCGTACTTAAGTTTCGAAATATTAAACGGGCCAAGGTCCCACGAACGACTTCATGATCGTGGGCCGAGTGCACAACCAACTAGTTAGGCTGCCACGTGCCACGGCTTCTTCTTCTACTATTATGTTATTTTTCAATATGTGATGCAAAAGCAACTTATTTGTCAATTGCTGCGTTACAGACAACAGGCTTAATACACAATACTTTGACAATTTTATTGAGTTAACATGTTGATTTAGTATAATGCAAGTTTCACATATTAACTATACAAAATTATGGTGTCAAATGAAAAGATTTCTGTTATAATATTTCGTACTCAATCTCTATGCACTTACTCGTACATGATTATATTTGTGTTAGGTGTACTTACAAGATGAATTCCATTCTACTAGAAATATTTTGTGCTTGATACGAAAACTTCTACGTCTGATCATGAGTTTAATGTGTCTTCACTCTACACAATATAAATAAAGCTAGTAGAGTTAGGAAGTTAAGTCTCGATTAAGTTGCCAAGTCACGCGTGAGATGGTCGAGCATTTCTTTATTTCTTGACACGCAACTTGAGTTAAAGGTAGATGACCTAAAGTAGATCCTTCTAAGCATGGGATATTCTAATATCTATCTAATTATTATATTATCTATTACAAAATTTCTTGATCAAACTTACTGATTACATAAACCTACAGGTGTAAGCCAAACGGGAAGGGTGGATAGGTGCGCGATTTGAAAGATATTTCTGACACACTACCCCTATGGTAAGTCTCATGGTTTATGAGATATTATTTTTACAGTTGTACAAAATTGATAATTGAAGCAGGTAGCAACCTACCTAATAATTATGTGCTATCAAAGCGAGCGAATAATTTGGAACTTGTAGGTAACCCTGTAACCACAAAAGTTACGGAGAATAATAATTTTAGAATAATAACGCGAACATTGCCGAGAAGGTAGTGTCATGAAAAACAACAACAATACCTAGCTGGCTTTTCATAATATTTCGACCTTCAGAGAGTCTTCCTGTGACACTCAATAACTTCAAAACTTTATGTGCTCACGCTAAGTACCCTTACACTTCGCTAAATTATTTCTCGAAACATCAAAATGTCTCGGAGATGACGCTTGCGGGCAAACGGTTCGAGGTAAAAGCATTTATATTACGCCAAAAACTTTCCAACGAGCGACCTTGCGAGAAACAACAATAACTCTTCAACGAAGAAGTCGAGAACCTCGTTAAAAGTTAGACAACCGAGGTCCTGTGATCTCTAAAGTTACCCATATATAAACCATTAATTTATACTTTATCAATGCCAAATTTACCCAGGTCAATGTGTTATAGACAGGTACATGAGTCTTTACCACATTTGATGTAAAAGATAAAAAATAGCAAAAACAAGAATACTACTTATATTGTCTTTAACGCATATTCAAGTTATTAAATCAAATCATATCAAATAGTAGATTATACAATAAGTGAATAAAAAGGGAATTTCATTCGAGGGACTAAGTTGGATCCCGAGAGCAGCGAAGGATTCTAGATTAGAATCCTGAGCGTAGCGAGGGATACAAGGACCAAGATGAAATTTTTTATTCACGTGTTGTGTACTCTACTTTATACCATTGACTGCGAAAAAATAAATAGGAGTATGGTATTTACATTTATCACATTTTATTATATGAATAGGAAGGTAGTAAAAACAAACCTTATCTGACAGATAAGACAATAACAGCCACATGATCTTGCTGTTAGTTTATCAGGCAGCTATAAAATAAGGAAGGTTCGAAATCTCGGGCGCCCACCAAAGAGATTTTAGCTCCATGGTGAAAATTAGAACATAGCTCTCTAGCCATCTATTTTTATTATTATTCTCTAGTGACTAAAAGAAAGTTTTATTCACTGTTTTCGAGTAACAATTATAATTTGTTATTATTATTCTCTAGTGACTAAAAGAGAGTTTTATTCACTGTTTTCAAAGAATAAAATACTCTTTTTAGAGTGACAATGGTATAAAATATTTTATTGCATATAAGTACACTGGGTACATTTATACAACGTCAAATTTTATCTACCACAGCTATATAATTATTATTTGTGATGGGTCTCTTTCAAGGCTTATCCAGACTTGTATCACTGCGATCATTGCTGATCTATTGTGATCGCCACCTTACTATATTCCAGTGCTCAGCTTTGCGTCAGCTAGGAACTGGCACAGATTTGTTTTACTTCATCAGGTTTAAGTACCTAAAGTGGTTGCCTTCAGTTGGTTCTTTTTCGTAGCAGTGGGCGACACTCCCACAGAAAGTGCAATGGTGTTTCCTTTGCTTTTTGGCATTCTGCACACTTTAGTGTCCCGGAGCTTGTGGTTGAACATGTTTGTGTTTGTTTTATTCTAATTATTACTAATAACTCTATTTACAACTATTAATATATCATCATTAGTAACATTAACACCCATCGTTAGTTCTTAACCGACAAACACACATGGGATCACAGTTACCATAACAATAGACACCATTGATCATGTCACACAATCAACTTTATTTAGTTATGATTGAAATCTGTGCAAGTCATCAGGACCGGTGTTGGGTCCAATTTGGGAGCAAGACTTTTCAGTCGAACTATTTAAACGTTCTACTAAAGTAAACCCAATGATATTATAGTCGAAACTAAAAGGTGCGTAGGCACGTTTCTACAAAACTAAAATGGCAATGCATAGTCTTATAGGTTGAGGAAGAAACACAAAAGTTACGAAACACTATTTATAGAGATGAAATGGTCAGGCACAGGTAGTAAAATACTTAAAATTATAGTCTATTTTAAAATACAGACGTGCTAAATGTAGAAAATCATAATTTATTTTAAAACTCAAACAGTCATAATTATTATCATAATTTTACAATCCTTATGTTCTAAATATTTTATAGGCATAACGTTTAAAATTAATAGGTTTAACAAAATAATGGTCATTATTCTTAAAGATGCATAGGTATTACAAACGCAAAACGTCAAAGATTTTTTACATTAGGCGTTGAATGAAAATCCTCGATGAGAGATGTCTTTTGTGTAGAAGTTACTCGCACACGTGCTTCAAAAGTGACACAAGTCAAAAAATTTTATTTTCTTAGATCATTTTTCGTACTCCGCGAACGCAGACCTGCTTCAAAAGTGACACAAGTCAAAAACTGATTTTTTTTGACTTGTGTCACCTTTGAAGCACGTGTGTGGTTGAAAATATCAAAATAGAAGTGATTCTTTAGAACATTATTTAATTTTATTCCGGTCGTATTCCGCCACTGTACCTACCGCCCATCTTTTTTTTTTAAATTTAAAATTATTTTATTTAAAAACCTTGCTTATACCTACCGCCTATCTCTTGTGCCACACCAGAGAATAACACAGGACTGGAACTGCATAGATGCAACAAACAGACGCAGCGGCGCTAAACTGGGTCAAAGTTTAATCACTTTTGTTCATTTGTATCTCGTTTCTGAGTGGGTGCACTTCATCTGGCTTACGGTTTTATTAAAAATGGCCTCTGTGATTTTTATACTATTTATTTTGTAGTCGGAATATGACTTGAACCAAAATGTTTAATGGATTTTCTGTCATTTCATTTCAGAATTGCTTGGATTGAATAAGCCTATTATTAAGTCTATACACGTTTTAATTTTTTAAAGTGTAGTAAGATTAATATACCTACATGTTGTCCAGCAAGTAGTGTCAAGCGTAAGTCCCGAAGTAGAGCACGATCATCACCCCCTAGTATCATCATCATATCAGCCTGTAGACGTCCACTGCTGGACAAAGGCTTCCCCCAAGGATCTCCCCCTCGTATGTTTATGTTTATTTGTAGTTTTCGAATAATGAAGTTACTGCAGTTTGAATCGTATTTTGGACAGCATCTGTATATAATATGAAAAATCAACTGCAAGAACCTTATGGAAACTACTACCACCACCCCTTCACCCCTTACAGTTGAAATTTCCAAAATTCCTTTCTTAGCGGATGCTTATATGTTATATAATTTGTTCCTAACAGCAGTCAGACTTAGTAGTTTTGGCTGTGCATTGATAGATCAGTCAATCAGGACAAACGATTTTATATAGCAAAGTTTAGATTTGTACTGCTCATGTATGAAGACAGCATAAAACTACTTAACAGTTATTCAATAATCCAGGAAGTCTCAAGGGCCCACGTGTCTTGTCAAGCTACCCCTTTTCTATAGTCACGAGACATCCTACGTAACAAAGTAACTCTTGGTAACAATGTCCATTGTTCCTTCCAGAGTGCACACGTGGCTAGACCACCAACCATCTTAATTGTAATACTCTATGTATTTTAATGTGTGGTGCTTTAATGGTGCCATCTTTAGTACTGTAAACAAACACACCAATGTACTAATCGTTTTGCGTTTCGTAATCTGCTTATCTATTAATAAAGTGTTCATTGTAGACAATGGCGGAAGGGATCTCACAACTAAATGTTACGTTTTTTGACGTCCTTTATTGGAAAATAATAAAAATCCTAAACCTTTTCATGTTTATTTAGTTCATTTTTCAAATTTCAGCTATTATTTCACCATGCTGGCTCGCCTTAGAATACGTAACCTTACGATAACTCTAAACTGAGTTTTTAGAACAGCAAGGAATTCACTACCTATAGTTATCCACTCAGCAAATATATATATTTTTTTAAATTGACTGGCCTGTTGGCGTAGTGGTAGTGACCCTGCTTACTGCGCCAAAGGTCGTGGGTTCGATTCCCACCCGGGACCAACATTTGTGTGATGAGCATAACTGTTGGTTTTCGGATTCTGGGTGTTTGTATGTATTTAAGTATTTATTTAAAAGCAATTAAGTATGTTTATCAGTTGTTGAGTACCCATTTACAAGCTTCGGCTTAGTTTGGGACTAAACAGCCGTGTGCAAAATTTGTCCAAACATTATTATTACTAGTAGTTCCGTGAGAACAGTAGACCTCGCCAGCCCTTATAAACCAAACCTAAAAGAAACCAACAAAAGTCAACTTTGGAAACAGAAAAAGTACCTACTAAAGTGACAAAAATTAGCACTTTAAAGCTTAATATTTCGCAAACGGATCCCTGAATCGAAAAATGTTTATCACACACCCGCGATATTTTTGAAAGACCCATCCAACGATACCCCACACCATGGATATCACGCGGAAAAAAATAATTTTCCATTTTACGTATGCAGTTCTATGAACATAATTTATTTTTTCAACTTTCTTAAGTCGATCCACTATTACTCAAAAACTAATAGAACCTACTTAGCCGTAATAGTTTTCCTTGTAACTACGTTATATATGCTACTGCCATGAATTTTTTCACATTTCCAGAAGCAACCGTTTAGCTGGCAGGGGGGGGGGACACGTGACTCTAACAAAAATTACCGCTTTAAAGCTTAATATTTCGCCAACGGATCCCTAAATCGAAAAAATGGTATTCACACACCAGCAATATTTTTGAAAGACCTATCCAACGATATCCCACACTATGGGATTCACAAGAAAAAAAAAGTTCACTCCCACTTTGCGAGTATGGTAGGTACTCTAAAAAAAATGTTTTTCAAAATTTTATTCTACTCATTTTGTAGGTTTAATTAATTTATACATATGCCAAATTTTCTTCAAAATCGGTTGAAAAATGCGACCTGTAGAGAATTACAGACAGACAGACAGCCGGACAAGAGCATTTTTGGCCAGTCTCGAAACGTAGACGCTTCGCTCGCTTCGCTCGCTCGGTCAATTATTATTATTATTAAAAAGACTTTAGAATTATTGAAGGGCACATTCTTCTGTCTACTGGTCTATACCCTGATAGCAAACTCAGGGTGACTGGGTTATCTTAAATTGGGGGATTGCAATGCCTGACGTTGGTATCCGCTGAAAAAAATAGAAGTAATTTAAGCTCGCTATACCTGACTATCGAAGATTCCCAAACACATACATACATACATCTTCACGCTATGTTATATATTAAGGGGCCGTCCATTAATCACGTGAGGCTTGGAAGGGGGGGGAGGGGTTTGACAAAAATCACGAAATGTCACAAGGGGGGAGGGGGGGTGTAGTAAGATATCACGTGTATTTATTTTTTCATTATTTTTTCAAACGCGCGATTTTTTAATCGAAAAGCGGCGTGTAGTGTGACCTTGACTCGCCGTTGCTAGGCAACGAAATTCTAAAATATGTATTCTAAAAAAATTATGATTTTTTTTAGATATTAAAAATACACGTGATGTTGGGTGGGGGGTGGGGGGTAGTCTTAAACCTCACCATGTATCACCAAGGGGGAGGGGGGGTTAAAAAATGCTTAAAAAAAGATCACGTGATTAGTGGACGGCCCCTAAGTTACTAATGCAGTTTCAAAGTCAGTAAAAAGTTTTACTATAATTATCTTTTATACTACAGAAAAAACAGATGCGATCACCGTATCGTATTATACGACAAAGAGGTGGTAAGAGGGGGGGGGGGGGGGGTGGTCATTAATTTTTCACACGACAGCTCTGCTCACTGGCATGACTGTGTGCAGAACTGAATTATTCAAGGCTTCGTCACTGGAACGCTTTGTAAAACTTCGTGTAAAACTCGCTTCAAAGGTAAACTTTTGTTTTGAATGCCGGACGGCAAGAGTTTTTCGGTTCATTACGAACATGAAGTCAAAAACTTTGTCAACGGACACACTGTATTTCATCAATCATCAACAGCCTATTAATGTCCCCACTGCTGGGGCTCAGGCCTACCCTCTTAACGAGGGCGTTCGGGCTATAGTCCACCACGCTAGCCCAGTGCGGGTTGGCGGACTTCACATGCGCCTAAGAATTTCTTCTTCGGCGTATGCAGGTTTCCTCACGATGTTTTCCTTCACCGTTTGAGAGCAGTCAGTAAATGTACTTAAGTTTCGAGAAAAAACCCATTGGTACATGGCCCAGCTGGGGATCGAACTCCGGACCTTTCGATATGATAGGCCGCGTCTTATCCCCTACGCCACTGACGCTCTCTTACACACTTGACACTGTATTTAATTGACCATTATTGTCTATTTTGTTGATCACGAAAAATCCACCACAGATTTTGAAACGACTGTTGTTTCATCCACCTGTAAAATTCTGATCAGTTGATTATATACATTTATTGTATTATATTTAATCAACTGATCTGAATAAAATTTTACATAAAAGTAACATTAAATCCATTAGTAAAATTACATTAACGAAAATAAAATGAGTTACATCAGTAATATTTACATTAAACACAAGGTGTATAAAACAACAATTGTTTCAAAACTCTGTCGTAGATTTTTCCTGATCAACAAAATGGGCATGGTCAGTTATATACAGTGTGTCTCACGGCTTTTGGACACGGAGAGAAAGTATATTTTAAATATACTTACTATACTAGCTTATGCCCCGCGACTACGTTCGCATTAAAAAGTACCGTTCATGGTACTTACTAACCTGTTGTACAAACCTTAACATTCCTTTAAAAAAAAAAAAACTTTCAAACAAAAAAAAAACGGTTCAAATCGGACCAGAGGTTTTATTTAGCGTGATGCGGGTTCAAACAGACAGAGAAGAAATTTTTTGAAAAGTGTTATGGGGTCAGATAAGCCTAAATAACGTATTCCAATAGTTTTTTTGATCCCTTCAATATACAGATATACTCCGGTTACAATTTTTTAATAGTATAGAAGATACATACAGAAGTAGATACATAGTCTAGCGTCTATAGCGAATACTTCGCCTAGTGAAAATTAAATTATCTTACAGATCAATTGTACTCCAATTGCCGCCCGTCCAGTAGACCAGACGATCTCATTGAATCGCAAATTTTGCGCGACTCGCCGGTGCCTTGCTGACCTGCTCAACGACCTTCGATAGTACAGACACACCTACCTATAGTATTTTTCTCGTACGATGGCGCGTACCTATATCTACACATATAAAAAAACTGTACAAAACTTCTTTCTGTACATAATTATATAATTATTTACTGGTCTTACACACGAAATAGTTTTATTGACCTTGCCCTATGTTTCGACCAGGTTACACTGGCCGTGGTCACGAGCTGACTGGAGAGGCGAGCTGTCATTGTTGATCGCTGTGAGTAGTTTCTGAAACTACCCTCTGTACATTAAATATTTTTGGAAAAAACTGGGTCGGCGCTACCTTGCGAACGATACCGAAGCCGAAAATGCAACGTTTGAAATTTTCAATTAACGGATTGTGACGAAACTTTGTATGGAGATAGTCTATATCCCTGGCCAACATGCTATAATAGCTCTCGAAAATTAGCAAAGAAATAGTGACCAGCAATAAAAATCTCTCATTTCCTAACATTTGTATGAAATATAGATTTAACATAATTTGAGAAGACTGGCTGTTGTTGAAAATGCTACAGATGCTTTCAGTTCAGAAAATAGGATTTTGGCTCGCTTTGTTTGGTAAACAAAACAATTTGATGGAATTTAGCACTATATCTAACTACGTACCTTCATATCAAAAGTCCACGCGTACGAAGTCGCGGGCAACAGCTAGTTGCACATAAAAAATTCATCACACGTAACTTCTGTTTGCGAGTCAAGTCATGTCAAAAGATTTTGCACTGTGTTCAATTTACATACACGTCAATTTTATCTACCACCGCTTCCTAGGTGTTAGCGCTGAGAAGTAGCGGCGCAACTAACTTCCACAACAAATCCTTTAAAATCCAGTTTGTTTAACATTTGTCTGCAAAGACTGAAGTAACAATAATACCAGGCAGAGGTATTTGTCATTCAAGTAATCGGCGATTTATAGGTAAATATTACATAAAAGTATCTAATTCGTATTTTACGTACGGCCGTTGGGGCAGAAAGGTTCTCGAGTGGCGACCACGTATCGGAAGACGCAGCGTAGGCAGGCCTCCCACAAGGTGGACCGACGATCTGGTGAAGGTCGCGGGACCCGGCTGGATGAGGTTAGCGCAGGCCCGGTCGTCGTGGAGATCTTTGGGGGAGGCCTTTGTCTAGCATTGGCTGATATGATGATGATGATGATGAATTCGTATTTTTAATAAGCTTGCATGCTTACAAAGTTGTTTATATTGTGATTGTTAAATTTTCTGTCTTTCATATTCAAGATACTTACCTATCCTCTGATAGGCTGACCTTATTTTTTATAACTGTGTGTATTCCCTGACTGACTGACAGATCTAATATACATGCCACAGAACTCAGAAATAGGCACTAGACGTATCATCATAGCTAATTTTACATGTATTTTTTATTAAAACCGCATTTTTGCTTCTAAATCCTCTTCGGCGAAATTATTGGTGTGTCTGATATTAAACATCTACGTGATTGGGTCCCTTATGAGTTAACAGAGTCAGTGAAGGACAGACAGACGAATACAGCAGGCGTCAAACTTTATAGGTTAGTTTTATAGGTTCAAGATGTGCGTTAACCACAGAACTCAAATTAAATATACACTAGAAGTGTGTACACAGTATAAAAAGAAACAGTGTTAAAATGTAGGTAGGAAGTGTGTTTCAGGATATCTAATTCCGGAATCTCTTCCATACCTAAGAAGGGTGGTTTTTCTTAAAACTTATGTACATCCACTACCAAACATTTATTAATAATAATACTTTTCATCATCATCAACAGCCTATTAATCTCCCCTCTGCTGGGGCTCAGGCCTACCCTCTCAACGAGGGCGTGCGGGCTATAGTCCACCACGCTGCCTAGTGCGGGTTGGTAGACTTCACAGGCGCCTAAGAATGTCTTCTTCGGCGTATGCAGGTTTCCTCACGATGTTTTCCTTAACCGTTTGAGAGCAGTCAGTACATGTACTTAAGTTTCGAGAAAAAATTCATTGGTACATGGCCCAACCGGGGATCGAACCTCGGACATTTCGATATGATAGGTCGCGTCTTATCCCCGAGGCCACTGACGCTCTTCCTGATAAATACTTTTAATACACACAAATTAAGCCGAAGCTTGTGGGTGGGTAGGTACTCAACATCTGATAAACGTACATAAAAACTTTTCAAATAAATACTCAAATACATACAAACAGCCAGAATCCGAAAACCAACATATTAAATGCTCACAAAATATGTTAGTCCTGGGTGGGAATCGAACCCACGACCTCTGGCGTAGGCAGGGTCACTACCAACTAAGCCAACAGGCCAGTCAATTAAATTAAATTAATTCAGACAGCTGTTAATCAAATTAAAGTACGTACTAGGTCTACAGGTAAGCTGAAACAAGTATTATAAAATTTAGATCAAATAGGTCCAGTTATCCGTAGTTTTGAGTTATCCGGCGAACAGGTATACAGATAGAAAATATACACACAAAAAGCGTTCCTGTTAAAAAATCCACTGACTTTACGCAGTACGCAAGAATCTTAGTACATTGAAAATGTACCATAGTAGCTAGACGGTTATGAGCGACTGTACGTTATTTTGCCTGTCGTACCTTGAAACCCTCGCTACGCTCAGGTTTCTATCTTTGAACAATCCTAGCACCCTTCGCTTGCTCAGTTTTCGGCGAACTACAACGTCAGCACAGCGATATTGACAAAATGTCCCAACTTTGGGGTCACGTATCTCTGAACCTATGAAAGATAAAATTTCAAAAAATATATATTTGGATAGTCCATCTAAGCGCAGAGGTGCTTTTTCTCATTTTTTGATATTCCAAATAGATTCGTTAAAAAAAACTTTTCGAAATGTTCGTCCCAAAAAATCCCTAGATTTTTCCAAACTTTTTCGATTTAAAGAAAAATTGCCAACTGATTTTCAACCTTTTAACGTTATAATGTGTCTCGATAAATTCTGCGCCTTTTGAGCCCTCGTCTTTATCGCAGATTTTGTTTATTTCGTGAAATCGATCCCATAAACATTTTCAATGTTAAAAATCACTAATTAGGTAGGTAATCTAAAAGTATTGTAACGAAACCCTACCTATTCTAAAAGCGCGTACCTACCTATCCGTTTTAATTTTATGGAATCCTAAAAACAGCATCGCATGAGAAACTGTGTACTACATAAAACCAGTTTTCTAGCTTTGCATTATATGTAGTGACTATTTAATCCTCTGTGAATATATTACAGAGCTGTGGCATAATTTATTAACAACACGTAACAACAACTAATTTAAAGTAATTTTTTCTCTAGCAACTTCGTCTCACTTAGTATTTTGTTCTTTTATCAATTAGTAACGTTTTACAATTGACATACATACATAATATCTTCACGCTATGTCCCTGGCGGGGTAGGCAGAAAGAACGGAGCGCCAAGTATCGCGATCCTGACACACCTCTTTCGCTTCGCTCAGTCCATCATTCTCTTCATACACGCTCGCCGCGGGACGCGAGTGTTCTTTACGTGTCCGTCTGTGAGCACCCGCTCTATATGATCCTCGTGTGTCAGTCTAGGTCGTCCCGGCTCCTATTACCAATCACATTCGCTCGATATATTCGCGTCGTCATTCGTTCATCACTCATTCGCTCAACGTGTCCGAACCAACCAGAGAGTTGTTAGTATACATAGAGCGCGCGTTAGCAAGTCTGAACTGTAAGCACGGGTCTGAACAGTTTCGAAATTTTCGGGGCGACGCTACTAGTCACAACACGTCAGTTCAGTAGCGCTGATTGTTGCTCTCGCCGATATTTATTTAGATTTGGAGTAATCATGGTGAAATGTGCAGTGCCAAGCTGTAAACACGATTCACTGAAAAGAACGATCTAGAAAAAATCTAAATAGAAGCGTCCATAGAACACCTGCTTACACTTGGCACAATGGACAATGAGCGATGCGCGCGCTCTATAGCTAGCATACTAACTCTATGGAACCAACGGAGCATACCTGTTTTCATCTTAATGATGACACTTTCATTTAGTCCAGCCACAGTTAGACTAATCGTAAAATCAGATATTACGATTAAATATCAAAGTCAAAGTCGTGCACTGGGTACATTTAATACATGTCAATATTTCTTTGCTACCAAAAAGCGGGGTTAACTTTAACGCCGCTTTTAGCGGGTTTAAGCGGGTTTAAATTTAACTTTTAAAATTAAGTAAAACGTAACATTAATAGCGTCTTTATCATTCAAATTATCGTCTAATTCTTCTTACAAAGCTGTTTTAATATGATTCTTAAACATTCTGTTTCAACTAATACCTACCTATTGTTAGTTTAAATATCTGTATGTTTACATTTCCTCTTTCACTCATCTACATCTCATCAACATCAGATGTGTATGTTTAACGGATAGTAAGACGTAGGCTTGTGCAGGCCTTTGTCCAGCAGTGGACTGACAGGCTGACATGATGATGATGAAGACGTAGGCTACGAATTACCACTAATGTAACCTAATTAAGCTACAATCATCAAACTAACTAAAATTCCAATTTATCACCAACAGATAAGCTGACCGATAAAATAGCTAATAAATCCGAGATTTATCACAAGTTTAGGGGTGATGTAATAGAGCAACCCCGAGTTTATGCCCCTTCGGAAACTATTGTCCCTGCCCTATTGTCATTGGCAGTAAGGGCCCTCTCCCTGCGAGACGTGAGACCCACAAAGGGTTCGCGACCATAGTATAATAGAAGAAAAAATAAACGAACTATTTTCGACGCAGAATAGAATTGTAACGCCGAGGTGACAGTTAGTATGAACTGATAATTTTGTAGTCAAACTCAACTATACAGGCAACATCTAAAGTAAAACAGCATGTAATTGAATCTTACTTTACCTATTAGTCAGTATGAGCTAAGATACTTTTGTTGCATACTGTATCGGAGAGTGTTAATGAAAAGTCAATGATAATTTTTGAGTGTTCCACGATGTTTTGCTAACAAAGTGATGTCTTTGATAAAGGTTGTACTTTTTGTATAGTTTCTTCTGTCACGAAATGGCAATTATATCATACTCTATATAAAGATAAGAGGTGGTACGTTCGTGGCGTCAAAATTTCGTCTACTTCTGGACCAGTTTTCACACAAAATGGTGGGTTGAATAGAATTATAATAGGTATTGTATCTGGCAAAACATTTTATATTCTTGATTTTAAAAGAAATTGGCTTTTAAATGTAAATTCAATTCTTGTTTTTCTTTAATCTAAAATTTTTCCTTACTGTACTTTAAAAAAATAAGACAACCATAATAATTAACATAATAATTGTATTGAATTAAAAGGAACGTTTATGTTTACTAAACTTAAAGAGTACATATTAAATTCATCGCATGGTACACCAAAATCTAATGGAGTCAAAGTGTATCAATTGAAATAAACATTATCAACATTAGGTACTACTACTTAATGACTCATGATTACAAGAAAACTCTTTCTGATATAAATAGGCATTAAAATTATACTAGTTTATGGACCTACAATGACCAACTTGTACATGAAATCAAACGCACAACCCCTGGTTCTCGAGTCTAATGACCAAGAGAAGCAAGCTGTCATAAGAAAGTACGCGATACGCAAATCGTAAAAGCACGTCTCTACGCAACACCAAAACTAAAATATCCCGCACTAAAGCGTAGGTACGTAGACTAAGATAAAAATTGTAGATTTATAAAGTAAACATGAAAGAGTAAAAACAAGCAGCGATACTATATAAACAAAACCTAAAAGTTTACTACCGCAATAACTTTTCACGGCCGAGGCGGTTAGAATAGTGTTCCCGTACTCAGGAAGCTTTTAGCAAAGTATTATTGTACTGTATTAGTCCCAAATTTATTTATGATAACTAGAACCTTGTTAGATAATTAAACGCGAATAACGACAATGGGTGTGAGAGAGACGAACGGCCGATCGTAAAGAATTTTAAAGAAAATATAGTTTCCTTCTCTTTTCCGTCACTGTATAACAATCGCATTTAAATAAAACATGGACTTAAGTTCAACCTCTATTCAAAAACTCAATCTTTGAACCATCGAGTGATTTCAGCTATTAAATTTTGACTCGTTAACAGACTATCAGATTCTTTATATTAGATTTATAGACTTCAAAAGTGATACGTGATAGCGTAATTACAAATACGCATGCAACTTGTGTGCGTCGCACAACCGTCCGTCCATACCCAGCTGCAATACAGCGATGATACATTTAAATTTTTTTTTCTGGTAAGTCGTTTTCTGGGTACCTACATACTGTCGCTCGCTCTCTCCATGGTCACCAGCATCCTTACGAACCTACACATAAACAACTGTATTGACGACATTATTATACAATAATACGTAGTCTGTAGTGTAACTGGGTTTGTTGCGTTTATTGTATCCGTACACGGCGGCATTTCAGAACAGTCCCTGTCTGTGCTGCATCTGCATTTTGTAGTTGCGCTACCCGGTATCCTACTTTTAATAAAAGAATGATTTTGCCCTTGACTTTCATCTGTCAAATAGTTAGATATGCTTTTCGTTATACGTCACCCACGCTTGTTTTGCCCAATATTTTGTCGGAAATTCTCGAGATTAGGAATGCATACTCCTAGTGATACAGTCGTTTTACAAAACTTTAACGGATATTATATTATGGTCCCTTTTGATTTGTAACGCCACATAATTAGTCAAGGCATGACGTACTTAATATTTTTTTAAACTGGCCACTTCCAGTACCGCTTGTCACGTCAAATTCTAATAATTATTCCATGTTTTTCTAGCAATAGCTTTACAAATTTCTAAGTACGATTGATAGCGAATTTAATTCATAAGAAACGAAGCGGCAAACAGTTTACAAATAAATAAAACAATCGATCTATAAAAATGATTATTCACCTATTAATGACGGCTAGTCCATTGTTCTTGATGATTGCACCGTGTGAGGTTCGCGACGCGAGCGTTTCACTTTTTTTACTTGTGACGTTTTTATGGCGGGAACGCGGGAGCGAGCGGTGGAGTGGCAAGGGTGCTCTTCTGCCGACGGTTCAGATGCGACTGCCGCGGCCGCCCCGGCTTGGTCGCGGCGCGGGGCACTGTTTGCCCCCATAATAAAATCAGCCGCCAATTTCTCATCTCCTCTTGGCACAGATCGCGCAGTTTCTGAACGATATTACCAAATCCAAACCATAACCAAAATCGTTATGCTGCAAGCCAAAAAACCATTATCAAAAACACTAAGCTGCATGTACACGTTTGGCAAACCTTTACAAACGCAGGCCAAACCCCTGCTCCACACGTTTGCGTTTGTAAAGGTTTGCCAAACGTGTACATGCAGCATAAAGTTTAATTATGGTTTGGATTTGGTAATATCGTTCAGAATTAGCGCGATTTGCCCCGAGATAGAAGCAAAATGGAAAGACGTGTGACGTGATTATTTACTTAATGCGCATGGTTTTCCAAAACTAAGTACAGTGGACCTACGGAACGCCTGCTTGATTGCATTGCATGATATTTTAATTAGTTTGTGGTGGAAAAGTGAGTATCAAAATGACTTGTGCATCCTTGCGTTAATTACTGGAGACAAAAAACAGGACGCAATATGAAATTACTTTTCACCCAAAGTTACCTTTGTAGGTTTTTCGTAACCAGAGATGTACAAAATGGTTTTAAAAAGCATTTAAATACAAAATGCAAAATACTTTTCATATTTACTATTTCAAATGCAAAATACCAAATAGGTATTTTTAAAATACTTTTTCAAAATAAAATACCTTTTGGCCAAATCTCAGATATTATTTATTTATTTTAGGTATTTATCATGAGAAATAGAGACACAATGCCGAGCCGAACAAAAACGTCTAATAACATGGCACCTTATGCATGACATTTTGGTCATATTTATCAGTCTCTATCGGTCAAATTCGGCAATACAAGCGTGCATTCGTTCATTTCATTTTGTTTGACTGGTAATGTTGCCAATGTTGGCTAAACTTAATCACAAAGTATTTTGCATTTTGAAATGAATATTAAAAATGCAAAATACATCTCGAAAGGTATTTCAAATAAAATACAAAATGTTTTTTACTAAAAGGCATATAAATGCAAAATACAAAATAGGTATTTTGCATTTTGTATTTGCATTTTAAATAGAAGTATTTCAAATAAATCGCATCTTTGTTCGTAACTTCAATAACTCTCTCGTTTTCTGCTAGGCATTAATAAAATTGTGTGAGCGACAAAGTAGGCGGGCAGAAGCCCTATTTTTAAATCGCTCGTCTCGCTTCGAACTGTGTATTCCACTAATATTCCTTCGACATCCGATACAGAATTCATACAAAATTAGTAGAATGGACCGCTCGAAACGAGGCGAGCGATTCAAAAATAGAGCTCCTGGTTGCCGTCTCACGTGCAGGAACGTGACTTTGATTTCAGTCGTGTGAATATGTGTACAAGTAGTCGTACTTGCAATCTATGATTATAGAGTCGCATATCTTTCCCTTTTGCTTTAATCTAAACATCTCCGGCAGGTGGTTTTTGTCCATTTTTGTTGTATTTCCACGTGGAGGTATCTTTTTAGAAAATAACAATATAGTGACTGGCCTGTTGGCGTAGTGATAGTAACCCTACTTACTGCGCCAAAGGTCGTGGGTTCGATTCCCACCCGGGGCCAACATTTGTGTGTCATCACAATGCATATGCTCATGCATAACTGTTGGTTTTCGGATTCTGGGTGTTTTTGTATGTATTTAAGTATTTATTTAAAAGTATTTATGTATGTTTATCAGTTGTCGAGTACCCATGTACAAGCTTCGGCTTAGTTGGGACTAAACAGCCGTGTGAAAATTTGTCTAAACATTATTATTATTATTATAGTTAGTTAATTAAAGGATTTTTCCTATGACACTTGACTTCGTAAGAAGAGTTTTTTTTTAGTTTTTAAGTTGCCAACAAGGAAAATCATAATAAATGTTTATAGTAAAGTTGATATCGAAGAGTTAACTTTCTTTGTTCACAACTCACAACCGTATGGTGATCTCCTTCTACCTTTTGCCAAGTTAAAAACCGGACTAGTGAGAGTTAAACTCACGTGTAGATGGTTCCGTACGCAAAAATATTGAAAATCTTCATCTTTCTTCGATCCCAACTGGTTGCCATAAAATACTAAAAAACCTCGTAGACAACTAGTTGTGAAACACAGCTGCGATGGCGGCGATTTTTTTTCCTTGTTGGCAATTAGTTGTCGAGGTAACAAGAATACATTTGCTTCTATCACAACTGGTTGCCATGAAAGCCTAAAAAATCCTTGTAGACATCTGATTGTGAAATACAATTGCGATGGCGGCCGAAAGCATATCGCGTATGTGACGGGCATTATGTATGAATTAAGCGTAACACAGACAGCGCGGCGGCGTTGCGAAAGCGTTGCGGCGGCGAATCTGCGGAAAGCGAATAAAAAGCGGAGCCCTTCAGACAGGAATACCGCTAGCGGCGGCGGCGCAGCGGCGGTTTGTATGAAGAACGCTCCACACCGCGCCGGTGTAGGGGTTCTGATACACTACAAAGGAATACAACGCGCCGCCACCGCTCCGCAACGCCTGTCTGCGCTAATCTGTCAAATCAAAACGTCAAATCTGTGCGCGCGGTTTTGTCGCTTTCGCCGTCGCACCGCGCCGCCGCGCCGCTTTGATGTAAAAGGTTTCATACTATTTCGAACATTACAAAAAATTACCGCGACGCTTTCGCACCGCCGCCGCCCTGTCTGTGTTCCGCTTTAGAGACGAAAGACGAGGTCAAAATTCAACGCCGATAAGTAGGCACATTTAAATGATAACAGGACACAATCTAAAACTATTATTAAAAATATATAAATTTAATTTATTTGTGACAGTTAACTAGTAGTTAAGTAGATAGGCCGTAACTCACTTTTGTAAGGTCATGGACGTCAGAAATTATTTGACGTAAAAGCCCAAGAAGTTTCAAACCTCTTTGGTCGCGCGCGCGCTCCCTGTGGAGATCGCATCTTGCATATTTAGGGCCTCTTACACCGCTTGCTGATAATGTCCCAGATACCCTATTCGTAGGTTATCTGACAGATAGCCTGTTTTTTTGGTTTCACAGGTATCTGATTGCCTATATTTTATATAGTCTATCACACAGATTTATCTGATAGATTAGTTTATCACTAAGATTACTATCTGTAACAATATCAGGAAGTGGTGAAAGAAGCCCTTAGTATCGGAACCAACCAATGATGCCATTTACCGGGGGGGTGCGGACAAAGCGGAGTAGCGGGAGGAGGTTGCTAATATAAATTTATATGGAATTTGAAAATGAGAATGTGTGGGTGAGTCATAATTTTGTGATTACTTTGACACAATTATGACACCCATAGAATGCTTTTATTACTCATCCTTATGGGAGTGGCAAAATTTTTTGATTCTTGTGAAAACCGCACCAGGCTTTTATTTTTATTTATTAGGAAACCAACAGCTTATAATAATACAGATTTACTTAAAATATATTAATAAACAAAAGCCAATTATAGGTTTCCCCAATTTAAAAGAACTTATAAAACTTACAAAATAAAAAACAGAGATTTCACATTTAGCATCTAAAAATAAAAATTTGTGCAGCTAGTTATTAAAAGATTTTAAGGTAGGTACTATTAGATATATATTTATATATATATGTGTGTGAATATATTATATTTGTGGCGATATATTTGTATATATATATATATATACACAACATATATATATACTTTTGCAACCAGTTGCAAAAGAAAAGTATTATATTTATTATATATTATAGGTATCTTATCTTCTTATGGGGGCCAGGAATACCTGGCGGCACTACGACCCTATGGGATCTGTTGTGCCAAACCCCTGTCCGCCAAACGGTGCCCCAATACGTTTTTTTTTGGTGGAAGTCACATACGCCTTAGAATAGTAAATACCAGTCTTCGGCGTGTGCAGGTTTCCTCACCATATTTTCCTTCACCGAAAAACCTGTGGTATTAAGTTTTGAAAGACTCATTGGTACGGGCCAGGATCGAACCCACGACCTCATGAACGTGAGGCGAGTGCACAGCCAACTAGACTACCGCGCTCAAAAAATTTTTATACAAAAAGTCAAAAAAATCAAAAAAGTTTTATAGGTATGTCTATGTCAAGATTATTTTATTACTAGCTGTTTCCCATGGATTCGACGGCGTAGATAAGTTTTCCCGCGGGAACAGCTTTTCCTGAGGTATCTATAGCCTATGCGTTGTTCTGATGTAAGTATTAACTATATTAGGTACTCTAAAGTTTCATCCAAATCTGTTCCGTGGTTTTTCGTGAAAAAGTAACAAACATCCAAACATCCTTACAAACTTTCGGGATTATAATATTATTCGGATATTGGGATATCCGGAAATAGTGGGACAATGGAGCTAATTTTTTTGTTTGTAGGTATTAACTGTTGTAACCAGGAAGGTTCGAATCTCTTTGGTGGCGCGGCGAGCACGCACCAAAGAGATCTTAACTCTATGGTCATTCTAGTACCTTGTCACTCTAATGTACAGTGAGCGTCAGAAGCAGCTTGTCATTTTAGTACCTTGTCACTCTAATGTACAGTGAGCGTCATAAGTAGCTTGTCATTTTAGTACCTTGTCACTCTAATGTACAGTAAGCATCATAAGTAGCTTGTCATTATAGTACCTTGTCACTCTAATGTACAGTGAACGTCATAAGTAGCTTGTCATTTTAGTACCTTGTCACTCTAATTTACAGTGAGCGTCATAAGTAGCTTGTCATTTTAAGTACCTTGTCACTCTAATGTACAGTCATCGTCATAAGTAGCTTGTCATTTTTGTACCTTGTCACTGTAATGTACAGTGAGCGTCATAAGTAGCTTGTCATTTTAGTACCTTGTCACTCTAATGTACAGTGAGCGTCATAAGTAGCTTGTCATTTTAGTACCTTGTCACTCTAATGTACAGTCATCGTCATAAGTAGCTTGTCATTTTTGTACCTTGTCACTGTAATGTACAGTCAGCGTCATAAGTAGTTTGTCATTTTGTACCTTGTCACTCTAATGTACGGTCAGCGTCATAAATAGCTTGTCATTTTGTACCTTGTCACTCTAATGTACAGTGAGCGTCATAAGTAGCTTGTCATTTTAGTACTTTGTCACTCTAATGTACAGTCATCGTCATAAGTAGCTTGTCATTTTTGTACCTTGTCACTGTAATGTACCAGCGTCATAAGTAGCTTGTCATTTTGTACCTTGTCACTCTAATGTACGGTCAGCGTCATAAATAGCCTGTCATTTTGTACCTTGTCACTCTAATGTACGGTCAGCGTCATAAATAGCTTGTCATTTTGTACCTTGTTACTCTAATGTACAGTCAGCGTCATAAGTAGCTTGTCATTTTAGTACCTTGTCACTCTTATGTAAAGAGCGAATGTGTGAAAATTGAAAAATTGTGAAATTGATTCATTCAAGAGCGATTAACTTCTACTTTATTTATATTACATCATACGGATTACATCTATGAATATGTTCATGCCCATACGCCGTTGCTACATTAATAATCTAAATTAGAATTTAAAGAAATCATCCACTTCAATCATTTATTTAATTTTAGCAACAATTTTAGACAAGTCGAGAGTTACACCAAGTCTACCACAATTCTACTCATTGTCGTATCGTGAACATATTCTTGTTGGTCATGTAAGTTTGGCACAGGTTCTTGTTCTCGTGAGCCTCCAGGACTTCAGGGTCAAGGTGTCGATTGATGACCGAGGTGCAGCGTGGGTCGTCGGCCGCATTCGCGAGGGGGGTGCTCAAGTCATACTGCACTATTGGCTGTTGGGAGTACCGCTGTAGGGAGTGAGCTGGTGACGAGTCGCGGGATATCGATGCTGTGTTGAGGACAACGATGCGCGACCGCAGCTGTATCGGTTCAGATTTGTAGCTGAGGGTTTGCTTTATACGCTCATACGCCGTTTCTATCACCAGCCTCGTATACTGCTTGGAGTAAGGCACGTGGCTGCGCAAAGCCAAAACACAGGCGTCCAGGATATCCTGCCACGTGGTCGTTTTTTGCAGACGCTCTTCAAGGTCGGGCAGGTTGTCGGATGTCATAATTGAACACATGTGGCGAGCCAGAGCGCCTTGAAGCGCTTCCTCTGTGTCCAGACCGCGCAACACATCGTGAATCGTCGCCTGGATCTCTTTCGGCGAACCACCGACGCAGAACACTGTTCCTGTTAAACCTGTGTTTGGCGAGAAATGACACTGTTATTCATTGTGTTTTAGAATCTAGTTAAATGGGGCTTTTTAAAAGAAATAGTCCCAAGACAAAATATAGCTAGGCCAAAATCGATCAAATCAAAATTCAAATCAACAGCATATACTTAAGTCCCGACTCAAAATTATTTAGATTTACATTAGTGTAGGAGCTTAGTTAGACCTAAAAGGTTCTTTTTTTTATTATTTGTCGCTTTTCAGTTCCCAGTTTTTTCGACGGTTTAATTTTTTTGTTAAAAAGTTTTTACCATCACATTCATTACGCCACCTGCTATATTAAGACGAAAAATAATTGGTATACAATAGAAGGATTAATAAATTGTATGAGCATAATAAACAGTAGAGTAGGTACCGTTTATAATGGCACATAGTAACTGATCTACTGAATGTATTTTTTTCTAATTTAAACTGATTACTAGAATTCTTGGGGTAGTTTTATTTAAATTCCTGAGCATTACCTTTCTTTTCTAAAATCGATGCCAGTTCCAGGGCAGTAATAATTCCGCTTTCGTAGCCCAACAGGGAGAAATTGTTCTTTATCACCAATTTTTTGAAAAGAATCTGAAGACAAAAATTAGAATAAATATTAATTATAGGAAGTTTTACAAAAACAACACTCGAAAAAACTTTTTAACGTAAGTATAATATAATGATACTAGCGATCGCAGCTATGACCTATTTAAACAGTTGATATACGGATAGGGTTAATGCAAGTACAAAACTACTCGAGTACAAGTACATTTTGCTATGAATACTAGCATTTTACAAACTACTTGAAAACGAGGACATCCAGTCTTTCAATATAAAAACCTTAGCCCGCGCCATGTTTTAAATTTTATAAGTTTAAGTTTCGAGAAAAAACCCATTTGTACATGGCCCAGCCGGGGATCGAACTTCGGACCTTTCGATATGATAGGCCGCGTCTTATCCCCGACGCCACTGACGCTCTGATTCAATACTTGCTCTAGCACGCTGTATGTCCAACAAAAGAATGTTACCTTAGCATATCTTTCTGCAGTTTCCGCTGGTGTCTCGTTGTGATACTCCATGCCCGGCTGCAGAACTAGCGCCGGCATCTTGAGACCGTAGCACAGTGAACGGAATCTTTCATGGTGGCCTTCCAGTCCAGGCACTATACACATGTAAGCCTGGTTCGTGTAAATCTCGTCGCTTCTCTGAGGATTAAGGAAATTGTTAGAGAGATTAAAGAAATTGGCAGTCTGAGTGCCGAGCGCACTTTGTGAGATCTGTGGAAGCCCGAGCTCGTTAACTATTTAGGTGTACATTTAGTCACCTGCAATAATTAACAGGGCGATTCTGACCAATCAAATTCCTTAATTTTATAATTATTTGTTGTTTATTATCAACCGGCTTCAAAATAGGAGGAGGTTCTCAATTAGGTATTCTTCTTCGTCCTCGCGTCTTCCCGTTACGCGGGGTCGGCTTTTCTAATCTTGACGCGCCATTTACTCCACTGATAAGAATCGTCCATAGACAGGCCCAACACCTTCATGTCCCTTTCGAGATTTTATTGTCCAGGTTGTTTGCGATCTGCCTCTCTGTCTCTTTTGTGTAGCAATGGATAGGAGCTTCTCAACTGGACTGTATGGTTTTTTTTGTGTGTATGCTACGAGATGTCTTCGCCGATTGTGAACCAATTTGAATGATTATTTTTAATGAATAGGCTAAGTATGTTACGAGGGTGGTCCCATTTCTACTTGACAACAATATTTCGTTTCACCTCTAAGGGTGGATAATTTAAAAAAAGGGAGAACAACAAGTCATCGACGTACATAAATCATATTTTTATTAAGAAGTCGGTTTGGTTTTTTGTAAAAATGCTGATTATATTAATTTTACTTACCAGCTCTTCTCTGTACAGTGTCGGCATGAACACTATACCCGTCGTGGAAAGCATTTCTTCAGAGCTAACATGATGGAAGAACTTTTCCAAGCCTTGTGCTTCTTTAAATTCAGATTTCTTTGCAATTTTTTCCAATTCTTCAATCCTACAAAAATATGAGTATAAAGGTTACTGTTATTAAATGTGAAAATCCGATTATGAAAAATATGAAACAAGTTTTTCATAGGACATCGCGCAGATGTTTACGAACTCCCACTGGTGATGGCTCGAACGTCGACTTAAATTTGACTAGCAATAAATTGTTTAATAAAATTGATTGATTGATATGAACCAATCATGAGAATAAATGCGCTTAGGCTATTAATGATATCTCAACCATGTCTCATAGTAAAGATATGAATTGTACTTACTGTTGAACAGTTAATTGGGGTATTTCTTCTTCTGTGAATGAGACGAAATGCAAATGTTGCAAGAACGTACTTATTGCAAGTGATTTGGATTGATCCAAGCCCAGAGATAATAAAGTATCACTATTTTTAACGTGAGCTGGAATTTTGATATCTGAAATGTAATTTTTAAAAATAAGATTAGATTCAGAAGATAAAAAAGAAATAAAGACCATCTTTTTGTTATGGCGTATAAGTAGTAGAGGTCTTGAAAACAACATGAAATACGCCAATAAGTCAATAATTAAAGAAACTAGAGGAGATACCCTATTCAACATCTACATAGGTACATATTTTAATTTGTTGAGCGTGCCGATTCGCCATATTGTGTTTGATGCTGTTAACAGTAAAATACATGTGTTTTCGTGTAATTTTGTGGGAATCGTGAGATTTACTGGACTTTAATTGCTATAATTGCGATATGGACCAATAAGAAACATGTCAAAGTGTTCAATAAAACATAAAACAATGTAGTGCCAGGCCAATTGTCGGCCATTTTAAAATTTCCCAATGTAAAAATATACACGCTTTTTTTGTACATAATAATGTCCTCTCCTCCTTACCTTACGCAGTAAGGAGTGTCTTTTGTCATTGCAATAAGTAGAGTCTAAAAGCCTAAGTATTCAAGTCTTCTTTAGAAGACTGTTGTTAGATGAAGCCATTCTGTTCGTACCATATAGTTTTTATGCAATTCAATGCCCCAAGACTGTTTAACCCTTTAGCTTGCAGGATTCAATGCGCAATACCTTTGAAACTCGAACGTATTTCAAGTCAGTCAGACACCCTGACATTGTCACTCAAAAAGACTGTCATTTTGAAACGTATCGATTTCATTGGTCAATACAAAGTATGACAACGACTAGTGTCAGTGTGTGAGTGACTGCGAACTGAATAATATGACATATTACATACTCTGCGTAAAAACCAGCTATCTGTGGCTTTTTGGCGGGATTTTGTCGGAGACGGTTGTCTTTTTTATTTAGTTTTTCTAAAAAATGTATATTGTAGGTTTTGGTGTGTATCTGTGATAGGTTTATATGCAACAAGTGCCTATTAAAGTGTATATTGTGCGGGATAGTTAAATAAGCGTGTAAACGACTCTACTGAATTGTTCCAATTTGTCCCTTGTTAAATTGCCACTAAACCTACTATCAGTTTAGTGCGGTGTTAGCTGCAGTGTGGATCACCAAATGGCACTAGTTGCCAGAGGCCGTACTGCGGTATAATGTATCCGTGATTTAAAACTACGATTGGCCTATATGGACTTGTTTCCAACTGGCCGTTAAACCATTAAAAACAAAACAACCAGCTATCTGTCATTCTGCTACATGTAGCAGGCTGATGGAGTTAAATCTTACCAGCTATATTCGCGATTTCATTAAGGAGAGGAAGTTGAGGCTTATTTTGAGGTTGAGCGAAGAGTAGCGGTTGCTTGGAGCGTAGCGCCGACTCCGTCGCGTCCAGAGAACTACGCCACGATACAGGTACTTGCTAAATTTAAATCATAAAAACATTATAATCCTATCCTACTAATATGTGAGGATGTATGTTTGTTACTCTTTCACGCAAAAACTACTAAACAGATTTTGATGAAACTTGGTATAGTGATAGCTTATATCCTGGAATAACATATAGGCTACTTTTTAACACGGTCAAAGTCGCGGGGCGTCTGCTAAACCCTCTAAGTAACAAAACGCCTACATAGAGGGCGCTGTTTCACAATGTACACAGGGAAAACTTTTCTACGCGGGCGAAGCCGCGGGAAAAAGCTAGTAAGTAATAAATAATACTGATTTTATACAGCTCCATAAATTCACGATACAAAATAATACAGCGTGCACATTCTTTGTGCAGTTTACGGGTTAAACCGTGATGCTGAACGTTGTAATGGAACAGAGGTCCATTAAAAAACCCTACCTAGGAAAAATCTTTAAATTTGTATTTTTAAGTTACGAGAAATACTTGGCGCATACGGTTCGCATATATCACGCTTAGAATTGAACACTTAAATTCAGAAATACGATCCTTTACAAAATTTTGCTGCATAAATAACACTTTTAAATGACAGGCCTTTTCGAAAACAAAGACGACTGGGCACTTGGCGACTCATTTAGAATTGCTTAAAAACTTAAAGCAGCGGGATACGAACTTTCTAAAATTCCCAGAAACTAACCACGCCACGCTAAGTAAGAGAGAAAAAAACGCGCACTTCGCATTTAGTAATTTCATAAAACGTAATAACCGCAAACACAGGATGATAAGCAAAATTGATCTTTCAATTCCGCCTAACAAGAGACATGATACAGTCACACGATGACTTCCTACAACACAAATTGCGCGCATCTGTTTGTATTGTTTTCAGGGACATTCAGTCTAAAGGAGATAGTTATCCAGTATTTTGAACCTTATTGGCCGTCAAATACAAATCAAGGCAAAGGACCAAGACACCAGCGCCAAGGCGCTAAAGCGGCAGCGTTGGAAACTAAAATTTCTATGGCCAATAAACGAGATTCCCGCGAAAAGGCCGGGAGTCTGAAGAAAGAGGGTGTACGGGATATTGTGCCGTATTTATGTTGCGTTTAGACATAGTCTAGAATAAGTTACATTAAAACTTAGTTTTAAAAGAAATTATGTAAGAAGCTTATGGGAGAGAGAGAGACATCGAGGCATTGAATTTCTAACGTTAACCGTGTGCACACGTGATAATTATTGATATTGTTCTGAACCCAAGATTTACAAAAGTTTAAGATTGGGTGATAAATTTAAAGTATTATAGAAGTTGTAATTACGATCGTAATTTCAGAGTTGTGATTAGAGGAAATACATGATAAATATGAGTAAAGTTATTTGGGTTTAAAGTCAGTGAATTGAGGAGACAGCGATTAGTATTCAGTTAAGTACTAATTCCTAACTGTGTTGAGTGAGGATAGCGTAATAATTTGATTCAACGATTTCACCTTATTTGTTTACATAGATTTAAATTCACACTTGAGGAGTCCAGCTCATTCGAGCTTATATTAAATCCACAGTTAATAAAATTACGCTATCCTATCTTATCGTATTATATTATATTAAGGTGTATCTAGATCTAAGTTATGGCAGGGTGAGTTTTTCTCGCTTCCGCTTCTTTTCTCACCTTAAACTATATTGAGCCTAGGAAGAGCGGAGGAGTTAAGGGAATTCGTTCTCGGATTCCATTAGCTTAAATAATCAAAAGTTTCGATTAAAATCAATCACTTTCAATTAAATAAATAGTCTTTAAAATTTTATTTGTAATTTCTTTTCTTACTCTCCTAATGTGATTATTTAACTAAATTGGCAGACATTTCCTTCGATGGAAATGAAAATATCAAAGGTTTGAAACCAGCCAACCTGACAACTTTACCCTGACAGTCTGCAAATAGAGTTCTTGGGCAGATATCCATTTTGGCTGATATTCTCTTCGATGAGAATGTATCTATAAACGTGTCGACCAGCCTGATTACTTATAATATTTTATTTCAGCTATAAATCCAAGCCTAACTGAATCTGACTCTATAATTGGTCAAAACCCCTTCGATGGGAGTTTATTACTTTTGGGTTTCGCTCTATTTATGACCATTTAATGTGTACGGCTCTCTTAAAGAACCAGGAAAGCCTCTAGATTTTGCATTATTTACATATGTGGACATTGACCACTTAAGTGGGTATTATTTGACATAAAGTTGAGTTGATATCAGAGTCGGGGAATGATGGTCGAGTCGTTTGAAAAGAGTTCATGAAATCGAGTCTTCAGACATAGACTTTTATAAATGCACACGTGGTGGGAACTTTTAGCCATGGACCCTAAAGCGGATCTCAGACTTTCAATGTAGAGAGCTAGGAATTGAATTTAGGAAAACCGGAAAGCTTTCCATTATAGGGTAAGTTCCGTCCAAGACGGGTTGCCCAAATATACACATAATTCGGGTGCTCACTGTATAGGTCCCGACAGGCCAAATATACAATTTTAGCTTGGGTGCTAACTGTATAGATCCCAAAAAAGCTAAATACCTATACACTTTTAGCTCGAAACCTGGTAGGAAGGTTTATGGAGTAGGCTTTGGAGGATTCCTACGGTTAATTAGCCATAACCACTGAGTGCCTAAAGTATTTTCATAAACGCTTTCGGTTCACATTTCAACGACGAGCTTAAATTCTCAGAACTGATATCAGAAAGTAAAACCTAACTAGGCGTAGCAGCCTCCTTTATCAATTTTTACATTAATCTTGAGGCTTGACTTATCATACTGGAGACTAAACTGGAAAAATAGAAAATCCACTAGACAGATCACAATCCTATACATTCTTTTATAATACCATCAGGTATATAGACCGGATTTAGGCAGAGTCTGGTCCATCTCAACGTTGATGTGAGATTTGCAAATGTTTGCCTTCAGTTTCATCGTTCAACTTCCAATTCCTTACCAATTGTTGGTAAGAGTTGGTAAGACGTAGTTCTACATGAAACAACTTGTTTATTTTTCGGTCTAGTCTAAGTGACCTTAATGCCCGAGGCTGACTCTGACATTTAACTTTTTGGTCATGTGATAGGTGTTGAGTTAATTTGCGTTGATTTGCATACGCCTTCATTAATTTAAATTAATTAATTAATTTTCATTCTTACATTATGTAACGATGGTATGTACAACAAGGTAGATGGCAGCTTATTCTTAGCTCGGCTAAGGCAGGTCTGTTGTCCGATGGAATCTACCGTGCTCACCACTGAGAAGTACCTAATAAGTAAACCATCAAACATTATCGTTCATTTTAGACTTTCGCGCTTTGTATTCATAATTATATAATTATTTACGAGTCTTACACACGGACAAGTTTTATTTACCTTTGCCCGACGTTTCGACCAGGTTACACTGGCCGTGTTGTACGACCCGTAAATAATTATATAATCATCAAACATAATATAGTCACCGCTTGTAACCCTGAAGGTAAAATGAGTTCAAGGCATCGGCGGCAGATTTTCATTAAGGATGAAATGAAATCAAATTATAACGCATGAATTACAGGTAGCATTTTTGCAGCTTATTTTGCTAAGTATCAGATAGTGTCACCGTAATTTCGGTTATGATCATTTTGTCTAAAAAGCAATTTGCCTAAACGCAAAATGCCTAAGTTGTCATATAACAAGATTGATAAGCTAAGCTAAATAAACACAGAAATGTCTAAAACTAAATGTCAATAGGTACAATTATATTTATAATGTCAATAAACAATGTCAGCAATTAAGGATTTTGTTTTTATTTTTCTCGTTGCAATCGAAATAACGCGATACGAATAATGTCATTCCACAGTGTGTCGAGTGGGTCCGATGGTGCTCGGCCCATCACCTGCTCGTAGTAACCGAATTCATGCTTTCTCCATGTGCCACCAACAAGCTTTTTGCTTCTTGCTTGTATCCATCAAATCAATTGAACTTCAAATTTTTCCAAGATTTTGAAGTTTACGTCATAGTTATTCAAGTCATAATTTGTATTATTTGTTTAAGGTCTTAACTTACTATAAGAAAGCAGAGCATGAAAGATATGCATATGCATGTACAGTTGTGATTTTGAGCCTTGTAGCATAAAATGGCTACCTATAAACTATAAAAAAAGCTTTTTATTTTTGTAGGAAATAATATGTGAATTTTGATTACCTGATTGACGGGCAGGATTCTCTTGAAACCAAATCTATGGTTGAGACAATTGACGATATTTCATCCACATTTTTCTCATTCTCATTATTGGATATGATGACGTAGATGCCTTCCACTGGCCCCATACGGATGCTATCCATAAGTAATGAAACCACACCAGTCTTAGAACGAAGATCTTCTGCTGAAATTTCTACACGTACCCCCAGCTTTTGCCAAGATCTGTAAAAATCATTGTTTAGAAATTCTTAGTGACATGACCGGGATTTTTTATGTTGTGGTGACATACATGCAAAAAATCTGAAGATTGAACTGAAGATGAAATTAAAGCAAAACTCGGAGATGATAAAAATAGACTGAAGACATTTATTGAAGTTAATTTATTGATTAAAATTGTATTCAGGATAAAAAGAAAATGTGATTCACCTTTATCCCCACGATCGAAATAGCAGTTTAGGCAATAACTTATTAAATGGATTAAAAGGAACTTACTGTACTCTTAGTTGTATATACGGCGTAATGTTCGAGCAATGTAGACGTAGTTTCTTGGCACCTCGGCTCACCAGCCTATTCGCCAATTGCAATCCGTAACCTTCCTTGTCACATATCAAAAGGTGGCAATGCTCTGGCAAACATGTGATTCTACAACAAGGAAAGCATAACTTCACATTTTTTTCTCAGATTCCTGTTACTGCTGTAAGTATTATATTATTTAGTGACAACTCGTTTTTGTATCATTACCGGCAAATACCTCCAGTTGCTTTTTCCATTAATCTTAATTTTGTTTCTTCTATGGCTATGGTAACTTTTTAGCAAACCGCCCATTTACTTGTATCATAAAATGCAATTAGTTTTCCGTTGGTCTTACCTCTTACATTCATAAATTTACAAACATTTTCTGGAGTTGTACTCAAATTTGTGACGTTACCTGGGCTGAGCGGCGACCACGGAGTCGCGCATACGCAAAAGGACTCGTCCGCGGTGGCGACTCGCAGCCAGAAGGCGGAAGGCGCGAGAAGCATCGTTTGGTGCATACGTGACACGTGACAACGGCCGCACGAACCCGCGTGCGATCCCGTCGCTCATCATGGCATGCAACATCTAAACAACAGTCAAAACAATTAAAGTAAAACAAATCAGCGCTATAAGCGTACGTCTACTAATAAGTAATTACATATTTATGAACAAGAATAATACTTATGCTTAACTGTAAGAAGAGCACGATTAAAGTAATACCAGTAATACAGATAAGTTTGATTTCGAACTACCCATACATCGATAACTAAATTAATATGGACCATCTCATCCGCAACGCGCTATTTGCACTCGTAGGTGTAAAGAATAGAGACGGTCTATAAAAATAAGTTATGTTGCTACTTATTTACTTACGCTTGTTCATAAGAAAATAAACTGTTCATTATGTCTGATCAAAATGTTCTGTCGTCCCATTTTTTGTACAATAACATTATATAACATTTAATCATTCGGTACGTACTTTCATGTCTTCCTCGTAATCAAATATGGAAGGAAAATCGACGAGGGTATACGCTCGTTGTTTGGTGAGGGAGTACATTCCATAGGCGTAGCTGTCTTCGGTGTGAACTTGAGCTGTGTCAAATGTTATTCCACAAAAAGCTGCACAATTCAGCGTGGTCTGAAAAAAAACCGCAATATTGTTTGTTATGTATGTAGAAGATGATAATGATGTTTGATTGGATAACAAAAAATCTTAGAGGATCGTACATTTCTTAGGTCTCCTTTAGCGCAACTTATAACAATGTCACATCCATCACCCTTTGTGGCTTGGAGAACCATGTCCCCGAAAGAGTGGTCACGTGAATTTCCAATGTTGTCACCTGAAAGAAACAAAATCAAATCAATAAAATCAATCTTTGTACGGGGACACCAACCACCATCAAAACTAAGTGAAGTTGCCCAAATTGTACACGTTATTTGCGCCATTACAAAGCTCATTTTATCAAAATCAAATTCTCGGGTGAAATTAGATACGAAACTAAAATCTTACGAATTCCCAAATAGTCGTCGAAGTATACAAGTCACTACGAACAGTGATCATTCAATTAATTTGATATTTTACACTACATAAGATGTACCTACAGTATTTACTTCCAGAAAATGCTTGTATACCTTTCAAATCTGGGAAAAGTCTTTGCAAGAACACCTTCTTGCGGATATCACCGACCGTGGTAAATACTTCGCAGCCATTGGATAGAGCAACGGATATTGCTGCTTGACCCAAAGCTCCCGCTCCTCCGTGCACAAACACGGACATTCCAGGATTCAGTTGAGCCCTGATGCCCTGTGTGAGACATAAAATTATCATTAAACCTGTTACATACATTTTGTAACACGCTCATCGGTATTTTATGGGTTAATGATCGGTTAATTGAACTGAAGATGAAGAAAACTTGGCGATGATAAAAAACATGGTTTAAGGATGAAGATAAAATGTAAATCACTGAACCAATAGCCTGGTTAGGGCTTCGCTATGTTAGAATTCGCTGAAATATCAAAAAACCAGTCCTAGCCAACTTAGCCAGCATGCTGGCGACGATGCCGGCTATAATAGAGCCCTATTTGGGAGTAGACACGCCGTCTGCACACTCATCAAGTGAATACGTACCCATCTGGTAGTGAACTAGTGATGGTAGGTAGTTATAACTTACAAGTAAATAGAAGGCCTGCGCGTACGCCGACGGCACAGTGGCGGCGTCTTCTAGGGTCCAGTGCGCCGGCACCGGCCATATGAACTGCGGTAGCGCCCGTACACAACCGCTCGCAGCCCCACCGTTGACGATACCCATCACACGTTCTCCACTAAACAATCAAACCAAATAAAATTAGTGTATCAGTATGAAATATTCTTTGAATTCCATTTTTCCGGCCTGAGGTAGGTACATTAAATTGATCAATCAGACAGAATTTATTGTTGACGTAAAACATCTTTAAAATAGCACTTTGTACGTCTCGAATGGAAAGGACATTAATGAATACGTGTCTCGTTCTCGTCCACTTCTTCGTGAAGAAAAAGTTAAGCAACGCACCTGTCTGTAGTTCCACTATAGTCCATTCCGAAACCTTCATTATTGTCTTGTTTGAACGGTATCACTCCTGTAGCTCTTTTGACGTCAAAATTGTTTATTCCGGCATAGCGCACCTGATAGTAACATATAATGATGATTATTACATAAGTTTAAATACTTTCTCACGATTTATGGTCAATAGCTATTAGGTATAGCTTTCAGATTCCTAATTGATCCTGCCCGTCTCTGTCGCAATTGGGTGTTATATTATTGTTTTATTAATATAATTGTATACTATTAGGTAAATGTTACATACCGTTACTTTGAGACCAGTTTCAGATGGATCAGACATTTCCACCCATTGAAGTGAGTCCAGATCACCCACTTTGTTCAGTTTCAACGTGATTTCGCGTTCAACTGCAACTCTTTCCTTACACGACACGTAGTACTCGCCTCCCCACACATCCTTTTGAAAACACAACGCAAATTAAAATTATTTTGTCACAATATTATACAAAATGCTTTGTAATTTTGGAGAAAAATTAGTTTGGATGAGAAATTGCAAAAATAATATTTACCGCGTGTATTTACGTATATATAATATTAATTATCCACAAGCAGTCGAAACACTTGGATTTGTTGATGGAGTTAGACCAGCCTATATAATAATGTTTTATTCCTTAACCAGTGATGGAGTGGGACACGATGGCAAGCTTAAGATTTTAAAATTGGACGATGTCCAAAGCAAGTCACTGTGTGCGCCTAAGTTCAATATCATTTTATATTCGATACTTAAGCAGTTAAATATTTCTAAGCTTCTCCGGTCCGTAACCCGATCTCAGAAACCTTAGAACTTGGAGAAACACAGTATATGATTTTAGTTTCAAAAATGCAATCTGTTGACTGACGGAAAATTATCCAACAAAACAAATTAAAGACATTTAAGGCCTGCGTAAAGCTCTCAATAAATAAATCCTTTTGCATTTCATTAATGAATTGTGATAAACTTACATTTACTAGAACGTTGAACGCCAGATCTAATTCCGGTAGCTGCTCAATATTCTCGTTCCCAGCAATCATAACCAAATAGACTTGATTGCGCTCCGATTCCTTCCGCCATTGCTTGACAAGGTCTTTGAGACCAGGCACTGGTGGGTACGTTGTGAGCACTGTCAGTTTTTGTTGCAAAGGCAGGTTAGCTCGAGTTGAAATCAAGGTCGCTATGTCCGCGTGCTTCCGTACGAAAATAACTGAGGCGGGAGCTTTAGCTTGCTCAGGTCTCCAAAGGCCGAGCTCGAGACGCGTACGGCCGGCGCTGTCACCGGACACCACGCGGAAGAGCGTCGAAGGCAGGACACGGGTTCCCTCGTACTCCTCAGCGTTAATTATAAACGTTCCCGGCTTCAGAACGCGATGTAAGTCTTGACATAGCTGTAAGTAATAACGCTTCAGTATTTTGTAGCTCCCATATTTTGCAGTTGACCAAAATATTGTCCGCTACATTACTTACCTTATCGTTCTTTGACAGATTTTTGAGTACCACGACGTCTATTTTCGGGAATGCATCTTGAATTTTAAGAATATTCTCCACGTTAATCTCTTTGTATTGAAAGTTTACTCCAGGTACATCGCCTAACAGATTTGTCATGCCATTAAAAATATATTCATTGTTATTTAATAGTCCCACAACTTGTATAACATCTGAGTAAACATTTTCCGAAACTGTTTGCATGTACACTTTGAATGTAGTAACCAGCTGCAATAAATAATTAGGTATATCTAAATTATTTGTTACTATTTTGCAATGTAATCCAACGTAAAATATAGTTCATAAGTTCTGAATTATGAAAGCAAGTCGACAGCTGATATGGAAGCATCAGCTTTAAGCTGCCTTTCCATTTAAATTAAAATAAATAAACAAAATTTATAAGTAGCTAATAAGATAAGTTATTATGTAAAACATACTTACATCGATGCTATTAGACTTGAATCGCGGACAAAACTTCAAAGATTTCAGCGCTAAAGTATCTTGTTTCAATATTGGTAAATCATTAAACCGAATAGTTTCACATAAAGCACCTCCACATCTGAAAATTGAAATTTTTTATACCTGTATGAATAAAATGTCAAAAGAAATGTGAAGGAGCAGAGTAAAAAATTGGTAGGTATAAGTTGATTAATTTGAGCATCGGTTAAGTGGTCCCTACACGATCATGCTGCATGACATGCATTACGTGCTGTCACTCATGCATGACTGTCTAGTTGTAGTGATTGACGTGCATTACATGCAAACTACGTGCTGGCCGTTGTTTCACTGTATTATATATGTGATTGATAGCAAGCATGAGTGTCCATCATGCAGCATGATAATTCACGTAAACGTAATGCATGTCATGCCGCATGATCGTTTAGAGACCGCTTTACAGATAAATAACTAAATAAGTGAAGAAAGTTTGTTGAAATCATAAACATTAGAATGCTAGCGGTAACTCCAATGCACAAAACTTACTACGGCAGTGTCACAAATAAGAAAGAGAAAACAAACATGCAACCTGTTTTTGAACGATTGGATGAAGTTCGTCTATACGCTAGTATATTCTAAGTATTTTGAAATATATCGCCTTTCCACAATATATAATTAAGAAAGAAATTGATATAAACAAATCTAAAGAAATTTCTTCTGCTAACCTGCGATGGAGATTTTTTTTTCATTTTCAATTTGCCTAATAAACTTGTATGAACTTATAGTAATATATGCATATCAATTAAATTGCGTTACCTGGTATAGCCATGGATTTTTGATACATTGACTGGAATAACAGTTTTGTCGCCCAACTTAATCGTTTTACTCTCCTGATGTGTTTGAACATCAATTGTTATTTTGCCGATATGACTCGGCTGGGAGACGGCCTCATGTTCGTGTCCCAACACATTAAGTTGCAACATACCATCTAAGAGAGTCACCCAATTGTCATTCCATGTAAGCTGAGCATTAGTGAATGATGTATTTGCCTTTTGAATACTAAGGAAATCACCACTGAAATCAAAGTGTTGTTTTTAACGTTTATTTTAATTCATTTAAGACTTAAGTTCAATCGAAGCCTCGTTTCTTCTAGACAATTTGTAGCAATAAGTACATATTTGTATTGATGTACGCGTACCTACTAAGGGTTGATTTAAAACGAAAACTGACAATAATAACAACCCGTTTCACCAGGGACATTCAATCGAATTTGCAGTAATTATTAATTGATTGCTTACTTCGACCGGTATAGCTAAAAAAATTACATGGTACTTACGAATATGCGTAATCTCTATCCCGTAGCAATTCGTAGACATCATGACTTTCTAGATTCAGTTTTTCACACGGTTCTTCAGCTTGGTCGGAACCTTTAGAGATACTAATATTCTTTGTAGAATTGATGAACCCTCTTGCTACTGTACCGTATTCATCCATTACCTGAAAAAGGAGGTAGATGTTAACCATTTTTACCCAATTACGGCGAAGCCAAAAGAAGAGTAATGTTTCTCATAAATAGAGTAAGAAGAATGGTGTGTCTCCTCCACTTTCCTAACTCGTACACTTTCATAACTCGCCCACTTCCTAACTCGTACACTTTCCTAACTCGCCCACTTCAAAACTCGTACACTTTCATAACTCGTACACATCCTAACTCGTACATTTTCCTAACTCGACCACTTTCCTAACTCGTCCACTTTATAAATCGTACATTTTCCTAACTCGACCACTTTCCTAACTAGTCCACTTCATATATCGTACACTTTCCTAACTCGACCACTTTCCTAACTCGTCCACTTTATAAATCGTACATTTTCCTAACTCGACCACTTTCCTAACTAGTCCACTTCATATATCGTACACTTTCCTAACTGGACCACTTTCCAAACTAGTCCACTTCATATATCGTACACTTTCCTAACTCAACCACTTTCCTAACTCGTCCACTTTATAAATCGTACACTTTCCTAACTCGACCACTTTCCTAACTAGTCCACTTCATATATCGTACACTTTCCTAACTCGACCACTTTCCTAACTCGTCCACTTTATAAATCGTACACTTTCCTAACTCGACCACTTCCTAACTCAATCACTTTTGCTAACTGGTCCACTTTCTATTCCTCCAGTTTTCTCGAAACTTAAGTACATTTACTCCTGCTCTCAAAAGGTGAATGAAAACACCGTTTCCTACCTGTATACGCCGAAGAAGGAATTCTAAGGCACATGTGAAGTCCACCAACCCGCACTGGGCTAGCGTGCTGGTATAGCTCGTACGCCCTCGTTGAGAGGGCAGACCTGTGCCCCAACAGTGGGGACATATTAATAGACATTTGATTTGAAGTACATAAAATCAAGTTACCTCAAATTGCCCGGTTCCTCTGTGCAAAACGACGGTGATCTTTTGCTGTTGCCTTCCACTTAGAATGGGCTGTCCGAACAGATGTACATCACGAAATTGCACAGACAGCTTCTTTTTCGGCTCACCCAACGTCATCGCCAAGGTATCCCATACGTGCACCAGCGCTGCCGCGAACGGATACACCGTATTTCCTGAAATTATGAAGGATTTTTGATTTCGATCGACTTGGTGCCTATTTCTATATGAGTGATGGACGTTTGGTCGTGTTTTTGATGACAACCGATCCTATTACTTACCTTAAACTGTGTTTAGAAGATACCATTTTATGGTTAAAATAAGGTATTGAATAATAAAAAGGATTATTAAAAAGGATTATTTTAGGTCAAAATAGGATTTTACAGACAAGATAATTAACTTTCACAGGACAAATAGCAGTAAATTTATTAATGCTAAGACACTGGAATTGGCTGCTTGAGGTCTGTTGTTTCACTTGTAAACTAGTTAAAACAATAAAAAATATGTAGCGAAGAACCAAATGATAGCGGGGTGTAAAATACACCTAACGCCATCTATTGACAAACTTTAAAACAAAGAAACTGGCATAATTAGAACGGGTTACAAATTTTTGAATAACCTTTAAATAGGATACCTATTTTATAACGCGGATGAAGTCGCGGGGCATCGGCTAGTATAATAAAAGTACACAATACTTCATACCTCTGATTACATTTCCTTGTAAATAGCTTTGATCGTCATCATACAGAGAAATCATAAATTTACAAGACGAAGACGCCTTTCTGTCAGTGGTATAATAGAACGGCATCTTCCTGAAATACATAATAATTTGTTATCTATACGATAAAACTGTAACGGGAGTATTTCTGTACATTGAAGGGAGATTAAAAAACTATTGGAATACGCTATTTAGGCTTAACTGACCCCAAAACACTTTTCAAACAAATTCTTGTCTGTTTGAACCCGCATCACGCTAAAACTACTGGTCCGATTTGAACCGGGTTTTTTTTGTTTAAAAGCATGTGGTCTGACTTAAAATCTGGTGTACCTGGATGTTTTATTTGAGTATTAAATCTTTTGAATACTCACTTCAATTATTCAGTGTAGGTATTAAAGCCTATGTCCAGTAGCGTTTATGAAAGGCCGATATTAAGATGATGATGAAGAAGACTTTTTAAATAATTATTAATTACATTTAAAATTTAATTAAAAATTAATTAAATTAAAATAATTAATTTTAATTTAATTTAATTTTAATTTTTTAAATTTAATTTATTATTTACATTTAATTACATTTATTTATTATTAATTGCATTTTTACTCACCAATTCGTATCCCAAACCCATCTGACTAAAGGTGACAGTAGTGGTGTACCGGTAGAAACAGGGAATTCCACTCGCGGGTAAAGGTTTTTGATCTTCATATTGAATCCCGCAATATACAACCTAAAATATTAAGTACTTTTGTAGTTTGAAATAGCGATATCCAGTAGCATCAAAGAGTATCTTTAGAAATTTTTTTAGTTATATGAAGATTGTACAAATTAATAAAAACTGCAAAAGTTGAAATTTATTCGGCTGTAATCAGAATGGCAAAAAAATGTAAGGGATTCACGTCAAATTGACTTTCAAAAAATACGCTCTTAATACTCGTCAATATGTAGGTACATATGGTAGGTAGATAAGACGCGGCCTATCATATCGAAAGATCCGAAGTTCGATCCCCAGCTGGGCCATGTTCCAATGGGTTTTTTCTCGAAACTTAAGTACATTTACTGACTGCTCTCAAACGGTGAAGGAAAACATCGTGAGGAAACCTGCATACGCCGAGTAAGAAACTCTTAGGCGCATGTGAAGTACACCAACCCGCACTGGGCTAGCGTGGTGGTCTATAGCCCGAACGCCCTCCTTGAGAGGGTAGGCCTGAGCCCCAGCAAAGGGGACATGTTAATAGGCTGTTGATGATGGTAGGTAGATAATTTGTTGCCACAATCTCATGGTACTTTTCGGAATTTCAATCCAAAAATAACATAAGAGCTTCCCTGACTCCTGATTTTTTTTGTAATTTATAAGTAACTATTAAGTTTGCTAATAATAAAACAGAAGGAAACGCTGTTTGTACAATACAGATGATGAAGGATATTTTTAAGAAGAAAATGAATCTTTGAAAGTCATTATGTGAACTCGATTTAGATTTTGTGGTGATAAACCCGACACCTGGTGATCAGTGGTTAGATCACCCTGCAATTAAGGAAAAAAACTCATTTACTGACTTGCCAATGGCGCTGAGGAAGTATTGCACGTTGTCACTGTGGCCACGTAGGGTGAGAGGTATGTGGATGCAATTGGGGCTCAGTGAACGCTTGATTATGGCTTGCAGCAAACCATGCGGCGCTATCTCTACCAACACAGCATTGGTTGGCACCAGACGCGAAGTCTCATCAAACAGAACCGCACTCTACAACACAAAAAAGGGTTTATTAGGCCCGAACTAAGGTAAAATCAAGTTATTGATGGCTAGCCGATGCCCCGCGACTTCATCCACGTTATAAAGTAAGTATAACTAGTTATATGTTATTCAAAATTTTTTTGCCCGTTCTAATCATACCAGTTTCTTAGTTTTAAAGTTTGTCAATAGATGGCACTAGGTGTAGCAGTTTTAAGTTTGACAGCTGTCATCCGAAATGAAGATCTCGACGAGATCTATCATTCCTCTTTAGAAACTAGTAGTCTAGGTTATTTAGTTTCCGAGACAGCGGTTTTGAGTTTGATTTATTTTATTTTAATTTAGGTTATGCCAGCGTTTAATGAGCTGGCTGGCCGTCCAAGTAACTAGGTGATTTAACCAGTTGCCAGCGACATACAAGGTGTGATGATTTAAACCTACGAGTTACGAGACCTGCAGCTCTATTTTTGAATCGCTCTCCTCGCTTCGAGCGGTCGTTTCTACTGATTTTTGTACCGGATGTCAAATGAAAACTAGTAGAATGGACCGCTCGAAGACCGCTTCGAGTGTTCGATTCTACTGATTTTCCCTCGACTCCGCATTTTTGAATCGCTCGAACGACAACGAGTGGTATCGACCACTCGTCGCTTGCGACGAGCGGTAGAATAGACGTCAAATGCCATATGACAAAAGAAAAGAGACAACTATCACTGATGTGATAGTTTACTTTTTTCTAACAAAAGGCAAAGATATTTTCATATACAGTCGCTATTGTTTCGACCATTACTGAGCATTTTACGTTCCGTTTTACGTTTCGGTAATTACCGGTTTTTATTTTATTTGCGTGAAACGGATAAAATTCTACATTTATAATATTATTGGCAACACCGAACGCGAGCGAATCAAAAATACAGAATATCAACGTCGTGTGACTTGGAAGTCGAGTATGACTTAAGTCGCATGCGACGATACAATTCCCTACGGGCGAATCAAAAATAGAGCTCCAGATAGGTGAAGAAAAAATATACGTACCAACAGATTATTAGTGTGGTACCAAGCGGAAGAGTACTTTGCATTTTCCTCACCCCAACTCTCTATTGGCACTGACGTAGACAGCCAGCGCTCGCTGCGAGGCTTTGGATTTTTGATGACTTCAGTCAACAAGTTCATAAGCTTAGGCCCTAAAACATAACCAAGTTGAACACGCTGTCAAATCTACCTTCACAAACATGCCGTCACAAATTGTTACCAATAATATCTTTTACAATAATAGCAGGAGAACCAAGGTCACCGACATAGGTCCAAGAATTGCGAAGCTGAAGTGGCAGTGGGCTGGGCACATCGCCCGCAGAACTGACGGCCGTTGGGCAGAAAGGTTCTCGAGTGGCGGCCACTTATCGGAAGACGCAGTGTAGGCAGGCCTCCCACAAGGTGGACTGACGATCTGGTGAAGGTCGCGGGACCCGGCTGGATGAGGTTAGCGCAGGACCGGTCGTCGTGGAGATCCTTGGGGGAGGCCTTTGTCCAGCAGTGGACGTCTACAGGCTGATATGATGATGATGATGATGAATATCTTTATCTCTTTCCTACTAACAGACATCGTGCGGGATGCATTATTCTTTTATTTTGCAGACCAGTTAAATGTAAACGACTTCTACTTCATTAGAAACTTAACCCCATCTTTAAGTGTATAAAAGATCAATCCTCTCCAGTCCTTACAAATTGATTTTCATCTATCTTCTGAGCATATTTAAATTATATCTGAATGTGATTCAAAATATGAAATGGGCACTTAGGTATCTAATAATAATTATAACATTGTAAGTATTGTAATCATTGTATTTGGATAAATATAAGGGTTGTTTTACGAGATATAGCTAAAGAGCATGAATCTATATCTAACAATAATAAGGATTTAAAATACAACTTACCAGCCTGAGCGATGTATCGAGAATGGTAAGCGATGTTTGAGCACGCAACCTCTTTGGCGAAAATACCTTGATCTACCAGTTTTGCCACAAAATCTTTCATTATCTCAGATGGCCCTGATATAGTACTCGATTCTGGACCGTTGTGGCATGCTACCTCAATCTCCGGTGGACAAAGCTTGGCTGCCTACAATGGACAAATACACTATGAATCGAAAATTACATTTTGGGAAGCAGACATCTTGCTCTTGCACCTGAGCGGCAAATTGCCCTTTTGCGAATTTGCTCTCGTGCGGGCTGCGAACGAAGGAATGAAGCTATAAGGATTGGGTCCTTCATTCAATATCATAAAATTATCTGTTGTAGTTGTAGTTTTAACAACGTTCTTATAAAAATTGAATCAGGTCACTGCGTTAAAATATTTCCTTACCTGTTTTACAACTCAGTCCACTGGATCTGACAATTTACCTAAACATCCTGATGCAATTCATTTAATAATGTTCTTTGGACTACAACACATATTTAAGATATTGAATGACGGACGCAATCCGTAGTTGTATTCCTTCGTTCACAGGAAGGCGACTTCGCAAGAGGGCTACTTCGTGGATACCCCAGACGCTGCGAGATAGAACGCTACCCAAAAGAAGGTGTCCGAAAGCCGCTGGATGCAGAAGTTAAAGGTCGAGTGTTGTGACTTGTGGCGGATCAAGCTATTTGCAATAAAGGGTACACTGTATACATTAGGGTCTAATAGGGTACCTTTTCGTGTCCAACGCCGACGGCAGCCATAGATCCGTGGATAAATTTAGTCTGAATAGACACCAAGCCGCGACTGTATGCCGCCAGAATCATTTCTTCGGCTGTAAAGCATCCATCGGCGTATGCGCAACCTAGCTCACCCACGCTGTGTCCTAAAGAATACTTCAAATTAGCATCGGATTAAAGGAACCTTTGATTTCTCTCCCTGGTATTCAGGCGGCATTCGTTTGGTTGATCCTGGATACATTCATACTACAATTTAAATTACAGCTCTGTGACTTACCAATAATCTTATCCGGCACAAGTCCCAACTCATTGATGAGGATATCAGTAAGGCCGATTTGCACCGCAGCGATTCCCACAAAAGAATTGAGAATATTGTCATAGATCGTCTTATCATTGGACGTAAGAATGTGAACAATATCGACTCCTTTCGGTTCTAGTACTCTTCGACAGCTGCAATATAAATGACCAGTTAATCATGTTTCGCAATTTCGCAAATTCGTTAATACTAAAGTTGCTAGATAAGTAAAAATTGGCGAGTGATATAATTCAATGTCATTAGTTTATTGTCTTATTTTGACCGTTTCATATTTGAAGGGATATTAAACCCACCGTTCGATTGCTGCAGCAAACGTCGGGATGCGCATGAGGTCAGCACCCATGGTAGCCCACTGCGAACCCATCCCACTGTACACAAACCACAGAGGGAGCTTCTCGTCACTGAAGTAGTCCACCTTATCAGATACACTCTCTGTCTTTCCGTCCTTCGTATCTAAAAGAACAAGCTTTAAATTAAATTAAAATCAAAACATTATGTACATTGATTAAAATTGAATGTATTTTCAATCGACTTCAAAAAGGAGGGGGGGGTTCTCAATTCGACTGTATTTAAGCGATATCTTCGCTAATTGTGAACCAATTTGAATGTTTCTCTTTATTATAAAATAATATGCTATATTTCGAGGGTGGCCCTATTTTAAAAATATATCACCCTAAAGGGTGAAATATTTAAAAAAATTGCCGATAGTATGTCGTCTGTGTACAAAAATCATAATTTTTTACAGAGTCTGTTTTATTTTTTGTAAAAATTAATTAAGAAAAAAACATGAAATTGAGTTGAATAATTTCAAACATTCAATATCATGTACCTATTCAATTCTATACATAATATTTAGGACAACATTAAAAATCCAATATCGACATACCAAGAACGATGAAGCCCCTAGCTAAATGACCAGCAATCTTTTCCTCGTGTATGTTATGCAATAACGCTATTTGTTCTGGGTCCACAGGACGGCTCTTCAAATCGTCTACAATCGCCTGGACACTGATCTCCTGTCTTCCCGACATGGTCACCAGCCGAGGGATGCTCGATGTGTATCGTAGAGGATCCTTAAAAAAGAAAATGACGTCATCTATCGATAGCTAATATAAATTGATTAATAATAATAATGTTTGGACAAATTTACGGCTGTTTAGTCCCAAACTAAGCCGAAGCTTGTAAATGGGTACTCAACTCAACAACTGATAAACATTTTAAATATTTTTAAATAAATATAATATATAAATCCTAAACCAGTGGCCATAATATTGTAAATATTAATAGGGACAATCATGAAAATTTTCATAAAATCCAATTATTCAGAGTTGTCCCTTTTAATATTTTCAAACATTATACTCCCAACCGGTGACAGTTGAGAGGAGTGCTTAGTCCTAGAAAGGGATTCCTGTGTCCCCACAATATTATAATCAAACTACTATGTGTGTGTGTGTGTGTGTATATCTGTGTCTTACCTTCTCCTTGTAAAGGCGACGCAACAGAACATGACCGTTAATTCCATTGACCGATAGACCATTGACAGCTGCATAACACGATGGGTTTACACGCTGGTGGTCAGTTAATATGCGCATGCGACCCTCGCTCAGCGCTGCGACATCCTGTCGTGGGTTCTCGCAATGTAGATTCCCAGCAAGTTCACCTGTGTGGAAACCCAGCAGTACCTGGGGAATACAATAATAAACAATAAAATTCATTCACGTACGGCTGTTTACCCCCAAATTCTAAACGGAGCTTGTGCTATTCGTTTGTGCACATTTAAAAAATCATTCCGTTGTTATAGTGATTTTCATAGTTGTCCTATAATATAATATAGAAAGAATTGATTCTTATGATTTTACACTTTTGATGATATCATAAAACTAAAGGATGTTTTTCCTACCTTTATCCGGTTCTATTCCCGGCTCAGACAGGTGGTTTCAAAAAAATATTTGAATGAAATTCTACTTATTTTTGAAAATAAGGGATTGTTTCCTTTCAGTAAAATTTGCGATCATCAATATTTAGGATACTTTCATTCTAGACACGGCTTTTCATCACCATGACTTTCCTTGCTGCTAGGTATGTACAAGGCTGGTACATTCATATTTTCTTTCATCATCATCATATCAGCCTGTAGACGTCCACTGCTGGACAAAGGCCTCCCCCAGGGATCTCCACGACGACCGGTCCTGCGCTAACCTCATCCAGCTGGGTCCCGCGACCTTCACCAGATCGTCGGTCCACCTTGTGGGAGGCCTGCCTACACTGCGTCTTTCGATACGTGGTCGCCACTCGAGAACCATCCTGCCCCAACGGCCGTCAATTCTACGAGCGATGTGCCCAGCCCATTTCAGCTTCGCAATCCTTCGAGCTATGTCGATGATCTTGGTTCTCCTGCGGATCTCCTCATTTCTGATTCGATCTGCATGATTTTTTGTTTGTCTAATGATTTTCTTACCTTGGTTATCGCGGATAACCCTGCGGCGGCCTCAGTGTAGCCGATGTTGGACGTGACACTGCCGACTAATAGAGGATTTCTTCGATTGTTGCAGAAAACCTTATCAAATGCCTCTAACTCAGCCTTATCAGCTTCCGGGTGTGCTGTTAAAAGACGACAGTTTCTGTATTTTAAACCATTCATTCTCAGAAGGGCAACTTTGCAAACGGGCAATTTCTCTGTTATAAACAAACAGTTACGTACCCGTTCCAAAAGCTTCGATGTACTCGACGCAATCTGCGGATACCTTCGCTTCCTCATAGAAGTCTTTCAAGAATGCGGCCAAATGTTTTGGGTCACGTACGAATCCACATTGTGCACCGTTCTCTGTCTTCAAGCCTGGGCTGAATTCAGCTTTCGCGTGCACCACTTCAGCATAGTTCCTTTATCGATAAAAATATTATTATTTTATATTAAAGGCATAGGTATTATTATGATGGATAAGGTACGTATTCCACATGGTTTTTTTCTGTAGTTTAAAAGATATAAATATACTTAGTGAAACTTTTGACTGACATAATAGTTGATACTGATAACTTCCTGAAAAAGGAACCAGATATATCAGAGATTCAGATTTTCCTACAGCCATAAAATTAGTACCTAACATATCACATGGCCACTAAATATTAATAAAGTTTTTTTTTTCGTTTAAAATCTTACAAATATTTTCATAGATAAATTATTTTATACTTTTACGTCCGTTTTAAAAACGTGTTACTTAATACATTTTTAGAAATATTAAAATAAATTTATTTTCTGCCTTTTTGCGAATTAATAAAGGATTGTCATTCATTTCTGAGCTTAGGTAGCTCAAAATTTCAATTCTCTAGCTCATCGGGATTGATTGCAAAATTTGTACCGCACAGACAAATAAAAAGACACAAAAAATCGAGTTAAAGCGTGTTAAAAATTCACAGATATCGTGCCTCACACGACTACGAGCACATTGGAAATGAATCTACGGAATTCGAAAAAATATTCTCGCTGAGCGACGAGAAAGTCGGGTTATGGAAAAGTTTTGACTTTTTCAAAAAGGTTAGGCTACTGGGCAAACCCTTAATCCGATCGTCTTTGTTTTAGGCTCAAGTTGTAGCTGACTAAATTGTCCAGGGGTGTTTTTCTCAAATTTTTGATATCATTCTTCGTTTCCAAAATATCGAGCGCCAAAATCAAAAATTTATAAAAATATTGAAATTGTTTCCACTATTTCGGCCATAACGCTATCGATTTTGACTTTCGTTTTTTTGTTTTTGAATGTTTCTTTTTGCACCTTATAGCTCTCGTGAATACGCGTCTTTTGAGCTTTTTTTGAATATCATATCTTCACAACTCTCTGAGATGTAAGGGGTTCGCACTTTTTCGTGAAATCGGAGCCTACACTGGAGCGAACGAAAAGACATTTCCAATGTCAAAAACAGACGCTTAAATGAAACTGCAGACGTTTAGGTATAAGTTGAAATTCTTCCTTCTTCTGTGACTTGGTATATAGACACAGAAGAACTAAGAGATATGTATTATGTATTAAATCTTACCTTAGAGCATATTTTGCCTTTTGAAGGACTAAGACGTTAATGGCCTCGGATTTAACGAAACCATGAGCGTTTTGGTCGAAACACTTTGTCGTGCCGTCAAAGGAAAGAGGCATGATTCTGTAACCATAACAAAACGATTAGATATTTTTAAAAATATACAAAGATTCTAGATTTCTGATGACTGAGGAAGTAAGAACAAATCTTCACTTTTTAAAACTTTCGGAAAATATGAAATACATTATGTTACATGCTACTTATCTTTATATTCATAAAATCGGCGGCATAATAATAATTAATATTTCGGTGAGCAAGATTTAGGGTATGGTAGTTTTACTAGGAGATTTTTATCATACTGACTGCCTCAGAATAAAATAAATTGTACGGCGGCCAGCACTAAACTTTCTCGCCATTTCTTTTTATTTTATTTTTTGATTATGTTTTTGATCATGTAACACCCGTTTTCGGCCAATTGAAAACAATGTCCTAGGCCACCCAGTCGTAGTTTTAAATGTTCGGTGAACTGGCGCATGCGGTTACGTGGCGAGATCTCAGAGGGTTGTCTCTTTTATTTAGTTGTCTGTGATTGATGATTGGATGGACTTACTTTCCGTAGTAAACAGAAGAATTTGGGTGCCAGCATGTCGTGGAGCACGCTACGATGGCAGCATCGCATTCACCACGTTTCATCGACAGATAGGCTAGCTCCAGCACAGTATGAGAGCAGCAGCCCTCGGCTTCCACCGATACGGAGGGTCCCCTGGCATTGAGCCAATACGAAATCCGATTTGGGAACATGGTTTTACTCGATCTGCAAACATAATAGCGCGAAATGACAAATGGGTTATAATTTGCCAAAAGCGCAGAATATCAAAAGCGCAGAATAACAAAAGCGAATATGTCAGAGGTACAGAATGTCAAATATTAAATAAATCTATAATTTATATTAATGGCCGTGTACCGTCATTTAGTAAGGGACAGAACACAAATCTCCATTACTAAAATCGACAAATTGAGCGCCTTACCAGTTTTAAATTGTTGTTGCTTGCATGTGGCGATCGTAGCTAAGCCCTTTTCGCTCGCTATTCTATTGTTTAGCGAGGACATTGACCTGATCAGGCGGTTACTCCTGTCTTTGTGGCCACTCGCGATAATAAGCCTTATGGTGGTAAGGCGCGAAGTTTGTCCATATAGCCCTAGTAGTAATAGTAGCCCTAGATCTAATGTAGAATTTGACTCTGACTCACCCCATTATGCTGAATGAGTTGGACGTAGCGTTGTCATAAAACGTAGCCCTTTCGGATTCGGAGAGGAAAGACCCGACAAATACACCAATAGTTTGCTGAGATAAATGATCCGGAGTAAGGCCTACAAAGAACAACACAATTATTGTGGAACACCTATGCCGTATCTTAGGATTCTCTCCTGTACTAAGTACTGGTCGTTGACAAGGATTGCACAATTCACAAATATAAAATCCAGACCAGGGCTATCTTATCTTTTGAGATCTTTTATGCCAACCCCTGTCCAACAACGGTGCCCCAAACCGTTTTTTTGTGTACCTCACGTACGCCTTAGAATAGATTTTCTAATCTATGGCGTATGCACGTTTCCTCGCGATCCCTCAGGAACATAATGTTGAATTCTCAAAATGCTGGATTCTCAAAATGTTGAATCTCAAAATGTTAAATCTCAAAATGTTGAATTTAAACTAATAATCGGACAATGTTCCTTTCCGATTTTATAATATTAGAAGAAGATAAAACCACCTCGTTACATTTTGCCCTTCATTTGTAAAAGTGAGTACTTAACCATCTTTGCGTAACTACTTACCTATGTTGCTGATACAGGCCACTTTTAATTAAAAGGAAAATCAACATTGTTCGATTATTATTATGTTCCGGAAGGGAATTAGTTTAAATTCAACATTTTGAGAATTCAACATTTTGAGAATTGAACATTGGGAGAATTCAACATATTTTTGAGATTGAACATTTTCAGAACTCAACATTTTGAGAATTCAACAATATGAGAATTCAACATTATGTTCCGGAAGGCTCGCGATGTATTTCTTCAGCAAAAAGGATGTGGTATATCAGTACCTACTTACCTAAAAACTCATTGGTTCGGTCGGGCCAAGGTTCCAACCTCGTGAATGTGAGGCGAGTGTACAAACAACTAGGGTACCACGGTTCTTTTAGACCAGGGCTAGCTTTTATATAATGTTGTCTGACCCTGGTGGGAAACGAAATCCTCGAGTCTCTAGGCCAGCCGTCACGTCGGAGATATTTCCAATATTGATTGGCCCATCAACAACTTAATTAATAATAAAACTATCATTATGTACGTACCAGCATCGTAAATTGCCTGGTAAGCCTGTTCTAGAAGTTTACGCGGCATGATGTCCATATAATTAGACAGGCGTTGGTGGACCATGAAGAACTGTGCATCAAATTTTTCCGAGTTCGGAATATTTCCTGCGTATTGCGGAACTTCTGGATGGATCAATTTGCTCCAGTGGGGTTTGTTCACCATTAGTGGGTTTTCCTGTATCAAATATAATGCATAAAAATGTATAAATGTACATAAATGATGACTATTTATAATTTTTTTGAGTGCATTCCAGAAGTTCCATGCTTTTTAGTTCAATATTAAGGAACTATTGAGACAGTTCACATGTCTAGTAAATGTCCCAACATTTCCATAACTTTATAATTATCATCCTTCTGATACTGTATCCGGCTCTAACTCCCCTTATTTATTCACACGATCAGGATCATCCCTTTACTGTTCAGGAAGGGATTTCCCTTTAGTCCCACTTGTCCCTTTGAGCAGACTCGTGGAATTTCGCTCAGACTAGGTATATATTTAGTATGTTCCATAGGAAATTGCTGGGATACTTTTTAGACCAGACCAGCTTGTACAAAGTTGTCAATATTCAGGGGATTTCTTATTAATAATTTTTTTTAACAGACAGGTAATTTCAGATAATTCGAGGTAGTTTTATCTTGAATTTTGTTTCTGTAACATTTTAATTGTATTCGTATTTTTACCAGACTGCAGTTGGTACCGATTATAAGTAATTATTATAGATCCTTGCGGCGGCTTCTATCGTATTAAATAAGTGTTGGTATTATAAGAGATTTTTCCCATGGTAAAGCGACGGCACGAGCAATGTGTAGGTATGCAAAATTGATTTCACGAAGATTGGTTGGTAGAGCCGTGAAAATGCGACAAACCCACTGAGAGGTCTACCGTTTTGGCTTGCTATTAGGTAATAAATGTTTTTTTTTCATTACTCATACTCTGAAAGTAGGTCTGAAGTTGCCTGAGTAGCGGGTTGAAAGTAATACATCTCAGCCCTAGGGAGAATCGTTTTCAACTGACAGTTGTCAAATTATTTTAAAAAACTAGTACTATTTTGACATTTCTATTGGACCATGTTCCAACTTTCTATACAGCCACATAATTACAGCGCGATGTAAAATTGAAATAACATAAAGATAAGTAATAAAATAAATAAAGAATATATTTTTATAAATGATTTCTCCACCATGTTTATATGTTTTATGTTGTCTCTGTTTTTTTCTTATTTTGGTTTTGTTTTTATTGTTATGTGTATATGTGCTGCCTTGTGTATGCCAAATAAACACTATTCTATTCTATTTTATTATAATTATTACTGTCAACTATTTCTTTAAAATAACTTAGATTTGGGCAAAATATTTACCATTTTTTCAATGATGGTAATGAAAAAATGAAAAATAATGGCAGAATAGCTGGTCGGCCACAGAAAAAAACAAAATAGACGGGAAAGCGGCAATCCGATCTTCATTTATTTTTTCGAGTCGTAGAGTTTTGTTTATACTTCCGTATAGCAGTGATTTGTATTAACACTCATTTTATGTATTTGTTTTTACTTTCATTGTATTTGTAATGAAAAGCACAGTGTATCCCTCGGGTTCAAGACTTATTTAGAGTCCTTCGAACTATTGCAAACCCCGCCTCGGGACTAAATAAGTTACTTTCACCCCTGGGGTAACAATGTACTATTATTCTTAACGTTTTGTTTTACTTTACCTTGTTGTACAGGATATCTGATAACTCCCGGAGATCGGAGGACTCCGGGTAGAGTCCCGACATTCCAGAGATGACCACCGCCTCGTCATCAATCTCTGAGTTAACAGTTTCATGGCAGTTGGTAGAGTTCTCCTGCGGTGCCGGCGCCATGTTGCCGTTTCGATACCTGTTAGAAAAAACTTTGTTTAGTTGAAGCACATCCTTATTAATATTAATATTAGTTAAGTATATATTAAACAAAGTCTTGTTAGTTATACCACTTATAACTCAAGAACGGCAGAACGGATTTTGTGGAATAACATAAAGGCTACTTTTTACCGGGGTAAATGGTTTCCGCGGGAAAAACTTATTTCACGCGGGCGAAGCCGCGGGGAACAAAACATACAGAAAGATATAGCAGTCTGGTATATTTTATTTAGTTAAATATATCATAGATACTAGCTGACGCCCCGCGACTTCGTACGCTTTAAAGAGTCAAATTCAAACTATTTTATTGCATGTAAGTACACTGGGTACATTTAAATGTGCATCCATAGAAACGCCGTACAGTGCGCACTTCTATGGCAACTGGTTACAAAACGTGGTAGCGGATATGGCCTGAAGGTTGCTGCTGCTGTGGAGCGTAGCGGTGAGGAGGGCCCAAATGAGCTGATTCGCCATCGTGCTCAGCAATTGGAGCTGTGCCAATCCACTTAATGAAATACTACCTGTTCCCCGCGGCTTCGCCCGCGTGGAATAATTTTTCCCCGCAGGAACCGTTTACCCCGGTAAAAAGTAGCCTATATGTTATTCCAGGCCATAAGCTATCACCGTACCAAGTTTCATCAAAATCCGTGTAGCCGTTCTTCAGTTAAAAGTGGTCTAACTAACTCGACTTTGTTTTATATATTAAAAGAAGATTTTGCGAAAAGATATTGGTTTACAAGCTTACAAGATCCAGCTTGTCCAAGAATTGCAGCCGCGTGACCATTATGTGTGCCGTACATTCAGTCAATGGACCGAAGACTATATTGAGCTTGATGCTCATTTTCATCGCAAAATTTGATTAAGCGATGAGGCTCGTTTTTGGTAGAACGCTTACGTCAATAAGCATAATTGCCGGATTTGGAGTGGAGAGAATCTAGAAGCCTTTGTGGAAACGCCGTTAAGCGGTCTCTAACCGATCATGCGGCATGACATGCGTTACGTTTACGTGAATTATCATGCTGCATGATGTACCCTCATGTTTGCTATCAATAGGGCTTCCTAAACGATCATGCGGCATGACATGCATTGCGTGCTGTCACTCATGCATGACCTTCTAGCTGTACTGATTGACGTGCATGACATGCAAACTACGTGCATGATATGCAAACTACGTGCTGGCCGTTGCTTCACTGTACTGATTGATAGCAAGCTTTTTTTTTTTAAATTTAATTATCCACAAGCAGTCGACAGACTTTAATTGGATTTGTTGATGGAGTTAGACGAGCGTTTTAGGGAGATGGTCCATCATGCAGCATGACATTCACGTAAACGTTGCATGTCATGCAAGCATGATCGTTTAGGGACACTTAATCACATAGTACAGTGAAGCAACGACCAGCACGTAGTTTGCATATCATGCACGTAGTTTGCATGTTATTCACGTCAATCACTACAGCTAGACGGTCATGCATGAGTGACAGCACGTAATGCATGTCATGCCGCATGGACGTTTAGGGACCACTTTACACGAGTTGTTGACTATATGGCAAAACATCAAATCATCTGAGAACTGTCAAATTGAATGTCCCTAGAAATAGTGTTGGCAGTTTCAAAAACAAACCTCCTTCTGTTAGTCCTAAAACACCCTTTATGATGGAGCCGAACGACTGAGACTAAACCGGAATTCAAGGATATACCTAAACCGTCAGAGTGATAAACATTCACACTTTCTCATTGATACTATTAATTAAATAACGTCATTAAACACTTATCAAATACTAAACTAAGTTAAAATTAAATAAGACAGGACAATTTACGAATACATAACACCCAGCCCGGGACGTAATTATACACATAGAGCAAAGTTGTGTGCAGCCCAGGTTTTTAGACTCGAAATCGTTTGATCTGGAGATAGTTATCAAAGATCTCAACCCGACAAAAGCAAGACTTTGTCGTCTATTTCTGAGACTGCTTCTACAACCAACTCCTCGCTCAAAAGGGACTCTTAAAGGTACGTTTCAGTTATAAACTTACTTACTGTATTTTATTTGGTAATTTTCCCGAAACCTGCACGTGTTGAGTACCGTGCAAGACGTCAAGGCTGTGGTACTGGATAAATAATTAGGTAATTGTTCAATTTATGCCTTTCGGTCATTAAGTAATTAACTGTATAATTTAAACATGACAAGGCTGCTTTTACATCAACGGTTTTATTTGTTGACACTTAAGTATAGAGAATGCCATTGGCATTAAGTTCGCCTTTTGTACAAATTAGTGCAATAAAGTTTTAAATAAAATAAATAAATAAGTACCTATAATCACTAGCTGTTTCCCGTGGCCTCGCCCGCGATTTATATCCGATTTTTTTTTCTTTTTCTCGGCTTCTAAGGACTTTAGCGTGATAGCGCAAATGGAGATGGACTGGCCATATAATTGTAGCAAGAATCACCAAGCTCAATGGACAAGAATAGACCTAGAGCTCTATTTTTGAATCGCTCTCCTCGCTTCGAGCGCTCGATTCTACTGATTTTCCTTCGACATCCGATACAAAAATCAGTAGAATCGCTCGTAGGGAATTGTATCGTCGCATGCGACTTATGTCATACTCGACTTCCAAGTCACACGACGCTGATTTTCTGCATTTTTGACGGCGATCGTCAATACTATTTTTGATTCGCTCGCGTTCGGTTGTTGCCAATAATATTAGAAATGTAGAATTTTATCCGTTTCACGCAGAAAAAATAAAAACCGGTAACTACCGAAACGTAAAGCGGAACGTAAAATGCTCAGTAATGGTCGAAACCATAGAGACTGTATATGATCTTTGCCTTTTGTTAGAAAAAAGTAAACTATTATGTCAGTGATAGTTGTCTCTTTTCTAATTGTCATATGGCATTTGATGTTTATTATACCGCTCGTCCCAAGCGTGCCATTCGAGCGATTCAAAAATGCGGAGTCGAGGGAAAATCAGTAGAATCGAACGCTCGAAGCGAGGAGAGCGAATCAAAAATAGAGCGCCTAGAATTGAGACGACGCGAAAATAAAACACCATCAGGCTCTCTCGAAACGGTGAGTGGAGTAAAAGTGGTATTACACTACACGGTATTCAGTGCCAAAGGTGGGCGTGGTTCCGAACTAGGAAGCCGCTTATTACACTAGCCGGTTGACTGGACCCTAACTCAGTTATGAAGTGACCGTCACAAGTGATGCATGTCCACTGTAATGGCACCCACGTTGTCGACGCTACAAAAAATGCCTATGGCTGTAGACGTTGTAGTTTTTAGCATGACAATTTAAAAAAAAGAGAAAGGTCTGGGTGACGGAATATTTACATTTTACGACCAAAGTTTTCTAATATGCAGATACTTAGTTTTCTGGAGCTATCAGATCTAAGAAATTCCGTAGAAGAGATGTTGAATTTGAAGAGATATTAACGAACGACGTCCGTTCATCTTGCTCGTCTCGGACGACTGAGATCCCTCATTACACTGCGGTATCAGGGAGTCAGGGAGATGCGTTGACCGGGCCACTCCGGTCGCCCAAATTAGGGACGCTTGCACCCTAAATGTTATTACACCACCCTGAATCCGGGTCCCTGAATACCGTATAGTCTAATACGCCTTTAACAAACAAAAATGAAAACTTTTTATAACCTTGTCTTATCTACACATTACGCATAGAAAACATACATACACTATCACAAAGTTAAATAGATACATCCTGTATATACAGGTAAGCACTGTAGATGCATTCTTAGGCTGCGCACAGACCTTACGATTCTATGCTGTTCTACGTAGAAGAGAATTGAAATCGAAAGGCTAGAATGCAGTACATAAATAAATATACCACTCGTCATACCCGGATCGGCAAGAACGCCCGGTCAAGCAATTTGTCCGTATGAAAGCTCGACGCCCGGGGCGTGTGTGTGGCGATGAAACCGGATTCTATTCTGTTCTTTAGGAATACCACAGAATCGGTAAGTCTGTGCCCAGCCTTATCCGTTAGTGACGTACATACGTGCGAAGATTGTCAAAGGGCAATATAATTTGCAATTTTAAAATGCACACCTTCGCACATGCATAATTATTGTAATAAAACACAACTTATTCAATATTTTATGTTATTGTCTTTATTTACAACGCACAGCGCCAGCCCGCGAAATTGTCACATTGGTCGTCTGAACCTTTGACCCCTTACTTATAATTGTGGCATAGTGTAGGGAATCTCTCTATTATAAAACTGTAAAGGTCTCCCTAAACGATCATGCGGCATGACATGCAATACGTGCTGTCACTCATACATGATCGTCTAGCTGTAGTGGTTGACGTGCATGACATGCAAACTACGTGCTGGCCGTTGCTTCACTGTATTGATTGATAGCAAGCATGATGGTCCATCATGCCGCATGACATTCACGTAAACGTTACATGTCATGCAAGCATGAGCGTTTGGGGACACTTATAGAGTAATGACACTTTCATTCAGTTCAGTCGTGCTGCGTATCTCTTGGTAGCGTATCCGGTCGGCCAAGGTAACGCCACACAGCTTACGTGAGTAAGAAATCGTATTTCTACAGCATTCATCTTAATTTTTGGCGTCTTCCGGTAAGCCCAGGCTTCACTTCACTCTACCATATAATAAAGTTGATACCAACACCGCATTGTGATTTGGAAATGAGAACGTCAACTCTATTGTAAAAACCTACTTAATTACCAACCTCGTATCGTAAACCACTATTACAACAATAGAATATTGTACTGTACCAGTACCGCATACATTACGAAAGTACATAAAACTTGACCCTGATCGCATTTATTCATTACTCGCACGTCAGAAGCCGAAACCAATACGTTTTCGAGTAGCAAGCTTATCCTATCACCAAGGTTAGGAATACTCAGGAATTTTCATAGCAAAAATGTAAATGCATCGGTACCGATGTTGTCCTGTACTGATTGTAAGTATAAAAAGACAAATTGATATTTACGTGAAGGAATCCGTCTTTAAAATTCTGATATTTCCATGGAGTTTAATTCGTAAAATATGCGATAGAACGGATATGAAACGCTGTTTTACCTACTTATTTAAAACTTTGAAGGTCGATTCCTCATAGGAACTAAAAAGTACCTGTCAATTGTTTTTAGTAGTAGGTACTTACTCTACATCATGTTATTAGAATGAATCAATTAGAACAGGACATTTAGTTATCTTTCTCTTTTTTTTCTCTTGTGTAAATTTTTTTTTACTCTTTGAAAAACTAACAGGACAAATTACAACATTAATACTAAACAACACAATAGAATAAACAGATGCCAATAACAAGTTTTCACATATAGATAAAAAATATAGGTAATTTACAAACATAGCAAAACAAATACGGACCCATACGCAGCTAGAAGAAACTATATAGACAAGAAACAAATGAAATAAACATAATCTAGTGATTAAACCAAAAATATCATAATAATATTAATAGTAATCTAGTAATAATGAGTATTGTGTATAATGCTAACCAAATTATAAAAATATTTTAAAATTTTCTTGCGATTTACGAGTCCTTCGTCGTTTACAAACGAATATCTGACGTACTTCAGCAAGGTGAGTTCAGTACCCATACATACCTATAGTACCTATGCACACATTTAATATAAATTTTTCCTTGTTAAAGATACAAAAAGTTTACGCACAATATCTGTTAACCAAATGAATTATACCTACCTATTTAAATTTTAAATGAATTGTTTTCGATGAAAAGCATTCGATTGTCTAACAATGAAAGCTGCAATAAAATTGTACATTTTATTACAGCATTTTTGAAAACGTAATAATATAATAGTACACACTTGAGGTAACTATAATTCATAATTATTATCATTATTATTAATTATTATTATTCTTTAGATAAAAACAAGAAATAACAACAGTTTTGCTATTACAACAATCACAACCAATGGCTGATTATAATTTACCTATAGTTAATTTTAATTCACTCTTATTACACAATACATACTGTCGAAGACACTATTTATATTGACTGGCCTGTTGGCGTAGTGGTTCCTGCCCACTGCGCCAAAGGTCGTGGGTTCGATTCCCACCTGGGACCAACATTTGTGTGATCAGCATAACTGTTGGTTTTCGGATTCTGGGTGTTTGTATGTATTTAAGTATTTATTTAAAAGTATTTATGTATGTTTATCAGTTGTTGAGTACCCATGGACAAGCTTCGGCTTAGTTTGGGACTAAACAGCCGCGTGTAAATTTGTCCAAACATTATTATTATTATCACTAATCTGTATAGTAAATATCGTAAACACAGTATCTATATTTGACCCGGCCATTAGAAATAAAATGCAAAACGTTTAATTCCGAAAACACTGATCAATAGAATCGTCGGTAAGAGACTTAGAACTTATACTTAGACAAGACAAGGAAGAGGACTAGAAATATCAAGGCAAGGTACCTACTCAAGTGTCATGCGAGTGAGATAGGTGCGCTGACGGCGGCCACACGGCGGCGGTGGGAGAGGCATCATCATCAACAGCCTATTAATGTCCCCACTGCTGGGGCTCAGGCCTACCCTCTTAACGAGGGCGTTCGGGCTATAGTCCACCACGCTAGCCCAGTGCGGGTTGGTGGACTTCACATGCGCCTAAGAATTTCTTCTTCGGCGTATGCAGGTTTCCTCACGATGTTTTCCTTCACCGTTTGAGAGCAGTCAGTAAATGTACTTAAGTTTCGAGAAAAAACCCATTGGTACATGGCCCAGCTGGGGATCGAACTCCGGACCTTTCGATATGATAGGCCGCGTCTTATCCCCTACGCCACTGACGCTCTGGCATGCGGGGAGGGGCATGCGGGGAGGAAATTTGAATTTGAGCTGTCATTATATGGGCTCTTAAACGGTTATGATCATTTCGTCTAAAAAGCAATTTACCTATAGGTATTAAAATTAAGTATCTGGCCAAATTCGATCTAGTTTATAGAATTGATCGTCGTAGTCTAAGATGATTGGTTGAAGCAAGATGCAAGACGCATTTGTTTATGATTTATGTTTGAAATCATGAAAAAAGTTAAGCAGTCCCTAAACGATCATGCTTGCATGACATGCGTTACGTTTACGTGATTGTAATGCTGCATGATGGACCATCATGCTTGCTATTAATCAATACAGTGAAGAAACGGCCAGCACGTAGTTTGCATGTCATGAAAAAATATTAAACATTACTACACCCTGAGAGCAATTTACCAATGACAGTGTCCCATGTTTCGTAGTAAGTGTGCACCGTTAATATAGAAAAAAAACCGGACAAGTGCGAGTCTGACTCGCGCACCGAGGGTTCCGTACAAACTTGTAGGTACGGGTCGACCGCACGTCAGTGGAAACAAAACCAGTATAAACTGGTCTCTCCTAGTATTAAAACTCCCTAATAGGCTAGGCCAGCTCAATGTAAATGTGTTACCCACTGACGTGCGGTCGACTGTACCTATGTAAATTAGTTCGTCGTTCACGGGAATCGAGTCAATGTCAAAATATTTTATTGCATTATGAGTAATTTATACACGCTATATTGTATCTACCACTGCTTTCAATATACAGGATGGATATTCGGAACCCTAAAAATAATAAAAAAGAACCTTTAGGCCTAACTAAGCTCCTACGCTAATGGATTTAATGATCTTCTCATTGATTGCTTGTTGGCTGCCATCATTTCACTTGCCGTGCCTAATAACTTTAATTAATTTGCATATGTATTTGGCGCCGACTCAAAATTATTTAGATTTCCATTAGTATAGCAGCTTAGTTAGACTAAAAGGTTCTTTTTTATTATGTTTCGCTTTTCAGTTCCTTTTTTCGACGCTTTAATTTTTTTGTTATAATAGCTGTCTTCCGAAAGGAACAGTAATTCTCAGTAGCATGCACTACGTTCTCCTCTTCACACTACCTACATTAGGTTGAGAATAGGTCAGACGTAGGTTAAAAAAATTACGCTTGCTTGCGTCTGTACAAATTTCAATTACTAATTTAGTACTGCATAACTATTCATTGCTTTAAATCGGCAAGCCTCTCGTCATTACATGTGTATTGTGTTTCAATTTACATATTTTCCTACTTTAAAATTGTGACATTTAACAAATATCAACTTCATTCTTTTTAGAACAGTTTTAGTTGTGGGCTGCTGCTACTGGCAAGTGGCGGTATTATTTGTTTCTTTTCATCTTCCACCTTAGTTTTCAAACGTAAGTAGTTAAACCTGTGATTATAATAGTTGTTTAAGTCTACATTTTAAATTATCTAAACGATAAGTAGTGAGCGTTTTGTAAAGAATCTAGAACCTATACTAAAAACAATTACAAGTGATACGCCAATAACAAGCTCTTTTTAGAAAGTCTACTTAACAAATAGCGGTAAATCTCAATCTATAGTAACAAAAGTTACTATGGCGGCGAATCTCAGTTAGCTGTATTTACGGCGTTATGGGCCTCTTAGTATCCATCCACTACTGATAGACTACAGTGATAGCAACCAATAACAATAAATGATACGCCAATAACAACAAGATCTTATTAAGTAGAACAAAAGTTACTATAGCGGCGAATCTCAGTTAGCTGTATTTACGGCGTTATGGGCCTCTTAGTATCCATCCACTACCGATAGACTACAGTGATAGCAACCAATAACAATAAATGATACGCCAATAACAACAAGATCTTATTAAGTAGAACAAAAGTTACTATAGCGGAGAATCTCAGTTAGCTGTATTTACGGGGTTATGGGTCTTTTAGTATCCATCCACTACTGATAGACTACAGTGATAGCAACCAATAACAATAAGTGATACGCCAATAACAAGATCTTATTAAGTAGAACAAAAGTTACTATAGCGGAGAATCTCAGTTAGCTGTAGGTATTTACGGAGTTATGGGCCTCTTAGTATCCATCCACTACTGATAGGTTTCAGTGATAACAACCAATAACAATAAGTGATACGCTAATAACAAGGTCTTATTAATTAAAACAAAAGTTACAATAGCGGCAAATCTCAGTTAGCTGTATTTACGACGTCATGAGCATCTTAGTATCCATCCACTACTGATAGACTACAGTGATAACAACCAATAACAATAAGTGATACGCCAATAACAAGGTCCTATTAAGTAGAACAAAAGTTACTATAGCGGCGAATCTCAGTTATCTGTATTCACGGCGTTATGGATCTTTTAGTATCGATCCACTACTAATAGGCTCACAGTGTTATCAACCAATAATATTAAGTGATAGGGCAATAACAAGGTCTTATTATTAATAACAATAGTTACTATATAATATCGGATAATCTCAGATAATTATATGTTCGCTGTTATGGTGTATTGTACGTGGTTGTGAGTCCCGTCGAAGTTTCTGGATTCATTATTAAAATTCTCATTCGACCATGAATAATATTACTCCGGACAAGAATCTAGGAGGTATGTATTCTAAATAATAATAATAGAGTTGTGATTTTTTATAGATGGCTCCTGCTTTTGACCAAGGCGAAGCGCTGACTCCTTACTCTGAGCCGCATCCAGACGATAAAATCTGCATCACCGGTATCTCTGGTAGCTTCCCTGACTCCAATTCTGTACATCATCTCGGAGAGAACCTGTTTAATAGGGTAATGTAACGTTTCCTGTATGGGCTATTTGAACTTGTAGTTAAGTTCAGTAATAACAATTTAAATAATTCAGTAGTAATAATAAACCTATGTATTTTATTCTTTCATAGTTTTGGTATATTTTTGTTAGATGCTTACCTATTATTATATAAATATGGGATTATTTAAAGATGGTTGAATTGAATTGTTATAGTATTACGAATAAGTAGGTATATATTTGGTCATACAATATGAATTCATCAGTATGTACAATTTTTTTTTCCATACAAAAAATGCTGTAAGTATTAAGAAAAAAAAATTGTTACAATAATGACGAACTTGTGAAAAAAATAGAGAGAAAATTTAGTGCGAGCCGTCGTACAATTTATTTTCTTACATTTAATTTTGCATGTTATATCCTTATCAGTGCATTTAGAGTCTCACCAGATTGATTGCTTCATTTCATCGTCTTGTCACGATGACCTTAATGTTTGTGAGCAAATTAAGACTTGCGGTAATTAGAGTAGGTATTGTTATTTAGTCATACTTAATAATAAATATTATATTAAACATAAATATATTATATCATAATAATTTGTATAAAAATGCAATCTTCTTAATTTTCTTCACACATCGTAAATCGGCGACTTCATAGGCCCAAGAACAATACTATTCTGAGTGTAAACCTAACATTTAATCGTCAGGTGGACCTTCTAAACGATGACACCCGTCGATGGAAACCGACTGACTCTGAGATCCCGCAACGCACGGGTAAACTCTACAACATCGAGAAGTTTGACGCCGGGTTCTTCGACATGTATTACACAGAGGCCCACATGATGGACTCCATGCATCGGATCGCGTTGGAGAAAGCTTACGAATGCATCATCGATGCAGGTAAACGGAATCTTTATATCAATTTCATAAAATCTTAGTTTGGAATCAGACAAGAGTTCTTTTGTAAATTGACTTTGGAAATATGTTTATTCAGGGAATTTAGGAAATCACACATATTTAAAATTATAATATCTATAGGTACTGGGAGCGGATAAAATAAACGCCATCCTGATGGGAAATGTAGGACACTAATTTAAATATTGAAGATGGCAAACTTTACTAGTACTTGGGGACTTTATATTATTTTAAAAATACTTACAACGGGCTGTATGGACAAAGCTTCCCTTGCCCGTCCTCAATAGAGGACAAACCAACAAAAAAAAAATACTTACAACGTATATAAGTACTTACTGCCATTTCTTCATCATTCTTGTGACACATACTTTTTGTATCGAAGTCCACCATGTTAACACGAACTAGTATTTACCCGTTCACTTACTGTAAAACCGGTGAAAAAATGGTTTGCCGGTAATATATTTTTTATTTCAGGTTACAATCCTGCAGAAATTCGTAACACCAAGGTTGGAGTGTTCCTTGGATCATCCCTTACAGAAGCGGGAAATGATACATTTTATTCCGAATTGGTAATCAATGACTATGGCAACACCGGGTAAGTATTTTAATTAACTCACCGACCTACACAATAGTTAAACTTACACTGAACATGCGGATGCCGCGGTAAATCTATTTTTCATTACTCATACTCTGAAAGTAGGCCTGAAGTTGCCTGAGGAGTGGGTTGAAAGTAATACATCTCAGCCCTAGGGGAGAATCGTTTTCAACTGACAGCTGTCAAATTATTTAAAAAAAACCGGACAAGTGCGAGTGGAACTCGCGCCCTGAGGGTTCCGTACAAACTTAATTAAACAATTATTTCGAAAATCGCTAATAAAAGAACGAATTGGCGAGCTCCCATATCACTTTTCATAACCTCTGACTTGGCTGTATGGACAATTTCCTTTGTCTTTCCCGTAAGGGATAAATAAAGAGAATGAAAAAAAAATTACTCAAGTCCTGTGCAAAAACGAATTTTTGGCGGGATTTTGTCGGAGACGGTTGTCTATTTTATTTAGTTTTCTTAAAAAATGTATATTGTAAGTTTTGGTGTGTATCTGTGATAGTTTTATATGCAACAATTAAGTGCAGCCTATTAAACTGTATATTGTGCGGGATAGTTAAATAAAAGCGTGTAACGACTCTACCGAATTGTCCCAAATTGTCCCTTATTAAATCGACTATTTAACGGCCAATTGGAAACTAGTAGGTTTAGTACCTACTAGTTTCAAATTGGCCGTTAAACCATTAAAAAAAAAGATCAAGTTCTGTCATTTATGTCAAATGCTAAATTACGTTAATGGTCAAAATATGTTATTCATTTTTTTGTTTTAATTTTTATTTATTTAAATAAATATGTATTTGTACTATATTTAAGTAAGTTTATTTTTTTAAGTGATTTTATTTCCAGACCTAGATAGACCTTTAGTATAATTTGTAAAATCTTACGAAATTATTTAATAGGTATAGATTTGTAATGATAAAATTTCTATTTTCTTCATTGTACTAATACGTCATTGTACTAATTTATAAGGGTGGCTTGCTCATACGCAAAGTTAAGTTTGTTGGTACTTTTGTACAAAGAAATTTTTGTGATGTAAATACCAAGATACTCAAAAATGCGGCGAAATAGGCAATATCTTTTAACTGCGATGACTTAGAAGTCTGATTTTTTCACGACAGCAAGGGACTGCAGACCTGAGTATTTGATATTAATTTCAACTTGATACCTCCACGCGTTCCTAAGAAAAATGGTCTTGGCAGACGGACAGACGGACAACCGAGTGATAAGGGTTCCTTTTTTCCTCTTTTGAGGTTCGGAACCCTAAAAACTAGTACTATTGTCACATTTACAACACAGCCTATATTATGTCCCCACTGCTGGGGCCCATGCCTACCCTTTCAATGAGGGCGTTCGGGCCCAGAGCATGTTGGTGCACTCCACATGCGCCTAAGAATTTCTTCTTCGGTGTATGCAGTGACCTTATAGCTTTTAATAAATGTCTGAATGCTGTATGTTTTTTTTTTTTCAAAAACATAGTACGTACTTAGCTGGCAGTAGGTATTTTTCTAAAGAATCAGGAGACGTATTTTAGGCCCTAAGGGACATATTGTTAATGATACACTTTTGGAGAGGTAGCATATTGTGCGGAGCCGTTCTGTACTAGATTGCATGAGTTTGTATGGGACGAATTATTTAGGCAGCGGCGGCGCCGCGCACTATAATAGCACCCTTATACATCGTCAAAGCAGACCTTGATAGAGCATTTTTACCATTGATAAAACTCGCACATTGTGTACGATTTTGCTGTATTTATAAAATAATGTTTTTAATATTTTTTCCGCAGAGTCGTAACGGGCACTATAGGTCCCTACATATCAAAGTTCCTGGGTGTGACCGGCCCGTCGTACTCCGTCGACACAGCCTGCTCCAGTTCTCTCCATGCGTTCGACCATGCAGTGAAGGCCATTCGAGATGGATTATGCGACTCCGCTATTGTTGGCGGCGCGCAATTATGTCTGCATCCTGTAGTGTCCCACCAATTTACCAAGTAATAATCACATTTTACTTACTAGCGATCTTGGCCTATTTGGTATTTGTCGTTTTTGTTGACAAAGTATTTGACATTTGTTTGCTTGAAAAAAATATAAATATATAAGAAACTAGCAGACCCCCGCGACCTCATTCGCGGGGGTCTACTGCTCTCTAAGAGTATAGTATGACATACTATTGAGCTGTGCATGTGTGCTTCAAACCAACTAACCGACCGACGGACCGACCGAGAGGCCCACCGACCTACCGACCGCCCGACCAACAAAACAACCAAACCACCAAACAACCAAAAAACAAATAAATAATTACGAACACAACAAAAAATAAACTGAGATTCAGCACCCCGGAGAACCGGTATTTAAAATGGTAAAAACATCGGTGCGTTGCCCGTGATAGGTACCACCAGATCAAATGGAACTGAATATATCGAATCTTCTTGTGTTAGTACTCTTTGCTGAATAATAAATAAAGCCTCCTACTTTTTACATGAAACCTATTACTTAATATGGAAAGCCAGTTGCCGCATTTGCGTAAACCTGATTCAGGCTTACTTTCCGAACTATGTCAATAGACGTCACGTTAGCTCCACGCCCTTGACGTTAGTGACATGACAATAGCCAATTTTAGGGATGACAAGTCTTAAAGTGAATGGATAAATGAATATCAATAGGTGGCGCTACTCCTACACGCGGATTTTAAGGCTCTAGAAATGTGCTATTTTGTGATCCTCGTCAACTTTCAATACATTTTAAACCAAGATAACATAAATTATATTCTTAACTCCGATTAAAGTGTACCTACTTACCTCACTATGCTACTTAAAAAATTAGTACCTAAAGAATATATCAAAATTCACTCATAATAATCTATTCTATTTTATTATTCTAATACACTCCTTGTGTATATCAGTGATAGTTTTATATGCAACAAGTGCCTATTAAAGTGTATATTGTGCGGGATAGTTAAATAAAAGCGTGTAAACGACTCTACCAGATCGTTCCAAAATGTCCCTTGTTAAATCTTCATTAAACCTACTATCAGTTTAATGCGGACGTGAACTGCAGTGTGGATCACCGAATGGCACTAGTTGTGCTTTTGTTGAGGCCGTGCTGCGAATTTATTGAAAATCGCCGACTATTAAAGTCTGTCCTGTTTTTGTGGAGGCCGTGATATAACCGCCGGTTTTTGAAGAAAAACAAACTAAATATGACTTGGCTGCATGGTCTATAACTTTTGCCTGTCCAACATTGGACGAATTCAACAACAACACAACAACAACATGCATGCGTGCCAGACCAGGACGCGGGCGCAAATTGACAGAAACGCGCGTTGAAAGAAAAAAAGTCCTTACAATAGAAACAAACTTACACACGCCCATACGGAGAATGTTGCCGTACAATACAAAATGTATTGTTATTTAATAAAACTATTTGGTCGACCGGACGGATCCGGTCCAAAACCAGATCAATATCAAGGCAACTATTCATTCCATCATTCATTCAGGCTAGGTGACATTACTATTTTCAAATTTAAAAAAATCTGTATTTGAATGTCAGTGATTTGTCATGTCGTTAAAAATTCGATTTTCTTGAAATTAACTGCTATAAAGCAAGAATTTCTCAGAGAAAAGAACTAAAAGGAAGCCTATTGTGACAACAATGCTTATGAATGTTCGATTAAATATAAGTAGAGTGAGATCAATGAGGAATTTGTATATTTCTGTGTTGGTAGCAGCTACTTCACGTCTATTGACATAGTTCAGAAAGTAAGCTTGAATCTACAGTAGGTAGGTAGGTAGGTGTGGCGCGTCGCCAAATAGGTACATTTTGGTTGCCATGAAGATATTTTTTGTTATGTTGTTTAGTGCTTAATTAATTTATTTGTCTAAGAAATACGCGGGATTTCTAATTTTGCGCCTTTAAGTTCTCGATTCAATGTTTGTTTTTTTACTGAACAATTTGGTATACAGAAAATTCAAAGTTACGATTTCAAATGTCAACTTACTAACGCCTAACGTCCTGGTGAATTCCTGAAATATTCGCCGACTTACTACACTTTAATACATTTTGTGGCCGCTCCTTTTTATAAAACCCAAAACCAAATAGCCTATGTTCACACAGAGAGTATTAACTATCCAACAGCGAAAGAATTATTGAGATCGGTTCTGTAGTTACAAAGATTACTTCAATCACACATCTATCCTTCCATGCAAACAAACTTTACCTCTTTATTATTAGTATAGATAATAGTAACAATAATTATGTTTTAGACTTGGCGTTTTGTCTGCTGATGGCAGCTGTAAATGCTTCGACAACAAAGCTAACGGATACGCTCGTTCTGAATGCATTGCTACTTGTTTTCTACAGAAAGCAAAGGACTCTAGAAGGTACAGTATAATAATATAGTGATCAGAAATAAGTTTATGTAAATTTTAAGATCATTTTTTTATTAAAACAAAAAACCGGACAAGTGCGAGTAGGACTCGCGCCCTGAGGGTTCCGCACAAACTGAATTAAAGAAATAATTAGAAAATCGTAAATAAAAATTTCATATGCAAATTTAAGTTTCTTGGTAAAAGAAAAAAAAAGATATTTTTGTGATGTAACTACAAATTTACGGTTTTCGGATTTTTCTCTTTACTTGTGCTTTAAGACCTTGCTTATTGCCAAATTTCAAGATTCTAGGTCAACCGGAAGTACCCCATAGGTTTTGATGACCAAGATACTAAAATACTTTTTAACAAAAAAATTAAACCGTCGAAAAAAAAGAAACTGAAAAGCAAAAAATAATAATAAGGAACCTTTTAGGTCTAACTAAGCTCCTACACTAATGTAAATCTAAATAATATTGAGTCGGCGCCAAACACATACAAATTAATTCTTTTATTTTTAGTAGGTACTTAATTTAATGGTCTTCTTATTGATTGCTTGTTGGCTGCCATCATTTCACTTTACGTAATAACTTTAATTAATTTGCTTGTTTGTTTGGCGCCGACTCAAAATTATTTAGATTTACATTAGTGTAGGAGCTTAGTTAGACCTAAAAGGTTCCTTTATTATTTTTCGCTTTTCAGTTCCTTTTTCTCGACGGTTTAATTTTTTTGTTAAAAAGTTTTTATTTTTTATTTTTTTGTGACCAAAATATACTAATTAGTTATCTACCTACTGTTGAATTTACTGATTTGTTTTTAGGGTATATGCAGAAGTGGTTCACTCTAAGACTAATTGTGATGGCTATAAAGAGCAGGGAATCACATTCCCTTCAGGTCCTGTCCAAAAGCAACTTTTTATCAAATTCTACAAAGAGTGTGGTATAAATCCCTCCACATTGGAGTTTATGGAAGCCCACGGCACAGGTACATTACCGGAACTTCAATTTACCCTATTTAATTTTGATCTATTTATCATAGGCCATTTATTTAGTCACTAGTCGATGCCCCGCGACGGTGTAGTGTAGACCCTACCACTTTGGACTTTTTAGAGGCACACAGGCTCAGATACATTTCAGATGAGACTATATTTTGTTTATTTAGTCATTTATTTATCACTAGCTGTTGCCCGCAACTTCGTATGCGTGGATTTTAGAAGTAGGTATAGCTATCTCTCCTATACTCAGACAGCGTCTAGTTACAATAAAATTATGCGAACAAACCCGCAACCAACAATCGCGAACAAACGCGCGAAACGCGCGAACAAACACGCGAAAAGCGCAAACAAACGCGCGAAACGCGCGAACAAACCAACCAAATAACCAATCAAACCCGCGAACAAACCCAAGAAAAAACCCGCAACCAATAAACGCACGAAACGCGCGAACAAACGCGCAAACCAACGAAATAACCAACCAACCAAACGCGCGTACAAACGCGCGAAACGCACTACCAAACCAATCAAATAACCAACAAAACGCGCGAACAAACGCGCGAAACGCGCGAACAAATCAACCAAATAACCAACAAACCCGCAACCAACAAACCCGCAACCAACAAAGGCGCGGAACGTGTGAACAAACGCGCGAAACGCGCGTACAACCGCGCGAACGAACCAAATAACCAACCAACCAAACGCGCGAACAAACCAACCAAATAACCAACCAACCAACCGAACGCGCGAACAAACCAACCAAATAACCAACAAACCCGCAACCAACTAACGCGCGAAACGCGCGAACAAACCAACCAAAACCAACCAAACGCGCAAACAAACGCGCGAAAAAACGCGCGAACAAACCAACAAATAACAATACATGTTATTGAAATTATTGTTGGATTTTAGGTTTTACCGATAATTCGCGGATCTACAGAAACTAAAGTTATATGAGATTTAAAAAAAACGGACAAGTGCGAGTCTGACTCGCGCACCGAGGGTTCCGTACAAACTTGTAGGTACGGTCGACCGCACGTCAATATAAACTGGTCTCTCCTAGTATTGAAACTCCCTAATAGGCTTAGCCAGCTCAATGTCAAAGTGTTGCCACTGACGTGCGGTCGACTGTACCTATGTAAATTAGTTCGTCGTTCACAGGAATCGAGTCAATGTCAAAATATTTTATTGCATTATGAGTAATTTATACACACGTTATATTGTATCTACCACCTGCTTCCAATATACAGGATGGAAATTTCAGACGCCACCTGGAGGCAAAGTAGGTACCCTAAATATAACAGATTCCAAATTTTACTAAAAGGAATCATTCTTTTATTTTCAAAATTAAGTAAAACTGCATTCAAACAGTTTAAAGAGACCACGAGTCTGAGTCGGGAATCGAATCAGACAATAATGTGGAAAAATACATGCTGTATCGTTATGATACCCATCGAAAAGGTTAATCATCAGAGTAACTTTCCCTCCATGTGGCGTCTGAAATTTCCACCCTGTACATAGGTGTTAGCTCTCGGGAAGTCTCGAAGATTTTTCTTGGAAATCAAAGTTCTCTAAGTATACCTACCTATTTACTAGTAGTTCCGTGAGAACAGTAGACCTCGCCAGCCCTTATAAAACTTAAAAGAAACGAACAGAAGTCAACTTTGCAGTTGGAGACAGATGTAGGTACTAAAGTGACCAAAATTAGCACTTTAAAGCTTAATATTTCGCAAACGGAACCCTGAATCGAAAAATGTTTTCCACACACCCGTAATATTTTTGAAAGACCTATCCAATGATACCCCACACCATGGAATTCACGCGAAAAAAAATCATTCCCATTTTACGTATGCAGTTCTATGAACATAATAAAATTTTTCGACTTTCATAAGTTGATCGACTATTACTCAAAAACTATTAGAACCTACTTAGCTGTCATAGTTTTCCTTTTAACTACGTTATTTAAGCTACTGCCATGAATTTTTCACATATCCAGAAGCAACCGTTTAGCTGGCAGGGGGCGGGGGGACACGTGAGTCTAACAAAAATTACCGCTTTAAAGCTTAATATTTCGCCAACGGATCCCTAAATCGAAAAATATAATCAAATACCCGCAATATTTTTGAAAGACCTGGCGACCTTTTTAGATTCAAAACCTTTCTTTTTAAATTTCGAACTGGCACGACAAAAAGAATGCGCCAATAAATGAAATAAAAAAATAAGCAAAAATAAATTGACCAATAACATGTTAAACAAGTCCTGTCATGTCAAATGCTAAATCACGTGTTTGTTATTGGTCAAATGTTATTCATTTTTTAAGTGATTTTATTTCCAGACTTAGCTAAACCATTAGTATAATTTGTAAAACCTTACGAAATTATTTAATATAGATCTGTAATGATGAAATTTCTAGACGCTAGGGAATTCTTACGTCATTGATTACGTCATTGTACTAATTTATAACGGTAGCTTGCTCATACGCAAAGTTAAGTTTGTTGGTACTTTTGTACAAAGAAATTTTTGTGATGTAAATACAAATTTACGGTTTTCGGATTTTTTCCTTTACTTGTGCTATAAGACCTTGCTTCTTGCCAAATGTCAAGATTCTAAGTGAACGGGAAGTACCCCATAGGTATTGGTTACCAAGATACTCAAAAATGCGGCGAAACCGGTAATATCTTTTAACTGTGATGATTTAGAAGTCTGATTTTCTCACGACACCAAGGGATTGCAGACCTGAGTATTTGATATTAATTTCAACTTGATACCTCCACGCGTTCCTGAGAAAAATGGTCTTGAATGACGGACAGACGTCCAGACGGACAGACGGACAAACAGACGGAGAACCGAGTGATTCTATAAGGGTTCCTTTCTTCCTCTTTGAGGTTCGGAAGCCTAAAAATGATGTTTTTGTTCTAGGCACTAAGGTAGGTGATCCTGAGGAACTGAAAGTTATTGATCAGGTTTGCTGTACTGGTCGGTCTGAGCCACTGTTAATCGGGTCTGTCAAGTCTAACCTGGGGCATGCCGAGAGTGCTTCCGGACTTAATAGTATAGCTAAGGTGACTATTCTTATTTATTTCTATTTCAAACTAGCTGTTTCCCGCGGCTTCGCCCGCATAGAAAAGTTTTTCCCGTGGAAACAGCTATTCCCGCAAATTTTTGTTACTTCAGGGCAGCCCCGACGGATTTTCTTGGGGTTTTAATTGTATTAATATCTATATGTACCTATAGGTAGGTGAATATGGTATAGTATCTATATTTGATATTATTGCTGTTTCTATCTCAACGACAAAAGGGGAAAAAAGGTAGGAAGCGCTAAGGAAAGTTATAATAATTTATTGTGTATGATGGCAGCCAACAAGCAAACAATGAGAAGGTCATTAAATTAGGTACTAAAAATAAAAGAATTAATTTGTATGTGTGTTTGGCGCCGACTCAAAATTATTTAGATTTACATTAGTGTAGGAGCTTAGTTAGACCTTAAAGGTTCCTTTTTATTATTTTTCGCTTTTCAGTTCCTTTTTTTCGGCGGTTTAATTTTTTTGTTAAAAAGTTTTTATTAAAACGATTTTTGTCATTTGTCACTTACTTCCAATTAGTCGGGGGTTTTTCAAAATTTTATTTCATCATTTTTCAAAATTTTTAATTTTGCTTTTTTTATGTGATTAATCTATTCTCCGTGTCAGTTTATTACATTGCTTTCGTTTTTATTTTCAGATGTGCATAGCATACAACACTGGTTTTTTACCCCCCAACATACATTACGACACCCCCCGTGCAGAAATCGAGGCCCTCACCCAAGGTCGTCTTAAAGTTGTTACCGAAAAGATCCCGTGGGGACGAGGCTTGACCGGTATGAGCAATTTCGGCTTCGGTGGAGCGAATGCACACATACTTTTGAGAAACATCGCAAGAGACAAGGTCAGTGATCAGCGACATTAGCAAATAACCGGTTCTAACCCCTGGCACTGGCCAAAACTCTCGGGATTGACTTTCGTGCTGAATAATGCCTTCTACTTCTTCTGAAATTGCTTTTAAAGATGATACGATCATACTGCTTTAGTGTATATCACCGCTTTAGTAGGCATTAAAGTAAAAACGAAGTAGTTAGTAGTCTGCCAAATTTTCTTTCTAATGCTAAACCTCAACCTACAGTCATCCCGGGTCTTAGTTAGAGTTAGATTCCTAAAATTCTACAATAGAACTTTCAACTTCCGGATTATAAAAAAATACGGCTTTACTTTAAACACACTTTCTTTTTTACTCTTCTCTTTTTTCTCAACTGACTTCCCTTTTTTTTCTCAACATTAACTACAATGAACTCTTCATCTGCGTTTTGCTAGTGTTCTTTTTTGTGTTTGATAGTCATTGAAACCTTTTTGATTCTCTACACTTGTTCAACATAATCATCCCCCACAAACCCTTAAATGTTGTCAACAGGTTAACAACGGCATACCAACTGACGACCTGCCTCGTTTGGTTTGTATCTCAGGCCGGTTGGAGTCATCAGTGGCCACAGTCTTCGATCATCTAGAGTCGAAAACAGTTGACGCAGATGAAGTCCGATTGTGGCATGCCATTCATGAAAGAGATATTGCTAACCATGGATTTAGAGGATATACTTTGTTAGGTGAATTATTTTTTCCTCAATCGCAACTTGTAGTACCATTTATATTTAAAAATTGTTTGGAACTTTTATTGTCTCCAGGTTCAACTCCTACAAAGAGTATATCGCTCGCTCGTAGCATCAAAACTTTTGCTGGAAGAGATCGTCCAGTCTATTTTGTATACTCAGGCTTAGGGTCACAATGGCCCGCAATGGCCAGGCAGCTCATAAAAGTTCCAGTGTTCTCTGCTGCTATACAAAAGTAAGTACTTTATATACCTAATTATTAATTACAAACAATCAAAATGTGTACACCCAGTGACATTTCGTTGATATCAATAAATTATTTAAGGCAAATTAACTTAATACATATTTTTGTAGGTGTCACAAGACATTAGAATCTAAAGGCATTAACTTAACCAAGATCCTCACCGAACCTAAGCAAGCATTGGACCACATGTTGCACTCCTTCATTGGAATTGCAGCAGTTCAGATCGGTCTAACTGATATTTTAAAAGCTGTTGGAATCAAACCAAACCATTTAATTGGTAAGTTTGAAAACCGTACAAAGTATTTCATAATTATTTTTGGTACACTTGGACATTATGCTAAGATTCCATGTCTTTATTAATTTCTAGTTCTCTTTTAGGTCATGATGTCGGAGAGTTAGGCTGTGCTTACGCAGATGGCTGCTTAACTGCAGAGCAAGCGATCTTAGCTGCCTATAGTATGGGCCAGGCTTTTGTCGAAGCTAAACTGACTGGTCAAGTTCCTTCTTCTGATATAGCGTATTGTTCACGATATTCATCTGATGTCGGTACGAACTGAATATCTATTTCATTAAATATATACCTATATAATGAATTGATTATTACCTACCAGTTGCGATCCATAATAATTAATATTAAATTTACTTTCCCAGCACCTAAAATCCTAAAGTCTTTAAAGGGAGTTATTCAATCACCCAAGACACGTTCCGAGAAATGGATTTCAACGTCCGTCCCTCAAGCTTCATGGAAGGAGAAAGCAATATTGTCCTCTGCTGAATATCACACCAATAGTCTACTGGTAAGGCTGATGAATGCGACTTTTGAAGAATGTTTTTTATTATTAATTTATTAAAACAATACTATTACTAGTGGTTCTGTGAGAACAGTACACCTTGCCAGCCCTTATAAACCTAAAATAAATGAACATAAGTCAACTTTACAGTTGGAGATTCAGTACTAAAGTGACAAAAATTAGCACTATAAATCTTAATATTTCTCAAACGGATACCTAAATCGAAAAATGTTTTCCACACACCCGAAATATGGGATTCACAAGAAAAAAAATTCACTCCCACTTTGCGAGTATGGTACGTACTCTAAAAAAATGTTTTTAAAGATTTTATTCTACTCATTTTGTCAGCGTGATTAAATTTATAACCGTGCCAAATTTTAGTCAAAATCGATTGAAAAATGCGATCTGTAGAGAATTACAGACAGACAGACAGACAGAAAGACAGACAGAGTATTTTTGGCCAATCTCGAAACTGAGACGCTTCGCTCGCTCGGTCAATAAAACCGAATCAGATGTTGGAATTATCCTCTAATGATCACCTCTCTTCTAACAGATGCCTGCTGTTTTCGAGGAAATGAGGCACTTTATTCCGTCAAACGCTATAATCATAGAAGTGGCCCCGCATGGAATGCTCCAAGATACCCTTAATCACTCTCTCCCAAAGAAAGTTACCAATGTCGCTCTGGCTCAGAAACACGAAAATGGCGTACAGTTCCTTTTCACTGCTTTGGGAAAGTAAGTGCAGCACATTTTAAATTTAGAGTAGACTAGTCCTAATGAACGCACGGTACTCTCATTCATAATTAAGAATTTTGACATAACCTACTCAATCTTATATTTAGATTTTTATTTTTGTCCAAAAATACGCTTTCACTTCATTTGCATTATCATGGCATAAAAATAATTGTAAAAACATGACATTGGGACGAATTTTTGAAGACAACCTATTTATACAACGGTAATCTTTCTCAGATTGTTCGAAGCTGGACTGAACCCGCACTTGGCTAACATCTACCCGCACGTTGCCTTCCCGGTGGCTCAGGGCACTTCAATGTTCTCACATTTAGTGGAATGGGATCATAGTGAAAATTGGTAATGACATCGTACCTCTCCAGCCTTTGTTTCTCTCGTGCTATAAAAAACCAGATTTCAGGTGATCTTGGTAATATCAGTGAATTACTTGTGTGCAGGATTACTCAATAGTGTCAAATTATTCAAAACTGTAAACCAACTAAAGTCTGATATATTGAGCCTTATAATACAACTACTTATACAAATGTATCTCTTACTTACTATGTCTTGTTTACATTCATTTACAGGTATATGCCAAATTTCCAGCTTATGGATAAAATTTTGGTACATGAGAGAGCAGTCAAGATCAACTTAAAATTTAGTGAATTTGAATACATATCAGGACATCGCATTGACGGTAAGAAACATAACGAATAGAAAAAATAAAAATAGTTTTATGTAGATAAGGCAGGCAGTTATATTGCGAGCTCTGTCCTATAATGCGGCAGAATTATTGTTTAAGTTGATGAACAAGACTCTTGGAAGGAACTTTTAAGTGTAATATGCTCAATAGATGGTATGATTTTTAAATTTGCTGTTAGGTTTTTAAGGCTTCGGTTCCGTTTGCCAATAGAACTACGTAACGTGTCAAGAAATATTTGCAATTATATTCGCTCTAATAATACCTAACTACTTAGCCCAGCGTTCAGGAAGCTATGCAACATCTTCTCGTCCCAAATACCGCAGTGTCTAAAGACGAAAGTCTTCGACCAGTGTGTGTTGCCAGTGATGACATATGGTACCGAGACGTGGTCCCTCACTATGGGCCTCATAAGAAGGCTCAAGGTCGCCCAGAGGGCAATGGAGAGAGCTATGCTCGGAGTTTCCCTGCGAGATCGAATCAGAAATGAGGAGATCCGCAGGAGAACCAAGGTCACCGACATAGCTCAAAGAATTGTGAAGCTGAAGTGGCAGTGGGCTGGGCACATCGCTCGTAGAACAGACGGCCGTTGGGGCAGAAAGGTTCTCGAGTGGTGACCACGTATCTGAAGACGCAGTGTAGGCAGGCCTCCCACAAGGTGGACCGACGATCGGGTGAAGGTCGCGGGACCCAGCTGGATGAGGTTAGCGCAGGACCGGTCGTCGTGGAGATCCTTGGGGGAGGCCTTTGTCCAGCAGTGGACGTCTACAGGCTGATATGATGATGATGACTTAGCCCAAGTGATCCCTGCCAAAACAAAACAAATCTAAGGTTCTGCCAGAAAATCAGTGCCGCATTCTACTTTGCGGCAAAAAGCTGAGGCAGCGTCCTGTTGACACTGTTGGTTGCTCACCCCATTGATCACAAGAGTTGTATGCATTTATTAGACTTAGATAATGTAGTGATGTCAACGAAGGGTATTCTTTTTTCTTTCTTTCTTTCTTACGATAAACTTGTCATCAAATTTAGAACCATAATTCTAAGCAAATTTCATTTTATTTATTTTAGTTCATTATTTAGACGCCTTTTCTTCCAGGTCGAGTTCTTTATCCTGCAACCGGTTATCTGGTATTAGTTTGGGAGACATTTGCAATGGAACAAGGACTTCACTACTCGGAAATGTCAGTCGTCTTCGAAAACGTTTACTTCCATAGAGCTACCACTGTACCGAGCGACGGCAATGTTGTAGAATTTATTATTACGATTCATAAGAAAAGTGGCAACTTTGAGGTAATTACTACTATAACTTAGACCCATAACCAATAACTCCAAATCCATGGAAATAATAAGTTATAATTAAGTTAAGACTTAAAATAGAACATGATCAAATTTTTACAACACCTAGAAAGGGGTGGCAGATAAAAAAATTACGTTGTATAAATGTACTGTGTGTGTAATTTATGTAATTATTTATAAGTAATTTAATATAAAAGTATGTATGTATATTGTATACAGAATAAACAAAACAAAATACGCAATTATAATTTGTAAATGGCGTGAAATATTTTTCGCAATCTCTTTCAAGTTTTTTTTAAGCAGATGAGTGCTATTAAAGTAAATAAACAGGTTTAAAAGCAATATTTTTTTTCTAGATTGCCGAGAACAATGTGTCTGTAGTAACGGGTCGTATTATTGCAAAAAAAGGAGTAGGAAAACAGTTCAGAGTAATCCCGACATCCGACGAACCTGATATACCTGAAGCCGGTCTTATGAAAAGTAAAGACTTCTACAAAGAACTTAATCTCAGAGGATATGAATATAAGTATGAATATTTAATCAAACTAACAAACCCTTATCAAAATAACATCTCCTAGTCATCTAAAACTCCAGTAAACCAATTTGTTCAAAAGGATCTCTAAGAAAAATTTCTCCACATCCGGAAGTTTAGTCATTACATTACAGTTGCGACTCAAAAAAAAAGTTAAAAAACCTCATCCTCATGTCATTTTTTTTATTGACACCAAACACACTTTCCACGGGGTAATCATAGACCGTTAAGCTTCTTTAAGGTCATAGACTATTCATATTCATTTATTTTCAACCGACGAAAAACAAGAGGCGAAGGTTCTCAACTCGACCCGTATAATTATATTTTTTTAATTTTTTGTAATAAACATACAGCGTCAATAATTTAAGTAATACAATAAGTATAAGTTTAATAATTATAATACTAGTCGCACCCTCAGTGACCATATTTGAACTGACGACTAACTTGTATGTATTTTGTATACAGAGATTTGTTCCGCGGGGTTATCAGCTGCAACGTGGATGGCACACAAGGTCGTCTCCGATGGGATAATAACTGGGTCACTTTACTAGACACCATGCTTCAACCCAAGATTATAACGCACGACACTCGCTCCCTTTACGTACCGACACGGATCGAGAAGATTGCTATCGACGTTGATATACATAAAGATTTACTTTCGAAATCGGAAAATTCCGCTTACGGATTATTTGAATTCCGACTATACCCACATGTTGGAGTAACGAGGTAAATTTATTTTTAAACTAGATAATATCGCTACGCAACATCTTCTCACCCCAAATACCGCAGTGTCTCAAGACGAAAGTCTTCGACCAGTGTGTGTTGCCAGTGATAGATAACATACAGTACCGAGACGTGGTCGCTCACTATGGGCCTCGTAAGAAGGCTCAACGTCACCCAGAGGGCAATTGAGAGAGCTATGCTCGGAGTTTCCCTGCGAGATCGAATAAGAAATGAGGAGATCCGCAGGAGAACCAAGGTCGCCGACATAGCTCAAAGAATTGCGAAGCTTAAGTTGCAGTGGGCAGGGCACATCGCTCGTAAAACTGACGGCCGTTGGGGCAGAAAAGTTCTTGAGTGGCGACCACGTACCGGAAGACGCAGCGTAGGCAGGCCTCCCACAAAGTGGACTGACGATTTATTTAGTGAAGGTCGCAGGACCCGACTGGATGAGGTTAGCGCAGGACCGGTCGTCGTGGAGATCATTGGTGGAGGCCTTTGTCCAGCAGTGGACGTCTTTCGGCTGATATGATGATGATGAGATAATATTTATCAACTGGAACTCAAATCCATCCCATGTCCCAGTCATCTATGTCCTGGTTTAGTTGGTTATTTATTATATTAGTCCATATTGCTGAAAATTATAATTATTCTTTATATATTCGTTCTAATTTTATGATTACAATTCTGTGGTTTTACATAGGTATCATCAAAATGAAATGTTATAAGTATTCACTTAAATTACTTATAATTTATTAAACATCAATCTGTTGGTTTTAACAGAGCTGGTGGTATCGAGATTCGTGGCTTGCACGTGACAGCTATTGCAAAAAGACCTCCACTTGGCATTGCCGTGTATGAAAAGAACGAATTCATCCCGAACTACAGTAGTAATAATATGAAGGTGAAGTTGTTTATTTGCTCTATGTATATCTTTCTCTACCTTAAACCCAAATGTTCCATTAAGTTCAGTCTTCTTAAAATCTTGACCATATTTTATAATGGTGCCTATTTTCTATAGATGGAGGACATTCTTCGCGCCGATTTTCAACTTGTGTTTGAAAATATTAGTACATACAAATTCAAATGCATTGAACTTGTTGATGAAGAATACGACAAGAATGGCCTCGAGCCTGTAATAGAGAAAGTTGGTGATGTCCTCGCAGACCTGCCCCTAGTACAAGCTGAACTCATAGTTATATCGGAAAAGCAAAGACAAATGCCATCGAATATTACAGTTGAAAATAAGAAGGTTGCAGGAGAGCTTAATACTATTGTGTTCCTTGGAGCTAATCTGTGCAGCAGACCCAAAGTAAGTTAATGTTTCTAACATAATACTTTTTGTGATGTCATAAGATTTTGATTTTATCGTAAGATAAATTGATGTTATCTTAAGATAACAGCAAAAGACATCAGCATAAGACTATGGTAATATTTTCAGCCTATTTGAGAAAGAAACACATAATGTTATATTTGGGAGAAACCTAATATAAGATGTTCCTCAGTAAATCAGATTATTCTCAAACACCACAGAATTATTCCCTTACAAAAAGGCGCTTCGTATGTCAAAACATTCTTATAATCAACTTACAAAATTAACAAGCATAATAATTATTATATTTTGCCATTTACAGGTTCTCCAGGATGGTATCTCTACTTTGAAAGATCAATGCTTTGTAATAAGCCGAGAAATACTTCCCCCAGAACCAAATAACTTTTCCAAGCTTTATGATATTGTAACGATTCATTCCACCGGATCAGAGTATTTGGTTCTTTTAAGAAAGAAAGTAATTAAAAAACCCACAAAATATATCAAAATCGTCACAGCGGATCAAACTTTCTCATGGATTGACAATGTTAAAGAACTAATAAAAGATGCTCAAAAACTTGTGCTCTACAGTCAAGATGAGAGGATTAATGGTCTTTTAGGATTGGTGAATTGTTTGAGAAAAGAACCTGGTGGGGAGATAGTGAGTGGACTTTTGATTGATGATCCAGCAGCGCCGAAGTTTGATCCAGAATTGAAATTTTATAAAGAACAGTTGGGCAAAGGCTTAGCATTGAATGTTTTTAAAAATGTTAGTAACTTATTTAATTATTTTTTTTATATTTTGGGTTCCATCAAAACGGATACATAACTGTTTGTCCGTCTTTTTGCATGTTTGTCTGTCTATCTAAAAACTGCTGGACCTAATGAGCAGAACATTAAAATATGAGAACTTATCCAATCTAGCGACAGTGTCAAAAAAACCATAAATCCTAAAGTGTCGCTGTCAGGGGTTGGTTGTTGAAAAAACAGCTAACTAGCTAAATGCCCGGAAATTATAGTAAAAAAATGTGAAATGATGTTATCTTTTTGTTTACGTTAAACGGATATCGTTAAAGCGAAATCATTGGAAAACTATGGAATAAATGTATTATTCAGATATGTAACGAAATCACATGAAATGAAAGCAACCGCACATCGTGTACATTGTACACTTTTTGGGATTACATTTATGAAATTCTTGCTATAACCAACAATTAAACGTATACGTACATTTTACAGGGGAAATGGGGCACCTACCGTCATCTCCTACTCGAAGAACTGGAGAGCGTGTCTTCTCCTCACGCATACATCAACACAATAACTACCGGAGATCTTTCTTCATTGCGATGGCTTCAAGGTTCACTTACTAACGATTATGTTCCTACAAATCCTAATGTACAACTTGTCCATGTAAGTATATGAAGCCATTAAGTGGTAACAGTCACGGCTTTTACTAAATCATCAAAATATGTTGGTCAATGGTGATCCGCCAGAGAACCAAAGACATAGCTTTATAGACAGACTGGAATAAACTACCAGTTCCTGAAGGGAAGTTACCCTAAATACTTTTCTTTAATTTTAAAGTAAGTAGAAAATTGCAATCAAAAAGTTTTAAGATACCGGGTCTGAGCCGGGAATCAAACCGGACAAATAAAATCAGTCTGTATTTTATGCTGTGATTATATGACACAAATCAAAAGGGGCATCATAATAATTCATTCCTTCGTATCTTAAATTAGAGGAAGACCATTAATGCAATTCTAAAGCAGGTTATTTATTTATATATTTATGCAGTTTTCTACTTTAGAAAATAAAGGAATAATTCCTTCCAGTAAAATTGTCAAGGGTACTTTCTCTCCAGGTACGGTTCGTTTATCACACCCTCTATAGGATTTATATACCTAAGTATATAAATAAGTAACCAAATCTGATTCAGTGGTGCGACTTGATGGCCTAGTCCAGTAATGACTCGTATAGGCTGCTCCTGATGATGATGAAGAGTCGATAATTTACAGGTATACTGTTCAGCACTTAATTTCCGTGATGTCATGACGGCAATGGGACGTGTCACACTGGATGCTGTCGCCCGTGGAAGAATTGCGCAAGATTGTGTACAGGGCATCGAAATATCCGGCAGAACTGTCAAGTAAGCAAACGTATCGGTCCCAAAATTCAAATTTTGGATACATTGACTGTATCCCAAACTATCTATTGTCGCCACTTTCCTGACCTATATCTGCTGCCAAAGAGCAATGTTAGGGGGGAAAGAGGTTGAAGGGTTCCGGTTTGGAAAGTCAGTGTAATTACAGGCACACGAGGCATTTTAATAATAAACCTCAGCAATGCAACTCGTTTGTGATCAATTTTCGTGTAAAGATTATTTGGCTAGATTGGTATTCCAGGAATTGCCACGCAGCACTGTAATTGTTCAAATCAGTTTTGTGGGCTATCTGTTTGGACAGAATAAAATGTAATCCTTGCTGATTGCTGAAATATGAGACGCAATTAAATAGTACTACAACCGCGTTTATATCAAGAACAACAATGCAGTTATAAGTCGAGTTGTCGCCTCACGCCTAAAGATAGAGGATGTCTGACAAAATTTCTCTGTCTATAGTGGATCACGTGTAATGGCTATGGCTGAGAAGGCCATCAGTAACCTGGTGCTGATTGAAGCAAGTCTAATGTGGCCCATTCCCGCCGAGTGGACCTTTGAACAGGCGGCTACCGTTCCTTGCGCTTATAGCACTGTCTACATGGCTATGGTGAGAAAAATCGTTATTTATTCCTAATAGAATAGATATAGTTTGATATAAAAAAATATTACACAGCTTGTGATAAATAAACCAGACAATGGGCTATAAAAACTCTGCTGACACAGTGCAAAATCCACTGCATTTGACTGGTATTCAGCCGCCCTCTTTAATACCTTAGCAGCAAACGCCCCGTGACTTCATTCGCGTTAAAATACTACACAGACTCCCTCCTCCCCTTCCTTATTTTAGGACTCATATTCAGTCAAATCATTATCTGTTTCTAGGTGATGATTGGAAAAGTCCGTCGTGGCGAGTCGATCCTCATTCACGCTGGATCAGGCGGCGTCGGACAGGCTGCCATCAACGTGGCGCTGCACTACGGGCTCCAAGTTTTCACTACCGTCGGTACACCAGCCAAGAGAGAAATTATCAAGCAGCTCTTCCCTCAACTTAAAGGTACATTTATTTTTTGCAGATGATAATACTGCATACTGGATTTTCATTGTCTCCCTCATCGAATTTGGTCTATGGAAATTACATTTCAATTCTTTCAAATTTTTCGAATTCAATTTATTTTATTGCATGTAAGTACACTGGGTACATTTATACAACGTAATTTCTTATCTACCCCCGCTTCCAAGGTGTTAGCGCTGGGAAGAAGAATCGCCGCAACAAATATCCCAGGCTACAGAACATCGGAGGTTAACACTCTAAAATTAGATACTATTACGTAGTCTCTCTACGTAGTCTAACTTATCCCTGTAAGGGAGATAATAATTAGTATCTACTTTGTGTGTACTAGAATATTATGAGTGTATTCGTGTTCGAACCATATCAGTCAAACTCCATTTCCCACGAACTTACTCTATCGAGTTAATTGGTATACTTTCGGCGCATTACAATCTTTTCAAAATGAATACGCGATCCAGTAACAATAAACTTACTCAGAACCTTGCTAATTTTTAACAACTATTTATGTTCTTTTATAGAACTCCTATTACTAACAACAAATTTTGTTCAAAACAGACAGTCATATCGGCAACTCCCGTGACACGTCGTTTGTGGACATGATCCAACGTGAGACCAATGGTAGGGGCGTACACGTTGTGCTCAACTCTTTGGCAGATGACAAACTACTGGTAAGAGAATACTTATATACTTTTAATTTGTTTCTTGGGGATTTGTTTGTTGTAAGATTTCCGAAATTATAATCATCGGAGATGAACATTTTATTACAGTCTTCCCTTGAATGGCGTCAATTTACCATGGACCTAGGAAATGCGAAACGATTACAATACCAATACTGTTATTTTCAGGCTTCAGTGGCATGCCTCGCTCGCCGTGGTCGCTTCCTCGAGATCGGCAAATATGACATCACCATCAATACCTTGATCGAAACCTGTTTCTTGAAAAAGGAGATCTCTTTCCACGGAGTCATGTTGGACTTTATCAGTGACCCTTGCAGCTTTAAATTAAGGAAGGTTAGCCTTGCTGTTTCTTTTAAACTTATAATATACAATTCTTATTATAAAATTTATCTTTAACAACCTAATGATAATAGGGTTCCATGCGTAGGTATCATACCTGTATTTACTTTCCAAGTCAGTCTCTGAAAGATCAACTGCTAGACCAGACCTCTTCCGAATTATCAATATTATCATTAGGTTTATGCCTAATCACTAATCTATGCTAATACAAAACGAAGGGTAGTTAGTGAAGTAAAATACAATCAAAGATTTGAATAAACCTAGATACGATTAGTAAGCATAGCACCAAAACATATAGCTTCAATGACGTGATTTATTGACTAACAATAAAAATTAGACAATCATAGTCAAATGGAATCTAGACTATTATACTGCAAGTCAGGTCACAGAATACATAATGGCAGGTGTTAGTATAAAGTGTATTATCACACACGTAATTATAGGTGTCTTGTTTATTGTGCTCATCTTTATCTATAGCAAGGCTTCCTTGTCAACAGACGTTACATCAGCTCGTGCTTAACGGTATCATGAGTGGAGCCGTCCGTCCACTAACCAACTGCACATTTGAGAAGAATAACATTGAGGCCGCATATCGGTACATGGCTGCAGGGAAACACATTGGCAAAGTATGAACTTGGTATTGTCCTATGCTCATCTAAAGACAAATATCAAAGATCCGATCTAGCCTTCATTAAAAGTGTGTATCATAATACTAAACAGTTATTAGAGTGAATTCGAAGAAACGACTGTCAATTAGTGCAATTGTACATCATCAATAATATGCATTTGTTTCAGATTATCATCAATATTCGTGACGCAGAGCCCAGCGGTGAAATAGTGAAACCTAGTTCTTTATATATCGACGCTCTTCATAGGTACGTAATAAACTCTAAGCAGATAAACACTGGCGGGTAGGTCCTAATCTGCTACAAAATCTATGGCGGTTGTGCGTATGACTGTCTAACGTGAGTTGCATGGCATGTGGCAATTATTGAAAAGTTAAATTAATATTAATGTCAGGTCTATTTTTGACGAAAGTTTATTGAAGGACAGTGTATAACGTAATCCTTACTGCCGTTTTTATTTCTTATCCTACAGATACACATGCAACCCAGAACAGGTTTATGTGTTGGTGGGTGGACTAGGAGGATTTGGTCTCGAGCTAGTGGACTGGCTGGTCCTGAGAGGTGCAAGGAAAGTAGTGCTGACCTCACGGAAAGGACTTTCCAACGGCTATCAGGCGTTAAGGCTTAGGTTGGTATCCATAATCCATAACATAATAAGTAAACTATAGTAGATCATTTAATTTTGTGTAAAATTTGATTGACATTTTACGACGACGTTCATTCTCAACAATACATATAAATGTGCAATATCTAATGTTGTAATCAATTAAATACAACACGTTACAGAATATGGGCGTCATACGGAACCGACGTCAAAATTTCAACAGATGACATCACAACAGAGTCTGGCTGTGAGGAAACCCTCAAACTGGCTAACTCCATGGGACCAGTTGTAGCAATTTTCAATCTTGCAGTTATATTGAAAGATGCAGTGTTCCAAAATCAGACGCCAGAGACATTCAAAACTTCGTTCGGTCCAAAATCTCTTGCTACAATTCATTTGGACAAGCTTTCCAGGAAGCTATGCCCGAAATTAAAGTAAGTTACTTTTTATATAATTTTACTAAGCAGGATCTGGTTAGTTTTAACACTTAACGGCGTTGTAAGATAATTATGTTATACGATCACACTTTTACTTTTAAAATGACTATAATACAGAAGTAATATTGCTTAGATTACAGCATTTGAGGATATTCAACACTTAATCATAAAAGAGCAATGAAGTCTTGGAACTTGCAGTGTTACACGAACTCTTGAATTGTATGTTAGTTTCTAATGCTTATTTCGTCTACAGGGATTTCGTTATATTCTCATCGGTGTCATGTGGACGTGGGAACGCCGGTCAGACCAATTACGGTTTCTCTAATTCCGTGATGGAAAGAATTTGTGAGGAGAGGAAGAACGCTGGTCTGCCAGCCTTGGCTATACAGTGGGGAGCTGTTGGTGATGTGAGTTAAAACATAACGAAGAGTGACCTTTTAATATTATTTAAGTACCTACTTACATTCTTTCCTGAGGAATCATAAATAGGTAGTGAATGTGCATAAAATAAAAGTCCTCTTTGTATTCGTTATTTTCGATCAGGAACAAAAAGTTGAATTCTCATAATGTTGAATTCTCAAAATGTTGCTTGTTCATTACAATAATTATATTATGTAGCCTAGCTATATCTAATTGCCTCGTCATATCAGCCGGTAGACGTCCACTGCTGGACAAAGTCCTCCCCCTGGGATCTCCACGACGACCGGTCCCGCGCTAACCTCTTAATCTGATTATTATGAAAAAAATATATTTTGTGCCTCGTTTGTTGCGCCGCTTCTTTGTACCAGCGCCAATACCTTGGAAGCGGTGGTAGATAAAAAATTTACGTTGTTTATAATTAATTATGTACCCAGTGTACTCGTATGCAATTAAATATTTTGTCTTTGACGTACACTGACCGTTTTAATGTCATTTAGAATCACTCTACATAAATTTAATTAATTATGCATACTAACATTTTCTTACCTACAGGTGGGTTTAGTAGCCGACATGCAGGAAGAAAACATCCAACTTGAAATCGGTGGTACCCTACAACAACGCATCGTGTCATGCCTCCAAGCCATGGATATATTCCTTAAACAGGATAAAGCCGCCATTGTCTCATCTATTGTGGTGGCAGAAAAGCGGACTGGAAAATCAAAAACCGACACAAGTGCCGAAGCTGTAGCCCTTATTATGGGTAGGAATCACTGTATCAATATTAATGGCTAAGTGTTGAAGGATGCTATCGCGAGCAGCGCTGTACTTACTATGAAATAGCGCCTGCATCGAGTCGCGTCGCCCGGCCGCACTCGATCGCACGCCTCCGCATCCGGTAGGGTCCTTTCGCATGCGGCCGCACGCCGCCACACGCGTCCCTTCGCCGCTACCTGTGTATATAACTAAATCAACCTTAATAATTCAGCTGCTAACAAACCCATGAGAATTTTTTGACTTCATACAAAGGAAACTTCATTAAGTTTTAAATATGTTCTTTTTTTAGGTATTAAGAATTTGAAGACCGTATCCTTCCAAGCACCGCTGGCTGAGCTTGGCATGGACAGTATCATGGCAGTGGAAGTTAAGCAGACGCTGGAAAGAGATTTTGAGATATTCCTTAGCGCTCAAGAAATTAGGACTTTGACGTTTAGCAAGTATGTTAAACTACCATCATTGACTTGTCGCGAACATAGAAATTATTCATACAGACGCATAGAATAAGTAAAAACTATTATACTAAAAAATTTCGTCCACAAGTATATTAAAATTCTACTCACGTCACAAGCAACTCCAGAAATGGTTTCTTGACAGACTTGATTCATAATATGATAAAGAATTACCTCATCATCAGCCTGCACTAGTCCACTGCTGGACATAGGCCTCCCCCAAGGCGCGCCACTGAGTCCGATCTTCGGCTCTCCGCATCCAGTCACTGCCAGCCGCCCTACGCAGGTCGTCGCTCCATCTAGCCGGGGGGGGGGGGGCTTGCCTAGCCGTGGTCTCTCGAACTCGAGAACTTGTCTACCCCAGCAGTTATCGGTTCTCCGACAGATGTGACCAGCCCACTGCCACTTCAACGTGCTACATATACAGACATCTCCACACTTCGATGTACCGCCAATCTACTTGGCACCGCTGCAAGGACTCCAGAACAGCCCAGGTTTCGACGGAATCAAAGGCCTTCTCATAGTCCACGAATGCGAGACACAGGGGCTGATTATACTCTTCAGTCTTCTGTATAATCTGCCTCACTGAGAGTATGTGGTCTATGGTGCCATATCCTCCTCGAAACCCGGCCTGTTCAGGTGGCTGGAAGTTGTCAAGTCTTTGTGCGAGACGATTTGTGATGACTCTCGAAAACAACTTAGGACCGAGATGGGCCGATAATTTTTGAGAAGGGTATTGTCTCGTTTTTGAAGAACAAAACTACAATGTTCCTGTTACGCAACGTCTTCGGAGTACTCCTTTTGTGAATTAAAGAGCTAAATAGAGTTAAAGAGTTTCTGTAGCTCCTTGAGTACAGGTGCACCCCCTGCTTTTAGAAGCTCTGCAGTAACTTCGTCTTCACCAGGGGCATTTCTAAGCTGTTTGAGAGCTAGCCCAATCTCGTCTTGACTGACTTCTGGTAATTCGTCGGTATAGTGGCGGGTTAACGTGGCTCTGGCAGCCATAGAAGTCTTCAACCTCAGCAAGTAACTCTGGCTTAGAGGTGACGGTTCTACCACTCGAGATCTTAAGGCTTCTCTTTAGTTGCTGAACGAATACTTTTGACCCCCTGTTCTGCTCAATGGCCTCTTTGATGAGGCGCGTATTGTAGCGCCGGAGGTCGCGTCGTATTCGTTTGTGAATGCTTTTATTGAGTGCCCGGTGTACTGACGATGTGGCCTCTGTATTTTCTCGTCTTATCCTCATATGTTCCAGAGTATCATCCGAGAGTTTCGACTTCGTGCCCGTACGCAGTTGTCGGCAAAACCTTCTGCCCTCATCCCGGATGGTTTGAACCACGTGGCTTCTTTCCAATTTATAGTCGATATTCAGAGTGCCTCTGACTAGTCGGTGATCGCTACCAGTGTCTCATTTCTCGTCCTATTGTCGGCTTTTCCACGTCCACTTTCTCTGGGGCTTTCATCAAGAATAGCCCTTTCGACTCCAGAAAGTTGACCAGAACAATTACCTACCCCATCATCATCACTAATAATTAGTACCTAGTTTTGTATAAATAAAAGTTTTATCTCGTCTTGTAATTATGTTTGCAGATTGTGTAACTATATATTTCTTGCTTATTAGATTAATAGAGTGCGATGCAGCTAAAGCATCCGATGGTGAAAACCCTGAAGTTGGTCAAACGGGGCTCGTTACCCAGGCTGGACTTGAAGCATTCATAAGGAACTTAGGGGACGAGAAAACGGTCTCAGAGCCGTTTATCTACAAGCCTTCACGAATTAGCAACGGGACTGATGTAAGATTTGTATTATATTGTAGTTAAGTTATCACGACTGTCACTACACAGCCATTATTATCGCTTTTACATTCCATAGTCCTCCGGTTATCTCAAAACTAACGATCGGGGATTCTTTATTGACGGAATCCTATCCAGGTATTAGTTTTAACAATCGGTCAGGGTGGAAAGGTTCTCTGGCTTTCAGATCATTTTAGGGCATTCATCTAGGTATAACTATTTATGCTTTGAGTTTCTCCGATATCAACACCGAATATTTGTCTCTCCAGTCTAAAAGAAAAATTTGCAAGTAGGTATCTATTTTTTTCGAAATATGCTCCAATAGCGAGTTAACCCACGGGAATGACAATATATCATGGATAGTGTTTAGCGAAATTTTAATCTGTTATTAAATGAATTAATTGTTTCAGGCCCTATCAACTCAAGACAAGAATCCTTTAATATTCCTGCTGCCAGGTTTAGAGAGTTGTGCCAGCGCATTAGACATCCTTTGCAGTAGACTTAACGCCAGGACTTGTGTGTTACAACTCGGCAACGACATAAAAGGGGACACTTTGGAGAACATGACTAACAGATTGCACACGGTAAATTTATGGTTTCTAATAAAAAGTTAACGAATAAACCTCTTGATACCCACCGGCTCGATATCGAGACAGTAAGGTAAATTTGTTATCCGCTGGGTAATATGTCGTATTTATTACCCATTTTGCGTCAGTCAGACATCTGACATTGTCAACAAAAAACTGACATTTTTGTGAAATTGTTTTTTTTTTATGACAACGACCTAGTGTGACTGCCGCGAAATACGACCGAGTGTGAAAGGTTATTGGGCTCTCGGCCTTGGGTTTCGAAATATTAATGACAAAAAAGAAAAACAAAAAGAAACCAAACTCATAAATGTATTTCAATGACATTAATTTTCAACAGACGGTGAAGTCAAAACTTCCTTCCGGCGCTCCTTTCTGTCTACTTGCTTATAGCTTTGGGACATTACCGATTTTGAATTTAGCGGCCCAACTGGAAAGCGAAGGTAATGAACCACATACAATAGTAACCTGCAGTATAGTTTTAATAAAAAGTCTAGACAATAGCATCTAAGTATACGATCGATCTTTGAACTGAGACTGAGAAACTACGCCTAGAAGAGATAACTTTAACTAAAAGAGGAAAAAAGGAACCCTTATAGGATCACTTTGTTGTCCGTCTGTCTGTCTCTCAAGACCCTTTTTCTCAGGAAGGAACGTGTGGAGAAAAAACAAAAAACAAAAAGTATCAAGTGTAAAAGTATCATGTTGAAATTTATATCAAATACTCAGGTCTGCAGTCCCTTGGAGCTGTAAAAAATCAAACTTCTAAGTCAACGCAGTCAGAAGATATATCCGATTTTATTAAATTAATGTATGTTTTTAGGGCACAGAGGCAAGGTCATCTGTATAGATGGCTCCCCTGATTTCCTCCGCGTAATGGCATCACCGCTATTACAGACTGAAGAGGATGATTCGGTTTTGAAGAATGCCCTCATGTATCGCTGCCTCTGTCTATTACTAAAAGACACCGACCTCATTAATAAAATCATGAAAGAAGTCATTCAATACGATACACTCGATGAGAAGACCAACTACGCAAATAAAATGTTTCCGGTCGATCTAGGTTATTCTGCCACTTTCTTTGCAGCTATGGCAAATGCTGCTTACGACCGTATAAAACTATGTGTCCAAAAGTCGGAACATAAGCATAAGATACTAAAATCTGAAATCGTTCTTGTGCGTACTAAAGTTCTTCCAGTAGACGTTGAACTCGAAGACGATTATGGATTACATAAATTTAGCGAACATAATGTAAATGTGCATTATTTGGATTCTCATCATGTTAATATAGTCGACACTGAGGACTGCGCTAATATTATTAACAAAATCTTGGCAGAACCAAGAAACGAACAAACAGACAAAACTGGAACACATGTCATCACAAATATGATTGAGAAAAGAAGTCGATCAGTAGAAGTTTAATGACGCAATTAGTATTTTTTTTTGATTCATAAAAAATTAATGGTAAATATTTATTTTATTTGGAAACAATATGAATATAGGTAATTAGGTATCGCAATTAGAAAGCGCATTTGCCGACTCATAACAACGCTCTGAACAACATACAGCTTAATAAATTATGACCAATACAATACCCATTATACATTTTGCGGCATTTCGTTAGGTACTTAAAGAAAATTCTTGCATTTTGTACCTAGTAGTCTCATGCTTAAGGGATTGTTTTTAATTTTCGATGCGTGATTTATTTGTCACTACTACCAAATGCAAGAATTTTTCTATCCTGGTTCACCAATACGATCATGCGGCATGACATGCAATACGTGCTGTCACTCATGCATGACCGTCTAGCTGTAGTGATTGACGTGCATGACATGCAAACTACGTGCTGGCCGTTGCTTTACTGTATTGATTGATAGCAAGCATGATGGTCCATCATGCAGCATGACATTCACGTAAACATTGCATGTCATGCAAGCATGATCGTTTAGGGACACTTTTAGATTAAGATTTAGACAGTCTTTGAATGTAGTACAAGTCATAATAGCTTATGAAATAGTTACACCACCGGTCATAAACATTATATCCTTTCCATGTCCTTCAGGCATTTCCTTCTTGCAGAATATTTCATTTTAGATCAGATTAGTGATTGTTTGATCTTCATTTATCTAGCAATTATATAATTCAGTAGATTATAGTCAAAATCTAATACCTATTCATATTGATTGTAAAATGTTTTTTGTTCCATTCACTAGTTTTTTACATGACATTACAATTATTGTTTATTACAGACTTACCAAGTTATGTGTGAACTGAGCGGTGGCTCTGCCAGCGTTTCATTGTTGCCAGTTTATTGATTGAACTTGCCTATGTTAGAACACAGGGAAATCTTTGGTGATTTGAAATGCTTAGATTATCAAAAATGATTGTAAGACAATAATGTTACTTACGGCCCCGTTCGCACAGACGTAATTTTATCGCGCATTGACGCGATTTTTTTGCGCCTAACATACAGAAAAAATTCGCTTTCGTGTGAACGGATAAGGTAAAGCCCTATAACGCGGTTCGGGTACCCCACATTCTGTGCTGGTCACATCTGACGGCCCGTCATTCTATACAATTTGTTCTGACGGCCGAATATCTGTCACTTCACAGATAACTTGGTGGGTCTATACCTACCAGTTAAACCCTTTCGGGTTTTCTGCACCACATCCATTGTTAATAATGATAATAATATTTTATCTATGCTAAATAAATAAGTAATAAAAAAAGTATTGTTTTATTTATTTTCACAAAATAGTTATACAATCACATGTAAACTGTACACGGACCACATACTATATGCCTACCAGCAAACAGTGCACATGGCTCGCACCATCGCATGGCATGGAAACTGCTGATGCATCAGCTTCCTGCGCTTCCACGAGGCGGTGAGGGAATGGGGAGAAAGGCGACGAGCGCACTCCGTCTCTGATTTCAAACTAGTCGCCACGTTCTTTGACAATTACGTAATTTCAATTTTTGTAGGTATACGTTACTCTATTTTGTATTTTTTTTAATAAGGTCTTTATTTAAAAAAAATATCGGCTGGAGTCATCGTAATTAAATATCCACAGCACAATAAGAAAAACTATTATTTATGTATATGCATAGCTCTTACTGCACATGACGGATTTACAAAATATTAATTTGGATTTCCTGATCTAAACCTGCCCATTGCCACGTCAAAAATATTTTATTGCATGTAAGTACACTGGGTACATTTATACAACGTAATTTTTTTATCTACCACCGCTTCCAAGGGGTGTGTGTGGCAATGGATAGGTCACACTGTTCAAAACCGACGGCCGTTGGGGCAGACGTGTTCTGGAGTGGAAACCGCCGCAGGCTGGTACGCGCAGCGGCAGCGTGGAACGCCCCCCGCCAGGTGGACCGACGACCTGAAGAAGGTGTCCGGAAGCGGCTGGATGCGGCGGGCGGAGGACCGGGTGTGGTGGCGTTCATTGGGGAAGGCCTATGTCTAGCAGTGAATGTTGAAGCGCTGATAATGATGATGTACAACTATCCTCAAGATAAACCGAGTGGTTTAAGTAGGATTAATAATTTCATCAAATAATAGTACATTGTGCAATAAGGGAAGTAAGTAGGATATTACTAACGAGAGTCTGTTAGAAGCCCGACGCCGAAGCCGGAGGGATTTTAATGACTCGAGTTTGTAATACCTTTACTTCCCATGATGCACACAATTTTTTTCATCACATTTGCGAGGAAATTAATACCTACGACACAAGGGAACCAATCTATTTTCTTTAGACTTTGCTGGTAACAAATTTTCACTAAGCAACTGAGCCGTATTCACTCTATCCGGAGTGGTTAATATTGTTGTTGCACTTTCAGACTCGGATTCCTCACATGACATAGACATATTTTAAGTTTGTTTCTCTCTTTATTTAAACTAATAGGTCACAACTACAGGAAGTTAATAAAATAGTTTTATTGTCAACTTTGTCAATGGAGCTTAAAGTTTTTTTCATATGTAGTTTTACGGCCAATTGGAAACAAGTTCTTAAGCCCAAATCGTAGATCGTAGTTTATAATCACGAACATATAAAACCTCAGCACGGCCTCCTAGGCACAATCAGTGCCAATCGGTGGTCCACACTGCCACAGATAATGATAAAAAATGCATTTAGAAACTCCCAAAGGCGAAAGCCCATACAGACAGTTTTTATCGAATATCAAAATAAAATTCACTGAAATAATTGCAAAGTTAACTAAAACATAAATACCATGTTTGATTTAAAATCTCCTTAGTGTGGAATGTCATACCTGTTTGCTATAAAGTTCTTTGCCTTCGAGTGAACGCCATTTTTTAAAACTACACATTATAGTCCCTAGGGGTATAATATTGTACTGATTTTCATTACTCCCGCGGGTGTATATAGGCCATTGTGTTTCTGTATGCATGCATATAATAATCCACATAACGAGCAAGTGTGATGAAAATTAAATTTAACCAGTTAAATGAATCGAACTACGAAGATTCGTAACACCCATAGAAATATAAAATCGTAGCGAGCTCCCGCTCCCGCTCCCGCGTAGCGAGCTTTTTCCTTGTTCTGTGGTAACACCCATAGAAATAGAGCGTAGCAGCTCTTTCCGTGTTCTGTGGTAACACCGGTATTGCATTAATTTAATTACCTTACCTGTTTATTCGTGAGTTACGTACGTGCAAAGATAAATGTCAAAGGGCAAAATAATTTCCAATTTTTATTTATTGAATGTCAGTCAATTTATTCATAACTTCATAAGTCATTCAATACATACAATTCATTTCAATTTTAATGTTCAATTATGTATTTATTTACAACTACTTTATCTACAACGGATTTGGCTAGTGAATTAGAGTGTAGTAATAATTTTTTCCCATGGGAACAGTTTCTCGCGGAAAAAAATAGCCTATGTCAATTATTTATACCTATCTTACGCCTGTGGGCAAAATAGAAAAACCAGTTAATATTAATTACCATCTCTAAATATAATAAAACCACATGTGTTTACGAATAGAGTTTTTGAATGTACTGCCCCAGGGTACAGAATAATAGTATACCCAGGGCGTGTGTATCTACTTAAAAATATCTTAATCCGTTCATCAGTTATAGCGCGAAAAGGAGAGACGGAGAAAATTACCTTCTCATTTATGATATTAGTATACAACGTGTTACAAAATACCTATTAAAAATATAGATAATTATCAAAGCCAACGCGACCATGGTACAACTGACACTACGCGAACCTAGTGAGCTGTCATGTCAGGGACCCAAATAGTTATTCTAAATAGGGTTTGCACATCAGTGAAAATAAAAATATTTTTTTATTTTATTTTTTAATTTTGGAGTATGTGAACTCTTATAAGACCCCATTTAACCTCCTTTCGGCTTTAATACTTGTTTTGTAACACCCTGTAGATATCAGCCCAGTCGCTCCATAGATAACGAGTTATCCGGACGACCAAAAAACAGACTGATATACGTACAAACAATTGACAATTTCGAAATGCATTTAATCAACATACTACGTGTCGCCATGACCCGTCTTTTGCCTCAATTTACATAATATCGAAATATGATTTGTCATACCTACTTATATTTATAAATATTTCATTATTTTCGATACAGTTTCAGAAGTGAACTTCTGCTTACTGGAAACAGTATTTATTGGTTCTGTTCACTTTTTTATTCTATTTTTAATAAGAGTAAGTATAGTTAAAACTTCTTATTCTGTATTTTAATAAAATGTAATTGTTACTACTGAAAACATATTATGGGCCACTTCTAGAAAAGTGAAGTTTTCTTGAAAAAAATTTATAAATAAAATATTAAAACGAATTAAACAAGTTTTAAACAAAAAGTTATGATAGATTTACCTTTGCTTTGTTTCGTAGACTGAAAAAAATAATGTGGCCCTTATTTTCTTAGGAGTAGTTGCCTTTAATAAGTAGTTGTTTTATATACTTGAATTGAAAATTACTGAATTTATTTGCAAAAACCCCTCGATATCTGAAGATCATGATACTAATTTAAAAAGACAATTCTGATGATATTAAAACATGCAGTCAGGTTGGGTAATTGGGTAAGTGACATCAAGGTAAGTGAAACACTTTCAAATAAGTCCAATATTAGAGCTTTAATTTTATTTAGCACTGGTAGGTGTCATTAAAGCATTTGTTGTGATTTTAAGTAATATTGGCAACAACTATAACTTTACCAACACCTAAGTGCTAAATTAACTGAAGCTCTATCTTGGAGACATTTCAAACTGTTTCACTTACCTTGGTGTTTGACTTACCCAACCTGACCTTATGCAGATTTCCTTGATTGTTAACGGAAACCATACCAAGCCTCAACAGACTCCGACCAAGCTTCTGATGTCAAGACTCCAAAGAGGCTAACAAAACGAACAGGATATGATGTAATAGTACATTATGATATAAGTGCGGTAAGTTGAAAATTACAGCCAAGGCGATATTGCTAGCCCGAGCCGTAGGCGAGGGCCATAAGAAAGCAGACGCTGTAATTTTCAAAGCGCACGTATGTCATACGACGTTTTATAACATATTTGCGAGGAAATAAATAAAACTCGGAAAACGAATAAATGTTTAATTACTTGTTAAAGCAGTTATAATCACTACTTGACGACATTTTCAAATAAACACAATACAGCGAAAAGTAAAAGCGCATGAAATACACTGATTGCAGGCTTGTATAGCACTTTTCTCAAATAATGCGCGGAAATTGTTTAATAAAAAATTATATATACAGGTTGTTTTTTTTATATTATATTCAGATAGATCTCGTCGAGCCCTTTCATTTGAATACCATAAACAAGGGTCTAGCACCAGCCGTTCCGGAGATATGGCCAAAATAGTGGTTTTTTTTTCATTTGGCCATATCTCCGGAACGGCTAGTGCTAGACCCCTCGTGTTTGTACTCAAATGAAAGGTCTCGACGTGATCTAGTTGAATATAATATAAAATAAAAACATCCTGTATATACAATTTTATATGAATATACAGGGTGTTTTTTATTATATTATATTCAGATAGATCTCGTCGAGCCCTTTCATTTGAGTACATGAACATGGTTCTAGCACTAGCCGTTCCGGAGATATGGCCAAAAGTATTTTGATTTGCCCAAAGTATTGTGACAACCCTAAGTCGTGATCGTTCAGTTCAGACGGTTCACAATTTTAATAAAACTTGATATTTTTTGGATTTCCGCGCATTATTTGAGAAAAGCACTATACAAGCCTTGGCTTCAACCAGGCATTGATGGACTCACGCTCATCCATCAATGCCTCTGTTGCGGGCCGCGGCAGTAATGTACTATTGCTAATCGTTCGTTTTTAGACGGAGCATCTTGATAAACTGTGCGTTTTACTTTACATTACCGCACACGTGCATTTTACTTCACATTACCGCACAAATGCGTAATGAGATACAAAACGATATTGAAATTGGTAAAATAAGTGACCCTTTACGAGCGAATATGTTATAAAAATACTTACAATTGATCTTCCTTATATTTAAGACGCAATGTTTGTTAGAGTAGTTTACATAGCTGACTTTCGTGAAAATTCTTACTTCGTTGAAACGTGAATAGTAATTTAAAAGAGTTGTTAAAACTATTTTCCTTTAAGATGCCTCCTACTCCTGAGAATAGCGATGCGACGCTGGCTCAATACTCTGAGCCGCATCCAGACGATAAAATCTGCATCACAGGTTTCTCTGGAAGCTTCCCTGAGTCCAATTCTGTGCAACAACTCGGAGAGAACTTGTTCAATAAGGTAATTAATTACTTTCTCATTCAAAATCTGCGTGGAAAACTGCACATGGAAAAAAACTTTTTAAAACTTTTCTTCTAATTTTATTAGAAGGTGGACATTTAAAGAAGTGGTCAATTCTAATTGTGGTTATTATTATTTGTGGTTCTAAACCGCCGAAAGGATTCAATTCACCTAGTATTTTCCTCGCTGTAGTGAGGTGAAAAATTGTGCGTTGCGCTCGGCAGCAAAGTTATTTTGCGTCTCGTACCTTGAAACCCTCGCTACGCTCGCAATTTCGCTCGTAGTTCAATCCTTCGCTTGCTCAGTTTTCAATACTAGTACTCGCACAAAATAACTAACTTTGCAGCCTTGCATAACAAATAACTACCTATTTCTATAGTTCAGATCACACCTTGTATTTTATTGTTTTCTTATTTAGGTATTATGTTATTTTTTGTGTTTTATTTATTGTTTCTTATCCTCTCAAACGTCCGAGTTTGTCAACCAGCTACCCCTTGACCTCCCCCACCCCAAGCGAAAAATTTTCCATTTAGAGTACCTACTCCGGTGCAGTTCCAATTGACTGGCCTGTTGGCGTAGTGGTAGTGACCCTGCCTACTGCGCCAAAGGTCGTGGATTCGATACCCACCCGGGACCAACATTTGTGTGATGAGCATAACTGTTGGTTTTCGGATTCTGAGTGTTTGTATGTATTTAAGTATTTATTTAAAAGTATTTATGTGTGTTTATCAGTTGTTGAGTACCCATTTACAAGCTTCGGCTTAATTTGGGACTAAACAGCCGTGTGTAAATTTGTCCAAACATTATTATTATAATTAAAAACTAACAAATTACTACAGATAACCCAACAAAATAATACGCAATAATAACTAAAACTACCTATACATAATCAAAATACGATTCACCGAAATTATCTGACAGGCGGCATATAACAAAAGCTTTGGGACCGCGTGAGTTCCCACAAAAGTTTGGTGAGCGGCAGTAGTCTTGTACGCTGCATCTACAGGTGTGACTTAAACGTGAAATTTGATCACCAGGTGGACCTTATAACCGATGACACCCGTCGATGGAAACCGTCTAACCCTGAGATCCCGCAACGCACGGGTAAAATCTACAACATCGAAAACTTTGACGCCGGGTTCTTCAACATATACTACAAAGAGGCCCACATGATGGACTCCATGCAGCGGATCTTATTGGAGAAAGCTTACGAATGCATCATTGATGCAGGTAAAGTGAAACTTTTACTACAGTAATAGATACACACACATGCATGCCCACTTGTATAATAAGTAAATACATAAATATCTTCACTCTCTGACAGGGTAGGCAGAAAGAATGGAGCGCCAAGCATCCCGATCTTAAAACACTTCTTTCGCTTTATTTCTTATTCGCACTTATATAATTCCAAATTGCTTTTTTTTACTGAAGGTATACTATGGAAAATTGAGAAATAGATTCGATTCGTACTGGCTACATGCGCCAGTACGAATCGAATGCATGGGGCATGCAATGGGTATATGCATGCATTCATCTATCTATATCTATACTTATAATAAATCTGTAGAAACCGTGTGTCTGTACTTTGAATAAATTTATAAAAAAATGAGTGTGGACGATAAAAAAAGAGTAACAGAACACAAAAAAGCCTTTTTAATTTTTTTCGTCTTTCTGTCTGTCTGTCTTTCTGTCTTTCTGTCTGTCTGTAATCGCTAATCTCCGAAACCACTGAACGGATTTTCTTGCGGTTTTCTCAGGTAGATTAAGCACAGCCTGGCGCAACTTATAGGCTTTGTTTCATTGAAATCGGATGACAGCGAAAAAAGTTATCGTCATTTACAGATAAATCATTTAACGTAACAAGACGATGTCATAGACATAGGAGATATCAGTGTTTTTTTTAACTGGGACAGTATAGGCAAGTCCGAAACCATAGGAGATGCAGGGAAAGTGTCTTATGACATAGAAATTTTTTGGTCAAGCGTGTGTTGTCCATAAAAATGAGACAATTTGCACATTTTTTTTTTAATGCGGTTCGACTCAGTTTCATGTAGGGATCACTTCATTATATCGGAAGAAAAAAATCTGAGCAGCAGAAGTTAGTCAAATTCAATAAAATGTTTTCTCATAGAACGCCAGTGAAAAATAATTTTTATTATTTTAAAAAAATGCGTATCGACTTAGTTTCATGTTAGAATCATTTTATTGTATCGGAAGAAAAAAATCCAAGCAGCAGAAGTTAGTCAAATTTAATAAAATGTTTTCTTATAAAACAGACTGTGCAATGTACTTAGGAACTTACTACTTATTCATGCATGCCACCCGAACTCCAGCTGCTCCGATTACTATGTCAAAATTGTTATCACGAAAAAATACCTAAAGGTTCCTAAGACAGTTTCCCTGTATCTCCTATGGTTTTGGTTTTGCCCATACTGTATTAGTTAAAAAATACACACGTATAATAAAAATTGATATGAGAAGTATTATGAGCAATAGAAGTGAAAACAACAATTTTTTAAATTTTTATGTCTTCACCAAATTGGATACGGTGTTCATAGTTTGTTCCTGAAGGTATGGTATACCTTAAATTATGGTGAAGGTACTTAGAATGATCAATTTTACCATTGGAAAATTATAACTAGACGATGTATGTCTGTACATAGCAGAGATAGGTACCTACTTCCAAAATCCACGCGGACGAAGTCGCGGGCAGCAGCTAGTACATAATAATAATAATGTTTGGACAAATTTACACACGGCTGTTTAGTCCCAAACTAAGCCGAAGCTTGTAAATGGGTACTCTACAACTGATAAACACACATAAATACTTTTAAATAAATAATTAAATACATACAAACACATGATGAGAATGAGCGAAGCGAAAGAGGTGTGTCAGGATCGCGATACTTGGAGGTCCGTTCTTTCTGCCTACTCCGCCAGGGACATAGCGTGAAGATATGTATGTATGTATGTACAAACACCCAGAATCCGATAACCAACAGTTATGCTCATCACACCAATGTTGGTCACGGGTGGGAATCGAACCCACGACCTTCGGTATTATACTTTTTTTTATGTTTTAGGTTACAATCCCGCAGAAATTCGTAATTCCAAAACTGGGGTGTTTATTGGAACATGCTATTCAGAATCATTGAAGGAAATGTTTTACAATCAATTGCATGTCAGTGAATATGGTAACATGGGGTATGTAATTTTAATCATTACTAAAATACATTACTAAACTGTATACGAATTAAACTTAATAATCATTCCAAAAAACCAGGCATGAAATTTGTTTGCTGAATATCATATTTAAAGTACACACTAATACCTACATCTTATATGAGCATGCAACAACTTAAAATGCCTTGGTAAGGTCAGAATATCGTTCACGGAGCAATGTATGTATGACGCTTCTGAACAAACTACCAAAGGTTATCTGAAGTATGAAGGACTGAGAATTTAAGAATGACATTAGAACAACTTTGTATGAAAGCTTATTACTTATAAAAAATAGATATGGCAAAAATGCCTGGATAAATAATACGTTACTTCAGCCTCGCACAATTTTTACAGACAATTTTAATGTTAGACAAATTTGATTTTAAAAGTTGTGCTTCTAAAGTTTGTTGCGCCGCTGCTTCTTAAACTTCAACACCTAGGAAGCGATGGCAGATAAAAATTGACGTGTATAAATGTACCCAGCGTACTCATATGCAATAGTCTTTGAACTTTCAAAAAATAACCTGTCTTTTTTAAAAAATAAATCTCAGCAACTGAATTTTGTAAATATTTTTTATGTATTTTCCCGCAGAGCTGTACCGGGCGCTATAGGTCCCTACATATCAAAGTTCCTGGGTGTGACCGGCCCGTCGTACTCCGTCGACACAGCCTGCTCCAGTTCTCTCCATGCGTTCGACCATGCGGTGAAGGCCATTCGAGATGGATTATGCGACTCCGCTATTGTTGGCGGTGCAAATCTATGTCTTCTCTCAATTGTGTCGCACAGATTCTACAAGTACAATCACTTACTTACCCGTTAAAATAATCACTTACCCCGTTAATATAATCACTTACCCCGTTAATATAATCACTTACCCCGTTAATATAATCACTTACCCCGTTAATATAATCACTTACCCCGTTAATATAATCACTTACCCCGTTAATATAATCACTTACCCCGTTAATATAATCACTTACCCCGTTAATATAATCACTTACCCCGTTAATATATAATCACTTACCCCGTTAATATATAATCACTTACCCCGTTAATATAATCACTTACCCCGTTAATATATAATCACTTATTCCGTTAATATATAATCACTTACCCCGTTATTATAATTACTTAAATAGTTACCCTGTTAATATAATTACTTACTCCGTTAATACACTCACTTACTTACCTCGTCAATATACCACACTTACCAACCATCACTCCAACGACCCAAAGTGGATCTTGATGGCCTCTGCCATCCATGCTCATTCTAGCCTCCTGCCAGTTTACAAATATAAACGTTTTAGAAAAACACTGAGATATGTATACCTACCCCTTCTGGTGACAAATTACGTCACTAAAATTCCAAAACGTCGAATGAGCAAAAATCATCTAAATTCGCAATTTAAAAATTTCATATTCTTCTGAATATATTCTTTTGATTCAAAATTTAACATTGGTAATTTTTGGAATATTAGCGACGATTTGAATTAATCAGATCAGTATTTAATTTTAAAAACACAGTTTTTATTTGTCTATTTGTTCCTTCAAACTCTCTTGCAATAATACCCGACACTTTTTGTGTTACGATTTTGTGTCTGTTTTGATAATACTAAGATGATTTATTTAAATGTATTTTTAATGTGTTTTAGACTGGGTGTGTTATCTCCTGATGGCACTTGTAGAAGCTTCGACAATAAAGCTAACGGTTATGCTCGTTCTGAAGCAATCGCTGCCTGTTTTCTACAGAAAGCAAAAGATTCTAGAAGGTAGAGTATATGTCGATCTGAAACTAGTCTCCTGTGCTCTATTTAAGCCTAAAAACTAAGGAAATGATGGCATGAATTTTAGAACTATCATGTCGTTCACACGCAAACTCATGATTTTGTGTAAAAAAAATAATCTAAATAGGTAGGTCTCAGAAATAATCGAAAAAGTTCACAGATACACTTACTGTCTCCATCCTGTACAAGTAACAATTGAAGATATTTTCACGAGTATTTTCAAACAGAGAAAAACCTTAGCAAAGCATGTTAACAGTGAGATAGGTATGAAAACAAATATTGAAAGGAATGTTGGCGTAGTGGTAGTAACACTGCCTACTGCGCCAAAGGTCGTGGGTTCGATTCCCACCCGGACCAACATTGGTGTGATGAGCATAACTGTTGGTTTTCGGATTCTGGGTGTTTGTATGTATTTATTTAAAAGTATTTAAGTATGTTTATCAGTTGTCGAGTACCCATGTACAAGCTTCGGCTTAGTTGGGACTAAACAGCCGTGTGTAAAATTGTCCAAACATTATTATTATAATCCTGGTACACTGCACACACTCCATAGTATGTATTTAGGTACTGTTGATTTTAATGAATAGTTTTTTAGGATATATGCAGAAGTAATTCATACGAAGACTAATTGTGATGGCTACAAGGAACAAGGAATCACGTACCCATCAAGTCCTGTCCAAAAACAACTTCTTGTTAAATTCTACAAAGAATGTGGTTTATCTCCTTCCACATTGGAGTTTATGGAAGCCCACGGCACAGGTACATTTCCAGAACTTCAATTGACGCTATTAATTTTTTATCTATTTATCATATTAGGCCATATTTTAATTAGTCAATAGCCGATGCCCCGCGACTTTATCCGCGTTATTCCATACAAACATTCACCCCCGTTGCCTCTACTATTATATGTGAAAAATCAAATTGGGTGCTAGGTTCATTTTACAACGCGCTATCATTTGGTTCTTCATAAGATATAAGGTATATAATATGAGCCTGCGGGTTTTCCCATCAGTTTTTACTTTTTTATTATTAGTTTATATAGATGATAAATATAGATAATTTGTGTCGTGGGTAACAACGAAATGAGGTAGGTAGCTGGGTTGCCAGTTTCTTTATCGTTTCATTCAGAGTGATTCGATTGAATAATTTGTCATTATTGGTATTGTTTCAGGCACTAAGATAGGAGATCCTGAAGAACTGAATGCTATTGATCAGGTTTTCTGTACCGGCCGGTCGGAGCCCCTGCTGATCGGATCCGTAAAGTCCAACCTAGGGCATGCCGAGGGTGCTTCAGGATTGTGTTGTTTAGCTAAGGTAACTGCATCGTTAAGTCGGTCAGTTCAGCCTGAGTATTTACTTTTGTATCACCTATTATCTATTATTGTGATCCAAGTCCCAATAGGAACGTTTGTAACCTTTTGTAACTCAGTTGTAACCTTTATTTTAATGGTTACTTATGGTAAAAATTGAAATAAAGGTTACTATGACTATGGTTATGTTATGACTTTATAGTCATAGGTACAGTTTGCCTTTTTGCCACTTTAAACTGCCCTATCGAGCTCATGCCGATTCATATTATCATTCAAACATGCTAGCCAATATCTGCAGATCTATGACATGACTTTTGCGTTTTCATGAATTTTAGCTTTGCATAGCATATAATACTGGTTTTATACCACCCAACATACATTACTTCACCCCCCGTGAAGGAATCGATGCCCTAAGTAAAGGTCGTATTCAAGTTGTCACTGAGAAGCGCCCGTGGGGGCGAGGATTGGCCAGTATCAGCAATTTCGGCTTCGGTGGGGCGAATGCACATGTGCTGTTGAGAAACATCTCAAGAGAAAAGGTCAGTGATCACCTCAAATTTATAGAACTCTACACCTCTCTGGCAGGTTATATACGAATAAGCTAAATCTTCTTTCTAATGCTTAACTTTTATATCAGGTTATCCCGAGTCAACTTTCTGGTTATGATTAACTACTTTTTCCTGAACATAATAATTATTTCTCTCTCTTCATGTAAAGACAATATTTAACGGCATTTTGCTAGCATTATATTATATTCATTGAAGTCTTTATGATTCTCTAATCTACAACTTATTATCAACGCCCACCTCACCTAGATAACTCTTGCATATTGTCAACAGGTTAACAAGGGCATACCAACTGACGACCTGCCTCGTTTGGTTTGTATCTCAGGCCGGTTGGAGTCATCAGTGGCCACAGTCCTCGATCATCTAGAGTCGAAAACAGTTGACGCAGATGAAGTCCGATTGTGGCATGCTATTCACGAGAGAGATATTGCTAATCACGGATTTAGAGGATATACTTTGTTAGGTGAAATACATTTTCTTCAATCGTAACTTGTAATACAGTTATGTTAGGAAATTGTATAGAGCTTTCATCTTCATTTCCAGGTTCAACTCCTAAAAAGAGTTTATCGCTCGCTCGTAGCATCAAAGCTTTCTCTGGAAGAGATCGTCCAGTCTATTTTGTATACTCAGGCTTAGGGTCACAATCGCCTGCAATGGCCAGGCAGCTCTTAAAAGTTCCAGTTTTCTCTGCTGCTATACAAAAGTAAGTACCATATTAATATTACAAATAATCAAAATGTGACATTTTGTTGGTACCTATCAACAAATTATTTTATGCAAATTAACAAATATATCTTTGTATAGGTGCCACAATACATTAGAATCTAAAGGCATTAATTTAACCAAGGTCCTCACCGAACCTAAGCAAGCATTGGACCACATGTTGCACTCCTTCATTGAAATTGCAGCAGTTCAGATCGGTCTAACTGATATTTTAAAAACTGTTGGAATCAACCCAAATAATATAATTGGTGAGTTTCAAAACCGTACAAAGTATTTCAAATTATTTTTATACTTTGATAATCTTAAATTCCCTTACAGGTCATGATGTCGGGGAGTTAGGCTGTGCTTACGCAGATGGCTGCTTATCTGCAGAGCAAGCAATCTTAGCTGCCTATAGTATGGGCCAGGCTTTTGTTGAAGCTAAAATGACTGGTCAAGTTCCTTCTTCTGGTATAGCGTATTGTTCACGATATTCATCTGATGTCGGTACGAGCTGAAGACCTGTTATGTTAAATACATTATGAATTGATTACAGTTGCGATCATAAATATTTAATTCTTACCTTTGCTTCCCCAGCACCTAAAATTCTGAGGTCTTTAAAGGGAGTTATTCAATCACCCAAGACACGTTCCGAGAAATGGATTTCAACGTCCGTCCCTCAAGCTTCATGGAAGGAGAAAGCAATATTGTCCTCTGCTGAATATCACACTAACACTCTACTGGTAAGACTAAGAAAAGTGGAATCAATTTCAACTCCAAAAAAAAGTTCATCCTGTTATGTTTTTTTTGTCTATGACCGATTACAGTGTGTTTTACCTACATAGCCAAAAATATTTTGTTATACGAACGCAATAATTTCTAACCATACCAACTACTGACTGGTCTCACGCAAAAGCGTGTCAAGAAATCTTTCGGTTTCGCTGAATCCGAAAATCTGCCAAAAATCAAAAGCTAAACCGAAACTGATGTCGGACAATGATCTTCTAATCATCACCTCTCTTCTAACAGAGGCCTGCTGTTTTCGAGGAAATGAGGCACTTTATTCCGTCAAACGCTATTATCATAGAAGTGGCCCCGCATGGAATGCTCCAAGATACCCTTAATCACTTTCTCCCAAAGAAAGTTACCAATGTGGCTCTGGGTCAGAAACACGAAAATGGTGTACAGTTCCTTTTTACTGCTTTGGGAAAGTAAGAAAACCCCTTTTTAATTTGAAATAAACGACTCCCCTGATGAACCTACGTTACTCTGGCTCTCAATTATGAAGTTTTACAGTACATGTTCTACTCAAACATACATTTATAATTTACTAGCTGTTGCCCGCGGTTAAAGCCTGCGTGATATAAACATATATGCTACCACTGTGCCAAGATTCATCAAAATCCGTTCAGCCGTTACAGCTGGAAAGAGGAACAGACATCCTCACAAAGACACAAACATCCTTACGAAATTTCGCCTTTATAATATTAGTAGAATTTTAGTCTAAAAATAGGATTTTAGTACAAAAATACGCTTTCACTTCTTTTAGATTATCATGGCACTAAAAGTAATTGTAAAAACACTGACAGTGGTACGAAGTTTTGAAGACAACCTATTTAAACAACGATAATCTTTCTCAGATTGTTCGAAGCTGGACTGAATCCGCACTTGGCTAACATCTACCCGCACGTTGCCTTCCCGGTGGCTCAGGGCACTTCAATGCTTTCACATTTAGTGGAATGGGATCATAGTGAAAATTGGTAAGTAATAACGTCGAACCTCTTCAGCCTTTGTTTCTCTCATTCTATGAAAAGCCAGATTTCCGACGATTTTTAATTTGATAAGATAAATAACTTCTATCATTTTATCGGTTGCAATTATGATTATTATCTCTTGCTGTCATGAATTCCTTGCAAAGATTGTGCTCAAAGATTATTGTACTTATTTGGGAGTGTGGTTTAGAGGAAGGAAATTTAAACCACATTTTCTTCTCATATCCATGACATTTCTTGTCGTCACGATTCATTGAAATTATTTCCTGTTCATATATAATATAATATTTATACAATATTCATCATTATTATCTTATTCATTCTATTTAAATATCTAAGCTTCACTCATACTATAAATATTAGATTCTATATAAGTTAACTAGGTATCTACCCTGGCTTCGCCCGTGTAAAAAAATAATCCCTAACTGAAAAAACCTTTACTTAGGTAGACCTTTGTGCAAATTTTGAAGTCTCTAGGCTCAGCGGTTTGGGCTGTGTGTGCGTTGATCAGTCAATGAAGGAGTCATTTTCTTCTTTTACTTAGTTAATAATGTCTTTAATAAACTTTGCTTTCAATTTTTGTTCGCCTTATTTAAAAATATTATATAACCTGCACGTGACGTCAACAACATTACAGCTAATGCCATTGCCATATAAACCTTGCTATGTTATTAAAAATCTATTTTACAGGTATATGCCAAAATTCCAGGTTCAGGATAAAATTTTGGTACATGAGAGAGCAGTCAAGATCTCTTTAGATTGGGATAAATTAGAATACTTGAAAGGGCATTGCATTGACGGTAAGAGAATTTTTTTTATTACCGGTTGGTGCGAGCTATGACGTTTATGATGCGGCAACTTCAACATATAATGAACTGAATAGATGATAATGGTTTTTACATTTGCTTTTAGGCAACTTTAAGGGTTATGAAAAAATAATGACAGAACAGTACCTATACAACAGTAAGAAAGTGCGTCAATGGCGTTGGGGATAAGACGCGGCCTATCATATCGAAAGGTCCGAATTTCGACCCTGGCTGGGCCATGTACCAATGGGTTTTTTCTCAAAACTTAGTACATTTACTGACTGCCTCAAACGATGAAGGAAAACATCGTGAGGAAACCTCCATACCTGCGCCGAAGAAGACATTCTTAATTTAGCATGTAAAGTCCACCAACCCTCCCTGGGCTAGCGTGGTTGACTATATCCCAAACGCCCTCGTTGAGAGGGTAGGTTTGAGCCCCAGCAGTGGGGACATGTTAATAGGCTTTTTTATTTGAATGAACGAAAAGTAGATCAAGAAACATCTGCAAATATATTCGCTTGCATAATACCGACTTATAACTATTTTAACGTAATTTATATATCTACGAGTTGTTTTAGTTAATTGTTTAGACGCCTTTTCTTCCAGGTCGAGTTCTTTATCCTGCTACTGGTTACCTGGTGTTAGTTTGGGAGACATTCGCATTGGAACATGGTATCCTCGACTCGGAAATGTCAGTCGTCTTCGAAAACGTTTACTTCCATAGAGCTACCACTATACCGAAGGATGGTAATATTGTAGAATTGATTATTACGATACATAAGAAAAGTGGCAACTTTGAGGTAATTATCAAGAATTTCGATCCATAACTATTAACTCCAAATCCAATGGAAAAAGAAGTTATAAGTTAGGTTTCGTAATCACTTAGACTGGAACATGAGCAAATATAAAATTGTAATAAATCTTATATATTCAAATTAACGGCCGTAGATGACTACTAAAGAAAATTAATTGTATACAAGAAAAACATAATGCTTAGAATAACGGGAAAATATGTAAAATTTGGGACACTTTTAATTCTAACAAGTGTATGTAAAAATATATTTCGCCAAATGATAGAACCAACCAACTCAATGAATTGGTTTAAATGTAGGTAGTAATTATCTTTTCTAGATTTCAGAGAACAATGTGTCTGCAGTAACGGGTCGTATTTATGCAAGAAAAGGAGTAGGAAAAGAGTTCAGAGTAATCCCGACGTCAGATGAATCTGCTGAACCTCAAACCGGATTTATGAATACTAAAGACTTCTACAAGGAACTTCATCTCAGAGGATATGAATATAAGTATGAAATATTTTTATACCCTTGTCAAATTAAGGTGGTCAATTTGGTCTCTAAGTCCTATTAATCCAAGGCCTGAATCTCCAGTAAATGAACTTGATCTTTGAGAAGAATTTCTACACATCCGGTAGTTTAGTATTTATATTACAGTTATCTCAAAACAACCTCATCCACGCGTCATATTTTTTTATGAAAACCTTACTCCGAGTTGAAAACCAAAGACTTTCCACAGGGTAAAATTATCTTCTATATGGCTAATCGTTAGTGACAACGATTAACTTAAGTGTGAATTGTATACAGAGATTTGTTCCGCGGGGTTATCGGCTGCAACGTGGATGGGACACGAGGTCGTCTCCGATGGGATAATAACTGGGTCACTTTACTGGACACCATGCTTCAACCCAAGATTGTAACGCACGACACTCGCCTCCTTTACGTACCGACACGGATCGAGAAGATTGCTATCGACGTTGATATGCATAAAGAGTTACTATCGAAATCAGAAAGTCCTGCTAATAAATCCTTTGAATTTCGACTATACCCACATGTTGGGGTAACAAGGTAAATTTATTAAAACATGCATTGAGTATTTATAAACTGAAACTTAAATGTTTCCCTACTCCTATATTGATAAATATAAATCTGTTGATTTCTAACAGAGCTGGTGGTGTCGAGCTTCGTGGCTTGCACGTGACAGCTATTGCAAAAAAAACTCCACTTGGCATTGCCGTGTATGAAAAGAATGAATTCATTCCCAATTACAGTAGTAATAATATGAAGGTAAAGTTGTGGTTTTCTTTGCACTTCCCTAAATTCAAAATGGTCAGTCAAAGTCAAAATCTTGTTCATATTTCCTCCAGATGGAGGACATTCTTCGCGCCGATATTCAACTTGTGTTTGAAAATATTAGTACATACAAATTCAAATGCATTGAACTTGTTGATGAAGAATACGACAAGAATGGCCTCGAGCCTGTAATAGAGAAAGTTGGTGATGTCCTCGCAGACCTGCCCCTAGTACAAGCTGAACTCATAGTGATATCGGAAAAGGAAAGACAAATGCCATCGAATATTACAGTTGAAAATAAGAAGGTTGCAGGAGAGCTTAATACTATTGTGTTCATTGGAGCTAATCTTTGCAGCAGACCCAATGTAAGTTAATATTTCTAACACAATACTTTATCATTACGATTACAGCAAAACAAAAATTATGATTATAAAAAGTCTTGGGATATTTTGAGAAAGAAACACGTTTTTGTTATAATTTAGGAGAAACCTAATTTGATCTTTGCTTATCAGATTTTCAGCATACACCTAAGTAGGTACCAAAAAATTCACTGACATAAAAGTCACTCACGATTCCGTATGACGAAACATTCAAATTTTGATAATCAATTTACGAAATTTATAAGATTATAGTTATAATAATTATTAAATTTTGCCAACATCAGGTACTCCAGGATGGATTCTCTACTTTGAAAGATCAATGCTTTGTAATAAGCCGAGAAGTACTTTCCCCAGAACCAAAAAACTTTTCCAATGTTTATGATATTGTAACGATTCATCAGACAGTGTCAGAATATTTGGTTCTTTTAAGAAAGAAAGTCATTACAAACCCCACAAAATATGTTAAAATCATCACAGCAGATCAAACTTTCGCTTGGATTGACAAGATTAAAGAACTAATAAAAGACGCTCAAAAACTTGTGCTCTACAGTCAAGATGAGAGCATTAATGGTCTTTTAGGATTGGTGAATTGTTTGAGAAAAGAGCCTGGTGGGGAGATAGTGAGTGGACTTTTGATTGATGATCCAGCAGCGCCAGAGTTTGATCCAGAATTGAAATTTTATAAAGAACAGTTGAGCAAAGGCTTAACATGGAATGTTTTTAAGAATGTAAGTAACTTTTTCTTAATATTTTGGATTCCGTCAAGACGTTTATATATTTAAATTAAAGCGAAGTGAAATGGTAGGAAAACCATTTAAAAATATATTTTGTCATATTTAAAAGAAAACCACAAATAAATAATTGACAACAACCGCACATCTGTACGACGAACTCTCTTTGCAATTGCAATTATGAATTATCACCGACCACAAAAGTTATGATGTAAATCAACAATCTGCAGGGGAAATGGGGCACCTACCGTCACCTCCTACTCGAAGAACTGGAGAGCGTGTCTTCTCCTCACGCATACGTCAACACAACAAATACCGGAGATCTTTCTTCATTGCGATGGCTCCAAGGTTCACTTGCTCACGATTATGTTCCTACAAACCCTGATCAACAACTTATCCATGTAAGTATTCCAAGCCAACATTGGTGTATTAGGTTTCGGTATATCTAAACTAAACATTCAAAATATTTTGATTAATAATAATAAATAATAATTATCGACGTAGCTATTAAAATAAAATAACCTTTTATACCTAATTCAGTGGCGCGCCTTGGCCTACGTTCAGCATTAAATAGTATAGACTGATGATGATAGATGATGAAGAGTCGATAATTTACAGGTATACTGTACAGCACTTAATTTCCGTGATGTCATGACGGCAATGGGACGTGTCACACTGGATGCTGTCGCCCGTGGAAGAATTGCGCAAGACTGTGTACAGGGCATCGAAATATCCGGCAGAACTGTCAAGTAAGTAAACGTATACTCGTATATAAAATTAAAAGTATTCTAAACTTAATTTTTTGTTTACTCTACATATTATTATTGTCGCCACTTTCTTGCTTGACTAACCTATTTCTGCTGCCAAAGAGCAATGCTGAAATTGATGGGTTCGGGTTTGAAGGGTAAGTAGGAGAACTGGCACTCTTTTATTAGGTCCTTAGGGTTGCCACGCTCTTGTGGTCTTTGGACTGTGGCACGCAGGGGTCATTGTGTTCTGCTGATTGCTGATACTGCAAAAGCACTTCTGACAAGAAAAACAATGCTGTTTTACGTAGGCGTTGTCACCTCACGCTAAGAGATACACAATATTTAGACAAAATACTTTCTCTTTGTTCAGTGGATCTCGTGTAATGGCTGTGGCTCAGAAGGCCATCAGTAACCTGGTGCTGACTGAAGCAAGTCTAATGTGGCCCATCCCCGACGAGTGGACCTTTGAACAGGCGGCTACCGTTCCTGTTGCTTATTGCACTGTCTACATGGCTATGGTGAGAAGTTTATTGATTAGAATAAATACAGCTCTTTATCAAAATTGGTTTTTGTCTTTTATATGTAATTCATCAATATGGCAGACAAAGCCCAAAGTCATATCACTGGAATTCAGTCTCCGCCCTCTTTTATACCTATAACGTTATCGATTACATTAACATGCTTAGGTGACGATACTATGAGAAAATATATAATTCAAAAAAAATAACCGTTGAAGTAAGTACCTAGACATTTCGCCAACATTATTTTATTGTCTCGAATGTTTGCGTTGGTTCGATTCCCACCCGGGACCATCATTTGTGTGATGAGCATATCTGTTGGTTTTCGGATTCTGGGTGTTTGTATGTATTTAAGTATTTATTTTAAAAGTATTTATGTATGTTTATCAGTTGTTGAGTACCCATTTACAAGCTTCGGCTTAGTTTGGGACAAACAGCCGTGTGTAAATTTGTCCAAACATTATTATTATTATGCAGCCTGCGATTAAGGATCGCAGTATGCAGGGCTGAAAGTATCATTCAATAATTTTTAATTATCTGTTTCTAGGTGATGATTGGAAAAGTCCGTCGTGGCGAGTCGATCCTCATTCACGCTGGATCAGGCGGCGTCGGACAGGCTGCCATCAACGTGGCGCTGCACTACGGGCTCCAAGTGTTCACTACCGTCGGTACACCAGCCAAGAGAGAAATTATTAAACAGCTTTTCCCTCAACTTAAAGGTATTATTTATTATTCGCTTAAGATTGTACTTACTGAACTTTGGAGCTGAAATCAATAATAATAAATAAAATAATTAATTTTTTGAAGTCAATAAATATTAAAACTAGTAAGATAATTTTCATAAGTCAGGCTCATTATCGTCCTTTCCACCGTAAGAAACATAAATTATACAACAACCTGTTATGATCTTGCGAATTTTGTTACAAGTACTTACTGTTTATGTTTCCTTTTTACGAACAACAAATTTTGTTCAAAACAGACAGTCACATCGGCAACTCCCGTGACACGTCGTTTGTGGACATGATCCAACGTGAGACCAATGGTAGGGGCGTACACGTTGTGCTCAACTCTTTGGCAGACGACAAACTACTGGTAAGAGAATACTAACATACTTTTAACCTGTTTCTTGCGGTTAAACTGCGTCACTGCGCCTTAAGGCAACGGTTACATCTTCAGAATGTTGTACGAAATGAAATCTTCGAGAATGGTCATTTTGTTTGAACCTTCCATTGCCATTGAAACGATTTTTGAAGAAATAATTTCTATACTACTAATAAGTATTATTTTCAGGCTTCAGTGGCATGCCTCACTCGCCGTGGTCGCTTCCTCGAGATTGGAAAATACGACATCACCAACAATACCTTGATCGAAACCAGTTTCTTGAAAAAAGAAATCTCTTTCCACGGCGTCATGTTGGACTATATCAGTGACGCTTGCACCTTTAAACTAAGGAAGGTTAGTCCTCATAAATTACTTTACTGTGAAACTTCATATGAATTGTCTTCATCAACCTAGTGAATGATATACCCTGTCTCTAGGTCCTTACAACAGAACTGGAATGGTCTTTTAATAATAATTCTTACGTGTAACTGTTGTGTGTGTGATCGATGATTTTTTACTGCTAGCTTGGGCGACATCGGAACGGATCGGACCTCATAATCATTTATCATAATTATAACACCTGTATAAGTTTCTGGTTTATGATGCCTATCTTTGTCTTAGATAACAAGGTTTCCTTGTCAACAGACGTTACATCAGCTGATGCTTAGCGGTATCATGAGTGGAGCCGTCCGTCCACTAACCAATTGCACGTTTGAGAAGAATAACATCGAGGCCGCATATCGGTACATGGCTGCAGGGAAACACATTGGCAAGGTATGAATACAAGATGCTACACTGTTGTTAGTAAGTACGATTCAGCTGGATTTGAAGAAACGACAATTAAATCGTGCATCAAAATTAATGCACTTGTTTCAGGTTATCATCAAGATTCGTGACGCGGAGCCCAGTGGTAAACTAGTGAAACCTAGCCCTTTATATATCGACGCTCTTCATAGGTACGTATGTTTGATTAGGATTTATATTATTATTCACAAGTGGTAGTTGTTAGGTCATTAATAAAGGCAATTCATATAGCGGAGATCAAGTAGGTACCAGAAAGTGAAAAAGTGGAAGAACAAACAGGAATGACTTAACTTAAATTTGCAACATTTATGTAGAGATTATATTGTATGGAAAAATTTATATTAATTACTTATGTTAATTTCCTGTTTTGTATTGAGATATCTAAGAAAATTATTGGCGAAACTCGCGCAGGTAAACGTAACGTTTTATTTGCAAAATTATTTTTTTTACTCTACAGGTACACATGCAACGCAGAAAATGTTTATGTGTTGGTGGGAGGACTAGGAGGATTTGGTCTCGAGCTAGTGGACTGGCTGGTCCTGAGAGGTGCAAGGAAAGTAGTGCTGACCTCACGGAAAGGACTTTCCAACGGCTATCAGGCGCTAAGGCTTAGGTTGCTATCCATAACATAATATGTAAATTAGTAGATCATTCGTGTAAAATTTGATTGACATTTCACGACGACGTTCATTTCTCAACAATACATATATAATGTGTAATACCTACGTTGTAATCAATTAAATACAACACGTTACAGAATATGGACGTCATACGGAACCGACGTCAAAATTTCAACACATGACGTCACAACAGAGTCTGGCTGTGAGGAAACCCTCAAACTGGCTAACTCCATGGGACCAGTTACAGCAATTTTCAATCTTGCAGTTATATTGAAAGATGCAGTGTTCCAAAATCAGACACCAGAGACATTCAAAACCTCGTTCGGTCCAAAATCTCTTGCTACAATTCATTTGGACCAACTTTCGAGGAAGCTATGTCCTAAATTAAAGTAAGTGCACATTTTTTTATAGAAAAGCAAAGCAGGACCTGGTTAGTTCCTTTAACACATTCCACCATTCCTCAACTCAATTTCATACAAAGCCAGGAGTGAAGAAGTAAGTTAGAAAGCCACTGGAAGCAATTACAAAGATCTTGTATTCACACGTAGCTCTTTCAACTTATTAATATTACTTATTTTATAACCTTGAAGGATATCAAAACATTGAAAATTACAGTAGCATTATAGTTTTCGGAACTTGTGCGAATTTAAATGAGTTAAGTTTATAATGCATAATTCATCTACAGGGATTTCGTTATATTCTCATCGGTGTCATGTGGACGTGGGAACGCCGGTCAGACCAATTACGGTTTCTCTAATTCCGTGATGGAAAGAATTTGTGAAGAGAGGAAGAAAGCTGGTCTGCCAGCCTTGGCTATACAGTGGGGAGCTATTGGTGATGTGAGTAATATCATATTATGTATTTCAATCGTGACATCTGTGTCAACCTGAATAAAGTCTAGTACTAGACTGATATTTTCTTACCTATAGGTGGGTTTAGTAGCCGACATGCAGGAAGAAAACATCCAACTTGAAATCGGTGGCACCCTACAACAACGAATCGTGTCATGCCTCCAAGCCATGGACAAATTCCTTATACAGGATAAAGCCACCATTGTTTCATCTATTGTGGTGGCAGAGAAGCGGATTGGACAATCAGAAGGTGGCACAAGTGCTGAAGCTATAGCTAACATCATGGGTAAGAATAATATATTAATTCAGCAGCTAATCAACTATGATAATATGTTTAATACACTGGCAACTTTTTAAGCATAAACGAATGTTGACAACTATAAGATACAAAACATGATACTTTTTCAATACAGATATTAAGGATTTGAAGACCGTATCTCACCAAGCGGCACTGGCTGAGCTGGGCATGGACAGTATCATGGCAGTGGAAGTAAAGCAGACACTCGAAAGAGATTTTGAGATATTCCTTAGCGCTCAAGAAATTAGGACTTTGACGTTTGGCAAGTATGTTATCCAGAACCTCCATAACTTTCGAGAACATAGACATTCGTAACTATTCAGAGATTTAGCCTTTTATTCAAACAGAAGAGGTGTAACTATTTTTCATTTCGTCTCTAAGAATGTGGGAATTATTTCTTAATTACATAATCTGTTTTACAATAATGTTTAGACGTAGTCTTTCTATGTTCCCAGACATTGTGTAACCAATTCTTTCTTGCTTTACATTAGATTAATAGAGTACGATGTAGCAAAAGCATCAGACGGCGATATTCCTACAACTAGGCAAACGGGGTCTTTCGCTTTAGCTGGACTTGAAGTCTTCATGAGGAACTTTGGGGACGAACAATCGGCTGCAGAACCTTTTATCTACAAGCCTTCACGAATTAACAATGGAACAGATGTAAGATTTGTAATAGTTAACTTTACAACACTTTCATCATCCGCTTTTACAGATTTAATTATTTCGCATAGTTAACCATTCATGTTATTTACATGCCATTTAAGTGTTCAGTGAAATCGGGACAAAAACTACATTATCTTAATAGATACTTGTATCCTTACCTCACAAATGTCTACACTAAACAATTTTGTATCTCCAAACTGATTGTTTAGTGGCAGACCACATAAAAAACCTATCAGTTGCTGATCAGGTGCTGAGTATCATCAAGTTTTAATTTCATTTTAAAGAAAAGTTGCCAAATATGCTCAAGCCTCTGATATCCATAATCCACCGGCAACTCGACTACTCATAGGCAACGTATTTCACAAAATGTGGAACTGTTTAATAAATGAATTGCTTACTGTTTCAGGACGAATCAACTCAAAACGCGAGTCCCATAATTTTCCTGCTGCCAGGTTTAGAGAGTTGTGCCAGCGCATTAGAGATACTTTGCAATAAACTTAACGCCAGGACTTGTGTGTTACAACTTGGTATCAACAGCAAATGTGACACTTTGGAGAGAATGACTAACAGATTATTCACGGTAAAGTATTTCTAATATGAATGTTAAAGATATAAGAAAGTTAGACAAAGGAAAGACCCTACAAAACTCAGGCTAATATGATATCTGTTTCATAATATAAGTAGTAATTGCAAGAAGTATAACGCTTATGTATATAAAAGAGACTCAGGATACTAACTGACCAATCTACTACTGCACAACGACATTTTGTACAGGGGTTCTTCAAATGAATCCACTCGAATGATATACACTGGTCTTAACCACGTTACACTGATCGTTCTCATGACCTTGAATAAGTACACTCTTATAATAACACTTTTAAAAGATCAAATGAGAAAGGTTCCTCTAGGACGCTACGGCTGCTGCTACTGGCATCAGTCAAAATGCACAGTAACTATGACCCGCTTTGTAAGTATAAGACGCTGATGATATTCTAAGGTGCATATCATCAAGTCTTTGAACGGAGAGTTTTATTGAGCCACGTTCCAATGTTTCACGCTCTTCGTTTCTTCCGCAGCTGCCTCTTGTTTGACCTAGCATCGCCAAGTGATTCGAAAGCGACCTTTCTTTCGTTTTCAGTACACACAAAAAATACTGTTAGGAGAGGTGAATCATTTGTGGTAATTTTGGTCTTCGTAGAAATTACCCCATGATTTCCTTTCCTTACAAACTTTTATCTTTCAGTCGCTGCTACTCTCACGTCCGTTACCAAAGGATATCCCAATAGTGGTTATATTCTCTTTCGGATTCCCCAGATGCTAAGAACACTATACCTCTTACAATTTCCTTTTAACCTCGATGACATTTTTTTTCACAGACGGTGAAGTCAAAACTTCCAATCGGCGCTTCTTTCTATCTACTTGGTTATAGCTTTGGGTCAATGCCGATGTTAAATTTAGCGGCCAAACTGGAAAGTGAAGGTAATGATTAATGAACCAAATTTTATTTAATATCATATTAAAAATTGTGATTACAGTTCCCCAGGTGTCTTCCTGGCAGGGTTTAACCTTAATTTGTTCTAATCATCCTAATCTAAACTTACGTTTTGTTACAACATTTCTTGTTTTTCGATTACACACAATCTAATAAACTAATATGTTTTTAGGGCACAAAGGCTTGGTCATCTGTGTAGATGGTTCACCTGATTTTCTGTTCGCAATGGCATCAGCGCTATTACAGTTTAATGAGGAAGATTCGGTACTGAAAAATGCTCTCATGCAGCGCTCTCTTAGTCTATTAGTGAAAGACAACAACCTTGTTAACAGTATTATGGAAGAAGTCAATAAATACGATACACTCGATGAGAAGACCAGCTGCGCAAATAAATTAGTTCCTGTCGATCTCGATTATTCTTCCGCTTTCTTAGGAGCGATAGCAAATGCTGCTTACGACCGTTTGAAAGTAGTTATTCAAAAATCTGAACATAAGCTCAAGATACTGAAATCCAAAATCGTTCTTCTGCGTCCCAAAGTTCTTCCATTAAACATCATACTCGAAGAAGATTATGGATTACATAAATTTAGCGAACATAATGTAAAGGTGCATTATTTAGATGCTGATCATATTAGTATAGTCGAGACAGAGGAATGCGCTAATATTGTAAACAAAATCTTAGCAGAACCGAGAGACGAACAAACAGACAAAACTGGAATAAATGTTTTCACCAATATGATTGAGAAAACAAGCCGAACAGTGGAAGGTTAAATAAATAGACAATTAATATTTTTATATTCGATGGGCAATAATGAAATAGTAAATATTTCTTAATGTGGTAACAAACATGTATTAATCATACAATCATGTCATCATTAAGCATGTATTGTCAGTTTATGAAATTTTACATAATTATTCTAAATTTATGAGCTATCTTTCACAATTGTGAACAATTAATATTTGTAACTCAAATATTTATTAAATGGGCACTGTTATCTGTGTAACGGTTAATCGACCAGTGCAGTAGGCAGATACTATTTTTAATTGTATATGGGATTATGCAGCATGATTTAAGTTAAATATCTAACTATATTTAAGTTATGTATCTATTTAAGTCACATATTTTATTGTTTGTAATCATGTGGCAAAATAAAATTTTCTTTCTTTTTCTTCTGTATGTGAAAAAAAGAATTTTATTTCTGTAGAACAAATGGGCGAACCACTATTGGTGTCGATTCGGAGATGCACACGACTTAACAAAATTTAGTCTATTGTGCTCTTTTTATATGTAGAAATAAGAAAGAGATGGCATGAATTACTATACTACATATTTTGACAGTTTCAAAATTCATGCCATCTCTTTCTCATTTCTACAGATAAAAAAAGCACAATGGACTAAATTTAGTTAAGTCGTGTGCACCTCCGAAGATTATCAGCCTCTTTTGGTTTCATTTAAGCGCGTACCTACCTAAAGTGGTTTATAAGCGGTCACGCCCTTTGTGTCCATATAAGTCGCTCACACCACTTGAGCGCCGAGAAATAGGCCAACTACAATACACGTCACGTATCCTTATTATCCTCGACGCTTATCGCCTGGCAGACATGCACACTGTAACACATTCATTTATTATACACAGTGAAAAAATGAACGCTACCTGGAGGGAAAGTCCCTTATATGTTTAAGATAGCGGCCCGTCCCGGCTTCGCACGGGTGGACATTTTTTTGCAATAAATATAGCCTATGTCACTCAGGGTGAATGTAGCTTTCCAATGGTGAAAGAATTTTTGAAATCGGCACAGTAGTTTTCGAGTTTATTCATTACAAACATACAAAAATACAAATCTTTCCTCTTTATAATATTGGTATGACTTCGATGCCCCGCGTTATAAGCGTTATCTATAGGTATCTATTTTAATGTAAAAAAAATTCCACATTTTACATTTAGTACCTACCTATTTCCTATTCTAAAAAAGCCGATACTCCCATGCAAATTTTCACCCCCCCCCCCCCCTTTTTCCCTCTTAAAATGTGATACTTATTTCTAGTCTCTATAAAATTATACTCTATTTTTAATAAGCTTTCTTACAAAGTTGTTTTTTAATGTGATTCTCAAAAATTTTGTCCTTTAATATTACAGATATACCTATCTCTGGTAGTTTGATTGTACCTACTATGTAACGGTTGACCGCACATCAGTGGAATAAACCAGTATAAACTGGCCTCTCATAGTACTGAAACTCTATAATAGACTAGGCCAGCTCAAGGTCAAATTGTTTCCACTGACGCGCGGTGGACCTTAGTAATTGTAAGTCTTAACTAAAAAACCACTGGACCGATTGAGCTGAAAATTTTGAACATAGGTACATTGCCTGACAAATTATAAAGTTATAGAAATTCAACGACAAATATTTACCTACTTAGATATAATATACTTTTTTCAGAATTTCAGAGACTCCAAATTCATTCTGGAGAGTCGAGTGTGGCCAGAAATTGATCGAATTAAATCCTAGCTCTTTTTCCCTTTAAACTTTAACGACAAGTAGGATCCACTCCAGCAGGCCGTGGTGGGTAGGCTGAGGTAGCATTAAAATGGCGTAGACGACTCTATACTTCTAAGAAGTAAAAGAGAACTTATGTTACAACCCACAAAGACTTATTACGATTTATCAAAAATTACATTCGCATCTCGGAATCGAAAGTGGAACAGTACAATATCAATTTCGTTAACGGATGTCATAGACTCATAGCATATAGCATGCAAGCTACGTAGGGGGTGAAAGGTCGTGACCGATGACCGTTTAGTTTGTGGCAGTAGTGAGTACCTCGTGTCTACCAGAGTGTGTCTACGCACTCTTGTGCAAAAAAGGTGCAATAATGGTCTTAACTTATATGATAAAATTCCATGGAGAACTGGACATTGCCGCTGCAAATACTTCAAGCACAAGTGGGGATGGAGAGATTCGGCCATGTGCGACTGCGGTGAGGAGGTCCAGACGGTGGAACACATCATCCAGCGCTGCCCGCTGCATGCCTACCCTGGATCTCCTGCCGACCTGATCGAGCTCACACCTCACGCGGCCGACTGGCTCCAGAACAGAATGAATGTTGACCCATGAGCTAATTTTACCTATTTTTTAAGTGAACGCCATACGATTAAATAAATGGAGGGACTGATGGCTCAACCCAGAAAATAATTTGTATTGAACAAAAGGGCCCTGTGCTGTTGGGTTTGTTGCTATTTCTTCCCCTCGGTACAGGTGGAAACAGAGTAATTTTAGACAGAATTGACAGAATCTAGTGTAAAAATAAATATTTTCGGCAAGTGTTGTTTTTGTAAGTAATTTGCTGTTTTTCATGATATGCGCCTTGATTGTGAACTGTATCATCATCGCCATCAGCGTTCACTAGTCCCCAGCTGGACCACCGAATCCGAACTCCGATTCTCCTCATCCAGTTACTGCCAGCCGACTCAGGTACGCAGCCGACTCGTGGTTTTCCGACAGTATCTCCAATATGTATTTTACGAGATAGGTAACAAAGGCAAACTAAAAAGAACCTCAACGGAACCGGCCATGCAGACTTTTATTGACTAACAGGTTCTACTAAAAAAAATTTAAGTCTGTGGATTAAACCCCCGGACACGACGAATTTACGGCGAGACTCTTCCAACTGACCTTTCACGGCTGAAATCGATAGCTCACCTGGTCTAGATAGCAGCTTATAAATCAGCCTTGAAGTGAACGCCGAAAGGTCTATTAGAATCGGATATTAACGTGATTTATTGACAACAGACAGAAATCGCTCCCCGTCTTTATACATATTAGTAGAAATTAACATCGGTTACTGCGGCAGTCTCCACGACGGTGGCTAGGGCGTCGCACGTCCCCTACGCGTGTCGTGAAAACTTTAAGTCTAAACTATGAATAATGACCAAGGATTAACGTACAACCCAGCGCAGAGGATATAATATTGTTTTCAAAACTAACCAGTGCCGTAAACGTAAGTAATATTGCTGTAGATTATAAAACTTAGTCTGTAAAACTGTTATCAAAATGTTACAGCAAACAATGAATTGTTTTTAATTCAAAACAATTGTGCATAAGCAATGAATGGATGTGGAATTATTTAAAACATTTACTGTCATCGTGATACTGAACGGAATAAAAGTACTGGCGATAAATATCTTGGTAACTGTGACCGAATGCAATATGGTAAAAGTGAATATTATGTGATATTACATACAAAGGCAACTATTAAGTTATAAGAGATAATCTAAATAAAATAGATGTCATTGCTAACTTAACGTACATATAGTGAAAATAAAAACAATTCCTGTTATTAGAACAACTTAACCGACGAATACAAACGATCAAGCAAGGGAAATAATCTAACATTTTAATTACATTACAAATCGAGCGATTTATCAAAAAGATCAACTGAAAAATGTGAACAGTTGCACGTAGTGTATGCAATCGAGATATTCAATGACAAAACAAAATAAAATCGCAAAACACTGAAAAAAATTACTCGCAACAAAAATACCGGAGCATTAATATAATGAGCACAGAAATAGGTGAGCGTAGCGTTGCGACACCATAGACACTACTGGAGCTAGCTGATGGTTCATCAATGGGAATTGGAACAATATTTTTGATAAACCACTCAGAGTACTATTTGGACACGGTCCAGGTATAAAAATACAATACCTAGCCGTCGTCTCGATTAGAGTCTGCCTGGGACACAACTCACCCATCCGATGCGAGCCGTTGTTAAGTTTAAAAATAAGATTAGATTACAATGGGAGAAGTTAGAACGGTGACCTTTTATCTATCATAATATTATGTTTCACGTTATTATTCATATGAACGAAATATTTGACGCTTCAGTTCGAAAGAGATTTCAAGATAGATAACATAGCATTCACTGGAATTTGTACTATAAAAACAATGATACTCGTTCCATTCATATGCAAGTTTTTTCGAGCTACGAAAATTAGAGCTTGATATTAGAGGTATAGATTCGAGGTAGGTCATAATCTTGGTCAGACCAGTCTGAGCAGCGCGAACGCTTAGCATGTCGACAACTTACCTTACGAACGAGACCTGCTGAGGTTTAATTAAGCATTTTTTGGATTTTTTCTGTATGTATATCTGTGCAAGCATCACGCAAAATCGGAATCCTTTGGGCGCCTAATTACAGAAAATTTAAAACATTTTGAGAACGGTATGTCGTGAGAATGCAACATTTGTGGCGTTGCAAATCAAAGGGGGCCTTGTAGCGGAAATGAATTATCTCTACAGAGCTGAAAATTACATTAAATATTACTAAACCATAGATGCAAGAACCAACCTCCTAAGGTTATTTATTTATGTTTTTTGTAGTGACCCAATCAAGAAGCTTCCCAATCGTGTCGTGGTGTCGATAGAGTCATTTTACAAAACTATAATTATCTCTGAAAGTACGATTATGGGAAGTACTTGAAAGTTCGCTTCTCGGAAACTAAAGGCCGTCATAAGATCCCTTTTGATTTGGAATGCCACATTTTGTCCGTACCTCAGTAAACAAACATTAGACGTACTTACTGCAGTATCTATTTCGGTTTTAGTTGACGCTTTAAACTTATTAAACTAAGACAAAAACATAGAAACATAGGTTAGTTAATAATGTTTTGGCAAGCAATGACGTTCGCTTGGCTAGCGGTGAACATTTGATGCAGTACCCGAATTCCGTATGCCAAATTTGTCTTAGTGCAATAAATAACTTTTCATTATCCAGGTTAACCATGAAATTTGTTCTTAAGAATAGTTAAATCAGTTTAAATCCACGCAAGAAAACGCACCACGTCCCGCGGCGAGCGTATGTGAAGAGAATGATAACCGAAAGAGGTGTGTCAGGATCGCGACACTTGGCGCTCCGTTCTTTCTGCCTACCCTGTCAGCGACATAGCGTGAAGATATGTATGTACTATACACATATGTAAATAGGGAGTGTGTGTGTAGGGAGTGTAACGACTATAGTTGGCGACTTGGTGAGAATATCTTATCGCCACACTCTGATGGTCAATTTTCCTCTCGCACAGAACACATCGTCATGGGAACCATGTTCAGGAGCGAGGAGATGGTGCTCTGCCAACTCTTCGTGCAGCCTGAAGCCGCCTACGTGTCCATGTACGAGTTGGGAGAAGCGGGCGTGGCGCAGTTCAGGGACGTGAGTTTACAATCAATATTAGAATCAGTATTCCTCGACCAACATTGAATGAACGGACCGGCCTATTGAATGAATGATTTCCAGGATGAGGAGGGCGGAGGACCGGGTGAGGTGGCGTTCACTGGGGAAGGCTGTGGTCCACAGTGGACGTTGAAGGGTTGATATAATGATGATGATGATGATAATTCAGAATAAACTCCCATACGAATGTTTTCGAATTTTACAATCATAACACCCGTACCTACGTCGGGTTTGATATCCTTTATTCTCTATGTTCATATGACATGTACAGTCAGTGCCCCATGTTATTTATTACTTACTAAGTTTATTCTAATTCAACTTCATCATTAATGGGTATGTCCAAAAATCTTCTAGCTGAAATTATAGCGGAGACCTAGCCCATACGCCTTCGTTGAGAGGGTAGGCTCAGGTCCCAACAGTGGGGACATAATAATAGGCTATTGATTTGATAACAGAAACATTCTGGTTAGTTATGTCACTGTTGTCTGTACCAACCTGTAAGGTATACTAATGTATCTATGGTATCTATGGACCACCCACTTGTATGAACCGATGTGAGTAGATAAACCTGAACACAGGGTATGTGTGGATTGAATCAGATAAGCATAACTTGGCTCAAATTGATCTTGTATTTACAATCGTTAATTGGCCCTGCGCTATGTTAGTATGACTTATTAGTCCTACCGGTTAAAAAGCTCTTGCTGTTCGTCCTGAAATAAAACTAACAAGCTACTTTGGTCAAATTAAATTTTAATAGTTAACTAGAAAATAAATAAATTCGCACATAAACTTTTGATAACAAGTTTTTTATACAGTACTTCGGTATAGTAGGTACCAGATATTATATATTTAGTTAGCTACTTTGGTACATAATTCATGTCTAGTTCTAGTTTGGATACACGGGGGGGTTAAAGGTCACGAACGACCAAGGCATTGAAATGTGCCCTGGTATCGCGGTTTGATGACCTTCCTTTTAATTAGTCATGTCATGACCCGTACTTAAAGCAGAATATTCAATTTTTTTATTTGGCTTCTTCCCTTTTTTGCCGCAAACAGCAATACCAATTGCTAGTACCTAATTTGAAGCTTCCTAGGAATACATTCCCATGCTCAATTACGTAGAAAAGTACTATACTTATGACTGGCCTGTTGGCGCAGTGGTAGTAACACTGCCTACTGCGCCAAAGGTCGTGGGTTCGATTCCCACCCGGGACCAACATTTGTGTGATGAGCATAACTGTTGGTTTTCGGATTCTGGGTGTTTGTATGTATTTATGTATTTATTTAAATGTATTTAAGTATGTTTATCAGTTGTCGAGTACCCACGTACAAGCTTCGGCTTAGTTGGGACTAAACAGCCGTGTGTAAAATTGTCCAAACAATTATTATTATACTTAAAGTAAACGATCGCGGCGCGCGGGGCAAGTGATTATCGTTTGTAAAGGAAGTGCCGTCCTGCTCTCGCAACTATATTGTAGGAGCGCCCGCCGCGCTCTGTCTCTTTCCGACTTATTGACCTGCGAGCCACCAGCGTTTGCGTTTACTACAGCCTTAATAAATTCACTACTGGATAAGGTCTCTTTCTGAATAATGGGAGGCTTAGTACACTTTATATTATACGCTGGTCTGTGGCAGTGGGCAGATCACATCTGTCGCAGAACCTAAGGCCGCTGGGGCAGAAGAGTTCTGGAGTGTAGAGCGCAGCGTGAGACGCCCCTCCGCCTGGTGGACCAGAGACCTAAATAAGGTGGCAGGAAGCGGCTGGATGCGAAGGCATAGGGCCGGGTGTGGTGGCGTTTATTGGGGAGCCTATGTCAAGCGGTGGACGTTGAAGGGATGCTGTGAGGATACACGGGTCTTATATGACAAACGGCTAAGAACAAAGTAACTAATTTACCTCCAAACATGTTCCTCTTAATCTATTCGGAATGCGATAAGTAGTGGAATGAAGTGTTTATTGTAGACCGTTCGTTAAGTAAACATTACAAAATAAATGGTCGGTAGAGTTGTCCGTTTACATTATCGGTCGTCTATTAACTTATCAGCGCTCGTATTTACTCTAAATAAAAATTATAGCTACAACTAAGTACGTAAGTTTGTCTAAAGATAAATAGATACTTAGTGAAGTGACAGTAGCCACAAACCATAACGTGGAATGCCACTTCAGTTCAATTTATTATCCTGAAGAATTTTCATTCTTGTTGAATGAAATCATCGGTAATCAATGAGGAAACTATGTGCCTCCAAGTATTTAGGCTCGGCGGTTTGGGATGTGCGTTGATCAGGCAGTCTCTTCTATTGATAGTTATGAAGAAACCTCAAACAAAAATGAAGTCGCCTCAAATAAGTAACTAGGAACTTACTTAATACGAGTATCTCTCTCAACGATGACCTTTCACCTACAGATTCCCCGGCGCATTAATCTGGACAAATATTTAGAAGCTTCATACTGTGCCCAATACCCTATCTGTTCTGGCCAGAGTTTGTGATAACAAAACTATTTCGTTAACCGGGCTATTGCTAACACTCTCCCCTTCAAACTTTCTATTTAAAACATCTTTAAAATTAAAAGGCTGGCAGTAAAAATTATGGTAATTTTTAATTTTCCATATTAAGAGCCAACAACTAGCCAATAACTTCCGCTCATTAAATTACCAACAATTGAAAAAAAATTAGTATGTCCCTTGTCAACTTTTATTTGGAAAAAAATAAAAATGAATGAAATGGAAAAATGAAGACGAATGAAATGGAAAAGAAAACAATAAAGTGCCATCGGTTTTATTCATGGAACTAATGTACTTGTACGTAGTAAGTACATATTAGTTCCATAGTTTTATTACATTTTTTTAAAGTCGGCAATGATTGGAAATTTTTAAACAATTCCTCAAATAGGACAATATGTAAAGTGCAAAGTGTCGGTGAACTGGTGACTTGACCCACAAATCGGTCGCGATTTAGTTCGGGCACCAGTCTCCTGCAATCTCTTACATAATCTAAAATTGTACCTACAAGTACCTACCTTTGTTTGTACCCTGTTACTGTAAGTTTGTGGGAGAAAATAAATGACTATTTGATTGATTGATTAATTGATTGATTGAAAGACCGCTAACCTAAAAAACAAAATGGCGTAGACACGCGTTATGTATGTCAAAACAAAGTAGGTATTTCGAAATTCCACCCCTAAATCCTACTTAAACGAAGTGCACGAAGACTCACGTAAAAACTGTGGGTAACCTATTTCCCCGCCTTCATATAAATGGGCTATTATTTATACTGGTGGTGGTTTCCCCTGATTTCGCGTGCCACCATCATTATGCAGGCCGCAGGGAGTGTCGTGCCGTGACCCCACTGTCCTATCGATTGTACACCTGCCCGGCTTGTGTTTTGTTTAATTTAGGCCATGTCTGAGAATAAAGGGGATCCCAGACACGCGCGGCCTGCGGTGGCGGTGGCGGCCTGTTGTATCCCTATGAAATGTATGTGAGACTTCAGACATGCGCGGCCTGCGTTTGCATATTGAGGCTGCGGCCTGCGATAGGCCGCCACCGCAGGCCGCGTGTCTGGGATATGCTTAAAATGGTTAATGCCAAGTGTAGTAGGGATTACGGAAGAAACGCCATATCTTGTAAGTACCCCATGTATTAATTCAAATTCAAAATTGGAAAAAAGAAGAAAAACATTGGAGAATATTCTCTTTTGATGTCAATTCTGTCTAAAACTAAGTACCTACTCTGTTTCCACCTGTACAGCCGAAAGGGGAACAAACAGCAACAAACCCAACAGCAAAGGGGCCTGCCTTTGTTTTACCAATTGGTAATATGAAATGAAATGAATGAAATGAAAATTTTTATTTCGGAAAATAATAAGTACCTATCTTGTAAGTAATAGCTACCTATCTTGTTGTAAATTTTAAAAAAAGATAAGCATAGATATGGTCTTGTCCGTTACCAAAAGACGGGAAACGGAAATTTTAAGCAATTATTTATTTGAATCATAACAGGTGATTTTTTTCTAAATTTGTCCGCTTCTATTCCCAGCTCAGGTGATTTTCAACCGACGAAAAACAAAAGAGGAGGAGATTCTCAAGTCAGTTTATTTTTTTGTGTATGACCACCCAAAACTTTTTAAGCGGTCCCTAAACGATCATGCGACATGACATGCATTACGTTTACGTAAATTATAATGCTGCATGATGGATGCAACGGTCAGCACGTAGTTTGCATGTTGCACGTCAATCACTACAACTAGACGGTCATGCACGAGTGACTGCACGTAGTTCATGTCATACAGCATGATCGTCCGCAGAGCAGTCCGATTTTGTTAATTAAAAAATCTTCGAATGAAAAACAACAAAACAAAAAAAGGGTTGTTTAGGCAAAAAATTCCTTTTTCGAGTACTTTCTCCCAATGACGCCCTGTATATATTATCATTAAATGACTTACTCTATTTAATTTTTTTCATTTAAATTAAACGAATAATTATTAACTAGCATAGATACCTAAACTACGCTCAATTATAGTACAAATACCTAAACCTTCCCTCCGAATACGATTACCACATACGTACAGACAATAATAACCTATTTTTGTAACCTTTTACCTTGGGGGTGTGACGATCTAACCTTCAGCTAGCTAATACACATATAACATTACAAAAAGTATATGTTTTGTGAACTTAAACTTTATTTACTTAGTGCAGAATAATTTTAAAAATATTACAGGAAGTTTATACAGTTAGAATAAAGAATTAAATTCACCATGAGAAGCATCATATTGTGATGCATATCGTCTTATCCCCAAGGTAAAAGGTTACAAAAATAGGTTATTATTGTCTGTACGTACTTATGTAAGTATGTGGTAATCGTATTCGGAGGGAAGGTTTCGGTATTCGTACTATAATTTGGCGTAGTTTATACTTATTAAACCCTAGTTAATTAATTATTCGTTTCATTTAAATTACAATTTTTAAAAAGAGTAAGGGCTTCTTTCACCACTTCCTGATATTGTTACAGATAGTAATCTTAGTGATAAACTAATCTATCAGATAAATCTGTGTGATAGACTATATAAAATGTATATAACACCTTGCTCTATATAACACCTTGGAAGCGGTGGTAGATAAAAAATTGACGTTGTATAAATGTACCCAGTGTACTTACATGCAATAAAATAGTTTTGACTTTGACTTTGTATAAGATATAGGCAATCAGATACCTGTGAAACCAAAAAATAGGCTATCTGTCAGATAACCTGCAGATAGGGTATCTGGGACTTTATCAGCAAGCGGTGTAAGAGGCCCTAAGTCATATAATGATAATAATATCATTGGGAGAAAGTACTTGAAAAAGGAGATTTTTGCCTAAAGAAGACTTTGTTTGAGAGCTGTCAGTAAATGTACTTAATTTTTGAGAAAAACCCATTGGTACACGGCCCAGCCGGGGATCGAACTTCGGAGCCTTGGATAATATCTTATAGTCGTTTATAAGCCTGTACCGCCTCTTGTGTCTGTACATGTCATTGTATAAGTCCCTAATATTTATATGTGTACTTAAGTTTTGTGACGGTCGCCGCCGGTTTATGACAATAACGCAATAAGTCTAGCCCGAGCACCGCGTGACAAAAATTGTCATTGTCACATATAGAACGGGAGGTGGCTCATTGCCGTTTCAATTAAAAACAATATAATTCCGCTCGTGACAGAACGAGCGCAACTGTCTGATATATGAGCGGGAGTAAGGGTCACGGTAAGCGGCGGATGGGCACTTTGAGCGGCTTTGAGCGGCTGTAGAATATGCCTCGCCATAGGTTTTTGTTAGTTTAGTACGGATCCTATTTCCTAATAATATTGGCAAGAGTTTTTTTTTTAATTTAAAGAGGGTTTTTTCTAAACGAAAATGTCACCCTCATAGTACCTACCTGTCCACAAGCACATTCAAGTTAATTAACTAAACTATGTGCGATGTACCTACTCGTACATAAATAACCTATCGATGATGATTGATATTATAGATACAACCCTTACGTCTTTCTTATGATGACGTCTTAGTCGTAGTGGGAAATACGACATTGTGATCTGATAGAAATAAAAATGAGAGGGCCCATAAAACAGAAGGAGGTGAATTCAGACAAACGGAAGATGGCCAATTGCTAGGTTATTTTTGGACGTAAGCGGTGGGGCGGCGGTAATAAACTGACTCGGTTTATGACTACTTGTATGTCAATTGCGATATTCGAAGCATTGTATCACCGGGCGACGAGAAAGCACCAAGAATGTCTATAAAACCCATGAATAAATAAAATAATGTATAAATGTTATACATATATTAGTGAGATGAACGGCGAAAGAGGTGTGTCAGGATCGCGATACTTGGCGCTCCGTTCTTTCTGCCTACACCGCCTGGGACATAGCGTGAAGATATGTATGTATGTGAACGGCGAATGCCCAGTAGGTACACCACCACAAACAGCTACTGTTTAGTGGTACTAAATAGTAAATAGATTTAAGATTCTCTTGTATAATAAATAAATAAATAATGAAAAAAAAATACGGAGCCCCGCCGCCCACCAAAGAGATCCTAACTCTATGATAAAACGTTCTTGGAAAGCACTCTATTGACACAAGGAGACAAAAGCGATTTTCAAAAATTTCAATCTTTTAACACTGTCTGAGAATGCGAATTTTGTTAATTTATTTAGAGAAGAAAAATAACGTAACAAAAATAAAATTTACTTTGTGAGTTTTTGTTTTTCCTGTAATTCGACGATAAGCCAAATTAATACCCGACATTATTTTGAAGTTGGATGACTATGTTATATAATAATAAGTAAGTTAGGTAAGTAGTCTTTAGGTATTTAACATTAGCTATCGGAGATACGGAGACACCGCCTCTACCCGCTTTTAATAAACCTCCCGCGTTGAACTTGCTGAAAACCAACCATGAAAACCCCATTCGTATCCATTCAGTGGTTTTGGAGACAAAGAGTAGCCACGCGAAAATCTACCGAAAGTAAATATGGACTCATATCAAAACAAACAAAACCAGAAAACTATCCGATGAGTCAGTGAAGATATGAATGATGCCATGAACAATGCGAAACAAACGAATATAATTACTGACAATGGCTTTTAAAACACTAACAAATTTAACGAGTGAACTAGTTAATTTATGAGATGGGAACAATTAAATATGGCGAGCAGACTGTCAGGCGCATATTACATAAAGTGTATTAAGCTCTTAGCTACAGTTTTTAAGGTCTAGTCTCATATCAGTAATTCGATTGTTTTGTCCGGTACCGAACTACCTATACCTATTATTCTTTAGTCTCAGTACTTCGGTTCCTCATCCGAACTAAAGAATGCTCAGTAGTTCAGCTAGAGATTATTGGTTTCATTCATACAGATGGTGTCATACTCTGATTCATTAACATTTTCTGTAGATTAGGTACTTAGACAAATTTTCAAGACCCATGGTGTATTATTGTTGTCTAGAAGGCGAGGGGGTTGTATGTGATTCCATTATTTTCTTGTTTTTACCGACTTCCAAAAAAGGAGGTACTATGTTCGGCTTATATGTATGTTTTTTTATATATTTTTTACGTATGTTCACCGATTTCTCCGTCAATTGTGGACCGATATTTTTTTTATTATTATAATAATATTTTAATTAAATTAAAAATAGGTATCAGGTTTCTGTCTTTTGGATAAAAAAAAGTTATTTTACGCTTTTTAGTTTATGTGTTTTTGAAGTCGGTTTCATTTTTTTGTTAAAAAGTTTTTTCTTTAAATCCTCTCTTTTTCTAATCTTGTTGTTTTCTCTTTTACAGCTGAACCCTCACGTGAACGACTTTCAGCGTCGGTACGTGTCCGAAGTGAGAAGATGCAGCGAGATGGAACGCAAGCTTCGTTGGGTCGGAGGAGAGTTACCAGAGCCACCTCCTCCGCCGAAACCCTCGCCGCAGAGTCTTAGTCCCAGGGAGATCAACATACTGGAGGTAAGACAGGAAGTTGCGATATAGAATCGAGTGAAGGACTTCCAGCGTCGGTTAGAGTCTGGAGTGAGGAGATGTAGGGAGATGGAACGCAAGCTGCGGTGGGTAAGGGGAGAGCTGCGAGAGAGTCTATGTGCGTGGACCCCCCGCGAAAAATGATAGGATGACATCAAAATCACATTAAAAGAAAACTCTATGTCTCTCCTCATGGTCGAGACGATAAGGCCATGATGCTCTGAGATATTAAAGATTGTTATTATACTACCCTGGCAAACTACATTTTCAAATAGGAATACCATGTAAATTAGTATATTAAAATTTACATGAAATATTTCGTGCGAATTAATGATAAGTAAACTAAAACAATCCACGATGATTATTCGCGTATTCGTACAAATTTCTCAATCCTCAAAAGCCAGTACCAAAACCTGTTGAAGCCGAGACCTGTTGAGGTCTCTTTAATTATCGTTTGGCATTCATTTTAAACCATGAAATCCAAAGGACTGCCATAGAACACGGCTGGAAAACGTGATGAAATTATCGGCTCAACGATTTCATACGGTGATTTCAGCGACTAGTAGAGGTACCTCAAATAAGTAAATGTGTGTTTCTACAGGAATATAAGTTAGTCTGTTTATTTTCTCGATGCGTTTATATTAGCAATGAAACCGTTAGAGATAAACCTTGTAGTCTATACTATAATATTATAAAGAGGAAAGATTTGTATTTTTGTGCGTGTGTATGTTTGTAATGAATAAACTCTAAAACTACTGTGCCAATTTCAAAAATTCTTTCACCGTTGGAAAGCTACATTCACCCTGAGTGACATAGGCTATATTTATTGCTAGAAAAAATCAGGGATCCTTACTAAAACTTAAGTAACGTAACCCAAGCTATTCTATCTCTATTTAGCCCGTGCGAAGCCGGGACGGGCCGCTAGTATAAAATAAAATGGAATCACTTCATTTCCAGGAAAGGATTGATTACATAGAATCAGAGATCCAAGAGATAACTCGCAACGCCAGAAACCTGAAGGCCGACTATCTGTCACTGAAAGAACTGAAACTGCTCATAGAAAAGACACAGACGTTCTTCCAGGATCACAGCGCTCACAGAAAAATCTCTGCATCGGTGCAGGTGTACAACAATGAAGCTGTTATTGGACATTTAGGGTTCATCGCTGGAGTGGTAGCAACAGCAAGGGTTCCATCGTTCGAGAAGATGCTGTGGCGGATATCGCATGGAAATATCTTCTTCAAACAAGCGCAGATAGATATTCCGCTGAAGGACCCTATAACGGTAAAGTATCATTATTTTAAGTTCGACCGACGATCGCATGTCTGCCCTTACAAAGAGAGTGCAGCTCCAATTTACTGAGCGATCTAAGTGTAATTGATAAACTTCTATCAAGTCAAACTTATGTAGTAGGTTTCCTTACGATGTTTGACTCACCGAAAAGCTTGTGGTAAGTATAATTATGTGTGTTTGTTTTAGTTTCTCAATTTGTTTAACATTGTTAAATTTTTTAATATGCAAAATGTCATCTTATAAAAATTTAGGGTTCCCGGTTACATCTTTAACCTCGTTATAAGCACTTACAGTACAGGTCTTTTGATGTACTTAACTTAAATGTTCAAGACTATACTCTGGATCTCCAATGCCGTTCGCATCTTTCATCAATTTTTTCTCCCAACTATGCACTTCAATATTCAGTTAAGAGGTCATATTGATTAGACGACTATTACCCATGATTTATGAGTCATTCATGACATGATACAAAACAAATACAATTCGAGAAAAATTGTCTAGGTACCTACCTCCCTTTGAGCATTGACTAAAATATTCCCTAAAATCTGCGTGAAATTACAGATGCGAAATAAAGTATCATTTAAATACGGTAACGCTTGAAGATATCTTCAACAGCGCAAATAATTCTCAATTCCACTCGATTTAGGTTAAATTGCACGTAAATTATAAGTTTCATAAACCAGTTTACACAGCTTGCCAAACGAAATGACAGCTTACGTTAGGCTGAGATCTAAAAGTTTGGTCTAGTACTCTTTATGTACATTTATTTGAACCTTTGGGTACCTTTATTTGAACGAGGTGCACGCCATTTAATTTTTAAATTGATCACTTCTTTATTTTCAATGTTATATGCATACATTTACATGCCTTTCATTTATTAAACGTATTGATCATTGACACTGTTCAAGCAAGCAATAGTATCTTATTTCCATTTTCAATTCGACAGTATGTAGTATCTTCTGGGTCAGCCCTTTCGTTTACGGCCTTATCATCACTTACCATCGGAACCTAAGGCCACTTTGTATAAAACATATCACATAACTGCAATGACTATAATCAGCTAGCCATTACCAGTGCCCGAGATTGGTTGACTGCAATTAAAATGAAATCAGTGCTGTGGTTACTGAAAGTTTCAAACCTGCAACAAGTAACTGAGGTGTTTATATTATGTGCACTTATATGGGAAACGACAAGTGCTGGGCGAGTAATGACCTCTGGTATAATATTGATTTTCATACTGTTAACCGCATTGCTTTCATAGGTTTTATAACCGAGAAGATGTTAGAGTTTAACATTATCATCGCTTTAAAAAATATATTACTATTTAACTAGACCTCGATGATAGGAGATCTTGATGATATCTGATTTTCATCAACCGACGAAAAAAAAAGGAGGTTCTCAATTCGACCCGTATATTTTTATTTTTTTTTAAAGAGCAGTCCGATTTTAATAATTCTTTTTCTATTGGATAGGGTCTACTTCGTTGGTCCCATTTAAATTTGAAGAAAAAAATTCTACCCTAAGGGTAGAAAATTAGGGGATGACTGATTAAATTCCTACTAAATTTTCATATTTAAACCAATCCTGTTGAAACTAGGCACAAATAAATAGTTCTAATGACCCTACAATATGACGGTGACCTGAACTTGATCTGATGACGGAGACGGAAGACAGTTGAGGGAACTCTTCAACGGTGTACAGCAGCTAACTCGTGTTTGGGCTTATTCATTCATCTTAATGAGAACTTTAAACCTAACTTATGATTTATTCGATTACGACTACCATCTATGGGTGAAGATGGACACGGAAGGCTGTCGAGGGAATAAATTAGTATATTTTAGTCACAAAAAAGTAAAAAATAAAAACTTTTTAACAAAAAAATTAAACCGTCGAAAAAAAGAAACTGAAAAGCGAAAAATAATAACAAGTTACCTTGTTAGTCTATAACTACGCTCCTACACTAATGTAAACCTAAGTAATTTTGAGTCGGCGCCTAATAAACAAGCAAATTAATTAAAGTTGATACGTAAAGTGAAATGATGGCAGCCAAGTTTACGTAAAGTGGAATGATACAAGCAATCAATGAGAAGATCATCAAATTAAAGTACGAAAAACGTGATAGTAAGTAATAAAAATAAAAGAAATTAATTTGTATGTGTGTTGGGCGCCGACTCAAAATTACTTAGGTTTACATTAGTGTAGGAGCGTAGTTATACACTAACAAGGTAACTTGTTATTATTTTTCAGTTTCTTTTTTTCGACGGTTTAATTTTTTTGTTAAAAAGTTTTTTGTGTTGTCCTCTTTAAGTTTGATTGTAATGTTATCCTCTATGTATTTTACTATTACTCTAGTTCTTAAAGAAACTCACCTGAATTATGAAATCTTACTCTTTACGAATTGTCTTGTTTGAAATTATGTCATTATCTTATTTCAACCAACAGACGACGTTTTGACCTGATTTATTTTACGACAATATTCAACCGCACTGCTGTCTTTAGCAAATTAGCACGGGACATTCAATACATCTATTTTAGTCGATGAAGGTTACGCATGTAACCAATCGGTTATTGAAATCATGTGGTAGTTAGCAAATAGTGTCTGCGACATTAGAAGTTCGTGTCAATATCAAAAATGTTTGTCTAATTAGTAATCTAATCGCGATAGAAGCTGCAGAAACTGTTATAGAATTTGTAAAGTAAACCTATTAGGACAAAAAATTAAGAAGATCGCAAAGAATATATTAAAACTACCTCTGCCTCTTCTATTATATTATTATTATCACCTAGCAGATAAAGGAGCTCATTTTAAATTTTAGTGTGTATCTTGAAAATCACTGACAAATCAATTCCTTAACCAGGGTCACGACCTCCTAAAGACCGTATTCGTGGTGTTCTTCCACGGCGAACAAATCAAGCTACGCGTGAAGAAGGTCTGCCATGGGTTCCAGGCCACGCTGTACCCGTGCCCGGCCACGTATAAGGAGCAGCAGGAGATGCTTGCCGGCGTGGTGATGAGGATCAAGGATTTGGAAATGGTATGAAATCACATGTAAATCACGATGAAGTCAAACTGTTTGGCTCCGGCCGTGTTTGTAACCGAGTTTTGTAACCAGCTACAAACGATTTTTCTTCTTTTTCTGTTCTTTCTTTGTTTATAATGTCTTTGTTTGTAAGCGAGTTACAAACGGTTATTATCGGATCTCAAATTTTCTTAGTTCGTAGTTAAGGCACGCCTAAACGGCTAAAAACACGGCCGGAGCCAACTATTTTAATCATTGTTTTACTTTTGCATGTGCCACCTAATTACTAGTCCAGGCTATAGACTATGTAAATCCTCAAGCCTTCTCTTCTAACCCTTCTTACTACCAGAAAAAACGGTTTATATTTAAAGAACTTATTTTGAAATTATAGGTACTAGAACAAACTGAACAGCACAGGCGCTTAGTTCTGACGAACATAGCGAAGGATTTCAGTACGTGGATGATGGCTGTGCGGAAGGAAAAGGCTATCTACCACACCCTGAACATGTTTAGTATGGACATAGTGAAGAAATGTCTGATCGCAGAATGCTGGGTGCCGAGGACGGACTTGTACACAGTACAAAAGGCATTGGAAAATGGGGTGGTAAGTTATTAGGTGTTTTTCTAGAAATACATCGTTAAAAGAGAAGACTATACATAAAATATTGACCGTGTCATCAATGCGGAGGGTTCGATTCTCACTGGGAACTAACACTTGGCACAATTTGTATTTGGTCTCTTCCCTTGAAATGTCTAGTGTAGTTAGCTCATGGATCTAACCATGAATCACAATTTTCCAGAAAGCGAGTGGCATGCCAATACCATCGATCCTAAACCAGGTGCCAACTAATGAGACGCCGCCGACTTTCAACAGGACAAACAAGTTCACAAGGGGCTTCCAGAACCTCATTGATTCCTATGGAATCGCCAGCTATAGAGAAGTTAATCCAGGTATAGTTCTGAGTCCACTTGCCGATATCGTGAGGTAAATGACCTAAATAATATAAAGGTTAAAAAATTGGATGAGTTCCAAGTAGTCGCACTGTCATGTTTATGTGTGTTTAGGTAGACGTATCGCTACTTTCGTGACATGCCTACTACAATGATCTATAGTTTGGAAGTTCAAAAAATTATTGATTTCCACAAATTAATTTCATCTTACTAGCTTACACATTTTTGCCGTATATGTGGAATTACAGAAACTCTAGGATTCGTGTGATCACTTTTTAGGTCAAAAGTTATAGGAAGTTAAAAGATTGCGAGTCTTATGCGTTAAATGCAATCTGCATAGGGACTCAAACACCCCATGACAATAGCGACTATCGGCTATAGACTTACCAAGTTATCAGCTGTGAACTGAAGGGTGAACCATGCCCGTCATTCTATTTAATTTGTGCTGACGACCGAATGACATTCTGCGTGGTTCCTGAATCTGCCACTCCACAGATAACTTGGTACATCTATACGCCTATAATAATGTCTAATAAAATAATGTTTGTTTCAGCTCTGTACACGATCGTTACATTCCCATTCCTGTTCGCCGTGATGTTCGGTGACGTCGGCCACGGTCTCATCATGACCATATTCGCTGCCATCCTGGTCATCTACGAAAAGCAATTCGCCAAAAAGAAGATCGACAATGAAATCTGGAATATTTTCTTCGGTGGCCGCTACATAATATTGCTCATGGGGATATTTTCCATTTATACTGGATTAATATACAACGATATATTCTCAAAGTCGTTAAACATATTCGGAAGTAGCTGGAGAAATGTATACGATAATGAAACTATACTCAGCAATAAATTTCTAGAACTAAATCCGGCCACAGCGTATACTCAAACACCTTATCCGTTTGGATTAGACCCAGCATGGCAGGTACATACCTACCTGATAAACCATAATAATCAAAAACAAACATTTCTGAAGATATTCAGATAATTCTAATTTGGTGCAATTTTCAGTTCGCAGCAAACAACATAATATTCCTGAATTCATTCAAAATGAAGCTGTCGATAATTTTCGGAGTAATACACATGGCCTTCGGTGTAACAATGAGTGTGGTAAACTTCAAGTAATTACTGTATTCATAGAATTAGATTTCATAGTATGAATTAATCATTTCAAATTTGAAATCATTTCTTAACCGTTGATGTTTCTTCGACAGTTTCTTCCGGAAGCCCGAGTTGATCCTTCTGCAATACATACCGCAGATACTATTCTTGTTGTTGTTATTTTGGTACCTGTGCTTGCTCATGTTTATGAAATGGACCATGTATTCCGCAGTTTCCGAAGGTGAGATCTACACATAAAGCACATCTCTAAAAAATTACAAACATGTTTTCCAGGCAAAATATTCAAAAATTTGTTTCAACTGATAATATTAAACTTATTTCTCCATCATTTTACAGACGTAGCATACGGAACGTCTTGCGCCCCGTCAGTTCTCATTCTCTTCATCAACATGATGCTGCTAAAGAAATCTGACAAGAAAACTGATGACGATTGCAAACCGTTTATGTACGACGGTCAGGATGCATTGCAAAAAACCTTCCTCGCGCTGGCTTTTCTGTGCATACCAGTTATGCTGTTCGGAAAGCCGATATATCAGATGATCCAAGATAGGAAACAAAGGGTACAAATAATCTTAATTTCTTATCTTTCAATTATTAGTTGACTCGATGAGCCAAAATAAGAAACATTGATGGAATAAAATATGACTTTTCAAATGGGTCCCGTGACTTTGTCCGCGTTAAAAAGTACTCTTATATGGCCTGTTATCCTGATTAAGCAACAAACATCCGAACGCAAAAAAATCCAAACGTTCGCATTCAAAATAGTAGTGGGAGTAACGGGATAGGATTGTATGGGGTAAGACGGTTTATTACCAAGGGTTCTAATGACAGAAATCTGGATTTGACGGTAGTAAATTTAATCTTCGACCTGTGAAATTTTAAATCTACTAAAGAAGAAACAATAATCTTGTAGCTACACGATAGATAGTAGTCTTGCCTTCCTTGCTAAATCTACAAAACAGGCAAATAAAATTAATACCTATATAGTATCTTTGAAACAGTGATTTGAAAGAACTGATCAATAATGTATTTTTGCAGCAATATCAACATGGAGTGGAGAGTGGTGATATCATAGAAGAAGTGAAACCTAACCGTGAAGGCATGGGTGAAATAATGATTACCCAAGCAATACACACCATCGAGTACGTGCTGGGGACTGTGTCGCATACGGCCTCGTACTTGAGGCTGTGGGCGCTATCGCTGGCACATGCGCGTGAGTTCATTTGAAACTACATTTACTTCTAATACAAAGTTGCAACTTGCAGCTAATGAATTTGCTGTGTGAGGGCAACAGTTTTAATCCAAATGGATAGAATTTGAAATCTTTACTTTATAAGAAAAAAAATGGTCTAGCTACTCTAAAACTACTTAAAGCGTAAAAGGAAAATATTTAGGAGGCGCGCGCGCCCACCAAAGAAATCCTAACTCCATGGTTGCAACAGTTACCCAAATGTTTCACATGACCCTATTATTTTTAAAGATTTTCAAGTTACAGCTAAAAGTTAAATTGCCATTTTAAATTTGGATCCAAAACCTAAACCTAATTATACTGGTAGAGTTATTTCGCCTTTTGTAAGTTCTATAATTGGGTACGTTTTAATAAAGTTCGCTGGTTTTAATTTATAAATGATGCACTATTTCTTATATTTAATGTTTTGTCATTTAACCGGGCTTCTGTTTTAAAAGCAGTTTGTTTGAACCCTCAGAGCTATCAGCAGTCCTCTGGCAGCGGGTCCTCAAGATGGGGCTCGGCGGAGGATCAGCTCTGAATGCAATAACTCTCTACGTCATCTTCGCCGTGTGGGCGTTCTTCACCTTTGCCATCCTTGTCCTCATGGAGGGGTTGTCTGCTTTCCTGCACACGCTGAGATTGCACTGGTAGGTATTAAATACCTAATAGTGTAAATACCTACCTTTAATACTTATGTGTAACTATGTGTAATTTTGTGTTTACTTCTGTCTGACTCACTTTAATGCTTTCTTTTACAAAAATTGCATTTGCAAGGTACCTGATTGTTAGGATAACAAGAAGTTTACCACTAGATATGTCTGCTCTCTTGCCGATAATAATTGATAAATATTCACTCTAATCTAGAATCAGAATTAGAAACGTAGACAGTATCTTTCGTCTGGGTATTTTATACTCTATTCTGGTTTTAAGTTATTCTTAAATTCTCAGTTCTTCATATTCTAGAGGTCCTCTGGTAGTTTGTTGCATATCATTTATATTGCTTTATTGTTGATAGCGGCGGTTACGAGATGTACCTATAGATAGAGCGGTTTACGAATATCAACTAGGTACTTTTCTTGGCGGCTGCAAGTTTGAAACTCAATATGCAAAGTATGACTAAATCTTAATACCAATCGAGACTCAATGTCTAAAAGATCTATTTGGACACAAACATCTGCGTGAGTCGCGAGTTATTTTTAGCAACGAATCATTCCCTGACAAGAACTATTTTCGTAAATGGTGTACTTACTTCTAAAAATATCAACCCACCCTTTATTGTGGTGAGAGTATACTCAAAATACAGTTAAGCTCACAATTACCCGCTCTAAATTCCTACCAAGATTCGTACATTTCAGAGAGTTCAAGTTCGAAAGCTTCCTTTGTCAGAGGATTAGTGGAAGAATCTCCAGTTACGGGTTTAGTCCGCATCTTATATCACATGATTAAGTGACCGTCCAATGCAAAACGACCATTCAAATTCAATTTTTTTTAAAGACATGGTTCTTTTACATTGTGATTAGAACGTAAAAATGCAAAATAAAAAGCTTAATTACTTTTTGAAATTTTGAATTTATGGTTGTTTTGCATCGGAAGAGTGATGTAACCCACCCATTTATTGTAACTTTTCCAGGGTGGAATTCATGAGCAAGTTCTACGAGGGTCACGGGTACCCGTTCGTTCCGTTCTCGTTCTCCGTTATCCTGGAGCACGACGACGAGGACCTGAAGGCGGAGACCAACGGGGGACCGGCCGAGTGACACTCGGACTCGCGTGACAACGAGGATAATGTCACTTCCGTGTTCAGAGTCTGGACTTGTTCAAAGGATTTACGATAATAATGTCCAATCTGAAAAATGTCCACTCTGAAAAACGACCAATCTGAGACATTGTATAAATAATTGTTTACTTGAGACTTACTTTATGAATATGCAAAGTCAGACGAAACTAAAACAAACAAAAAACATTCCATCTGGACAACTACTCACTTCAACCTGACGGATTAAAACAAATTTAATAAATATATATTGAAGAATTTTAAAAATCAGCGCTAAAAGCGTGCTGAAGTTTCTAACGGATGCAAAGCTTAGCACTAAACTAAAATAAGTAATAAGGCGACGCTCATAATAGTATGGCGACGATCAGTAATGGTCGCAGTGATAAGGCTGGATAAGCCTCGAAAGAGCTCCACCACAAATAATAATAAACTAGAACAGAAACCATTTAATTTCATCATTAAGTTTTAATACCTAATAATATTCTTTAAGATAGTTAACAAAAAGTTTGTATTGCGACATTATTCAGTTAAGACGTTATTCAGATTGGACTGTATTCAGCTTGGACATTATTCATTTCGAGAATGGTCGTTGGACATTTTTCAGATTGTACATTATTATCGTAAATCGTTTATAGTAGTATCGGTCGGAATAGTAAGTATATCAAGCGATTATATTTAGATGATAAAGCAGAAAGAGAAAGTAGGGTGTAAGTGAAAATTATTAATGATCATCGGGTAAAACCTAACTCCTCATGAATACTGGTAGAAATGTCTTATGGAATACAATATGCTGCCTTATAAAAAGGTCAACCAAAGGAGGTAGATAAACACCCGACGAAATGCGAAATTCTTGAAGATATTTTTAGAAAAACATAGGTAATGATGACATGGAATCGAAATGTATAGTCGAGATCATTAATATTTACATTTTCGTACCTTGTCGCTCTTTTGCAATTGTCTGGTCAATGTAATTGACGCATTCGCTCTTGACATAAGCAAATAGGTACATTAGAGTGACCACTTGAGAAGGTACTAAACTGGTCAGATATTAATGAACTCTACTGTACCTCATGAATATTGACATCTCTAAAACTATACGTAGGTAGGTCCGTTTCTTTAAACTAATTTTATTACCTTTAAATAAATGTTGGCACAAAAAATTATCGGTTAAATAATAGAATAACCACTAAATAACTAAGTACATTATATTCACACCACTATATTGTTACGTACACCCTTTACAAATGTACATAATTGTACCTTTTGTAGTTGTAATAAGGTTGACACATGTGTGTATCAATTTGTATGAAAAAATGTTAGTAATATTACTGACAAAGATATTGTCATTGTTATAGGCTTTTACGTTGTGTGAGTTTGATATATTCTGATAATTATTATATTATTATACACTTTAAGGACACCCAATTTATCCTAGTTATTTAAACTTGCCTGCCTATGTTAATTTTGTTATATCTATTTGGTTTTTGATGCTCTATGTCGTTATATTATTTTGTTAATACCTATTCGCTAAATACTAGAAGTAGTTTTCTTAGTGCCTTCAAAATTAAGATTTGGTTTTAACTTTTAATTATTCGTAATGTTAAATTTTAAGCAAAGACAATCTATTATTATAAAATTATTTCTAAAATGTATAATAAGGAAAAGAACAATGTCTTTATTAAACTCAAATAATAAAATAAGCTAGAAAGACCTTTTAATATTTCTCTACAATATACTAGATGATCTTTTTATAAGTAGGTACGGTACAATTGGCAACAAATATTGTAAGCAATCGAGACCATAATATTTTCTAACATACCTATTTGGTGCCTATTATAAATATTATAAGTAATATCTAAACACTTTAAAAATCTATGATGCCCATGTGTAATTTTTTATAGATATTAATGAGAACGTACGATGTTGAGAATCTAAAATATCTTTAGAAAATATACCAAAAACGTTTAACGAATACGTTAGAAATATATTAATAGAAAACATCTAGTTGTAAATGGACCAACATTTGAGGCCTTATTAAATGTACAGAATAAAACAGTATAAGATCGGGTTTATGAGGGATTATTATTTCAATTTTCAACTGAAATAGTGGGAATAGATGTCATTAATTTGTCAAAATAAAACTATATTATAGCAAACCCTTACCTTTATTCAACTTTGTATGTACATAGTCCAACAGCACAATATTTTACTCCATCTCAATACACTGTAATATTAACTCAACAATACCAACGAAAACAAAAAATACACTTATTTTACCAAACTCCTCAAATAAACGAATTTTACTCGAACCTGCGTATTATTTTACGATTGTACCAATAATGCCCCCCTATTTATAGAAACATATTAAATAAACAAAATTACGCGTCAAATTCCAAACATGTGAACAAACGACAAAAGATTTAAAGAAAATTACATCTGTTCAAATTTGTATTGTATAATTTCTATTGTGAATGTTATTTATAATCACCGAGTTCACGTAAAAATACGTACACTACATTCTCGCAGTTTCCTTCATGATCGTTTTCATGTTAATAATTATAACAATATGTTTTCATAATATAAAACTACAAAATGTACATATTAAAAGACCATAATTATTTGGACGAAGTGGCCTCCACTAAAACACTAACTTTAGGATAGTACCTAATTGCTAGCCATTATCGAATAGTTCATTCAAGCACTGCACAATTTCTTTAGTCTGTTTTATGCCCTACCTTAAACACATCCGCACCCATAGATTTCAGAAAAATCTATGTCCGCACCCATCCAAGACTAGACAGAAAAGTAGAAGAAACAAAAAACAGAAGATAGCGACACGTACGGTCGACCGCACGTCAGTGGTAACTGGTCAGAAAACCAGTATAAACTGGTCTCTCGTAGTACTGAAACTCCCTTTAGGCTACGCCAGCTCAAAGTCAACAGTTTTTACTCCACATTTCTTCCCTAATATCACGCCACGCTACAAAAAGCGGACTTTCCGCTGAGTACCGTCGATTGGTGCAGATCTTTAGGGCTCCCGCATCCGCCTGAGCAGCGCCTGCAGCGCTCTGGCCCGCCGCTAGGAGCACCCGTGCTTCTGCATCCAGTTGGTGTACTTAGCGACGTCTGCGGTGGTCACGGTGCGGCGGGTCTTGTCGACCGCTGCGTTCAGGTCGTCCCTGGAGACGGGCGCTTCGAGCTCGGACCTCTTGATGCCGCGGATTTCCTCTGGACTCTTCCCGGCGATTTTGCGACGCATCGTCATCATGGCTGCGTCTCTGATCAAAAAAACAAGTGAAATGTTATAATAAGTACCTAATGGCAATACAAATAGAAATGACGATCATCATCATGATATCAACTCTTCAACCTTCACTGTTCGACATAGGCTTTCCCTCAATGAACGCCACCACATCCGGCCATCCGCATCAAGCGGCTTCCGGCTACCTCGTCGGTCTACCTTGGGTCCCACACCAGTAACAAATTCTATTCGTTTTTGGCTGAGAGCATCACAACCTGATTATTTTCACTTGGCCTTAGCCTCCCTCCGCCTCCCGCTTCCCTACCTCGCCCGCCCGCTCGCGTGTTGACGCGTCAGTACCGTTCGCGTTCAATAATTGTGAGAGGCCGGGCCTAAGTGACGTCGTGCCATTAACAAATGATGTTAGAGGTGAAGATTTCTTTAAGTAACTGCTTCTTACACAATATTTTATTTTTAATTGAAAATACGGGTCTTACACACGAATAAGTTTTATTTACCTTGCCCGACGTTTCGTGTGTAAGTAATAATTATACAATTATATAACAACCCGTAAATAATTATATAATTATAAATAAATAATCATTTATTCAATATTTATTTCTTAATACTTTCTCAATAGTTTTTGCACACTGTACCTATAACGGCGGGGCGACGGAGGCGGAAGCGGGGGACGCGGAGTGATTCATTATAGTTGCAGAGTAGTACCTGTAGTTTTCATCCGCAGCATTTCTGATAGGTACTAGGATGATGATGATGATGATCCTAAAACGAATCGATTCCACCTCCGGATATCTCGGGTACTTTCCTTGTCAGTAAAACCATAACACAACATACTTCCTGCCAAATTGTAATAAAAGACCAAAGCACATCATGAGGTACCTGCAAAGGTTGCAGATGTCGGAGCCGCTGTAGCCGTCCAGCTTGGCGGCCAGGTCCGACAGCGTCACGTCCTCGGACAGCGCCACGTCACTGAGACACAACTTCAGGAGTCGCACACGTGTCGGCTCTGCAATACAAATTTTTGTTTACCGCGCCGAAGCCGAGTATAAGTTTTTCCCGCGGGCACAGCTTTTCCCAAGGTATCTATAGCCTATGTGTTATTCTGATGACCTACTTATTTAATCTAAGTATATTAATTATCTAGTATAGGTATAGTGTCATCAAAATCTGTTGCGTATTTTTTGCGTAAAAGAGTAACAAACATCCTTACAAACATCCAAACATCCTCACAAACATCCAAACATCCTTACAAACATTCGCCTTTGTAATATTAGTAGGATTGAACTAAGCTTTTGGAAGCCATTGTTAACTTTGGCACAAGAAAATTCTTCTCTTGTTTATTTTTTCTCACTATAAATAAAGTCATTCATTACATCGCGCTATATATTGCAGCTTCTAGGTCCATTTAGCCAAAAAGTTAAATCAACAGCCTATTGACATGTCCTTTTCCAAAATGTCCATTTGTATTATGTCACAAAAGCGCTCTTAATACTTTGTAGGTAATTTTCAATTAAGCAGATGTCAAGTCAGTTCGTTTAAAAGCGATGTGAAATTAATATAAAGAATCCTCACCATCAGGAAGACCGATATAAACCCTCTTCTCAAACCTTCTTCTGAAAGCCTCGTCGATATCCCAAGGGTGGTTTGTGGCTGCCAGTACCATTATCACTTTGTCTTTGTTACTGAAACCAAAATCATTATTTACATTAACTTCCAGGTCCTGATGACTTCGTTGGTTAGCAGGATGCTTGCAGCAAAGTTGGCCTTTGAAATTATTGCTGGTTTAACTAGATTTCCCTTACAGCATCTCCACTTCGTTATCACTGCACGCGGTGCGGTAGATAAAAAGATTACGTTGTATAAATGTACCCAGTGTACTCTTAAGCATTAAAATTTATTTTGACTTTGACTGGTGTCTTAAGGCCTCATCATTTATATTCTGCAACCTGAAAACGGCTGTCGGCACATCTGTCGCAGAACCGACGGCCGTTATGGCAGACAAGTTCTGGAGTAGAGACCGCGCACCTAGTAAGCGCGTACCAGGTGGATAGACAACCCAAAGAAGGTGGCCGGAAGAGGCTGGGTGTGAAGAGCGGTGGACCGGGTGTGGTGGCGTTCATTGCGGAAGCCCTATGTCCAGCAGTGGACGTTGAAGAAATGATATGGTGATGATGATGATTTATATTCTAAAAATGTCTTACAAGGCAGCAGCCAGGCCATCCATTTGTATGAGAAGCTCCGCTTTGAACCTCCTCGAAGCCTCGTGTTCTGAGTCGGCTCCTCGCACTGCGCACAGCGAGTCAACCTCGTCGAGGAATATCGTGCTGGGTGCGTAGAAAGCCGCCTGCAACCAATTCCACCAACATATAACTAATCCAATCAATAATAATGGCTTCTCTCTATTTGAACTTAAGTAAATTTACTACTTTCAATCAACCTCTCTTCACTGTTGCAGCTTAGGCCTACCCTCTCACCAACGAGGGTGTTAGAGCCATAGTCCACCACGTCGACGCTAGACCAGTGCGGGTTGGTGAACCTCACGTGCGCCTAAGAATTTTCTCAGGGTATGCAGGTTTCCTCACGATGTTCACCTTCACCGTTTGAGAGCAGCCAAATTGCTCCTTAATTCCACAAAAATATGGTCCAAGTACAAGGTATAAACGATTGAAATCTACAAGTATCATTACAAACAACTTAGATTTACAAGATTTGGACTAAATTAGATTCAGAGTCGGTAACAAGCCGCATCAAAGGGTATTAGAACTTTAAACAATACAAAAAGATCTCATACTGGTAAAATGGTCGGTGGAAGTCATACGTAATACATCTAGTCTTCTCTAATCAATTGAATGAACAGACTGAGATATCGTTTCCTTTCATCTGTTCATGTCAGTGATATTAAAATTTCTACTAAGGAACGACTTCTTGGTACTCTTAAGCATAGGTACATTTCCAGTGAGTATACAAACCATACATATACTGACTGCTCTCAAACGGCGAAGGAAAACATCGTGAGGAAACTTGCATACGCCGAAGAAGAAATTCTTAGGCGCATGTGAAGCCCACCAACCCGCACTGGGCTAGCGTGGAGGACTATAGCCCAAACGCCCTCGTTGATAGCGTAGGCCTGAGCCCCAGCAGTGGGGAGATTAATAGGCTGTTGATGATACAAACCATATCAAAGAGAAGTCTGACGAGTTTCTCCGAATCGCCTCGGTACTTCGAAGTGAGGGTCGCAGAGGAAACGTTGAAGAATGTAGTCCGACACTCAGTGGCGACTGCTCTCGCCAGCAAAGTTTTCCCGGTGCCCGGAGGTCCAGTCAACAGTACTCCTTTCCAAGGTCGCCGGATACCCTGAAGTATTATTGTTAGTTAGCGATTACAATTGACGACTTCACGGAAGTCATATAATGATATAATACAGCAATTGACATTTAAAAATGTAATTTTGCTAATCCTTCGAATTATCATTTAATTTTGCCAAAATCATCATCATCATATCAGCCTGTAGACGTCCACTGCTGGACAAAGGCCGAAATAATGATCACAAAATATAAATATTCACTAAGAGACAAGCGATTACGATTGACACATTAATTGGTCACTGCATTTGGGTGTGGTGATCACAAATAAGGAAATAAATACTTAGGTCTGGTCTTACTATAAATAAATATAATCCAAAGGACCCGACTAACAATAATAATGTTTTGGACCAATTCACACACGGCTGTTTAGCCCCAAATTATGCCGAAGCTTGTGGTACTCAACAACTGATAAACATAGATTAGATTTATATAATTAGCTTTTACATTATTAAATTCATTACACATGTCATTAATACTGCGGGCGCGCACTGGGCCCGCACGGCACAATGTAGAGACGAATGGCTACGCCTGGAGGAGGCCTACACCCGACAATCGGGGACATCTAATTAAACTGCAGTGTCAGACACATATAATAATGAACATCATTACAATTCTATAAATGTATAATATATAAAATTAAAATAATAATATTAAATTTAAGTAAATAAATAGATTATGTAACATTTAATGAAAATAACTAGTTATGTACCTAATTAAAATAAAATCTCTTAATTAATTTATACTTTTTAAGATGTCAAATAAAGGCTTTTTTATTTTATTTTATGTCATTAATAATGTAAAAGGGATCGGGAAGCGTACATAAATACTTTTAAATAAATACATAAAATACATATAAACTAACGAATTTGACCCGTTTCTTTATTTGTTTATTAGGTAAGAACATAATATCGTCATGAAAATGTAGAGCCTTACAACTTGAATGGGCCAAAGGGTAACCAACGGTCCGATAACATCACTCACGCGAATCACCAATTTAAAGTAGGCTAGAAACAAGTTGGTCAGTTAAACATCCAAATTACTACCTCAGTATTTACCGAAATAACACCATTCTGTATTGTCTAAGCAATATAATAACGTTAACCTATAATTAGCTGGCGGTTAGTAGAAAGGTTCCAGTCTACATTGAGATATTGTGAGAAAAACCTCTTTAATGAAATAATCAAGATTCAGAATTTGAAAATCAAGAATATGTGGAGTGGTTCGTTTGTGCCATCTACACTATGTAAATCGAAAAACTCTTTTGAGACTTTTCCCACTTGAGCTAAGAACAAATACTGCAGCAGCTAGCTACTCGATAGCTAGCTTATCGACTACTAAGGGACATAATTACGAAATCGTTGATTATAAGTATTGCAATGAGAACGTTACTGCTTTTCCCATCGTGAGTTGTTTGATTATTATTTCTAATTTATTTCTCCCTGTGTTCGAAATAAATATAATTACGCACCTTAAAATAGTCAGGCATCACAATCGGCAAGACCATCGCTTCTTGTAAAACTGACTTCGCATCGTCCAGTCCGATGACATCCTTCCAGCGTACGTTAGGATTCTTCTGCAATATATCCCTTTCTAAAGTCTCCACTAGATGTATTTCGTATCCGGTTGCGTCGAATACTTTCTCGTCTTTTTCCAGTAACGTGACGTCTGGTCCTTCGGATGGTACGTCTTTCTGCACAGGTTTTATTGGTATCAGTCTTCTCCCTCTTGACCTGGCTAATCGTTCCATTGACCTACTTTTCCTTCCGCTGCCGACTGAAGCGGTGGAGGAAGGTTTTCGGGACACTATTGACGGTAACGTCGGCTGAATATCTGGATGGTGACGTCGTAACGTTCCCATCCATTTTTCTGTGGTAGGGTCCACCTGCTTGGCTTGCTCCATTGGATTTTCTGTAAATGTTTTCGCTTGTGTGGGTTTGACAACTGAAAGCAAAAGTGTTTGCTATAATGAGCATTAGCTTTCATTCAATTCATAGCATTCCATTTTGGTGCGTCAAAAATTCTGGGATCTAAAGAAACGAGTTCATTAGAAATTCGGAAGAATAAGAAAAGCCTCATTTAGCTAAAATCCGGCATGCTATTTTATTAGAATGATCCGAAATTCAGATAATATGGTGGTGTCCATAGTATGACAGTGTATAAACAATAATTATAGCTATCTGCCGGACTATCAAGTTAAAATCCTTAGTAGGTATTTTGCTCAAATCCGGTTTTTGTAAATATCCTGCAACTTATATGTTACAATGTGATATGCAATAAACATTATGATTATGATTATATGCATTTTTAGCTAATTATTAAGATTAAAGATTAGGTTGCTCTTAATTCGTATACAAATAGCAACACACTTAAGTGAACATTAAGTACAGAAGAGAGAAATAACTTCCTGCTCAAATAAAAGCAACCTCACTTTATAATTGAGAGTTCGCTGGCGGTCGCGTCGGGTAACTAGCGATGTGCGAGCGACGGATTCGGCGCCTCACGCACTCCCGCGCCACCAAATACATTTTAACTACATCATCATCAGCCTGTACTAGTCCACTGCTGGACATAGACCTCCCCCAAGGCGCGCCACTGAACCCGATCCTCGATTCTCCGCATCCAGGCACTGCCAGCCGCCTAACGCAAATAGTCGCGCCATCTAGCCGGGGGGCGTCCCACACTACGCTTGCCCAGTCGTGGTCTCCACTCTAGAACTCGGTTATCGGTTCTCCGGCAGATGTGACCAGCCCGCTGCCACTTCAACGTCCTAACCCTTTGAGCTATGTCGAAGGCTTTGGTTCTCTGGCGGATCACGTCGTATCGGATCCTGTCTCTCAAAGAAACTCCGAGCATAACTCTTTCCATAGCCCGTTGAGGGACTTTGAGTTTTCGGACTAGTCCCACTGTCAGTGTCCACGTTTGTGTGTATTTTAACTACAAATAATACTATCTCAAGCAACTTTCTTCACAAACTAAAATCGTCACGTCACCTTGTGTAGGCAGATGCCGCGTACCGTTAGCGGCATGGGTGTTCACAGTTTGATTCTTGGCCCTGTCCCTCCGCGTGTCGCTTCGCTCGGTGCGGAGTCCGTCGCGGGGAGGCTCGTCTTCACCGCGCTTGTCTCCGCTGCGACGGGTCGTCATCCTCGCGAACCCGAACGGCTGCAGACTGTCGCTCATCATCCGATCCATCATCCTGGCCATGTGGTGGAAGCCAGACGATGGGCTGCAAAGAGGTTTACGACACTAGTAAGTACAATAAAATGGAGCTGTACGGTCAGATTAAGACTAGTGTTTAATAGAGTTGTTAGAAGTTTTTGTATAGACAGACATGCCGATGTAGGATCTAGTTATTTTGCGATCTGGACCTGATCTGGATCTGGATCTTGCATTCTGAACCAACCTGTCATAGGGATGTTATTGGCTTCAACTCCAATGGATCATTTTTATTTGAACTTTCTTTGACCTACATACCCGGGATCACCACATTTTAAATTCTGGTGGTGGTGCTGCGGAAACACTCGAAAACTTATAATTAACCACCTTAGACATAACAATGAATACCGGGTAGAGGTATGACCGATTTGTGAATGTGAGCCATCCCAAATCTGGCTAGACCCAGCGATTATGGAAATTAGTACCAGATTTGATAAGTATGATCGTTATTTATCTCGTTCAAAATATTGAAGACATTGACGGTTATGAAGTGTCAACGTGCAACCTAATCCGACTATCTTCAGCTTACTCCTGGGTCTGCAAAAATTACTTACGTGAAGAACTGATCATTGTCAAAGTACTGCCTTATCCCCCTTACGTTAGGATACAAAAAGTCACCAAAGCCGAAATTCATTCTTCCTCTCAGTACTCTGAATACATTTAATAAGAACATATGTATTTTCTTTAAAGAAACATTTAAACGGAGGTCACTGCGGGTCGCGAGAACATAATTTGTCAGCTATAAGTGCGGAAAGTGTGTCATTAGGTACTTTTGTATGTTGAACCGGGTTGGAAAAATATCGTGTGCTATTTGACAGGATTGTTTGTGTTAGGTTGTCATAACGACGGGTTTGCGGAAACCGAGGGTTGACCGCCAGGATCGTGCGAGTGGCAGGATACAGTTAGGACACTCGACTCTGTAATCAGGAACTCGGAGAAAATGGAGATGCGCAGGGCGTTAGAAAATCTAACTTAGAAGTCACAAGAGTTCCCAAAAAACAAATTAAGAAGTTATTTTAAAGGATTTCTATTATTTTTAAAATTAAAAAGTGAATAAATAGAAAATCTTTAAAATAATATATTCAATTATTATTCATGCCAAGTATATCATTTGTCGTTGGCTGTCCTGTATTCTTTTTTGATAAGTATCTTTGTTTTATTACAATTAGTTTCACTATAGAATGGGTTTTATCTCCTTTAAGCCTTAATGTAGGTATATAGTGGTGTTTTATTATTATTTAAGATTTATCATTACCTATTTAAATTGTACCTTACCAATAAATAATATCCCAGTTTAATTGACCGAGCGAGCGAAGCGAGCGAAGCGTCTACGTTTCGAGACTGGCCAAAAATGCTCTTGTCCGGCTGTCTGTCTGTCTGTCTGTCTGTCTGTCTGTCTGTAATTCTCTACAGGTCGCATTTTTCAACCGATTTTGACGAAAATTTGGCATATGTATAAATTAATTAAACCTACAAAATGAGTAGAATAAAATTTTGAAAAACATTTTTTTTAGAGTACCTACCATACTCGCAAAGTGGGAGTGAACTTTTTTTTTCTTGTGAATCGTTGTTGTTGGATAGGTCTTTCAAAAATATTGCTGGTGTGTGAATACCATTTTTTCGATTTAGGGATCCGTTGGCGAAATATTAAGCTTTAAAGCGGTATTTTTTGTTAGAGTCACGTGTCCCCCCCCCCTGCCAGCTAAACGGTTGCTTCTGGAAATGTAAAAAAATTCATGGCAGTAGCATATATAACGTAGTTACAAGGAAAACTATTACGGCTAAGTAGGTTCTATTAGTTTTTGAGTAATAGTGGATCGACTTAAGAAAGTTGAAAAAATAAATTATGTTCATAGAACTGCATACGTAAAATGGAAAATTATTTTTTTCCGCGTGATATCCATGGTGTGGGGTATCGTTGGATGGGTCTTTCAAAAATATCGCGGGTGTGTGATAAACATTTTTCGATTCAGGGATCCGTTTGCGAAATAATAAGCTTTAAAGTGCTAATTTTTGTCACTTTAGTAGGTACTTTTTCTGTTTCCAAAGTTGACTTTTGTTGGTTTCTTTTAGGTTTGGTTTATAAGGGCTGGCGAGGTCTACTGTTCTCACGGAACTACTAGTAACGATTGCCATTTAATGTCCTACTGTATCATTACTTACACTGTTCTGCAAGATTGACCTCCTACTCCATGACAAATTTCAAGTCAGCGTATGAACAAATTGTAGGCAAAGGATTTTGTGCCTTACAGCTCAAGAAATAAAACCTTCATGTAGAAAAGTAATGGCAGACTAATAACATTTCTAATGGATTTTGTTTGGGTGTTTGAGGGTCCTTGACCGGTCCGCTTTTTTGTACGCCATTTCAGTCCGTGTAATAAATGAAATGAAAAAGTATTTAGGTATAGGCATAGTAATAGGTAATAGGGTAGGTATTCTCGAAAAAGCAAAATGCAAAGAGAATATAAGCCAATTTTGTCTTGAACCTGAGCGAATGTGCCTGCCCCTTTACGTCTCGACAAATCAAAGGATTTGCATTAAAGGAAATTATCTTGAAAACACCAGTTATATGTTGGTCGCAGGTTCAGATTCTACTTCCGTGTGAATTCCTTTCTGTTTCGTTAAAAGCCTGGCATCCGTGCTGAACCAAGCTGAATTTTCTTCATAACATCTATTGGGTCGGCAGACTGCAATTGTTTTAAAAATTGTCGATATCTCGATAGCTAATTTGTTTACTTCTCCGTCTGAATAGAGCTGGGTCTATAACCTTTTTTGACTCATGTACTGAGTGTGTCAAAGGGCATTGAATCATTGCATCGCATCGTTAGGTTTATAGTTTAGTTTATTACTCACACCTAGGTCGATAGCGTCATTAGTAGGTATCGATAAGGGGGCTTCGTTATCATCATCAGTCTATCGATATCCAATGGTTTTTGATGACGAACGATAATTTTAACCCGTCCCAATTTTGGGCATAGACTACCCTCCACCTAATTTATGAGTTTATCTTGTCTAGTCTGATGCTGCATACTCTTCACTCCCTCGTGTGCGTTACCTTTTCTTTTGTAGTATGTTGGATACTATACATTATATTATGTAGTTTCTTTCGTCCATCTATATACTATCTTTTCTTCTATTTGCATGGCCCGCCCAGTTCCATTTATTTTTCAGTGATCTTTGTGGTTATATTTTGTGTTGTTTCTTCTTTCCATTTCTGCATTTAGTACCTTACCTATTCGCTTTAGTCAAAACCTTGACTAACGAACTCAGTCTTCCTCATCCTACCTTTATTAATATTGTGTTCGAGTGTGTCAAAGTTCAATGAAACTGCGTGTTGTTACGTTTTAGTTTATTACATTTGCCCCTTCAACCACGCCTTTATTACTGGTGATTATGGGCAGCTACATGCCCTAGAAATCTTGAAACATTATGTTCTAATAAATATTAGGTATACAGTACGGTGCCAGCTCTGTCCGCAATAAAGTACAATGACATCTTCAGACCCTACTATCTAAAATAACACCCACTATCAGTATTCAAATTAAATTACTGTCTTCATAATACTGTGTGACAGTGATAGAAACATTTTTAGTGCTGTCACATTTTAACATTGTGCCTTCGGAATCGTGTATTTTATCATTCGCAAGTTATTCATCATCTTGGTAGGTACTGGTGGTGGGGCCAAAGTCACAATGTTTATGAAAGCATAGTTGATACTTTCCCATAAAGTTGTGAGTAGTGTTAGCTTGCTCTTTGGACTTTTGCCTATCGACTGGGTTGTCTGACCGTCTCCGCTTGCCCTTTAATCAATGAAAAAATAATTAGGGGTTATACTTAGTATTTCTCGACTTTCATATACGCTTTGGGACTTCTGTAGACGATCATGTTTTAGGTCAAGCCAGGCCAGTAGCACCTATCAAGTATTCTAGTCGCTGTTTTCCACCGCAAATGATAATGAAAATTTAATCTATTTCCATGGTCATAAAGCTATATATAAACGTCTTTATTTAAACAACTCAGCAAACTAGTCTCAAAGAAAATTCCCATGGCGAAACTTTCACACATGCAACGCAAGATTGCATAAGGTAAACGAACCTGTTGTTTACCGTCGACGGAAAGAGGGTAAACTTGACAGCCGGTACAGAATGTGTGCCAAAGGTCGTTGACTAGACACTCGCCATACGACGGGGTCATCGCACTGCGCTACATTCCATTCATTTGTAATTCAATCGATGACGGGCACGGAAAGACAGTCATTAATAATTTAGTTCTGAGACACATCATCAAGTTTCAACGTTAAAGGAATCTTTACTAGGTTAGGCTTTTCAACTGTGTGGCCAACTTCAACCTAAATAAGATAGGAATCAACTGGTCTAAAAATGACTAAACAATTATATAAAAAAGCGCTGGATTCATTATAATCTGATCTGCCACATGAATAAACTTGAAGAATCTAGATATTTTTAAATAGAAAATATACCAGACAGGCCGTACATACAGGTCTTAGATTTAGGTAATGAAATCTGTGATCTGTCAAAATAGACGAAGCAGGGTAAACAGCGCAGTAGCTCACTCACTCTCACATACAGCTCAGTAGCTATTAAAATAAGAATGATATATATAGAAGAAATATACAGAGCTTCTCCGGCAAGATGTTAGAAGTAGAATTATATTTAGAAAGTCAATCTAATATTGACTTGTTATGTATTACTGAGCATCACCTTAAAGAGCATGAAATGTTGTTTGGATACGAAAATTATCATGTTATAAGTTCATTCAACCGAAAGTACGCAGCACGTGGAGGGTCCCTCATACTCATGAGAAATGGTATCAAGGCCAAGGAACGCAAAGACATTGTGGGACTTTCAGTTGAATGGCACATTGAATTGTCTTGTGTTGAGATGGAGAAACATATTGTGGTATGCGTATACAGACCCCCATATGACTCTAAATTTCCTACTTTTGAGTCAGTAATGGAAGATGTTATGAAAATACTTCTTAAAAGTAGAAAACATATAATAATTTGTGGAGACTTTAATGTAGATCTACTAGAAACTAACTCCAGGTTTTCAACTAGATTAATTGGCTTATTTAATTCCTTTAATTTAAAGAATATTTTTCTTGAACCAACTAGGATTACAAGTACCACAGCTACTTGCCTAGATAATTTCTTTTGCAATTGTGATTTTATAGAAAAGACAATTATAAATTGCCTAACATCAGACCACTGTGGGCAAAGTGTTACCTTTCCAGGTAATATAAAACATACAAAAACTGAAATCCTTACTAGGCCCAACACTGTCAGTCGAATGGAGAGATATAAAGATGCTCTTTCAATTAAATTGCCGATTCCTGTTACTGATCAGGTGGAAATCAATGATTTCTATGTCGATTTCTTCACGACACTGTCTCGGGAATTCGGTAATATTTTTAAAACTAGGAAAATTAATATTAATAACAAGTTTAAATTTAGTGACTGGGCAACCACTGGTATCCGGAAAAGCAGGACCAAGTTATTTGATTTGTACAACGAAAGGTCCTACAGAGTTGACGACAGATTCCATGAATATGTCAAAAATTACTCTAAAATTTTTAGGAAAGTTTGTAAAATAGCCAAGTCATATTATTTAAGTAATAAAATTAAAAATTCGGATAATAAAGTTAAAGCAGTATGGAAAATCATAAATAATGAAACTGCCAAAACTAAACCACGTGAAAATGAATATGCAATCAGAAATAATGGTAAAATAATTAATTCTAAAACAGAAGTAGCAGAGTCCTTTGAAACTTTTTTCACTAACATCCCTATTAAAACCACCGAAGCTCTGCATTCATCGCCTATTCTTGCCGAAAATTTGCTTGTAAATAACGTGAAACAGTTTTTAATTTTAGACACATAAACTCTCTAGATATTATTAAGGCTTTTAAATCATTAAAACTAAAATCTTCTGAAGATCTATGGGGAATGTCTGTTAAAGTAGTTAACTCAGTTATAACGATTATTGCGCCTTACTTAGCTTTTATATTTAACATGAGTATTAATCAAGGTATTTTCCCTGACCTAATGAAGCAAAGTAAAATCATACCACTGTTTAAATCTGGTGACAAACTAGATCCCAGTAATTTTAGACCAGTGTCAGTTCTCCCCGTGCTTAGCAAGATTTTCGAAAAGATCATACTGAATCAACTGCTTTGTCATTTCAATCTCAAACAACTTCTTCACGATCGTCAGTTCGGATTTACTAAGGGACGATCAACCACCGACGCAGGAGTCATGCTTGTTAAGCATATTTTTGATGCTTGGGAAGCTTCACATGATGCAATAGGCATCTTCTGCGATCTCTCCAAAGCATTTGATTGCGTTAATCACGAAACCTTGCTACTCAAATTAAAACATTATGGCGTGAAAGACAGAGCATTCGAATTACTTAAATCTTACCTTGAAAATAGAGTACAAAAAGTTGATATAAATGGAGTTAAATCATCTGGTTCAGTTGTGAAAATGGGGGTGCCCCAGGGCTCAGTTCTGGGTCCTTTTCTTTTTCTTGTATATATAAATGACTTGCCATTTTTAATACAAAACATGTCCAACATAGTATTATTTGCCGATGACACTTCTCTGATTTTTAAAATTAGCAGAAGAGCTTGTGATCTTCCTGAGGTAAACAATACTCTCACACAAGTACTTAACTGGTTCAGCATTAATAATCTAGCATTAAATACAACAAAAACTAAATGTATTAAATTTTGCCTACCAAATGTAAGACATGTAGTTAATAATGTAACTTTAGGTACAGAAAGATTAGAATTTATCAAAAGCACGGTGTTCCTAGGTATAACTATAGACTCATCTCTTCAATGGGGGCCCCACATAGCTTCACTAGCTGGCAGACTAAGCTCGGCCGCCTACGCCGTTAGGAAAATTAGACAATTAACAGATTTTGCTACTGCGAGATTAGTCTATTTCAGCTACTTCCACAGCATCATGTCATACGGCATCCTACTGTGGGGTCAAGCGGCAGATATAGAAACCATCTTTATTTTGCAAAATAGAGCTGTTAGGGCGATCTATAATCTACGTTGTAGAGAATCATTAAGAGAAAAGTTTAAAGAAATTAATATATTAACCGTTGCCAGTCAATACATTTTTGAGAATATTTTGTATGTCCGCAAAAATATATCTCTCTTTTTGAGGCACTGTGATATGAACACAGCTTATGTTACAAGAAACAAAAACAAACTTGTACCACCACAGTTAAGGCTTAGTAAGGTCAGTAAATCATTCACGGGGCAATGTATACGCTTCTACAATAAACTACCAGAAGAAATCTTAAATATGAATGACAGAAAATTTAAGACTCACATTAAACAACAACTTTGTAAGAAAGCTTATTATAAAACAGTCGATTATCTAAATGACAAAGATGCCTGGTGTTAATGTTACTTCAGCCTCGCACAATCTTTACAAAATAATGTTATGTACAAACTTGATTTTAAAAGATGTGTTGCGGAAGTTTGTTGCGCCGCTTCTTCTTCCCAGCTCTATATAACACCTTGGAGGCGGTGGTAGATAAAAAATTGACGTTGTATAAATGTACCTAGTGTACTTACATGCAATAAAATACTTTTGAATTTTTTTTTTTTTTGAATGAGCTAAACCAAATGAAGAATGAAGGTCGCACAAGTAATACAATAGAATAGTATAGAGACATCCAATCACGCCATTGGCCCCACCACTCAGGAGAACAGTAATTGGCTCCAACTCAACTGTTGCACGTTTGACCAAATTATATAACAGCTGTAGTGACTCCACGGACATATTTTTCGATTCACTTGATAATTTTAGGAAAAATCTGTTTTTCAAGTAAAATATTATTAGTATAATATTTAACTGTTTTAGTATAGCCTGAGGGCATATTTGTTCGATTTGATTTCTTGTTTCTGTTTGTATAAGCATGTTGTTTTTCACCTGTAATTGGTTGTGCATTAGATTCTTTAGCTCTAAGATTTTAAATATGGTATGTATTAGTGTAACAACTGTTGGTGAATCAAATAAATAAAATAAAATAAAATAAAAATAATTTGTACAAATTTGATAATTGCGGTTGTTCAGCTCAATTGTGTAATGAGCTGAGATGCGAGTGACACGTTATATCTGTACAATAAAGCCACCTACCAGTGCAGTTATTTCATTGAAACGACATGCGTAGGCGCCATCCTTGTGAATCACATCAAAATAATGTTGACAAATGAAAAGGCAGTTATAGGAAGGCTAAGCTTATTTGCTGCTAAGGCCAGAGTTATCACGTCTCCATTCTACGTGTCTGTCTGTTGTCTTTACCTATTCAAATGAATCAATGTTTGTAAGGTTTTAGCTTATCTATAATACATAGGTGGACGGATAATTAGAAACAGGGCAACATTTTCATACAAACAAGGTCACTTTGAAGCCATGGTTCTCCGTGAGGATTGATCGGGGCATGATCTGATGACGGTTATCGTAACAGTAGATGGAGGACTTTTCGATCGCTATACACTCTATGTTTATAGACTGATCAGATAAGCCGTTTGGAAGCAGCATCGTCATGATTTCTTAACTTTAATATTTTCATGCATTTTAATGCCGTTTTGCGGGGTTTTTTTTTCATGACGATGCTGCTTCCAAACGGCTTATCTGATCATTTGGTAATCTATAGCCATCTAAAAGTCCTCCGTCTACTCTCTCGATGACCGTCATTAGATCATGCCCCGATCAATCCTTCACGAAGAATCATGGCTTCAAAGTAACCTGTTCGTATGAAAATTTTACCCTGTTTCTAATGTAGATGGGGCAATGAAACGTCAAGTATGGCGATCCTGACATACATCTTGCTTTTCTCAACATTAGGTAATCGACAAACTCTATAATATTAGGTCGTGGCCGGCAACGATCGTCATGCCTCGTCTCTACGTCAATGCAATGGGTTATTGTATTGGTCATTGTTTCTACATTATTGATTTACGCCTGGACAGCCGGTCTAGACTTTGTATAGCCTGAGCGATTAGTCACGCATAATGTATACTGCCAGAGGGTACAGACTAAATTTAGATGGGTTTTTACTGCCGCTTTTATACCAGAAAAGGGCTGACTGATCCTGAAAGGACATAGAAAAGGCACAGAGTAGAAAAACTGGTAGTGCATCAAATAGGATGCACCGGCAAAGTACACCTTAAAAGCACCTGGGACTTCCGCCGACGTTCAACCCGGATAACCAGGAGGTTGTAAGGGTTGTGGTGGAAGGTTCAGCCCACCGATACCGTTATACCTCTGAACCTTGCAATCCAATCATCGATAAAGTCACTCAACTTGAAATAAGTCACTCAATAGTCACTCAACCTGGATGTAAGTCACTGAACTTGGACATATAAGTCACGAACGACCGAATTATGCAAAATTATCCAGTATTAGTGATGCGAGCTCGAACTCTCCATGTAAGTTGTAAAATTAAAAAACGCGACTATACGTAAAATACAATTAAATATTATTGTCTCCTATGACACTCGCGAATCCAAGACTAATTTATTGATTGATACCTGACTTGACGAAATCAATCCAGCAGTTTAGGTTCTACGAGAGAAGATGATCGCATACATACATAATTGTACAAACATACATACATACCTACTATAATATAGACTGCTAAATCATAACCCTCCGTCGTAGTCTGGTAAAAAGATCTAGGTACCCAAGGTGAATATGCCACTGCCGAAAACTAATTCATAATCAGATAAAATGTATGTTTGTGTGAATAATTTAAGGGTTGACCCTTGATGACTAATGTTTAGTTGTTGCATGTCGGTGTAAGAGGGTCGTAGGGCTGGCCTCTACGAACGGAAACACGTGTAGTTATAGACTGACAGTATCTGTATGGTGTTTCCAAACATCTCCGAGGTTTGTAAATTGAAAAATAATAAACACTATAGAAATTAAAGCCATGAAAAGGCTTTCTAGAGAATAAGAAAGCTAGTCGACTGCTTATATGGTAGCATCAGCTTTATGTTGCCTTTCCATTTAAAAATAAAATAAATATATAATAGACGTCTCATTGTTTTGGAGGCGGTCGCTGAATTTAACTAAATATCATACTATAGGTAGGTCTTTTCCAGGTACAGACCCTCGGTTCGCGAGTCCGGGACTGACGCTTGCCCAGTTTTTCCGAAGAGACTGGTCCAGCAGTGGGCTCCTTTGTAATCCCACAACCCTGGCACAGTCCAACCCTAAGTACAAAGCCTTGGTATGTTATAAAACAATCGTTACGTTATCGTGTGTCTGCGATCGCAAGGCTTTACGCGCGAAACAGGTCACGAAGTCCGGCGACAGCTAAATTATACTACCTTACAATAAATAAAGGGCTGTAAAAATTATACTAATGGGAAAAATAGCAATAATAATGTTACAGTTTATTTACATGTTGCTGTTAGGTTACTTTTCTTTCTAGGTTACTTTCTTTCTAGGTCTTTAGGGTTAGGACTGGCCTGTTGGCGTAGTGGTAGTGACCATGCCTACTGCGCCAAGAGTCGTGGTTCCGATTACCAAACGGGACCAACATTTGTGTGATGAGCATACCTGTTGGTTTTCAGATTCTGAGTGTTTGTATGTATCTAAGTATTTTTTTAAAGTACCTATTTATGTGTGTTTATCAGATGTTGAGTACCCATTTACAAGCTTCGGCTTAGTTTGGGACTAAACAGCCGCGTGTAAATATGTCCAAACATTATTATTATTATCAAGATCTGATCCGTAGTTTTAGCGTGAAAGAGTAACAAACATCCAAACATCCTTACAAACCTTCGCGTTTATAATTAGTGCCTAGGATGAGTCATAAATGAAAACGTGATGATGAAGGTTGTTGGCTTACCATGCGAGGTCCCAGGCTGAGTGAAAAGCGGGGTGAGCCGCCATGGCGCCAAGAGGCACCCCGAAGCCGAACTCGATCTTCACGTCGTTAGATCCTCGCGGCCAGGACCCTCGGGCGGACTCCCTGGCCTCAGAGGCACCAGGTTTGACGTCGTTTGTCATCTTAACCAACTTCAATTTAAGACAGAATGATTATTATTATTATGTACCGCGGTTTTTGTTAAAATTAGTGAAGACAATTTTTTGAAATTTTGATGAGGTAGGTTATATCCTACTTTCGGAGTTATGTCTTACTACTAATTACGACCTAGGTACCTAAGTGAAAAATTTTACTTCTAATCACTTCAATTAAAATCTTCATAATTACCTATGTTTTTGTACAAAATTAAATGTAAAACTTATTTTTAAACGATTGTAACAAGATATTTCGTAAAAATGTATCAGCCAAGAATATTGATATGAATTTCACACTTCCAAATAAAATTACACTACCTATAAATCTTCCATTTCTAATCAATTAAATGAAGTGGAAAAGTAATCCACAAACATAAATTAATTAACAAAAATTACTTAGATTATTTGTTTCAATTTATTGTTATGTAGTAAACAATTAATTTCAAAACTCCCAAACTTGGAAAAAGTTTCATTAAAAAATCTTTATGAATATAAGTTTCGTAAATCAATGTAAACATACAAGTTTTACAAAAAAAATTTTGTTTGACGGAATCGTAGACGGTCTACGAAGCTACGCGGCTACGGCCGCGCGGGCTGACCACGCAACGAACACTGGCCGGGCAACGCCGACCCGACGGCCGCGGACGGTGACCGTCAAAGCCGGCGCCGCTACTCATTGCCACTTTAGCGATTCAAAACTGACGCCTCCGATTCGAAATGGAAAATATACGACAACGCTGTATGTCATGGACTTATTTATTTTTTAAGTATATGCGTCAGTGGCGTCGGGGATAAGACGCGGCCTATCATATCGATAGGTCCGAAATTCGAACCCGGCGGGGCCATGTACCAATGGGTTTTTTCTCGAAACTTAAGTACATTTACTGACTGCTCTCAAACGGTGAAGGAAAACATCGTGAGGAAACCTGCATACGCCGAAGAAGAAATTCTTAGGCGCATGCGAAGTCCACCAACCCGCACTGGGCTGGCGTGGTGGACTATAGCCCTAACGCCCTCGTTGAGAGGCCTGAGCCCCAGCAGTGGGGACATATTAATAGGCTGTTGATTTGATTTGATATGCGTTTTTGTCGCAGACTTCGCTATGGTGACCTAAAAAGATATTTGAGGCACAATAATTGCGATAATGCACTGAAGAAACATCTTACAATCTTATCACATTTTTGTAGCGGAGGCAAGTCACTATCGTCACGGTACATTGTAAATGATTTCTTATTTTGACTTCTCATATGAATGAGCTGCTATTCGTTATTCTTCTCCTCCAAACCCACTAAATGGATTCGAACGGGGTTTTCATTGTTGGATAGTCTGTTTCTTCGCCAAGGTTTTAAACTATCTATGTGCGGAAAGAGCTAATATAATAATAACGCAACGTCCTGCAAGCAATTTTGAGATTTACGTTGTGATCGAGTCCTGCAGCCTGTTAAAAAACTGTACGATCTTGAAGCTTTGATGACAGCTAGACTTAATCAGACGTAAACTATATAGACATCATAAACTTTATTCACTTTACAAACGCAATAACAAGTACAAACAATCACATAAACTAAAAAAATAAATCTAAAACCATAAAATACACAGAATACATTAAATACAAAACGATATAACTAAAATAATCGACGGGCAAACAGCATTGCTGGCGGCATTCTGTAAAATATTATTTTTATACTCCTTCAAGTAAGGCATATAGCGCATCACCATATTGAACATGGTGGATTTATCGTCTGTCGTATTTCCTCTGTAGTCGAAGAACGAATTGTTTCTCTCGTCCCTTTCCGTTGGTTCATGTTTGTCCGTAGGTGGCACATTATCTTCGACTATATCATTGGTGTCAACGTCGTCTTTAGAATATTCTCTAAGTTCGCGGCGGACCTGAAGTTGAAGAAATTGAACTTTGCGTAGAACCTAACTTCAGATACATTGTAAAAGTAAGTATCAGTATTTTTTTTTCTAACAAAATTGTGCAACCGTTCAACGCGTTACACCGTTACGCTTTCACAACTCGAATATTCAGCCGATCTCCATGAAATATTGCATGTTGCAAATAAATTAGCTCGGATTTTTCCTAATAAAATGGAAGTTACAAAGATCATCGACATATAGAAAGCTAAACGGCAGCATGGAAGCCCCGACACTCGTAAACCTTAAGTGGAAGCTTGAAGTAACAGGATGAGGAAGGGGAAGTAATGAGTTTGGGAAAGGCTTGATGATAGTTACTGACAATCTGACGATTGATCTGAGTTGATTAGGTGATTACCTTGCCTGATGCAGTCTTAGGTGTAGACAAAGCATTCTCCATGCGGTCCAGTTCCTCTTGTATCTGACGAACTGTCTCCGCTGCGAAAGAAAATATGAGTTAATAAAGTTTAGGTAGTTACCAACTAAACGAACGAGACAGATTTTTACAAAACAGGCCATATTATTACACCTCAAATTTATAATTTAAAAAATCTTTAATATGCGAATCCCAGAAGTACATATTTAGCAATATTTTCATGTTATACACAGAAGAAAACTCACAAGACACAATTTATAAATCGCTGCCCGAACCGGCAGGTCTTTCTTATTTATTGCCTGATTCTTGATGCGGGTAATAGGTATTTTTCATTGATTTGCACGAGGGCTAGCAGCTACCAGCATATTCTATGCCAACTTTACACTTACGATCTGAAAGGTAATCCTCAATAGATTTGTCGTTAATCGTCGCAGTTCCGTTTTCTGCTTCATTGCTTACGCTTAAACTAGTTGTATTATTATCAGAATTCTCTTTTGCGCCTGCAGTCGTAATTCCTGTAAGCGTTTCTGTAACATTTTCATTTGCCAAAGCTTTTTCCGCAATATTCTCTGTGAAATTATCATCGAGTTTATTTTAAAATATTTTCAAGCTCCTTAAAGTAGTTATTTATCTGATACACACCGTTGATAGCAATTGTAGAACCTAAAAGTGTTGCTGATGAGGTTTCTTCTGGAGATTCTGAGAATTCATAGTCAACATATACATCTTTCTCAGTGTTTGGCAAGTCTTCGATAGGTTCTGACATATCGAGATGATCTGCAATACACCAAACATTTCATTGAATTACGACTGCTTATTTAAAATGTACTTCATTCTCTGCAACTACTAACTTACTATTTGGTATCTGGTCACCTCCAATCTCATTTAACTCATCCATTTTATACGACTTTGGTCTTCCGACTACGCTGCCTTTCTGCTTTGTTAGCTTCACTATTGGAGCAGTAGATTCTTCATATATTGTCACATTTGCTGTCATATTGTGTTCTTGTGCAGAAACATTTTTGATTAATTCATATATGTTAATATCTTGATCAAGCTGATCATCTTTTTCGTTAACATCTCTATTCTGAACAGATTTGTATAAGGAAGTTGTTACTGCATTGACCATAGTTGCTATAGCCAGTTGAGTCAAGTACAACTCGTCGAGTCCTCCGAGGTAATTCAGTGATTCATTCCGCTCCGTATTAAGTACTGTGTTCAAAAGTATATGCTCCTCTAACGACATAGCATTGTCGACGTCGTGTGACTCATCCAAATCGTATTCTGCAATTAGCAAATTAGTTTTTAACACAGACGGTCCCATTATAAGGTTTTTTTATTCGTTTACACTGATAATGGATGTCTGGGAGGATATTTCGTGGAATAAGCAATAACAACTTGAAAGCTACATTGTTGTTATTGTTTCGTGACTATGTTTGCTTGTTTATTAACATTTTGTACTGTACGTTTACTTTTAAAGCTGCTGTTGTATGCTTTAATTACAATGGTTGCAGCGTACATCAAGTTTTTGTCATTTTACTAAACCGAAACGTGGACACTGACAGTGTGACTGTAGTTCGAAAACTCAAAGTCGCTCAACGGACTATGGAAATTTAGTTTCTCTGGTTGACAGGAACCGAAACGAGATGATCCGCTCGAGTATTAATCTTCGACATAGCTCACAATGTACCTAGTACGTTGAAGAGACCACGCGTGGGAGGCGTAGTGCATGTTCTTTCCGTTTTATTTTTGTTTCTTGTTTAAGATCTGTGTGTGCAATGAACAGCTTAAAAAGAAAGAGTTGCCATTCTTAAGTTGTTGAGGGTACTACTAACGGAATGTACAGAGTGCGGGTAAATCTGGTGTTTCTTGTTTATGATCTGTGTGTGCAGTGAACAGCTTAAAAAAAAAGGAGTTGCAATTCTTAAGTTGTTGAGGGTACTAACGGAATGTACAGAGTGCGGGTAGATCTGGTGTTTCTTGTTTAAGATCTGTGCGTGCAATGAACAGCTTAAAAAAAGGAGTTGCAATTCTTGAGTTGCTGAGGATACTAACGGAATGTACAGAGTGCGGGTAGATCTGGTGTTTCTTGTTTAAAATCTGTGTGTGCAATGAACAGCTTAAAAAGAAAGAGTTGCCATTCTTAAGTTGTTGAGGGTACTACTAACGGAATGTACAGAGTGCGGGTAAATCTGGTGTTTCTTGTTTATGATCTGTGTGTGCAGTGAACAGCTTAAAAAAAAAGGAGTTGCAATTCTTAAGTTGTTGAGGGTACTAACGGAATGTACAGAGTGCGGGTAGATCTGGTGTTTCTTGTTTAAGATCTGTGCGTGCAATGAACAGCTTAAAAAAAGGAGTTGCAATTCTTGAGTTGCTGAGGATACTAACGGAATGTACAGAGTGCGGGTAGATCTGGTGTTTCTTGTTTAAGATCTGTGTGTGCAATGAACAGCTTAAAAAAAGGAGTTGCAATTCTTGAGTTGCTGAGGATACTAACAGAATGTACAGAGTGCGGGTAGATCTGGTGTTTCTTGTTTAAGATCTGTGTATGCAATGAACAGCTTAAAAAAAGGAGTTGCAATTCTTGAGTTGCTGAGGATACTAACGGAATGTACAGAGTGCGGGTAGATCTGGTGTTTCTTGTTTAAAATCTGTGTGTGCATTGAACAGCTTATAAATGACTTGCCATACTTAAGTTGTTGAGGATACTAACGGAATACACAGAGTGCGAGTAGATCTGGTTTTGTTTCTTGTTAATGTTCTGTGTGTGCAATGAACAGCTTATAAAAGACTTGCCATTCTTAAAGCGTGACACACACTGGGCGGCGGCGTTTCGAAAGCGTTGCGGCGGCGAAAGTTTGTATGAAGAACGCGCCGCGCCGCCGCCGCTCTGTCTGTGTTACGCTTAAGTTATTGAGGGTACTAACGGAATGTACAGAGTGCGGGTAGATCTGGTGATACTTGTTAATGTTCCGTGTGTGCAATGAACAGCTCAAAAAATACTTGCCATGCTTAAGTTATTGAGGATAGGTACTAACGGAATGCACAGAGTGCGGGTAGATCTGGTTTTGTTTCTTGTTAATGTTCTGTGTGTACAATGAATAGCTTAGGACTTGCTATTCTTAAGTTGTTGAGGATACTAACGGAATGTACAGAGTGCGGGTAGATCTGGGTCTGGGAGAGAGCGCGGCGGGCAGAGGGCGGTGGGCGCGGCGGGCGTCCACAGCGCGCGGCCGTACGCGGGCCCGCGCGGCGCGAAGTTGCACACGAGCCGCTCGACGCTGCGCAACCGGCCGTACCACGACGTCTGTTCAGACAAATACATGCAAATTCTAGTCAAAAAATGTATACCTAAAGGCTGTCTGGAAGAAATCGCTTTTGGCGATAAGACCGCCTAGATGTACATTACTGTATCTGTTTTTCTCGTTTTCTGTCTTTAATTTTTAAATGTGCAATAAAGTGTATTGAATTGAATTGAACTTACATGTATAGGGCGGGACACACCCATTTTCCTGACTATGACTATGACTATGACTATGACTATGACTATGACTACCGAAATAAAGGAATATTTTGAATTTTCAAGAGACGACTCTTCAAAGTTTAAGATACTATAAAATGTTAAATTTCAATACCAACCAGCTGATTAGGGTGAATTCCACTAAAATCCCGTAACAAATTAAAAATAATAATAACAAATCTACATTTTTAACTTTCTTAAAACCTCAACCACTGCCATATTGTGAGCCAACTTCCTGCCATATTCTGGATCATCAACGCCCTATTAACATGTCCCCACTGCTGGGGCTCAGGCCTACCCTCTCAACGAGGGCGCTCGGGCTATAGTCCACCACGCTAGCCCAGTGCGGGTTGATTGACTTCACATGCGCCTATGAATTTCTTCTTCGGCGCATGCAGGTTTCCTCACGATGTTTTCCTTCACCGTTCGAGAGCAGTCAGTAAATGTACCTACTTAAGTTTCGAGAAAAAACCCATTGATACATGGCCCAGCCGGGGATCGAACTCCGCACCTTTCGATATGATAGGCCGCATCTTATCCCCGACGCCACTGACGCTCCACGCCACTGACGCTCCACGCCACTGACGCTCCACGCCACTGACGCTCCGGATATTCCGGATACTTGCGTCTAAACTAAGTATCTCGTCTAAATTAATATCGCGTTTACTCGTACCATGAATCGACTCCGAGCGCATCCCACCAAGTAAGTGTTAGCCCATAATATTTGAGCGAAGTCTCCGTAGTAACCGTCGTGGAGCTTAGGCCTGAAACGAGTTGAACGACTTAAAGAAGCCCTTTACAAATAGATATTTATATCTTGAAAAATATATCCAACTCTTCTACTCCTAAGGCGAAAGTTTGTAAGGATGTTTGTGAGGATGTTTGTTACTCTTTCACGCTGTAACGGCTGAGCGGATTGTGATGAAACTTGGTACAGGGACAGCTTATACCCTGGAATAACAGGCTACTTTTTACCGCGGGAAAAAAATAATACCACGCGGGCAAAGCCGCGGGCTACAGCTAATACTATAAACACAAAAGATACGGAACATATTTTCATGAAACTTTACAGTAATATAGATTATACATCAGATTAACACATAGGCTATAACTCATAAAGATACCTCGGTAAAAGCTGTTACCGCGGGAAAAACTTTTATACGTGGGAAACAGATAGGTAGTTACAAATAAAAAAATAAATGTCTTACGCTTCGTAAGCCGTTACGTTTGCTTTGTAGTGCATGCTCTGCATATACCACATGTCCACCATGGACTCGGGGCGGAGGCCTGGCGCTTCGCCCACTACTGACGCCACGCACTGTCCCACCGATATCGAATCTAAGCACATATATTTAATTAGCTTCATTTCTTGTAGGCTGTAACCATTAACTTATCTTTGCCTTTATATTCTTGTTTGTTATAGACGAGAGCGTCCGTGGCGTCGTGGATAAGACGTGGCCTATTCTGCATTTAAAACTTGTATTATTGTAATGGGATTCACAAACATGGCCGGGCAAAACTCGTAAGTATAAAATGCACAGTTGTCGATCCCCAGTGAGAAAAAAACCTACGACCCGTGGCGCTCAAGTCAATTTCTTGACCGAGGTACTAAACCAACAAGGCGGCCGAGTTGGGTGAGAGGCAAGCCCCTTTAGAATACTGATGATAAAAAAATATGAGTAGGCTGAATAGCCAATGATCGTTGCCGTACAAACAATTTGATAAAGAGACAACAAAAAAAAACGTTACACAAGTCTCGGCATACGTCATGCTCCTCAGGCGAGGACGGCGGGTGGCACTGGTCTGCCCAGAATTGAGCTTCCCGCGCCAACTCTTCTATCCAACGCTGCAAAAATAACTTTAATTAATCACAAAGTTATCCGACAGCTTTCAATCAATCAAAATCAACTGCCTATGAATATGTCCCTACTGGTTGGGGCTCAGGCCTACCCTCTCAACGAGGGCGATATGGCTATAGTCCACCACGCTAGCCCAGTGCGGGTTTGTTGGTGGACTCGTCAGCTTTAATTTTAACTAACTTAACCCACAACCTAAAATAACACTTCAAAATTTTAAGCATAACAAAAATTACATGCTATTTTTTCATCTCCCGTGTCATCTGTTAGTTTCTCTAACAGTGAGGGTTGGATGGAAGAGATCTCGAGAGAGACAAGGCATCTTTCTTCTCTGTTTGTGATGTAAACTTATTTGTGCAACTATAATATTAAGTAATTCCTTCTGGGATACAATATAAATGTTTGTCAATGACATCAGCTACGCGGACGACATGGTACTGCTGAGCCCTTCGGTTGTCACTTTGGACAGCTGAGTGAGTGCCCCATGTATTGTTATCTCGAAGGGTAACCTGTTGTTACTGAAAACCTAAGCGATCAACACTGTTTGTAAACATCGTACCAACTTGAGCATATTCCCAGCAGTGGGCAGGCCGCGCAGTCGCCCACTTGCCGCAGCGCTTCGTCGCTGGTTCAGCCGCCCCAGTATGCGGGCTTTGTCCTCTAGCGACAACTGGGCTTCCATGTGACCTTTACAGTTGAGGCCAGGCCCTTCCTAGGGCAGTAAAAGTAATGGAAACAAAGATTATCTGGAAAAAGCGTCAGCGTACAGAGCGTAAAGCTAAAAACTTTCAATTGATTCCAGTGAGTGCCGCTCTAAAAATCTAGTATAGTCCCCGTAGAATTTCTTGGCGGCTCAATTAATGGAGTCACAGATTTCTTGCACATCCCTAACAGTGTTTATAGTCTATGGTGTGCGTATGCGAGATAGTGTGATGTCAGAAAACATAAATTAACGATATACAATTAACGAATCAATGAACTATGTCCTGAAATTGAATGAGCGTATCTAGTGAACCCCGAACAGCTCCCCCTTTGACACCTAAAATTAGTCATTGCGCAGAAATCAGCCAACTTCACACAGCCGCCAAAAAACTCTACGGGGACTATATACCTACGTGATCAAATCCAATGCCATAGAAATAAAATTCAGGGCTAGTATTACCAATTCCTCGAACATCTACTCAATGAAATCTATCTCCGTACTATGTCCAATTCCCCTGTACGTCCATTTCCCCGTTGGTCAAAATCCTTGAACACCCAAACTAAAACTGAATCCGGTATCGAATCATAAAGGAATAAAACTGAAAACCAATGTGTATATTGGACATTCTGGGAAATAAAGATTCTGGCATGGGAAATAGACATTCTGGGAAATAGACGATAGAATGTCTTTAAGGAAAATGGAAATTCGGGGAAATATATATTGGACATTTGGGGAATTAGACGTAATGGACCGACTAGCCATTCGAGGAACTGGGGGTTCGAGGACTGAATCAAAAAGAATCAAATACTTACAGGGAACTGACAGAATGTATGAGTATTTTCGTGTCCACACATCTTGGCTCCGCAGTAGTTGACCCGCCCGCCCGCGCCGCCCACAACGAATGCATTGAACAACATAAACAGAATGATCCGCATTCTCTATTAATAACATTTTATATCATTTTGATGATTTTTATACACGCAATTATCTCTGAAATTTTGACACAAAACGACAGGAAATGACAGCGCCATACAGATTATGACAGCATATAAGAAAGTGATTTCTATTAATTATTTACAAGAAGATGGAAGATTGGCGTTTGCACTTATTCGAGCGGGATTTGCGGCGATCGTCAATACTATTCTCCTTAGGTATTATCTCCTCTCTGAATACTATGATCGTCGATCATTGATTGATTGATCGCAGGGCATTTGAGAATCATGTCATTGTGTGATTGCGCCCGAAGCAAAATTCGTACTGTGTGTAATTATTTCGCTCCGTCCGTTTTGGAAACCAGACGTTCGAAACTAGTTTCAAAAACAGATTTTTTTCTTCTTTTTTTGGCAACCTGGTTTGGAATAGAAAAAAATGCTGTTTTCGAAACTAGTTTCGAATACTAGGAGTCACATAAAAGTAGTTTAGATTTATAACCCAACAGCTTACCTTAGAGAGAGCATTTAGGAATCTAATAAAAAAAACTTTTGCAAAAGTAACACTTATAATATTTGCTAAAAAAAATTAGATATACAACAGTCAATAGGTATTACAACCTAGAAAGATACTTAGAATACAACATTTAATAACACCTATAAACATTACAATTTGACCATCCCCTGTATTTTGGATGACATTGCTGTATCAATAAACCGATACAAGCTACCTACCGATATTTTTTCAAAGTACATTTCTAAAGTTCAGATTTTTCAAGTAAGATTGTAGTTAAAATAGGTAGTTTGTATGAAAATAACGCGAAGCAAAATATCCACTACAAAAGAGAATTATAATTTTCTAAAAATATATACTAATAAATATATACTAGTTGGATTAATTCAGTTCAGGGCTTCAAAATAAATAAATTAAAGCAGAAGGTCAAATTAATAATCAGTAATTAAAGATACTAATGTGATGTTTTATTCCTTATAAAAGGTAACGTAACATAAATACTCATTTCATTGATAATAATAAGTAATAATTTGTATAAAATAATTTCACTATGAAGTATACAACATTTGCATTCGTTTTTTACACATCGATTCCGATTGATTAATTTTAAATACAGGATGTTAGTTATACAACAAGTATATACAAACACGAGCAGGTCACGTCCTCACTCTGTTTTTCATAAGGGTCTCTGGACGAGACCGAAACACGTTAGAGGTCTCTGGAAGGATTTTTAAAAATCATCTAAAACAAAGATTGAAATAAACTATTTAAACAAGTTGTGTAACAGTTTGTTAAATACATTATTAATTTTAACTTAAAATCGTATAATAAATGTTAAAATATCACCAAATCCCTACGCATTCGAACTAGAATGGCACCAAAATCTGTGTATAGTCTGTTGTCTGAATAACTGTCAAAGTGACATAAGTGCGAGAGAGACGGGCATCCAATTGTCAAAGAAATATCACTTCCTCATCTATTCCACACATCGCTATAGGATTCCACCCATAGATTACTAGCGTAGCGAGCTTTTTCCGCGTTCTGTGATTCCACCCATATTGCACCCTTTCCACCTTTCCACCCATTGCGCATTTGACACTTCATCATATCAGCTGGAAGACGACCACTGATATCCATAATGACCGGTCCTGCGGTGTCCGCAAACACTTAGTTCCCGTTGCTTTGACCAGATCGTGGGTCAGAAGACTTTAAGATAAATTTATCGAGCAGCAATAGAATATTCATGTACATAAGTTTCTCTAAAAGTATGTTTTATATTCAAATGCGAATAACTGCCGTTGGGGCAGAAAGGTAATCGAGTGGCGACCACGCATTGGAAGATCAGATGGATTAGATTTTTGTAGGTACCTACAAAAATGTCAAACAAAGAGTACAATAAGTCTGACATTTAAAATCGATTAACAAAACTTTGTTTTACGTATTTTAGGAAATGTATTATTGGAAATGATATGATTTACAAATAAAATATCCCACCTTTCTTTCAATTCCAACAACTTTTGTTTTACAACACTTTAAAACTGAAAAATTTCGCTCTCTGTTTTGAATTTCCCTGCAGAGTTTTGTGCGCAACATATTTTGTAATAAAAATATAATATTGAAATAAATAAATATACATGTTTCCTTTGACTGTACATTTTGTTTTCAACACGCAAAAAGCTTTTATCTTAAGCTATCATTTGGATTGGAAATTACAATATTGGCTACACGAATACCTGACGACTGTTTCTACGCATCCTCAGGCTTCGGCAGATAGTACATTGAGTCGATGAATAACCTGGTTATATCTGACACTAGACTTCTATCGGAGATCTCCTGCGCGACGCCGTAGAACGCCATCTGAAAAAAATACCATTAAGTTTAGCTTTGTTCACATGAGGCCTCGAACCCAAACTATCCAAATAAAATAAAAATTGGTTTATATGGTAGGTGATTCTAATCAGAACCCTGTATTTTATATCGGCAAAACGTTAGTCAGTGATGGATAATTCACCTTTGGAAAATCTACCTAGACGACCTACTTGGTAGTATTGTATTAGTAGCTAAGTAAATCCGTAAGTAATCGGAATAGGATTGCATTTCATTCATTTCTTGATCGTTGACGTTGTTTCTCTATAATGACTGTGTCTTATTTTAACAATAATAACATTGACCTTGATGTCACGGATAATTCAAAAATATAAAATCTTCACCTTTTATTTGCGTGCTTCCGGCAATAACCGAAGACTACTTTAAGACCCGAATCCTATTCTGAATGCTCGCGGACTGTAGTGCAATTACTTAGCTACTTATATACCTACTTACCACGCATGTACCAACATTCCATTCCATCCCATCCCACTTCATCCCATCCCATCCCATCCCATCCCATCCCATCCCATCCCATCCCATCCCATCCCATCCCATCCCATCCCATCCCATCCCATCCCATCCCATCCCATCCCATCCCATCCCATCCCATCCCATCCCATCCCATCCCATCCCATCCCATCCCATCCCATCCCATCCCATCCCATCCCATCCCATCCCATCCCATCCCATCCCATCCCATCCCATCCCATCCCATCCCATCCCATCCCATCCCATCCCATCCCATCCCATCCCATCCCATCCCATCCCATCCCATCCCATCCCATCCCATCCCATCCCATCCCATCCCATCCCATCCCATCCCATCCCATCCCATCCCATCCCATCCCATCCCATCGCATCGCATCGCATCCCATCGCATCGCATCGCATCGCATCGCATCGCATCGCATCGCATCGCATCGCATCGCATCGCATCGCATCGCATCGCATCGCATCGCATCGCATCCCATCCCATTGTCGAACCGTGGGACTAGCACTAACCTTGCCGTCGACGGGCGCGCCGGCGTCGCGCAGACAGGCGGCGGCGGCGGCGCGCACGTCGCCCACCAGCCGCTCCGCCACGCCCGCCTGCGTGTGCGCGTGTGTCACGCATATGTGCACGCTGTAACACATAAAAACCACTTCAATACCCTCAAGAAACTAGTGCCTAGCGACGGTTCTGGCCTCTAACGTCCGGTTAGCACAATCGACTACGTAAACACTATTATATATCTCTCTGCCTTTCGTAATTATACGAAAAGAGACTATTACGTTTTCGACGTAGAGTTAAATGTCTACTATCTATTCGTTAGTATCGATGCTGTCAACGCATGGATCAAACACATGAGCTCCGGGACACTAGAGTGTGCACACTCTACCTCCTAGCAGAGCTAACTGCATCGCACATTCAGTGCGAGTGTGGCAAAAGGTACACATTGGTGCGCAAAAGAAACACCTACTGGGAAACGACTCACTTCAACCTGAGTAAAACAAATCAGTGCCAAAAGCGTGCTGAAGTTCCTAACTAATGCAACGCTTAGCACTGACCTATAGTAAGGCGGCGATCACAATAGACCAGCAATGATTGCAGTGGCACAAGGCTGGATAAGTCTTGAACGAGCCCCACCAAACGTCTCCAAGGCTTATTAAGGGATTATTTATGTGGTTCTCTTTCAAGGCTTATCCAGCCTTGTATCACTGCGACCATGATCTATTGTGATCTCCATGTCTATAGTTATTTATTATTAGTTACATTACTACATGATATAGTGGTCTTTCGGTGAAGGGATGCACTCACCCTGACGGGAATTGCAGCGCGTTGAGGCTCCAGCCCTTCTTGTGCAGCAAGTCTGCCAGCCGGAAGATGTCGAACTGCTTGGAGCCGAACGCGACCACCGTCGTCGCCGGCTTGCCGAATATGAAGATACCCTCCACTTTGCGCAGTCTGCGGGACGTAATACATACATATTTATCTTTTACGCTATATCCTTGCCGGGGTAGGCAGAATTTACGGAGCGTCAAGTATCGCGATGTCATTATTCTCCTCAAACGTGCTCGCCGCGGGACGCAATTGTCCTTTACTATAATTTTGGTAGTGGCTTTCACAGTTCGTGTATTATTCGTATCTTTGTCCCAGAAGGGAGTGTGGCATAGGCTGTCAAATTTCATTCCCCATTGCTCATTGAACAAGGATCCCATAGAACAGCTGCTAAAATAACAATAATAATCAGAGAGGGACACACTTATTACAAAAGTGGTAAGAGTAAGCAAGACAGGTATAAAATCTTCTATCTCTATCTACGTATGTGAATTTTTTGTTCATCTGCCCCCCAACAAACCACAACCCGACTAAAATAGATAGTGTTTGTTCAGTTTGACCCCGCCATGTAAGAAGCGTCTTCTCAAATTATTGGGGTTAAAGACTTGCTATTTCATGCTATACGCTGATTACGGTTCTATAGTTCATTCTTTATCTATGCCATTGCTACAGAAACATCTTGAGTGACTTTGTCATCTGTCAGAGACCAACCACCTCTGGGGTAGGGTGAAAATAACTGGTGTTTTTTCTGAAATTTAACGTCCTTCTACTTCGCACTTGGAACAATAACGAAATGCAAAAGAAATAAACAGGGTCCAAGCACGATTTTATGACCAGTGAAAAGGCAATTCAACTGGTCTCAGTGAACTTTGAATTTGGTACTCACTCGGCCTCTATGTATTTGGTGGTTGTGATGATTTCGCCTGTCATCTGCACGTATCGCGCCTTCCCCACGAACATCATCGTCGCCCAGCACGCCGCTATCAGGCCCCCCGCCCTGCTGCCTGCACACATATGAAGTCAACATAACAATAAGTAACAATCATCATAAGTAACAAATCATAAGTAACAATCATCATAATTAACAGTAGATTTTAGATTTTTGCGCTTTAGATTCATTTTTATGTATTAGACACAAAGGTAAATAAAAATATTCGCGTGTAAGACCCGTGCCTAATCTATAATAATAATAAAGAGGTAAAAACTGGTGGATAATTTGCACGCTTATCTTATACATATATGTTGCGAAGAACCAAATAATAGCGGGGTGTAAAATACACCTAACGTCATCTATTGACAAACTTTAAAACTAAAAAACTGGCATGATTAGAACGGGTTAAACATTTTGAATAACATAGTATAAATAGTATACTTTAAAATGAGGATGAAGTCGCGGGGCATCGGCTAGTCTACTAACTAACTAATATTATAAAGCACATATACTAACCATTGACAGTGGGTGATCCGTAGACGCCTCCGGGCCATTCTGTGGTGACCGTGTACTGGAAGTGTCTATATTCCGGCTTCCGATACAGCACCACTGACGTGCCCTTCGGTGCGAAGCCGTACTGAAACAATAAACAACACCCTTGTTATTTGTTTTATAATTCCGTAGTAAAGTGTGACACAAACTGTGAGTGGAACTAACATAAATGGCATGGCATTCACTGTGATTGGCACTAACTGTAACTGTGAATGCCACTAGGTGTGAAGTGTGAAAGGCACAAACTGTGAATGTCACCAGATGTAAATTTTGAACGGCACTAACTGTTAATGCCACTAATTGTGAAGCGTCAAAGGCCCTAACTGTAAATAACACTAGCTGTAAAGTTCGAATGCCCCTAACTTTGAATGCAACTGACTGTGAATGACACTAATTGTAAATGCCACTAACTGTGAATGCCACTAACTTCGAATGCCACTAATTTGTAAATGCCACTAACTGTGAATGACACTAACTTTGAATGCAACTGACTGTGAATGACACTAATTGTAAATGCCACTAACTGTGAATGCCACTAACTTCGAATGCCACTAATTTGTAAATGCCACTAACTGTGAATGACACTAATTGTAAATGCCACTTTCTGTGGGCGAGTACCTTGTGCGTGTCTGCGGACATGCTCGCCACGCCGGGCAGGCGGAAGTCGAACACGGGCACGGCGTGGCCGGCCGCGGGCATGAACCCCGCCACGAACCCGCCCAGGCACGCGTCCACGTGCAGCGGCACGTCCGACTCCAGGGCGATGTCAGACAGCGCGTTGATGTCGTCCATCGTGCCGTATGGGTAGTTCGGCGCCGAGCCTACTATCTGCAACACAATGGGATTGACTGTACTCGGTGTAGCGCAGGATTAGCACTCATTTATCCTATTATCCCCACTGTTGGGGCTCAGGCCTACCCTCTCAACGAGGGCGTTCGGGCTATAGTCCACCTCGCTAGCCCAGTGGGGGTTGGTGGACTTCACATGCGCCTAAGAATTTCTTCATCGGCGTATGCAGGTTTTCTATACGTTTTCCTTCACCGTTTGAGAGCAGTCAGTAAACGTACTTATGTTTCGAAAAAACCCATTGGTACATGGCACGGCCGGGGATCGAACGGGGACCTCACGACACGACAGGCCCCACGACGTCACTGACGCTTAATCATTTGTATTATAATAAAAACTACGACTGGCCTAGAAGTACATTCTTTCCAGTGCCGTAAAACTCATTTAAAAAAGTCACTCACCAAGCAAGTCCTCCTGCCGACCGCTCTCCTGACGGCGTTCACGTCTACCGTCATGGTCTCCGGGTCCACTGGTATAGTCTTCACTGAGAGGTTGAGGTACTGCGCTGCCTTGTCGAAGGCTGAGTGGACCGTGGACGGCACCACGATCTGGGGGTTGGTTATCCCTTTGCTGTACGCGAGGTCGCGGAACGCCTTGCATGCCATTATTATCGATTCGGTGCCACCTGTCGTCACCTGGAAGAGAAATTGCATAGATTTTTACCGTTTCGTTATAGGCTTCGAAATCAGGGTCCGTTGACTTAATGGGATTGTATAGACGGCGGCGGTGGTGGGTAGTTTGATGTTTTTCTCCGAAAACCGGTTAACTGAGAGTATCCGATTTAGTGCACATCCAGGCAATGTTTAAGAAAATGTAAAAAAATAATACATTTGAAAACTAAGAAAGAATATACAACCTAGATGTTTATAGGAATAAAAATTGGGGATTTAATGTGAAGGGGATGTTCTGCAGCAGGGGAGAGCGGCCTTACTCAATCTTTTTTCTACAACGGCCACATTTACGTTTTAGTTATGCATGGCTATGGCATGGTTCCTCGAGCCGTAACATGATTTTGTGTAGGTAAAAAATAAAAAAATGTTAAAAGAATGTGGGCGAGTGCCCACTTTTCTCCAAAATTCTATGTATTCCCCCTTTTCCCCCAAACCTTCTAAGCAAGTTGGTAACAAAGCAAAGTCAAGCCGGTATTATCTTTGAATTCAATAAATTCATAAAACAACTCTGCCAGTTATTTAAAATGGTTGACTTATGGTATAAGTACTAATATAATATGCATAAGTACTATGGTATAAGTACTAATATAAAAATAAGTAATATTAAGGTATAAGTACTAATAAATTATGATATAAGTACTAACATAGGATAAGTGTGTGCTACTAACTCTATGGATCTATGGTCTGAAATAAAAATGTTTTATTTTATTTTAATTATGGTATTAAATTACAATGCTATGCCAGGCGGGCCAGTAAGAGTATAGGTTTTTAGAGCCAGTTGGTCGCTTGACTGCGGGTGTATTTGTTAGTGTGAGCCGTCAATACCGTGCCGCAGCAGTCGTCGTCGCCATGGAACAGGTTGGCGGCCATGCGCACGATCTCGGCCTCCATCTTGTTCACACCGGGGAACACGTCGGCGTGCAGTGGGTTGGTGTACGCCGTCAGCGTGTACGCGTCGCACGCCACCTTCGCTATATCCTGGTTCACGTGGTACACCGCGCCGGACACGTTGCCCGCCTTCCAGTCGTACACGCCTGGGACATTTAAAGCATGCAGATGTTAGTTTTATTTAAGATGGTTTTATGCAGGAAGGTTCGAATATCTTAGGTGACGCGCGCGCTCCCCTATGGAGACTGCATCTTGCATATTTAGTATGGGAACCAATGGTGCCACTTACAGGGGGGTGCGGACAAAGGAAGCGGAGTAGCGGGAGGAGGTTGCTAATACAAATTTATATGGAGTTTGAAAATGAGAATGTGTGAGTGAGTCACAGTATTGTCATACATTTGACACGATTTTGACACCCATAGGATGCTTCTTTTTAAGGGGCCGCGAGCACGCACCAAAGTGATTCGAACCGTCCTGGTTAACAAAAGCTGTGTTAGCTAGAAGTATACACGTAAATCTATCTACACTAATAATAAAGAGGTAAAAACTGGTGGATAATTTGCAGGCATAACTTATAATATATGTTGCGAAGAACCAAATGATAGCGGGGTGTAAAATACACCTAACGCCATCTATTGACAAACTTCAAAACTAAGAAATTGGCATGATTAGAACGGGTTAAAAATTTTGAATAACATATAAATAGTATGCTTTATAACGCTGATGAAGTCGCGGAGCATCGGCTACAGCGTGAAGGCGTAACAAACATCCAAACATATGAACTCACAAACATATCCTTACAAAATCGCCTTTATAATATTAGTAGGAAGAATATTTATACATAAGGCGGTGGGGGTGGTGGCCTGTTGTATTCCATATGCAATGTACGTGAGACTTCAGACACGCGCGGCCTGCGTTTGCATATTGAGGCTGCGGCCTGCGGCGTCTAGGATACGCTGAAGTATCGCGCGCGGAACGAACGTCACAAAAAATGTGAATTCATTGCCTTTCTTGCTTATCAACACAGCTCATTCAATGGTTTTACAACCGTTCTAAACTTAGCCTAACATTACATACAAGTTGATAACACTGTGTTATCATTCTCATTATTACCATTGTCACTACTGCCATATAAGGGCACATTGGAAATGGGCAGCTATAAAAACTGTAGTTTTTAGTTAGTAGTTTTTTTTGGTGAATCAAACTTGCTAAATAAGCTTGCAGCATTGCATTAGAGATTTTAATTTTTTATATTTATAATTATTGATGGTATTAGATCGAGAGCGTCATTGGCGCCCGAATGCCCTCGTTGAGAGGATAGGCCTTAGCCCCAGCAGTGGGGACATGTTACTAGGCTGTTTAATTGCGTACAGTGCAAGAACTTACCTAAACTGAGATGATCCTTCACTTCCTCAGCTATCTGTTCCTCCGACAGCCCCGTCTCCGGCAGCTGGCGCCGGACGGTGACGCCGGCCAGTCTCTTAGCGACGTCCTTGCGGAAGTCTCCCTTGATTTCCGCCATCTTTTCCTCGATCTTCCTTCTCACGATAGGAACATGCCGCAGCCATCGGAAGAACTCTTTGCGTAATCTTGTCGGAACAGCTGAGGAATATCAATTTGTTTTGTTTTATTGTTATACATAAGTAATTAATAAAATCATAATAATAAAATAATCTTTATAGATCCACAATTACACTTGTAAATATAACAATCCGGCCCTGGCTCCTAAAATAGTAAGTCCCGCGTGTCAGGAGCCAGTTCCTTCCTAGTCAGTGTAACAATTTTACTACCTAAAGTAGGTATCTAGGTACATATGACAGCAAAATTAACGAGATGCCAATATTTTAACTAATGTAAAATAGAAAGGTATGACACAGTACATTGCATGACACAGTCAACAACGCACAGAATTTTAGAACTTAAATATTTCCTAAACTCAATTTGCTATTTCGAAACTTAATATTCATATTTGTACCCAAAAAGACACAATGCAATGTTACGAATATAACAGTAAATGAATTTTGAAAAACGGTCTGGTAACTTCTGAATTTCTGATATTACCTATCTTTTACAAACAAAACAACAAACTTACAAACTTAATTTTTCTTCTTTTTATGATCATTTCAATACCTACATGATTCAGAGTAATATTATAATCTTATTTGTCCATAATAAGCAAGTGTCGTCTCAGATAAATAATGTATTGTAGCGGTACAAAGTACACAATGCGCTTGTGTAAATATGCGATCCAAATGCTATAGAATGTAGATATGTGATATTAATGAGGTAACATGGTCTACGTCAAGTTAGGAGTTCATTCGGTACATAAGAACTGATCAAGGTTGCACTCATTTGATTTGGACTAACTATGTTCATTAAGCGCAGTCTTCAACGTAGATATACATATATATTATTACCTATGTCTTTAATATGATTGCAGCAAAACATGAATATTCAAAAATATTTTTTTTTCTAATAAATAATTCTAATGAACCTTCAAAACCTATAATTAATGAGTTAAGACATAATCCTTTTTTTAGTATTATTTTCAAATTTTACAAAATATGACATGCATTTTCTATAGGTAGTACTTTATAATGTTTACACAGGGCTATTAAATCCTCTATGCACAGGGAATTAAATAAAACCGAATAAAATATGTATATAAAAATGAATAATGATGGGAAACCTCCAGTGGGATAGATCTGGGCTCTCACTTGAATGTTTTAGAACAAGTACCTAAAATAGGTATTAATAGGTATCTCTGTAAATATTTGAAGAAAATTAAAATGCTAACTAGGGTCTTCTAAATATCTATGCTAGGGTCTCCTGATTTCAATATTCAAATTTGTAAAACATTTGTCATTTGATTTGTCAATTGCAATGTAATAAAATTATATATATATATATCTATTCATTGATGTACTCACTTTCTCTCCCGTTATAGAGACTGTGTGCCCACACTAGGGCCAATATGGAGGAGGCAGTCATCGTGATGATCTGCCATGGTTCCCTCCCTTCAAACATCTTGTTTACGGCTTTCAAAGGCTGCGGGCGCTCACTCATGGCTAAAAATAATAAAAACAGCATAAAAATACTTTTCGGCATGACCAAACTAAATGCTAAAATGGAAGTTTAGGAATTTAAAAAATGCCCTCAAAATTATTAGGTAATCTTTGTGTGTACCTAACTTTTATGAACTTAATACCTATAGAATTTTTAAAAACCAGTGTCTCCATCCAAGGAGACATGGTTATCCTGACTTAACATAAGGCTTGCTGTGTTGAACTTAATCTTTACTAATATAGGTACTTATGGTACCTACAGTAAAGTAAGTATAAATATATAAATAAAGTTAAAACACCACCTACACAAGGAGTTTCTCTATCAATCAGATAAAGATAGTTTACAAGGAAAATCTTTAAGCTTACTCATTGTAGGTACCTACAAAGTATTTTATATTTGCTCAATACTGAAACCGGTCTCGTAATAAAGTAGAAAGATTTTCAAACTTTTCATTAAGTCGTCACAAGAAAAAAAAATTGAAAACCTCAGTTACATATATTTTAAATAAATAACCAAGCAACTAAAACAGGTACTCACCTGGGGGCAATCAGTCTAAATAATAGGAAAAATAACAAAAATCTTATCACAAAAAATTATTTAGCTCTCAATCAATTCTGTTGTCAAGTACCTAATCAGTATTTGATAAAAATAGATTAGACTGATACGAAGTATGTACTATTGCTTAGTAATTAACAAAATAGCGTTAAAAGATAATTAGAGCCGCAATAATTAGAACAAAGGCCAAAGAACTACATGCAAGATAAAGGTACCTACAATACAAACCAGTCAGTGAGTATTGTTATCAGCTGCTGCCTGTCACTGTCAATGTCAATCGGTCAGTTTTTTTAATAATGAGTTTTATGAGTTTTACGGTCCTGGAAAAAAAGTTTAAATAAGTTTGAATATTAGTTTAAAAATAAAGACATGAATATTGTTAGAGGAGGACCGGAAATGATGTGACGTGACCGATTGGAATCTAAACCAGGCTCGAGAGAAAGGTCCCATTCGCACGGGCGGGCGTAATTTCATCGCATATTGAAAGATATTTTTTTACGCCTACAACAAATAACGTTCGATGAACGGCTCAGTAGAAGCCCATATTATGGGCAATTTTTTTACGCTTAAAGAGAATTTAACTTGTTCTTTACAGGCGGAAAAAAATCGCGCGTTAGAATGACGTCCGTGCAAATGTAGAATGACGTTATAACAATTCGTTCAGAAATTGTAATTTTTTTCTACAATTCTAATTTGAATTTTAATTGTAAAAGATTTTTGGTTATTAACTTTTTACAATAATAATACAATCAATCGACGACAAACTTAGACAACAATGCAATTTCTAAAGATACAATAATTTGTTAAAATGGTTTCGCAATCAATCAATAACTGCAAGGCCGGAGCGGGGGCGCGGTAAGAGGAAGCGGAGAAGAGAGACGTGATTGGACGTATACTATCTAATTTGTGACTAAAATAAAGCTGTCATAATGAGTCATCCTCCAGTTTCCTGTATTCCAAACACTGGCAAAATGTCGAAGGCAAAAAAAGTTATCGAAGAAGCGAAAGAAATCAACAATCCCGAAATAGATTTGGTCGATAAAGGTATCTCAAGCCTCGACGAAATCCCAGGACTATGTAAGTTGCTGCCTTGCAGTTGTTTTGCCTTTTACGGAACAAGTTTTAAAACTCGTTTCGAAATCGATCAGTCCTCCCTTCTCTTCTCTGTGATTTGGTTTCATTACATTCGTATGGCTTATTTATTGATTAGGTACTAGAAGTACCAAAGCTAAATTAGATTATTATTATTACATCAGCTGATATATGATATATTATAGCAGCTGTTTAGGCTTTTTTTTAATCGAAACTGGTGATATCATTTTGCGTTAAGCTCTCCTATTGCCTCAAATCTCACGACCAAGCGACCAAATGTTGTCAGTAAGACAATGAGAAAATATTCTATGTCCTTAGTGCCCCCGAGCCAGAGGTCCCACTATTAACTTAACACAAAGGCAGTATTAAAAATAGTACAGGCCTACACCTACTACTATTTCACACCTAGGCGTTAAGACACGAGGCGTGATGCGTAACACAGTACCTACTTAGTTAAAATCCTAAACAATCAACCCACACCCGAATTATTAGTTAATAGGTATAACCTCATATCTAGACAAATAGAATTATTGAAGTTTGTAACACAATACTATCTAAATCTTGGTTTGCTCTGTACTTCATTAAAATGAGAGATTCCTTACTAACAGACAGAACATAATCCAATGCATGTAGCACTAACATAACAAGCATGGTATGCTGTTTACTAGAATAATTAATTAACCGTTTGCATATTGTTACATTAGCAAACTTTTTTCTGTTTAAATGAGGTACAGTGTAGTAATCTTGCAGTCGTTGATAAATAGGAACTTGTACAGCACTGATGTAGACATTGATTACTTGTCAGGCTGTTCCTGTTGTCCACAAATTCCGTTATTTTACTTTCGTAGGGGTGCTGGATATGTCTGGGACGGACAACGTGCGGTTCAGTGGTCATACACTTGACAAGACAACAAAGGCCAAACTCACTTTGGAGAACTTCTATACGAATCTCATTACCCAACATTACGAGAGAAAACAGAGATTAGAAAAGCTTGAAGAGTCATTGAAGGATGAGAGTTTAACGGAAAGTGAGAGGCAAGAGAAACGACAACAGCATGCGCAGAGGGAGACAGAGTTCCTCAGGCTGAGGAGATCCAGGCTTAGTGTTGATGACTTTGACCCACTAAAGGTAATAGGAAGAGGTGCATTCGGTGAAGTGAGGCTGGTTCAGAAAAAGGATACGGGCCACATTTACGCAATGAAAATACTCCGGAAAGCAGATATGTTAGAAAAGGAGCAGGTTGCTCATGTACGGGCAGAACGTGATATTCTTGTTGAAGCCGACCACCAGTGGGTAGTAAAGATGTTCTACAGCTTCCAGGACCCTTTGAACCTCTATTTAATAATGGAATTCCTTCCAGGAGGTGACATGATGACACTCCTCATGAAGAAAGACACTCTGAGTGAGGAGTGCGCACAGTTTTACATAGTGGAGACTGCTTTAGCCATTGACAGTATACATAAACTTGGCTTTATTCACAGAGACATAAAACCAGACAACTTATTGCTAGACGCGCGCGGCCATATAAAGTTGAGCGACTTTGGGCTTTGCACTGGTCTCAAGAAAAGTCACCGCACTGACTTCTACCGTGATCTGTCGCGCGCTACGCCTTACGACTTCATATCGACTTCGTCATCATCAGCATCGGCGATGGACTCGAAACGTCGCGCGGAGTCGTGGAAGCGTAACAGGCGAGCGCTGGCATATTCAACTGTCGGCACGCCGGACTACATAGCGCCTGAGGTGTTCCTACAGACAGGCTACGGACCACAGGCCGACTGGTGGAGCCTCGGAGTGATCATGTACGAAATGTTGATTGGCTATCCGCCGTTCTGTTCTGAATCCCCTCAAGAGACGTATCGCAAGGTGATGTCATGGCGGGAAACGCTGATCTTTCCGCCAGAAATACCTATAAGCGAAGAAGCCAGAGAGACCATTGTGCGGTTTTGTTCAGAGTCTGAACGGAGACTGGGCGCGCAAGGTGGCTTTGCGGATGTGAAGGCGGCGCCGTTTTTCCGCGGCGTGGACTGGTCCCACATACGGGAGCGGCCGGCCGCCATACCCATCGACGTCCGCTCCATAGACGACACGTCTAATTTTGATGATTTCCCTGATGTCAAACTAGAGATAGAAACGCCCACGGTACCAAAAGACCAAGACGGTGAGGTGCCGTACAAAGACTGGGTATTCATGAATTATACCTTTAGGAGATTTGAAACGCTCGCTCAGCGCTTTGCGACCCTAAAGAAGTAAGGTCGCCCCTTAGTTACCAATTAGTGTAAATGAACATTTTACGAAAGTATTCTCAAGTATTTTGTAATTGAATGAAATGAGTGAATGATTTTTTTCTGTAATAGTTGTTGTACTTGGTGTCTGTATTAAACAATGTATTCATGATAGTTTACGTAATGTTTAACAAAGTTATTGTTGCTTTTAATCGTGCTGTCAAGTTCCTAGATGCAGTTACTTACATCGAATAAGTTAGACGGGGCTTACTAACTCATAGCATAATAAATAATAGCGAGAGGCTGGTTTTTAAGGTTTGTACAGGATGAAATCGAAATCTAAAAGTGGTATAACCGTGATGGGTTTTAGGCTAATTATACTTAATTGAAAATAGCTGCTGATCAATTTTTTTTTACTAAACGGCTTACAACGCCCGGTTGGAAGCATAGCATGATGTAGACTGCACGACGCCTTTTAACCAATTACCTGCCTGTTAACGTCAACTGGTGGACATAGGCCTTCGCTGCGCGGCACCACACGTGGTCTTCTTCCCTCCCTTTCCATCCGTTTTCGAGCGCCTAATTCAGGTTGTCAGTACATCAGGCAGGGGGCGTCCCACGCTGCATTACTGCTGCACGGCCTCCACTTCTGGCCCATAACAAAATAAAGGTGCACTGAACCTAACGCAGCTTTTTTGGTATGACTACCAATAATTCATTAATTTGTTAATAACCATTTTATGTCTGTTAATAACTAAACTAAATGATTTCGTTTCGTCCTGTATGTCCCGCATAATAATTATTAAACATAAGATTTATTTATTTATCTAGGTTATCCCAATCAACGACAACCATACAAGAGGTAGGTAATAGGAAAGCTCATGGCTTAAAAAGTAGCTTTGCGAGTTATTCGCACTTAGGAATTTGGGGAAAACACATTTCGGATGCCACAGCTACATATTTCCAATTTGTATGAATAAATATAAATAATTAAATCAAAATATGACACAGCCCAAACCCAGGTCATCCAAAAAACAAACTGCTAATATCTCGGTCATATTCAGTTATTCTAATTAGTCCTGAGCTGTCCTTAGGTACCTTTTGAAGGATGGCGTTGCATTTTGCGACACTGTAGATTATACGTAACGATCCTTTCCTTGAAAGCATGTTGAGGGAAGGTATCGCTTTACGGCCTTGCGCATCGCTCCTGCTCTGGTATTTTGTGTGGGTAGCATTACATAACCACATTTACGTATGTATTAACCAAAGCATGTAAGACCCAAAGTTCAACTCGAATATCATGCTGGCATTATGTTTGCCTTTTAAACTAGTGTGTGCATAAAGTTTTTAAATACCCTCCCTTTTTACACCCTCTAAGAAACAGACTGTCTCTTACCTTGTAATAATCTAATTATTGTAATATTAAGTACGTAATAGTATTATGGTAGCCCGTGACACTTCAAGCCTCCTATATATATTCTGTGCTTCAAGGCGGTTGAAATATTAGGTTTGCCGGATGTAATGTACAGTCGACCGCACGTCAGTGGTAACATGAGATGGTCTAGCCTATTAGGGTGTTTCAATACTATTGACTTGACTTTGGCGTAGTTGGTAGTGACCCTGCCTATTGGACCAGAGGTCGTGGGTTCAATTCCCACCCTGGGCCAACATTTGTGTGATGAGCATATCTGTTGGTTTTCGGATTCTGGAAACGATTTTAAATATCAATATAGATGAACTGTCCATACGCAAAATTGAGTTTGTTGATAAAACTTTTTTTTTCCGATTTTCCGCTTTGCTTGAGCTATAAGACCTTGCTTCTTGATTCATGATTCTAGGTCAACGGGAAGTACCGACAAACAGACGGACAACGAAGTGACGCTGGGTTCCTTTATTTCTCTTTGAGGTATGGAACCCTAAAAAGACAGAAAAGAAAGCCAAGAGACTAGATAATTCGTTTGCAGCTTCAAGTCCTACTTGCGTTCAAACTTTTTTTTTTCAACTTGGTTCGCGTGGATAAACAAACATTTTCTAATACAACCAGTTTACTCTGAACTGCAAATTCATACAAAAAAAACAACAAAAAAAACTCCCTGATATCGTATCGAATTAAAAAGTTTTCCAGGCAGTTGCATGTAGCTGTATTTGTAGTTTCCAATAATTAGCCCTGTACAGACAGAAAAAAAATTTGGACTTCACTAGGTAACTGGACTTTAAGGGCTTCTTTCACCGCTTGCTGATAAAGTCTCAGATACCCTATCTGCAGATTATTTGACAGATAGCCAATTTTTCTTGTTTCACAGGTATCCAATTGCCTTATCTGTCCGATAAACTAACAGCAAGTTCAAGTAACTATTATTTTTTTATCTGTCAGTTATTTTATTAGAGATTTGAGGTGTGAAGCACGAAAATATTATCTGACAGATTTATCTGATAGATAAGTTTATCTGTCAGCATACTATCTGTAACAATATCAGCAAGTGGTGAAAGAAGCCCTAAGTCTTGTATTGAGACTGAGTTTATTATTTCAATCAAGTGTACAGAATCTAATAGTTATTACTGTTTATTATTATAATTATGTATATAGATTATGACTGTATTTAAATTGCAAGGAGGCTCGTTTTTCCCAAATGTATTTATTGAAACTAATTCTAATGTAACGTTTCGATTAGATGCTGTTGAAATCTTGTCACAATACAATTTCATGACCACTGTTCGGTCTTTAGTCGTTAGACCCATCCTTAGCCAGTAATTTTAAGTCAATGATTGTATGACTTTCAAAATTTACAATTCTTTTAAATACAACACATCAAAACTATTGGGTTATTTTTTTCTCTCTTCATCTTATTGAGTGGTAGCCTAGTTGGTGTGCACTCGCCTTACGTTCATGAGGTCGTGGCTTCGTACCCTGGCGCGTACAGTCGACCGCACGTCAGTGGAAACACTTTGACCTTGAGCTGCCCTAGCCTATTAGGGGGTTTCAATACTATGATATGAAAGACCAGTTTATACTGGTTTTGTTTCCACTGACGTGCGGTCGACCGTACCAATGAGTGTACATCATGAGGAATCCTACAAAAACTAGAATTTCTATTCTAAGACACGTATGTGAAGTCCACCAAAAAATAGATTGGACCACCGTTTTGGTAGACAAGGGTTTGACACAACAGATCCCATAGGATCAAGTGTCGCAAGAATTCCTGGCTCCCTAGTAAGATTAAGACCCACTTTTAAATTGTCGTATCGATTTTAAACTCATGCGATTCTGGCAACATGGTGATATCGAGCTGGTTTCGTGACGGAGATGGAAGGTGGTCATAGGGACTCCTCAATGCGTAGCAGGTAAGCCCACAGAGTTTGGGCTCTCTGACTTGTCTCAATGAATCATTTGGTTAGCTACATGAGCGTGTTTTTTATTATTTTCAGTCACCCTAACACATATAACCCGGCTGTCTCTAAGCCACAACAAGATACAAGTGGTACCCGCTGGATTGGCGAACCTGCTCAACTTGGAGATACTGAATCTTGCCAACAACTTCATAGAAGAGCTCCCCGTCAGTCTGTCCTCTCTGCCGAAACTCCGGATCCTCAATGTGTCGCTGAACAGGCTGTATGGATTGCCCAGAGGGTTTGGCGCCTTCCCGGTGTTGGAGATCTTGGATTTGACTTACAACAATTTGAACGAGAAAACGATGCCAGGGAATTTCTATATGATGGGTTTGTATAACTTTCTATTAAGTACAGTCAGCGTCAAACGTAGCTTGTCACTTTAGTCAATTACTAATTGACACGTTCGCTCGTTACATTAGAGTGACAAGCTACTTTTGATGTTGACTGTACTCATTCACAAATCGCAAAACTCCCAGATATCCTAGAAACTATTCCAGACGTCCTGGACACTTCTAGACATCCTGGTAACTCTTCCAGACATCCTGGTAACTGTTCCAGACATCCACTCTCCTAGTAACCCTGGGAACACTCCTCATATTCCTAAAAAAAAAGTTAAAATTATACTTATTAGAGAGCATGTGTCCATAGAAAGTAACAGAAAACAGATAATTTTTATTGTACCTAACTAAATTTAATCGATGATGAGACTGTACGATCCCCCAGTCAAACCGTCAAGACGGTTTTGGGGGACAAATATATACTGTTATGCTTATGTATTTGATTAATAAATAAAATAAATAAAAAAATAATAAAAACTTTCCCAGTCTTCGTAAGGGGCGACTAAGAAATAACTATTTACATAATATTCATTACAAACTTTTTCAGAGAGCCTACGTGCCTTATACTTGGGCGACAATGACTTCGAGTTTTTGCCACCGCAAATTGGAAATCTGAAGAATTTGCAAATTGTAAGTACGATATTTTTTTTTCTTAATAGTTCGGCCAAGTGCGACTCAAGCTCGCGCATGTAGAGGGTTCTTTACAATTTGGATTTGTTGTGTGATTTGAGTACGTAGGTTTACCTATCTAAAAAGATACCTACAAAGTGGCTACAAGCTTTAATGAAATCTTTCGTGTCTGTTTCTTTCTGGCACCTTTTACAATTAACTGGGCCCTCGAATTATTTTATTATTTACATATTGTAATTTAGGGATAAAGTAATTTCAACATTCCGTCTCTTCACTTTTCTAAGCTAAGGCCTCTGAGGCGTGCGTCTGCATACATTTTAATACCTTTCTGTAATAACATGCATTTAAATAAAAAGCTTGTTTCCATGAAGTTAAAAACTTTTTGGTGGACGCCGCCGGATATGTTCCTTCATTGTTTTTTTTATAGTTTTACGGCCAATTGGAAACAAGTCCATAAAGGCCAAATCGTAATTTACAATCACGAATACATAAAACCGCAGCACGGCCTCCAGGGCACAACTAGTGCCATTCGGTGATCCACACTGCAGTTCACGTCCGCACTAAACTGATTAATGTCGATTTATTTAAGGACAATTTGGATCTTCACTCCTGTTTCAGTTGTCGATGCGTGAGAACGACTTGATAGAGGTGCCGCGCGAGCTGGGACAGATGCCGCGGCTGCGCGAGCTGCACCTACAGGGCAACAGGCTCGTCGTGCTGCCGCCCGAAATCGGTAACTATCAACACTCAACGTGAAACGTCTGTGAATTCCAGGGGAGCTAAAATCCATCTATCCCAGCTGTCCTAATCAATTGGCATAAATTTAACTTGTCTATTCCGCCAACCATACCTAAAGTACCTATTGCTGTCTAGAAAAAAACCATGTACCTACCAAATTTAATTTTTTAATTTCGCTAACATTTGCAAATGTGGTTAGAACCGATTTGAAATACCAGTATTGGGTACCGGTATCAAATTAGGATATATACAGGTATTTGTATATAAAGAACCGGTACCCCTCTCCTGGTACCTTATATTAAAATTTATTCGTGTGTAGGACCCGTGAATAACATAATCCTACTAATATTATAAGGCAAAAGTTTGTGAGGATTATGATGAAACTTGGTACAGTGATTGCTTATATCCTGGAATAACATATAGGCCACTTATTACCGCGGTAAACGGTTCCAACTTCTTCCACACGGGCGAAGTGTCGGGCAGAAGGTAGTATACTAATAAAAGTACCAGTCTTTCAAGCCCTAATTAGCCCACGTGCCGCAGGGTCTCTGGACCTGGTGAGCAACAAGTCTGTGCTGCGTCTGGAGGGGAACTTCTGGGTGCCGCCCATCGAAGACCAGCTCAAGTTGGGACCCTCGCACGTGCTCGACTACCTGCGCTCCGAGACCTACCGAGTGTGAGTTTGCGTGGAAACAATCATTTACTTAAATTGTATAATTTTCTAACCTTATTATTAAGATTTGCACACCTGCAAGCAGATTGAGTACATGGAACTAACTACTTTTAACATATTATTTACACTGTGCTCTAGCAAATAAAGAAATTTCATTTCATTTCATTCTTACTTGCGCTGCCAGTCGCTATGCTAATGTTGGCAATAGATCTCAAATCGATCGATTATCAATTCAATCCGATTCAATCATTTTATCTCAATGTCATTGTCAATAGACTTCAAGACACCGTCAAATTCTGCATGTATACCTGCATATTTTTTTTATCAATTTTATGGCTTTGCTTCACAGGCTTTTGCCAACAACAGCTAGTGTGTTAAAGTCCACCGTTTGTTGACAGCCTGTACAGCCGCCACATGTCTGCCAAGCCGCCGCCGCCGCTGCAGACACTGGACAAGAGCAAGAAAGCGAGCCGAGCCAGATCTTAAATAACTTATTAAGGGTACAGGGGAACAAAGGAGAGTCCTAAAATGTTTTGATGCCATCTTTTGGTATGACAGCAAACCCACCAAATGGTAAAATAATACTGTAATAAGCTTTGTAGTAAGAGCGTCAGTGGCGTCGGGGATAAGACGCGGCCTACCATATCAAATCGGCCATGTACCGATGGGTCTTTCTCGAAACTTTAGTACATTTACTGACTGACTGCTCACAAACGGTGAAGGAAAACATTGTGAGGATACCTGCACACGCTAATTAAGAAATTCTTAGGCGCATTTGAAATCCACCAACCCGCACTGGGCTTACATGGTGGACTATAGCCCGAACGCCCTCGTTGAGGGTAGACCTGAACCCCAGCAGTGGGGACGGGAGTGGGGAAGCTTTGTAAGCTCTGATATTTCAGTGTATTTTTTTTCTTGTACAGTCGACCGCACGTCAGTGGAAACACTTTGACAATGAGCTGGCCTAGCCTATTAGGGAGTTTCAATACTATCAGGAACACATTTATACCTGACGTGCGGTCGACCTAACATACTAACAGTAGTAACACCCTCATAAACATTTTACACTCCCCCTTTTTCCCCTGTACCCTTCATATATTATGTTTAAGTTAATGTGCCATAATTACTTCATTAACCCTCAATTGCAAAAAGGTTTATGAAGGTTAACGTTAAAAAGAATTGTAACCTGTTACGACTTACCGTTTCGAAGCCGGTTACGAATCTCAGCTACGAAACTGACTGAAAGGTCCTACAAATTGATTTTAATGTTTCCTAAAAACCACAATCTTTTTAGACGATTCAAAGTATCCAATCTTTGTTTATTCGGGACCAGATTTAACATCAGTTACTGAACGAGTAGAAATATAATTAATCGTAGCTAGTAGTTATACGAAAAATTGATACAAAATGGGAACATATAAACTTCTAGCGTAACTGTAGTAAACCTTTTTGCAATGATATCTCCGAAATTCGTAAACCATTTCACTTACTTTCTAAGATTAATATTTAATACTAGTCTATAGGGCAGTATTATAATAACTAAAGTAACGAGTGTTGTGTTCAATCAGCAACTTTAATCCATCACATAAATCATAAAATGAAAATAAAATTCACACAAAAACATAGGTTAAGAGCTAAGTCCAACTGAACTTTAACATTTGCTGAGGTTTTGCGAAACTGACCATTACTGGATAGTCACCTAGCTGCTTGCTAGGCTAGGTGGCGCCACTAGCGTAAACTAATCTAAAAATTAAGAATTCACACAAATAATCGACTTTTCTTCTACATTCTATGAAAAGTACTGTGTTTACTGAGTTACTAGTGGCGCCATCTGAGTCGAGCTTTTTGTACAACCTCGTCTTAGAACAGTTAATAACAGAAAAGCATGACCATAGATATGTGTTCGTCGAGCCATTCCAGGTAGCACAGCGTATTAACGAGGTCTTAATCGCGCTTGCTATTTTGTTCTTTAAAGAGGAAAAGAGACATAGATGGCGTAAAATAGATGTCGCTCTTAGCATGCTACAATACCCTCAATCAATCAAGATGCAAGTTGTTATTTGTCTTTAAGTTATGTTTGAAAACACGAAAAAATATATAGGTATACGTGAAGAAATTGTATCATACTAGGTTGAATCTGTACGCCTACCATGAGTTGACAACGTAAAACTCGCTAGCGACTACGTAAATACTTAATAGTGCCATCTCTTTTCTACTAATTACGAAAGACAGAGAGACATAGATGTTTTTTACGTAGTCGCTAGCGAATCGCTAACGAGTGTTGACGTTGTCAGCGTACTAGATAAGATAAGATAAGAGGTACCACACCCAGCCAGGTCAACACCTGATCCGGTCCAGCCGGATGCAACCTGGCTCAACCTCGGACACATGTTGGCGCTTATATTTTTAGGTATAAGAACGAAGATATGTCCCAGGTTGAGGACAGGTTTACCAGGGGATACAAGTTGTTTAGGAAAGACACGCTCCGGGATGGGAAAGGAAGCCCACTAGCCGCAACCGGTGGACCACAATCAGCCGACTAGCGTACTGGGCATAAAAATACGTGTCAATTATTTTTTTGTATACGTACTCTACAACATTTGAATGAACCAAATCACCCGACGAAATATGCAAAAGATTATGTATTCTTGTTCAACACGTTTATTTCATACTAGCCTAATAGGACCATCAAAGCCTACTATTGGCAGAGGGTTACCCTCACAAATCATATTCATACCTACAAATGCTTACAGATTCAATATCCATGAGTCCAAATGATTGGTGCTAATAAATAACTTAAAAAATACATTAATGAAACTTTAATATTATTTTTACAAAAATGTTTAAGAATATAATAATGTGTAAAAATGCGCAAAGTAAATTATTATTACTAACAAGTAAATTTTTTATTTTAATGACTACCTACCTACTACTCAGTCCCAAACTCAACGAATTCTGGCCTTTAAAGAGGTCACCAATTCACCATAGAACTCAAAATGAATAGGCAATACATATAGCTTCATATATTGGTTTTCTAGCTCAAACCACCAAGGACAATTCAACAGTAAATACCTATTTTCTTGTCGACCGCACGTCAATGGAAACACTTTGACCTTGAGCTAGCCTATTAGGAAGTTTCAATACTATGATATACCAGTTTATACTGGTTATTTTTCCGTTGACATGCTTTCGCAAACCAATATTCTAGCTTCGAATACTGTTGACCGCCGCCACTTGTTCACAAACGTACTTAAAGGTATTTTAAAAAATGTATTTGCTTTAAAAAAAACCTCGGTGATTCGTGACACCCTAATTGATATACACTTATTGGTTTATTAACAGCACAAGGTCACCGCGAATAAGCGATTTTTATATAGTGTCTACTTCTTCTAAGTTCTGTGGGCGCCATAAAAGTTGCATTATCAGCAATTCTGATTTACTTTTGAGGTTTTTTATCAGTCCCCTAAAACTCTTGGACTGATCGAGCTAAAATTGACTTTTATTTTCCACACATCGTGGACTGACTTTGTTGGACTGAAGAGGTCTATTGCCAACTCCTTTCCCGTACACATTTTTGAATTCTAATATCTCTACAATGGATGTCTGACTATTGTAATTTACATTAATAAATTGAAAACCAATAATCGGCACGCTATAAACTAGATTAATATTGTTCTCTAAAGTGCTGTGGATTTTTGAAAATGTAATCTGAAATGTAATCTGTTAGATTACATCTTCGACGAATTTTTATAAAGATACATTTGGTAAAAGATAAAGGTTATTATTACGGAACACTTGAAATCACTATATTAGTGACAACACAATTTTTGAACAATCTTTTGGCTCAACAATTTCGAGTCCTTTACGATTTATGAGAATGGGTCTTTCGAAATAGAACGAATTAGATATTGGTTAGCCGTGTCGGACGAAGTATTGAACTACGATTTGGGCGAATTGCGTATTAGACCTACGGCTAACAAATCATTAAAGATATTAGAATTCAAAGTTTGTATGGCAATAGCCCTCATAAATAATCCAATTTTTTATTTTGCTCATACATTTAAATATACCTACTTAAAACCAGTATAAAACTATAACTTACATTAAAAACAAAAGGGCATGGCTAAAAATGTATGGACATAAAACTCAGAATCAACAAGAACAAAATGTACACCAATGGGTTAAGTATACATTATAGATGTTTGTGTTAGGTGCTTTAAAAAAGGGTTGTAAGGCGCATACCTTTGCGCATACGGACTAAACATTTTGACAGTTCTAAAATTCATGCCATTTCTTTCTTATTTTTTAAAAATTTAACAAACTAATAGAAAACTGTAAATTGTTTAGAACTGTAAATTCCGAACTTTTAATACCTAATTTAATAATACCTGATGGTCAATCATCATCAAGCCTTCACAAACTGCGCATACGACTTTTTGTCGACTTATTTAGCCATGTTGGACAGAGATCATTAGAGCTAGGCTACCTATATATACAAAAAAATTCCTCTCCATTTTGTTCAGATTAAAACTTATTAGTGTAATCCAAAATTACAGACTTCAGGGATTGTTTTATTGAGCCAGGATTTTTTTTGTTTGGGTGAAGTAACGTCGCCATTTACGTGGAGAAATAATTATAATGTGTAAACTGATATATTTACCTATCTAAATATAACAGTATTATATATTTTGTGATATAACCATAATGTTCATTTTGGTACGTGTACTAGGCGGCGACTGTACCTCGTGTCGCTCTGTGCCGACAAGTAAAACAACTTCGGTTAGTTAGCGCTTTAGAGGCCTTAAAATGAACAGGTAACCAGCTGTTACTTTTACATACTTACAACTATTTTCAGTGAGACAAGAATCAGAACAGACTATAACTAGGAACTATAAATGATCATAATCACAATCTTAAATAGTGTCCGTTCCGCTGGCGTACACATAAGAATTTCACATGAAATATTTGTACTAGCAAAGGCACTATTTCAAGCACTATTTATTGATATATCATTTATATATAGAAACGTCCGCTTTCTTTATGAAAACATCACGACTATAATGTGTTTGTACTTTATTCTGATTCTTGTCATAGTATATAAAATTAATTTCACAATTTGTTTTTTCTTACAACGATAAGGCCACAGTGAAAACTATTGCTATTAAAAATACAGTTCATACGTATTTAGGGCATGTAAGTATGTACTTTTGTAAAATATTTCAGATCAAACAATGACAGTTTGTTTTGACTTAATTTAACTTACAATTCTATAACTCAGTAGTCAAACAATTAAAGTTACATACAATAGAAATATCAAGAATTACCTTGACTTTAATTAATTGTAAAATGTATTTTTTTAATCCAGTAGTTTTTTTACATGTTAGGTATTTGATTATTACATAATATACGCGATGCCGCCTCAAGGAAAACAATAAACCGAGCGGCTTAAAACTACTGACACTAGCGGCTAAAACAAATAACTGGCAATTAAAATTTTGGTTAGGTTAGCAGCTTAAATTTGTATTTTTAATCGCTCGGTTTATTGCCAGCCCCACCTAAATACTTATGAACTGCACTGTACATCGTATTTATTGGCAAATAGAGGTCAATATCGATTACCTCACCTTTGATCCCCATTTCCTCCACCAAGAGACCTCTAAAGCTCATCTTCGGTATCTGAGGAGTCGTCCTCGGATATCTCCAGGTTGTTGTTGGTCGAACTCGCGACGGGCGTCGGCTTCCTCTTCCTCTCCGTGGAGAAGGCGTAGGACTCATAGTCCATCACCTCGTCGTCGCTGAGATGAGAGTTCCCTTCAACGAAACTCGCGAACCTGCGACCAGAACAACTGCACTGTCATTGTTTGATGCTCAACTGATTCTAGAAGAAAGAAACCAGCTAAGGCGTATCGGAACCGCATAGTGTAGATTATCTATCAATCAATCTTATGTTATAGACAGGCATGAGTCTTTACCAATTGTAAATTTTCAAGCAAATCGTAGGCCCAAGTTTTGAAATACTGTCAATTTATTTTTGTATTGTAGACGTAACCCTTAACTTAAAAGCCAGAAAAAACAAAACCTCGAGATATTTAAGAAATATTCACAAATACAAAATTTCACACCCACAAAAACTGGACTGACTGCATAAATTCAAAAGTAAAAAGCTAGTCACGCAACTGTGAATGCGGCATACTTCTTGGAGTTATTCCCTTCCACTGCGCGCAGTCGGGGCTGGCGCAGTATTTGTGTAGGCTGTCCAGCGCAAGCTTGATTTCGCGCGCGCCCTGTTCATAGTACTCCTCGCTTGTCAGCAGACGCAGCTTCGGGGGAACGCGCGCCGGCTGCAGCGGGTTACACTATCAACATACCTCTTAGAGTCGTTCAGTTTGAGCATGATGTTCCACTGCGCGCAGTCGGGGCTGGAGCAGTATTTGCGTAGGCTGTCCAACGCGAGCTTTGACTCGCGCGCGCCCTGCTCGTAGTACTCCTCGCTTGTCAGCAGACGCAGCTTTGGGGGAACTCGCGCCGGCTGCGGTGGGTTATACTATCAACATACCTCTTGGAGTCGTTCAGTTTGAGCATGATGTTCCACTGCGCGCAGTCGGGGCTGGAGCAGTATTTGCGCAGGCTGTCCAGCGCGAGCTTGGTCTCGCGCGCGCCCTGCTCGTAGTACTCCTCGCTTGTCAGCAGCCGCAGCTTCGGGGGGAACCGCCGCCGCCTGCGGTGGGTTACACCATCAACTTACAATATCGAAGTAGATAATTCACCAACCGCATTTTTATTAATCCGGATTTTGGTCCTATACCTAATATAAGACGGTTACTCACCAGTAGCCCTGTATCGTGCGCGTCCACGACGCCGGGAAGTACTTGGCGACGAGTGACGCGACTATCACCGCGGCGGAGGCCTCCTGGTACTCGCTGCTGAAGAATATCATCAGAACACCCGCCGCCTACAACAAACAATGGTGTGACCCACTGACATGTAATATACTACTCAAAACAAAATAAGGGCCAGGGGTCTCTTTCATACATTCGAGGTCACTTTGAACCCTTGGATCTTCGACAGGTGATTGAGGAGGTCCAGAGAGCCGTACACACCTAAACGAACAGGCAAGCCGTTTTGATTCGCTAGCTGTCATTAAAATGGCGTTAATGAAATAGGCAAAGAAAATCTGCAGAAAGAGTCTACAAAAAAAGTTTGTACGAAAAACATTGACGTTAGTAATACGCTTATATTCAGAATTTCAGTGACAAAACTGACCTATAGGATCCACATTAAAAAATTATTAAAAACTAAACAGCACTATTAAAAAAACATACATACAGCCGAACATAGTACCTCCTCCTTTTTTGGAAGTCGGTAAAAAATTAAACTCTGGAGCAAGGTAAAAATGTGTACTTCCAGTTTAGAGGTCGTCGCACAAGAGAGCGATTGGTGTTGCCACACTTAATACTTAATTATTATTATGAACTAATTTTAATGTTGCTATACGTAACATCTAGTAATTCGCATGTATTCAGAATTCGGTTTAAATAACTTTATTCTCATTAAAAACTACAAAGTTACATAACATGAGAACTACTTATCTTAATTAGTTGAGTTAGTGTCCATTAGAACAGGCAGAAGTGTAGTGTAAAATTATGAATGGACTATGATACCCGACCAAAATAACTAGACGCATGTATACCTTAGCATGCATACAACAGTGTGCCTATCTAATTCGGTCGTTTTGTCAGTAAAAATTAGAACTGGTTTTGAACAAGCCTTAGAATTTCAGTGACAAAACTGACCTGCAGGATCCACATGACCAAGTTCTTGCTGCGCTGGTTCCTCGGCGGGCCTATCCGGTAGCACACGAGGAAGCTGACGAAGCTCGCGACCAGCGTGTACCAGAAGGCGTACGTCTGGTACGTGAGCACTATGCTGCGGATGTTCTCCCACGCTTGCTGGAAGAGGTACACGCCGACCGTCCAGCCGCCGATCAGTAGGCCGTACGTCAGGGTTTTCTGGGGGTTTATAGGTATTTCTATAAGCATAAACCAGACTCACGGCGAGAAGCCCCGAGAACACCCGAGAAACGTGAATGTGAATAGTTTCTCGACTTCTGGCTCTCGCCTGATACAAACTCTCATCCACACTCACGGGTAAATTTTACATTATTCTGTATTAATTTTGTTAACATTTCCTAATTACTAATCTCAAATCAACAGCCTGTTAACATGTCCCCACTGCTGGGACTCAGGCCTGCCCTCTCAACGAGGGCGTTCGGGCTATAGTCCGCCACGCTAGCCCAGTGCAGGTTGGTGGACTTCACATGCGCCTAAGAATTTCTTCTTCGGCGTATGCAGTTTCCTCACGATGTTTTCCTTCACCGTTTGAGAGCAGTCAGTAAATGTACTTAAGTTTCGAGAAAAAACCCATTGGTACATGGCCCAGCCGGGGATCGAATTTCGGAAATTTCGATATGACAGGCCGCGTCTTATTACTAATCTAATAAAATCTAATTTTCCTTCGAGAACTTGTGGAGACAAGTTAGAACGATGTGGTAGTTATTCATGATATCCGTGTGGTGGCGTTCATTGGGTAAGGCCTACGTCCAGCAGTGGACGTCGAAGAGTTGATAAATGCTTATACGATGAGCATAAGCTAAATACTGACCTTGGGCAGAAGCTTGCTGACGTAATACACGAGCACCATGAAGGAAGCGAACACCCCGACGAAGACGCCGCACAGGTAGAAGAACACGGGGTTCCCGCTGAGCGCGCGCGACGAGAACACCAGCGCGACGCCCACAAACATCAGCAGCACGCGCCAGATGTCCACTCCTGACAGTCACATGCAGTTGAAATAAACATGTACCTATTTTACTTTCGAACGTCTATTCTATTCTGACCACGGAGCTAGGATCTGACAGTCAGAGGCATTTGAAAAAAAAAGGGTTTTTATTGAGCGACTATTCTATTCTGACAGCCAGATGACTTTGAAAAAAAAAACCGGACAAGTGCGAGTAGAACTCGCGCCTTGAGGCTTTCGTACAAACTTAAATAAACAAATAATTCGAAAATCGATAATAAAAGAACAAATTGGCGAGCTCAAAATATATACCTACCTATTTTACTTTCGAACGACTATTCTATTCTGTTCTGACCATGGAGCTAGGATCTCTTTGGTGGGCGTCCGCGCTCCTGTTCTGACAGTCAGATGCATTTGAAAGAAAATGTGTTTTACTTTGGAGCGAGAATAAGGACTAAAAGCATATTCTAAGGAGCGACTATTCTATTTTGACAGTCAGATGCATTTGAAAAAAATATGTAATTTACTTTCGAACGACTATGCTATTCTATAGGAGTGTAGGAATTTCGTGATTTTATTTTAATCAAATAAATCAGTTAAGATTAAAAACGATTGCTTTTCACTTTTAATAATTTATTGCTGGGCTGTTCTGGAGTCCTTGCAGCGGTGCCAAGTAGATTGGCGGTACATCGAAGTGTTGAGATGTCTGTATGACGCCGCGACAATGTCCGTCCAAGTACAAAACCAGCAAACACAATCTATCCAATTGCGCAGAGGAGTGAGACAGGGGGATGTAATATCCCCAAAACTGTTCACAAACGCATTGGAAGATGTGTTCAAGACGCTGGAATGGAACGGACGGGGCATAAATATAAACGGCGAGTACATCTCCCATTTACGCTTTGCCGATGATATCGTCGTCATGGCAGAATCGCTGCAGGACCTACAGGAAATGCTGGACAGCCTCAACGCTGCCTCCCGACGTGTGGGTCTCGGAATGAACTTGGACAAGACTAAGGTCATGTTCAACGATCACATTGTTCCGGGACCGGTTACCGTCGACGGTAAGACTCTCGAAGTTGTTCAAGAATATGTCTACCTCGGGCAAACTATGCAGTTAGGTAGAAACAACTTCGAGAGGGAAGCCGATAGGAGGATCAGGCTGGGCTGGGCAGCATTTGGGAAGTTGCGTCATATCTTCTCGTCGCATATACCACAATGCCTGAAGACAAAAGTCTTCAACCAGTGCGTCCTACCCGTAATGACCTACGGCGCCGAAACGTGGACACTGACAGTGGGACTAGTCCGAAAACTCAAAGTCGCTCAACGGGCTATGGAAAGAGCTATGCTCGGAGTTTCTCTGAGAGATAGGATCCGAAACGAGGTGATCCGCCAGAGAACCAAAGCCTTTGACATAGCTCAAAGGGTTAGCACGTTGAAGTGGCAGTGGGCTGGTCACATCTGTCGGAGAACCGATAACCGCTGGGGTAGACGAGTTCTCGAGTGGAGACCACGACTAGGCAAGCGTAGTGTGGGACGCCCCCCGGCTAGATGGAGCGACGACCTGCGCAGGGCGGCTGGCAGTGACTGGATGCGGAGAGTCGAAGATCGGACTCAGTGGCGCGCCTTGGGGGAGGCCTATGTCCAGCAGTGGACTAGTGCAGGCTGATGATGATGATGAATTTATTGCTTGAAGCTTTGGATTTTTTTTTAATTACGATAATGCAATTAATTACAATTACATTTTTTGCATATTTATTATTCTAATTGTACTATTGTTTCCTATTGTTTATGTAGATTAAATTAATAATTATTATCAAAATATAAATTGAAATGATTGATGTTAATCATGATTACTTGTAGATTTTCTGCATAGAGGTACTTACTTATAATTTGTAATTCAATATTATGTTTCTGTTTAGTATTGACTGTCATACAGGTTGGAGAAAACAGGCGAAGTGACACAGTCCTCTGCGTTTTCTTCTGGAACGGGTTGACGACTGCCCACCCGTAGCTGTCCTCTGTGTACTCCTTGAATACCTCTTCCGGCCCAATGCCGATGTACTGGCTGAACTCATCATTCTTTATTTTTATGTGGAACTGCAAAATGAAAGAGATTTCAAGCATGGTGCATTTTGTTAGGATAAATCGTATTTCATAAGCAAAGAATCTTATTACACATGCAAGTGTATGAATGTTGATCAATCCCGCACACCATAACGGCTAAACGGAGTTAGATGAACTTGGTACAGTACACTGATAGCTTATGTCCTGGAAAAACATACCTATATGATACTTTTTAAGTCTGAATAGACCAACCAAGACTACTTGTACTTGTGTATATGCTGGTTAAACATAAGCACTATTTACACCACACTTCTTGGGTGTACGCCCGCTCAAGGTCATGTTAGACGTAGCATTCACACCATCTAGCGCGGCACCTAGCAAGGCATCCAGCAAGGCATAGACAAGCTTTAAAAAGTAGGTTTTGGCTTGGTTACAAGACTAAGCCATATTACTTGATATTTTAATTGAGATATGGCTTAAAAGTCTAGTCCAACCAAGCCAAAACCTACTTTTTTTTAAAGTTTGAGCTTGTTAGGTCCAGCACACATCCTGCACGTCGTGCAAGCAAATAATAATAATTATTGCTGTATAGCAAGCCTATTCACGACAGTTTTGCATGACCTTCTAACATGACCTTGACGGGCGTACGCCTAAGATGTGTGGTGTAATTAGTGCTATAAGTTATCAACGAATATTGTGACAGGTTTTTTTGCTTCATTTTAAGGATTTGGAGGAGGGTTGGTGTAGGCCTATAATACCCAAAAGGGTCCTTGCAAAATAAAACAAAAATTCGGTGCAAAAACAATACTATTTTATAATTGTGCAATGAAACACTGTAACAAATTTCTTTTTAGATGTAAGGAATAAATGGCTTTTTATTATTATTTATTATTCATTTTAAATTACTTTGCAAAGTTAAGTAGGTACCACTGTTTTTAATAATGAAAGTGGTAGTTAGTCTCAAGGCTATTTCACCATTTAGATAAATATGGTGCAACATTAGCACTATGCTTCTTACCTTCACTGTTTGCCACAAAGACAAAACACTTTTGGATGTACCAGGGTAGCAGTATATGTCAACAGTCTGCTTCGCTGACGATGGTATTTCTCTCTCAATAGTTGTGGCACCTCCTAGCCAGTGTACTAAAAAATCAAGAATATTTTAGTTTCCGTATTTATTGCAATTAGCTAGCTTTTCAATCTATTATTAAAAAGCATCCTAAAAATCAGAAAAATACACAAAATAAGAAGTGAAGCAATCAGACAAAAGACAAAGCTCACTCACACAAGCCCTTAAATCAAAGTGGTTATGGGCCGGCCACATCTCACAACTCAATCACAATAGATGGACCATACAAGCCACAAAATGGAAAGGACCAACAGGCAACAGGAGAGTAGGCATTGTCTCATCGGCCTGATGAGACAATGGGCAGATGATATCATAGAATATGCAGGAAATGATTAAATTGAAACAGGCAACAATAGAAAGCTGTGGAAAGAGATGGAGGCCTTCTCCATCTCTTTCCACAGCTTTCTATTGTTGCCTGTTTCACCCTAAGAGAGATCCACATTAGAAATACAGACAACTACCAACTAAACTACCAATTAACACTACTTACTAATAACTCTGTAATGCAAACTTGTGCAAATAATATTATTGGCTTATTATTATATTCATCAACAGCCTATTAATCTCCCCACTGCTGGCGACCGGGCCTACCCTCTCAACGAGGGCCTGCGGGCTATAGTCCACCACGCTAGCCCAGTGCGGGTTGGTGGACTTCACATGCGCCTAAGAATTTCCTCTTCGGCGTATGCAGGTTTCCTCACGATGTTTTCCTTCGCCATTTGAGAGCAGTCAGTACATGTACTTAATTTTCGAGAAAAAACCCATTGGTACATGGCCCAGCCGGGGATCGAACCTCGGACCTTTCGATATGATAGGTCGCGTCTTATCCCCGAGGCCACTGACGCTCTTATTATTATATTATTAAAAAGCAATCAGTTACTGACTTGACTTTGATAAAATGGCGACAGTTTCACACTAGACGAGAAAGATTATCTACACCTAATGTTACCTATTTAAATATATTTAGCTAATAACAAAACAGCAGTTATGACAAGTTAGGCCTATCATCTTCTAAGGTTCTCTGGGTTATGTAAGTATCCTACCGCAATAAGATAGTAATAATAATATAATTTCTTTATTGACAGGTATAAACCCATTAAACATTTGAAAACATAAAAATACAAATATTACAAATAGTCAGCAAAAATGGTTTAAATGGTATAAAGGTAATGATAACATACTATTGTTTACTTTTTAACAAAAATCATGCATTATTCTTAAGCAGTAAACTAACCTACTTAGGATATAAGCCAAGAAACTAGCTTATTAGGTTATAATAAAAACAAGCAGTTTTAAGAGTGGATGCATGAATTTTGGAGCCATAAATTAGAGACACCGTTCGGTAATATTACAAAATCACTTACCATCATACGATAATGAGTTTACTTTAGTAATTAGGGCAAAAAATAACAATAACAAAAGACTTCCAAAAAGTCCAGAATATTGCATTTTTACAACAAAACTGGTAGTCAACCTTCGCAATTTATTGATTAATTTTAATTATAGTTTCTTGGACATTGCAGAATTAACATAGTTTTTACATATACCCATAGGAAAGTATGTAAAATTTGCAATATTTCGAGAAATTATTACTTGATTTTTAAACTAAAACGCCATGTGAAGACAAATGTATTTGAAGTCAAACAGCCTAGTTACAAATCAAAGTTGTGTATGTACGCCCGTAGTCAAATAATGTTTTAAATCCCGGAAACAGTGATTCTGATTTGACCTAGGTATATTATCTGATTTGACCTATGTATGACGTAGGTATTATCTTCTCTCTGGACATGACAAAACTTTAGGACAACTCGACCAATGTCGTTTCTTACTCTAGAAAAATCTTTATGCCGGATCACTATTACTTACTCTGTGGTTTGGCAAACGAATTTGCATTGGTTTGCCGAGGTTTGTCAAACGTGTGGACCTGGCATTATAATATTTAAATAAATAACTCAATCAACGGTTTTGGTGTAACTGTTATAGTTTTTTATGCAGCAAGTGCTCATTAAAAAAATGTATATTGTGCGGGATAGTTAACTATAAGCGTGTAAAAACTCTACCGGATCGTTCCAAAATGTCCACTGTTAAATCATAATTAAACCTATTATCAGCTTAATGCAGACATGAACTGCAGTGTGGATCACTGAATGGCACTAGTTATGCCCTCGTGGAGGCCGTGCTGCGATTTAGTTTTTGTGGAGGTCAGCCGTATTGTAACCGCCGGTTATTGAAGAAAATATGATTTGGCTGTATGCTCTATGACTTTTGCCTTTCCATTGGATGAAAACAGACATGTATTGTAAAGGTGATCGCAGACTAGGCAGGCACCGCAGTCTCCGCATTTTAATTCTTTGTATGAAATTGTATGAACCCTCGCACACTCATCCGACCCGCACGCACCGCATTTATCAAAATAGACGAATCCCGTCGAACCTAGCCGCATCGTCCGATGCAGCCGCAGCGTCCGCATCGGACGATGCGGATGGTGTTGCCAACCCAATTTAACCTTTTTTTAACTGGACTTTATGGCTCTGGAAGCAAAGTCCTTTTGAGCAAGTCTTTTGCAAAAAGTTGCTAGAATGGCAGATTTTTCTACCCAAAAAAGGCCGCGGCGACTCTTTTGGTGTCATCATTTTTAGGGCTTAGTAGTATTTCTATACTTATTAAAGTTCGCTGCTACAGTATTAAGATTTAAAAATTATAGCTCTGAACATTAATCATCATAATGTCAACTTTTGATATAATTTGGTGCTCATATTTGATTTGATTTGAACATTATGTGCCTTAAAATGTTTGAAAAAAAACTAGATTTTTGTTGTAACGAGCCAGTCTCTATAATACTTCCTTTTCTCGGGTACCCAAACTTATTGTCTTCGTCATTTTGACCAAAACTTTCAGTTTCCCAGATTTATCGATTTATTGATTAGTATTTATTTAGTATTTCTTGCACAAAACTTCCTTTCGTGGAGTCGGTGCAGGGACTGCCACCCCCGTCTAAATAATAAGAATAGTATTTATTTCTAAGGAGCATAGAGCAACATGGGACTGCCGTCCGTCGTCGACTCGCTCTTGTAATCGGACTGACAGTGTGACGTATGAGGCGTATCCCAGGCCGCCACCGCAGGCCGCAGCTTCAATATGAAAACGCAGGCCGCGCGTGTCTAAAGTCTCACATACATTGCATAGGGAAAACAACAGGCCGCCACCGCCTCCGCAGGCCGCGTGTGTCTGTGAAAGGGTGGGGAAAGAAACCCAGAAATCCACATCTCATTTTTATTTGGTAAAGCACGAACATTACTCAAATAGGTACAATGTTCATTTTCCTGTATAATTCTGATACAATAAGGCACTAGCATTGTCCTTCGCATTTACAATATTGTACTTAAACGCTACCTTTATCTACAAATAAAATGGTTCTAGAAAAAGCTGCCATTTTCAATGTCCGTGACCCCAGCGTAATTTCGGGTCCTACTGTACGCCAATAATTAGAGCTCAATTTGTGCCAATTAGTGCCCAAAAATCAGAATTTGTGCCCCAGTAGTTTCGGAGATATAATGATTAGAAGGTGGTCCCGCTGGGGTCACGCTCTCCGTCAAGGTCGTTTTCTGTCGAGCAATAACGGTACATGCTACGCCTATTCCGCCTTTGGGAAAAAAATTGTGCTCCAATTGGCGCCTCCAGTGGTAAAAGATCCAGAGTTCCAGCTCTTCTATTAGCCGAGAAAAACAGCTTGATAGGTTTTGCCACCGGGACGCCAAAGCGACCACCTGGATCTCGCGTACGGAGCGACTCACGAACATCAGCTCAACGCCTAGAATGAGTGCTCCACAACGCGAATTAGTGCCCGAAAACCAGAGCTCCAGCTCCAGTACTTTCATGGGTAATAGTGGTTCCGCTGGAGTCATGGTGGAAAAACATTAGGTTATTCCGCTGAAACGGAACGTCGGATTCTCATTCGACCTTGACACATAATTAGTGCTCCGTATCATCAAATTAGTGACCAAGTTTCAGGATCCTAGCTATATTACTTAATGAGAAAATCGATTTTCCAACTTCTCCATAGGAAATTCTCGCGTATAACCCGACCAAATTGAGTTGATTTTCTTTCTCGAACATTCTTGGCGACCGACGACGTCTAGTATAGTATATGTACAATAAAGAGACAATAATAACGTTGGAAACGGTTTTGTTTCTCTCTAATTAACCTCTTGCAATTTTTTACAAATTCTGATTTTTGGGTACTAATTGGCACAAATTGAGCACTAATTATTGCCGTACAGTAGGACCCGAAATTACGTGGTGACCCGCTGGGGTCACGGACATCCTTTTTCACTCAAGTTTTAAATACATACATGAAATATAAAAGATAATGAAAATGTCTTTTATGGAATGCTTTCATAAATACTGTTAGAAAAAGCTTAATACAGTTATAAATACTGAAAGTATCTCATAATAAAATAAATAATACAGGGTGTATGCAGGGTTTACACATAAGGACCAGCTGCTTTGGAAGGTAAATGTACCCATCAATTAGTTTTAATACTTTCCGTTAGAAATACAAAGGTATCCTAAATACAAATTGGGAACGTTTAATATAATATTCTTTGTATAACAAAATACACACATCAACTGTATTTTTAAATATCTCCACCTATTTCATGGTGTTTGATGATATAAAAAAATCTGAATTATAAGTTAAAAAAATGGAATGAAGCAATTTATTTTGTTTTACGCACTTATTAAAATCATCACAGTTACTTTCTTTTACCAAAACAATACAATTCATAAATAAACTAAATTTATAAAACGAAAATATTTTTCTATGCAATAATGTGGTCCCTACAAAATCTCCTAATAACTAAACTACTGTACTCATATGTGGTGTAAATAGAAATATATTACTTATTTATTTGTTACAACTATTGTGTACTAATTTCATTACAAAATATCTCTACCAGAAATGAAAAAAAAAAACTTTCACCCATAAAAAAACGGTGAGACCAAGTTATTTATTTTTATCTCTGGTAACGTCTAGTGATGGAACTTGGAAATACTATATTGCACTAAAATACACATTAGAACCTCCTAAGGCACAAACAAAGCACTTAGTTGCGTGTGAACGAATTTGTATCTATGTATCCGAGGCTCTTCGAGTTGTAAATTCTTCCTAGGAATGTTGGATATCTGCAAGTAAAAAAATACTGCTGTTTTAAAATTACTGCAAGACAGAAAAGAAGGGTGTGGGACAACAGAATGGGGTGGTAGATAAAAATTTACGTATATAAATGTACAGTCAAGGTCAAAGATATGTATATACCACAGAGTGACAAAAAGCGTAGTCATCTAAATGGTCATAAATTTGGCAACATTCAAATCCATAAATAAGTATACATAGTTTTAGAGATAACTATGTATACAACAGTTGCAATAATATGTCCTCATTTATTAAACCATAAACTTAGAAACACCACAAAGTTCAAAAATATATATACACTATTATTCATAATTACATATCTAACATGATAATTCGTTAGTACATACGTACAACCAAAATCGTTTCCGATGGTTCAACTCGAGATAGGTAATAAACAAATTAAATTGAATCTTATTTGTACGTACTTTGATAAATTTTATGAAAAACAGCAACAACAAAATACAACGTACGTTAAAATTAAATTATTTTCAGAAACCCGAAAACTATTGATTCCAGACTACTGGTTTGTAAAGAGAAATGATAGATCTCGTCGTGATCTTCATTTCGGATGACAGCTGTCAAACTTAAAACAGCTGTAACTCGGAAACTATTGATCCCAGACGAAGATCTCGATGAGATCTATTATTTCTCTTTACAAACTAGTAGTTTAGGATCAATAGTTTTCGAGTTATAGCTGTTTCAAGTTCGACAGCCGTCATCCGAAATGGAGATCTCCACGAGATCTACCATTTCTCTTTACAAACTAGTAGTCTAGCATCAATAATTTCCAGTTACTCTAAGATTTTTGCAGATTTATATTTTGTATAAATATTTTCGTAGCAGTTACCTACTGAATCTTTTTTTAATGACATAAATATGACTACAATATTTTGCATCATTTGCAGGATACTAATTATGTTAATTTTGATTGTATACAAGTTTTTGAACTTGCCTTATACATATTTATGTGGCCATTGAAGTTTACATATTTATTAGTATTGGGATGGGTATATATCTTTTGACCTTTGTATGGTTACTTTTTTTTTCACATTACTTTCACATATATTTTTGACCTTGACAGTACCAATAAATAATACTCATATGCAATAAAAGATTATACATATTGTCACAGAGCGGATTATTATGACAAGTGTAATATGTTATTATATGTTGTTATAATATGTTATTCTTGCGACAAAACTAAAAAATAAAGAAGTTTCAAATCCGCTCTCTGAATATTATACACCTGTAAATTTCATCAGGATCAAAGCAATGTATTCCTGAGGCTTTTGCAATGCCTAAGTAGAAGACATAAGTAACCAGGCACTCTTAAAGCCACAGTTCCCCTGTTAGACCTTTCACCCCTTTACGGTTGGAATTTCAAAAATCCAAGTACACCGGATTTTAAGAGACCACGTGCTTTCAAACAACAAAAAAAACGGTTCAAATCGGACCAGTAGTTTTAGCGTGATGCGGGTTCAAACAGACAGACAAGTAGTGTTTTGGGGTCAGGTAAGTCTAAAAATAACGTATTCCAAAAGTTTTTTTTTAATCCCTTCAATGTACAGAAATACTCCTGTTACAATAGTACTAGTATAGATGATGATCCTGAACATTAGAAGACAAGACCACTAGCAGGGCTGCCAGTGTCGACCGGCGCGACGGCTACGTACCTATCGCTTGCGCATGTCGGCGGGCAGGTATGGCACCCCGCCGTGGCGCGCCCACTCGCGCTCGAACTCGTGCTCGAGGATCTCGGCGCCGCGCTTGCGCGTCAGCCCCGTCTCCTCCAGGCTCAGCTCGCACATCTGCATGTCGTCCACGCCTGCAACAACATCACTCATCGATACTATTGTTTTCTTGTTTGAACGCTAATCTCTGGTACTGCCAGCCGGATTTAAAATAGTATAGGTAATTAGTAGAAAAATTTTCGTTTGTACCGAGTACAAAAGCGTCATTTTGTACTCGGTACAACTATAATTTTTCTACTACCTAAAATGCCGATGCTTCACTACAAAAAATAACAAAATACATAATCAGAACAGAAACACTTAGAAAAATTTACAATGTTTTCTCGCCAGTGTCATTGCCAACTCCGGAGCCGCGAGATAGTTTCGAGTGTCTGGACAAACTTACCCTTACTCACCATGTTTAAATGTTTTATGTATCTCTGTTTTGTTATTTTGCAATGTCCTGTATATGTGCTGTCTTGTGTGTCAAATAAACTTTATTCTATTCTATTCTACCCCAAAAAGTACGTAACTGAGTACGAAACGAAATTTCATACAACATTTCGTCACGAACCGAGTCATTTCGCACCGGGGTCCAGGTAGTTCGATTTTCGAAACTGATTTCGAGTATGACATGGAATTTTCCACTTATAAAATAAAATAAAAATAGCCTTTATTATCGATAGTATACATATTTTTTCCATGCAATTTTATTTTATATTTATTATTATCATTATTATTAAATTTATATATTTATTTATATTATTCTATTGTATTTCTATCTGCCCTTTTTCGGGCAAAGGCCTCCCCCAATTTCTCCCACTCATTTTCTACTTAGAAAGCCAAAATTAGAGTTTGGCTACGCGGAATTAAGTTTCCTTATGGCCAAACTAGCCAAGCAACCAATTTTGTATGTGAGGCATCTTAATTCTACGAGGCATTAAGTTTCCTCATGGCCAAGATGCGATAAAAGGGCATGTATATATACCGTGTGTTATTACTTGTAGCTTGGCTACGAGGAATTAAGTTTCCCCATGGCCAAACTAGTTTGGCCACGAGGAACACGCCAGAAAAAGTCCCTCGTCATACCGGACTGCAGCAGCACTGGCGTCTTGTCGGGGTGCAGCTCCATCTGCCTGGCGACGTACTGCCCGTCGAAGTGCGCGTACCACCAGCCGCGGCGGTCGGCCGCGTCGCCCGCCGCCGCCGGCCGCACGAACGGGATGCGGAAGTACCGGTGCCGCGCGCCCAGGATCTCGCCCTTCTGCGGCACGCGGGGCGTTTTCGCTGCGAACACGTCAACCCCACCACTATAAGTTTGCTTTTTTATATTTATTGGAAAATTAACAGCATCGTACTTCCTATAAATTAATGTTAGTAGGAAATAGGATGCTGTTAAATTATATGTTTATAAATAAAGGTGAAAGTTTGTGAGGATGTTTGTATGTTTTCCTTTACGCTGTAACGGCTGATAGGATTTTGATGAAACGTGGTACAGTGACAGCATCCTGGAACAACATATAGGGTTACTTTTTACCGCGGTAAACTGTTTCCGCCGGAAAAAACTTATTCCACGCGGGCAACAGCTAGTACTCTAATAATAATAAAATTCCTTTCTTTTTTCTTCCTTTTCTTGATGGCTGGGCTGATGGCCTGATGGAAGTCAGTGAAGGAACTAGGAACCGCCCAACACCAGTCTAAGAATAAGATAAACTCACCGGCATCCATGATGGACTGCGGCGCCCTCTCCTGCTCGGCCATGGTGGTCTTGCGCGCGTTCTTTGCCTTCCACGCGTGGTACACCTTCAGCCGGCGGTGGAATTCGTGACGGCACGCCTGTCACAACCACTCAATATACACACTGTGACGAAGCTATTATGACCATAATTACGCCCTCGGCTTCATTACGCACTCGCCTTCGGCTCGTGCTAGTGTTATTGTAACCTACAAGTTCTCTAACTAATAAGATAATGAAAATAAAAGATACCTGTAATAATAAATCTTTAGAGATCGTTCTTCAGAGAATAGCTTGATTATGAAGGAAAGAGATTTTAAGAATCACATTCAAAAACATCTTTGTATGAAAGCTTATTATAAAATTCAAATAGACGATTCATTGTTATACAAAGTTGACTTTAAAAGATGTGTCGCGGAGGTTTTCCTCCACCGTTTGAGAGCAGTCAGTATATGGTCCGGCCGGGGATCTAACTTAGGACCTTCCGATATGATAGGCCGCGTCTCATCCCCGACGCCACTGACCATAGATTACATAAACCATTAGCGAGCTTTTTCCGTGTTCTGTGGGAATAACAATATTTTGACTGACTTTACGATATCGTGTCTGGCTTGCTATCACTTACCTCCAAAAGCTCAATATCGCAGCTAGTATTGATAGTGTCTCGAAGCTCCGAGTACTTCCACTTGGACAAATCAAACTTCTGCTTGCCCTGCATCGCCTGCTGCATGCGCACGCGCTCCGACCTAGTACACATAACACCTGTTACACCCTGCTCCAATACTTGCGGTAACCGTGCCAACTCTAATGTACGGCTGACCGCACGTCAGTGGAAATAAAACCAGTATAAACTGGTCTCTCACAGTATTGAAATTCCCTAATGGGCTAGGCCAGCTCAATGTCAAAGTGTTTCCGCTGACGTGCGATCGACTAGACAATAGGCGCGTCCACACCAACCCGAGGAATGTGGACGCGCCTATTCATATTGCAAAAGTAAACAAGGAATAACAAGACAGAAGTCCAAGGTAGTAAAGACAAAATATTAATTAAGGATTCCAGTTTTTCTCAACAAGGAAAAAAAAGATTAATTCTAATATTTATGTTATTAAATGGAAACGCGGCTTTTGCACCAACAGTTTTAAATACAGATTAGTAATCTTGTTTTTATTAGAAGGAATCGGCGATCGATTTATCTATCACTTCTTAAGACAATACTTAACGGTATAGCATCATACCTACTCAATTTTATATAAACTTGTTTTAAAAAAAATTGGAGGAAGATTAACATCCTAGGAACAAAAACTACTCTACAACGTAACTAAAAAGAAACAAAACGTAAATTATGAGTAATTCTGTTAAAAAATACACATGAAATACATACCTATTACTTTGTTAAGAGTATTACTAAATATAAACTACAGTTACATACAATACAATTAGTACACAAAATATCCGTGCATAACAGAAGTAAGCGACAGCCTGTTAGTGTTAGCGGAGTTAGTAGGTGTGAGTAGGAAACAGTCCTCTTTCAATAAATGTCTGTCTGTCATCAAATGAGGGTTTAAAATAATTATTATAGTTATTTACGGGTCTTACACACGAACAAGTTTTATTTACCTTTGCCCGAAGTTTCTACCAGGTTACACTGGCCGTGGTCACGAGCTGGTCGAAACGACGGGCAAAGGTAAATAAAACTTGTTCGCGTGTAAGACCTACAACTATTATAATTATGAATACAAAGCGCGAAAGTCTAAAATGTACTAGGGTTTAAAATATTATTTAGCTAAGTAAAAACAGGTTTTATGGTCCGATTATGTGTCTGTTCGTCGTATAATTATAAAACCACTTGAGCTAAATAATACCTGTAATAAGACCCACTATAATACGAGTTCAGAAAGGACTTGAAACAATTTTAGTGTTGTCAAATTTTAATGAGTGCCGTCAAAATAGGACCCACTGTATTATTTTACAGTCTGAGACGTGGCAAACGGACTCGGGGTAATTTTGAGATATGGGGTAATAAAGAGACAAGCTTTAAATAAGGTATAAGTGAATAAAATATATAAAGTAAGACTATATACGAATCAGTATACATTTTATTCATTTTAATAACTATATTGGAACCAATATTTTAAGCTTGTCCCTTTATTACCCCATGTCTCAAAATTACCCCGGTTCACTCTACATAATGTAAAATTTAATTGCCAGCAATAAAAAAAATTGCGGCGATTTTCTCAGTATGTACATACAGGAGCTAGGAGACGGGGCTGCCGCGCCTGTATGCATATGTACATAACTACCAATAATAACCTACTCATCACTACCAATGTTCTAGTTTTATAGCTAATCTACTTAGTTTGCAGCGCAAACACAGTATAATACCGGATTCTGAACTAGTAAACAAATATTTTTAATTATAGTATTGTAAGTTGGTTGAAGTCATTGTTATTATTGAAAGAGGACATAAGTGACCAAGCACCGAAAAGAGCAGCGTGCTTAGAAATCATGCCAACGCAGTCAGTACCTGTTTAACTTATTCTCTCCATTGACGGAGTCCATTGTGGGGAAACTGTGCAAAGATATAACAATGTTACTTAAACACTATAGCACGTCGGAGACATTGGCGGGCACGCAGACAGGGGTTTACTGGCCTAGGTAATCCGATTCATTGGTACCCCTGGGGATACTTTCACAGGGGTACAAATGGTCCTGGGTCCAGTGAGCGGCTTTTTTAAATGTCGTAAATACATTTCAAATTTAAATGAAACTCTCACATTTGTCAAATTAAAGTTCAAATTACACCTGGTAATATTTTTGAGTCAATAGCGTTGAAAATTTGTGAGTTATGGCCTGTTGAAGGAATGTTCTAACAGCCTCTATAAAAAAATTATATCCAGATTTATTGAATGGGAATTTCTAGTATTTTTCGTCTGTATCCGGTCTTTACGTCCCCTGACCACGTGCCTGTGTGAAGCTATATACAGGAAGACATCGCGGACCAGTTGTGTATACGATTTCATTTTGTACAGTGTTCTCGTTGGTATGTTTTTGGAAGAAAAGTAATGTCCTAACATATCTCACATCTGGTAACACTCGAAAAATCTGAATTCTCAGCAACTAAATAAAATTAACACCGGATGTATTGGATTGAAAGGTGAAACCATAGACTTTTGTTTTTTATAAAAAATCTGCAAATTGTTCTATGTAAAGGTGATGGCAAGGCTCGAGCCATTAAAAATCCAAAATAATACGAATTCTTAAAAGCAGCTTAAGCAGCCATACAAAAAGTTGTTCAGTATTTGATACTCCCCCCAGTCCACCACAGGTATTTTGTTACCATGTATTGTATTTAAAGTTTGACAAAAAAAATGTAGTAACAGTGCTTTTCCTCGTAATCTGTAAATCAATTGAATTGTAAAGTGGACAATAATATTATCAATTGCATAGAACAAAATTGTAATCCTGACAAATATACACAATTGTATTTCATTCCTGAATACATTAACGTATTTCCGTCTTTAAATGCAACACTCACTACACTCGATACAAGCTATCAGATTATATATATATTTCTGCAGTAATTTTCATAATATAAAACTGTGTGACATGGCCTTTGTCCAGCAGTGGACGTCTACAGGCTGATATCATGTGTGACAATCCACATTTCTTACGCAATAAAAAAAAAGTAATTGATTTCAAACTTACATGGATGATGTGATGAACTATTATACTTAATTAAGTATGTACGGAACCCTGAGTGCTCGAGTCCTACTCGCACTTATCCGAATTTAGACAGTTCCACTTATACTGCGATTTGAAATGCCTCCTTAGTGGTTTATGGGTTCTTTTACCCTTCAAACCGAAACAAGCAACGCTTGTGTTTGCTATTTGGGGGTATGAATAGGTAGTTAACGTGGTGGAAATGGACCATAACTTCTTGACATGTATTTAATATGTGGTTTGAATCGTAAATACCTGCGCAGCTGTGGCGGCGAGCCCTCCACGTGTCCATTGGTCTCCTTCGCCAGTCTGACCGCCATTTCGTGGTCCCTTCGTTCTTGCTCCAGCCTGGTGAGAGAAAAGAAATTGTACAACCAAGTATACTACTCAAAACAAAACAAGGCCAGGGGTCCTTTTCCAAGTTTCAAGGTCATTGGACATTATTACAGTAAATCACCTCTCAGATATCCGTCAGGGATTGATGTGGGTGCGCGGTGATATGTGCTATGTGGTCAGAATAGTTACGAAACATGCGAATGCGCATTTCCATACAATTTGATGACATTTCAGATCTTTTTTTCATCATCATCATATCAGCCTTTAGACGTCCACTGCTGGACAAAGGCCTCCCCCAAGGATCTCCACGACGACCGGTTCTGCGCTAACCTCATCCACCGACCTTCACCAGATCGTCGGTCCGCCTTGTGGGAGGCCTGCCTACGCTGCGTCTTCCGATACGTGGTCGCCACTCGAGAACCTTTCTGCCCCAACGGCCGTCAGTTCTACGAGCGATGTATTCAATATATTACCCCCATATTTGGGCACACCTTGTGAACAATCAAATCCTGACGATTGAAAAAGCGGTAACCCTGGTCCCAAGTAAGTATATAGCAATGAAAAAAGAAACTAAAGGAGATGCCCTTGTCAACATTATACATATATATTTTCATTTGTTGAGCGTGCCGCCATATTGTGTTTGATGCTGTTTACTGTGAAATACAGTGTTTTCGTGTAATTTAGAGAGAATCGTGAAATTTACTGGATTTTAATTGCGATATCGACCAACAAGAAACATGTCAAAGTGTTCAATGAAACAGTGTAGTGCCAGGCCAATTTTCAAGTTTCTTTTGTCGTTGGTAGATCGGCATACCTCTCCCTGTTCTCCTGGTCTGCCTTGGCGGCCTGCTCCATCTCTTTCTGCAGCTTGGCGGCGGCGATGCGGTCCTGCTCTTCCAGCCGCAGCCGTTCCGCCTCCTCCGCCTTCCGCCTCGATTCCATTTCCGCTTTACTATTATTTGGAATAACATTTTTAAAAAGTTGTGTCCGGTAAAGTAATAGATAACCTGATAACTATCAGATATTAGAATATGATAAAGTCCTCAACAATAGAGACAGGTAAGCAGGTGTATGATAACTGAGGTCGCAGTTTCACTGCCACTTATTGGAAGTGACTGCGACATACGAACGCATATTGCTTGAGCAGCAATAACCTAAATAAGTTAGCATGTAGTTTAATATAACATAATGTACGACACTTCAATATACGACATTGAACAATCAACATGCCTTTTACTGGTTAACTCCGACAAGATATCACACAGGCACTAATAGTAATAAAAATCCTGTAGCACAAATAGTAGCGCTGTACTGTGCCTGATTACCTGTCTCTATTGTCACTGTACGTATTATATTTTCAATAACATTTACAACCACAACCCAAAATTATCCAAAAGTTTGCGAGGGTAGTATTACACTCACAGCCTGCGGTTCTCTTCGTCCTGCCGTATCCTCTCCTGCTCCAACCGTTTGGCCTCCTCCGCCGCGCGCATTTCCGCCTCTATCTTGCGTAACCTTTCCTGCTCCTCCCTGTATCAATAAAAACACAATGACATATAAAAACGTGGTAAAAAAATACGAGGTTAATTTTATTTTTTCTAAACTATTACTTCTCCAAAGGTAGGTTTCTTCAAGATATTTCCTTTCACTGAAAAGTTTGTGTGATAAGCGGTGAATTTGGCAGTGCCTGGATGCGGAGAACCGAAGATCGGGTTCAGTGGCGCGCATTGGGGGAGGCCTATGCCCAGCAGAGGACTAGTGCAGGCTGATGATGATGAAGTTCAAAATGCCTTGTTATATTAGTATGTATTTTTCTTTATCAATGAAAATCTATCATTCAAGCACCACATCGACGCCCTCGCCGGTCGCACTAGACGATTGGTAAGAGTATTGAGACTTCTTCGAGACAGTGCTGACAAGGATGTACTAAGAATGGTCTATCTGGCTATCGTTCAGTCAATCCTGACATACTGCAATACCGCCTGGGGTAGCACCGGTAAGACCTATCTCATAACCCTAGAGAGAGCGCAAAGGTCAGTCCTAAAGGTTATGTATAAAAAACCGTACACGTACCCTACAGAGGAACTATACAGGGAGACTCAATTTCTAACTGTTCGTCAACTCTACGTGCTGAGGTCTGGTCTTGCATGTCACAAGAAAATACTAACCTCCCCGACCTATGAACTAATGTTGGAAAGACGTGTATACAAACTGAGCACCCCTATAACTAATACAAGCTTTGCACAACGATTTAGCCCTTTCGCCCTTCCGTATATTTATAATCAAATAAATAGGCATTGCGAAATTAAAAATAGCTCACTTTCAGAAGCCAAGCGGAAAATCACCGACTGGCTACAACAGCTGAACTATAACGCTACGGAAATGCTATTAACGATTATGCAATGAAACCTTATCAATGAAAGTTTATTATTATAATAATACATTATCAAGCATGCAATGAAATTAAATATTATTTTATACATAGGTACATACTTACATACATAGGTACATGCATACATACATATATAACATACATACATAATACTAATTATCTTGATGCAATGTTTTTGAAAAATGGACGTAAATTTCTAAAACTTATCTTGACTTTACTGTGTTTTCTTACTTGCTACTGTGAAATTGATAGAAATAGTCGTAACCCGGATGTGGACTACCGTAATATAAGTTTAAACTTAGTACGGAGTCCTTGCAAACATTGTAATGTGCTGTTGTTATTGGAAATAAAACATTTTATTATTTTTATTATTATTTAGGGATTTTTGTCATAGATTTCATGTAAGTATGGGCTTAAGGAACTTCTGTCATACATTGTATGTATGGGCTTTTTACTTCCTGTTCGAAAAAAAACGTACCTGTTCTTTTGATCAACCATTGCCTTCTGCAGCGACGTCATCTGAGTCTCAATGTCTTTGGTCAACTTCGTATACAGCTCGTCTATTTCTTTGCGTGTAATCTTCGGATTACTCTGTAAAAGAAATCCGACAAAATAAAAAAGTAAATAATAGTAAAGGAGACTACTTTCAAACGGTGACGGAAAACATCGCATGTGAAGTTCACCAACCCGCACTGGGCTAGCGTGGTGGACTATAGCCCAAATGCTCTATAGGGTAGGCCTGAGCCCCAGCAGTGGGAGGCTATTGATGAAAGGAGACCGTATTAAAATATATTTTATACTTTTGTTTCATATTGGACTCGTAGGTATAAGGCAAACAGAAGTAGAAATATATTATTTTCTTATTTTTCCATAAGACAGAACGACTCCTTCACATTTTATCTGACAAATACAAGACAAGCTAGTTATAGATAATTTAATAGACTAATAGGAAATGTGACGCACCTTGATAGTAGCACACGCGTTCCGGATGGAGTTCCTCAGGTTCTCTATATTCTTGTGCATGCCGTCCTTCTCCTTCTTCAGCTGCGTGGCGGGCCCCTCCATCTGGCGCAGGTTGTGCTGCAGGGCGCTGATCTTGGCGATGCCACGGTAGCGCGGCTGGTGGCGCCGGCGCACCAGGTACCCGCGCACCGTCTTCTGGACCATCACCAGGCACTGGCGCCGGTATAGGATCTTGTTCTTTACTAAATGATACAATAAAGAATAAATTTTTTAATTAAAAGTGTGTCATCCTTCCTACTAATATTATGAAGGCGAAAGTTGTAAGGTGTAAGGATGCTGCTTAGAGACGGCTCATCTCATCAGCTGGATATCTATAGCGATCTAAGAGTACTCCATCTGCTCTCTCGATGACCGTCATCACATCATGCTCCCATCAATCCTTCACGGAGAACCATGGCTTAAGTGACCTCGATTGTATGAAAATCTGTGTCTAATTATCCGTCCACCTATGTAAGTACTTACATTTGATAATGGATAGCACTGCGAATATGGACCTCCTCCAGCGCGACTTGACGAGCCACGCGAGCACCGAGCCCACGATGGCCTTGAGGTTCTCCGGGTCGGACTTCATGATGGCGTCGAACTCGGAGTACTTGCCCGGCCGGAAGAACACGCGCGTCACGCCGAACTTGTAGTCCTTGTCCGACAGACCGAAGCTGTGGATCATCGCCTGGGGGGTGCAACATTCAAAAAATCAAATCAACAGCCAATTAACATGTCCCCACTGCTGGGGCTCAGGCCCCCCCTCTCAACGAGGGTGTTCGGGCTATAGTCCACCACGCTACTGCGGGTTGGTGGACTTCACACGCGCCTAAGGATTTCTTCTTCGGCGTGTGCAGGTTTCCTCACGATGTTTTCCTTCGCCGTTTGAGAGCAGCCGGGGATCGAACTTCAGACCTTTCGATATGATAGGCCGCGTCATATGGTGATCGAAGGCCGCGTCTTATCCCCGACGCCACTGACGCTCCGTGCAACATTCGATTACGTTAAAATACTTTATTTTTTTTATATATATTTTTTAATATTTATTTATTTATATAGAGGAATGGTACCCAAGTGTCCGGTGATTCATCTATACTAGCCAATCAAACGTCGTGGGACTTCTCGGTCCCAAAGCTTCTGACTTTTGCCGCCTGTTTATTACATTGATTTTGTAAAGTTTTAGCTATTCTTGCTATTATTTTGTATTTTGGGTACAACTGTAGTAATTAATTTGTTAGCTATCACGTTTCCAGTTGGAACTGGACCAGAGTGTTCTAATTGGAGACAAGGTAGCTCGTTGCGTTTGAGTGTCTAGCATAGTAAAGTTGAAAAGTTTGTTTAAACGCGCTGATCTCTGTCGGATTTGAATAATTATAATACTTTTTACATTTTTGAATTTTTTGAATTTCAGGAGCTGAGCAAAAAGAAAAAAATGTTAGAAATAACTTATAAAACAAAACAGCTAGTTAATATTATGTATAACAGCGTACCCTCACCGCGTTCAGTCCTCGAAAAAACGTACCTGGCAGAATATCTTGGGTGTGAGGTTCTGCAGCTTAGGCGGCAGGTACCCCTTGTACATGGCGTGCAGGTCCCCGAAGGGCGCCCGGCACGGGTACCCGTGCTCCATCAGCTCTAACACCGCGATGGTGCCGCTGCACTCCAGCTGCGTGAGCACCAGCGAGCCCTCGATCTCGCGCCCCACCATGCGGGAGTTCGGCTTGATGCAGCGCACGAAGTTTGTACCCTGGCCGGACACACAAACGAGGTTTTATATAACACTCAAATTTAACCATTTGGCTCGCAGGATTCAGAGCGCAATACCCTTTAAACTCAGACGTATATATCACGCCAGTCAGACATCTGACATTGTCTTGTCATTCAAAAAAACTGTCATTTTGAAACGCTTCACCATAGACTAGAAAAAATATGATTGGCATTATTATAAAAACTTAATTTTAAAGATATGTCACGAAAGTTTGTTGAACCGCTCAGTGCAAACGTAGGAAGCGGTTGTCGATAGACAATGGACATGTATAAATGTACCCAGTGTACCCATAAGCAATAAAACATTTTGGCTTTGACATGGCTCAAAGGTCCTAGTAACGAAGCCAAAAAAAACTCCATAAAAATGGCCTTACGTTCTCCTTGAGCTTGTCCATGAGGAGCGTGAGCTGCGCCTGGAACTTGGCGCCGACGGAGATGAAGTTGAGCTTGCCCTTGGCGTTGTTGTTGTCGCTGCTCTCGAACAGCTGCTGCACCAGCCCGCTGCGCGACTCCTGCACCAGGAACTCCAGCGACGCGTGCAGAGCGTCGTTGTTCTTCTCTATGAACTGGTTCTAATGGTGCAATCAATCAACACGTAATCAGCTGTTATAAAATTGTAACGGGAGTTAACATTGAATGGATAAAAAAATCTACTGGAATACGTTATTTAATAATTAGGTATATAATTATTAACAGGTCTTAGTGTCCTTAAACGATCATGCTTGCATGACATGCAACGTTTACGTAAATGTCATGCTGCATGATGGACCTGTTTGATGTCCCATATAGAAGAATAAAAAGTATTTTTATCTCTCATATACTTACCTTATACTTACAAGTTCCGTATGAAAGACGCTAAAATACACAACACTAAAATACTGTCTGTCTGTGTGCAATAGACGAATACTTACTGTGTTGTAGCAGACGGCGCCCGCGAAATGTCTTAGCAGAAACCCCTCGTCATCTCTCAAGGTGCGGTGTGCCTTCAGCCGAGAAGCGCGAGGCACTTGCAACCTGAAATGGAACAGAAATACATCAAAATATAATATGTATATATATTGGGCCCACAGACACGCACGTATCTTAGCTCAGAAATAAATATAGACCCTGTTCAGGCAAAACATAGCAAGCGACAAATATGAAATACGCATTTACACAGCAACATTAAAATTTCGGCGGGTTCCATTTCTAAATCCAATAAATATACCATAATACAAGAGAATTGTATTTACCTAAAACTCTATCGGGAAAAGATCGCGAGGAAACCTGCATACGCCGAAGAGGAAATTCTTAGGCGCATGTGAAGTCCACCAACCCGCACTGGAGCAGCGTGGTGGACCACGCTGCTCCAGTGCTCAGAGCCCATACGCCCTCGTTCAGAGGGTAGGCCTGAGCCCCAGCAGTGGGGACTAGGCTTTTGATGAACTCTATCGGAGCGAGCTTGTTCCGCTAGCTACAGTAGTAGTGATATCATCTTACCTAGAGTTATTGTTGCCGAGTTGCTTGTGCACCGAGTGCGTGAAGTGGGCGAACTCCGGCTTTGGCAGCTTCGACTCCTCGTCCAGCATGTGGAATATGCCATGGTTCCTGCTCTCGATCAGATCTAAAACATAATAATATCAAGTTTTTTACATATAGAGCGGCATAGTCACAGGGTGACTAAGCTCTTTAAATAAAGATTTTTTTTAAAAAAAAGTTTTTTACATATTACATACTAGCTTTTTACCGCGGCTTCGCCCGCGTACAAAAGTTTTTCCCGTGTACATTGTGAAAAAGCACCCTCTATGTAGGCGTTTTGTTACTTAGGGGGTATTAGCGGACGCCCCGCGACTTTGGCCGCGTTAAAAAGTAGCCTATATGATTTTCCAAGATTTAGGCTATCACTGTACCAATTTTCATTAAAATCTGTTCGGTAGTTTTTGCTTGAAAGAGAACATAACAAACATCCTTACAAACTTTCACCTTTATAATATTAGTAGGAGTAGGACATATATATCTTCACGCTATGTCCCTGGCGGGGTAGGCAGAAAGGACGGAGCGTATATATAGTCCACTACTGATACGCCAAATCTTCTTTTTGTTAGTAAAAATTTATAGATTTGAATTTAGTTTTAAGGTCAGGGCCACATTGAAGACTATTGGACTGACATCACCTATTTTTTTCTGTTTTGCTCCGTGAATTTGGTAATACTATATTTTTTATAGTATTAATTTACTATAGCAATCTTTTTTGTAGTAATTTACTATAGTAATTCTTCTATGGCAAAAGAATAATTCATAACGCGGCCTTCGTGGCACGTAGATAAGATGATAAGATAAGATAACGCGGCCTTCGTCAAAAAATGTGACAGAGAACTGACCGATGCAGTCCTGGTTGTCGACGAACCGTATCTCGGGCACGTTGAGCCCCTCGCGCCGGTACAGCTCCTGCTCGTGCTTCAGGATGCGCTCGTTGAAGAACTGCTGCAGCTTCTCGTTGCAGTAGTTGATGCAGAACTGCTCGAAGCTGTTCATTTGGAAGTACTCTGCGGAAAAGAGGGGGATATCGAGACTAAAATAATTTTTTATCAAACAAACAAACAAACAGATTCAATACAAACATTTTTGGCGGCTGAATGAATATAGTCACAGACTGTTTACACATATCAGTTTTTATTTTACATAAAAATTACATATTTTTTTTCTTGTCTGTAATTTTTTTAATGTGCAATAAAGTATATTGAATTGAACACGTCAGTGGGAATAACACCAGTATAAGCGGGCCTCTCTTAGGCCAGCTCGAGGTCAAAGTGTTACCACTGACTAGTGGTAGACTGTACAAAGCGAACAACGCGCGCGACGCGGGGTCACTAGAGACGCTCATTCAATTTCAAGAAATAGTTCATCTTATCGCTAAGAGCGATTTCTTCCAGACAACCTTTGGGTAGAGGACTAAATGAATATCAAAAGGTAGGTTGCGCAGTTTGATATGGTTAAATAATCTCTTCACGCGTTGCTGTCAAAAGTCAAAAAACTCCATTACGAGTGGCTGTCAGTTTTTGGTTTTTGAAAAATCAGTCGTATCAAAAAAATAATAAAGTTGTCAATAAAGTGACGTAAGTGTCCCTTTAAAGACCCATCGACACTTGAAGCATTATCTTCTCAAGTGTCCCTTTAAAGACCCACCGACACTTGAATAGATAATAAAAACAATATTTCATGTTCATTATATGTGTGTATCACTCACCGAAGCCCGCTATGTCGAGCACGCCGATGTAGTAGGCGGACGCCTGGAAGGGGATGCTGGCGTTGATCCTGTGCACGATGTAGTCGAACAGCCGGCTGTACACCGCCTTGGCGAGCGCGTCGCGCGCGTTGCTCGCCTCGTACGTCTTCAACGGCACCCTGCGGGGCAGAGACGACACTTGAAGACCACAAGTCTAAACCAAACTGTCCTCATCATCATCAACAGCCTATTAACATGTCCCCACTGTTAGGGCTCAGGCCTACCCTCTCAACGAGGGCGTTCGGGCTATAGTCCACCACGCTAGCCCAGTGCGGGTTGGTGGACTTCACATGCGCCAAAGAATTTCTTCTTCGGCGTATGCAAGTGTCCTCACGATGTTTTCCTTCACCGTTCGAGAGCAGTCAGTAAATGGACATAAGTTTCGAGAAAAAACCCATTGGTACATGGCCCAGCCGGGGATCGAACTTCGGACCTTTCGATATAGTAGGCCGCGCTTTATCCCCGACGCCACTAACGCTCTTAGTCCACTGTCCTGTATGTAACTATTCACATTTAGAGACAGAAACGAATGTAATATTTTTACTGGTTTTGGATCGCACGTACGCGCAATGCGCAAACGTGTGTGGTACAATGAAATAAATCCCTGGTGATAACTTCGGGAATGCTCGGCTGTCCTCGGGCCACATCGCGTTGGTCGAAGTTTTATATATTTTTTCGGTCTAGCACTCATTCGGCAAGTGTCAACTAGTACTCACATGATAGCGGTCCCTTTGAGTCCTCCCCTAGAGCTCTGCATGAGCCGGGAGACGAGCGCCATGCGCAGCTCGCCACAGTCCACCCCGAGCAGCTCGGCCGCGGTGGCGAGCGCCGGCTCGCTGGCAGGCGCCACGCGGCACCCCCCCTTCGCCCCGCCGTCATCCTCAAACTGTATGTTGCCGAGGTGCAACACGGCCGCTACCACAGAGTATACGGACTTCTTCTCCGGCTCAGAGATGCCGACGCGACCGAGGGCCTGCGGAAGTCAAGATCAGAATAAGAGAGTTGTTTGGATCTGTTGTTTGCTGCGCTGGTTCATTTAGGTTTTGTATCATTATTACAGAATGAATGAATGGATTAATGATTTGTGTTGGCTGGGTTTAATGATTATGGGGGATTAATGATTCGTGACTGATCAACGCACAGGCCAAAACGTGGAGCCTAGACTTGAAATTTTGCTTAGCTTCCTCATATAGCTCTGACGTCCACTAAGGGTTTTGTTCGAGCTAAGCCGCGGGAAACAGCTAGTTAAGCATGAATTACCTGGTGCAGTCTCCCAAAGTCCTCCACATCATCCAGGATGGGATCTCTCAGACCGCCTTTCGCCTGCTGCTGCTTGCTCTTCTGGGTAGCGCTGATTTTCTTCTCCGATTGCGCCGACGTGAAGAACTGAGTGCACCCGTTCTTGAGGTACTGGAAATTCATGGACATGCAAATACCACAACTGTTTTAGCGATGCCTTGGGGTGGGGTCAGATTACTTTGTAAAGATTCGTCCCGGTGTGGATGGTATATCCGTGAATTGTCATATATCATCAGAAATATTCATCATCAGAAATGAGGAGATCCGCAGGAGAACCAAGGTAACAGACATAGCTCAAAGAATTGCGAAGCAGAAGTGGCAGTGGGCTGGGCACATCGCTCGTAGAACTGACGGCCGTTGAGGCAGAAAGATTCTCGAGTGGCGACCACGTATCGGAAGACGCAGCGTAGGCAAGGTGGACCGACGATCTGGTGAGGGTCGCGGGAACCGGCTGGATGAGGTTAGCGCAGGGCCGGTCGTCGTGGAGATCCCTGGGGGAGGCATTTGTCCAGCAGTGAACGTCTAAAGGTTGATATGATGATGATGTCATATATCCTTGTTTACTTTCACAAATCTTAGAAAAAAATGTTGCGAAACTATTTGTGACTGAAAGTGTTAGAGAAAAAATGTAAACGCCATAATTTAAGTTGAATCTTGCCTATTTAAAAGAAATATTTTAAAACCCGTTCCCAGGCTCATTACCTGATAATCATCAGGCTTGGTGATCTTGAGTGCGCTCCGCAGCTCTTGGGGTGCGCCCGCGCACAGCAGGTAGAACACGTGGTAGTTCCTCTCCTCCGCGCTCTGCGTGCAGATCCTAGACTTCTCCAGCAGGTAGTGCGAGATGTGGCCGCCCACCACCTGGCATTTCATTTAGTCCATAAACAATTAACATTGTGTTGGAGAGCGCCTGTACTGTCGTTTTTACTCTATTGAGAGATCTGTCCTACTAATATTATAAAGGCGAAAGTTTGTAAGGATATTTGGATGTTTGTTACTCTTTCACGCAAAAACTACTAAACAGATTTTGATGAAACTTTACTGTAATAAGATTATCATAATAACAAATAGACTATAATTCATTAATATAATATTAGTAACGTAATTGCATTCAAATTTAATGAGGTAGATACATACGGCTACAAACCAAATAGTTAGAACCAGGAAGGTTCGAATTTAGCTACTCCGGGCGCCCACCAAAGAGATCCTAGCTCCATGGTTAGAACAGATAGCCAACAGATGGTGCCAATACAGAAAAAATACATAGATGGCACTGTTTCACAATGTCACCTTTGTATCCGACTAAGATACCTCAGGAAACGCTGTTCCCGCGGGAAAAACTTATTCTACGCGGGAGAAGTCGCGGGCAACAGCTAGTATTACAACACACCTGGTATTTGCTGTTGAAGTGCACCTCCATGAACTTGCCGAACCGGGAGCTGTTGTTGTTGCGCGTCGTCTTCGCGTTGCCGAAAGCTTCCAGGATAGGGTTGGCTGCGAATAAACCCACACTAATTAATATCATAAACTATAATCAACTGCATACTAAAGTCCGGATTAAATCTGAAGAACCGCGTGAACGACTTCTGAACCGAAGATCATCCAAATGTTCCACCACATCTTCCAAATGGCTTCACCAACTCACCCTTATAACCCTTAGTGTTAAAAAACCTGCTGTCAGTTTTTTTGTTTTTGAAAAAAGATGTCTATCTAGACAGATAAGTCTAGTATGGCCTACGTCGACGAGTACCGAGTGGGCTTTTTAACATTCTAAGGTATCCCTTAACACCGTCCGTATCGTGTACCGTTGGGCAACCGTCTACCTAACACCTTGTAATTCGAACAATCTCAATTAGATACAGTTTCATTCAAATTCGCTCCACCTCAAGATAACTGTATGTGGCCTCTCAGATAGAAAGGATTATTTCCTGACATCACACATAATAATAAACATATTTTAGTATCGACTTTTTCGACTCTATAATAATATTATCATCAAAAACGCGTTTTAAAAATCACAGGATCACAATCCTTCACTATTATCGTTTGAAAGTAGGAACTCGGTAGCGCTACTCTGGGAGGCTCAGCTTCACGGTGACTTTGGCTTTAATGGCCTGAGCTTGGCTTAAATGGCCGGAACTTGGCTGTCATAGCCTGAGCTTTTCATAGCCTGAGCTTGGCTTTAATGGTCTGAGATTGGCTTTGATGGCCTGAGCTTGGCTTTCGTGACTTGATCTTGGCTTTTACGGCTTGAGCTTAGCTTTCATGGCCTGACATTGGCTTTTACGGCTTGAGCTTGGCTTTCATGGCCTGAGCTTGGCTCACATGACTTGAGTTTGGCTTTTACGGCTTGAGCTTGGCTTTTATGGCCTGAGCTTGGCTTTGGCTTTCATGGCCTGAGCTTGGCTTACATGACTTGAGCTTGTCTTTTACGGCTTGAGCTTGGCTTTCATGGCCTGAGCTTGGCTTTTATGACTTGAGCTTGGCTTTTACGGCTTGAGCTTGGCTTTCATGGCCTGAGCTTGGCTTACATGACTTGAGCTTGGCTTTTACGGCTTGAGCTTGGCTTTCATGGCCTGAGCTTGGCTTTCATGGTCTGAGATTGGCTTTGATGGCCTGAGCTTGGCTTTTATGACATGAGCTTGGCTTTTACGGCTTGAGCTTGGCTTTCATGGCCTGAGCTTGGCTTACATGACTTGAGCTTGGCTTTTACAGCTTGAGCTTGGCTTTCATGGCCTCATTCAAATTCAAATAATTTAATTCAGACTTTGTCCATAGATAATATTAGTAACATACAAAAATACCTAAAAATGTTAGTAAATAAAATAAAATAAAAGTAACACAAAAGAAACAACACAATAAAATCTAAAATTATTTCCTATATGAGCCCCATAATAGGGTTATCAATCTTGTCACTGACAACGCACAGGAGACTGTTGGAGCTGCCCCTCACGCCTAAGCTTGGCCTTCACAGCTTTAGCTTGGCTTTCGCGGCTTGAGCTTGACTTTCGGATAATGTAGTACTTACCGTCTAAGATCTTCTGCTCCACAGGGCCGGCGCTCTTCGCCCACAGATCACACAGGTACTTAAGGATGTATTTAGTGGATTCGGTCTTGCCAGCACCGGACTCTCCAGACACTATTATAGACTGCGACTGTTTCAGGGATTTCATGTCGCGGAAAGCTTTGTCGGCTGGAAAACAAAAAAAAAACTAAGTAAATTGAAAAAGTTCCCTTAGGGCCCGACCCTAACAGAACGGAAAAATTCTCGCGCACTTTTTGACGTTATTGACAATTTTGTAACATAGCCTAGAACAAAATCGTATGCGCGAGGCCACGCTGCGCTCGCGCCTGTATTGGTATTCATACGATTTAGTACTTCAGGCTATGGGGATATGGTTCATTTCTCAATGACGTAAAGCGAGCATTTTTCCGCTCTGTCTGCCCCCAACGCTCAGAGATTCCCCCTGTAAAAGAAACGCATGAGACGAGAGTTCCCCTAGATATTTCCCTTGATACTTGAAATACATTTTTTGGATGGGGATGTACACACATTTTTGGATGGGACACAGTTGGAGATGTCCCCGTACAGTTTGAAGTTAAGACTTAGTAAATCGTGTCAACAGTGTGAGTGGTGTCGTGGGGAAGACGCGGAATGTCAGTGGTGACGTCGATAGGTCCGAGTTCTTGCCGAGCCATGTAAGAATGAGTCTTTGCCGAGCCATGTAAAAATGAGTCTTCTGATACATGTACTGACTGCTCTCAAACGGCGAAGGAAAGCATCGTGAGGAAACCTGCATACGCCAAAGAAGAAATTCTTTGGCGCATGTGAAGTCCACCAACCTACACTGCGCTAGCGTGGTGGACTATAGCCCTGTGTCCAATTAGTGGGGACATAGTAATAGGCTGTTTATTGACCTGCATTACACCACAGTAAACGGAAAAGGAACAGTATAACAACTCCATTCTGAAGGTAATAGCCGAGAGATATGGCTATTGTATCCGTATTGTGAGGCATTGTATCCGTACTTGTATGTCGGATACAAAAATTGTGGAAAAACATAATTTATTGTTTGTCTTTTTACTTTATATTTATTACTAACGTACTTAAAGATCATTATTACTAATATTAATATGGATGTATAAAGTCCAATATAAAGAGCATTTTATTTATTTTATAACGTCTCGACATCATCCTTGAAATAAACACCTACGACGCCCGCTCGGCAGACAAACGCGCGACAGGGCTGCCTACTGAGCGTCCCGTGCCGGCCGTAGATAACCGCGGAGCACTCGCGACAGATGGTGGCCCTGGCCCAGGTGTTCTGGGAATTGGAGGCGCGTAGGTTTGTATGAAGACGTTTTACTGTTCCTTTTGCGTGTACTGTGATTACACCATACGCACCTATGGCGAACACATGAGGCGCGAGTTCCCCCAAAGATTTTCCTTGGTACTTCTTGATGGTGTTTGATGAGTACATGTCTGGAATGTCCTCGTACGGGTTGACAGCCAGCAGGATGTTGGCCACATAGGTCTGGAAAAAATAATGTGTCTTTAGCAGGGTTAAATAATAATAAAAGTTCTTTATTTACAGGTACAAATCCAATACACAAACATAATTACAAACACATAAAAAGAATACGAATAATGAAGAATAAATACCTACTATTTGACACTGGTTAAATACATGACATATTAAATTCTGAAATATTGAAAAGGTCGCATAATAACCTAATTCATGAACGCGAAATGTCCTAAACGCATAATGGCCTAAACTAAACGCAAAATGTCCTAAATGCAAAAGTAGGTTTGATACAATTAAATTTACATGCCTAACTACCTTTTGTTCCGATTATGTGTGGTTTTATGTAAATAGTATCGAATCAAATCGACTTTTGCATTTAAGACATTTTGCGTTTAGGTCAATAAGCGTTTAGGACATAAGGTAAAAATTATGGATTTAGGCGTCTGGACGATCAAAATAAATATAACACGAAATAAATGAGTAATACTTCTGTTTTGTGCGAACTAAAATGGGTTCTCAAAACATCTGAAAAGTCAGAGCGATTACATTTCATCAATATTTACTCGAACAGTAGGTATAGTTTTCTGCAATACGTCATACTCACTTATTCCCAAGGTGAAAATTTCAATCGAACGCCATAAATATTATGATTCATGAGTTCTTTTCTTGCCACATCTTACATTTTCAGTTTTTTTACATTTCAGTCGCTCATTTGTCTTAAAGTATATCTATAGAGATGTTTACCAGCGGCTGACTGAATGGTGTCGTGCATATACCTATTCCGTTTGCATTTTGTACAATTGCGAGCAATAAAGTTTTAAATAAAATAATTTATGCATCTATTTTCGCCATAAATTTGGTATTACTCTATAGTTTTTGTATGTATTTTTGATGGAAGAGACGTCAATCAGAAAGTTAAGCGCCATTTTCACCACACATCTTGGGCGTACGCCCGCCAAGGTCATGTTAGACGTAGCATTTACACCATCTATCGCGTAGGTTTTGGCTTGATTACAAGACTTTTAAGCCATATTACTTCATATTTTAATTGAGATATGGCTTAAAAGTCTAGTCCAACCAAGACAAAACCTACTTTTTAAAAACGTTAGAGCTTGTCTATGACTTGCTAGGTCCAGCACACATCCTGCATGTCGTGCAAGCAAATAAGCCTTTTCACGACAGTTTTGCATGACCATCTAACATGACCTTGGCGGGCGTACGCCCATGATGTGTGGTGTAATTAGTCCTTTATGTACTTACGTAGATTTTCTTTTTCTTGTAACGCGTCAGGATGTTACCCAGCAGCGTGGCTTCGTTCAGGAACATAAGTTCACCTGTAAATTAAAAATCAAATTAATATTATATGCTGAAGCTCGGTTATTTGTTTTTTGTTCGTTATGGATTTAGGTATATTAACTATTCTTGAGGAAGGATAAATACTATGCAAATCACGCTTCGACCCTTAGGAGCTGAGCTAAAATAAAATCCTCAGAATAACTTAAGTAAAAAATAAGCGTGGTACTGCATCGATAGGCCCGCCGCGCCGGCGACACCAACTATTTTTACCTACATGAATAAAATGATTCGATTATTGTCAAAGAGGGGTTCAATAGGTTTCCTAAAAATGAATACTGTGGATTTCGGTGTGTTAGTATATAACTGTGATTTTGTAAATCTAGAATTATTATATGCAACAAGTGTATATTGTGCCGGAAATTGTAGCTTTGCAAATTGTAACTTGTTAAGTCTTAATTAAACTGCTATCATGAGGTTGCGCTTGCGCCGGCGCAGCATGCGCCCTGCACTCCGGCAACATACTTCATTTCTCTCTGGAGATCATAACCTCCACCATGTTTAAATGTTTTATTTATGTTCTATGTTATCTCTGTTTTGTTGTTATTTTGCAATGGTTCTGTGTTATATGCCGCCTTGTGTGTTAAATAAAGCTTATTCTATCTATTCTATCCTTTTAGTGGGGATGCGAACTGCAGTGTAGCCGAAAGAGCACTTATTGTGCCATAATATTTATGTGGAGGCCTCTAACCTCCAATTTCTTGTCCCTAGTCTGAATAAATATTTAAAACTACGGGACTTTGTTTCCAATTGTCCGTAAAATCCTTTAAAAAATCGATTACAACAGCTGTAATTGTTTACCTGTACTATGGCAAACCTAACTGAATTAATATTTGTACAAGCAACGTCACAGTGTTATTTGCAGAATACAAGCAGCCTGGTGTTACTTTTACTCTCAACAATAGCCGAAATCGTCGTCTCTAGCCGAAACATTCGACTGATCATAACGGAAGGGTCATATTTCACGCTCTAGAATACAGTTGCCGACAATAGGGTTTCTAGGTTATCAGGTTAGTTAGACAAAGCCCATGGATAGCCCATAGAGTGAGTCGTAAGGCGGTCGTAAGGTTTCCCATGAGATAGGTTGTGTAATATATCTTGTATACCTACACCTACATATAATAAAAATCGGACTGCTCTGTAAAAGTCATGCGTGGTCATAAATATATATTTATAGAAAATTGTTAGGTTTATAACAACGGGCCTTAAATACCATAACTATGCAAAAATTACTTTAGCAACGCATATTTTGTTGTTTCACAAAGTTGTTGCCATAATAACAAAAGTCTGTTAAACTGACCATATTCTATTAACGTACCAACAAAGTAAAAAATATAGGTGCTGGAACTGGAACAATTGAACATTTGTTCCATAAACAATATTTTTTTAACAATAAAAAAGTTGCCGTGATGACCAAATGTCATCTGTTGCATTAAAATATTTTTTTGTCTATGCAACAATAAAAAACTAACAACGCATTTATTGTGACTTTGTCAGACGATTTTTTTCTCAGTGTACGGGTCGAATTGAGAACCTCCTCTTTTGTTTTCGTCGGTTGAAATTTGTAGAAAAGTTGTGTCTGTAGGTACATATCTAGTTACTATTTTTAAATAGTCGGTGATAGCTTGGAGACCGACCAGGTGAAAAAAAATAGGTTAAGTATGTACGTTTGTATTTATGCATGTATACTACTCGAAACAAAATAAAGGCGTTTTTTTTAATTAATAATTTCGTAAAAAGAGGTTTTTTTTTTCATACATACGAGAGGTCACTTTGAGCCCTTAGATCTTCGTTAAGGAACGATTTGGGTGAGGTCTGATAGTAGAGTATACATAAGCTTGTATACTCTAAGGATCTGTTGGTGGCTGTGTGACTAGTGCATGTGAAAATGGCTTGCCTGATCAGCCTGTGTATGTATGTAAGTATGTGTGTACGTGTGTGTATGTAGGTATGTGTGTATACTAACAGTTATCATCGACATCCTTGGCGGGGTCCCCCGCGGGGAATATGTCCTCGAAGTTGCACACGCGTCGCGGGTACTTGTTGTCCACGGGGAACACGTCCGCCTCCTCGCCCATCAGCTCCTGCAGCCGCGCCAGCACGAACCCCTCGTTGGGGTCCCGCACCCACACCAGCTGCTTGTCGATCGTCATCGTGCGCTGGAACAAGAGACAAGCTGTCATTCAAACTGGCGGTCCAAGTATAATGATAGGAATACTGGGGGTCTGACGGCCGTTGGGCAGAAAGGTTCTCGAGTGGCGACCACGTATCGGAAGACGCAGTGTAGGCAAGCCTCCCACAAGGTGGACCGACGATCTGGTGAAGGTCGCGGGACCCGGCTGGATGAGGTTAGCGCAGGACCGGTCGTCGTGGAGATCCTTGGGGGAGGCCTTTGTCCAGCAAAGGACGTCTACAGGCTGATATGATGATGATGAGTACTGGGGGCCAATCGCGCTATTACGAAATCCAAACCATAACCAAATCGTTTAATTCAATTCTCTTTATTGCACAAAAAATAAAACAGAACACAAATACAGTAGATTTAAAAGGTACAACTAGGCGGTGTTATCGCTAAGAGCGATTTCTTCCAGACAACCTAAACGTTATGCTGCATCCACACGTTTGGCAAACCTTTACAAACGCAAGCCAAACCCCTGCTCCACAAGTTTGCCTTTGTAAAGGTTTGCCAAACGTGTGGATGCAGCATAACGTTTTTGGTCATGGTTTGAAATTGGTAATATCGTTCAGAAATTCAGAATTAGCGCGAACTAATGAAATCGTTTGTCCTGACTGATCTATCAACGCACAGCTAAAACAACTAAGTCTTGAAAGCTGAGATTTGAAATAGGTTTATTTTATGACGCCAGCATCCGCTAGGAAAGGATTTTTGAAAATTTTAACGTTAAGGGTGGAACAGGGAAACATCTTCCGACCGTTAGATGCGTAGGAGTTCTTTTTCAGTTAGTAAGTAGGTCACCATGTATCAAAAATGAGTATTTTTGATACATAGTGACCTACTCCTCAATCGAAGCCTCAATAGTTCTATAGAAGCAGCACTCTTTGCAGCACTTTATGAAGGAAGGTCCGCTTACCACTGAACCGTGGATTCATCCTTAACTTACACCCAAACTACTATAATCACTGATTAAAACCATAAATCATGCAAGACACATCATATCCCGACAGACACTCCCCATAAGCGGAACATAAACAAACGCGAACGATACGAATACAAATTGAACAGGAAGCGCATAGACGCACAAAACGAGTGCGTTCACCTCAATACACATAATAATAAAATTACACAATTTATAATTACAATTAATAATTATAACCGTAATATGTGTAAAGTTAAGAATACAATTAACTCACTTTCGTGCCGAACGAGCATAACACACATAACACTTTCGTGTGAGTTACGTAATGGAATGGAGTTAAAAAATTGCGTTCACGTCCGGTCGGCAGCTGAGCGTCCGGTGTGCGCGCGACCGGAACCAAAAACTCAAAACAGATACCTTAATAACAAATATAGAGTAACAAGAAACGAAATTTTCAATATAGATCAATGTGAAACTAAAGAGCGCCTAAAACTATAATGAGAGATCTATCCTACTTAATATTATAAACGCGAAAGTTTGTAAGGATGTTTGGATGTTTGTTACTCTTTCAAGCAAAAACTATAGAACAGTTTTTGAATAAACTTGACAGGAACATAAATTATACATCAGAATAACACATAGGCTATAAATACCTCGGGAAAAACTGTTTCCGCGAGAAAAAAACTTTAATAAGCGGGCGAAACCGCGGGAAACAGTATAAGAATACTATATCACTGCTTAAGGAAGACAGAAAGCGAGAACAAATATTTATACCCGACTTCTAAAGCAATTGAAGACCCTACCCCAAACCCCATAAATAACTGGTAGAATAAGAAAGAACGACGAAAGAACAAAGCAAAAGACAGAGGACAGAATGTGTTATATAATCAAGGTAGAAACTTAACCTTCTACAAAAAGGACAAAGAAAAAACAAAACGGTAGTCACCGTTTACAAAGCCTGGTCACAGTTGAGAACTGCTGTAAGCGGTGAAAGTAAAATAGTGTTTTATAGGAGGTGGTAAGATAAATGGTGCAGCAAATTATTGTCACGTACCTTGTCAGTCAAAATGCGCGAAAACACCTAATGAAATAAAACAAAACAAAGTACCTAGATATTGAGTAATCAAAGGAATTAAAGCGAAATGAAAAGAAGCAATAGACGTTCATTTTTACGAGATGTGGGACAATGAAAGTAGATGCAATAAACATGGACACAAAAATCAGTTCTTCCAGCTATGTGATCATAACACAACAACCGCATAACAATCAATAAATCATTCAAAAAAAGATACAATACACCTATCAAAGCCATTTATGTCAGAAATTGTACTAAACAATAGAAACAAGACCTACTTTAAGAAAACGATAGGAAATTTACTCTGCCCCATGAGAAAAGTGCAAAACGCTACGAATAAACATAATAGGTAACTGGCGTAAATAAATACGTCATTACGAAGACCAGCGAGAAGAGACGGACAAGAGAAACGAACGAAAGCGCAATTCCGCCTAAATTACAATGGTAAAACCGAAAAAGCAAACAAATCTATATGAATACAATTAAACAGAAGCATTCAAATATTCTCTGATAGCTGCGTACCAGAGCACATTCAAATTGCACTATCGCAATGCAAATTAGTACACAAAAGCGGTATACTGTATAACCAATTGGTGCAGATTCGACTGAGGTAGAGGTAGAAATATTCGGATTACAAACATTCTTTAGTAACGTCTAAATCCAATCAGGTTGTCATTACAATCTGCAGGCTGCAGGTTCAGTTGTCAAACAGCACATCCTTTTTTACCGTGTTTTTACCTATGACTTAGGTAAGGTACTCGTATGAATGACCGACTAAGCATGGCGTATATCGGACACATACATAATTACTCATCTACAATTGCATGAAATTCACCGTAACTTCTAAGTGGCACATTATTAAGTTTAAATTTAGGCACCTATTCCAGTAGCTTATTCTGAGCGATAATTTTCCACTTATTCGAACAATCAACCGTTATTCGAGAATTCCCATGACCCCGTGACAAATTCACATTGTTAAACTCAAAGATTACGAAGACTTTACGGGTAAAATATTCACAGGCACATGATCACGATTGAGAAAAAAACAATACTAAAATAAGCATTTACGACCCAAATCCAAGAAAACAGCAATCTTATCAAAATCGAAGTGAATTATCTGGAGATAGGTATCGCTGTGAACAAATTCAAAAGCCGTATTAACGATCAGGTCTTGTGCAACGCAATCATACGATTATTATAATCGAGCGGATGTCATAATAACTGTGGTGATACAGCGTTCGTGATACGATATTATGGTGATAGCTGATGAGAACGAGAAAGTCGAGAAACAGCTGGTAGTTGCATCCTTAATGAAATTGTGAAAGTCTATGACACAGTAATGTAAAAGCTTACAACACTGCTACAAAAATGACTTGCTCATTCTATATTAGCTAGAAATCATGTTTATTTGTATGAGAGATTATAATTTCGTAGCTCGGCAATTTTGACTCCATATCTCCGTCCATATATCATCCATGTAACGAAGTAGGTATTTTAAATTTTTCAAAGCTGTACACCATGAGTCTAGAACCTTGTTTCATATTATTAGGGAAGTCCATAATTTTAAATAGGTATGTTCAGTTTAGCTGAAGTTTTAAGCGCAAAATCTTGAACATTGTGATATTAAACATGACCTGGTTATAACCAATTCAAGTACAACATCAAACGCTTGCATGTGGGCTCCACACGCATCACTGATATAATTAACCAGTAATTAAGAGTGTTATTTAATCGGCCTTGATACTATAAAGTCACGTCACGAATCACCCACGGCAATGAAAAGTTCATTGACATGAATTTGCTATTTGGAAGATCAAAATAACAGGAAGTCAGGAAGAAAGCACGGTATTGCAGCATGCAAACAAACTGAACTATAAACGAAATTAGTTCAACAGATATGAAAATAATCAACGTCGTACAACAGACGTAAGTTCGAATGTTAAGCTACGTAATACGTAACATTGTTATAAATATTATATAGGGTTTTCTATAAGTTAAAGAAGTGCCATCCTGCCAAATATTACCCCAAAGCTATTATTTATTTTGTGCCCATACAGGTATGCGCACAAAACTGTTCATATGAATTTCCATGGTTTACTTACTCGAACAACTGGTATAGAAATAATCACGCCCAAGCACTCTATTTTAGGTAAGACTAATGGGGTAGATGTCAATCCGTCAAACAAAACTGACAAATCATCAACATGAATCATGTCGGTGAACTCTAGCATTTGAGTCTGCCATACAGCAAACAAAGGTAGATCGACACACTTAATTCTGCGGTCCGTGAAGGCAGCACTATCGACAACATTCTGTAAGCCAAAATGTTTTTTCCATGGTCCGGTCGTTATTCCGTTCTTCGTCATAAGCACTGATAAGTGTGGCAATGTTTAGGAACAATATTGTTGAGGAGTTCACGAAAACTAAAGCCAAGCAATTTCAAACCGTGACGCATGGAGTGACGCCTTTCCAGCTAGTAACAATAGCCATACCTACTAATCGACTACATTGATGTTGACCTCGTAACTTCCATGACCTCCCGTGCCATTTTCACCAAATGGCTTCGGTTGACCGCACCTTTCTATTCCCCGTTGTCAACTTTTATGAATCCATACGCAACGCTATTTATAGATGTCACTTTTACAATCTGTAACCTTTCATGGTCAGAAGTTTAGGTGCACAAATGTATTCTGATCTGATATAATCCGTTTTCATTGGGTCTTTCAGTGTACTTTACGGACTGTTTTTTTGTAAGTTTTAAGTTGGTTTACATCATTTTCGTAGAGGGTTTTCATGCAGCATGACGGTGATCGATCAGATTCGAAAGATATCATAAATCATGGTAATGTTTATTAAACATTGACTTCTTTTTCGAAGAACCACTTAAAAAATGAATCACCACTATCTCTATCTAAATGATATAAATCCGATTTCTACGTGTCCAGTTCAAGGCGTTATACGAAACTCAGACGCGGCAGTGGGTGGTCTCTCAGTTTTCAATGAAGCTCAATATAATGGTGAATTTGTATAAAATCAACCGAAAAGCGAGTGGGTTCCCAGAGATCACTGACACAGGTCTGTGTTTCGCACGCCTGCGCTTTCGTAACTACGATTTTGTTCAGCACAAAGCAAATGATAATGTAATTAGCAGACACGAGTGAAAGAACATGATTATTAAAGTAAACATATGGAATTATGAAATCATCCTGCCTCTTAGTGGATGAAAGTTAATTTTTGACAAATTTGGTTGTTTGTTTCCTTTCATTAGAAATTTTGAATCTCCTTTTTGGAAGTCTGACCAAAATAAATTAAATTTTTGTTACGAGTTACTACTAATCTATTAACTATTATTGTTTATCTGTATACATTTGAAGACACACGTGAAGCCATTATCAGAAATGTGTTTTAAAACCCGACCCCAGTTGCGAACGAACGTACGTAATTTTAAAAAAAGACGTTGAGGGGTTTGCAGCAAGATACACAATTTGGTCTCAATAATGAAAAAGAAATAATAAACCAACACGATTATTGTGTCGAAACTTCGAAAGGGTTCCAATTTTTTCCCCAGAAAGCACAGTAATTAGCCTAAATTATCAAGTGGTGTAGTTAGTCGGTTAGTGCTGCAAAAATATTGTTTCATACAATACAGTGTTAAATTAATTTTATACCTATTGTTTTGTAATGTAGTAGGTATGTCGAAACTATAGCAAGCGGTCCGTAAAGTGGTGTCGTTGTGAGTCAGTCTGCAGCTAAATTGTCATTAGCCGACCTCCGGGGTCGGGTTGCGATTTGCGCTCTTTATGATCACATCGTTTATAAAAACGAAAATTAGCGATGCGACATAATATATTATGTATGTGACATTCAAAAAGTTTAAAGGGAAGTTTAATACTGATGAAATTTAAATCTAGAAGGAGGAAGAGATGGTCGAGTTCGGGCTAACGGTCGAGAAAAGAACATAGAATGAGAATTCTACAAAAACATCTAAACTAGTTCTTGTGTTGTAAGTGAGCAGACAGACGTTAAATTTTATACGCCATAATCATAATGAAAAACACATAACAAGCTTCGCACTCTATGAGTCACATAATATTACATACGTACATACGACTGAGAAGTGAGGATGGTGCTAGGTAAATTAGACATACATACCTACAGGTAAACATAAACACGAGGATGTACAAATGTAACTAGACATACATAGATTAGGTATAAGCTAGAGGTAAACGAAAACATTCATTTAGATGAAACCAAAAGACAAGACAGCGAGTTAATAAAAAGTGTTAAAAAACACCTATCACACAAAATCTAACGGGCACATATAAAATTTGAGAGCACCAAAATTAGTTGCGTCTTTATCTTCTTACTACTGCTAGACAAGCACAGAAATAATCGTTGGCTGTCAAATGTTATATGTGTGCCTTTAGAATCGGACCCAATAACACATTTATAAATAGAACAACCCACAGACGATAATTTACCTGCCACATGTGCGCCACGCAAGTATTGTTCCATTCAATGAATGCTTCACAATAAATCAAATCACAGATAATAACAGATTTAATTCCTATGATAAAACAAAGAAGTTACAAATGTCCTGCCATAATCTTATCTGCGAGGTTTAGTTGACAATGGAAATTCTTCCGGTGCGACGTCACAATTTTCCAGGTATTACTAATTTTTTGTAGAGTGAAGCAGTTAATACATAGTTACTACGAATTCAATCAATCAAATAAGTAAAATTACTAGAAGGAAAGACAAATAGAATCAGAAACATACGCATGGAAACGTCCTTCGAATGTATACTAAGGTGAAAAAAGTGAAAAGGACAGTAAATTTAAGGGATTAGGTGTGTATAATTAAGTAATTCATAAATTGCAAAGTTAAAGTTACTGACATACCGTAAGTATGTAGTTTAAAGACTAAGTAACGCAATTGACCATGTTGTTTGAATAAATAAAAGACAATATAATAAACAAAGACATGTCAAACGGAATCAAATAATTAAAGAGACGATGCTACAGTAAAACATAAACTTATATTCAATAAAACCGATTTTGTAACTTGAAGTACTGTTCAAGCAGAAAGCTTAGCTGCTGTGAGGAAATGATAAACTTTAATCTGTCAGCTTTTGTCACGTATTACCTACAGTCAAAGAGGTATCTAAAATGCGAAAAAAATTGTAGACAAAACTTAGGAAACGCAGACAACATGTCTACCTTAATACCTTGTGGTACATACTACAAAGTGAGATTAATCTATGTCGAAGGCTGTGTAGGAGTAGTGCCTACACCACCTGGCATTAAAATGATACATGGACATACAAGTTCAGTCATCGCTATGCATAGCCTTGAAATTATAAGGACATGTGGCTTAATCACTATGTGAAGTCATCGATCTATTATTCAAGTCCTAATGTAAGAAAATATTTTTTCTAGTTGAGCCACTAGTCACTAGTCTCGACAAACAAAGAATTCTTTGGACATTTGATGAACTTAATAAAGGTAAGTGATTAGCCTTTAGAAAATAAAACCCATGGATCAAAAAACATCAAATTGTGTAACCGAGCGCAAATCAGAGCGTAAAACATTTTTTTCTATAGGTAAACCTAATTAAACTTAGACCTGTCGCGAATAACAGATTCCGCAACCTGTTTCACAAAACAAAACCTCTGATCGATTAAAAAATATTGACGCAAGAGATCATGCGCGAAATTGTAGTAGAGTTAAGCAAGAAACAGTTTAACGCCGGCTTTTTAATATCACCTGCAATACGGAAACGCATGCAATAGAGTCATTATCAAATTAGTCACGACAATATACTCTAAAAATTACGAAACTCGACAGTCAAGTCAACCTACATAACTAGTTTGACGTAACAACTCGTGTTAGAGGGGAAAAAAACGCGGACGTTAGTCATAGAGTTCCCCCAATGCCAAGGTCCAGCCCAACGTGGCCTGGCCGCATGTACTCGTACTCAAACTGGTTTTAGAGATGTCGGTCGCAGTTTAGCCAACAACCAACAACGGCCATCGCAACGGTTTGCAACCGGTAAATTTACTTGCGCTTGCAGCTTTAGGATTGAGCTCCAGAATCACACCGAGTTGTATTTAAACAGTAATGCAAAAGCACAAACCGTTAAAACGGAATGACGGATTGAATACGACGAAGATTTCTCTAGATAACTTGACCAAGATTCTGAAAGTAAATTACGATAAATTGCTTCATCCTTCAATGTTGCAAACCATTAATTTTATAGTGGTATCAACCTGTAAATAAATTCAGAAAACTTTCTATCCAAGATTTCAAACACACTAGTTCTCCTAATAAATTGGATCACGAACATAGCTAATATATTTCTTTCTAAAGTTACTAGTATTTCCTTTCAGACTGCCGACAAAAAGCATTAGGTATAAACATTTCTTTCATTTTCACTTACTATTAATTTCGTATATCCAAAGTTGCGAAATGCTCCATGCTACGTATATCCCTATAACTTAGAGTTTCTTTGGAACATTCACAGGCCTATAACGGCCATGAGACGCAAGGTAAATACTGTTCTGAGAAAAATATTCACTCTCGACCACTAACAGCGTTTCAAATATAAAAAAAAACATCGCATAATTAGAGCGCTACCGATGTAAAAGATACGAGATACACAATACTGATACCTACATGAAACAGTGGATCTAGCAACCGACACACGGAACGACTCAGCTTCCGGAGTGAAGATAAAAGTTTAAAACAATTAGATTATAACATTTATTAAGAATAAGTTCAATGGTGTCATTTACAGCTCTCAAAATATTTTGGACTACAAACTGGTGCGTGTTTTTGAGCAGAATTTTTGCAAGGCATGAATTATGTGCGTTTCTGTATTATTTTCTATCAGAATAGCGATAAAGAATGAACGTCCTTGAATTTAGTAGCTCAAGCAATCGGTAAGAAGTCATAGGCTCCACGTTTTCCTAAGATGTTTAGCAACAAATTTAAATTCAAACTCTTAAATTTACATTTTTATTGCAAAACGTGATTTACTAACCAAATCTGATAATATAACGTGGGTGAAAGTTTACAGATATTAAAAGACTTCGAAAAACTGAAATCATAAATCCACAAGTCCAACACTGGAAGGTACAAAATCAATCGTGATAATTTACCTTGAACTATTCTACGATCCTGTAACGATTGTATTGATGGCGCATCAGGAGCAATTATTATTGGCAACCGTAGATGAGGTCAATCTGAATCAATACAGTGCAGGTTAACGAATAAATCATCGCGGGGCACGCTCCAGGGCCATATCAATTGGTACCCAGCTCCCCCAAGTGACGATGTGAAGGATTGATGATAATGGGAAAATTATAAATGACGCAGCTGCAAAAGTTGAACAGGAAAATACAATTATTAACCTGAAGGACGTGAAATTGGATGTCAATTATTGCTTGTAAGAGTTCGCCGAAGATAATGAATAATTCCTAAAATGAAACCTACTGTTTTGCTGTCACCTTCAAAGTCAAACGACCAAATCAGATAACTAGGACAAACTTTGAAGTTGGGTCTGAACTCAAATTGTATATTTGTGATCTCAGTGATAATTGTTTCAATGTTAACTAAAGTTGTCAACATAGTTCAAAAGTTAGCAAGTTAAAGTGGCAATGAAATGGTCACATGTCGAAGAACCGCTGTGGTAGATTAAAGTATCGAGTGGAAACCACGATTCGGCAGGCGTATTGTGGAACAAACTATGTCCAGCAGTGGAAGGATGATGAGGAAATCCCATGACCTTTGTCGGAGACAAGCACAATCATGTGATTACCACTGACATCCGGATAGATGCAAAGACACGTAACTACCGTGCAAGAGTAGTACAATACTATCTTCATCTATTCAGTATTGTAATGTTAATGCACGTAAAAGTAAATGTCTTATGACGTAATAACATAAACTGCGCAAGCCTTAGCAGTACAGTACCACACGCTACAGTGATTTGACGAATGTAAAATCATATACCATAGCAATTCTCAACATTCTTTACCACCTATGCTCTAATAACATACATATCATCAGACATTTTATGATTCTCTTATCTCTTTGGTATGTTTTATTGGTTAGAATCTTGAAATGTATAGAATGACACACCTTTACCGACAGTCTTTGGCAAAATATGATGGTTGATCATGGCGTTTGCAAATTTCTCTGTTGTTCAGATTTCATTACGATGCCAATGTTTTCCTTCGCGGCAAAACCAGACAATACTAATATATCTAAAGTTGCGGATCTAAAGACTTGATTAGGCTATGATGACTGTAAACAACCGTTACTGTTCACTGGTACACAAATAGGTCAAGAAATAATCTAGAGAGCTTGGACACCACAACTACCGCTTTCTCTGAACGTAAATGAAGCAACTGGTTCGAGAGAAGACAGTTTAGATACTCCTCTGCTCTGAATATCACTTGACGCCGTAAATGCTGCAAGAAAATTAAATTACACTTTCACTGACACTCTGCAAGGTGAATAGACAAGACTAGAAGAACGTAAGGTAAGGACAATACAATTTTATTCGGCAGAATTTTAACTGACAGACAGTCCATCTGATGGTAGCGAGTACTGACTGATTTATCACCTGCAATCGGGTTGCTGAACAGTCTTGAAAATAGGCAAAACCACAGAAGAGTTATTGATGCACAACAGCCTTATAAAGGGGCGTTTATTAATTACGTGAGATTTTTTGAGCGCCTGGTGAGATTTGGTAAGATGTGAAGGGATTCCCCTTTCCTTGACGTGAATAGACAGTTAGTAGACAATATTACAAAATGTTTTGAAAGAGTTTATAAACCGATATTTTCTAAATGACAAAGTTGACATGGGATGTTTGTTGGGGATTATTACAGAAGTGCGACCACGAGTGTGCGATGCACGATAGTGCGACATGTCATTTGTGCGAAGTATCGATAGTGCGAAATACGAGTGTGCGATGTACGATAGTGCGACATGTCATTTGTGCGAAGTATCGATAGTGCGAAATACGAGTGTGCGATGTACGATAGTGCGACATGTCATTTGTGCGAAGTATCGATAGTGCGAAATACGAGTGTGCGATGTACGATAGTGCGACATGTCATTGTGCGAAGTATCGATAGTGCGAAATACGAGTGTGCGATGTACGATAGTGCGACGACGCCTCCTAATTGTTACAATGGGCATTAAATGCTTTGCATTGGCTCGCCTGTAAGTTTCAGATTTGCAAGCTACACGTAGGCTATTTTATTTATGGCCAGGGAAATAAGTGCGGGTTCAAACGGGAAAGTCAGCTAGTTTATTAAATAGCCTTTTTGTAGTAAATCCATGCAATTAGCTTCCACTGGCCATCAAAGGCGGTGGCGCAACGACTGCACTGCGGATACCATCCCGTTATATACAAGATAATCTTGCCGAGATCGAACAACGGTATCTGTTCACAGGGCCGTTCCTACGCATTTAAATAAACTAAATTGAGGGTCAGTGGTCAGCAGATAGTTTTAGGAACTTCAACGATACGGTTTTGTTATAGAAATATAAAATGTCGTGAGCTAAGATGCATAATGTTATAGAGAAGAATCTTTAGAGCTCTGAGCTCTGAACACGATCTGTCCGTAAACAGTATTTTCAAAAGTTTTCTTTAGATCTACAGTAGTAGAAACTTCTTTGGCCCTTCCAACCTTGCGGTAATACGGGCCGATTCCGCTAGTTTTCTTTAGATCTACTTAAAAATTCAATAAACGGCCCAAAAAGGGACTAGTACCGGCCCTGTCAGTCGAGCCTTCGGACAAGTAGGCAATCGGAGGCGGCGGCGGCGTAGCGTGTCGTCGTCAGCTCCAACAGAAGCCTTTCAACTCCGATCGATATCGTATTACGTGGGAATAAAGAAAAATTTAGAAAAATACACAATTTACCTTTCTCCTTTTAAGATGCATTGTACAGTCAACCGCACGTCATTAGAAACATTTGACCTTGAGCTGGCCCAGCCTGAATGACGTTTTAATGCAATGAAAGACCAGTTTATACTGGTTTTGTTTCCACTGACGTGCGGTCGACCGTACAAATAAATTGCCAGAATAGTTAAAAATTCTAAGAGATATTTTATATTTCTCCCACTTGCTCGTAAATTACTTCAATATTAAAAACAATAAGTGCGCCAGTCGGCTGATTGGCTCTTTTCGGTTCGCAACGAAATAACACGCCAGCAATTTCCACCATGATAGAAATTGCTGGACAGCTATATTTTGAAAAATTATTCTTGGGGTATTATTAGCTAGGTTTTCTCTCCATAATAAATAAAAACACTAAGGAAGCATTAATCTAATAACAAATTATTATTTGTCTAAATAACCTTGAAATGAAGATAACTTTGTTAAAAAACCGTGCTATTGACCTAAATATTATAAAACTTCACAACATTTTCAAGTACGTTTTTACAACATACCAAGCCTAATTTGTTACGCTGTTCATAATCGCATCAGAATGAATTACTCATAGTTTGTTTCGCATCTTTATTCAACGGATTAAGTATGACGCCTGTTTGTCGAGCGCATATAAAAGGTAGGTACCTATCTTAAGAGTTTTGAAAGCCATAGGGTGAGAAACAGACATAAGTTAAGCATTAAAGATTATAGTGAAAGTTTATTGATGAGTCTTCGATTTAGCGTCTACAAATCCAGACATACTACTTGTATACGACTGACACATCAATGATTAGCATCAATGCGATGATTTAGCGTATTTAATTTAATTATAATATTGTATAATACAAGGTAGTATATTTTGAAATTATGTAATAGGTATGTGGTTTAAAAGTGAAACTTACATTTGTACAATTCATCCTGTACGTTTTCTTTTCCTTTTTGTAAGAAGCCATTCAGTCGTTAGAATGATTCGTTCTATTCAAGCTTTGTCATCCATCTCATTATCATGTGCTAGGAGCACTGTGTTATTTGGTGCTTTATTATCTCGGCCTAGGCTGACAAAGCTTGTAGATATTACTTTGATCTACATAAGTAGGTGGACGGATAATTAGAAACAGGGCAAGATTTTCATACAATAGAGGTCACTTTGAAGCCATGGTTCTCCGTGGAGGATTGATCTGGGCGTGATCGGATGACGGTCATCGAGAGAGTACATGGAGGACTTCTAGATGGCTATAGATATCCAACTGATCAGATCAGCCGTTTGGGAGCAGCATCGTCATGATTCCTTAACTTTAAGATTTTCATGCATTTTTATGCCATTTTGCAGGTTTTTTTCTACATGACGATGCTGCTACCAAACGGCTCATCTGATCAGTTGGATATCTATAGTGATCTAAAAGTATTCCATGTTCTCTCTCGATGACCGTCATCAGATCATGCCCTGATCAATCCTCCACGGAGAACCATGGCTTCAAAGTGACCTCGATTGTATGAAAATCTTGCCCTGTTTCTAATTATCCGTCCACCTATGTATAATGCCATACTGTTACAGTTTTCTCCATTTCAAGGAAGTGAAAACTTTTAATTGACTATCTGTTACTTTCATAAGTTTTCCTAAAACCGAACAAATAAATTCATCAATCGTCGCAAGTCGCAATATATTTTCAAGTCTTCTAAATTAGCCTATAAGGCTCCATTTTAGATCTCCTGACGCTTTGAACGACTGCTCGATCGGGAGATTATTCAACGCCGTCATCCACCTCTCATGAAGTTCCCATACACCACCTGGTTCCGCGCTAGGGGTCGGACATCCGTGTTTCCGTTAGTCGTCGGCGCGTGACCGCACCTTCCGGCTGCGGGCCCATGGGGTGCTGACAACACCGTGACGGCGACATTGTGAATGCTGTGTCAATTGCGATGACGTCATGCACCATATTACTCATTGCTATTGTTTTTGTTGTGTTGCCATTGACATCGTCGACAACACAGTTGCTACACTCCGAAAACTTGTTGATAAACTTCTAGGAACAGAGTTTCCAGTAGCATGTGTCGTAAAAAACGGCTCCGGTCGAGTTTGGCAACCAGCTACAATTGTAGCTTTGTTTGTAACCGAGTTTTGTAACCAGCTACAGTTAAAAAACTCGGTTACAAACACGGCCGGAGCTTAAAAAACCAATAGGATTTCGTTATTTATACATCTTCTCTCCGCCTAGCTTCAGTGGACACGGTTCAAGCGAAGAGAAGATGGAGAGAGATTGTTTGGCGTGATCAAAGTGGAGATGTAACAGCAGACCGCTCAGCTTCGATAGATCCCTAGCCGCAATGAAGCTCTTCTCCTCTCAGCCTTTCTCCGTCTTAGGCCTTAGTCGTAACTGCCTAAGAACATCTATTACTAATACATTACTTACAGTACATCAATATGATTGTGATCATGATTGATTACAGTCAAGGGCACAAATTGTAACACTACAAAGTCTCCCTCAACAAACCTCAAATTTATATAGGAACACCGAAAAGTTCATAAATATCTTTACATACATGATTGACTATAGCCAAATTAAACACTTAGCACAATATTATAATTGGACATTGGCGTTTTGACATTATTCGAGTGAATCGATCGGAACTGTGCCAGCGGGTAACTACGGAGTAGTTAGATCAATATGCCGTGCCGCAGTGACGTCAGCAAATGACGCTGATAGACGCGAGGGAAGCTCCCCTCGACATTTCCTAAAGGTTATGACAACCTCACCATTTACCATTATCGTTTCCTTCCCCACTGGCCAACTTCAATGTACGCCATTTACTGGCAACTGTAGGGATCGCTAAACTGAAAACGCCATATCGATATCTAAAACAAGTTATTACCTACATTTAATCTTGGGATTGTTGTAAAAATTGCGATTGCAATAAACCACTTGGTAGATGGTATCTAATCAAAGGATCTACGAGCCTACTACACACACAACAGCATTTAAAACCAAATGACCACACCTAGATCAAATGAAAAAGACATTAGAAAATTACAAAACTCTTATTTTAAATGGTATAAAATTAGAAACGAAAGTATCACATTTGACGTCTGTTGCCGAAAGACAATCCGCTCTGCTGTCCCTTGTTTGTCCCGTACTGCAGAGAATGCACATGCTGTCCTGCTTTCAACTGTTCTTCAGTGAACTCCCGAACATTCCTGTCAGCCTCCTTAGGTCCGATGGACGCCTTGCCAAAATTACCAGCTTTCCTGCCCAGAGATTGCAGGCAAATCAGAACGGAGTATAGATTCTGCTTCTCCCACAAATCGATCGTCTGGAAAGTTTCTTGTGATGGAACTCCGAGCTTCTTCGCGGCTTCCAAGAACGCGTTGATGTTCTCCATGCATTTAAACGCCATTGTGGACTGATTGATCTTTTTAACTGACCCTTCTTGTATCGAGTTGACCAGCTTGCAAAGAAGAGTCCCATCTTTAAGCACTTCGTACATATTTTCAATGTTACCAGCGGTATTCTCTGGTTCGCCGGTCAGCTCCTTGATCCATTCCAGAGTCTCCCTTGCTACATCGTCGTCGTACTTGCTGTTGATTCTGGCTTGAGCCTCGGCGTTGATCCCAGCTTTCCCCGCGCGGTATTCAGCCATGTTTTGTGTTGACGGCTAAACAGACACGTAACCACTGAGCTCCTTACGATAAGAGTCCTTCCATATCGGGCTGACGATAACTTCGATAGCGATAATCGCGTCGTATCAATAGGAATTGTCGGTGTTTTATATCGTTGTTAATAAAGCTGTAGTGCACATTTTATAGCAAACCTAAGTAGGTATCTAATTAAGTTTAATAAAATGATAAACTAGAATTATTTTTTCTGGTGGTTTTCATATGCTGATGAATTTCGTACGAATCTGTAGAATAAGTCTGTCCGTTCCTTTTGCGACAAACGGCGACATATTTTTTATTAGGTTTCGTTAAATCAATTTAAATGTTTGGTATAGGTAACAATTACTATCCTTCGATACATTGTCTTCGCTGTTTATATATCCCGAAAGCAGTATTAATGCACCTACCTCAACCACAATGTCTCTTATCTTTTTAGGTATCTAGGTACTTTATTTTATTAACCAATGTTAATAAAATTAATAAACCCGTCAAATATCAGTAGATATTTCTGGATATGACTTCACCACTGCAATCTTATCGTATCAGCCGCCATTTAATAGAGACTTTGAAGATTGTTATCGTAAATAAAATCGATTAGTAGGAAAGGAACTCATTTGAGTACGATAGTATACTCTTATTACACAGTAATGCAGTTGGCAACCAAATGCACCATGCATAGCTACAAGTTATTCCTGTAAGACTAGAAAATCTAGTTTGGATGCACTTTACAAAGACTTTAATTCACTTAAATCAAAGGTCAATGTTTTTCATTTATCATTCATTCATTACTACACACTTAGGTACCTATTATATTATCTTTGCTTTAAACCTCATTCTCATAAGTTATTGTTGTCGTAAGTAGACACCCGAAAATTAGGTTAAGTAAAAATATCCCTGCGATGTCGAATCAGAAATGAGGAGATCCGCAGGAGAACCAAGGTCACCGACATAGCTCAAAGTATTGCGAAGCTGAAGTGGCAGTGGGCTGGGCACATCGCTCGTAAAACTGACGGCCATTGGGGCAGAAAGGTTCTCGAGTGGCGACCACGTATCGGAAGACGCAGTGTAGGCAGGCCTTCCACAAGGTGGTGCGACGATCTGGTGAAGGTCGCGGGACCCCGCTGGATGAGGTTAGCGCAAGACCGGTCGTCATAGAGATCCTTGGGGGAGGCCTTTGTCCAACAGTGGACGTCTACAGGCTTATATGATGATGATGAAAAGATATCCTGAAGGTTCATCACTTTAGGTTCATTTTTTAAATGGTGTAACATGACTTAAATGATGTAACCATTTCTACAGATGATGCACAGCAAATTTAACTCTAGCTGAATGCGCAGTGATCACCGTGAAGCACTTTTTTTTGTATTTCATAAAAAGAAAACAATTGAATCCAACATTTTCCAATGGGTGAACTGCTGGGGCATTATTGCCAAACGTAGTTTGTTTCGTAGTACAGATATGGCGATTTTTACTGAACTGTATTGTTCAGTGTTCAACAACATAACAATGGTCTCGCTGGCAGATTGCTTCAGACAAAGAAGCTGGTATCACAATCTAAAGATAACATTTACTGATACAATCTCTTTGCAAACTTCTTATTGATAAATAAAATAGTGTCCAATTAAGGTCTAATTTCCACTTCTTGTTTGATGGTAATCTGGGTATATGCGATTTGAACTTCCCCTTTGAAGTTTGTTATCTTGGTGCATGCTAAACTAATTATTGATTTAGGTATTCTACCAATCTGTTTGATATCAAATGCTTCAAGTGCAATGAAGATAGCTTACCTACTTATAATTAAAATATAAGTTACTTTGTACTATGCATGTGTCTATTTAACAGTGCAATGAAATATGTAAAAGACGATTTCCTTTTTGATATACTTCAGTGTAGGGTCCATGTGGATAGGTACCAATTCAATGCCTGCTGTCAGGGTCACTGTGCCTACTGATAAATCAAAATCCTCCAAATCTCTTTTCTGAGGTGTGTCAGGACCGCGATACTTGGTGCTCCGTTCGTCCTGCCTACCCTATCAGAGACATAGCGTGAAGATATGCACCTGGTCTATGTAGGGATATGTACGTAACTCTTTAGTTCCAGCTTAAAACGATAAGACCACCAGGTTTGTACTATTTATCTACAAATTCTTATTCTTAGCCAGGGGTAGTGATGGCGGTCCCTGCACTAACTCCATGAAAGTGGAAGTTTTGTGCAATTCCCCCGGGCCATCAGTCCAGCCATCCCAAATTTCTGAAGCAGTGGAGTAGGGCTTCTGGGCTTTATCTAAAAATTTATTAATTAATTTTATTTAAATGAAAGGTTTAGCTTATAGCTTGATGTTTCCATATCAGCATTGACTTCATCACAATGTCTTAGATAGCAATTTTAAATACCCAAAAATCATAAATAAAAATAATAATAACATATTATTTAAATTAATTTAGTGTTCTCCTAATTTAAAAGCAATAGATTTTTGCCACCAAAAAAATGGGTAAGTACCTCTCTCTGGTATGGTGAAGCAACCATAACCTTCATCTGGCCAATATGAGAAAGCAAGTTCTCAGTAGATATACACAACATTCAACATTGGATCTATTGAGAAAAAATTATCTCAGTAGATCTATCATGGATCTGGCCAATGTATCTACTGAGAATGATCTGAGATGAATAATAATTACACTAGAACTGAAATAAGATAAATGGGTCAGTGTGGACAAAAGGGGGCGCAATGAAAAAAACTTAGAAAAAAATCACTTTTTTGGAATCCGACGCTGCCCTGTGGGTCCCGTGGAAGTGATTTCTGGTGATTTCTGAATATTTTCAAAAAAATTTTCCTTGGCGCCCCCTTTTGTCCACTCCAACCGATAAATGTTAATCAAGTAGGTAGGTATTGTATTTTTCACGATAAAACTACAAAATCAATAGTATTTAACCTATCATGATGACCATCATGTTTCTAATCGTATTCGAGATAGACAAACCAAGAAACTTAATTTTATGAACAATGTAAATTTATTCCAATATGAAAGTTATGGGTATTCATTTCGTGACAAATATCTACAAGTTGCCGTATGACTAAGCAATAACTATGATAAGATTCCGAGCTACAAATCAAACAAAATTCCTAAGAAACAAAGGTAAGAAAAAGTGCAAACAAAAACTTTTAAAAACCTTAATCACCAGCGCTCTAATTAGGTGGGAAACAAAGACACTTTTCACGAAACTGATGCAAATTAGCAGGTAACATTCATTTTCTTTCACAAAGCACTGCACATTCACAATAAACTTATATATTACTACCTCGCCCGCCGTGCCTTCCGCGCGCGGCTTGTTGACAGACAGCGCAACACGGCGAAAACGAACAAAACACGGTACGTAAAAATGTTTCGTTCAAAAACCGCATTGCGCGCCCCCACCTCGTGACATGTCAGTTACGTGACGTTTGTTGTTGGACTGTGATTGGCGGATTCGAAAACATGGCGACTTGTAGGGATGTAAACGACAGATTCGATCTGACATCTTGTCGATAATACGGCTGTTCGTATACTCTTGCAGACTACAAATTAACTCATAGAGAAGAAATAAACACGTTTAAAACAACCTACAATTTCTTAATTAACCAAATAAGTACCTACCTATTGTTATAGCGGTTCCCAACATTGTAATATAGCATTATAAATAATTATTACACCTTCCTAGAGTTATACTTTGTGTTAGTACTATGTACGAGTTTCAAATACACTCTTTTCTGATAAATAGCAGGAGCAATACAAAGAAAGAAAACATTTTGCCTCTATTACCAGGAAATAGAACAATCAGATTTCTGATGCCATCTTAAAATGTGCGATCGTATTAAATTTTATGTAAGTCAAACCCCTGCTCCGCACGTACTATGCGTGTGGAGCAGGGGTTTGGCAATATTTGGTAATATCGTTCAGAATTAGCGCGATTTTCCCCTGGTCTCTCATAGTATTGAAACTCCCTAATAGACTAGGCCAGGAGCACTATTTTTGAATCACTCGCCTCGCTTCAAACGGTCGATTCTACTAATTTTCCTTTGACGTCCGATACAAAAATTAGTAGAATTGACAGCTCTAGCGAGGCGAGCGATTCAAAAATAGGGCTCCAGATCAAGGTCAAACTGTTTTCACTGAAGACGTGCGATCGCCTGGTACATACAATGAAATTGTCGATAATAGACACTTGAACAACGCTATTCTTGCTGATATTGTCTTTGACATTGACAGCTTCAGCTACGTTCTGAAATTGAAAACCATAGGCAATAAAGGTTTAACTGGTTTTCATTATGTTTATCAATGTAGGTAGGTTTTATTTTACTACTTACCATGTTTAGGGTTCCGCATTAAATATACTTTGGCTGAAGCATCGTACGTAACAGTAACACCAACGCTAGGTACACGATGAGAATACACTGACTAGATAACTCGAAATGGTTTTCCGTTAACATCGATTCGGTAGGTAATCTAAATCGAAAATGCTGTACCTACCTACTGGTCAAATGCAGCGCTGCGGCCGGCTAAGTTGTATGAAAATCGATATCCGTCGTATTTAGCGGCCGAATATAAATTACTATCTATGAAAACTTGATGAAAACTCTGGGGTGTAATTAAAAAAAGGGATCGATCTTTTTACTCCGAAAAATGGCAGTCACGAGATAACTTAACCGAACTGGCTTGCAAATAGAATTGAATAGAAAGCTGTTTATTGAAGAAGAAAAAAAACAAGTTAAAATGGCGCGTGAAAAATTACTTGTTTGTTGTTCGTCATTAATTTTGTTTAATACATTGTTGATTGATTTCTATCGAAGTCAGTGAGTGCGATATGTTAATGCCATCTGAAATTCAAGAGGCGGCAAGACTCGTAAAAGCAAATTGCCGCCAAAAAAATTTTTTGTACCTATGTAGTTAGGTTAGTTCAATCCTAACACTATCCTTTCTGATAAGTACCTATTAAAAAACGCGAAAGTTTTGTTGAGTACTACTTACCTACTTTGAATTTCCGCACATTTATTTGAGAACAGTACCTTTTACACAAGCCTTGGCCACAACCAGGCATTGATACACGAACGTTTAAATGTAGGCCGAGGCGAAGCCGAGGGACAGTTGCCGACCGCTGCAGTAATGTAAGTAGGTAGTAATAATACGTATTAGGTACGGCGACTGCACGTCAGTGGAAACAAAACCAGTATAAACTGATCTCTCGCAGTATTGAAACTTCCTAATAGGCCAGGCCAGCTCAAGGTCAAGTGTTTCCACTGACGTGCGGTCGACTGTACCTATCGTACAATAATTTTTGTGCCTTTCCCCTGGCACGACACACCGGCATGCGGCACACACACGGCTACTGCGCTCTCGCGGGCTCCCAACGTCTTCTAGGCAAGACAACAATAGGAGTACTATTGTGTCTCGTTGGGTGCCCGCGAAGTGTTCAGTTAATTTAAGCTAGTTTAAGGGCCTCTTACACCGCTTGCTGATAAAGTCCCAGATACCCTATCTGCAGGTTATCTGACAGATAGCCTGTTTTTTTGAATTCACAGGTATCTGATTGCCTATATCTTATATATTTTATATAGTCTATCACATAGATTTATCTGATAGATATTACTAAGATAGATAGGAGATAGATTATTACTAAGATTACTATCTGTAACAATATCAGCAAGTGGTGAAAGAAGCCCTAAGTGCCATAAGTCATCTTTTAATTGCTTGTGAGTTTGTGTTGTGTCAGTTGTCTATCTATCTTGTGTACAACTCTGTAATTTCTATTAGCATCCCTTTAATTTTCTACATCGATTCGTCAAACACCTGTCAAGGTTACCACTACTTTGAGTTGGTAGGTTCACACCTGGCGCTTTCAGCATGTATTCTGTGCTTTCAGGCACAGGTATATCCAGGCTCTAGAAAAGAAAGCCGCTTCTAGAAACCATTGCTCGTCGTTCGTAGCTCCATACAACATCCATTTGAGCGCTGTTCTCGTGGACCCACTAGACAGTGTGACTCAATGGTTTGAATTTTTTTTTGTCCTTTCGTTTTAGTCGTTTTATAATCGTTACAGTATTTTACAGTCTGAGACCAAGATTAGGCTGGTCAGGGTGGAATTTTCATATTGCATAACTTATATACGAGCAATAATTAACTAACTAGGTAGGTCTCTTTATAATTTGAAAATGGTTATAAAAACTTAAGGTTCTTTTGAAAAAAAAATTTGAACATAGGAAATAGGTACAATCTGTCTGACGTTTTCAGGAAAGTTCGTTGTTTTGTTGTCCTACCCCCTATACATACATATACCAACTAGGTACCTACAAATAAACCTACGTGTAAAGTGCAGGTGTGTAAACTATTATAATGCTCTGAGGCAGGTGTCACACCCATCTCTAATTTTGTTACCTGAATTTGTAATTGGATTCCTGCATCGAGCTTAACAGTCTGACTCAATTCAACTCCATGACTCCTAAGCTAGCTCGACTACCTGTTTATGATAATCATTATATCATCCTCGTCCGAGTTTCTTCTGTCTGGTACGTACACCTGACAGACGATTCGGTTGGGATGTAAACAAACCCGGAACGTTGATACCGTGCGAGATTAGGGCCGGGTGTGTGTGGGTGGGGGGAGGCGGCGGGGCGGGCGCATGCGCGGGCCGGCGGGCGGCGGGCGGCGCGCGGCGCGCGGCGGGCGGGCGGCGCGCGCGCAGGGCGGGCGGCGCGGCGTCAGTACGCGCGCGCCCTCGCCATGGCTCGGTGGCTGAAGGCCCTGGCGGCCATCCTGCTGCTCACCGCGGCCGCGACCGCGCGCAAACCCGCCGCCAAACACGAGCCCCAGATCGAGGAGGTCACCGCCAAACAGTTGGAGCGGACGCTGCAGGAGAAGGACTTCGTCGCGGTGTTCTGGTGTAAGTGCCGCGGCGGCCGCGCTCGCTCACACGCCCGCCGCCCGCCGACCGGCGAGCGTCTCCGCTAATTTTGCGAGCTTTCGAAAGCTGGCCGCCGGCCAGGGCGGGGGCGACGCCGTGTCGAAACGTCTGTGACGGCGCCCGTCCAAATGGGTTATCGCCGAGTTAATGGTCTTCGGGCGAGCCGAGCGGAGGGCTCGCGCCGGCTCGGGGCTCGGCGCGGCGCTCCGAGCGGCTCGCCCCGCTGCTCACCAATTATGCAACCGGCTGCGGAGACAATAAAACTTGACCCGGCCGCCGACCGCTGCGGCGCGGCCTAAAATGGCGCCGAGTCTCGTTTTCCACCGATGCTGATTCCCCAAGGTCGCCAGGCGCCTACGCTCGCAGCTCGTCTAAAACTAGTGTGGTGTGCCGCATGTGCCGCTGAAATAGACTTACATTACGTGCTATTGGCATTCCGACTATTTCTGTTTGTCGCCAATTGTCTGAGATCGATGTATTCTGCTGGTTGACATGCCAACTCGATCGGCTCTCATGAAAAGTGCAATTTGTGAACTTGGATCGCGGCTGTCACTTGTAGGATTCGTTTGCCCTTTATTAGCTGCATGACGTGTCTGTTAGCGATGCTACATCTGTAACGCAGCACTCAGCCATCCGAAGGATGCAATGGCCGGTCCAGACACTAAACTGCAATAAATCACTGTCAAATCCCTGTTCAAATGCAACTATGTCTCTTGGCTGATATGCCTAGTGCATAGATTGTTTGGATTGTAACTTAGGTACATGTCTTCTACGAATTGTAATTAGTCATCTGTCATATCTATGATCAGTTAAATTCTTGTTTTCTGCTATATACTATAATATGATTTTTAATGTCATAGAACTCGTAGGTGTCTTGCTTAGACATCATCATCAACAATAACATAAACAAACCATTTGACGATGGAAGAGAATCTTGCTAACAATGAATGCAAACAGTTTTTAAACAAACCATGAAGCTATCGATTACTTACAACAGAATCTTAGAAGTTCTAGAGAATGTTCGTATTTAACCCTAAAAAATAACGTAGGGTCTTTAAACTAGCCTTTGCCCACTACAACTGTATCATTATTAAGTTAATAGGTCTGCTTCTTTTACATTTTAGTTAATGTTAAATCACTGGATGGTTTAAATAAGACATCAATCATTTCTACGAAACCTATTGCAATTTCTGTGAAACTTATTAACATTCTATAGGTTATTCTAACAGGCTTTTGCATATCGTATAATCCCTCCTTCACAAAGGAGAATTTGTGAATAGTTTCCTGTTCAGGCAGGCAATTGGTCTTTTATGTTAATTATGCCTAATGATAGGTCATTCTATACTGAATCCTTGGTTATGTATAATACCAAATTGACTTCTGCTCCCTTTACTAAGCCCTACTAGAATTTCCCAGACACGATCTCATGGGCGACTTGATAGAGTTACAGCAATAAAACGTTTTGTGTCTTAAAAATAGGCCTCGTTGCTATGTTTTAGAGAAAAGACATAATTACGAAAACTCTCTGCTACAACTGTTTCTTTTGGATATCTTCCAAACTCACGTATGTTATCAATCTAGTTACTGGATTAATGAAAATTGCGAGGGTTTCTTTCTAAGAATACAGTAATTTTAGAATTGTTCTCATCAGCTTAAATGATTTTAACAAACTGTTCTGTTTCTGTCTCGGGACAGGTAAAAAGCATATCGTTTAAAGCACTATTCGTGAACTTTTGAGCTCGCTCTCCGTAGCCTTTAGTCATATCTGCGATATGGTATCAAAAACTGGACGAACGCCGTTTAAGTGTTCCAAGTTTTTCTTTTATACAGAGGTAGACGTCTGATGGTAAGTGGCTACTGTCGTTCAAAAACTTCACGATAAAGGTACAAAAAAGTGTTTCAAAAAATTAAACCCGACTGCGAGACTTATATTTTTATGTTTTTTATCATGGTATATTTTAGACGTCATCGTGCGTTCTCACTATACCTATTTAGCTTATCTGATAAATTAAATGGGGACATTAAGGACCTCTTACACCGCTTGCTGATAAAGTCCCAGATACCCTATCTGCAGGTTATCTGACAGATAGCCTGTTTTTTTGGTTTCACAGGTATCTGATTGCCTATATCTTATATATTTTATATAGTCTATCACACAGATTTATCTGATAGATTAGTTTATCACTAAGATTACTATCTGTAACAATATCAGGAAGTGGTGAAAGAAGCCCTAAATCATTTCATTTAATTAAAGGAATAGAACGCACGACCACGGCGTCATTTTTTAGTCAAAAACCTATAATATTTTGTTCTTATGTTTATCGTACCTACCTAGTGGAATTTAAATTATAATAGGTATCTCCACGATATTTAAAGACTTAAAACTTTATATGAAACACTGAAGTATGTCACGTTATTTTAAACCAAAGCTTACATTTTATTATCAGTAAAGTGTATCATATAATGATGCTTACGCACAGGCTCGAATTTTCTCCCCAAGATCTTATGAATCTGAATGACACTGAAAATAACTAAGGCATGTAAAGTTGCAAACTGGGACGCCGCTTGCGAAATGATCTGGTATTTTTAATTCAATAAGAACATTGACTGAGAATAAAGGACATCAACCTCGACAACCGGAAACCTCGAAAAGGTATTCCCCGTGGTCCCACCAGTGGGTCATAGGAGTGGGTCCACGGGGAAAAACTCGATGTAAGTAGGTATATAGGTAGGTATATTGAATTTTGAAATTCAAAAGTCAAATTTCAAAAGTTCAAATTTTATAAAGTTTTTGTTGCTATTATATTGTCCTATCACCTATTAGATGTCATGAACTTCACCTCCAAAGCGGTCCCTATACGATCATGCGGCATGACATGCCGGTTTACGTGAATTATCATTCTGCATGATGGACCGTCATGCTTGCTATCAATCACATAGTACAGTGAAGCAACGGCCAGCACGCAGTTAGCATGTCATGCACGTCAATCACTACAACTAGACGGTCATGCATGAGTGACAGCACGTAATGCAGCATGATCGTGTAGGGACCACTTAAGACTGCTTTGGGTCCGAAATTACATGGAAACTCGTCATTGTCTCGTCTCTTCTTGTTGTTAAATTGTCAATATTCTTGGCACATCCTATAGTGGTGACTTAAGTTTTGAATTATTTTTTTAACTTTGCCTATGCCATTTCCCATGTATTCCCATTAGCAAACTACGTTGTTAAGGCCCCTTAGCAGCGTTCGGTTCATTACGTTGCGTTACTTAAGGGTATTTATTTGTTGTCAATCAGCTCATGGGTGGATTAATGGATTTGACTAGTGGATAGAGCTTTCCAACTAGGCTACCATGACTTCATGAAGGGGTGACTCAATAACATCAGATACGCGTCATAAAACAAACCCAATGTCAACTGCATCTGGTTCTGGATAATGCCCAACAGTGAGTGATAAACATGCCACATTGTAGACAAGCTATTTACAATATCATGCAACCGCGACAGACAGCATTTGTCACAAGAACGATACAATTTGGCCCAAAACTGTTAAATTAACCTGTTTTCTGTTATTTGTAGTTACGTGTTCAGTTTGTTATTTCCACTGTTGTTTTCCACTGATGGCCGCTGAGCACCCAGTTTAATTAGGAAGAAGAAGCGGCCGTAACTCACGATTTATTTGCTTTCTACAAATACAGCACTTTAAATTCACGTCTCACAAACGAGAACTCTCCAAAATGAATAACATTTTTAAAGGTTCGTTTGTAAAGGTGATTCTGAGCAGAACCCTATATTTTATATCAGAAAATGTTAGTCAGTGATGGATAAATCACCTTTGGGAAATATACTAGCGGCATTTACTAGATTGTAATATAAAAATTAATAGTAAAGTCAGGTGGGGTAAGTGCACACTGGGGAAAGAAGGACTATAGAGAAGAGACCCCTAGGACTCTAAGAATTGAACTCTATAGATTGTTAGTTCTTGTCTCTAGTTCCTTTTCCTCTGCGTCTTTCTTACCCCCACCATCCTATAAAGTCGTTTACGAATTGTATTTAGAAAATGTTAAGTATAAATAAGTCGTCTATAGATTTAGATTAGTGACGTCGTAGATTTCCAATAGTGATTTATCCATCACTGACTAACATTTTGCCCATACAAAATATATGGTTCTGATCAGAGTCACCTGCTTTACAAACCTACAAAATTTCATTCATTTTGGCGAGTTATTCGCGGCATCTTTCCTTTTCACTTTATTGCGTTGTGATAAGTTACATTCAATTATAACCACATGGTAGAGTTCTGTTTTCTTTTTTTGGACCTTGAAATGAATTTTCCATACGTTACTTTTGCCATCTTAGCTTTTTCTATGAAATCAATGCGAGATACAGCAACTATGTTTGAAAAATCTTAGTAGAATGTACCATAGGCTAGAGGAAAATTCCATGTGTTCCATTTCCACTATACATGCTCTCTGGTCATATCGTCTAGCAAATAAGACTTCAGAAACTTGCGAAATTATGAATGAGAGCTACGCACGTGCGTAAACAGTTAACGATAAACAAAACATATGTACCTATCAAAGGCAGAGGTAGGTAGGTACTTCAATAAAATGGTTGGTGTTGCTTACAATAACGCTAGGTGTGTTTACACTATTAGGCAGACCGAAAAACAGAGCTATGTAGATGTGGTTTTGATTCAGGAATACAATTGTGAAGAATAATTTGAAGGTTACTGTTTAACAAGTCAGTTTGTCTATTGGTTTTGTTTAGTCTGGTAAATGTCTAAATATAGAGAAAGTAGATAGGATTCCATCTTTAGGTTTTAATAGGGTTAAACGTAAAGTAGAAAAAATTACACGCGAACAGAATCTTCTGTCTTCATTCTTTCTCTTTATGTTTTTCTTTCAGACTACTTTGCCATTTGCTAGTATGATCCAAGCAAAGCACCTTACTGTTCTTATTCTTTAGTCAAAAACATCAACTTCATAAATAGGAATTCTGAGCAAGCTAACTATAAATCTTTCCCATAATGTTAGATAGGTAAGCAGCGTTTTTAAATGTCGATTAAATAAACAGATTTGTCAGTTCTCTTTGTTGTTTCTCTGTGAAACACCTGGTGTCTTACGTGTTTCAGTTTGTTTATTGCTTTTGTCTTTTCATTATTGCTATAAAATTACTGTTCGCTAGATGCTTCAAAAGATTTCGTGTATAAAATTTACATGCCAAATTCTAATTTATTCATGCAACAGTAGAACCGAACGTTTTGTTTATTACAGCCTTAGTTTTAAGTGAAGCGATTCAAAGATACACTAGTTCCGCACTATTAAAATAGTCTTCAATAATTTTATGTTGTATAAAGTATTCGGCAAACATAAACTAACTAAAACTATTAAATTGAAAGCACCAAAGATGTATTGAACCGGAATGTGGGCCGAAGCGTGGAACAGGCAGGTAAATACACACCTCCGCAGCTTGCAAGTTTACGAGGTTTTTTTACAATCCCACGATGTTTACGGCATAATCGTGTGGCTGTTACAGATCATGCATCACGTGTAACTGGAAGATTCTTTTGCGCGACCATTAAAATGTTAACTTTGGATATTTGGGTGAAAAAGAAACAATCAGAATGAAAGAGAAACATGCGAGGTAGAAATTGGAATTTATAGACTTTAATGTAGAATACGAGATGCAGACGGACGTATTATAGAGATCTATAGGTATAATTATATTGTCATTAGAATTACTAAGAAAATGTAGAGTCAGCGTTTCACAGAGTCCATAAAACTATTATTCAAATTGGTAGGTATCCCATAGTCGTCCCTTAAATCCATCATCATCATCATATCAGCCTGTAGACGTCCACTGCTGGACAAAGGCCTCCCCCAGGGATCTCCACGACGACCGGTCCTGCGCTAACCTCATCCAGCCGGGTCCCTTAAGTTACAAGTAGAATAAGGAACATGAAGTCTTCAGTAGAATTCTCATGTTTTTTATTCCATTGCTGCGTTTATTCCTCGCTAGCTACCAAGTTTCCTCGCCGTATTTTTTTTACAGTTTCAGGATAGTCTGATTAGAACGTTATTCTATGGTCTAACCCTCTTTTGTTAGTGCGTCTGCTTCTTTCGTCACAGTACCACTGACCCTCACTTCTCTTAATGATGGTTCTCACTCCTGACATTGAAACGTCTCGACTATGTTTACTAACAACATTGATACTTATTCTGTTCTGTATTTGAATGAAATGTTAGTTGTAATTGCATCCCTATTACAAGGCTTCAATGAGATTAACAATTTCACGTTTGAAACATAGATTCAATCTTTCTGTACAAAACACTGAATATTTTACAGTACTGTTTTTCTCAGATAATTCTGTGGTTTGGAGGAGAAGATTAGCGTTGTCTGACGTCCTATATTTCAGACATACGTCCACCGGGAGAGGCTCTTATTTGATTTTATTTTTACGAAATCTATCACACTACCTAATGGCACTACGGTTGACTGACAGACAAGTACGCACCAGTTTTCTAGGAAAGGTTAAACCCTTAACATTTTTCTTCGTTTATCTTCAGTATCTCTAGTTTCAACTGCTTCGTAGAGAGGATTTTTTCGCAATTGGTATTGAAATGTGATAGTTTAAGTACAGGAAAACCTGTAATTGGTCTAACAAATGATAATGTGTAATATTTATGTACAAGCTGTTGATTTTCCAAGGTACAACGAAAATTGCAACCTTCGTTGTTAAGTAGTAGTGGTGATAGGCGATGTGATAGTGGTGATAGTGATGAATATGATGATGATGATAAAGATTCGTTTGTGAGCAGACGCCCGAAGCTGCGTGACGTGCGACAAAGTGCTGGAAGAGCTGGAGAAGATAGACGACGATACCGACACGTTCGGCGTGGACTTCGTTAAGATCAACGACAAGCGGCTTGCGAAGCAGTATGGCATCACGAAATTCCCCGCCCTCACGTACTTCCGTGAGAAGGAACCGATCATTTACGAAGGTATGTCACTATGTTCACGTCACAACCGTCGCATAGAACAATATGCGATAGGAAGCGACCCAGACATATTTCTATGGTGTCACCGATCATTAAAAACATAGTTTTACTACTCAAGCAATGATATTTTGTTGTATTAGAACTATGTAAATTCATTGTATTTTAGGACTAGGTACAGTACTTGAAATTACCTAAACATTTAAAACCACGAGGAACACGCCAGATTTTTAACTCGTCAAATTCAATCCGCGAAACAATTATTATACTAAATTATTATCTTAATTCTTACTAAGATTTTTACAAGTTCAATACATGTAATATACAACTTAAAATACCTATTTTAGGAGATCTCATGGACGAAGAAAATGTCCTGGATTTCTTGACGAGTTTAGAAGCAATGGACCTTCCAGACCGGATAGAAGAAGTCAATCAAAAGATCCTGACAAAAATCATCGAGGACACAGACTATGTTGCCGTGCTCTTTTGTAAGTATTAAACTGTCTCTATTTAGAGTTTGTTCTTCGTCAATATTATCAGCTATTGTGGTTAAAGCCATTTTTTTCCACTAACATATTTTATTAGTATTGCAAAGATTTGAGTCGTGATTTTGTAGACTCGCTCAAAGTCTGGAGTCACATCGAGACTCGAGGGTGAGGCTTTCTAACGAACGACTAGAAAAAAACTGAAGCATTAAGATTCGTCTCGAAGCTGGAATTTCTATAAAGAGTATTAGTCCTAAAGTTGAAACTTTGTTACGTTGGTCATAGTTTGATTGTTGGCGTTAGTAAGATCCAAAGACGATCAGAACTCGACCAAGAATGTAACGATTTACCGACTCTTACTCTAATGTAAGTCAAGTCCTGCTCGATGAGCGTAGAAATCGAGTCTCGTAAATTGACATCGAGTTTTAATTAAATAGGACTTGAAGACTCGAATCTTTTGCAATACTATTTACGGTTGCTTTTATCAGCCGAACTGTAAACTCTTTATAGATCTGTAAGTAGAGTATCTTCACTTTCGCTATTGTAATTGTCCATTTATTATGTTAGTGATGTTTTAAAGAGTTGTCTGACTTGTACATTGTGCCGTGTGTTTGACTATAGGTCCTGATCACAAAACTTGCGGCCCTTCAAACAGTAAGTAAGAACTCCGGCTGGCGGCATGCCTCCTTTTAATGTCGGTGTGGCTGTAACTCTTCTCGCTTCGTAGAATAGCACACATTTTGTGTAAATTTTATGTCACGAGTTTTGTTCGCTTTGGTCGCGAATTTGTTGATTCGGAGGGACTTAACATAACTTTTGTATAATTGGCAATTGCGAGATGAAAAATTAATTTCAGATTGAAATGAGCATCCGATGACAAATACGGCTAATTACATGTTTGGCGCGGATACAAAATTTTGATGTAGCATGACTCACTGGTTGGGATAATTAGAACAATTGATAAATTCATCGAACCCGATATCTTTTGTGATATTTATGGTTAGCCGCCCAACATGTTTGCTTCATCTGCCCATGATCGTTATTGTTCGTGCCGTTCAGCAGTTCCCTTTCAAACCTGTCACGTTATTCCCCCTTCCTATTTTAAGAATTGAATGCTATGTTAAATTCAGCATCAAATGTTTATCCATCTGTCTGGTCTAAGGGAAAGCTAGTATCAAAAACGCGTTTGCATTATCGGGCCGTGAGGCGAGCTATTTCGGCCGAGCTATTTGCGTCCCGCCAGCAAGCTCGGATTGACGGACCGACCTGTCACGACTACCACGTCAACGGCACATACATTCTCTCTGCTTAACGACAGTCAAAATCTATAAAAAATCCATTCATATCCATCGTCAAAACAAAGACTTCTCTCATGAGCACTGCTGGGTGCTGAAACATCACTGTTAAACTTTTTGAAGTTTAGACGAATGACCTTGACCTAAATATCTGATGGAAGTCTGTTATCTATTCAAGCTTACCTACTGCTTACTGTCTTGTTAATTTAATGAGACTGTTGTGTTTATAACTCAATCTGGATTATAGAAACAAAATGTTACTGACTTAAATGTTAGTTTGCATCAATAGATTGTATTTACAAATATAATTATATGTATTTAGACTAGCTGTGATAACAATATCGGAGAACTCTGTGAAAATAAATGTTGCTAATTTTATTTAGACTCGATAAATGCTAAATTCAGCACCAAATTTACGCTCAATATGTACCAACATTGCACGACATGCAGCTTTATATTCCTGCACACACATAACTACTTAACACAATGAATTATTTGAACAATTGCTCTTAACTGCACTGCTTCAAATATTTTATGACGTAGGCCATACATAGTACGCATACTCACATTTCTAGCATCAGTGACGCTCTGAAATATTGATAGGATGACTTCCCATGTTCCAGACAAACCAGAGTGCAAGAGATGTGCCAAAGCCCTACAAGAACTAGAGAACATCGACGATGAGGCCGACCAACTCGGGATTGGTTTCGTGAAAATCCACGATGAAGAACTTGCTGAGGAATACAATCTTGGCGAGTTGCCAAGACTGGTGTACTACAGGCACGAAATACCTATCATATATGAAGGTTTGTGAGTCATTTCTTACGGTTACTGACGTTTGAATTACGAAATTGGATAACGATTGAATGTTATGTAAAACTTATAAGCAAGGATGGTTGCCGTTCATTCATAAAATTAATTTAATAGATACCTAGCTAGGTTGTAACTGGCAGTGTGCTCATCAATTTCGATTTCTCTGGTCTTGGCTGATATATTATTTCTAAATATTATCAATAATGTAATGATCTTCACCCCTTATTACTCTTATATTGGTTATTGTTTTACAATATTTAACAAATTTTTGAAACACACATAGAAATAGCAAACAAACGTTGATTTCCAAATGCAAAGATGAAACAAATTAAATTTGTTTAATAAGACACTTAATAAGACACAGCACCTTATAAATCGAACTATAATCATATAGAAGTAGCTAATAAAAATGACAAATGGTTTGTTATCAAAGGTGAGCTGAGCAGAGAGGAGGATGTGCTGGAGTGGCTGATTGCCAATAAGTCCACCGGCGACGAAGAGGACGTCATTGAGGACGTCACAGCCAAGACGCTCAACACACTCATCGGAAACGTGGATAACCTTGTCGTAGTCTTTTGTGAGTAATCAGAAACACTTTTGTCTTTTTACTTTTGGCCTTCAATTTTTTCATCTTTGATTTCTCAGTCTAACCATATCAAGACAAAAATAAAAAAGAACTGCGAAGAATAAAACTTAGAGAGTACGATGATAAGTAATCATACATTTCATTTCATCATAATATTGGCATTTCTTATAAGAGATGATAATATGTTATCATTAAGTTTTAAAACACTAAACAGACTTTGATGATGAAAGTAATGAGCGATAAAAATTAAAATTTCAGACGATCACGGCGACGATGAATCTATGACGGTCCTGTCTGAACTCGAGAAAATAGATGATGACTGCGACCGTCATGGCATACAATTCGTGAAGATCGATGACGAAAAGGCAGCGAATGCTTTCGGCATCGACAACATACCATCCATAGTCTACTTCGAAAAGCAGATACCCAATGTTTACGACGGTAAGAACTTTTAAAGGTATATAAAACGTAAACTTACTTTTGATCCTAGCAGATGCTTGTTTGGCCGTCAACATTTTATTACTAACTGAACTGGAGTAGCTGGCTATTACTCTGACTTGTCATAAGCGTTAAATAAAAGCATTTTATTTATGCCTTTGATATGGATTGATAACAGGTTGTCTACATTTTTGCAGGTGACCTTGAAAACGAGGAAGAAATTTTAGAGTGGCTCGTAGACCAACTGGAAAAGGATGAAATTGAAGATGTCACCGACGAGATGCTGGACCGTTTGATCAAAGATGGAAAGACTGTAGCTGTGTTGTTCTGTGAGTACTTCAACTGTATTAAAACCAGTATAGTCCTGACAATTAATAAAATTCAGTTCAATGTGCATTGAGCTTATATAAAGCGATCCGCGATCTCTAAAAACTTACAAGTGAAAGAATATTCAATCAATAATTGTTTTTTCTAGATGATAACAATGACCGTAAATCACAAAAGGTATTAAATGAATTGGAAAATATTGATGACGAATGTGATCAACTTGGTATTGCGTTTGTGAAAATAGACAATGATGACGAAGCTAAAGAATATGGCATAGAAAAAGTCCCCACGTTATTGTACTTTGAAAAGGGTATTCCAACATACTACGAAGGAAACTTAGAAGAAGAGGAGAAAGTACTTACATGGCTTAGGTTCCAAGCCGAGAACGATGAGATAGAAGATATAACCGATGAAATGCTCGACTTGATTATCGAGAAAATGCAATACGTCGCCGTACTGTTCTGTAAGTATTTTTTTACTTCCTGCTGGCCTTAACATTGGCCAAGGCATTTGAAACAATGCCAGATTTTTGAATTACCTCACCGCTTCGAAATTCATTGGCAATAATTTTAAGTTCATTAGTTGTAGTTTAAACTATTCTTTCAAGAACTGACATATAAATGAAATACAGTTCTTCTAATTAATTTCAGACGACAAGGATCAAAAGAAGAGTCAGAAAATATTGGCTGAATTGGAAAATATTGACGATGAATGTGATCAAAATGACATTGCATTTGTAAAAATTGATGATGATAAGGAGGCTAAAGAGTATGGTATCGAATCTATTCCTACAATGGTATTCTTTGAGAAAGGAATACCTCATATCTACGAAGGTGACTTGATGAAAGAAGATGAGCTTCTTGGATGGTTGCTTCATCAAAAACGCCACAGTGAGATTCCTGAAGTAACTGACGAGATGATGGATAAACTAATTGAAACCGCTCAATTTTTGGCTGTAATTTTTTGTAAGTATAGGTACCGTATTTAAGTTGTTGCTCTAAATATTTTGTTGAAAATGTATTCTGATATCAATGTTATGATTTACATTACAGATGATAAAGATGACAAACAAGACATCAGAATCCTCAACGAATTGGAGAACATCGATGATGAGTTAGAAAAAGAAGGTATCGTAATTGTCAGAATTGACAATGACGCTGAAGCTAAGGAATATGGCATAGATCATCTACCAACTCTATTGTATTTTGAAGAGAACATCCCAGCAATTTATGAAGGAGATCTTATGAACGAAGATGAGGTACTGGAGTGGCTTATTGAACAAAAGAACAGTGCGACTATCGAGGAAGTTACCGATGAAATACTAACTGACCTTATTGAAGAGCACGAATATGTGGTCGTGTATTTCAGTAAGTAAATAATTATTGCATCAATTACTTTAGCGCTGCTATCTGGCGGGCGACCCACTTTAACCTTGGGTAATAACTAATTTAATAATTTGTATTTATTTTCGAGGTGGTAACTGCGAAGAGGGCGAAGAATGCGACAATATCCTGGATGAACTGGAGAACATTGATGACGAACTAGACGAGACTGGTATTATTTTCGTTACCACTGAAGACGTGACCCTTGCCAAAAAATATGGAATCAAGACTTTCCCCACTCTAGTCTTCTTCAGAAATAAAGACCCTCTTATCTACAAAGGTAAGAAGAGCCTATCCTTTCAGCACATCAATGTAATAAAACGACTAGGTACTATTAATACGTGAACTAGTCTTAATTTAAGACAGATTATTATTAACTTTATTTATGTTGCACTTAAAGGTGACATTGAAGATGAAGATGAAGTATTGTCATGGTTAACTGATGAGAATACTCTTGAAATCCCTGGAAAAATAGAAGAAGTCAACTCCAGAATGTTGGATAAGATTTTAGAGGAGAACGACCACGTTGTTGTATTTTTCTGTAAGTAATATTTTTATCAATGTCACTTTAAAATATTGTATTGTAGTATTGTTTTCAATGTAAAAGGCCGCAAAACTATGAAAATGTATTTATGTGTAACTTATAATAAGGACTAAAAGCTTTTAGTCTTAGCCCCTATTCTAAGATGTGTAATGCAGTCTTGGTTTTATTCCTGACAGTGACAAATTATAAAAATATATACATAATCATTATTATTCATTATTTACAGATACGGAAGGTGACAAAAAATCCCAAAAAATATTAAGCGAATTGGAGAACATTGATGATGAATGTGAGGAGAAAGATATTGACTTTGTCAAAACTTCTGATGACGGGATCGAAAAAGAATACGATCTTCCAGAATTGCCAGCACTTGCTTTCTATAGGCATAAGTTCCGGACAATTTATGAAGGCGATCTAATGCATGAAGAGGCAATTCTCAAGTGGGTGTTGGAACTACACGTTTCCCAACCGGATGTGATCGAAAGCGTCGATAGGAAGACTCTGAAGGATTTAATTGAGGATGTTGAACACCTTGCTGTATTTTTCTGTAAGTTTTTTACTAACATAACTAGTTGTTGACCGCGACTGACTTGGGTCCGGCGTGTGGCCGGCTAGACATACGTACATCTTTTGAATTATTTACTTCTAGAAATTAACCATCAAAAAATTGCTGAAGAATTGAACCGCTCGACATCTCATTTTATATGAAAACTTGTTTTTGTTTTTACAAATGTCGCTGGGTAATACTCACTAAAAGCTAATAAGTATTCGATAGATATAAATGGCTTAGCTATAAATCAGTGAAGGGCCCTAGTCAAGTAGTGTCCAAGACGGGCAAAAAATATTTTTGGACTTTTCACAGGTCTTTTGAATGGGATTGAATTTTATTTTTAATGTACAGAAGGACCTTTTTAATGTTTTTTTCTGTTATAGTGTTTCCACTTAGTACTTTTAACTAATTGTATGATTGATTTAAAGATCATAATAGTAATATTATTTCTACTAACACCAAAATCAAAGTTGTAAATTTAGGGAATAATTACCTTGTTAATTGATCTGTTTTTGTTATAGACAGTGACGATTGTGATACCTGTGATGAAGTCCTCGAGGAATTGGAAACAATTGATGACGATACAGACAAATATGAAATCCAATTCGTTAAGTCAAAGGACTCCAAACTAGCATCTGACATTGGAATTTTCAGTTTCCCAGCTTTGGTCTATTATGAGACTGGAGTACCGATTATGTATGATGGTAAGTCAGTGCATATTAATAATGTAAAACTATTGTTTAACGTTTCTTTACACCTACAATATTATAACGTCGTAAATATTTATAATTATCCTGAAAGCTGCAACGGACGAATCAAACAAGACAGGATTCAAGGTTTTTTAATAAGATTTTCTAGGAAATACCGCACTTGGAAAGTGAATTATTGATCTATTGTGGAGTTAGTGAAATATTCTAACATATTTTTATCCTATTTATAGGTGATTTAAAGAACGAAAATAAGGTTCTCCAGTGGCTTATAGATCAAAAAAGTAAGAATCCACATCCATTTTTAAATTTTTACTCTCCGTCGAAATATTTTAGTGACATTAAAATTAAGTCTTGAAATACAAAATATTACGTGCATGACATCATTCTTGATATCTCTATACAAAAAAATATTATTTCTCTGTCTTATAAGCTGGGTGTTTGAGCTATGTCATTTTGCATGACAGTTACTAATGCCTGCAGGTGAAGATAGCCATCGACAAAAATCTAAAGCTAATCCTAAATCGAAGGCCAATGCAGATGTTGATAAAAAATCCTCGGGGTTCGCTCGAAGTAAAGATGTAGACAAAGCTAAAAGAAACTCTCAAAATTATGTAAAACCCGCTGAATGGAAGACAATGGGATCACTGAAAATCAGATTTCCCAGTACCGCAGACCCTAAGAATAAACAAAGCCGTGTACAAGTAAATAAAAAGAAGAATGAAGACGACGACACCAGCGATGATGACGACGATGATGACGACAACGATGACGGCGATGACGACGACGATGACGACGACGATGACGATGATGACGACGATAACAATGACGTAGTGCATTCAAAGTTGTCAAAAATTAAAAATGTTTTAAAATTAAAAAGTTTTCACGATAAACCCAACTGGAAAACGGTTGGAAAATTAAAAATACGTTACCCTGCCCCTGGTACTAAATCAATTAAACGACCGCTTAAAAGTAAAATGCATGATGATGACGACGATGACAGCAATGACAACAAGGACGACGATGATGACGACGATGACAATGAAGACGGAGATAATGACAATGACGACGATAATGATGACGATGACGACGATGATGACAATGATGACGACGACGATGATGACACTGATGATGATGACGACGATGATGATGACGATAATGACAATAACGGTGATAAAGATGATGACGATGACGACGACAATGACAATAACGGTGATAATGACGATGACGACGACGATGATGACGATAACAATGACGATGACAATGACGACGATGATGAGGAAAATGATGACAAAGAAGACGAAGAAGATGCAAGAAGAAGAAAAAGGGCAAAAATCAAAGTAGGTAAAAAAATTAGCCGTCGAAATCAGGACGATGACGACGACGATGATGACGACGACGATGATGATGATGATGATGACGACGACGACGACGACGACGATGATGATGAAGATGATAGTTTTTTTAGTAGAATAAAGAGAATGTTTACAGGTAATGAATAGTGTTGACCCCCGAGAGGTGACCCCCCCTGCACGGAGGCACGGATACCCCGTCACACATCTGCATGGTCAAATAAAGGATCCCGCATGGGACCCATATACCAGCTGTCGCCTGCAGTCATTCGCGGACGCTTTCCAATTTAAATGTTTTCAGTTCTTATACTTACTAACATTTCATTCTAGAATTAATAGCGCGCATAACATAGGCGCATAAACAAAATATGTGCACAGTATTAACGCAGTTAACTCTCTTGTGATTACCTTGTCTATCGGTTATAAAACAAGATTTTTACTGACTGCAGGCGATCGCTGTTTCTACATTGGATTGGGGGCGAAACCGGCTGTCCCAAAAATGACTTACGAACCCTACCAGTGCTGTCCCACTAAAGTTCAAAGTCCGACAAAAGTAGCCAAAGCGACGCCGACCAAGCTGCCGCCCAAGAAACTCGACAAGGAGAGACTCAGAGAGCCAGAGAAGCCAACCAAGGGCAAAAACAAGGCGCTAGCGCCCAAGCCAGAGAAAGCCGGAAAAGGAAAAAAAGGTTTATTCGACTCTGAAAATGTTTGGTGGTGGTAAACTATTACTATGTTAGAACTTCTTGCGCTAGTATCAAGACAGATACTATTGCAAGCCGCAGCATCGTGCATGCGAGGCGTCAAGCGGACACGAATGTTACAATCATTAGCCCTTGCAAAGTTTGGTTTCACCTCTGTTCTAGTCTAATCAATAGTCTAATCTAACGATGCATCGATTTGTCATGGCACATTAATATTACTAGCTTTATAACCTCGTGTCCCTTGGTCCCCGCAAGCACATAACAGGGTTGATGTTGTATTTCCATGTTGCAAATGAACTGTGTTCACATTCACTGCTGTGACAAATGATCTAGTAAAACCTGCAAATATATTGTTAAAGAAGATGTGAATACAGCACACACTGATCTATCCTTTTCAAAGTATTGTGCTTTACAATACTGACTATAACTTCAAGAATATGGTGGTGACTAAATATTGGGATGTCTAGTGACATCATAAGCAGGTGTATAAATCGTTATTTATTTTCATTGTAAATTGATTCCAATATTTAGAAATTAAAAGTGAGAGAAACATGACAACATAAAGGCATTTTTAATTGTATTTTGCCGCGCCATCTTGAAAGACTTATTGTTGTAAGGATTTCATGTTCATATAGTTTTCTAGGCTTCATGAAATCTCATCATTATTAAGTTAATATACATTAACATTTGATACAAGATTAATTTTACTTTCTAGATTTTTAAACTATAGTTCTTATTGTTTTGTATCAACATTAACAATAACTTGATTTTATTTTGCATTAACGCAATGCCAGATATTGGTGCAATATTTTTCATTATCACTACGTTTATAATTTGATAGAGATCGAGAAGGAACCGATTAAGATCTATATGGTTTCGGCAAGAAGGTGTTTATGTGAGTTACTAAATACGTAGAACTCACTCGTAATAATTAGGGCCTGGTACAAAATAGCTTATCGAGGTAGATAGGTAATAGCTATTTAGGTAATTATAGTCTTGTCTTCAATCTTAAGGTATATCTACTTATCTCGATAAATATTGTGCCTGGACCAATTTTTTTTTCGGCTACTGCCTGAGCAGTGCTGGGGCGTTGTGTGACATTATGTCGATATGTAAGTTGTAATGTTTGGGCGGAAATTCGCATGGATGTTTTATTTATTAATTTGTTACGTTGAATTGTTGAGTCAGCGCTGGGTCAATATATTTTTTTTGTTAAATAAATACACTTTTACTATTTATGTTAATTTTTTATCAATACACAACATTACACCACACACGCGAATGATGTCAGCATGGTATTGCTGTAGTTGTATCCGAGCATGTCATTTATTGGATGTTAAATGGTGAGTTTCCAAATATAATGAAATGGATGTGGTTTCTTATGAAATAATAATTGCTTTATAGGATTTTCAGCATTAAAGTAACTGTGAATATATTTTAGGCAATCTGTTGGATGAGTCAGAGGTACTGGATTGGATGATAAAGCAAAAAGAAGACGAGAGTATAGAAGAAATAGAAAGAGATAAATTGTTCAAGTATATCGAAACTAAGGAATTTTTGGCGGTAGTGTTCTGTAAGTAACCAAACGTTGAAACTTAAAACTGTTGATTAATTAATTTCTGGCGATAACTATTTTATTGTAGACAAGGAAGAAGATCCAGAAAGTCCACGAATTTTAAGACACGTGGAACTAATAGACGACGAGGCTGCAGAGTATGGAATAAAAATAGTGAAATGTAGCGATAAACTGATGGCCAAGAAATATGGGTTCCGAAACCCTCCAGGGATCACCTACTTCAGAAAAGGCAAATATATCAACTACGACGGTGACATGGATGACGAGGAAGAAATACTAGATTGGCTAACAAATCCCGAAAACATGGAATTGACAGACCACATTGAAAAGGTCAACAGCAAAATGTTTCAAAAGATTAGGCAAACATCGGACTACGTGGCAGTTTTCTTTTGTGAGTTTTTTGTTAAGTCTATCAATCACTGATAACATAGGTACATGGATGCAAACCTTGTAGAGTACCTTGTTTATTAGATAGGTAAAGAATATGTAATTATTTGTCACACATTTGTTGATAATAAATAATGTCTTTTGATTGCTAAGAATGCAGAAGCTTTCAAATCTTAAAATAGTTTGTTACTACAATTCCAATTGTATTGCACATATTACATGTTTTAGACAGTAATGACTGCAAACAGTGTCCCAGAGTGCTGGCGGAGATTGAACATATAGACGACGATGCAGATGGAGCTGGTATCAACTTCGTAAAGATTGACGATAGACAAATGGCTAAAGAATTTGGAGTGTTTGCTTTGCCAGCTGTGTTGTTCTTCAAATTAGGGTCCAAAGATCCCGTTATATACGCTGGTAATGTATATTTATGAGATAATAAAATTACTAATAAAAAACCGAGCTATTTTGACTTACTACCTGGATTGCCGTATTAGCAACTGTTTAAATAATATTATACAATCGGCCTTTACATACTTATTACCAGGTGATCTGTATGATGAGCAACAACTACTAAGTTGGCTGTTAACGCAGAAAAATCCAGCAGGAGATGTCATAGAGGCTTTAGATGGTGATGATTTGATCAAACTTATCGAGGAGTCTGGATCGCTCGCAGTTTACTTCTGTAAGTATTATAATGTGAAATGTGCGCTTGACACTAAAATACTCTACAGAGACGTACTCAATACAAGTCAAGAGATAAGTATGCATTAACAGTATCACCAATGCTGAACGTTTTCACACACTTCACTTCTCTTTTGCTCTTTAAATTGGTTGGCTTTTGAAAATGACGCAAAAGAATGAACCAATTTTTTCTTATATTTTTCTCTGTTTTACGTTTAACGTTCGTCGCATTGTGAAAAGTGAAAAATATGTCAACAGCAATATCATTTTTAATCATGCTAACTTTATTGCTTTCATTAGGGAACAAAACGTTGTGCGACATTTGCAATACTAAAGCCGCGAGAAAGTCGATGAAAAAGAAACCTGTAGAGCACGAGGACGAGGAGGCGCAGGAGCAAGAGGGTACTCCTACCCCTTCATGCACTTAAATTCCAGCAATAGTCATTTTAACTCCTTAGGAAATTAATCCATTGATTTGTCCTTTGTACTGTCGTATCTGTTGCATGCAGCATGAGTTTTAGCTGTTAATTTTATTGGATATGTTAGGTTTAGCATAATTTTTAAATGATCTGACTCCTATGACTTGATTTTTAGTTCCCATGGACAGGAAGTATTAATTAACAGTTCTTATTCTATAATTTATCCTATTGTATCCATGAAAATACCATTTTTATTACGTTTAAATGCGTTCGGTTTGACGACTGTGAGTGATAAGTTTGATTAGTGTCTTTTAGATTAATTAGTTTGTTTATAGTTGTTTGAGTACATACCTACACGTTTCACTGCCTTACTCTAAGGACAGATTTGTCGCCAAACCAAATTTGCTGAAAAATCGTTATAACAACATAATTGGCAATAGATTTGGCTATTTCAGATGGGCCCGACTGTGAACAATGTGTCGGGATCTTAGATGAACTAGAGAATATTGACGACGACTGCGATAGACACGAGATAAAGTTCGTTAAAACTCAGGACTACACAATTGCCGAATCTTACGGTGTGACAGATTTTCCAGTTCTGGTATACTTTGAGAGCAATATTCCAAATGTGTATGAAGGATCTTTAGCTGAAGAGGAAGAAGTGTTGCAATGGTTGATAACACAGAAAACTGAAGATCGTATTGAACTCATAACAAGAGTGATGCTGGAAAAAATGGTTGAGGAAACGCAGTATCTAGCTGTGTACTTTTGTGAGTACAAAAATAATAACACGCCACAAATACTCTCAATGAGACTCTCTACTATTTCAAACAATAATTTTAAATTACAGATAAATTAAACTGTCATATATGTGACCACATTCTTGAAGGATTAGAAATGATAGATGATGAATGTGATGTCTTCGGTATTCACATGGTGAAGATTCAAGATCCTCAGCTTGCTAAGCGATACTCAATTAAAACTTTCCCGGCCATGGTTTACTTTAGGTGAGAATAAATTCAAGTGAAATAAGATTATTTTCATAAACTCAACGACTCAACTAATACCAACAATAAATAACATTTTTATTTCAGAAATGGTAATCCACTACTCTTCGAAGGTGACCTGCAGAATGAAGAATCGATTTTAGAATGGCTTATTGATGATGACAATCGAGAGCTAGCAGATGAAATCGAATCAGTCAATGAGAGAATGTTAGAACGGCTGCTGCAAGAATCGCACTTACTCGTAGTATTTTTCTGTGAGTATTTTTCAGACAAAAATTAATCGGCCGATTTATTAATCGATCATCATCCATTCATCAGTCGAACGGATAAAGAATTTGCACTGACAAATATTTTTTATAGATGACGATGAAGATTGTCCAGAATGTGAAGAAATTCTGGAATCTTTGGAACAAATAGACGGGGAAGTTGATCAATTCGGAATTGACTTCGTCAAAATATCCAGTCCGGAAGCAGCCGCCAAATATAACGTCGTCAACATACCAACACTCTTGTACTTCCGTAAACAAGTGCCGATGTTATATGATGGAGATTTGCTTCAAGTGGACAGGGTCCTACAGTGGTTAACTTCTCAAGACGTTTTTGAAATTAAAAATGAAATTGAGGAGGTCAACCGTAAAATGCTAGACAAACTTTTGGAAGAAAATGAATTTTTGGCTGTTTATTTCTGTAAGTGTGAAGTCAATGAATTCGAAAATTTACAAAAACTACCTACTTTTATCGATGTTGTTTAATAATTTTTAGACGAAAAATCACCTGAAAGCCGAGCAGTGCTAGACAAACTGGAAAACATAGACAGCGAAACGGACAATCTGGATATCACTTTTGTAAAGATGCAGGACGCACGATACGCGCGGAAATGGGGCGTAACGAAGCTACCAGCAATTGTTTACTTTAGGAAGAGGTTCCCGAGCATTTTTAGAGGTAAGCTATAAACTGTGATAACAAGCTAAGATAATTTGACATAGGTAAAAAAATACGGAAAAAAATTAAAAATAAAATTAAACAAAGAACACAGAGCGCAATAATGTCTTAAGAAATTCGTAATAAAGATTTTTTGCTAGTTTCGAAATATTCTATAATTCTTTCAGGTGACCTCATGTCCGAGGATGAAGTGCTCGAGTGGCTTCGAAAAAACAGATTCCGACAACCAGAGCTCAACATTTTCATGTACGCGTTAATAGCTCTATCAATAGCTTTCATCTTGTATACAGCATTTTTACTACAGTGCTTTAAGCCAGCGCCACCGGCGCCTGCGCCGCATCCAAAACAAGCGTGATAAGGTCCGCATAATTTTTAAAAAGAATCATTGTCTTATTAGTATTACATGATTGTGACTTATGCTGTCTATAGCGACGCGACTTTGATATGACTAGTCCATGACAATCCGTTGGTTCAACCAAATGTTCCCAGTCCTGAAGATTTGGTTGACAACGGATAGATTTAGACAATTACACGTTCTTGGGATCAAACTTTTGATAGAGATTTTAGAGGATAAACATACTCGTTTGCGTAGAGTTATTAGGATGGAAATAAGTGTTCCCTTATTCACGATCTTGATAATGAAATGTTCTCTCCTTGTCAACATAAACACATCACAGTACATTTTGGGAGTAGAACAATTATTATATTTTGAATTATATAAATAGGGGCAATCTCTAATAGACAAAAATACCGGATTGACTGTTTTAACTAAGGACAATTTTCTAGATGTTAAATAATGAATTTGACCTCTTCTTGACACTACTAATAATGACAACATTCGTGTAAGTTTTTCTATTTATGGCATTTTAAATTTATACTCTTATCTTTCGTTAAGACTGTATTATCTTCTACTCGGTAGCGAATTCCGTATGAATCTTTTGTGTGAGATGTGCCATTTTCCAATGTAATCTATCCATGTCTTGTTCATTACTATGGTATTATTTGCACCGACTCTATCTATTTTTAATGGCCTTTTAGGTTGCGTTAAGCCTTTGTTAAGTTTGTGTTTGAGTTTATGGAGCTCCAGGGCAATATTTCCTTTAGATACGCACATTTTTAATTTTCTTATATTGCTTTTAGGATTAATTAGTCGTTCTTGATAAAACTCTAGTGTTTTGCAGTGAGTTTATCCGTTCTAATATTAACGGCATTACTATGACTAATTATCTGAGTATTTTAGTTTCGTCTGTGGTTTTATTTACAATCATTGTGATAAATATTGTTTTCTTTGTTGTATTCTATATTATCTATGGTGATTTTGTTCTCGAGCTCCACTTTTTCGAGTGACTGTCCGATGGGCGGGATCTGAGTCGGGCCCGCATGGTACTACGATACTTTCATTGTTCACCTGGTTCTCCCCTATTCTCTCCCATAAATTTTAACTTAAGAAAATACCTATATGAAATATTGTCTAAATATAGATTTATTATATTTTTAAACGAAACAAAATATTTCCTGTAACCTAATGACGTCCTAAATTCTTGAGGTTTGTTCCTTCAACAATTAAGTTTGCGATTCGTCTATTCTGGAGTTGTCTTTGTCGTGGATTATATCTTTATTCTACGGTCTTAGAGTACCCCCGAAAGTATTTTTTGTAGATTCATGTCATCATAATGCGCTAGTTTCTCATATGCATATTAAGCACTCGTGTCTAAGAGAATTTAAGCATTGATCTGCAGTACAAAAAAATCAAAGAAATTCATTTCAACAGGGAGATTAGTCAATATGACCAGCGGAATTATTTTACAAATAAACTGGAACTAGCGTTTTGTTTGAAACAATAATATTAATTAAGGTATCGTAGTATCATGCCCGATATATCTTGTATCATTCCCGCTCGTATTGTAAATTGTGTATAATTATAATGATACCTTCATTGTTGTAACGGTAAGGGAAACGTGAAGCTAATGCCTACGAAATGAGTTTTTGGGACTGGAGACGCCTGCCTTTTTATTATGCATAACGATGCTATTATGTTTAATACCTAGGTAGTTTTTATTTAATATATACAATATATATTTATCACAGGTTTAGAATTATATTTTGTTGTTCTGTTTCATCATTTAAATTATCGCAGAGAGAACTTAGTTATATGAAGAATGGAAATTCCAAAATTCCACAAATAAGTGTCAATTTGTGCAATAGTCTATTTTTGTTTTTCTTTCTTTTAATTTGCCTAATAAGTTGTTATACCTACTTGAAAAATTTAAAAATAAACTCTATTGCGTTGACACTTACAGAGCGTTTGGAATTTCCACTCTTCAAATATTATAGAAACATTGCAATTTTCTCGTCGAATTAAGCGTATCCCAGACAGTAGCCTACCGCAGGCCGCAGCCTCAATATACAAACGCAGGCCGCGCGTGTCTGAAGTCTCACATACATTGCATAGGGAATACAACAGGCCGCCACCGCTACCGCAGGCCGCGTGTGTCTGTGATACGCTTTACTATTATTTGACCACGCACTTTTATGTACAGTCAGTGCCCTACAGCCCTACTTTATATGACCAAGTGCATACTAATTTTAACTTTATCTTATCTGAATAAGGTTCTGGGACTGGTCACTTAATTAGGCTAAGGATTTATGGAAGGTGAATCCAGTTCCAAATAGTCGAAGTCTACGAAGTTAATAATAAATGCTCAAAAGAGTTGCCAGCGCGCCGCGCCACGGCGCAAGCGCTCTTGTTAGATACCTTGTATATAAAATGTACATATAAAATAAATAAAAATAGTAAAATCTACTTGTTTGTTTCATTTTGGACTGTTTAAGGTCAGCGCATCAAAATATTTAAGATCATTAGATGTGAAACGTAGATTAGCTTTTAAATTACGAGTTTATTCTTTAAGAATTTATTTAAAATCAAATCGAGAGCGTATTAAGTAACTGTATGTTCTAACTGTATGAAATAAAGCTTTATGTAAAAATGCAATTTAGTGAGAATCTATGGCGTATGGAGTGGTGGCGTTCATTGGGGAAGGCCTATGTCTAGCAGTGAACGTTGAAGAATGCTATGATGATGAAGAAACTATAAAAATCATTTATTACAGAGTAAAACTACTGTGTACCCTTCTAAAGCGTTTTAGTAGGTATGAAACATTCTCTAGGTAATAATAAACAATTACAGTTTAGTAAGAATCTATAAAAACTTTATTTTATATTAAAAATCTGCCTAGTAACAAACTTACTAAAATAATCAGTCTAAAAGTCTAGTGAAATAAATGTGATGTTTTATGTGAAAACAATCTCTGTTTGTTTAATAATAGATCTTTAAAAGATCTATTGTTTACATGACCTGATTTTAAAATTTATTTCTAAGTATAATACCGAGCGCATACACTATCACACCATCCGCAAAAACATAATGAAATTATGAGAAATCTACATAAAATGGTGATATTGCTGCTTACAACGCCACATGTTTTCAAAATGCATTACTATTTTGTCAGAAATCCATAGCTTCAAAATAGAACTGCAATCACGACTTCATCATCTGAGGGTTTTTTTCTAAATTACCTATTGTTACATTACTATCTCACAATCTGCAGAACTCAGAAAAATTAGGCATTAGAAATATACCCAATGATTACGTTTATCCCACCTATCGAGACTTATTTTTTATACCTGCATTAAAAACATCATTTTTTGCTTTATAGTATCTTCTTGGTGAAATGTTACCACCATATTGGCAGCTTGTGGAGAGTTTCCGCAATTAGATATGCTAACAACCTTTTTAAACTTTTGCTTACTAAGTGTGGACGTATACGCCGCAGTGCCTATTTATTCTGAGTTCAGTGGTGCTATTTCAGGCTTTACAAAATTACCTCTACTGCCTTACGTAGGGCAGAAGTACTTCCTCTTAGTACATAAAAATACTTGACATCTATCTACTCGTACCTCAAAGACTACGTGATGATAAGATGGACGTTTTCGTGGTTTTTAATATATTTCCCCTTCTCCGCCTCAAACATCTCAACCAGCCGCTGCGTGAACGTTGCGTGGACAGCATCCACTTCTGCGTCAGTCGGATCCAAGTTCTTCTTCACTTCTATTGGCGTGCCAACTGAAAACGAGAAAAAGTAATCTAAAGCTTAATTTTTATTGTCTCAACTAAGCTCTTTACATAACACTACAGCGGTTTTCATGAATCTGTCTCGTTAAGTAAAACCACCAACTATTCCAATACCTTAGTTTCACTATGCACGTTAGACTTCCCACTATATTAACTATTCTATTTGGATTTCACTTGTGCTTCGCTCGCTGATCGTCGGCGAGTGAGTGCCCGCACCATTGGCCTTCGGGACTACGTAAATTCTCTTCGTAAATAGATGGCGCCACCATAACACAAACATTCATTTCCGACTGATAAACAAGTCATTATACTTATTTTTACATTAAATAATTATTACTTTTAAATTAGTTTTACATTATGTACATTGATTATGATTTTCAGGATTTAATGACATAATATATCGCGTAAACCTTAACTTAAACTAAAAGCAGACATGGCGTCATGATCGAGTTAACAATAAAAAGGTATCATGACTATTCATGACTCCGATTTTGTCGAGTATCATGAACCAATTAGCATTTTTTATGAAACATCCTAGACAGATCTTGCAGATCAATATCTAAATTATTTTAAAAACATTATTAAAATTATCAAATCACGACATTCGGCCATCCGACACCGTGCTACCTCCGGTGCACGATAACATAATATGTTTATCGAAATCACGACATTCGGTCAACTTAGACTTAACATAACATAATATTGACATATTATGTATTGACAAAACCCTAAATGTTATTTTTATGCTGGAAGAAATAATTAAATACCTTTTAGTATTACCAGATAAACCAGATTATACATCAAAATAACACAGGCTACAATTTATCAAGACAACAGGTTATGACCTCAGTGTTAGTTATACACTTCAACTTAGTACTGCATATCAGTCATTTATTCGTTTCTCTCTTTCTCAGCGTCATTTGTTTTCTTGTTAATAAATATCAATAAGCCGACACACTAATGGTAGACTCAAATTACATACTGTTCTTAAGTTATTTATATTCGCAGACAGTATGTAAATCTAATTTAAAATCATTATATAGTCAGAGGACACACCTCCATGATTCAATGTTGCAATCAATCACATACACGATCCACTGAAGTCAATAAATAGTCACTTGTATCTACATAATATACACTACCTACATATACCTACGTAGACACATACATGGGTAGGTATGTAAATTGTCTAAAATCACGACAATTTCATTATATCAAAATCGTCACATATACATAGGCCGGGTACTTTAAGTTTCACTTCCATAACTCATATAAAAATCGACCCACGTACATGATCGGATACTTTAAGTAAGTAATCAAGAGTTCATCTACATAACTCGTTTTAAAATCGTCACTCATTCATGATCGGATACTTTTTCAAAATTGACACACATACATGATCGGAAAATAGTTTAGAGTTCACCTACATAACTCGTTTTAAAATCGATACACATACATGATCGAATACTCGTCATAATCGAATACTTTATGTAAATAGTCACGAGTTCCTACATAACTCGTTTCAAAATCGATACACATACATGATCGAATACTTTAGGTAACTAGTTAAGAGTTCCTACATAACTCGTTTCAAAATCGATACACATACGTGATCGAATACTTTAGGTACCTAGTTAAGAGTTCCTACATAACTCGTTTCAAAATCGACACACATACGTGATCGGATACTTTATGTAAATAGTCAAGAGTTCCTACATAACTCGTTTCAAAATCGATACACATACGTGATAGAATACTCATTTCAAAATCGATACACATACATGATCGAATACTCGTTTCAAAATCGATACACATACATGATCGAATACACGTTTAAAAATCAACTCACATACATGATCGAATACTCGGTTAAAAATCAATACACATACATGATCGAATACTTTACGTAATTATAGTCAGAAGTCTACGTCGACATTACTTATTTCGTCATCGACACACATACATGGCCGAATACATTACGTAATTAGTCACAACTCCATTTATATAATTCATTCTGTAACCGACACACCTACATGGTAGAATAAATAAAGTAACAATAAGTCACACTTCCACCAACGTAACTCATTCTGTAGTCGACACACATACATGGTCGACTACATCAGGGAACTAGTCAAAAATTCTACTATCTACCCACATAACTCACTTTGTAATCGACACACATACATGGTCAAATTCATTTACTACATAGCCAGGAATTCACCTACATGATTCCTTTCAGCAGTCGACACACCTACATTGTCAAATGCACTCAGTACATAGTCAGAATTCACATACATGATCCCTTCCAGCAGTCGACACACCTACATGGTCGAATGCAGTCAGTACATATTCAGGGATTCACCTACATGATCCCTTCTAGCAGTCGACACACCTACATGGTCGAATGCAGTCAGTACATAGTCAGGAATTCACATACATGATCCCCTCCAGCAGTCGACACACCTACATGGTCGAATGCAGACAGTTACATAGACATGAATTCACATACATGATCCCTTCCAGAAGTCGACACATCTACATGGTCGAATGCAGTCAGTACATAAGTCAGGAATTCACCTACATGATCCCTTCTAGCAGTCGACACACCTACATGGTCGAATGCAGTCAGTACATAGTCAGGAATTTACCTACATGATCCCTTCTAGCAGTCGACACACCTACATGGTCGAATGCAGTCAGTACATATGAGGAATTCACCTACATGATCCCTTCTAGCAGTCGACACACCTACATGGTCGAGTGCAGTCAATACATAGTCAGGAATTCACCTACATGATTCCTTCCAGCAGTCGACACACCTACATGGTCGAATGCAGTCAGTACATATCAGGAATTCACCTACATGATTCCTTCCAGCAGTCGACACACCTACATGGTCGAATGCAGTCAGTACATATCAGGAATTCACCTACATGATCCCTTCTAGCAGTCGACACACCTACATGGTCGAGTGCAGTCAATACATAGTCAGGAATTCACCTACATGATTCCTTCCAGCAGACGACACACCTACATGGTCGAATGCAGTCAGTACATAGTCAGGAATTCACCTACATGATCCCTTCTAGCAGTCGACACACCTACATGGTCGAATGCAGTCAGTACATATCAGGAATTCACCTACATGATTCCTTCCAGCAGTCGACACACCTACATGGTCGAATGCAGTCAGTACATATCAGGAATTCACCTACATGATCCCTTCTAGCAGTCGACACACCTACATGGTCGAGTGCAGTCAATACATAGTCAGGAATTCACCTACATGATTCCTTCCAGCAGACGACACACCTACATGGTCGAATGCAGTCAGCACATAGTCAGGAATTCACCTACATGATCCCTTCTAGCAGTCGACACACCTACATGGTCGAATGCAGTCAGTACATATGAGGAATTCACCTACATGATCCCTTCAAGCAGTCGACACACCTACATGGTCGAGTGCAGTCAATACATAGTCAGGAATTCACCTACATGATTCCTTCCAGCAGTCAACACACCTACATGGTCGAATGCAGTCAGTACATATCAGGAATTCACCTACATGATACCTTCTAGCAGTCGACACACCTACATGGTCGAGTGCAGTCAATACATAGTCAGAAATTCACCTACATGATTCCTTCTAGCAGTCGACACACCTACATGGTCGAGTGCAGTCAATACATAGTCAGAAATTCACCTACATGATTCCTTCTAGCAGTCGACACACCTACATGGTCGAGTGCAGTCAATACATAGTCAGGAATTCACATACATGATTCCTTACAGCAGTCGACGCACCTACATGGTCGAATGCAGTCAGTACCTACATAGGCATATAATATCGGAAAGTCAATGTACATTTTCGATAATTCTCACTTTACTCACATTTTATTTTCCAACTCTGTGGGCGGCGTCGATCATCCCGCTTCTGAATTTTCACGAATCTGTCTCGTTAAGCAAAACCACCAACTATTCCAATACCTTAGTTTCACTATGCACGTTAGACTTCCCACTATATTAACTATTCTATTTGGATTTCACTTGTGCTTCGCTCGCTGATCGTCGGCGAGTGAGTGCCCGCACCATTGGCCTTCGGGACTACGTAAGTTCTCTTCGTAAATAGATGGCGCCACCATAACACAAACATTCATTTCCGACTGATAAACAAGTCATTATACTTATTTTTACATTAAATAATTATTACTTTTAAATTAGTTTTACATTATGTACATTGATTATGATTTTCAGGATTTAATGACATAATATATCGCGTAAACCTTAACTTAAACTAAAAGCAGACATGGCGTCATGATCGAGTTAACAATAAAAAGGTATCATGACTATTCATGACTCCGATTTTGTCGAGTATCATGAACCAATTAGCATTTTTTATGAAACATCCTAGACAGATCTTGCAGATCAATATCTAAATTATTTTAAAAACATTATTAAAATTATCAAATCACGACACGGTAATTAATATTTCGCCATGCGATGACGTCGAATCACTGATCTCTAATATTGGACTGGTTTTCCAATACAAATGACAGATAATTAAATGTGTCGATAGAAAGCTTAGTTCCAGGGACATTGGTCACTATAGGCTACCTCTGTAACGCGGACCGTGTAAGTCAGACTACGCCCGCGCGGTACAGGGGCACGGGGCAGGGCGACTAAGGGGATCTCGCGGGGAGTTACCTCCAACGCATTCCCCGCGAAATCCCCTTATATTCGTCGCGCCCCGCGTCCCTGCAACGGCGTGGTCTGAGTTAAGCGGTCGGCCTCGTCACATATAGCCTTCAGTCAGAATAACGTAAACCAAATACCTAAGTAGGTACCCACACCTTTTTCAGCTGCATCGTTTGACAGCTGCATCAGGCTAGTCCAGTGTAATATTAGATCCGTAGTATTAGGTCAGTGCCCCTAATGTGGATTGACAATTTAACTGACCAACAGTAGTGATGGGCGCTCGCAGCGGTACCACGCCATACGTGTATTGGAACACGCCCCTCCCGATGGGAACGATGGGCGAAATTCCAGTGAGTTTCCGGAACATCTCCTGGAACCGTCTGAGCAGACTGTCCTCTGGGTTGCTCATCGGTTGGAACACGTCGGGCTCACCGAATGAGAATACCGGAACTAGCGGCGCTCTGAAAATGTAACATACCTACATACTGGAAATGTGACATACACACACTGAAAATGTGACATACATACACTGAAAATGTGACAGACATACACTGGAATTGTACATACACACACTGAAAATGTAGGTACGTACATACACTGAAAATGTGACATACATACACTAAAAATATCTAATCCACGACCTTTTAAGCAAATAGTTTCGTAACCCAGTTGCGTGCGATAGAGCAGAAGTTTCAGAAACTAACACATGAATCACTTTAAGCAAAAAGCTAATCACTTTAATCTGATAGCGCTTATGTCCCTTTTGCAAAAAAGTGATTCACATAAAATAACATTGTAAGCACCTATGTGAAAAGGCAAAATGCTCTAGAACTGTTGTTGGGCAGATTTTGAGGATATTTCGAGTAAGGTTTAATTTTATAAAGCATTCAAAGCTATAGCCAGCCGAACAGTAATTACTTAACGATTTTGGGGAAGCAACCGAAAAAAAACTTAGTTACAAAATATGTAGTATAAGAGAAACCCGTAGGCAAACATATAAAATCAGTTTTTCTGTTTGTTTGTAGCCATATTTGTATTTATTTCAGTCTCTGAGTCTGAGACTGCTATTTCAAATCAAATAGACCGAATTTCGCAATCTTTAAGACCCAAGTTGAGTAACCAGTGACCTAGATTGGACCCGTCCTAATCGAATAAATCCATCATTTCTTCGATAATATTATAGGTAACGATTCATTAGTGATTAGGACTTTGAAGCGGATGTATATAGGAGCGGAGAAGTCATTATAAAACCATATTTTTCGTTGAACAAGCGTAAAAGAGCGCCAGTGGCGTCGGGGATAAGACGCGGCCTATCATATCGGAAGGTCCGAAGTTCGGTTCCGGCTGGGCCATATACCAATGGGTTTTTTCTCGAAACTTAAGTACATTTACAGACTGCTCTCAAACGGTGAAGGAAAACATCGTGAGGAAAACTGCATACGCCGAAAAAGAAATTCTTAGGCGCATGTGAAGTCCACCAACCCGCACTGGGCTAGCGTGGTGGACTATAGCTCGAACGCCCTCGGTGAGAGGGTAGGCCTGAGCCCCAGCAGTGGGGACATATTACCTACGAAAGAATCCGAGTTTAATTTTGGATTATTTGGTCATACTTTAATTAACTTAGGATTATTTATATCAGCTTACAACTAACATGCAAGACAAGTACAGGAAAAAGTTGACTCACCCAGACGTCATGGCGAGCCGTATAAACCCCTTCCTTCTGTTCAAAATAACTTTATACTCTCCGGGGTGGGAGTCCAGCGCTTCGGCCGCACCGCCCACGATAAGCGCCACACACTTCCCTCTACTCCGCTTCTGATCCAGCAGATACAACAGACTCTCTCGAGACGACGAGCACCCCCCAAGGGCCAGTATGAAATCCCTGAAGAAAGGCACCAAGAAATGCCCGCCAAGAGTGATCATGTTGCACGTAAGGCCCGGGAAGGTGTAGTGAAAGTTCAGGGCGTTGGTAGCGAAGGCCCCGAAGGCGCCAGAGCAGACGACGCCGTGCGGGAAGCAGGCGAGGAGGTAGTTCCGCGATGGATCGAGGTCCGCGGTCTTGACTAGCTTGATGGGAAAGTAGTCGCGGTAGTAGCGCCACCACCACCAGTTTCTGACCCATTCGAACCTGAAATGTTGAAAAGATAGGACTATTTACTACTCAGATGAAAAAATTGTACCTTCTCCAATACTCTAATAAACAATCTAAATTGAACAGATCTAAATGAACCTTCAACCTGACGTCAGGATGGCGCATTTGGTTTAATACAAATATCAACATACCATCTGGGTCTGCGTCAAATCAAATCAACAGCCTATTAACTGTCCCCACTGCTGGAGCTCAGACCTACCCTCTCAACGAGGGCGTTCGGGCTATAGTCCACCACGCTAGCCCAGTGCGGGTTGGTGTACTTCACATGCGCCTAAGAATTTCTTCTTCGGCGTATGGAGGTTTCCTCACGATGTTTTCCTTCACCGTTTAAGAGCAGTCAGTACTTAAGTTGTAATGTACTTAAGTTTCGAGAAAAAACCCATTGGTACATGACCCAGCCGGGGATCGTACTTCGGACCTTTCTTAACCCCGACTCCAGTGACGCTCTGGTACTGCGTTCTGAGGTCTGCGTATTAACTATTATCTAGTTATTCTGTGACATAACATTAAAATTGTTAGTATATTTCAAAAATGTCAACTCGCAAAGCACTGGACAGTTTTTGATGCAGTTTTCATTCTAAGTTGTAAAGTCAAAAGTTGACATACTTAATGAAGATAGAAAATTTTACTTAGAGAAGAAAAAACGATTTTCTACTTCAATAATTCAACTACCTGCTTTCCCTCCGTGTTCCATAGCAGTCGGACACCCTGTATAGGCACTTACAACCAAATAAATGAGCTGCGATGTAAGGGCACGAGAATTGAGGATTTAAGGAGTTAAAGAGTGACAGAAATCTAACACACTTACCTCCTCCCTCCTCGATTGCACACGTCTATATCATTCAGCATCCAAACCGAGTACAGAACCGCGAGCCACCAGTACCTAGAGTACGCCAGGTTGAAGAACAGGAGTATGGCGGCAGCTTCGCCGAAGAGCACCAGACAGATCCAACCCGTGGCGGCGAGGGTCTGGAGACGGCGGGACATGGGGACGTCGCGGGGCGCCCATTGTATTCCAAGGGTTTGTGATAAGTCACTGGGAAATAGATTTAGGGCTTCTTTCACCACTTCCTGATATTGTTACAGATAGTAATCTTAGTGATAAACTAATCTATCAGATAAATCTGTGTGATAGACTATTTAAAATATATAAGATATAGGCAATCAGATACCTGTGAAACCAAAAAAACAGGCTATCTGTCAGATACCCTGCAGATAGGGTATCTGGGACTTTATCAGCAAGCGGTGTAAGAGGCCCTTAGTCTTCATTAGAAGGGATATTTATTAAAGAATCAAAAATGATGAATTAAGAGCGGCGATCGTTAAGAGTACGGTATTACAGCTATCCTTAGATAATATAAAACAATGTCACTTCCAGCGTCTGTACGCATAGATCTTTTAAACTACGCAACGGATTTTGATGCGGTTTTCACTATAATTCAGATAATTACTTCCGGGTGGTTATAGGTACTTAACTATGCGGGCGAAGCCGCGGAAACAGCTAGTTTATAATAAAGCATTCATTTCCCAAATAAAATTTACAGTTTTATTTTGATATTTGATATACGGCTCAGTCATTTTAGACAAAAACACATAGGTACGTACTTATACATGCATACAGAATTTTAAATTTTTGGTCTAGCATTCATAAAATATCCTTAGCACAGGTTTACCTAACATAATCGAAATTAGCGTAGCGTTAATAGTTTGCAACATAAAACATAAATGAAAAACATAGAATATTCTATAGGTATTATGAGGGATCTAAATAAGAATATTCTATACATAGAATATTCTATATTTTTCATTTGTATTTTATGTTGCAAACTATTAACGCTACGCTGTGCTAACTTCGATTATGTTAGGTAAACTTTTATGTTAGGTAAAATTCTGTATGCATGTTTATGTACGTACTACCACCATTTAAGTCTTTTTCTTCATGTGCTGAATAGTGTAAAACAAAAAAAATTAAGTACCTACATAGGAAGCTAGGGCTTTTCCCCCTACAGGAGGTATTAGGAGGTATCAGTTCGCCCGTTAAGAGGACGACGTTGTGTAAAACCATTAATTTAAAAAAAAAGCTACTCCCATATGGATGAGTAACAAAATCATTTTAGAGGGTGCCAAAATCGTGCCAAATGTATATCGAAATTGATACTCACTCACACATTCTCATTTTCAAACTCCATATAAATTTGTATGAGCAACTTCCTCCCGCTAATCCGCTTCATTTGTCCGCACCCCCCTGATTTTGACACAGAATTTTTCATCGTTTCCCATACTAAATTTGCAAGATGCGATCTCCACAGGGAGCGCGCGCGCGACAAAAGAGGTTCGAATCTCCTTGTGTAAAACATACAAACATCTACATTTAATATATTAGGTAGTTCAATACCTACTCCTGCATTACCAATAGGTACTGTTATCAGTCAATAACACAAATTGATTACACTACTTACTTGATAACTTATCACAACTTGTAGGAAATACTTTTTATATCGTTCAGGTGCCTGTTTAATGCAAGTGGGTACAGCCGACCACACAAGATCCGGTAATCAGAAGGAAGACATTACAAGGTGCGCAAGGTGCTTGTAAAGCTGGACGTGTGGTCGAGTGTACTTTTACATGTTTACTTTACTTTACACTAATGTAAATTGTAGTCAAAGCCAGTTACATTTTAGTACAAACTTGGCAATTTTTTACTCATCTAGGTGAACAAACCCTATTTATTGGTAAATAAGTAGTACATTGTTAACCTAGGGGTGAAAGTAACTTATTTAAGTCTCGAGACGGGGTTTGGCGCCCGACGCGTAGCGAGGGCGCCAATAGTTCGAGGGACCTCTAAATAAGTCTTGAACCCGAGGGAAACACTGTGCTTTTCATTAAGAATACACTAAAAGTAAAACAAAAACATAAAATGAGTGTTAATACAAATCTCTGCTATACGGAAGTATAAACAACTCTACAACTCGAAAAAACAAATGAAGATCGGATTGTCGCTTTCCCGTCTACTTTGTTTTTTTCTGTAACCGGCCAGCTATTCTGCCATTATTTTTCATTTCCATCATTGAAAAAATGGTAAATATTTTGCCCAAATCTATGTTATTTTAAAGAAATAGTTGACATTAATAATTATAATGAGGTCATTTAAAAAATATATTCTTTAATTATTATACATAACTTTATGTTATTTCAATTTTACATCGCGCTGTAATTGAGTGGTTGTATAGGCAGTTGGAACATAAATGTCAAAATAGTACTAGTTTTTTAAATATAATTTGACAGCTGTCAGTTGAAAGCGATTCTCCCTAGGGCTGAGATGTATTACTTTCAACCCGCTCCTCAGGCAACTTCAGACTTACTTTCAGAGTATGAGTAATGAAAAAGTAATTACAACGCATCATTATAGCGTGTCGTATAGAAAACTTACGATCCTAACTGGACCTTTATCCTCATAAGGTTTGTCAACTAAACAAGTTAGAGCTAAGCAATTAGTAAGTAAATGAGGTTAATATTTAGTCTCAAACAATAGAAAATGACTCCAATTATGTAGACAGGTAGATAATACGTCTATCTAATTATGTGTAGTTGATAAAACTGGAGGACTTTGATTTTTTCTTGAGTAAGTCAACTTAATAAACTATGAACGGTCGACCGCTCGTTAGTGGAAAAAACCCAGTATAAACTGGTCTCTCAAAAACAAAATGTTTCCACTGACTTGCGGTCGACTGTATGAGTATGCATACAGGGTGTGCAAATAAATAGACCAGTGCCAGCAGCTTGCGGGGTCAATACATCCTACCCACCTATATCAATACCCTTACTCATCTATTCTAACAACTTTTGGAATTAAAAAAAAAAAGAGAAAAATATGTAGGTATTACGTGTTGCCACTTGTGTAAAAATGTCAACTTTAAATTGAATGTAGACCATGTGGCGCGGGACCGGGTGTGGAGGAGTTCATTGGGGAAGGCCTATGTCCAGCTGTGGTCGTTGAAGAGCTGATATGTATGGTGACCGCAGTTTGGAGTACAGACGTGACATTACAGTGTATCGGTCATTTCGTAAAGGTCACTTGTTGCGTTTTTTTACCTTTGCCTTTTTTTAAGAAAAAAAAGTGACCTTTCCCAAATGACCGATTTATGCTTGGAGTATCCTCTATCTAAGGATTCAAGAGTGTAAAATGTTGATTTGTTTTAGATAAACAAAGTCTCATATCACTAAAAAAAAAACTTTGGAAAAACCGCGAAGCTAAAAAACTATAGTTAATTATTAAGTTAGTAACTTTAAGTTAACGTTAAGTTTATATTTAAACCTAGTCTGTTTTTTAATAATACACCTACATAAATAACCAAATATTGATTCGAGTACCTACCTATAGATACACAAACACAGCAATAATAGGTATAAAAATCTGATTTAGGTACTTTGAATATCTGGATTATTTCCGGAAACTCCTGTAATGCGGACTAGACAAGGATAGGCAACATTAAGTTGAAACCGAGCAAGAAGATACGGACTATCACAACTACCAGTTTACTTATAGTATTATAATCAGTATTACCTACTTACAATTGACATGATCACATACAACACATGGACCATTTTCAATAATTAGGTACCTACATAATTCTTCTTGGTTTTGTCTTAGAGGACAATTCACAACACCCAGACCAGGATCAAATTACAAAGTCTACCCGGGACTGATGGGAATCGAACCCACGACAACTGGCGCTCGAGTCAAACGACGAAGCAAACGAGGCACCAACAGTAACGAAAACTCCAAACACGTAGGTATTCCGCAAATATACACAAAAAAAATTACCATATTTTACCTACACACAAAAAAATTCATAGTGGGTACATAGCAGACAACCTGTAGCTAAAAACAAGGCAAAATAGATCTTATACTCACTAGAAGAACTTCCATATTGCTTCGAATATGTTTACGAAAGACATCGCGTAATCGTAATTTGTGTAAACAAATCCATAAACACGTGTTTCACTCACCGCAGTCAAAGAGCAACTAATCTTTGAATGAATCATTACCATATCGTTCTGTCACAAAGTTTAAACTTTAATCGCAACAGGGTCAGAGTTAGGTGAGGCGCGAGGGGTCGGATTTTTTTTTCAAGATAGGAAAATTCATTGGAAAATCATAAATATATACGGGTCTTACACACGAACAAGTTTTATTTACCTTTGACCACGGCCAGTGTAACCTGGTGGAAACGTCGGGCGTCGGGCAAAGGTAAATAAAACTTGTTCGTGTGTAAGACCCGTATATAATTATGAATACATATGAAATACAAAGTCGCGAAAGTCTAAAATGTACTATTGGAAAATCACATTGAAAACGACGATGGACGATTGGGCAAAAAATCGGAAATACCCAACAGTATAGATGAATAGTTAACTTGAGTCATTCTTATTTTGGGTGCATTTATTTTAGCCCTAATGGTGAGGAAATTATAAAGGGATAATTTAGACGGGTTACTAAAAAGTATGATATCCGAATATTATACTTATCCTTAGGCCATCGGAGCAGACAAGTTCTGGAGTGGAGACCGCGGGAGGGTACGCGTAGCATGGGACGCAAATGTTTATCAAATGTTGCAAATTCAAATTTATCTTACTCCTACAAATGTATAAGACAAAAAAAAACTAGCATTAATACTCTTATGTGTACGCTAGGTGAACGGACGCGACAAAAACATTACAAAAAGACATTAAATTAGTATAAACTGGCCGATGCCCCGCGACTTCACCCGCGTTAAAAAGTATACTGTTTAAATTTTTTAATCATGCCAGTTTCTTCGTTTTAAAGTTTGTCAATAGATGGCGTTAGGTGTATTTTAAACCCCGCTATCATTTGGTTCTTCGCAATATATAGAAGATAAGCGTGAAAATTATCCACCAGTTTTTACCTCTTTTAGTATAGATGGTGTAATTAATATGGCCCCCACATTTTTACTGGATACGGACCTGACATAATATAAACATGTACATTGTTATTAGTGGACTTCTACACACAACCCAGTGCGTTATCTCTAGCCTTTGAGTGAATCTACGCGTAACGGACATTTTGAAAGGGCATAAAATTGTGTGTAACTCTTACTAAAATTATAAAAGCGAAAGTGCAAACGCATGTGCATTTATTAAATATTCTTGTTTCATCTTGGCACAGAAAAATAATAGAAGCAATCTCAAATATCTCAAAATAAAGCCTCCCTCTCGCCGGAGCTCAAAATACGCTGAAGGTGCGTAAATTGAGCTGCGTTGCGTCACAATCGCAAAAAGTAATTACAGGTCGTCTTATGGACGTGACGACACCTGGCTGGCGTAAAAGACGCGGCGGCTATCGCGTCATTGCAGCGTGTTTCATGACTGATTCAATTTAAAGAATAAATTAAGTATCAAGTATGACACTGAATGGAATGTATTATAGTCAAATCTAATTAATGGAAAATGAATGGAAATGGAATACCTACTTTTCTTTCAAGAGACTATTCCTATTTTACATGAGACGCGCCATGACGCTACCGCCGCATGTTAAACAAATAAAGTTGTTTTTACATTCATCATCAAATATCATCTTGTCATCACTTCGATATCCACTACTGGACATAGGCCTTTCCACGTTTTTACATTAGCAGCATAAAATGTAATTACTAACTGACTCTGGCTATTTAGGGCTTTTTTCACGGCCTGCTGATAAAGTCCCTGATACCCTATCTGAAGATAGCCTACATTTTTTGTTTCACAGGTAGCCTTGTATCTCTATCTGATAGATTAGTTTATCTGTCAGATTACTATCTGTAACAATATCAGCAAGGGGTAGAAGAAGCCCTTAGACTACAGTCCCAAAACTTATCAGTCATCCATCACATACACTGTCTTTGTGTGAAAAACATCAATTATTTACTATCACCCCTCATGATATCTTTAAAGCTCTGAATCCTGTCTTCAGACTCCTTAATGGAGTCCGTTAAGTCCTTATGTATTTCTGTATACGCCTTGATGGAGCGGTTGGTCTCGGTGAATATGTTTCGCAGGACCTGTAGGTGTAGGATCCTGAAAAAAATTTCAAAGTTAGAAACAACATATAAGTAGTAATAAGTAATAAGAATCACAAAGATAACAAGAAAGGCTGAAAAGTGAGAGATAGGGAGGGCTGTATATTATTTGACCACATCATTGGCTTAGTAGCTTGGTCTTTAGACTTGAGTACCAGTTGTTGTGGATTCGATTCCCCCTGAGAATTGATTAGGTGTACTTAAAGTCTGAATGTTAATATGAAATTCTGGCATTGGTGACCTTAACACAACATAAAATTGTCTAAACTGCCCTGACTTAAAATCCATGGTCCGCCTAATTACCACACACCAAGAAGTTTCAAACCTCTTTGGTCGCGCGCGCGCTCCCTGTGGAGATCGCATCTTGCATATTTATGTATGTATGTAAACACTTTATTGTACTAAAAATTTACAGACAGACAGTTATTTAGTATGGGAAACGAAGAAAAAAAAAATTCGGTGTCAAAATCCAGGGGGGTGCGGACAAAGGAACCCGGATTAGCGGGAGGAGATTGCTAATACAAATTTATATGGAGTTTGAAAATTAGAATGTGTGAGTGAGTATCAATTTTGATATACATCTGGCACGATTTTGGCACCCCTAAAATGATTTTGTTACTCATCCATATGGGAGTAGCTTTTTTTAAAAAATTCATGCCACACACAGAGCAAGGCTGTCATGTATGACATGAAGCTATTGACAACTCCGTCAACTCCATCTAACACCCTCATTGGCCAAAATACTTCCTATGTATACCAGGTATTTCAATCAACATACAAATACTGCCACAAAAAAAAGTGACGTTACACCATAATTTCAATTAAATTCAAATCAATCCTCTAAAAATATGGAGCAAAAGAGAGAATTGTGACATACTTGGACTTCATATCCAAAATCTTCGTTTTAAGTGACAGTAGTTCACTAGTATTATCACTGAACATCGTCACACCTTGTATACGATGATTCAACCATTCCAACATCAGTTCCATCTTTTCACTCTCTTGCTCTTGCAGAGTGGCCAGCTTGCTGTCTCTGTCTTGCAGCTCCTTTGCCTTGTCTTTGTTTAGTTTAGCGGAATTCTCTCTGGTGTCTTTCAGAATTTCTAGTTCCGATATGCAGGATGGTAATTTATTTTCGATTTTGTTTATGAAGGCCTGGTTGAGTTCAGTTTGCTCTTCGAAGGTAAGCTCAGCTGCCGTTTGATGCATGAATCCTGAAATATTATAAAATAAATAATAATAATAAAGTTTTTAATGCTGAAAGTACTACGGCTGCCAGACGTGGACAATAACACAAGTATTGCACCAAAAATTGAGAACATGTCAAAGAGGCATGGAAAGGAGCATCTTGGGATTCAAAAGAAGTGACAGGAAAAAAGCCACTGATATCAGAAAAGTGACAGGACTAGAGGATGTCACCAAGAAAACACGACAGCTGAAATGGCGATGGACAGGCCACATGCTACGGGAACCTATAGAAAAGTGGACAAAATCGTTAACGGAATGGACTCCAAGGTTCAACACAAAAAGGAAAAGAGGGAGACCACAAAAACGATGGTCCGACGACATAAAAAAAGTGGCTGGACCACTGTGGACAAGGCTGGCCAAAAATAGAGAAAGCTGGAAGGAGTTAGAGGAGGCCTATGTGTCTATGGACACGCTGACAACTTACCACACTGATGTGCAAGCCTAATTTTAAATTATTATTACCATACATCTTTCAATTTATAGTAATTGCACTTGTATTTAAACCTAGTAAGAACTTGTCAGCAAATAAAGGCTTATTTATTTTTTTATTGCTGAAAGTAAAATTGACACAGTTCTTCAGCTTGTCCCTTGGACATAGGCCTCCTTCGAGGACTTCCACTTCTCTCTATTCTTAGCACCACTCCTCTTTTCAAATATTGAAATTGTATAATTATTGCATGTCGAGCTGGCAAAAATTGGTACAATTTGCTGATATTACAATTTAGTCTTAGCACTTACAGGTATTTCCCTGCGCAAACCTTAATAATATTATGGTAGGAATAGGGCAGCGTCGGATTCCAAAAAAGTGATGTTTTTTTTCATTGCGCCCCCTTTTGTCCACACTGACCAAAATAGGTACTTGTTGGTGGTTCTCTTGAAGTTTGATTAGGGCAACATACTGTTGAAATTTTCAGCACCTATAGCTACGTGGTCTGTGCCTAGGTCATAAAATATATCCTTCATTCATAAAAGCCTTTATTTATAATTAGGTACTTACCTAATAATGTGGAGGTGCTCTCATCAGTCGTAGTAACTTTATGCAGGCTGGTGTGATGCTTCAGGTCACAGTCAGCTACGATTCTGTTCACTTTTCCCTTGAGATTCGGCGACAAAAGCTGGCTGTCGTCGCAGCTTAGTTCTTTTACAATTTCGAGTAGAATATTCTCTTTATTCATCTTCAATTCGTCTTTATAACTTTCTGTATTTGTTCCGAAATCCATATTTGGAAATAATTATTAATTTCCTATAAACTGAGATCACAAGAACATGTACCTACCTTGAAAACAAAATCCAAAATTATATCAAACAAAATAAACAAACGACAACAAAACAAACAAAAAACCGGTATTTATTTAAATTACCGGTATCCGGTATCTGACGGATCGGATACGGAAGCATTTAGCGGGTTAGGGTTACTAGAATGATTTTAGTTTTACTTTATTCTGAGGATGACATGCATGTATGACTTAATGTCATGACATTTTTATTTACTTGCTTGTGTGTGGGTGACAAAAAGCAAATGAATTTAATCGATGTTATCGGTTCACTACCGATTTTTTATCATTTTCTTTCGTTTTTATTATTAATAATGTGGTCGGAAAGAAATCGAAAATGGGAACATTCTGACAAACTCTATGAAACTAAACCCCTTTACAAAAAAGCCATTCAGTCTGGAACAACAAGGAACAAAACATTTTCGTATGAGTTTGGTAGAAAAATAATGGTGAATATTGCAATCTCGGTCTCTCAGCGCGCTGTTTTTAATTATTGTAAGTAGGAAGCTCGCATTTCAGTCATTGCACATTTTATCGTTAACGATAAATAAAGCTAAGAAAGAATACGTGCATTCAGCCCGTTTCAAATAAATAATTTCATAATAAGTGACTATACGAATAAATCTATGGCGTTGCAATTAATTCAATTCAAAATTACGAGCAAACAAATTAAATTAAAAATCCAAGGTTGGTATAGTTTCTTGAGATTGAACGAGCGTCACTAGTGAACCCCCGCACAGCTCCCCTTCGACACCAACATATTGTCTTTGCTCAGAAATCGGCTAACTTCACACAGCCGCTATTAAACTCTACGGGGACTATACTTAACTAGTGTTCGTTAAAGCAAAGCAATATTATTGTTATTGTAATGATGGTCGTATAAATTCTACCATATTAATTAAATTCATCAATTGGCAATACGCTTGTCTGTCAATTGGCTGTCATGTGTCATACCTAAATGCGACTATAACCAGGGGCATTTCACTTAGTACTAAAATCTTTTCTATGGCGACACTGATGAATTGTTTAGTTTTAACAATGACATACAGATGGCACTGTGTTTATGAAAAAGTAGTCGAAAGATTGAGTGTGTGGGAATCCTTATGTTTTGACGCTGAATACACGTTTCGTTTGTGGGAACCCTTAAGTTTTGACGCTGAATACACGTTTCGTTTCAAGCAATAGAAAGAGAACAATGGATAAAAATATTATTTAACCAGTCGTGGGAATATAAAATTTCCCTAATAAAATTAATAACTTTGACTTTGTAAGTATTTACAGAACAGCGTGATAAAACTAAAATCATATTTTGCGCTGAAAACCAAAAATATATAATTGATTTAGCGGATATCGGAACGTTATCAACTGACACATGACTTAAAGGTCCTGCAACCAAGTCGCAAACAAAAAAAAAAAGAAAAAAAAAGACAAGTGACATTGACATTAACCTAACCTCCCAGTCGTTTTCGCGCCTTCTGTGTGTTGTGATCGCCTGAGTTTCTACGATTTCATTTTTACGTTAATATTGCATTCTTTTGGACCTCGATTTACCTGCTTTAGATTTTGACTTGGCATTTCTTAACGGACACTGATTTCTTTGCTTACCTGTTGACTGGCTTTTGTTACACGGACACCGAACCTCAAAACGACATGGCTGCTGAAAAAAAGTGTTGCGTGCCTACTTGTAACCGACCCCGTAAGTATTTTTTCATATTTTTAACATAATTCATGTAGATTCCGAAAAGGGCTCCCGTTAATCTTACAATCTTATGGTTCCCTTCAACTGTAGCGAAGCACAAAATGTAATTCGCCTCAGATGGCCGCCCCCGAGGCGCAAAATTTTACCCCCGCTACCCCCCACATGCCAGAGGATAAGCATAAAGGGGATCCCCTTAGAGTATACATAAGCTAGCTTAAGGGGATCCCAGACACGCGGCCTGGGGTGACGGTGGCGGCCTGTTGTCTTCCCTATGCAATGTATGTGAGACTTCAGACACGCGCGGTCTGCGTTTGCATATTGAAGCTGCGGCCTGCGGTAGGCCGCCACCGCACGTCGCATTCGCATGTGTCTGGTCTGGGATGCGCTTAGGTACTATCGATCTCAGACCACATTGTGGTGTCAGTGTGACATTTTAGAGTTTTGTATATCTTAAAATAAACTAGAAGTACCTACCTATCACCCTATTACGTAGAGTGAAATACAAATACACCTACTGGGTTGCTATGTACAAAAGGGGGCACTATGAAAAAAAACACATAGAAAATTGATCTCAAAAATGCAAATAACAAGCTCATTGCTTAGCTCCTCGCAACCTATTATCCCAAGAAATTACCAAATCTTCTCCATAGGTTAGGAACTATTATGTAATCTGTGTCCATAGTGCAATCCAATTACCTACTGCGATAAAGTTGGGGGAAGCATGGCAATACTGGCTATCACTGATGGGATACAATATCCCTGTTTGCCTTTACATTCTAAAGTGCTGTTTAGAGTGAAAGAAATTTGCAGACAAAAATGGCGCGAATATTTTGACGAATGTTCATTAACTAAGGGAATATGCTGCGATCATGAATTCTAATATGGTATAAAACCAAACCCGGTCGTCGTGGAGATCCTTGGGGGAGGCCTTTGTCCAGCAGGAGACGTCTACAGGCTGATATGATGATAAAACCATCCAATGCGAACCGCCTCGTTGCCCATGGTTCGAGGAAAGGAATTCGAATAGTGTCAATGTTAAGACCTCATTCCGGACACATTCCATCTAATAAATTTACATTTCTTATGAGAAGATCGGAGTCACCAAATTGTTTAGAATGTGATGTTGTTGAGGATGTGCAACATGTGTTGATGAAGTGTGTCCGAAACGAGGCCCAAAGGTGTATGATGAGGTTGCCGTCAATTGGTAAATCATAATGTTGGAGTTTGCAACAGCATCCTGTCTTTTCCCCTTTTTAGAGAAAGCCGGGATGCTGTGCAAACTATATAGGTACATTACTTAAAGCAGTAACTATTTTAAATTAAGTATTGTGGTTATAATTATATTAATTATTCATACAGGGGTGACATAGACAACCATCTCATGTGACTAAACCCCCTAAACTAATAGATTTTAAAAAAAAGTTAGTTGGGATTTACATCCTTGCAATTTGGTACATCATTTTGTCTTTTTATTTCAGGTTCGCCAGGTACCACTCTGCACGGCTTTCCGAACCCGGAGAAAGATGCAGAAAGATTCCGAACTTGGCTTTATTCTATTGGAGGCGACATATTGGCGTTGGATAACCAATACATTTACAAATATCGTAATATTTGTCAAAAACACTTTGAGTCGCGCTATATTACACGTGGCAACAAATTGACCAACATTGCAATCCCGAGTTTGCGAATGCAAGGTATGTAGTCGGTTGAACTAACAGTTGTACATAAATAGTCTGTTGACTTTTTGTGTTGATCGAGTTTTAAGCAATTGATGTGTTCTTTTTCTTACTTAATACAAAATGTCCAAAAAGGGTAATGAATTAACCCAGTATGATTTATACTGTGAGCGTCAGTGGCCTCGGGGATAAGACGCGGCCTATCATATCGAAAGGTCCGGAGTTCGATCCCCGGCTGGGCCATGTACCAATGGGTTTTTCTTGAAACTTAAGTAAATATACTGACTGCTTTCAAACGGTGAAGGAAAACATCGTGAGGAAACCTGCACACGCCGAAGAAGAAATTCTTAGGCGCATTTGAAGTCCGCCAAACCGCACTGGGCTAGCGTGGTGGACTATAGCCCGCACGCCCTCGTTGAGAGGGTAAGCCTGAGCCCCAGCAGTGGGGAGATTAATAGGCTGTGATGATGAATGATTTATACTGAATTGCATAAGTTACATTACATTTTTATAGTTAAAATTTGAATATGTATTAAAATAGTAATAATTTAATATAAAAATGGCTAATGGGAATAAGCTTGTTTTTTCTCAAAAATTTGATATTTTGACTAAATTCTAACATTAACTTTGGCTTTCCTTTCCTCAATGCACTTCATCACACATGAAGATGCGGCCTCCCAATCCGACTTTTAAGGTTTCTGTTTTTCTATTGTACTCTATTGTATAGTGACTTAGCTTTGTGTTTTTGTTATTTCTGTTTAATGTTAATTTTTATGTTGTTGTATAGGTGTTTTGTAGCAGGAAATAAATAAATATCAATATCAATCTAGCCACCTTCAGACACTTTTTAATGCCATCGGTCTATTCTATAAAAGATCAGAAATCAACCATATTTTGTTTTTCCAGGAATCAGCCTTCCTAGAAGACAGCCACTGATGGACATTACCAGCAGTAGTGTCAATATTGAAGAAAATAGGAACCAACAAATACCAATACCTTCAACATCTAAAGGTAAGACTAAGTATTGTTAGATGGCAGTTGTTACCCTAGTGAACTTTGGCCAGCCTGAAAAGTGACAGTATGGTTTCCTTTTTTTTTTTAATCATTTATTTGTGAAGGGTTTGGTCATGTAATATTGATCATGTCACCCTTATTGTTACAAATCACCACCTAGTAACTAAAACAAACCTTACCTCCTAGCGAGCAAAAAAAATTTGGCAAGCTTATATAGCATCCTGGCCTCCTCAGATAAGGGGAATGCTACACTCGGTTTTACACTCGGTACAATTGGGTATCCTACTTATCTAAACGGATAAAAACTTATCCCATCAAAAATGCAAACTTATTCAGTGGATTGTGTCCGGAACGCAATCTTAAAGCCATTACCACTTCTCTATTCATGGTGCACAATTCGAACCAAGGTATACGAGGAGGGCCGGATTGCATGGTTCTGTACCAGATCCCCAGACTGAGTGACCGTTCGTCGAAGTACTCTCTCCAGACTGAGTAACAATCTTTTTTAACTATTGGTAACAGATCACTGTGGAATGGCAAACAAATTCGCGGTTCACCTTCTGTTATTGCTAATCGGGCCAAGCGATCCGCCTCCTCGTTACCTGGAATGTCTACATGAGATGGAATCCACTGCAGCCTTAGCCTAAGCATTTATTCATAGATACTAATTTACAGATGGTATCCATTATGGCGTAAGCACGTAGCTCGATGCACCTCGAAAAGTCGAGGTGCATCGAGCTACGTGTTGGAGGGCACTCTTTGAGTCCGTTATGATAACAAATTTATTACCGTCTTAAACATTTATATAATCGAGGGCCTTCCAAATAGCATACAGTTCTGCGTACATTATTGAGATAGTCGAAGTCCTTGTAATAATAAAAAATACATATTGGACCGAAATGTCATGACATGATAGATAAATTAGTTCTATAAAAATATATATTTCTTTCAAAGATGCTCAAATAGTAGTAAACAGAAAAGTACATCCAAGCAATGGGTGTTAAAGTTTTTCAGCTTTACAACACAAATAAAAATAGTCTTTTTTTCTGACATTAAAAATAAAACATTAATTTTGTATATAAATATTCAGCATTAATACTATCAGGGTGTCCTTGCACGCAGGCCTCCTCCATTAACTTCCACTCCATCCTATCGCCTGCAACACTTCGCCATTGTGGTGGAATGTCATCTTCCCACCTTTTTGTGACCACCATTGATAGATTTTAATTACAGAAATAATTTCATTTCAGGTGAGAATCCCCGTAAAAGAAAAGTTGCGTATTCGAGTGATGCTTCTTTTCTTCAACGACAAATCTTGAAATTGAAGAAAGCAAAAGATAAATATTCCTGCAGGTTGAGAAAAGCCATGAAGCTATCAGAAAATTCTACGTTTCAAAAAACAGTTAAAAATTTCACCACCATGGCTGCCATTTTCACATTGCTACAGTTCCGTGAAATAAAAAAACCTAAAATGGGCAGAAGATTTACTCAAGAAGAGAGAATTATGGCTTTGAGTCTCTACAAGCAAGGACCTAAGGCATATAAGTGGCTCCGAAAAATATTTGTGCTACCAGCTCCTGTCACCCTGAGTAGAATGATTACGAGGGCAGGTTTAAAACCTGGCATTAATGAAAATATATTTGAACAATTAAAAAAAGTTACCAGGAAAATGAAAACCGATGACAAACTGTGCATACTACTATTTGATGAAATTGCTCTTAGTCCTCATTTCGATTACAATAGGAAGCAGGACCGAATAACAGGCTTTGTCAATAACGGACAAGCGAACAAACAAAAAATAGCAGACCATGCCCTCGTATTTATGATCAGAGGAGTGTTCCGTAATTATAAACAGCCAGTAAGTTACACATTCTGCTCAGGGAGCACCGGCAGGGAAGAGTTAATGATACAAATTAAAGAGATTATTAAAAAATTAAATTCAATTAGTCTTAAAGTTATTGCAACTGTTTGTGACCAAGGATCATCTAATGTGAGTGCTATTAATTATTTATTGGAGGAGACCCGAGAAAAATATTTAAGAAAAGGAAAAGAATTACGAAATAGTATTTTTGAAGTTGATGATCAAGAGGTGATTCCATTATATGAACCTCCTCACCTAATAAAAGGCATCAGAAATAATTTAATCACAAAAAATTTAAAATGTGTTATTAATAATGAAACAAAAACAGCCAAATGGGAGCATATATTGCATTTATACAGAGAAAATCCAAGCTATAAAGGCATTCGTATGGTGAAAAATTTAACAGAAAACCATGTAAATCCAGAAAAAATGAATAAACAAAAAGTTAAATTTGCCACACAATTACTTAGCCGGACAGTGGCAACGAATATGGGATATTTAGCCGGTAAGTTGGTCAAAGTTGTTTTACTCAAAGTAGGATACATACTTTTGAACGTTAGTCAATTTATTGGGAATATTTTGGATATTCTTATTGTCAGTCTGTAATACCAGAGAGCGTCAGGGGCGTCGGGGATAAGACGCGGCCTATCATATCGAAAGGTCCGAAGTTCGATCCCCGACTGGGCCCATGTACCAATGGGTTTTTCTCGAAACTTAAGTACATTTACTGACTGCTCTCAAACGGTGAAGGAAAACATCGTGAGGAAACCTGCATACGCTGAAGAATACATTCTTAGGCGCATGTAAAATTCACCAACCCACACTGGGTGGACTATAGCCCTAAGGCCCTCGTTGCTCGAGGGTTGGCCTGAGCCCCAGCAGTGGGGACATATTAATAGGTTGTTGATTTAATTTGAATACCAGAGAGGGGTGTAATCCCATAGTATGAATTTGAACCACCAAGTAAATAACCAGAATAGAGCTGGCTGTTTTGTTTTACATCAATAGGTTGACTAAATATTTTGAATCGATAGGCAAGGGCGTAGACTAGGTACTTAAATCATTCCATTTTACCATCAGGTATCACAAAGGTCTTAAAGAAAATACGTATAAAAATATTTAGTGTGCCTACATAAAGACAAACAGGCAAGAGCAGAATGAGCTCAGTACAAGGTGTCTATTTGTGTCTATCTTGAGATCAAGGATTTTGTCTGTGTGGCTTGATTGATGGCTATTGAGTATTGACTGGCCTGTTGGCGTAGTGGTAGTAACCCTGCCTTCTGCGCCAATGGTCGTGGGTTCGATTCCCACCCGGGACCAACATTTGTGTGATGAACATAACTGTTGGTTTTCGGATTCTGGATCTCTGTATGTATTTATGTATTCATTTAAAAGTATTTATGTATGTTTATTAGTTGTTGAGTACCTATTTACAAGCTTCGGCTTAGTTGGGACTAAACAGCCGTGTGTGGATTTGTCCAAAACATTATAAAACATTACATTATTATTATTGAGTGTGAAGACAGTTTGCCATTATTGAGTAATTTTTCAGCATTTTCTATAGACTATTATTTTCTTTTTCAGAAACAGGAATACTACCCATGGAGTGCAAGGAGACAGCGGATATCCTATTATTTTTTGACAACCTGTTCGATTCGGTAAACGGCAGCTTCGAAAACTCTAAAAAGAGAAGTGGAAAAGAGTTATTGCATCCACTAACGCCTAAATCAAGTCACCAAGCACTATGGGAATCAAAAAAAGTTTTAAAAAGCATGAAATTCGTCACTAGTCAAGGAAGGGAAGGTTCTCTGCCGTCGATCAATAACTGGTTGCGTACTATTGAGAACATTGAATATTTAAAGGAAAAATTATTTAATGATTACAATTTTAAATCTATATGGCTGAGGCACTTCAATCAGGATCCTTTAGAAAATTTCTTCGGATGCATTCGTAGCCAAGGATACCAAAATATCAAGCCATCGTGTGCAGGCTTTGAAGGAGCATTTGCTTCGCTGCTCATAAATAATTTAAGCAGCGGCCATTCCCCAGGCGCCAACTGCGAAGCAGACACTTGCACAGTGTTTAAATCTTTAAATAAATTACTTTTAAATAACACAAATGTTGTGCAGAATGCTATCAGTGAAATTGATTCCAAGCATACAGACGAAAATATAATAGCAGATTTTAATTTGAAAAAAGAGGATCCTAAAATTATTGCACAATTGCAGTACGTGACCGGTTATGTTTTACGGCAGGCAAGGAAAAAGATTTTTAAAAATTGTTCTCATTGCAAAGAATGTTTATTTGATTCCCAAAATACAAACGATTATTTAAAATTCAGGGAGTACAGAAAAGGTTCAACATTTCTATGTTACCCTTCAAATGACCTAGTGAAGTGTTTCTCTGAAATACAGGACTTAACAATTAATGTCATAAGAACTAACAGTACAACAAGTAACATTAAAGAATACATAAAAACTATCTTATATGCAGTATTAGATTTTAATTTTATGAAATGTAATATTCATCGAAAAGATTTTGTTGATTTTATTTTTGATTTGTCCTGTAGGTTTTTCTTGTACAATTGGTGTCGTAATACAAACAAAATCCTATGTGGTAGTAAAATAGATTACGACGCAGAAGATTTAATTCAAAAAATGTCAGTGGAATACTTTAAAAAGAGGCAAAAAAAGAAATTTTAGTGAGCGTCAGTATTCTACTGTTATTTTTTTAATTAAATCTTCCGCGTCATAATCTATTTTATTTACTACCACATAGGATTTTGTTTATCAAAAGTCAAAATTCGTTTATTCAAAATTGGAATACAATATTCTCTTTTTGACGTCAATTCTGACTAAAATTAAAGCTACTCTGTTTCCACCTGTATGTGGTGCTAACATAAATTTCGGATAAAAAAGTTTTAAGGTCTTTGGGTGCTACTATAATTTTTTTTTTAATTTGCATAATAACTTTTACATTACTATATTTTTATCTTTGTTGAGCGATCAGGCACTCCATGGAATTTTATCATTCAGGTAGTCATTTAACTTTTAATATGCTTTTTGCACAAGTTAGATTTTACGGAAGACTTAAATTTGTTGTCAGATAAGTTGATAATTTCTTCCGGGATCTTATTGTAGTAACACACACAGCCCCACAAAAGATTTATTTATCTTAGTTAATCTGGAGTGATGTATCTGTATTTCGTTCTTATTTCTAAGATTAAGATTAATTAAGATTATGCCTCTTATTGTTTAAGTTAATTATAGTCAGATTCTGTCTTACAAACATTATATTAGTATATATATATATATATATATTGACATGGCACCGTCATGATTTTAATGTCCTTAAATAATTCTCTTAGAGACTCACGACTACGAAACCCATAAATAAATCTTATTGCTCTTTTTTGCAAGATGAATATACAGCCCCAAAACAATAGGCCATAAGACTGAAAGTAGCTAAAATATACAAGTCTTGCTGTAGGTTAATTCTCTTTTTTTGTTAGGATATCTGTTAATTCTCTGATCTTTTTAACTTTTTAACGGCATATGCTGCGGAAATTAGCCGTTTTGATAACAATTCTATATGAGGGCCCCATTGCAGCTTTTTATCAAGGGTTAGCCCTAAGAAAACTGTATATCTACAAATGCAAGTTTTTCATTATTTAATATGATATCATTGTTACATGATCTGACACCTGGAAGTGTGAATTTTATACATTTAGTTTTTTTTGAGTTTAATACAAGGTTGTTAACAGTAAACCATTCGTGAACTTGTCGAAGGGTGTTGTTTACATCGTCTTTTGTATCACGACAGCAATTTACAAGAAAAACCTGTCATATCGAAAGGTCCGAAGTTCGATCCCCGGCTGGGCCCTGTACAAATGGTTTTTTTCTCGAAACTTGTACATTTACTGACTGCTCTCAAATGGGGAAGGAAACATCGCGAGGAAACCTGCGTACGCCGAAGAAGAAATTCTTTTTCATGTCATCATCATCAACAGCCTATTAATCTCCCCACTGCTGGGGCTCAGGCCTACCCTCTCAACGAGGGTGTTCGGGCTATAGTCCACCACGCTAGCCCAGTGCGGGTTGGTAGACTTCACATGCGCCTAAGAATTTCTTCTTCGGCGTATGCAGGTTTCCTCACGATGTTTTCATGTGAAGTCCACCAACCCGCACTGGGCTAGCGTGGTGGACTATTGCCCGAACGCCCTCGTTGAGAGGGTAGGCCTGAGACCCCAGCAGTGGGGACATATTAATCTGTTGTTGATGATGATGATGATTAAATATTGTCTACCTGGTATCTAATCTAGCTACTTTGTGTTGTATAGTTTATAAGTATAGGCTATATTAACAATTAAGGATTGTTTTGTGGCTTGAAATAAAAGAATTTATTTTATTTATTATTGTTTTAATTATTTTCCTCCATCAATTTAAAAAAATAAAATACGGGCCTGCCCGGGGTATACTTGGTTATATGTATCTACGTCTATATATATATGGATATTTGTGATTACAACAACCAAGTCTAGATGTCGCTGTGTACGACTTTAACTGACAACTCTATTTCCCTATATATAATGTACTCTGTGACTATAACCCTACCGAATAACACAGTCATTAGCAAAACTATTTATCTCTTTTTCACTTTAAGCTGTATCTGTACAACAAGCTACCTAGTCTTCACAGACTGACTATAGAATTCAGAAGCATTATTCTTAGAAGAACACTGTTTGCTATTCTATTTGTTCAAGTAGAGTGTTTTTACGCATTTTACATGTTTTTTATATCATTTTTTCAATAAAATTAAAATATTTGAATGGAATCAAGTTAACAACAATCATATTGTAATCTTTTAAACTCAGAATATGTAAAATGTCTTCACAATCTTCAGAAGGAGTCAAGAAATCTGGCGAGACCGAACTTGCCTCCAACAATGGTCAAACCATGCAATCTGAATCTCAAAAGTCGGTGGATAACGGTGAAAGAAACAAAGCAAGCAAGTCTTCGAGCGAATCTCAAGGCACGTGTTACTGGTACGTTGAACTTTTTCTTTATTTTTAACTAAATACTTACGCCGGGGCTTGGCCCGCCTTGAATAAGTTTCCCGCGCTGCTTAAAACCTTGCCGAAGAACCAAGGGTCAGTGTGGACAAAAGGGGTCGCAATGGGTCAGTGTGGACAAAAGGAGGCGCAATGTTTTCTCCACTCCAGCCGCGCGCGCAATGAAAAAAACTTATAAAATTAAAAACCCAACTCGAATTCATGCCAATGCAAATTTTTGGCACTTTAGTAAGTACTTAATCTGTCTCCAACTGCAAAGTTGACTTCTGTTCTTGTCTTTTAGGTTTGGTTTATAAGGGCTGGCGAGGTCTACTGTTCTCACAGAACCACTAGTATTATAAGTGACAGTTGTAGAAAGTTATCAGAAAGTACATTTAACTTTTGTTTTCAGTGGGAAAGAGAGAAATCTCAACATAGTGGAATTGCTATGTGCATCGTGCAGCCGCTGGTTCCACGAGTCGTGCATCAGCTACCAGTTGGGCAAGTTGGTGCCATTCATGACCAACTATCTGTTCATTTGTAAGAACTGCTCTCCGACAGGTTTGGAGACTTTCAAGAAGAATCAGGCTCGTAAGTACAGAATATTATTGGTTTCCCATTTTCAAAAGTCCAATAAGTACTGGATCCCTTAGTAACACCGTTCGTTCGTTGTACAAATGTACCCAGTGTACTTACATGCAATAAAATAGTTTTGACTTTTGACGCCCTCAGGTATTTTGTACTTTACACCTTTTGACTTACATTATCTTGTTGCAGCATTCCCGCAAATGTGTCTTACAGCCATAGCCAACTTGAGGCAGGAGAGTGTGAAGGACGGCACCAACAAACTGCTGTTCAGCAAGGATCGGGAGATCATACCATACATCGACCAGTATTGGGAAGCCATGACTACCATGCCTCGAAGGTATATCAAATCACTCATCATCATCATATAAGTAGTATATCATAGGCCTTCCGAGAGCCACCACACCCGGTCATCCGCATCCAGCTACTTTCGGCCACATTCCTTAGGTTGTTGGTTGACCTAGTGGCGGGGCGTACCATGGACAAACTTCCCGCACCACCACTCGCTCAGACCATTGTCTTCGCTGAACAATAGAATAGCGAGCGAAAAGGGCTTAGCTACGACCGCCTCATGCAAGCAACAAAATTTTTAAACTGGTAAGGCAGGAAGTTTGCTGATAGTACCACGAAATGCGTAATGGTTGGTGGTGGGTCTCCACTTCAGAACTCAATTTTAATATTTTATGTAATTTTAAATTAAAAAAAATATCTAAGAAAACCCGAAGAAAACCTATCTATTCTATCTTCCGTGAAAATCGTAGTGTTATTGACTCTTTTTAACAAATCTCATTTAAAGAACTGGCTGCTTTTATTTAAAATTTACGATTTTATTATATGTTTAAAATAAGATCGATAAAACAAAAACAAATTTTATTTTGGGCAAGTTTTGCTATTCAATTCTGATCCTTGTGCTGTTGCAAATAGAGTACAGTTCTACTTTTCCACTTTGACATTAGTCCTTAAATTTTTTATGGAGAAAGTGTAGAATTTACAATATTATTGCAGAAGCTTGTAAACGGTAAGGAATAATTATTTAACTAGCAAAATTACAGGATTACGTAGCATTTACTTATAGATTAACGTAGATTTTAAAACATGTACGTACCTACATCTTCAATCAAGCACCGCACCCGGTCTAGCCGCTCCCGGCCACCTTCTTTAGGTCGTCGGTCCACCTGGCGGAGGGGCGTCAAACGGTCCGCGTTCTCCACTCCAGAACTCCAACGGCCGTCGGTTCGGCGACAGTTGTGACCTGCGGGCCACTTCAGCTTGCTAAACTAGTTGTTACCCGCGGCCTCGCACCCGTTTTATAAGTTATGTCAGATTTTCTTTCTTGTAAGAAAATTTGAAGAACCGCGCTAAAGAAAAAAAATCTCCAAGACAATGCTGCTAGAGATCCAACTCACACCTGACTAGTTACCCAATCAGGATGCACCAATGGGCGTATGCCTAGCAAGACACAAAAAATAAGTCACACGTTTTACTGAATGTCCAAAAAAAAAGTGACAGATTGTAAAAATAAAAGGGGAAAAGGAAAAAAAAGATGTTCTTTTAGATCGGCTGGTCGTAGTGTGATGTTATATAAGCCTTTAAGTAACATTCCTCAAGAATTAGGCTATCAAATGCAAAACGAAAGAATTTTTCAAATCCGACTGCTAGTTCCAGAGATTAGCGCGTTCAAATAAACTTTTCAGGTTTATATTAGTAGGGGATTTTTAAACATATGTAGTAACTGACTCCATTTTTAGGGTAACCCAATCGTGGTACGCGACAGTGCAGCGCGCGCTGATAAAAGACATCCAAGTTCTGTTCACGTACGAGGAGGACTCGACGCACGGCCCCATGTTCGGACTCTACAACCTGGAGCTGACGGCCATCAAGCCCAACTACGAGGCCATGATCAAGCAGGGCCAGCTCAAGGTCACCGACATGGGCATAGCCACGGGTAAGTGTTCATTCTTGCACGGGTGAATGTTGATTGACGCAGGAAGAAATAGCCTGATATTCAGAGTTTCGGACTCTACAACCTGGAGCTGACGGCCATCAAGCCCAACTACGAGGCCATGATCAAGCAGGGCCAGCTCAAGGTCACCGACATGGATAGCTACGGGTAGTGTTGATTCTTGCACGGGTGAATGTTGATTATCGTACAGTCAGTGGAAACACTGACCTTGAGCTTGCGTAGGTTTCAATACAATGAGGGGCTAATTTATACTGGTTTTGTTTCCACTAACGCGTCCCATATTTATAGGTAAGAATTAGGTAAGCCAAGCGTTATCTCTATTTAGATCAGAAAATTACAAATCATAGTATCCCAGCTTTTAGTTCAGGAGTGTAAGATAGACTAGGTGCGTAAGGGCCATTTTCCTGTCATGCGTTTTTGCGCCCGCGTCCTACCTCCGCGCCCCAGACCGTGACGCGGGCGCAAACACGTATGACAGGAAAATGGTGTCCACGTCCTGGTCTGGCGCGCATGCGTGCCACCCGCATTCCCTCATCCTTTCACGGGTGCACGCATGACAGGAAAATGGCCCAAAGTCCTATGACGTAACGGAGTGTGCGTTGTAATGCCCGATTGTAGGGGCCGGGAATCGCTACTTGCACTATAAGTACTCGATTTTATAGTGAACTTGAAAGCGTGACACACACTGGGCGGCGGCGTTGCGAAAGCGTTGCGGTGGCGAAGGTTTGTATGAAGAACGCGCCGCGCCGCCGCCGCTTCATACTATTTCGAACATTACAGAAAAAAAACGCAACGCTTTCGCAACGCCGCCGCTCAGTGTGTGTCGCGCATAAGTGAGATTTATAAATTGCTTATCATTTTCAGGTAGAGTTTTTAATTCTATTACGTACCTACCTATTATATTTGTTAATAAATTAAATTTATCAATTAATATTTTTAAAAATAAATATTTTTCCTGGACTATAGGAAAGTACCTGCGCCTAGGTCACTACACCATGACCCCTCCCCTCCACTTGCCCCAATGGGACGCAAACTAACCATCGAATCTTATTGGAGGCGAGCCAAAAGTCTGGAAGCTAAATTCACCATTGCACAGTAGTGCATACGCGATATGACTATTAGACTATCCGACTGATGTATTGAATAATGACATTGTTCGTTCGTGTTTGTAAACACTAGCTTATATCGCTACACGCACACAGTCACACTATGTCATGTTCATACATATACAGTTAGTGTATGTGTGTATTTCCCCGATAAGTCGACCAGCCGACGGCCGTGCGATTTCTCGATTGATTTTTTAATAATTTGAAATTGTTACCTTGAACTCTCTATGGCGGGTGAGTCTTTCTATACTTGCTTTATTATTTTTTCGTTCGGTTTTCATTTGAATTGTGTTTGATTTGATTTGCGTGGCTGTTCGTTATCGCGTATCGCCTTGAACTAATGTTTACATAATGCTTATAATGTATTCACTGTATCTGTTTTATTTGACTTCCTATCCGTACGAAACAAATAGCAATTCTAATCCGTATTAATTCGATGTTTTGACTAATACGTTTCGGTACTTACCCAGTATTTTCGGTGTCAAACCGAGTGTCTGTTTTCGTCCCAAACTTGCATCTTTCAGTAATTTAGAAACTATAACTTTCTTGACTTACTTTCCATGGTACAATAAGTTTTTAAATCGATTTTTTGTCGTACATATTCCGCTATATAGTTACCCAGTAGTTTCGGTGGAAAACACCTATGTACCTAGTCTGTTTGTTAAAAAATGTACCTACTTAGTAACTTACACATAATAATTTAAAAGCTTGTAAAATTATAGTACCTGAGTTGAAAAAGGTTCAGAAAGTGTTTTTTGAAACGTAATTTGTTAGATGTTCAAAACGCGTAAGTGCTTCGTCTGAAAGGCGTAGTTTTGCGTCCGAACTGATAATACGTCATTATCTTATCTCTAATAGGTACCTACGTACTTGCACCAAACGAAAAATTGAATTTAGGTCATGTCGGTGCAACGTTCAACATGGATTGTGAGTATTTTAAAGTTTAAGTAGGCTAATGTATTTTAAATACATATCCAGCGGTCGATGACTTTTTTTACAGCAGCGTTTTTTACAATCTGGCAGTTAATTGGCGTGAGCGTGCATCACCGAACTACTGATGCGAAAACGTCTCATCAGTCCGATCATCGGACTGATACTAGGGATAAATATAATTTACGTAGTCTCCTCTTAAATGGGTAGATCCGCAGGAAAACCAACATAGCTAAAAGAAAAGCGAAGCTGAAGTGGCAGTGGGCGGGGCACATCGTCAGGCTTCTAGAGCAGTCAGTAAATGTACTTAGTTTCGAGAAAAAACCCATTGATGCGTACGGCCGGGGATCGAACGCGGTCCTCGCGGTATGACATGCCGCGTCTTCCTCACTACGCCACCTTGGTCCTACCAAGTTAAGATAGTTTACAACTCTTACTGCCAATAACGGATTTACAAAGTAGGTGTGTACACAATAATAGTCGATGGCGTAGTGAGGAAGACGCGGCATGTCATGTCGAGAGGTCCGAATTCGATCCCCGGCCGTACGTGGAATACCTGGCGACACTTCGACCCTACAGGATCCTGTTCTGCCAAACCCCTGTCCACCAGCGGTGCCCAAATTTTCATAAGCGCTGTTGATTTAATTTTATTCTTGACTTTCAGTTCCCCTAGCTGGCAACGTGAAGGGCCGCCAAGGCAAGCGGCGGCCGGCTGTGGGCGGGGCGGCCGACGCCGGCGCTCCGGTCGGCAAGAAGGGCCGCACCGCGGACTTGGGAGCCCTGAAGCTGCCCTCTCACGGTTACCCGACGGAGCACCCGTTCAACAAGGACGGGTACCGGTACATTCTGGCGGAGCCCGACCCACACGCGCCATTCAGGCAGGTGAGAAAACAAAGTTGAATCGGACCGACTTACGCAGAAGGGTCCAACCTACGGCGGATACAGTGGACGCACAAGGACGACTGTGCGTCGCTCGGCCAGAGCACACAAATAGAAAGAAAGAAAGAAAGAAAAATAATTTATTCGACCACAGACATACTTATTTAAATCAGGTAAACGATGCTGTGGTGTAAAATAATGTGGGGTAAATAATGCTGCACCCGAGAGGCGCAGCGCTGGTTTTCTGCTGGGGGCCTTAGCTAGGTGTCCCCGAGTGTGTGTTCGTGTGTGTGTGTGTGCATTGTGTGTCCGAAAGAAAGAAGCCTGTAATAAAAATATTTAAAGTTGTAATAATTAAAGGTACATATATGTATATAGAAGACCTTACTTAATATTTGTATATCAAATGTTTAATTATTGCAGGTCCATACGTTACGATTAACTGTGTCCATGTTCCAGGAGTTTGACGAGAGCCACGAGTGGAGCGGCAAGCCGATCCCCGGCTGGCTGTACCGCTCGCTGTGCCCCGGGGGGGTGCTGCTCGCGCTACACGACCGCGCGCCGCAGCTCAAGGTGGCCGAGGACCGGCTCGCCGTCACCGGGGACAAGGGATACTGCATGGTGCGCGCCACGCATGGTGAGCAATCTATTGTTTGACGAGAGCCACGAGTGGAGCGGCAAGCCGATCCCCGGCTGGGAACTGGTCCATTAACTGATGAACGCACAGCCCAAACGCTTGAAATTTTGCAGAAAGGGTCCTCTTATAGCTCTGACGCCCACTAAGAAAGGGTTTTTTCCCGCGGGCAAAACTTCTAGAAAAGAAACACATAGTATATATATATTTATTATGTGTCTGCGCAGGCGTGTCCCGCGGCTCGTGGTACTGGGAGGCGGCGGTGGAGGAGATGCCGGAGGGCGCGGCGGCGCGGCTCGGCTGGGGCCGCCGCTACGCCAACCTGCAGGCGCCGCTCGGGTACGACAAGTTCGGCTACTCGTGGCGCAGCCGCAAGGGCACCAGGTACCAACCATACTACTAACTGCCAACCCGAAACACACACGCATACACACATGTTTATTCCTACTCTTATTATTTGTCAACAGTACTCTCCTAAACTTTTTTACATGCTATGTATTGTTATCCGGAAGAACACTGACCCCCCAGTTACAGGCTGACCTAGTTTTGGGAGTCAGGGTCTATTAATTATGCTATCTAAATACTGTATTCAATTGTAACAATTGTACAGTATTGTTTTTGATTAAATAGATTATTATTAACTAACTACCCAGAACCCACTGCAGTAGTTCAGTTTTAATATAATTAGGCACGTCTTCATTTTCATTGCCTGTATTATAAAATCAATATTGTTGTTATATGAGTCTCGTGTCGAAATACCTTTACTTACGCTATAATTACGATAACACTGCGCTTGTGTGCGTGCGTTTCAGAGCGTTTGTATCAAGTTGCCGCACTCTCCTTCACACTGTCAGTGGGCCACACTCGCTAAGAGCGTGTAGGTAGTCCCCACTAGGCTGGCTCGTTTCTAGGTTCACCGAAATTATGATTGGCATAATCAGCTACCTTACTACCTATACATAGGTGGACGGATAATTAGAAACAGGGCAAGATTTTCATACAATCGAGGTCACTTTGAAGCCATGGTTCTCCGTGAAGGATTGATCGGGGCATGACTGATATGACATGACGGTCATCGAGAGAGTACATGGAGGACTTTCAGATCGCTATAGATATCCAACTGATCAGATGAACCGTCTGGATGCAGCATCGTCATGATTCCTTAACTTTAAGATTTTCATACATTTTTATGCCATTTTGCGGGTTTTTTTCTTCATGACGATGCTGCTCCCAAATTCATCGTTCATCTGATCAGTTGGATATCTATAGCCATCTAGAAGTCCTCCATCTACTCTCTCGATGACCGTCATCAGATCACGCCCCGATTAATCCTTCACGGAGAACCATGGCTTCAAAGTGACCTCGATTGTATGAAAATCTTGCCCTGTTTCTAATTATCCGTCCACCTATGTATATGTGTCATGTCCAACCACTACGTCAGATTCCACGAGTCCCGCGGGAAGCACTACAGCGGCGGGTACGGCGAGGGCGACACGCTCGGCTTCCTCATCGTGATGCCGGACAGCGCCACCACCAGATACACACCCAACACATACAAGGACAGAGTGAGTACTACTACTACCTACCTACTACTACTACTACTGCTGCTGCTGCCTACTACTACTGCCGACTACTACTACTGCCGACTGCTACTACTGTCTACTGTTACTACTACTACTACCTACTAGTACTGTGCCCGTAAATCTTTTTGGCGGTTGAGGGAATAGAGTCACAAATTGCTACAAGCTCTGCCCTTGCGCCGCAAGTAACTTCTACTTATACTAGGTACTAGTAGTATTGTGTGCCCGGTTAAGTGAATATAGTCACAGATTGCTACAAGGACAGAGTGAGTACTACTACTCTACCTACAACTAGTTGTATTGTGCCCGTAAATCTTTTTGGCGGTCGAGTGAATATAGTCACAGATTGTTTGCACATCGCTGACAGTGTTTACAGTCGATGTGTGCGTAATTGACATAAAGTGGATGCGTAGAGATGTGCAGGAACTCGAACATTTTGATTCGGCTGATCGACTGAATGAACTATTTCTTGAAATTGAATGAAGTGACTCTAGTGTGAACCCCAAGCTCCCATTTGATACCTAGAATTAGTCATTGCGCAGGAATCAACCTACTATTACTGCCATCGAATCAGCCAGTCATAGATTTACGGAATGTAATTGATGAGAACACAGTCATTTTAGTTTTATAACTTCATATAAATTCTGTCCAGGGAGTCGAGTGATTTTGAAAAAAGTATTGGTACCACATTTCTTTTCCCCGTTTTGAACCCGTTTCTTTTAAAGCGAACCTTTTGCTTCAATTTTTTCTTTGAATCAAAAAAGTCCTATACGGAAGCGGACAGTGGATCCTTCAATTTCTAACAATTATTTTTTCCCCACAGCCCCTAGTGAAATTTAAAAGCCACCTGTACTACGAAGACAAGGACAACATCCAAGAATCCCTCAACAACCTGAAGCCGCTGCCCGGCAGCAAGGTGTACTACTTCAAGAACGGCGTGTGCCAGGGGGTGGCGTTCGCCGACGTGTACCAGGGCTGCTACTACCCCTCCGTGTCGCTGCACAAGAACGTCACCGTCAGCGTCAACTTCGGGCCGAACTTCAAGTATTCACCGCCCAGTGAATTTAGTTACAGACCGGTGAGTAACAATCTACCGTCACTCGTAGTGCCAGGGAGTGTTCGCTGACGTGTACCAGGGCTGCTACTACCCCTCCGTGTCGCTGCACAAGAACGTCACCGTCAGCGTCAACTTCGGGCCGAACTTCAAGTATTCACCGCCCAGTGAATTTAGTTACAGACCGGTGAGTAACAATCTACCGTCACTCGTAGTGCCAGGGAGTGTTCGCTGACGTGTACCAGGGCTGCTACTACCCCTCCGTGTCGCTGCACAAGAACGTCACCGTCAGCGTCAACTTCGGGCCGAACTTCAAGTATTCACCGCCCAGTGAATTTAGTTACAGACCGGTGAGTAACAATCTACCGTCACTCGTAGTGCCAGGGAGTGTTCGCTGACGTGTACCAGGGCTGCTACTACCCCTCCGTGTCGCTGCACAAGAACGTCACCGTCAGCGTCAACTTCGGGCCGAACTTCAAGTATTCACCGCCCAGTGAATTTAGTTACAGACCGGTGAGTAACAAATTATGATGATATGTAAGCGAGTAAGTAAGAGAAATTCCCGATAACTATTAACAATTATTGAATTATGAGAGTTTCTTTCTATCAGATTGGCACAGGCCTTGTTTTAACAAGTTAAATGATTTAATTCCAGATGTCTGAGAAAGCCGAGGAAGCGATATGCGAGCAGACAATGGCTGACCTGCTGTACTTAACGGAGAACGAAGGCAAGCTGCGGCTAGACAACTTCAACCTCTGATACTAGTTCCGTTGACGGTGTCCTATCATTAACTGTCAACGATCACACACACACAGCTTCTCATCTACACGACACATTCATTTCACCCTTAGGGTTGGCTGTCTTAACCCTATGGCTCGCAGGATTCAGAGCGCAATACCTTTGAAACCCCGACGTATTTCACGTCAGTCAGATACCCTGACATTGTCACTGAAAAACACAAATTTTGAAACGTAACCGCGATTTAATTGGTCAAGGGCTTAGAAAAAGAATGAACCATAGAACCGTAATCAGCGTATAGCATGAAATAGCAATAGTCTTTTACCCCAATAATTTGAGAAGACGCTTCATAAATGGCGGGGTCAAACTGAACAGACACTATCTATTTTAGTCGGGCTATTGTTTGTAACGCCAACAAAAAATTAACATACGTAGATACAGATAGAAGATATTATATCTGTCTCTTACCACTTTTGTAATAAGTGTGTCCCTCTCTGATTATTATTGTTATTTTAGCAGCTGTTCTATGGGATCCTTGTTATTAGTCAAGGGTCAAGACAAAGTATGACAACAGCTCTGGTGTCTGAGTGACTGCGAACTGAATAATATGACATATTACCCGGCGAAATATCTAGCTAGCTGTCATTCTGCTACATGAGGATAGTCAAAGAGTAGGTGTATTACAGAAACACGCGGTCTGCGGTGGCGGTCTGTTGTCTTCCCTATGCAATGTATGTGAGACTTCAGACACGCGCGGCCTCCGTTTGCATCTTGAAGCTGCGGCCTGCGGTAGAACGCCACCGCAGAACGCGTGTGTCTGTGATACGCCTTAACCTTTCGAAACCCGAGAACCAAAGCGCAATAAAGGCGCTGTCCCACTGCTACGCACGCTGAGCACGGGCACGCGGCGCATTTTAGCTGCGAGGATTGATATAGAGCGGGGGTCTATGTTACCACTGCAGCACACAAACACGAATATTGACCCACGGCTACGTCGACGTACAGTCTGGTTCAAAAGTACCAGTCCTCTGTTGAACTTGTATGCCATACAGGTTCAAAAGTGCAGTCCTAGTTTGCGAAATAGATCGTTTGTGGCGCTTCGTATTGTGGTATACAGACAACATACAGTTTATTTCTTGCAAGCCAATGTATACTCTAAGTTAGGACTGCACTTTTGAATCTGACCATACAAATCGATACTATTGTAATCTCGAAAACTAGACAATATCGATACCACTAACGTACTATACGATAAACTAAAGGAGTGGATACTACGGTATCAATAAAGTGCTTTATACACGTGTGCCAGCTTATATCTGCATTAAAGTACATGGACCCCAGGTAGCACTTTATTGAATTTCTGAAACAGCTTTAGACTTAGGTAATATAAAAAGTTTGAGCACTAAGAATGTACATATAAATGACCTATCTATCGTACAATTTTGCACATTGCAAATTTATAGTATAAGTAGAAATGGCAAATAATGTAAACGAATCATAATTTCAAAATCCATTATCTCTGCCTCATTTTCATTACATCAAAAGAATATTTTTTGCTTTTGCCTGCTTTTGGCATGATCACTTTTGGTACTTGATAATGAAACTTTCCAGTGGTAATAGTTTGGTTATTTTTATTAAAACCTAGCAGTCCTACCACTGAAAATTTCACTAATTCGGTCAACAACTATACTAGACGTTTAATTAGTATTAAGTTGTCATGTGTCCAATTAAGTGTGTACCTAATTGTAAGAACAAATAAATGTTGATATAAAATGTTTTATTTTTTTCATTTCTATAACCTGCACGAAGAACCTTATATTTAGTCAATTATTTATTCCCACAGAGTAGATAAGAAATATCTTATAAGGATAGGAACAAACTTAGACTTTTATTTTTTACATGTAAACCAGGCACCTCCTGTCACATAGAAGTCAGGTTCTACTGGCAGGAGGCATCCACACTGCACGCACTTAGCTTACATAGGCGTACCCTAGACGGTTATGCAAGCGTCAGTCAATTTCAATCATGACTGTTGGTTGAATGATGAAAAAAATAAAGTATGCAGATTTTCATTCATCAGTCACTGCATTAGACGAAAAACATGGTAAAACTGACAGCAAAACAAATTCAAAAATATTTTATTGCATGTAAGTACACTGGGTACATCGTGAATTTTTATCTACCACCGCTTCCAAGGTGTTAGCGCTGGGAAGAAATTTACTGTGTAATGGGCCCCATACTTATAAATTTCTAATACTACAACTCTTATGTAATAGGAGCCTTAGTACAGCCAACAAGGAATATTGTTATCCACCAAAATGTATTTTTTAATAATTCAACTAATAAATCTATTTACCAAACCCGCCTCTACAGTTCGGGCTACTCTCGACCACCTTGTCGCTCTCCTCCCACTGCTGGGGTGTTTTAGCTACGATGGATAGGGCGTGGACACCCGTGTTCAGTTCCTCCTTCAGTATATCATTGACTAAGCGATGCCTCTGCAAATTAAATTATCAAATTCATTTGAGATGAACATACATTCCGGACACCTATCCATGTAATTTTGTATGAAACCATACTCTTTTGCAACATGATATTTTTGGCTTAAATGCGCCAAATTAAGCGCAAATGTGCCTTCTGGTTACTTCTTTATTCTGAGTTTGAGGGTGACCGTAAATATTTATCAAAACAATTAAACATTGCCTAAACGTTGAACAAAAACTTTGATAATGGTATCTTTTTAACATGATCTTATTTAGATTTTCTCATTTCATCATCAGCTAACTGCCATTTCGTCTCCCATACAAGCAATGAAGTCTTTAAATGGAAAGGCTGATTTAAACTTTATTCATGTAAGAAACTATAAAAAAATGATATTTTTGAACTCTGTCAGAATACTTCCGAAAGAGAATAGGCATATTCTGGTCAAACCCACGTCATCGTTGTTTTTGTTTAGACTAGACATATATTTTGTTGAATATTTTAATGCTTTGTTGCTTGCAGTGCCAAATTGGCTACACTGGTAATCGGGCTGTAACACTGGAGTGTACCTACTGAAATAAATATTGTTTACATATAGGTACCTTGATTAATGGAAGTCCATCAAACTTGTCGGAGACTACAACTACTTTGAAATGAGTCTCTGCACCTTTAGGCACGTTGTGCATGTACGATTCATTTATTATATCCAAGTGTTTTGTTCCTAAGGATTCCTGTAATTTGCTTCTTATTGTGTTTTCTACTTCACCTGGTATTGATGACATCCTTCGAATGTTGTGGAGTGTTCCTTTAATTATAAGATTTATTGAAAAATGATTTATAATTAGAAATATGAAATTTTGAGTGCGAAAAACTAATACTATCAAAAATAAAATGTTAAATAAATCTGTATTATTGCAAAAGTGCGTCGATTGTTATTATGAGATGATATTTACTGAGTTTCACACGGGAAAGGCTGTAAGTTATCATAAATGCGCCGAGAAAATGGGCACAAAGAATCAAGTTGAAAATAATAATATAACCCCTTACCTCTGAGTAAAATGTTATTCATATAGGTATTTTATAATCAGTACTTAGATCCAGCCCGAAAATTCTAAATTAGAACTATTGAACACAAATCCTAGGTAGGTAATTAACTACAATAAACTTTTCTGTGAATTCGAAATAAAAACAAAGATCAGCTGAGCGGTGCCAACGGATGGGTGTCAAATTATTCTTGTCAAACACAAACAGCTGTCAAGGTGAAATTGACTTTTGTTTCAAAGCAAAAGTATCTAACATCATAGAGCCTATTTTGTATTCAAATCAAAGCAAAAGTCTGCCGGAGGTCGTGGGTCGTACTCTCGTACTTTGGCTCGTACCAATAAGTTTTTAGGAATTCAAGTACCTACCTACAGTTTTTAATATTATCACAGATCTTTCGGTGATGGATTTTCCTTCATTGAGAGGAAACCTGCATACCTGCGCCAAAGATTAGAATTTATAGAATGAGGTGTTTATTATTGTGGTATACAGGGTGGAAACAGAGTAGTTTTAGACAGAATTGACGTCAAAAAGAGAATATTTTATTCCAAATTTGAATTTTTGTGCTGTATGATTACACAGTCAGTGCCATCTACGTAAGTTTTTGGAACTGTGTCTTTTAAAAATATACGGGTCGAATTGAGAACCTCCTCCTTTTTTTTTCATCGGTTGAAAAAGAGGTAAAAGTTATAAGTGACAGTGTACCAATTAACTACTCACTGAAAATCGATAGTATAAGTACTTACCTACTTAATTCTTTTTAACTTACAACAAAAGTAGGTACCTACCTACCTACCTAAGTCTATACAATTTAATAGTAACGATGAAAGTGTATTTTTATCGGATTTGATAGATTGGTTTTTCATTGGATATTTGAGCACAGACATTGTTTCCCTTTCTGTCCCATTCCCATTCTGATGATATATCGTGCGATCAAATATAATATCCGGTTTTCTCTTCTTTTTTTCACTTTGCGCTTTCTTCTATTAAATCTTTGTTTTGTTGCGGATTAGATTAAAAATTTAATATTCTTGACGCATTAATATAATAGTCGTAAGTACCTACGTTTCGTAAGAATTTCAAATACGATTTTAAAAAATTGAATGGGGGTAAAGTTCAGCGACTGAATTAAAAATCACTTTAACGGTGTACATTTGACAAGGTGATACAATCTTTACAATTTTGTCGTATTATATAGTGCTAGGTATTTTATAGTGCATGTTTTGGATGATGATTATATTTTTGGTTACAATATGTACATTTGTTGATTAGAAGTATGTAAGCAATATGAATATACGTGACGTGTTAATTACCTGAAAACCTTGTAAAATAAAATGACGTTTTGTCAGTGGTCTTTCGGCTGATAAGACGATGATTGTAATTTTGCTCTTTTTCAATATGACTCGCCCAAGACATGCCTAATAAAAAGAACCTGAAAATGCGAAGTAGACCGTATAGTAAGTCTCAATAGTCGAAATTTGAAATTTATATAAAATGGCGCCAAAACGCGCAATTGGTGGAAATTTTAGTAAAAAATTTATTTGCCTACCCAACCAATCACCGCGCCGCATACATTCAAACCTGAAACATTCGTTTTTTTTTCATACAGAGTGTCATTTTAAACATTACAGCCAGCCAGCACAGATTGACAAATTTATAATTAATCAATGTCGTTTAAGTTTTTTAACAATAACATTTGAATACGGGAGTTGTTACAAGTACGTATTAGCTATAAACCTACCTAATAACTCGTTTCCGGTAAAATATGTCGAATCGTAAGTACTTGAAGTAATTAGGTACTTAAGAAAGTTATGCGCTGTTTACCTTTGCTTAGTACCTACCTACATTATTCTAGCTAAGGCCTAATAACAGAGAAAAGTGGACTTCACGTCTATACAGCTGTCAGTGTTATTGTAACGCCAATGCAAAGAGAGTGTGGTTTCAATATCCGCTTATTGTCAACGGTGGCTGGAACAGGGATCATAGGACTAGCAGAAATCTAGGTCTAGCCCGCTGGAAGCGGCACTAAACCATTGTCATCAAATTTTTTTTATTACAGAGTGCACCGGGTATAATTATACACGTCAGTTTTATTGTTTATTGAAACGTTTTTATTATTGGTTATAAGTAGTTTTAATAAAGCTAAACAAAGTTCAATACACGCACAATAAATAGTAGCCACAGATTATCACTCATTAAGTTTTATAGGCGTGACAAGATATGGCAAAGGTTCTACACAGCTTACAGCCAACAAGTTTGACTACCAACATCGTTGATTGTTGCTTTCTCTCTCTACGACCAACATGGAGCCACAGAGGAAGTAATATGGAGCTAGGATCTCTTTGGTGGGCGCCCGTCGAACTTCCTGTCTACCAAGAAGCGGCGCAACAAGCTTCCCGCAACACTTAATTCAAATATAATTTTAAAACAAAATATTTAAAAGATTGTGCGAAGCTGAGGTAACAATAATACCATCAGGCATCTGTCATTCACATATTTCGTCTTTTTAGGGTTCCGTACGTCAAAAGAAGAAAATAGGAACTCTTATAGGATCACTCCGTTGTCCGTCTGTCTGTCTGTCTGTCTAACTGTCTGTCCGTCTGTCAAGACCATTTTTTATTCCTAGGATTTTGTTGTGAATGTTTCCTAAAGTGATTCTTATACTTTCTATCCGTAATGAGAATGTTTGTAGTTAGTCGTAGAAGCGCATATAGTCCCCGCGGAGTTTAATGTCAGCTGTGTGAAGTTGGCTGATTTCTGCGCAATGACTAATGCAAAGGTCGCTGTGCGGGAGTTTACTAGAGACGCTCATTCAATTTCAAGAAATGGTTCATTGAACAACCGGATAAAACTTTAAAGTTTTTGGACATCTCTATGTAGCACACTAACTCGCTTACGCACACATAGACTATAAACACTGTCAGCGATGTGCAAACAATTTGTGACTATATTCATTCGGCCGTCAATATATTCCGTGGGGACTAATACATTGCCTGTGAACGAATTACTAACTTTGCTAACTCATAATCTTAAGGTAGGTACCATAGCTTGCTTATGTATAGTCTATGGCGGCATGTCATGCATTACGTGCTGTCACTCATGCATGAACATCTAGCTGTAGTGATGGCGTGCATGACATGCAAACTACGTGCTGGCCGTTGCTTCACTGTACTGATTGATAGCAAGCATGATGGTCCATCATGCAGCATGACATTCACGTCAACGTTGCTCATGCAAGCATGATCGTTTTGGGACACTTTAAGATTATGAGCAAATCAATAGATTGCTACGCAGATTGCTACGCGCGCTACGACAGCCTTACGCAGATCATCGCTCCATCTAGCCGAGCACATCCCACACTATGCCTGCCCACGCGTGCACTCGACAACTCGTCTACCCCAGCGGTTATCGGTTCTCCGACAGATGTGACCAGCCCACTGACACTTCAACGTACTACGGGCCTTATTGAGCTATATCGAAGGCTTAGTTCTCTGGCGCATCACGTCGTTTCGAATTCAGTGTCTTCATAAAAACTCAGAGCATGGCTCTTTCCATAGCCCGTTGAGCGACTTTGAGTTTTCGGACTAGTTCCACTGTCAATGTCCACGTTTCGGCGCCCCGTACGTCATTTCATTACAATATTATCATCATCAACAGCCTATTAATGTCCCCACTGCTGGGGCTCAGACCTACCCTATCAACGAGGGTGTTCGGGCTATAGTCCACCAAGCTAGCCCAGTGCGGGTTGGTGGACTTCACATGCGCCTAACAATTTCTTCTTCGGCGTATGCAGGTTTCCTCACGATGTTTTCCTTCACCGTTTGAGAGCAGTCAGTAAATGTACTTAAGTTTCGAGAAAAAACCCATTGGTACATGGCCCAGCTGGGGATCGAACTCCGGACCTTTCGATATGATAGGCCGCGTCTTATCCCCTACGCCACTGACGCTCTCAATATACAATATTATAATTCGCATTAACTCTTCTATAGCCAACAACTTCTACATCGGTGTGAAGTGTTCAGAGTTGAGTGTCGGAATCATTCGACGGCGGTTTCGAACAATGCCTGACACGCGGCGATGTCTGCTGCGACCAGTCAAATGATTGAACCGGCCATACGGACGATGTCTTCAAGTGTATTAAGTAAACGCATGCATTCACTTCGTCTCAGTCGATAACGGATATTCGAATACTATATTTGTTGTATTATTTGTTATATTTATTTGTTGTTAGGTACGAGAATCTTTCGTAACCCGAGGCCCGGAGAGCATAAGCTTTGAAACTTGTTTTGTTTACGTCTGTCTGTCTGTCTGTCGGTAAAGGTATGAAGTTGAAATTAACATCAATTATTAAAGGTCTATAGTCTCTTGGCAGGTAAAAGGGTCAAGCTTCTAAGTCAACGAAATAAAAAGATACGGACATTTAGATCACATCAAATTGATTTTTTTGCGATTACAAATATACATGGATGAAATTAAGTTTGTACGGAACATTACACTTAGGGCGCGAATCCTACTCGCATTTGTCTGTTTTTTAGAGTTCCGTAGGTACCTCAAAAGTCTTTATATTACACAAAAAAATCTTTTTTTTCTTGTACCAACAAACTTATCTTTGTGTAATGAAATTTTATTAACGATTTTCTAATTATTTCTTTAATTAAGTTTGTACGGAACCCTCTGGGCGCGAGTCCTAGTCCGGTTTTTCTTTTTTATATATTTTATCAATATGTATAGAGCTAAAACAGAAGTTTCACATAAAAAAGCCCGCCAACGCGACGGTCGCAGGCACGTATCGATTCTCGAATACCTTGATTGGCTATTATTTTTTGATCCATTGTGTTTGTCCGAACACGGCACAATATTGGCTGATGGATGACGGATTGTGACGCAGTCACACAGGTTTTCCATTAATATTAAATTGTAGTTCGTTATAAATAATTTAATGTCGTGCATGCAAGAGGAGAGTCTCAGTGGGGAATATGCGGCCTAGCTGTCAAGAGGTCCGAGTTCGATCCCCGTCTTGCCATGTACAGTCGGCCGCACGTCAGTAGTGTTAAAATACCTTTGCCTTATGTTATAATTAAATTAAAAGACAACAATATTGTACTCCCTGCTCTCTCGCTACCATCAATAAAGAATGGTGGACGCCCAATTACGAAATTAGTTTATTTCTATTATCCTCCTTGCTAAATCAAACTAACTTTAACAAGTGGAAACACCTTGACCTTGAGCTGGCCTAGCCAGACTAGACTCTAGATTCCTAAGGAATTCCAATACATGAGAGACCTGTTTTTACTGGTTTTGTTTCCACTGACGTGCGTTCGACCGTACCAAAGGGTTTAATTGAAAACTAAGTAACATTTGACGTGTAGGAAAACATCGTGAGACAACATTCTTAGGCGCATCTGAAGTCCACCAACCCGTACTGGGCTAGCGTGGTGGACTATACCCGCATGCCCTCGTTGAGAGGGCAGGCCTGTGAATCCAACAGTGAGGACTTGATAGGCTGTAGATTGATATTGATTGATTGGTGCGAGAATTTATAAGAGATGTCATAGAGTACAACAAAAGATATCACACGTTAACGATATTGTTATTTTGTCGTATTCGCAAAACCTTACATAACGAACTGGTGTTACGATTGTGGTCGGATGTCAGCAAAAAATGACTGAAACTGAACGCGGATAAATTGTTAAAAATTTATGTGTTAGTTTTTGTGATGCAGCGCTATGGCAATTTTTATTTAATGGTTTCCATCGGGAGCCGCGCTTTTAATAAAATATTACTTATCTGCTGTGCTGACTGGACGGGTTATTCTAGCGAGCTTTTTCCGTGTTCTGTGGGTTATACAGCCGGTTCTATTCTGCTGGATATGGCATCGAATAGAATTTATTTGGTTTGATTTTATATTTGTATATTTATTTCATAACTCATCATCATCATTTCAACGTTTTAGCGTCGACTGCTGGACATAGGCCTTCCCTAACGAACGCCACCCCACCCGGACCTCTGCTCTCAGCATTCAGCCGCTTCCGGTCGCCTTCTTTAGGTCGTCGGTCCACCTGGTGGAGGGGCGTCCCACGGTCCGCGATCACTACTCCAGAACTCGTCTGCCCCAACAGTCGTCGGTTCTGCGACAGATGTGACCCGCCCATCGCCACTTCAGTTTGCTAATCCTTTCGGCTATGTCGGTAACAGTTCTCCGTCGGATCTCATATTTCTTAACTTTGATATAATTTATTAAGGAGGCACAAAAAACTGATATAAAACATTATGATAAAAAATACAAAATACAAATACTACGTGTCAAAGAGACCGCCCAGGGTCTGTCCTGGGCCAAAGGTACCGAAAACGCTAGCGGCATTGCCGCGCTGCACAGCTATCGATAACCTTTGGACCAGGAAAGATCCGGAGCGGGGGTCCCCTCCTCTCTCTTTGAGTCTGCGGCCTATGTCTCTGAAGGCCTTCGCCTCACTGCCCCAGGGCCCCGCTGTTTTATTTCTTAACTGCATTGTTTTAATCATCATCATATTATGAAATCATCAATATATGTATGAAAGCAGGGCCCTGTGCTGTTGGGTTTGTTGCTGTTTCTTCCCTTCGGCGACGTACAGGTGGAAACAGAGTAGTTTTAGTTTTAGACAGAATTGACATCAAAAAGAAAATATTGTAATCCAATTTTCGAATTTTGAATTTGAATTATCAGCCGTTCAACGTTCACTGCTGGACATAAGCCTGCCCAATAAACGCCACCATACCCGGTCTTCTTACCCAACGCCAAAACCAAATTAATTCAACAAAAAATGCAATAAATTCTTAGCGGCTAAGCTAGCCTAACGTAACGTGAGCAGGAGCTTTATAACGCCCTCTAAGTCGTGGACGTTTATTTAGCTCTATAAAATGCAGTACAGTGTGGCCGTATAATGTAAAACGTGATTATATCCAGTCTAGAAGGACACCAGAGTACCACAGGGCCGGACTTAGGTCACTTACCACTGAGGCTCAAAGTTGTCTGTGGCGCCCCCAATGATTAGTGATATTCTAAGCACTAAATAGTTAATAATGTGCTAATGTTGCCAATTGATGGCATTTCATTCGCATATTTCATCAACATCATCAACAGCCTATTAACATGTCCCCACTGCTGGGGCTCAGGCCTATCCTCTCAACGAGGGCGGCTATAGTCCACCACGCTAGCCCAGTGCGGGTTGGTGGACTTCACATGCGCCTAAGAATTTCTTCTTCGGCGTATGCAGGTTTCCTCACGATGTTTTTCCTTCACCGTTTGAGAGCAGTCAGTAAATAAGTACTTAAGTTTTGAGAAAAACCCATTGGTACATGGCCCAGTCGGGGATCGAACTTCGGACTTTTCGATATGATAGGCCGCGTCTTATCCCCAGGACCACTGACGCTCTAATCATTCATTCGCATATTTGATGAGACATATACACTCAGGAGAATGATTTTAGTTTTATTTTAATATAGGTATATCTATACTTGAAAAGGGCTAATTTTGCAATTACTACGAAAGAGACGGCATTGGTTGTTGAATTGATATTTCATTGCATTTATTATAATGAGCGAAAGCTGCGAAAATACGGCGCGAATAAAGCACAGATGCATTGGCGGATTAATAACGTATTTACAACCAATAACTACTAAATGTATTTTATTATTACAAGCTTTCATTTAATTTGGGTTCCTGTTTGTTTGTCAGTGAAGGAGGAATCTTCCGATCGATTTTTCGACCACTTTCCGTTAGCCAATAACGCATCCACCTTTGGTTCTGACAAAACAACCTACCCAATTTTATAGTTAATTTTAATCTCATCGCTAAAAGCAAATTTTTATTTAAGTACCTATAGTACTTCATTTGTAGTTTAGTTTTAGACTTACAGTTATTTTTATTTTTAATTAAGGTGCTACCTTTATTAAATGTACCTATAAAAATACATAAACAAAATAATGAGTATCTAGGTACTTATGTACTAAATAAGACTTTTATAGCAAAATTATTGAAATGACCCTTGTTCGTGCATTCCCATGATCCGACCCTGTAGAGTCGGTAGCCACTGTAGTCGTGCCTCACAAACAACGACCACAGCAATGCAAATTGCTAGAATAATTGAAATATTTTGCGGGAACACACCTTCTGAAACTAGCACTGTTGCAACGGGACAAGGTTTACATTCGAAGAGATGTTAATAGAAACGTCGGCATGATATTATTTGATGAGTGGTGAACGAGTGTCCTGAATATATTTGCAAGTGGTTTACATGTTATGCAAAGGTATGCTTTTAATGGTGGTCCTTGTTTTAAATTAGTTGCTTGCCAGGCACCGAGTCAGGTTTTCGTGGAGGGGAATTAAAACAATAAAGTAGGTAGGTAAGTGTTTTTTCATTACTCATACTCTGAAAGTAGGTCTGAAGTTGCCTGAGGAGCGGGTTGAAAGTAATACATCTCAGCCCTAGGGAGAATCGCTTTCAACTGACAGCTGTCAAATTATTTTAAAAAAACTAGTACTATTTTGACATTTCTATTGGACCATGTTCCAACTGTCTATACAGCCACTCAATTATAGCGCGATGTAAAATTGAAATAACATAAAGTTATGTAATAATTAAAGAATATATTTTTTAAAATGACTTAATTATAATTATTACTGTCAACTATTTCTTTAAAATTACATAGATTTGGGAAAAATATTTACCATTTTTTCAATGATGGAAATGAAAAATAATGGCAGAATAGCTGGCCGGCCACAGAAAAAAAACAAAGTAGATGGCAAAGCGGCAATCCGATCTTCATTTGTTTTTTCGAGTTGTATAGTTTTGTTTAAACTTCCGTATAGCAGAGATTTGTATTAACACTCATTTTATGTTTTTGTTTTTACTTTCAGTGTATTCTTAATGAAAAGCACAGTGTTTCCCTCGGGTTCAAGACTTATTTAGAGGTCCCTCGAACTATTGGCGCCCTCGCTACGCGTCGGGCGCCAAACCCCGTCTCGGGACTTAAATAAGTTACTTTCACCCCTGTGGTAACAATGTACTATTAATTATCCGTAGGTACTTTACTTGCCTCTCTGTGAGGCTTCGGTTGCTACATACCATCTAACACTTTAGCACAGCGGAAATAATAGTTACTAACTTAACTTACATTACTTAACGTAACTTAATGACTTTAGGTATACCACGTGCAAATTTTCAAACAAATCGTGTCACATAGTTTTTAAGAAAATTGATTTTTTTTGTAAAAAAAGCCTGGAAAAATACTCACAAATAGAATTTTTCATTCGATTGGCCTATTGGCGTAGTGGTAGTGACCCTGCCTACTGCGAAAAAGGACGTGGGTTCGATTCCCACCCGGGACCACACTTGTGTGATGAGCATAACTGTTGGTTTTCGGACTCTGGGTGTTTGTATGTATTTATTTAAAAGTATTTATGTATGTTTATCAGTTGTTTAGTACCCATTTACAAGCTTCGGCTTAGTTTGGGACTAAACAGCCGTGTGTAAAGTTTGTCCAAACATTATTATTATTGGTAAAGTATAAAGTTCTACTAACAGACAATATTCCTAGAATTCTTCACTTTAAATTTCGAATTCCTTTTGGAATCCGACAAGCATTACAATCGTTTGCACAACAAACCTGATTTGGCGAAGTTTTGAAGCCTCTCTCACGGGCATTAACTCGGTCTTATATCATAATCCCGTGCTAAGAAAGTTTTCCGAGACATACGGGGAAATGTCGTTAGACAATCCCTTTGTGCGTTATACAGGGTGCTTGATTTAAACTCTTAAGTAGTACCACTTTTACGCACCAAGAGTTTTGATGTGGAACACAACTGACTTCGGCTACAAGTTGAGAGATTATATCAGAAAAGCGTAACCATAGAGACCGGATACCTTGACTCGAAACTTGCATATAGCAGCACTCGTGAATGAATAAAACAAAACGCAGAAGATCGAAAGCTAATCTTGGAACAAGCGTCAACAAACCAATGATTAAAGAAACTAAAGGAGATGCCTATTCAACATATACATACATACATATTTTAATTTGATTTAGAACACTTTGACATGTTTCTGATTGGTCCATATCGCAATTATGACAATTAAAGTCCAGTAAATCTCACGACTCCCAGTAAATCTCACGAAAACACTGTATTTCACTGTAAACAGCATCAAACACAATATGGTGAATCGGCACGCTCAATGTAGTGCCAGGCCAATTGTCGGCCATTTTATGTTTTCCGAATCTATACTTATAATAAAGGAGTAGAAATCGTGTCTGTACTTTGAACAAATTTATAAAAAAATGAGTGTGGGCGATAAGAAAAGAGTAACAGAACACAAAAAAGTTTTTTTTAATTTTTTTGTCTTTCTGTCTGTCTTTCTGTCTGTAATCGCTAATCTCCGAAACCACTGAACGGATTTTCTTGCGGTTTTCACAGGTAGATTAAGCACAGCCTGGAGCAACATATATGCTTTGTTTCATTGAAATCGGATGACAGCGAAAAAGTTATCGTCATTTACAGATAAATCATATAACGTAACAAGACGATGTCATAGACATAGGAGACAGTGTTTTTTAACTAGGATAGGCAAGTCCGAAACCATAGGAGATGCAGGGAAAGTGTCTTATGACATAGAAACTTTTTGGTCAAGCGTGTGTTGTCCATAAAAATGAGACAATTTGTACATTTTTTTAATGCGGTTCGTCTCAGTTTCATGTAAGGGTGATCCTTATTATATTCTTCATTATATCCTAAAAAAAAATCTGAGTAGCAGAAGTTAGTCAAATTCAATAAATTGTTTTCTCATACAACGCTAGTGCAAAATAATTTTGTTGATTTTTTTTATGCGTATCGACTTAGTTTCATGTTAGAATCATTTTATTGTATCGGAAGAAAAGTAATCCAAGCAGCAGAACTTAGTCAAATTTAATAAAATGTTTTCTTATAAAACAGACCGTGCAAAGTACTTACTACTTATTCATGCATGCCACCTGAACTCCAGCTGCTCCGATTACTATGTCAAAATTGTTATCACGAAAAAATATCTAAATGTTCCTAAGACAGTTTACCTGTATCTCCTATGGTTTTGGTTTTGCCCATACTGCGTCCCAGTTAAAAAAAACACACGTTTAATAAAAATTGATATGAGAAGTCTTATTATGAGCAATAGAAGTGAAAACAACATTTTTTTTTATCTGGTCTTCACCAAATTGGATACGGTGTTCATAGTTTGTTCCTGAAGGTATACCTTAAAATATGGTGATTTTATCATTGGAAAATTATAACTAGACGATGTCTGTACATAGCAGAGATAGGTACCTACTTCCAAAATCCACGCGGACGAAGTCGCGGGCAACAGCTAGTGTATAAGTAGGTAGTTACTTTTGTCATTGCAACAAACACGTTTCACGTAAAACACTGGTTGATACCACCTCATTTTTATTTGACGAAAAAGTATAAGAAATTTCAATAGGTAACCTAAGTAGGTTTAAATAAAATCATTGGGCATAGCACAAACTGCGCAGAATATTACACCAAAACTAATATTCCTTTATGCATTCTAGGTCTGCGATTTTTCCAAAGATTACGTTGGTAATTACGTTTCGCTGAAGACTTTCTGCTTCGTGTAACCTTAGAACGTAACCGTTGCATTGTCGCTTGCACGGAGACGATTTATTTGGCTCACGTCCATTCCGGAACTTATTTGTGCAAAATAGCTTTTACTCTGAAATAGAGGAGAAAAGAATGCAAAAATATGTAGGTGGAACCTTTTAGAACTTTTCTAACGGGATACAAAGAGATTGAAATTCAGTTTGAGTGAGTTTCGAATGATATAAGTGGGTAGGAAAATGCTTCTGTTCAATGATATACAAAGCTACCTACCTACCTATACAATTCTAAAGCCAGTCATGATTCCTTTGAAACATTTTTGCACGTCCATCCTTTCAAGAGCGTCAGTGGCGTCGGGGATAAGACGCGACCTATCATATTGAAAGGTCCGAAGTTCGATCCCCGGCTGGGCCATGTACCAATGGTTTTTTCTCGACGAAAACTTAAGTACATTTACTGACTGCTCTCAAACGGTGAAGGAAAACATCGCGAGGAAACCTGCATACGCCCAAGAAGAAATTCTTAGGCGCATGTGAAGTCTACCAACCAGCACTGGGCTAGCGTGGTGGACTATAGCCCGAACGCCCTCGTTGCGAGGGTAGGCCTGAGCCCCAGCAGTGGGGACATGTTAATAGGCTGTTGATGATCCTTTCAGGAAACTTAAAATCTTCGAATTATGCTGTTTCCGAATGTTTGAGAAAAATTAACCGCTTTACTGTTATTCTCGCCGCGACGTCGACAGGTTGATTAAGTGTTGTTGTTTTGTAAATACATTAATGCATCCCCCGCGGTATATTGCTCTATGTTTCTAAAAGCAAATCAAAAACTCTACTAAAGTTATTCGGCCTTGTTTCGAAACCAATATCAGTTGCTCGTCACACTCCATCCCCAAAGGAATGAGCAGGATGAATAAAGGGTACTTATTTCATCAGGGTCGGACTCAAATTTGGTTTGCAGGGGGTCTGTCCATTGGTGTTCACTGTTGATGAGATTTCGTCCTAATCAAGATCAGCTTTTTCTCAAATTTTATTACACGAGTTTCCAAAATTAAAAATGCCGGATCTGTAATGAAAATTAAAAGTAGCCATTATTGTCTGTCACATCTCACATATTTAATATTGCCTGACATTTTTTTTTTACAAAATACAAAATATTGCCGAGTAGCGCGCTTTAACACGGGCAACGCGCAGTTTTCATTTATAAAAAAATGTTCCACATTTCATTTCAATCGGTTCAGTAGTTTTCGAACTAGCGGATCGACCAACAGACAGACCAATAAAAAAACATCGCTATGAACGTATAAAAAAAAAGACGTAGTTAGTTTTATTTGGGGGTCATGACCCTATGTAGCAGTACTACGTCTCATGTATTCGGACATCCACTCGGGCGTCTCCGGAAAGAGACGTGTCGCGGCTTGTCTCAGAGGACGCTGCGGAGTGCAATTTCACGGTACGGAACCACGGCGGCGTTTTCAGACAACTCCAGCCTCGCCGCCGGAATAATTTTTGTATGCAATCTGGAATTGTCGAGATGTAACAGGACGGAAGGAGAAAAGATACCTATAAGCAGCGCCACGGCCGAAATTTTGACAAAATGAATTTCCCAAGTCACTAATTATAATCAAAAACCAACGGTCAGCGTCGCTGGCGTAGTAGGAATACGCGGCCTGTCATGTCGAGAGGGCCGAGTTTGAGCCCCGGTCGTTCCATGTGTACTAATGAGTTTTTTTCGATACCTGTTGTACCTGTTCGACTGGCCTGTTGGCGTAGTGGTAGTGACCCTGCCTACTGCGCCAAAGGTCGTGGGTTCGATTCCCACCCGGGACCAACATTTGTGTGATGAGCATAACTGTTGGTTTTCGGATTCTGGGTGTTTATAAGTATTTAAGTATTTATTTAAAAGTATTAAAGTATGTTTATCAGTTGTTGAGTACCAATTTACAAGCTTCAGCTTAGTTTGGGACTAAACAGCCGTGTGTTAATTTGTCCAAACATTATTATTTATTTACCTAAGTACATTTACTTTGCTCATACGCCCTCGGTTTGAACCGGGGATTAAAACAACTTACCTACGTATTTGTTCAAGTTTTTAAGTCCGTAACATTCCGCTACAAAAGGCTTTTGTATAACTGTAGTCTAAGAAAACTACAATCGACTCGCGCATTAAATCCTACGGTTTATTTTTCTGTTCTTATGAACATTGACATCGTTTTACTTATTCTATGCAGGTAACATCGCCTTTACCGCAACTTTATACTGAATAATTAATAAAACATACAAAAATGTGATGATAAATTGGGAATTACCTATGATTGTTGAAAAGATTTGAAGATGAATACGGTTTTGTTTTTATTTATGACTAGCAGACCCCCGCGACCTCATTCGCGTTATAAGACGACTATTTGAGCTGTTCTTTCTTTCTTTCAATACTTCAGACCAACCAACCAAGCCGCGAACAAACGCGCGAACAAACCAACCAACTCGCGAACAAACGCGCGAGACGCGCGAACAAACCAACCAAATAACCAACCAACCCGCGAACAAACGCGCGATCAAACCAACAAACCCGCGAACAAACGCGCGAATAAACCAACTAACCAACCCGCGAACAAGTACTTATCTACTACAGAATCAGAAAAAAATTGGTGTTGTATTTAATGCGATTTCTTCTAACAATTTTATTTATGTTTCCTGGACTAAACCGATTTTTTCAAGTTTTCCCTCTCTAACCTTTATGGCGAGTTCACTCCCCACGTTTTCTTTTCGTTCGTTCGTTTGTTTTTGCCCATAGCTGTATTCGTCTTCATTTCTCACTCCATTCTGTCAAATTCTGTCGGTTGGAGTACCTTGAGACTTCTTCAGGTTTCCCAATTGGTCATATAATTGAATTGTGTTTGAGATAACGATTGTTTTTTGTTGTATTACAATGTTTGTATTAAACGATTTTTTTACAAGTATAAAATATTTTTTAAATTCGGGAATAGGTAATTAATTAATTTTTTTTATTAATTAATCAGTTTAAAAAATTATGTGTTTAAACATGATACTATATCGTAATGTTTGGTAACGCTCAATTCACGTGACCCAATAGCAATTTTATTGTAGTACTGAAATGCTCACTCGAGAAAGTTATCTACAGGGTTGAAAGCTAAATTAAAATATAACTAACCATAGATTCAAGAACCAACCTCTCGCCCTTACGGTTATTTTTTTTAACATAAATAATTAACTCGTAAGCTATAAATGCCGCCATAGGTCCCTTTTGATTGAAACTCCACGTAGGTGTAAATTCATAGCAAGAGACTCAGCTTCGTCTCACCATGGCATCACTTGCCCCTTTTGAAAGCGTAATTCACGTCAAAAGGATAGAACCAAGTGATATAGCAGCGTATGAAAGCAATGTTTAAAATCCTGCCCGTCGCAATTATAACGGACAAACACGAATTTCCGCTGATTGGGAATGTTTGGGCGCCAGTCCGCGCGTGTCGCCCGCACGGACTAACGAACCAATCGCCGTGCTCCAAATGTGAGAGGCCGTTAATGCCTTGCTGTAAATGGGAATCGAATTACAAAATTAAAATGGTCCTCTCCAGAGCAAAATTAACACTCAACCAACCAACAGCCTTATGTCCCTGGATACCTATAACCCTGTGTCCCCCCCACAGGTCTACCCTCTCATCGAGGGCGTACTTATTACTACTATAGACAGAACATATAGACATACTACTAATATAGACAGAATAGTTATAACAGAGTAGTTTTAGTTTTAGACAGAATTGACGTCAAAAAGAGAATATTGTAATCCAATTTTGAATAAACGAATTTTCATTTTCTGTTTTTTTCTCCGGGGTCTGAAGGTTTCCTCACGATTAAGCAGGTATGGCTCAGTTATTTTAAAATTGTTTAAGTAGTTAGGTTTATAAATTTTAATATAGATTTTGATCCTTTTAGGTAGTATGTAATTTTACTTATAGATAGAGACGTAGGTAGACGTTTACAATAACCGCAAACTAAAACCCTTGGGATGAAGTTATGGCAGCCGAGCGGGCGTTGCGATTCAATAAAGAATTGAAATGTATTTTCCGATGGAATTGTGTTGCGTGTTGGGAATTGCTGCCTTGATTACTGTTATACAGGGGATACCTAACTGTTGAAAGGCGGTTGTTTCCGAAAGGCGCGAAATGAACCCGTCAGTTCGATTTCGTCCACCTCAATAACGCGCCCATTTCCTAACTCGTTCACTTTCCTAACTCGTCCATTTCTTAACTCGTTCACTTTACTAACTTGTGCACTTTCCTAACTCGTTCACTTTCCTATCTCGTCCATTTCTTAACTCGTTCACTTTACTAACTTGTGCACTTTCCTAACTCGTTCACTTTCCTAACTCGTCCATTTCTTAACTCGTTCACTTTCCTAGCTCGTCCATTTCTTAACTCGTTCACTTTCCTAGCTCGTGCATTTCTTAACTTAATCACTTTCCCAACTCGTCTATTTATTGACTCGTTCACTTTCCTAACGCGTCCATTTCTTAACTCGTTCACTTTCCTAACTCGTTCACTAGGCGGCCCAACAACAACGTTTTTAGTTTCATGACATGTAAAAAATACTGTCTTGTTATGTTACGGGTGCAGTTTGATTTTTGTGGCTTATTGAAATTGCTAACTTAGTTATTCAACCGATGAGATTTTCCGATACACAAACTTTTATAGAACGAAGCAGTAGAGTAATTGAATTCCAGCCCGCTAGCAGCAACGGCCCCGTTGCCAATTAGTCTACATTTAACTACTAAAAATTGTGTTTCGGGCAGCATCTTTATTTATTTTGCCGTATTTTTTTATTATTAATCACAGGGAGTTTTTTTTCATACCTTTTGTTTTCATTTCATATTTTTAGAAACGCACAAATTGTAGCAAATGTTTAGTCTGATGGATTTTCTACTAGGGGGTCTGCTGGTTGGAGGTTTATTGAAAGGAAAGAATGCTATCTTTTTAGAATTTATCTTCACCGTTGATTGTTCTCCCTCTATAATCTTTACAAATTGAGTTCGCAACTGGTGATGAGTGAAGTGACTATTGCTAAACCGAGATAGTGGTATTTCGGTTATAGTCACATATTGTGACCCCACACATCGTGTTCCAAATAAAGTAAAATAAAAATGAAGTAGTATATTTAATGCAAAAAAAGAAAATCTACATTTTCATTAAAAATTCCTTTCATACAACTTTCCTTTGGCACAGTTCGCTTCTCTATTCTATTGTCCGTTCATTCAAGAGTGTTTGTCATGTTGCAGTTAAACTACAAACGGAGCCGGTGAGTGGGAATTTTTGAAGATGTACACGATCACATAAAGGCCGTGCTGGGGCCGCGCCAACCGGCCAATTGTTTTGCGTCGACGAGCCTTTTGTGGGTAGTTTGAGAACAAAAGTGCGGTTTGCACGTTGTTGGGTCGCCAAATTAATTCTTAAGTATTTGGAAATGGAATAGTGGAACGTAACGGTGCGTTTACACATAGCATGAATAACACGAATTTGTTTTAACTATAGGGCTGCGAGCAAGTCTATCGATATTTTAATAGTGACCTCAAAAACTACTCAGTCTCAAATATCGATAGTATCACAAAAATGACAATATAAGTTGTAACGAGGCGTTATAATCTTTTAAGCTTGTAATGTGTTTGGTAAATAATTCTCATTTCATTGTTTTCCCTAAAGTTTTAAGAAGTGGAAAAGCCCACTTTGTTCATTATCATTCTGATTATAAATAATCTCTAAACATATTATATTAATACACAGACAGACAAACCGTAACACAGCTATTACAACGTATTTCTAAACATCAGACGCTTCGTTTTCAAATTAAAACATGGTAGGTACCTACGTCTACGAACCATTTACATATTGCATTCTTTCAACCCTTTCCCGGCGCGATACATACAAAACGCGATTTTATTTCCCAGTGCTTGTTAAATGGCAGTATTCCCACGAAACTAACGGTAATACTGGCTGGAAGGGCAGGGTTACCAGTGGGTTTAATTTGAACACTTTTAAAAGAATTTTTATTTATTAATTCTGTCTTTATTGGAAACGAATCACATGAAATCGAAAGTGTGTCAGGATCGTTCTTTCTGCATTCTCATTTCAAGAAAGGATTTGTATATTATGTTAGGTAGTTAACCTAAGATAAAGATAGACAAAAAATAATGTTAAGATAGTCAATCGACGAAATATCTAATTCAGTATTAAATTTGTACAAAATCGTTCTCGTGCTTTTCACTTATCGTTACCGCACTAGGGCTTTTTTACCTTTAAGTTTTTTTTAGAAAAGAGTTTTTAAAATGTCAAACTATTATTTTTGTTAACAAATTAACATTAATGTGTGTTATTACATAGGTACATAAATGTTCAGTTTATTATATTTTGAATATTAGACTGTTTGGCGGCTTCGCCTTCCCTGTGCAATCCAGCCTCGAGTCATCGAGTGTAATGACCAACATAGCTCGCACTTGTATCCTAATGTACTTGCTTATTATCCAAAATTTAAAAAAATCTGCCTGCTGGTCACACTGGGCGGTTAATATTCCACGTACCCCAAAGCGAGCTAGCAACGTGCCTCGACTTGTAACGGCTACTTGCCTATGCCATGTCTTTAATAGGCGCAATAAATTGAATATGTAGTTGTAGGGTACATTACCATGCCAGTAAAATGAACTGGGCACATGTTTTTAAACTGTGCTTCAAATTTTGGTCTTGTTCCAGTGTGCGTGCAATTGGTATTTTAGTAAGTATCTAATAAATAAAAATATTTTAAGGTTCAAAAGTTAATTCCGAAGTGTTCAAACCGAAACCGTCTGTCTCTCGGTCTATCGGTCGGTCTGTCTTCCTGTTCGAGGTATTCAATTTGTAGGTCTTCTGCAGATCAGGTCTTTCGCGGAAGAAATTTAGGTCATTTGCGTATCGGGCCTTTTGCGTAAAAGGTACTTTACGAATGAAAGCTTGCGTTTTGGTTCTGGCAGTATGCGTCGAAAGGGTTGAAATAGCTTTCACTTAAGTAAACCAAGTAACAAATGAGAACAAGTAACAATTTTTAGTGGTCTTAGTAGGTACTCAAAATTCTTTGCATTGTTTATTTATTGCATCAGGGGACTAAAACCCATTTTTTTTGTAATTACAATAAAAAAAAGAAAAAAAAAATTGAAATTATAAAGGCGTGTGAGGTAACACTATTCGTGAATAAAAGAATGTATTTTTTCGCTCTTTCTTTTTTAGAGTTCTCAGTTTCCCAAAACGACAAAATAAATGAGTATGATTAAATTAATCCATCTTATTATATGTATTTGTTATATCTACGCTGCTCATTTCGGATCATATTTCCTATGAAACCCCGAGCACTGGGTGACTTAGTACTACAATTCATAGAGAAAGATACATTTAATGAGTGTAATGTGGTATTCTGAGAACTTTACCTTAAATTACGTAGGATTTAAAGTTAAGTAAGATATTATAAGCATGTCCGCGGGGCACCGTAATTAAATTAAACGAACTTCGCATGCAAAACAGGCAGCCTTCATCGTTTTCGGGTTAAAACATCTATTATACGACTTTATAAGGACTCCCCAGTGTATAGGGGGCGTCCAGGGCCGGACTTAGGGTGCGAACCGGGGGTCTAGATAGTCATTTATTTTAATTCATTATTCTGTTACTTTATTTGATTGTCACGTGTCATATTTTGTACGTTCTCGATTTTTCCTTCATGGATACAATGAAGTGTTGTTATTATATTAGTATGGTTAGGTGTAAAGATGGGCTTGCCATAATGTGCCATTTTATCTACTTTATAATTTCTTTTCCAGCACATCCAACCAGGGTTCTTCTTTTAAGTAAATGAATAAACATTTCATAAAGTGGATTTTCCAAGTGTGCCTGGATGGCCTAATCCGAAAATGTCCGAAAGTATAGGGAATAGCGGAAAATACTCAGTCTCGGGGCCAAATTTGATGTAAACTAAAACTCCATCTAGTTTACGTAGGTACACTGCTACAAATAGATCTGCCACAATAAGAGCTGAAATATAAAATAAAATTTGGTTATCAAGAGAAAATCTTCACATCTCCAAATTTAGACTGTGTTTTCGTGAGATGGGGGTCATGTATTCCGTGATCCTCCACCTGGATGCGCGTCTATAGCAGCTCCAATTTATGCTTAAACTTAACTTAAAGGAAACCATAGGAGCCATAATGGTTAAGCTCCAACACAATTGTGTAGGCATATTAAAATTAAATTTTAATTAATAAGAGAGTTCAAAGAAAGGAGGAAGTTTAATTTAGGATTTCTAGTTAAGGGATCGAGGCTGGTACACATTGTTTTGAGCGAAGACTAATATTGCTTTGATTTAATTTTGCGTAAGATTTACATATGAACCGGTATCTGTCGCCTTGTCGCCAGCAATTTCTGTATATCTGCCATTGACAATCCAACAATAAATAAAATAATCCCAGTATACTATTATGAATCCGAAAGTTTGTGAGTTTTTATGTTTCTGAACGGATTTCGATGTGAGACTATTAGCATAGGGTAAAACTCTGTAATACGCCCCACTTGACAAAACGCCCCACTCACCTAGCACGCACACTAACAAAGCTACGCAGCACACGAATAGAAACGCAAGTGGCTATAAAACGTAGAAAACAACTTGTCGGGCGACTGATAGCTACTTGCGTTTCTATTCGTGTGCTGCGTAGCTTTGTTAGTGTGCGTGCTAGGTGAGTGGGGCATTTTGTCAAGTGGGGCGTATTACCGAGTTTTCCCTATGCTAAATAGTCTCACATCGAAATCCGTTCAGAAACATAAAAACTCACATACTTTCGGATTCATAATAGTATATTGGGATTATTTTATTTATTGTTAGATTGTCAATGCTGGTCTCTGTAACATTATATTTTCCGAAATATTTTGGGAAAACAAAAAATATTACGGATCGAGCACATTTCATTCATCTTTATTTTTAAGTTTCCATAAACTTTGTTGAAGGTTCTTACGGAAAGAAAATTTATTAACGCGGTAGTAGTCGCGGGGCGTTAGCTAGTTGAAAATAAATAAGGATCCCTCGTCGCAAACCGTCACTAATATAGGTAACATTTTATCATAAAAATCTCAGAGGGCCACGACAGACGACATTGGAAGCGAAAAAGTGACAGCACCGTCCCAAATGGATTCCATTAATCTGGGTCCACGGACAGTTCTGTCGGCACAGACGCCAAGTTATCTCCAGCCATCTTAGTTTCTCGTACGTGATAGTTTCTTTGTTGTTTTTATTTTGTGTACCTAAGATAAATCTCCTGGTCTGTTGACTTTTTTTACGGAATAAGTACAGTCAAGGTTCATAAGTGCAGTAGAAACTAATTGTCATTTTTCTGTACAACGGTGCACACGAAAATATTAAAACCAAACAATTAGACGTTCGGAGTTCGATCCCCAATGGGTTGTTTTATCGAAACTTAACTACATTTAATGACTGCTCTCAAACGGTGAAGGAAAACATCGTGAGGAAACCTGCATACGCCGAAGAAGAAATTCTTAGGCGCATGTGAAGTCCACCAACCCGCACTGGGCTAGCGTGGTGGACTATAGCCCGATCACCCTCGTTGAGAGGGTAGGCCTGAGCCCCAGCAGTGGGGACATGTTAATAGGCTGTAGACAATTAGACGTAACTAACCACCCTAGTCAATAATGTATTTTAAACCTTACTGTCATAGCAATAATTCATCAATTCATCGTAATATCCAGGATATATTAGTGTATCTATGTCTATTGTGTCTGGGTACAGAAATAACTTCATTTATCAGAAGGTCGTAAGTGAAACATGTATCTCAATCGAATAAATTGCGAAACTGCTACTGCCTGCATTAAAGAACGCTACTGTACATTAGGTTTGGTAGGTACATTAGTAAACGGGCAGAGAGCCTAGGCTCGTGGCCGCTGTGCATGAATACAACGCGTTCGTTGCCCTCCTGAGATAATTTGCAGCCTAGTTGTTGGAATCTCTGGTCACATAATTTATGAATGGCCTGTTGGCGTAGTGGTAGTGACTCTGCCTACTGCGCCAAAGGTCGTGGGTTCGATTCCCACCCGGGACCAACATTTGTGTGATGAGCGTAACTGTTGGTTTTCGGATTCTGGGTGTTTGTATGTATTTAAGTATTTATTTAGAGCGTCAGTGGCGCAGGGGATAAGACGCGGCCTATCATATCGAAAGGTCCGGAGTTCGATCCCCAGCTGGGCCATGTACCAATGGGTTTTTTCTCGAAACTTAAGTACATTTACTGACTGCTCTTAAACGGTGAAGGAAAACATCGTGAGGAAACCTGCATACGCCGAAGAAGAAATTCTTAGGCGCATGTGAAGTCAACCAACCCGCACTGGGCTAGCGTGTTGGACTATAGCCCGAACGCCCTCGTTAAGAGGGTAGGCCTGAGCCCCAGTAGTGGGGACATTAATAGGCTGTTGATGAAGTATTTATTTAAAAGTATTTATGTATGTTTATCAGTTGTTGAGTATCCATTTACAAGCTTCGGCTTATATTAGTTGTGACTAAACAGCCGTGTGTGGATTTGTCCAAAACATTATTATTATTATAATTATCTAGATTATGCGTTCACACAAATTCAACTGAATCATGATATTATGCAAAAAGGATACCAGACACATTTTCTCAATTTCTATTTTACTACTACTACACTACTATTAAACTATATGTGGTTCTTTGCAAATCATGATCATAAATACACAATTGCACTTGAAATACGACCGTAAACCAAAGAGCAGTGTGATTGAATTGTCGAGACATAAAGCCTGTTCAATTTCTAATTTAATTAATTAAAAATAATTATTATAATTATCGCTCTTTACCTACCTTATACACAGCAGTTACCTATCAAAAGATTTGTGATAGGATATCAAATTGTATACCTACAACAGTAAAAGATACTTGGGATTGATAAAGAACTAAACAATTAGGAGCAGGTAGATAGCTACCCAAAGTAATGTAAATAAATATGCCTAATGTAAATATAAAATACAAATTAATCGCCATTCAGACCTGATTGCCTTACAGATTAAAATAGGTAGGTACATTAAATCTCGCTTTTCATTAACCAATCTTAACATCAACATGAAAGGCAATGAAATGGCAAAGGACTCGAATCGCTTTATCCTGAAAATTATTGACATACCAATAAATTATTTAAAGCCAAAGAAATTTTGTGGCTTCATGCCTCTAATCTGGATTTGAAAAGGTATTTTAAGTCTCACAACTGTTTGAATGAACTTTGTAATGAATTAAGACTTATTTTGATGATACAATCCTATTATAAATGTCAGATAGTAATCTTTAAAAGATCTAAGACATTTTTCGTGTTTTGCAGTTCGATTTTGAATAGGTACTCAAAGTATTATCATAAAATGACTCTAATGTAACTTAATTACTGTTTCCTCACTACCTATACCTACTTAAAAAGACGATAGCAGAGTGAACGTTCACTCTGAGTGTCCGAACGCGATTTTAAGACCATGTGAACTAGACTTTTTTTATCTGGTTCCGTCTTGTAAATACTACTACATAGTTTAATGTCATTTTCGTCCACAAAATTTTACAGGAACATAAAATATGTTTTTTTTTCCAAATATTTTGATCGATTCGATTCCCGGCTCGACGGGTGGTTTCTTTAAAAATCTTTGAATACATTCTACTTATTTTTGAAAATAAAAGAATGTTTCTTTTATGTTCGAAGATCTTTCTGTAAGGATAACAAGTATATAGGTATAGTGGTTGGGTAGGTAGTTATAGGGTAGGTAGGTACTTACCTACTATCCTCCAGTACCTTACGGATCGTTTATTTCAGCCTGTATAATTTTGTATTTAAAAAACACATTGACAAAATACGACCCATAAAAAGGTATATTATATCAAAATCCGTTCAAGGCATAGGTTTAGTATAGTAACCATAGATTTGCAATCAGCGTATAGCATGAAATAGCAATAGTCTTTTACCCCAATAATTTGAGAAGACGCTTCTTATATGGCGCGATCAAACTGAACAAACACTATCTATTTTAGTCGGGCTGTTGTTTGTTGGGGGGCAGTTGGTATGTACCAACATACAAACAAACAAATTCACATACGTAGGTAGAGATAGAAGATTTTATATCTGTCTTGCTTACTCTTACCACTTTTGTAATAAGTGTGTCCCTCTCTGATTATTATTCTTATTTTAGTGCGTCCTCTATTGTATCTCTCTTTACAGTTCACCATCTAACAGTCACTAACACGAGATACCTATACTTCTCGAGATCTTCATTTCGGATGACGGCTCTCAAACATAAAACCGCTGCAACTCGGCAACTATTGATCCTAGCCTACTAGTTTGTAAAGAGATTTTCATTTCGGATGACAGCTGATACGACGGTACTTTTGAATGCTGTGTGCCTTTATATGTGCGGATTACAAAACGAATAAAAACTGTGACTATTCAAATAAACACGACGGGCGATATAAAATGTAAACCTGTCCCGAATTCCGCTCAAATGAACACGCCAGGCGTTGGAGGAGCTTGTAATATCCGGCTCGAAGCGGATTTTAGAAACCAGATGCCCGGGTTTGCACAACACAGACGGATAAAACACACGTAGGATATTACGAACACTGGTTTAATACACTACTTATATATTTTTTTGTATATAAGTACGTTTGTTGCCTGTATTATTAGTGCAAAACCGCTAGTTCTGGGATCAGGCGCCGGAGTCTGACGCACTTCTTTTGGTTTCTTTATAGTTCGGAAGAAGTTGACATTCTAGAAAGTTGTTTTCTTGGAAAGTTGACATTTACTAATATATATTCTGTGATTATAGGAAGTTGTCACACAAAACACCGAACTAATATGTACTAGTACGTAGTACATATTAGTTCCATGCACCCGACATATCACTACTATAAGGGCTTCTTTCATCGCTTCCTGATATTGTTACAGATAGTAATCTTAGTGATAAACTAATCTATCAGATAAATCTGTGTGATATACTATATAAAATATATAAGATATAGGCAATCAGATACCTGTGAAACCAAAAAAACAGGCTATCTGTCAGATAACCTGCAGATAGGGTATCTGGGACTTTATCAGCAAGCGGTGTAAGAGGCCCTAATACTCATATAATACCTATTTACTACTGAACAGACCAGTAATCTTTAGAGTAAATACATAATGAATATACTAACTAATTCCTTTGACTATTTTAATACAACTCATGTGCGCTTTTCCTGAGAAACGAATTAAGTTTCGATGATAAGAAGTACAATACGTTAATTCAGCTCACGAATAAGCACCTGAATCAAGTTTCTACAACAATTTTATTCAGCCCTGCCGTTTGAACAATAAATAAACCCGAAAATGACTTCGATTTGGGGTTGAAATTTGTATCAACAAAAATTTGATCAGCCGTTGTTGCACCAAAAAAAACTGAAAATGACTTTGATGGTTTTAAACATTTTGCAAGTTAGACATTGTAACTTTTAGGCATTTTGTTTTATAGGCAAATTGCTTTTAGACTGTAACTGTTGCCAACGTTTAGGAACGTCAAAAGGGCAACGGCTGTTAAGCCTGTACAGCCTTATATATGAAAAAGGGCAACGGCTGTTAAGCCTGTACAGCCTTATATATGAACTACTACAAGACGATATGATCATAACCAGTTAAACCTACTGTCTACCAAGATAATTTAATAACCATGGCACCGAATACCGAAGCTAGCACTTATTCAAATAAATGTTTTCAATAAAATGAGCCGTCGAGATTTTCAACGGTTATAAATCGCCAAACGATGAAAAGCGACGTGCATGGTAGATCGCCTCGCATTTTTCACTCGTAATAGTATATTAGAAAATTATTCACCGACAATAGTAGCCGGACCCTTTGGCCCAGTGTCAGCAGATTAATGGGCGTGTCTTTCCATTTTCAGGGTTCCGTAAGTTTTGTGTCGATTTTATAAACCATTTTCATTGTAATTAAAATAACTAAAGTAACGATTGAAAATCAGATATCTTCTATGTAAGTAGGTAGGTACTCGTATACAAAGTCCGCACGGAAATACGATACCGATCGCAATGAGCGATTTTGTTGGCAATTTTTTTTAAATTTGATTTTACGGCTGGATACAAAGTCCTTCTAGACCAGTAGTAGTTAATATTCAGAAAAACCGGCGGTTACAGCACGGCGGTTACCAATGATTTATCTTCTGCAAGTTGTAACTGTATTTCCTTTAGTTGTTCATTATAGTACTTAAATTGTTTTTGTTCTCCTGTAACAACAGAAGCGTTAATGTGGACATTGCAAAGTATACCTAATGAGCTATGTACTGAATGAACCTACCTACGGAATCCTACGTTCATAATACAGAATCGTAGTTGCTTTTTCTACCATTCGTATTCCTTGGCGTTTGCTTTTGAACGCCTTTGTGAAAACTGTTATCTGTGGAATCTTATAGCCTCAGTCTAGCAGGCTTTGCGTTACTGTCTGAGATGTGTCATATTTTAGATGTGCTGGAGTTATTTCAGTCGGAAGTTGAGCTCGTATTTTACTGGATTGTGCTCTGTACTACCATGAGTTTACAACGTCAATACTCGCTAGCGACTACTTTAAAACTATCTATATCTATACAGCACTATTATGTATTTACGTAGTCGTTAGCTGTATCGACGCTGTCAATTTTCCAATTGTCGCAAAAATGTGTTCTATTCTATGTACATAGATAAATCGATTTATGTACATAAATCGATAACACAATAACAAAAAAAACACATATCTCAAACCACTCGCTTCGCTCGTGGAATCGAATCCTTCCCTTACTCAGGTTTCAAATTCAAATTCAAATTTAAAAGTATTTTATTGCATGTAAGTACACTAGGTACATTTATACAACGTCAATTTTTTATCTACCACCGCCTCCAAGGTGTTATATAGAGCTGGGAAGAAGAAGCGGCGCAACAAACTTCCGCAACACATCTTTTAAAATCAAGTTTGTACATAACATTATTTTGTAAAGATTGTGCGAGGCTGAAGTAACATTAACACCAGGCATCTTTGTCATTTAGATAATCGACTGTTTTATAATAAGCTTTCTTACAAAGTTGTTGTTTAATGTGAGTCTTAAATTTTCTGTCATTCATATTTAAGATTTCTTCTGGTAGTTTGTTGTAGAAGCGTATACATTGCCCCGTGAATGATTTACTGACCTTACTAAGCCTTAACTGTGGTGGTACAAGTTTGTTTTTGTTTCTTGTAACATAAGCTGTGTTCATATCACAGTGCCTCAAAAAGAGAGATATATTTTTGCGGACATACAAAATATTCTCAAAAATGTATTGACTGGCAACGGTTAATATATTAATTTCTTTAAACTTTTCTCTTAATGATTCTCTACAACGTAAATTATAGATCGCCCTAACAGCTCTCTTTTGCAAAATAAAGATGGTTTCTATATCTGCCGCTTGACCCCACAGTAGGATGCCGTATGACATGATGCTGTGGAAGTAGCTGAAATAGACTAATCTCGCAGTAGCAATATCTGTTAATTGTCTAATTTTCCTAACGGCGTAGGCGGCCGAGCTTAGTCTGCCAGCTAGTGAAGCTATGTGGGGCCCCCATTGAAGAGATGAGTCTATAGTTATACCTAGGAACACCGTGCTTTTGATAAATTCTAATCTTTCTGTACCTAAAGTTACATTATTAACTACATGTCTTACATTTGGTAGGCAAAATTTAATACATTTAGTTTTCAATACGGTACTCGCGACAAATAACAACTTTGCAGCCTTGCAACAAATAACTACACTTTCTCCACATTCCTGACATTACATAATATGTCCACGTCTAGGATTATTAGCCTGGGGGATGTGACCAGACATGAAGCCCTATTTCTTGGGCCCTCCGCCCTCCGGCTTGGACCCAGGGAGTGTGAAAGTGAAAAAATGAATACGGACACCGAAACTATCCAAAACGCTTCGGTTGCGTCACAACAAACTCTGTTATTGAGTTTTACTTTTGACGCTGTGATGGATTGGTACGGATAATTCAGTTAGAGTTACATTAACATCATTAATTCTAGCTTATCAGCTAGTAAGTATAGGCTATACAGCGATAAAGAGATTCATAAGGCTTTTAAAAATAATAAGTATGTAAATATACAAGGCAACTACTTGACTGTTCATTAGAAATAAGAATTCTGAATTTATATTTATAATGACCATCGCCACAGATTATTTAATAACTGGAAAGTAGATTTAATCACAAAATAATAAAGTATAATTAATGGGAACAATAAAACCGTAAATAAAAACAACTTAAAAACTAAAACTAAACTAAAAAAGAATTATAAAAAGAATACCCCCTCGAGGCGAATACCACCGCTGGGAGCGTGCCCAGAAGGCTGGTGGCATTACCTCGCTGAATAGTGGGGCTGATTCTCTGAGCGAGGTAATGCCCAGCCCTCTGGTCATTGGTAACCTCAATTATTAACTTAATTAATTAATATAAGCTTCGGAAGATAAAATGATCGGTGTGCAAAGAAAACCTCACAGAAATGAAAACCCGTAGCGGGTATAGAACTTAATAAAGTCAAATTGGTGAGAATAATAATAATGTTTGGACAAATACACACGGCTGTTTTGTCCCAACTCAGCCGAAGCTTGTACATTTGGCATTTGGCATTGGCGCAGTAGGCAGGGTTACTACCACTACGCCAACATGCCAGTCAATTGAGAATGTCTCATTGTAAACTTTTAGATTCTATTGCATTACAAGTTTACTTTTTTACATTCTGTATTTTTACCGTATACATGTTTGATGTTACGCGTCCGATCCATTAATCTAAGGACGTGGCCGGTCCTCTAATGCAAATGATGACCGGCCACTCGACGCGGCGCGCGCCCACTTCGCACTTGGTCCCAACCTCCCAACAGCAGTGTTGCCAGAATTTTGTTTTAGAGGGGCGAAATATTCACTGTGGCCGTAAACTAAAGTCCGTTTTTTTAGTTTCATCAACAGTAACACAATCCTACCACTTTTTCCTAACGATACTAAAAATGTCCCGGCTTGATTCTAAATATGATGTAGAGTGCTTACTGAAAAATAATTGATTTTTTTGTTGCCCAAATTCAATAATATAGTGTGAGGAACCTTCAAATTCATAAAAAGTGACTAAATCGTCTAACTTGAGATTGCAAGCAAGATGCAAGTTTATTATTTCTTGCTATTAAACAAGATATGTTTTGAAACATGAAAAAATAACTGATCCGTGTTTTTATATCGGTCTCACCTTATGAAGAAAACATTAATTAAAATTTGGAATTTACCATCATGTAATGAAATACTTAAACAGTTTGTTTTGGAAGTACCTACTGTTCATTTTAGTTCACTGCCTCCATAGTACACAAACTAAAACCTTCTTACCTACTAGCAAGGGGGAAAGCCCCCTGTAGACTGCCATTTCCCACCCCTAGTTGATCCCGTGCCTTTTCGATTTATTCAAACACCCAAATGATGTATTTAGCCGTTTTGACAGCGTCCCTTCCCTTGTTTCTCCATTTGAGTGTGACCAGAGTTTGAAATTCGGGAGCCGTTCGTGTTATAATATTTCATAGGGGCATGGGCACCTATGCTGACATATAGACTGATATAGACTGAAAGTAGGTATTTAGGTCGAACTCCAGTTAGGATCAATAGCGGTAATTTATTATATAAGTATACCTACTATTGCGAAATGACTTCGTGGTTCACTTAAAACGAAATACCTAGATGCCTGTGAATTGAATCAACAAATTAAGGGTTGTCTAGAAGAAAGCGATACCTAAGACTATGTGTACAGTTATAGGTATAACAGAAAATTGTCACATCTGTCGGAAAACCGATAACCGCTCGCGGGGTAGACAACTTCTCGAGTGGAGACCACGCGTGGGCAGGCTTAGTGTGGGACACCCCCGGCTAGACGGAGCGACGATCTGCGTAGGCGGCTGGATGCGGAGAACCGAAGAAATGAATGAATGAATGAATCCTTGAACTAACTCAAAATATCACATTCTTCCCTTCAGCTGAGTAAATTATCTGCCAAGAGAATAAACAGTTTTCAGAGTGCGAGGTTTCTTCCCGGGAAATCATTTAATAACTGCCACCTGCCAGGCCAGCAGGCCGTTCATTTTATTGCCTATCATTTCCCGGCGCGACCTAATTTCTCCCCCTTTTCCCGTAACGTGCCGGTATCAACTTGAGAGATGTACTTACACGTTAGCAACTTCAGAGCCATTTAAAAGGGCCTTCGGAGAAAAAGCGCGATTTACTTCAGTAGTGTGACATCATCAGCATGCAGTCCGAAATCATTTTTTTTTCACGCGACAGTTCGATCCGTAACGAGAAAAAAAAGTATTGCCAATAAGGTCGCAGAGCTTCACTCGAAAGTTTTTTTATATAGAGTGGCTCATTTTTGCAGTGCTCCAATTTTTTTTAGTTTAATATAATTATCATGACAATTCATTATAAAAACAAAAAAATATTTTTTTCGAAAAACAGAAACAATCAAATCCTTCATACTTTAACACTTTGAAAGTTAGACATTGGTTCATTTCGTAGGGTCTTGCTTGTTTTTATTATAATATCCTGTGGTTTGCTAATACATGCCGATAACATCCTCTCCTCGCCTCCTCGCCTTATCTCTTTTATCGCAAGCAACTCATATGAGAAGTCTTTGTTGGTAATATATTTCATTAAATTACCTGTGTTTCGTTTTCAAACATTTTCGACTTCAGAAGCGGTGCGTATATCGTTAAATTCAATTAAGTCTCCAAGCGTGTCCAAGTCATAAGAATTAAGCAGAAATTTTAATTATAAATAAATATTGTTGTATTTGAACAAAATCAAACATAAAGATATGAAACACGAATCATATTAATTAAAAACACTATACTTACTAGAACAAGGAAACAATACAAAGTAAAGCAAATGATACACAAAGTTGAGCTTATTTCTACAGAAGTTTCTTCCAGCTTAAAACGGTAATAAAAACGTAGATAGTCTATATCCCTGGCCAACATATAAGCTATAAATAAAACATATTGAAAATTAGCCAAGAAATAGAGACCAGCAATAAAAATCTCTCATTTCCTAACATTTTTGACTTGCTTTGTTTGGTAATAAAATAATTTGATGGAATTTAGCACTATAACTACGTACTTAACTAATCCACGCGTACGAAGTCGCGGCAACAAATAGTCTAAAAAAATACGAGTTAATTGAAATTTGTTACGGTCTGGACTGGACTATTTCTTAATTATTCAATATAATAAATTTAATAATATTAAATTTATTTAACGATATTTAAATTTGTTTTATGCCATAACCGCTGGGGTAGACGAGTTCACGAGTGGAGACCACGACTAGGCAAGCGTAGTGTGGGACGCCCCCGGCTAGATGGAGCCACGACCTGCGTAGGACGGCTGGCAGTGACTGGATGCGGAGAACCGAAGATCGGACTCAGTGGCGCGCCTTGGGGGAGGCCTATGTCCAGCAGTGGACTAGTGCAGGCTGATGATGACGATGAAATTTATTTATTTGTTTCACACAGTATAGCATTTTATACTAAAAAAAAGACATACAGCTATTATTAGGTCCGGTTACATAATTTGTAAGTAATTTAATAATTTAATAAGTAATTTGCGGGACCCAGCTGGATGAGGTTAGCGCAGGACCGGTCGTCGTGGAGATCCTTGGGGGAGGCCTTTGTCCAGCAGTGGACGTCTACAGGCTGATATGATGATGATGACATAATTTGTACATTAGGTACACATTATAAAACCAAAGTCACTGTGGAGACTGATGCCTGATCTAGGTTAGCCTGTGTCACCTCCGCTCTTACACGATAGTAGTTTGGACCATACACGAAGGTGGGGTCTCGCGTGCCCTTGTAACATAAATCGAACCCCGTTAAATCAGGCCCCGGGTATTCCCGCGCGGTCATACCTTCCCTTTAAAATTTACTTAACGATACATCGGCAACTGATCAAATTAAATAAATGGGATGCAATTATTTATCACCCAAAAGGCACATGAGTGCTTGAAGAGTGTTTGATTTTGGGTCGTATGAAAGATCACCGGAGCTCAACATTCGCTAGCGCTGCTGCCACAGAATACTGCGTCAAAATGGACGTGATCATACCGACTGGCGGTGCGCCCGGCGTAAAAGACGCCTTGGAATAACATCAAACATGACACATGGCCACTTAAGGCACACGAGTGCTTGAAGAAATTTTTCATTACTCATACTCTGAAAGAAGGTCTGAAGTTGCCTGAGTAGCGGGTTGAAAGTAATACATCTCAGCCTTAGGGAGAATCGCTTTCAACTGACAGCTGTCAAATTATTAAAAAAAAAACTAGTACTATTTTGACATTTCTATTGGACCATGTTCCAACTGTCTATACAGCCACTCAATTACAGCGCGATGTAAAATTGAAATAACATAAAGTTATGTAATAATTAAAGAATATATATATTTTAAATGACTTTATTATAATTATTACTGTCAACTATTTCTTTAAATAACATAGACTTAGGCAAAATATTTATCATTTTTTCAATGATGGAAATGAAAAATAATGGCAGAATACCTGGCCGGCCACAGAAAAAAAACAAAATAGACGGGAAAGCGGCAATTGGATCTTCTTTTGTTTTTTCGAGTTGTAGAGTTTTGTTTATACTTCCGTATAGCAGAGATTTGTATTAACACTCATTTTATGTTTTTGTTTTTACTTTCAGTGTATTCTTAATGAAAAGCACAGTGTTTCCCTCGGGTTCAAGACTTATTTAGAGGTCCCTCGAACTATTGGCGCCCTCGCTACGCGTCGGGCGCCAAACCCCGTCTCGGGACTTAAATAAGTTACTTTCACACCTAGGTTAACAATGTACTATTGAATGCTCACCGGAGCTCAACATTCGCTAGCGCTGCGTCAAGTATTCACGATCGCCGCCCCCGACTGAAGGCGGCACGACCGGCGGCGTAAAAGACGCGTCATTGCAGCGTATTTTAAATAATACTTATGTAATTTTTGGATAAAATCAAACATGATACATGGACACATATGGAAAGTATGTAATTAGTACAAACAAAATAGATAATTTATCTTTCAAGAGGGCTGTCAGGACTTCTTGGCGTGATCTTTATTCGGTTGTCTCTTTTATTTACTTAGTTGTCATAAAGCATTTAACTAGCTTTTAGTTGCTCTAGCTAGGCACAGCTGCGCATGAGATTGACATCTGTAGCTTTGCGTTGCCCTGTCTTCTGTTGCTTCTGTGCCACTATTACTAATAGCTTGCGTTTGTTGCCATAAAGATAAACAATATCGCAGTGACGATTTATCATGGCCGCATCATTTGGGTCGCGGGTCGCGGTCATTTCTCTAGAGAAGCATTCGTCGAAGCCTCGATGTCGCACCTCGCATTTGTTTTGTTCGGCAATTCACTTACATAGAACCTTGAATCAAAAAATTTTGCCACTCCCATATGGATGAGTAACAAAAGCATTTTAGGGGGTGCCAAAATCGTGTCAAATGTATATCAAAAGGGACACTCACTCACACATTCTCATTTTCAAACTCCATATTTTATATTAGCAACCTCCTCCCGCTACTCAGCTTCCTTTGTCCGCACCCCCCTGTAAGTGGCACCATCCGTTCCCATACTAAATATGCAAGATGCGATCTCCACAGGGAGCGCGCGCGCGACCAAAGAGGTTTGAAACTTCTTGCATAGAACAATATGAGTCAAACTAATATTACAAATACGAAAGTGGTAATGTTTATTTGCTTATTTCACTGACCTCTAATTGACCAGGATTGGGTTTCCCACGGGGATTTCCCGTACAAATGGCAGCTAATTTTGTGTGCCAATTTGAAACGTCCCCCGCGGGTGTTCTGAAACTAATTTTGACCTACCAACTCTGTGATGTTAGGTATTTTGTTTGTGTCGTTTGTTTTTGTGTTTGGACAATCATGTCATCCCATCAAATGAAACCATCTGTACTCCTTCGTGCATTCTCCACTACGTTTACATTGGCGGACTTATTGTGCCCAAAAAGCAAAGGCCAAAATATATAAAAAAGATGTTTGATAATGGTAGTTCGCGCCAAAATAGTTCACAATTTTTAGTTCCATAGACACTCGTTGCTAGTCGCCAGGAAGGTTCGAAATTCCCCCCCCGCGAGAACCGACCAAAGAGTTTATTTCTCTATGCTAGTCGCCACAGCCTTCAGCGCCAAAATGGCGATAATGGATATATTATCAAGCGATGTAAAGCGATAGGTAGCTTATATCCTAAAGACGGATGCTTTTATCTCTGGCACATGGAATGGACCTGCGTAAGGAAGCTGGCAGTGACTGGATGCGGAGAGCCGAGGATCGGGCTCAGTGGCGCGCCTTGGGGGAGGCCTATGTCCAGTAGGGGATTAGTGCAGGCTGATGATGATGACTTGGAATGGGTACCTAATGTGTTTTTAAAAAGATGTCAAAGTCCAAATCTTTTAAGGCATACTATTATTATAAAGTACCTACCTATTGCATACGTAATAAGACTAGACCACAGCCCCTTATAAGAAAAAGGAAAAGAATCGCAGTGAACTAAACTTAAGATCTAAACTGAGAAACTCCAGCAAGTGTACAAACAACCCCGGCCTCTCAGCGAGTAAGTTTAGCACTGACAGAGTTTAATTGAATACCTATTTAATTTAACTAGAGTTTCGCTAATTTGAAACAGTAAGTTATACTACCTCGAGATTTCAGGGTACCTACCACGAATTTGTCTAAAAGGTAAGTCTCATTACGTAGATCTACAGGGAGGTGCAACTTTCTGCAAGCTCTCTACGCAAAATGACCAAAAGCGAGCACGACCACTGAAATTCGAACTTTGAATACGATGAATGACAAGTCTTAAAACTACCAATAACATTACCAATACATATTTGGTACATAATATAAATTAGTTGAGAGACAGATCCAAATAAGGAGTCGAAAATAAGAATAATAATGTTTGGACAAATTTACACACGGCTGTTTAGTCCCAAACTAAGCCGAAGCTTGTAAATGGGTACTCAACAACTGATAAACATACTTTATAAATACTTAAATTCATACAATCACCCAGAATCCGAAAACCATCAGATAAGCTCATCACACAAATGTTGGTCCCGGGTGGGAATCGAACCCACGACCTCTGGCGCAGTAGGCAGGGTCACTACCAACTACATGAACAAGCCAGCCGCTCGCAGAAAATGATTTTACAGAAAAATCTAAGTGGGGGATTAGTTTTATTGATATAATATATTACATTGTTCTTGTGATAATATAATAAACTAAATATAAAATAAAACTAAATTATAATAATATACAACTACTTACAAACTGAAATAAATTAAACTAAAAACAAACAAAATTCCTACTTAAAAAAAGTGTAAAAAATTTTGCCCCCGCGGCAGGGTGCCCATCACGCTGGCAGCATTCCCGCGCTGTATGGCTATGCTTAGCCTCTGAGCGAGAAAGCTGCCAGCGCGAGGGTCGCCCGTCGCCTCCCTGAAAATCTAAGTGATAATTACTCTGTCAGTCATTTTGCGAAATCGTCGTTCTCCGTATAATTGAGAGTCATGACATGTGGACACTGACGGTGGGCCTGATCCACAAGTTTAAGGTCGCTCAGCGAGCTATGGAGAGGGCTATGCTCGGAGTTTCTTTGAAGGACATGATCCGTAATGAGGAGATCCGACGGAGAACCAAGGTTACCGACATAGCCGAAAGGATTAGCAAACTGAAGTGGCAATGGGCAGGTCACATCTGTCGCAGAACCGACGGCCGTTGGGGCAGACGGGTTCTGGAGTGGAGACCGCGGACCGGTACGCGCAGCGTGGGACGCCCCTCCCTCCGCCAGGTGGACCGACGACCTAAAGAAGGTGGCCGGAAGCGGCTGGATGCGGAGAGCGGACGACCGGGTGTGGTGGCGTTCGTTAGGGAAGGCCTATGTCCAGCAGTGGACGCTAAAAGGCTGAGATGATGATGATGACATGTATTGGGAATTTTGCGTCCTATTATCAGTCATATTAGGTACGAGTACAAGAATAGAAATACCATCCTACTAAACTATACAGTATGAGACTGCATAGCCAGTGATTGGGTCGGTGGGTCGTAAAAGGCGAACGATGTTGACCCCCAATAACTACTGGTTAAACTACAGTTAACTCGCGTTAACTGCCCGGAAGACAGTAAACCTATCTGATATAACGCTATCGTCTTTAGATTAAGATCTGGGTGTTCTAGTGTGATAGAAGTTTACGTAATGGCTATTAGAGGACCATTCGGTGTGGTTTATTGAACGCCATATCACCGAAGAGATGTATTTTGTACACATAAACAGGTATAAGTAAAACGCTTTATAAATATTTTAATAGCTGTGTTGCTGAAACTTTTTTGCGCGGAGAAAAGAATAGTGCGATTGGCTGAAGTAAAAAATGTGAAGTAAAAAACACGAAAAAAGGAATGAAAAAAAACCGACGATTCCGAGGATTCCGTGCTATAGAAGGAAACTCATTTTTCATAGTATCAGTTTCTATGGAACCGCATACCTAAGTTTGTTTGTAAAATATTAAGGCTGATTTCTAAAAGAAGTGTGCTAGTAAGAGAAGTAGTTTTCTGTTTAACATTGGACGGATAAGTAAGAAGCTTGTGATATATTGTGTCGATGTGACATAAATAAAGATCAGAGTAAAACAATACGTATATTGCTTGTTCACGTATAGCGGTCTACACCGTGTAACTGCCGATCCGATGATCAGATGGCATCGGGCCGGATCGTAAAGAGAGCATAAAAACGTGTTCAGCGATTCGCAATGCCAACAGTGGTTGTGACGTCACGGAGTGGGAACAAGGTGATTTTGGAGTCGGTATGGACAACATTATTATTTATCCACTTCAGACCGTATACCCGCGATTTCAGCTGCACCTTTGACCAGCACTATTATTGGTGCAAATGACAATCTTGTAGATCATTCAGATCCAATTATGACAGTTCCCGGAGACAATAAAAAATGCAACTTTCTTGGTCAAATTTCTGTATTGCAAAGGATCATCATCAACAGCCTATTAATGTCCCCAATGATGGGGCTCAGGCCTGCACTTTCAACGAGGGCGTTCGGGCTATTAGTCCACCCAGTGCGGGTTGGTGGACTTCACATGCGACTAAGAATTTCTTCTTCGGCGTATGCAGGTTTCCTCACGATTTATTCCTTCACCGTTTGAGAGCAGTCAGTAAATGTACTTAGAAGAATGATTGAACTGAATGACAATGAATGGCATTGCTAGTAGTGTCATTTGCATCATTAACGGTACTGGTTTACGGTGCAAATGTAACCGGGGAGAAAAATGCCTTTCTAGCAATTCTTCAGAAGCTCAAGTTTTCGTACATCCATCTCAGGGAAGTATCGACAAATCTATACAAGGTACGTTTTACGATCTCGAGCTCGATACGTTCGTTAACTCGAACGTAAACAGATCGTTTCGAACGGTACATAATATCGCTGGGGGCGTTAGCAAACCACCGTGGCTGTAAAACGAATGACTGCCGAATAGTTTTAAAATTTCATGTCTATTCAGTTGGTTTGCACCTCCTGTAGATCTGTTGTCTACGTGATAAAGCGTGTTTGAAATAAGAATTTGCTTGTATTTTGAGTTGGAGCAAATATACGTACTTATTTACTTCCTTGGATCATTGGACTAGGTCGTCGTCGCGTCGCTATACAAGAATACGCCACCTTTCTTTATTCAACTGCTCCTATTTGAGTCACAGGATTCTACTTAGTTAAGGATTAGATATTCTATCTATGGTTTAGGGGTAATGTGTTAAGACTGCTTGGCATACCTTGTTATCTGAACTGCGTTTAAATTGTGTTAAAAACCATTCAATTATTATTGTGTGTTCAGCTAATCAGGCAGTGGTTAAATAGGTCAATGTACTATTTTTCTTTCGAATTCTTTTCAGCGTATTTCAGCAACAAAATGTTGATCGAAAAGGCAGTAGTATGAAAATCAAAGACCACAAATATGATAATGATCCTAAAGTATAATGCGATTAACTCAAACGCCGGTTCGAACGTTAAGTCTCAAGAATGAAGAACGCAGAGAAATGATATTTAAACTAAAGACATTACCATAACGTGTTTAGGACTGTCTCCAGTAATTTCGAAGCGGCAGTGCCACGACAGAAGAGGGGCAGTTCATTTATTTCCACGGTCCGGAAGCAGTGTCGGGTGGAGCGTCATAAGTGCAACTCGCATAAGTTTGGAGGACGTTGAGAAATGTTGAGGAATGTTGTTGCGCCGAGTGTCTCCGGGCGTGCCATCATTTACGTCAGCCCCTTGGAGACACACGACCCTTTGTTGGACTTTTACTGGTACGAACAAATACAATTCGCGTATTTATATGCCCCTTTTCGCTGTCTGAAAAATGAAGGTTTTTGCTCCTATAGTGGATCTATAACTCAGCGAATCTGGGATGAAATTTTGTAGCAGGTAGCTCCTTGACTAGATGCTTTATGTTACGGTGTATCGACCTACTAACTAATGTACTTCAAATGGTCCGAACCAAAAGAGGAACAAAACACGAAGAGAAACAAATTCGCGCCAGTAGATAATGCCGTATTGTCTTTAATTTTATTACAGTCTATTATTTTCAAATCGATACCTATCTTATTTATTTATTTTATTCATTACATGGCCAATACGCTTAGCAAGCATGTGTCCTTGACAAAACCTTTCCGGGTTTATTTGCGGGGAAAAATTATAATTGTATGGCAAATATATATTTGAAAGAAATAAAATTAAATATGATTATCTAATAACGCAATGTTTATATGTAAAAGAGTCAATGTAATTGAAATTCATACGCATTTTTGTGAGTCTATTTTTTTGAGAAAGAACAGAGCAAACACGGAAGGACAAGGAAAATTGAATTTTGTCCGAATTTCGTTAAACTCAAGGTGATTTACGCAAGGATGGTCCTGATGGACAGAAATTGGGGTTGGGAATGACATTTGGCCGTGTGTAGCGAACTTACCTACGCTAGGGCTGTCAGACAACCGAATTTATTTGGACATGACACGCTTAACTTACCCTTTATGTGGTAAGTACCTTATAATAAATATTCGAAAAACTTGGAAGTACAGTGTTTTAGAGGAAATAATTTCATATTTATATTTCTAGCAGTTTTAAATTTAAACAAAGCACTTAAAAAATGTCGTATTCCTAAATGACACTTTTATTAATAACTAGCTGTTGCCCGCAACTTCGTATGCGTGGATTTTGGAAGTAGGTATAGCTATCTCTCCTATACTCAGACAGCGTCTAGTTACAATAAAATTATGCGAACAAACGCGCGAACAAACCCGCAACCAACAAACCCGAACAAACGCGCGAAACGCGCGAACAGACCAACTAACCTACCAAGCGATCAAACGCGCGAAACGCGTAAACAAACGCGCGAAACGCGCGAACAAACGCGTGAAACGCGCGAACAAACGCGAAACGCGCGACAAACCAACAAAATAACCAACCAACAAACCAAAGGCGCAAACAAACGCGCGAAACGCGCGAACAAACCAACTAACCTACCAAGCGATCAAACGCGCAAAAAGCGCGAACAAACGCGCGAAACGCGCGAACATATGCGCGAAACGCGCGAACAAACGCGCGAAAAGCGCGAACAAACGCGGGAAACGCGCGAACAAACCAACCAAATAACTAACCAACAAACCAAAGGCGCACACAAACGCGCGAACATTCGCGCGAAACTCGCGTACAAACGCGCGAAACGCGCGAACAAAGCAACCAAATAACCAACCAAACACGCAAACAAACCCGCAACCAATAAACGCACGAAACGCGCGAACAAACGCGCGAACCAACCAAATAACCAACCAACCAACAAAACGCGCGAACAAACGCGCGAAACGCGCGAACAAACGCGAAACCCGCGAACAAACCAACCAAATAACCAAAACCAACCAAACGCGCAAACAAATGGGCGAACAAACGCGCGAAACGCGCGAACAAACCAACCAAATAACCAACCAACCAAACGCGCGAACAACCCGCAACCAACAAACGCGCAAAACGCGCGAACCAACCAACAAAACGCGCGAACAAACGCGCGAAACGCGCGAACAAACGCGAAACCCGCGAACAAACCAACCAAATAACCAAAACCAACCAAACGCGCAAACAAATGCGCGAACAAACGCGCGAAACGCGCGAACAAACCAACCAAATAACCAACCAACCAAACGCGCGAACAACCCGCAACCAACAAACGCGCAAAACGCGCGAACAAACGCGCGAACCAACCAACCAAACGCGCGTACAAACGCACGAACAAACGCGCGAACACAAATGTTGGCCCCGGGTGGGAATGAACCCAAAACCTTTAGCTCAGTAGGCAGGGTCACCACCCGTGGCTACCACTCACCATCAACTAAGCCAACGGCCAGTCACTGTAGAAAACAAATTAGTAGGTATTCGATACCGAGAGCCCCTGTAACCGGTCAATATAGGGATTTTGTTACATCCTGTATGTCAGTCAGTCAGGGTTTATAATGAAAAACCTATGGTCGTTTGCAGAGTAGCCCTATCCTTTGAACTGGGCTCACTTGTAACACTTTCTATAATAACCAGGCTACTCTGACCTGTAAGTTCATACAAATTTTAGCAAATGAGAGTTTTTTTATTGCTAGTTGTTATTCCTCGGCAAATTTTCGAGATTTTTGTGATTTATTATGTTATTCCGGGATATACACTGTCACTATACAAAGTTTCGTCAAATCCGTTCAGCGGTTTAGGCGTGATGCGCGTTCAAACAAACAGACAGACAGACAAAAATTTTAAAAACTGTTCTAACATGTTCAGTTACTCATTTTAAGTCGCCCTGGTTGGTTTTTTTTCGAATATATTCAATGTACAGACTTTTTGGCCTTTACGATTTTATTATATGTATATAGATTATAATTAGTTATTATAAAGAGGAAAGATTTGTATTTTTGTATGTTTGTAATGAATACACTCAAAAACTACTGTGCCGATTTCATAAATTCTTTTACAATTGGAAAGCTACATTCACCCTGAGTGACATAGGCTATATTTACCTATTGCAAAAAAATGTCCACCCGTGCGAAGCCGGGACTGGCCGCTAGTTTGACTATACATACATACCAGCTTGACGTTAATGTGTCCTTAAAAATTACCCGAAACCTGTGCCGAAACTTAAAACAAGCAGAAAACGTCATACAGCACGATTTGAGTTATGTATTGAACCGAAAGAAAGAGTTAACCCTTCCCCCATTCCCATCTATTTACCACTTTAGATACATAGCAGCACTAGACGATTTGAAATTTAAATTAGTAAAAACTTTTCAGGTCGCATTTCCCCCTGTCAGCGGAAACGCATCAGAGACAGCCCTAGCAGGCTTGACTAATGACTAGGAAAACTACATCCTTACTTTTGTTCGCAGCTACGTTTCGTAACTCGAGTTTTTATTTTATTAAGAATAACTCTCGCCTAACTTCGGCCCGTGTGTTTTGCATTAAACTTTCTTTAGCCGCGTACCTCTGGGGAAATAAAAGCGGTAATACAGTTAAATATTTATATTTGATTTCGACTCGGGTAAGTAGGTGCAAAGACAAATGGTACTTTTATTCTTCTTGAAGATACGGGTTGCCTTCGGCCACCGTTTTTAAGTTCTCGGCGACTCGGTTCTCAGGAGGCATGAAGAGTGGTACAAAACGAATCATCATCATCATTGTTAAAAGACTAAAAAATATCAATCATAAAAATAATAATGAAGGAGTACAAACATGCTTGGATTTGGAAAGTTTGTCCACACCCCTTTACTAAATGAAATCACCCAAGTCAAAATCATTTTTACCGACTTCCAAAAAGGAGGAGGTACTATGTTCGTCTTTATTTATCTATTGCATATAATGAGTACACTTGGTACATTTATACATGATTTTTAACACCACCGCTTACGATGGACCGACGACCTAAAGAAGGTGGCCGGAAGCGGCTGGATGCAGAGAGCGGAGGACCGGGTGTGGTGGCGCTCTCGTTGGGGAAGACCTATGTCCAGCAGTGGACGCTAAAACGCTATTGTTGATTATGACGCATAATACAACAAACATAAAATACCAAATCCAAGAGTTTCGGCATTTCGCGGAATTAAAAAAATGTATAAGCAAATTAGCAAATATATTTTTTTAATTCCGCGAAATGCCAAAAACCTTCGCGGTGGTTTATATTTTACGTTTGTGGCATAAGTGTGTGCCTTGCAATTTTAAATTAAGGTGAATTACGAAATTTTGAACAGCTTGTCAGGATAGACGTATGCCCAACAGTGGATATATTTATAGGCTTAAGGTTAAAGCCCACGAAAGCGCAGCAGAACAAGCAAGCGGAGTAACTCGAAGCTCGAAGCACGAAATAGAATTGTAAAGCAGGTCCCACATTGAGCTTTAAAGCAAGCATTGACATGAATACGAAATCTCGACTTACCACTTCGCTTGTAACACGTAAGTTTGAATCACCTAAACGTAAATATTGTCCACTTTTTCTAAACTGGCTTCGAGATGGGAAACAACCGTGCTTTATACCTAATACTATACGGCATTATACGTCTCTTATTATTGATTTAATTCTACAAGTTTGAAAAGAAATCTACCACCTAATTATAAATGTTTATTACTGAGCGAATTTCAGTGAAACTTGGCAGCTTTAATCCGGGATATACGAAGATAAGATAAATAGTAGTAAGTGATGTAGGATCTAGCTAATGTTTTTTTATATGAGAAATTCAACTTTTAGAGGTGGTTCGTTTTCACGCATCCCGGCGGCAGTGGTCGTGTACTAATGACCTTAATGAACCCATTAACCTCATTTCATCCCGGGTATGATGAAAAACAGATAAATTTGTTTCCGTACGCCCTCACAATTAGACCGCATGTATACTGTTGTAGATATAGTCGAGTATCAAACAATAGTTAGTTTCTATAAACATTATGCGTGGTCATACATAAAAAAAATGATAATAAAATATACGGGTCGAATTGAGAACTTCCTCCTTTTTTTTCGACGGTTAAAAAAGGGGAAAAATTTTAAAACATTATAATCTACCAAATAATATAGTAAGTAAAAAAAGTAAGTAATCCGTTTATTTCAGGCAACAACAAAAAGAAAAAAAATACAAGTAAAAAGGGTATTTGACATAATAAGTAGTAGATAATAAATCTGTAAAAAAAATGTTTTATAGGTTTCTTAAGTCCAGCATAATATAAATATATTATATACTTCAGTTTAATGTATTATTTGAGGTGGGGCTCTTTCAAGTCTTATCCAGCCTTGTATCACTGCGACCATTGCTGATCTATTGTGATCGTCAGTTTAATGTAACCAAATATGCTAAACATACAAAACAACAATGTTTTGTAAAGTTTTTTTTAAGAAAACTTGAAAATTTTCCAGAAGTGTAAAAAATGAGGTGGCACTTACTTAGTAGTAAGTACACCTAATACAATTATTGTGATGACGAGAAGATACTAATGAACAGCGTAAATTCTAAACTGATCGTTATAATCGATAGCGTGGATCAAAGCAACCTATCACTAGCTTCGATTATTTTGCGACCATCGATACCTCCTCTATAATAATTCCTGCAACACTATTGCGTAAATAAATTTCACGGCACCAAGTTGGGCTTAATCTTCGATATTTAAAGCATTTCGGGATTAATTTGTTAAAAGCTAGAGGTTGCGTTTTAAGGGGATTTAAATAACATTTGCTCTTAAAAATAAATATTTCCATATGTTGAAAATGGAAATTCGACGTTGGCTTTTAGTTTTACTTACGAGTAACGACGTTGAAAAATAGAAAACCTATACACAATAATAAAATACTACGAATCAATGACTAAGTTACTCATGTATAGTTATGGTCGTCCATAGAGCGAGATGAGATTTGAAAACTAGACAGTTCCGCCCTCGCAGGGTGCATCGCGTTGAATAAATAAACAAACAAATAAACGAACAAAAAAACGAATGTACGAACGAAGGTATACCAACGAACGAACATACGTACCTACCTACGAAGGCAAGAACGAACGAACGAACTAAACAAAAGCAGACGAGGCGGTCGGGTTAGTATGGCATTTTAACGCATTTGCATTCTGCGTTTAAATGCGATTTTAACTTTATGTGACTAAATAGGTTGCTTTCTACTAAAAACTTTTTGGTAGCGAAAAAGTTTCCTTCATGTTTCTCACATATATTAAGTTATACCCTGAGGTTATACCAACGCTTACGACGACGAGGAACCAAATTCCCACACTCTATAAACATCATGTTTTAAACACACGTCAGAGATCTATCTCTTTACTTGCCTATCGCGTTTTAAACATGTGTTTACTTATTTGATTTTGTTAAATTAATTAACGTGATGTGAGAGGGTACGCTACCCTTTTAGCGTGCGATTCCAACTCGCCCTTGACCGATTCTCGTATTTTCACAGACCGATTACTACGAAATACGTTTCTATCCGGCTGTCCGGTAAGAGGAAACAATAAATATTAAAGCTTAAAGCCTACCTTGGAAGGTTTATCTCGCGGGAGGTGGCAACCGTGAAAAACGGATAAATGGGGATTCCCGAAAATCCCGCGTGCTGAAAACTTTGGAGCGATACTCTTGTATGCGGCGGCTTATATTTCTCGGTTTTTGGCATTAGGTGTATCACAGGCGGTGGCGGCCTACCGCAGGCCGCAGCCTCAACATACAAACACAGGCCGCGCGTGTCTGAAGTCTCACATACATTGCATAGGGAATACAATTAGACAACAGGCCTCCACCGCCCCCGCAGGCCGCGCGTGTCTGAAGTCTCACATACATTGCATAGGGAATACAACAGGCCGCCACCGCCACCGCAGGCCGCGTGTGTCTGTGATACGCTTTACTAGGGTTGAAACCAGACTTGGACTTTCTGATACTTAAATTAGTGGTCATTTAAATCGATTTTTACACTGTCTTAATTTCTATATAGTCATTTTTATACATAGTCAATTTTTTATTTTGTTTTATATTTTGTACAGATTATACGTTTAGCTGAAATAAAAATATGTGTAAGGACCTTGTAATAGCGCGTACTAAATAATGCTACAGATGAAAAAAATCTCAGTAACCTTGCGATAAAATATAAGTTTTATTTACCGGTCAACGATTCTATACGGCTCAACATGTACGGTTTTTGGTTACTGCCTTACCACCAGCACAGAATACTTAATAGTCCACCAGTGAATTGGTTGACTACCAGACAACCTTCAGTGGGAAAGAAGTTGCCGTAGCCACCCACAGCGGAGTTTAAACGTAGAGATAAGCGCATAATCTTAGAATTTACACATCCTTACGCGAAGAAAACCGCGAGTTACAGCTCACGTATAGTCTCCGTAGAATTTTTTGGCGGTTGTGTGAAGTTGGCTGATTTCTGCGTAATGACTAATTTTAGGTGTCACAATGTAATGTTAGGTGGCTGTGGGGGGGGGGGGATTCACTAGTGACGCTCATTCAATTTCAAGAAATAATTCATTGATTCGATCAACTGAATCAAACCTTCAAGTTTTTGGATATCTCTTTGTATCACACTATCTCACATAGACTATAACACTGTCAGCGATGTGCAAACAATCTGTGACAATATTCATTCAGCCGCCAAAAATTTCGACGGGGACTATATACTAAGTGACATATTTTGTTAAAACTCACGCTTCCTTACCATTACAGGCTGATCGCAAGCAAACTGAAAGAAACTGCCAATTTTTCAGTCATTAGATAAGAAGAGCTAACCTTTATCCCGGCGAGGAAGTTCGACACATTGTGCGATCAGCCGTTATAAGGATTAATGGCAGTGAGTCGGCGCCGTCTATTCAGCCTCATTGTTCGGCGGCGCGTCGGTGGCAACCCTATTGTTAGAGCGCTGGGACGTTCGGAAATCGCGGGCAGGGCCGTACTGAGGGACATTAATGTAACATTGTAACATGCGTTCGTGACAACCGTCAATGTAACAGTAATCCGAAGTATGCACTTCGGTAATCTTAGTCTATTAAGGGAATTTATGGGAATAAAATAAAAAATAAAAATTGATCCACTAAATCTATTAATTTCATATAAAGCTTCATATTTTATGAAGTTTTATAAGAAAAAAAATCAGATTGCCGAGGCGTATCTTTCGTACTATATTGTAAAATTATGCATTTTAGTTTAAATCCCTCACGACAAAAAAGAGAGGCGATATTATAAATAGAGTGTGGGTGTGTTTGTCGGTGGCTCCGTAGATCATCAACAAGTGGTCCGATTTTTAATTATTAAATAGTCTAAACAGCTGTTAGTTTCAAAAGAATTCAGATTACGCGTCAAATTCCTCATAGGTCTAGAGTGTAAAAAATATCAGGTGTGTTCGACTGTTCGTGCCTTCGAAGGTGGGTCAGAGCCCGTCGCCCGTCCCTCGGCACGACCCTGGAATCAGGGGGCAATCGCGCTAATTCTGAACGATATTACCAAATCCAAACCATAAACAAAAACGTTATGCTACATCTACACATTTGGCAAACCTTTACAAATGCAAGCCTAACAACTGATGCTTCACACGTTTGCATTTGTGAAGGTTTGCCAAACGTTTGGATTCAGCATTTGGTTATGATTTGGATTTGGTAATATCGTTCAGAATTAGCGCTATTGCCCCCCCTCCAGGTGTGTTCGACTGTGGGTCAGATCCCGTCGCCCGTCCCTCGGCACGGCCCTGGAATCAGGTACAAATGATCAATTCGGCTCTTTAATTCAGCAAAATACAGATTCGCCCAGTTTCCCATCAATATTCAAATATATCCAACGAGTTGAAAGTATCCAGCTAAAATCTCATGTAAGTACCCTGTAAGTACCTCATTCTTTTTAAGGGTTGTGACAGCCATTAAGTTAAGTTTAAGCTAAAGCCGAAGTCAGTTAACAGAGTTTCATAAAAAGATAAAAAATTGACGTTGTATAAATGTACCCAGTGTACTTACATGCAATAAAATATTTCTGAATTTTGAACTACATGATCCCGATTTATTATAAACCTATAGGATATACAATTCCTAAAAACTGACATCATTGTTCAACTCATTAATGATGGGTAAGTCATCTCATCATCATCTTGAACGGTGTTTGCTAGGGTATGACAAAACTGTGACAAGAAACATTAAAATAAGTTTGTTTGTATAGGTATTTGTTAGAAGAATTTCCCAAACGCATATTTATTTTCTTTGAAGCTTCCTATTTTTGATAGATACCTATTTAAAACATATTATTTCAGATTAGTGATTACCATTGCGCATTCCTAAGAGAGTGCCTACCTACCTATTCGTATTTATTCACCTAACTACTTATGGGGCGTTGCCAGACGCGGTAGAATTAAAATTCTACACTCTGTATTTATAGGACAGTTCTAAATTTCGGCTCAACTGCGACCTCGGGAACAGTTCCCGGATGGCGGGATTATCCAAGTTTAGAATTGCGATGTCATGTTCGGTTCTACCCGCAGTTGGATCGCAAGTTTTGACTTAACGCTACTAAATCCTTAAAGCTGTCATTGTGGTCCCGTCATCCAAAGCGTATAGTCGTGTCGGTCACTTAACCTCTCACGTTCAGACGTTTAACTCCGTCGATCTTTGATCATTTATAAATAAAAATTAAGATTGCCAAAATCTACATCAATACAAATTTTTCAATAAACTTTACTATTCCTCTCTAGAGAGCGTCAGTGGCCTCGGGGATAAGACGCGACCTATCATATCGAAAGGTCCGAGGCTCGATCCCCAGTTGGGCGATGTACCAATGAGTTTTTTCTCGAAACTTAAGTACATTTACTGACTGCTCTCAAACGGCGAAGGAAAACATCGTGAGGAAACCTGCATACGCCGAAGAAGAAATTCTTAGACGCATGTGAAGTCCACCAACCCGCACTGGGCTAGCGTGGTGGAGTATATCCCGCACGCCCTCGTTGAGAGTGTAGGCCTGAGCCCCAGCAGTGGGGAGATTAATAGGCTGTTGATGATGATGATGATGATTCCTCTCCATAGTTTTAAAATAATTATTGGAAGGGAGTTGGTAGATACTAACATTGATAAATGATATCATTCTAATAACTATGAATATAAGTAATGAAGTTACCGTCTAGTCTCATTAGTTCGGTTAATTTGTTCGGTACCGAACAACTGAATCTTTTTTTGTCTGAATAGTTCGGTTCCGTTGTACAACGGAGTTGCAGCTGAGACCTAAAAGGGTAGTTGGATTACATTAGGGATTGGATTACGTTAGTGTGGCTGTCAGATTTTGGTTTTTGAAAAAAGAATTCTATCTAGACTTTACATAGTCAACTACATTTTGAGACCCGATCGGGGTTCTTAACACGCTAGGGGATATTGTATTGATCACTTACCATACTGAACTGTTGAGCCAAGTTGAGCTGAACTGAACTCAGCAGTTCGGTTGTACAAAGGAGCCGAACTGCTGAGACTAAAGAAGGCTCGGTAAACAAAACGGAATACTGACACCGAAATTTCGTTGCCAAAGTTACCTTTCATAATGATCAGTAAAGCATCAAGTGCAGGTGTGACAAATTAATGGAACGCGAACATTTTTAACATACCTAATTTATTTCGCAACCCGCCTCTAATTAAAGTCTCTCCATATTTGGCCCCCACCGAGTCGTACGGTCGCACCAACCTAATGAGACTAATAAATTTCGCATGCGCCGAATGAGGCTGTTTATTTAATAACCACAGCTTTACTCGTGCATGCATGCGGGAAAACAAAGTTAATTTTCTTCCCTATTTCCTTTATTTTGCCTCGTTACATAATTTATGAGAGTGGCGACCACGATTTGGGTAGTTGCGGGACGCCGCTGAATAAAAAGTCGATAAGCGATCACGTTTTATTACGTACTAAACGGTCAATGGTGCGGTTAATTAACTGATTTCAACAGTGTTGCCAGATCTAGGGTGCGTATTAAAAGTAATGCCTTATGGGGTCGATGTTTAGCGGAGCGAGTTCACTCTTCGTAAAATTAATTTCAAATCGAACGGATAAGTAAGTGCTACTTAATGGGAATTATTCCACTCTGGACGATCGATTACTAATTATGATTCAAATATTTTTAAAAATTGGACATATAAGAATTTAATTTAAGACGGACACGTAAAGAGCACTCGCGTCCCACGGCGAGCGTGTATGAAGAGAATGATGAGAATGAGCGAAGCGAAAGAGGTGTGTCAGGATCGCGATACTTGGCGCTCCGTTCTTTCTGCCTACCCCGCCTGGGACATAGCGTGAAGATATGTATGTATGTATGTAAGAATTTAACGAACAAATAAATTGTTTATATATTTTTAGATCTCAAATTGAAATTTTTTTTATAGAATATTTATTTGTATTGTCTGCAACCAAAGTGTCACCTTTATAACCGACTATAAAAACGGAGGAGGTCCTCGAGTCCACCCGTATATAGAAAAAAAATTCGGAGTAGTCTGACATGGATAATTTTTATTTATTGGATAGAGTATTTAGCTCTAACTTACATGGCATTAAATAATCGTAGCAGTTTTGGATAAGTCCACATTCATGGGCAGCCTACTTATGAAGGCTTCTACTAACGTGGCAGACAAATTACAGCGTCAGACAATCCGTCCTTTGTCGGGCCCTGACTAATGTATGAGACCTGAGCCTGTAATTTTGCGCGAGGTCTATGCGTTGTGACTTCTGCCTCTGGACCTTCTATTAGCTTAGGTCCATGCTAATCTGATTGTGACCTATAATAATATAAGAGATGTATTACGTGTAATTCAATCCAGTTTGTGGCAATGGCTGATTGTTCTGAGAAGGCAAAGGAGCGAGTGTGGCCCATTGAAACACCAATATGAACAACTACCACAGACCACCCTACCAATTGACTGCGCATTGACGGCGCATGAGAAGGCGACAGCGAAAATAAATTCCTCTACCGTAGCTAGTTACGAGCCGTAGATACGTACGCGGACGAAAGCAGCAGTGGTTGACATTTAGAATACCTCTTGTTGTTGTTGCGACCCGTATTCCCCGATACTTGGTCCAACCCAATAACTCAATAATAGGAAACAATGGCTGCTTTTAAGGTTACTTAACAGAAGTCTTGCAAAACAAATTACGCAAAATACTCTGGTTACTCAACTCAGGGGAGCAACGACTCAAAGGCTGGCTTCCGCTTTGTATAACAACAAATTAATGAAGTTTAACAATTCAACAATAACTCGAACGAGGACTGTTTATTCAACAATAATGGGAGCAAGTGGAATGGAATCATTCCAACTTTTCAAATGCAAACCTTACGTGGGGCGAGTTAGAAGCTCGACGGAGTTTGCCGGTGGTCAGATGCTTGCTAATGGATCCTGGAATTTCCATATCGGGGTAAGGATTATTTCATGCGGCCAGAAGACGAATTTAAGCTAATATTGTGGGAAAACTGACATTAGATTCATGGCAGGCAACGTGCCGCAGAAACACTCACACATAAACACAAACACACGCACAGGAATCTATCGCTCATATTAATCAAACACACAATTATTATTTTTATACCAATAGATGGACGTTTAATATTGTGTCAGTCAATGACAATTTCCGCGGGGAGGACACCTGGGGTCCCGATAGGGTTAGTTCGAGCGTCAGTCTCCATAACCTTAACATATACAAACTTATCTAGTATAATCATATTATTAAGTGTACTTAAGCACCTGTGCATATGAGATTAAGGAGAAATATAGTACATTACTGCCGCGGCCCGCAACAGAGGCATTGATGTATGAACGTGTGCGTGAGTCCATCAATGCCTGGTTGTGGCCACTTGTGGCCAAGACTTGTATAGTAGTTTTCTCAAACAAATGCGCGGAAATTCAAACTATTACCTATGTACACCATTTTATTTCATACATATACATTCCAAAATCAATGACGAACAACAATAAATTTCCACGCGCTAAAATGTTCATTTGTTTTTTTACACTAAACTGCTTGCAATTTGCAAGGCAATTCGAAATTTAAAAAAAACTGTTGTTATTTTACCTCCGTGGTTGCCATGGTCACATGACATGTTAAGAATTAATATGGTCATTATTTGACCGCTAGGCACTACATATATGGATTTTCATTCAAATTATTTGCCCGTCTGCTCTCATTTATTTGACCAGTACAGCAATGACGATTTAACTCGAAGAAGGTTGTCAAAAGAATGTTCACATTTCCAAGCATGTTTGAGAAAAATAACTTTACTTACTTACCGCGAAAGAAATGTTAGAAACAGGAAGAGCTGTGCAAAAACGAACAATAATTGGAATTTATCTTCTGTTTCGAACAAGGATTTGCAAGAATTCGTACGATACTGCGCAATTCCGCCTATTATTTACGTGTTCTTTCTTTCGAAACTTAGTTTCATGAGTATTTAATGTCCTTTGCAATTCGAGGAAGTATTTTTTGTTCATCGTTTAAGGTGATAGAATTATCAGTTCTTTCATTGTTCTATTTTATTCTGTTCTGCTGATGCTTGTTCCGTTTTGTGCTCTAATATTATCTTCTGTTCTCTTCTGCTTCTGTGCTCCGTTCCGTTTCATTGCCCTTCTATTGTACTGTAACGAACCTACAAGAGACATTTCCATTCAAAGGATGACAATACACTTTAGTATTTTGATTGTTGACTGTCTTTGACAAGGTGGCCGTCTTTGCCGCTTCATCATCATCATCATAGGCCATTTCATCTTGGACAGATTTTTCTAGTCCAGCATCCTGGCGACGACACTAGCGTATACCTGCTTACTTGGAAATATCATGCCGCTCAACGCCATGTTGTTGCAAATGGCTATAAAAACAAATGTCTTCTGCGTCTCTGTACGACGGAATTCGAGTAGTCTTGTAGCTTGTACGTACGTAAATGTTGCGGCCATCTAAATGGGAGCACGCCCGTAAACTAATGTCCGGTGTCGCCTCTGAATAATGAGACTGCAACACCGCAACGGGCCAGTGCTGGAACCAGCGCTTGATACCTTAGCTAGGTATATTGATTATAGTTATAGTTCCTTCTCTAATAGTGATGAAAGTAACATCATCATCAACAGCCTATTAACATGTCCCCACTGCTGGGGCTCAGGCTTACCCTATCAACGAGGGCGTTCGGGCTATAGTCCACTACAGGTGGGTTGGTGGACTTCACATAGGGTTGGTGGACTTCACATGAGCCTGAGAATTACTTCTTCGGCGTATGCAGGTTTCCTCACGATGTTTTCCTCCACCGTTTGACAGCAGTCAGTAAATGTACTTAAGTTTCGAGAAAAAACCCATTGGTACATGGCCCAGGTCATGAAACTAACAAACGTCACGTCAACAGCCTAATAATCTCCCCACTGCTGGGGCTCAGGCCTACCCTCTCAACGAGGGCGTGCGGGCTATAGTCCACCACGCTAGCCCAGTGCGGGTTGGCAGACTTCACATGCGCCTGAGAATTACTTCTTCGGCGTATGCAGGTTTCCTCACGATGTTTTCCTTCACCGTTTGAGAGCAGTCAGTAAATGTACTTAAGTTTCGAGAAAAAACCCATTGGTACATGGCCCAGGTCATGAAACTAACAAACGCACAAATATATTGTAGTTCCATATCTTACAGTGTCCTCTTACAAAATATTAATTCGTATCGAAATTTCTTCGAACCTTCCGGATGTAATTTTCTACAGCTGTCCTAACTCGTCATGCTTTCTTATTTTTGGAGTGTCTTCTATAAGATCCATTTGTTTCACTAACATAGGTATAATGATTCACTTTTCGTGTAATGTAATGTATTAAGTATATAATAAATATCACATCTAAGCGGATTAGCATTCCCGGTGAGTGATTAATTATTTGAATAACACATTATTCATGCAAATAAGTTTCGGAGCGGTTTTGACGAGCTTGTTACATATTTTAACATCAAACGAGAGTTGTAAATGGATTTTATTAAACTAATTTCAAATCAGGATAATGCATTTAGGAAACTTTTTAAGTTGTGAATGAAACGAACGTGAATTTAGTAAGATTTATTTATGTATTCATTCTACTCTACGAATAAGGGAAGTAGTAAGTATATAAAAATATTAGTTAAAAGTTCGCTGTACACCGTAGTTAGTATTTATATATTCTGTGCCATAGTACACATACCAGGAAGGATCGAATGCGCGGGCGCCCACCAAAAAGATCCTAGCTTCATGACACATACTAATTAAATGTCAAAACATTTTGTTTTAAATAAAAGAATCGAAGTTTTTGCAATTTGTGAAAAAAAACTATGAATTTTTTTAATGCATTTTTCATCGTTACTGATTATCTTTATTCATAGCTAGTACCTACAAATTAAGTATACTTAGGTACCGTTAATGAATACAGACAGGATAAATGTTATCAGAACCTTCAGTACATATTAGTTTAGTTTATTACTATGTAGTCTAGTTTCGTATTTCTTTTTATATGTAGTCTAGTTTTGTATTATGTTTTAATAGATATTATTTAAATTACTATACCCTAACAGGGTGCCATGTAACCACCACCTATATATGGCAATGTAATAATAATAAAGAATACCTAACTATCAGGTTTCATCTGTAGTAGTAACTGTTTCCTGCGACTTTGCCCGCGTAGAAAAGTTTCCCGCGTGAACAGCTTTTCATATAGGTACTGTAATGTTTCATCAAAATCTGTTCCGTAGTGAAGGAGTAACAAACATCCAAACATTCTTACAAACTTTCGCGTTCATAGTAGGTATCAGTAGGATATTAGTAGGATCTCCCAGTGTTCGTGCAAGACCACCGAGGCTTATAATATAATATTATAAAAAGAAAGTCCCAGCTCAAATAACAATTATCGTTGACGAAGGCTCGTGTAATGGAAAACTCGGGGCTGTGTGCCCGAAAACTGTACCAGTGGCGATAATGCAGCGCTTTCTGCGCTGACAGCGACATGGCGCTTTCTGGAGCTCTATTTTTGGATCGCTCTCCTCGCTTCGAGCGGTCGTATCTACAGATTTTTGTATCGGATGTCGAAGGAAAGTAAGTTGAAGCGAAGAGAGCGATTCAAAAATAGAGCTACTGGGCATTTTACAGACTTACTTTACTTTACTTAAGGCTGGTTTCACAGCTTGGACGGCCCTGATGGGTCTCCCGGAGCGCAGACACACGTGAGGCGCCCGAATATCGTTTCACAGCGACTCTAATTTTGAATCGCTCTCCTCGCTTCGAGCGGTCGATTCTACTGATTTTTGTATCGGATGTCGAAGGACAATTATAATCGACCGCTCGAAGCGAGGAGAGCGATTCAAAAATAGAGCTCCCAGAGCGTGTCCCGTACGGTTCTAGCGCCTCACGTGTGACGGGTCACAAATCCCGGACGGCTGTGAAACCAGCCTTAGTAGCAGTTGGTACAATATCAGAGAATTTGGTAGTCATAATAAGGTTGCCTGGAAGAAATCGCTCTTAAACCCCGACCCGTACATTTTTCGGCAAATCAGCAGGGTTCACTTGTTGGTCTATGACTTCAGATAAGTACCAAAGCGACTTTGCAAAATATTGCCTATATTAGCTTTCTAACAACAAAGATTCTTAGCATTTTTTAGCAATTTTTCAGCGCATCAAGCGCAGTGCTGCTGAGAAATGGCAACACCGAACGGTACCCTAGATAATCTTCTAATTTTATAAGTGTCCGCCCGAGTTCCTTACGCCTGTCGCTTTTTAAAGAATTAATTGCTCAAGCTGTTGGGATCTTGAAATGTTTGGCGCAGAGGAGAAAAAATATATTTCTTTTTTTCGTATTTTTTTATAGCATCTCTTATGTAAAATACTTGATATAAACCCATTCTATAAGTACAGACTTGCTTTTGATTTCTTTGCGGTTCTACTCGCCTGGTTTCGGAGTTTGTTCGATGACCTAGAACTGTGTTGCCAGCGAAATAAGGAAAGGAAACAGGGTAGTTTTAGACAAAATTTACTTCAATAAGAGAATATTGTATTCCAATTTTGAATAAATAAATTAAATATGATTAGTTTTTTTGAGAATGAGACTTTTAGTCTCTTGTCAATTTTGGAGATTGAATCACCTGTTGACTACAATAATGCCCAGCACAGTGAGCTGGTATTGGTTGGCGTGTAACCCCCTACTACAGGACTCTCCGTCGGAAAGTATTTACTATAGCCTATACTAAAATCATTTTAGATAAGATACCTAAAACTACTTACAGTTCGAAAAACACAGTCCCATTTTCCGCATTTTTGACACTGCTTGGTTTACGATCTCAGTTTACAATAATGAATGATTCATTCATAATGAATTCAGGAGTCGAAATTGGTAATATTTCATAGATTAAGCTGTCTTCTTTTAAGATGCATTGCATGCATGTCATGCATGCATTTTAATCGTATTTTAGAAGGTCGTATCCATGGCAGGATGTCCACACCCTTGTATGAAGTCGATCCATCGTGCGTCGTCGTTGTAAAAGTGTCCCTCAACGATCATGCTTGCATGACATGCAACGTTTACGTGAATGTCATGCTGCATGATGGACAATCATGCTTGCTATCAATCAATACAGTGAAGCAACGGCCAGCACGTAGTTTGCATGTCATGCACGTCAATCACTACAGCTAGACGGTCATGCATGAGTGACAGCACGTATTGCATGTCATGCAGATTGATCGTTTAGGGAGCCCATAAGACGATACGATATCATAACCGAATTTTTTATCCATTGGTAAAAAGCTTCGAATATTTTATATAGCAGACATTTTGATGTGTACCTACCGTACCGTACGGGTATCAAGCCCTGCTTTGTAGGTATACTCTTATATATATAGGTACTGAATGCGTGTATGGTTTTAGATGGGTGCATTATCCCCAGGGCATCATCCTAAAAAGGCCTCTTCGTAAGAGGTATGACCTTTTATGTTAATACATCTTTTAGGTCTTATAAAAGAAAAATGCTTTTCTTACTTATCATTTAAAGTAACATCAACATTTTCATTGTCACATTCTACAGCTTTCTTGCACCTTTTTAAGAGAACAAAGAAATATGCAGGTCTTATTTCATCTTAGGGAATGCGCAGACAAAAAGCCCGCGCACTTTTTGACGTCTGTCAAATGAACCATATCACGATGACATAAAGAACAAAATCGTATGAAACACAGACGTCAGCGTCGCCTCGCGCATACGATTTTGTCCTTTAGGCTATTGTGATATGGTTCATTTGTCTTGGAACGTGCATTTCCTCCAATGTCTATTTTCTTGGAAAGTCAATCCTCGAAAGTCCAGTGTCCAATCTGCTGAACTCCATATAATCGCGGACTAGTTTGGACTATACAGATATCCTATAGATAATGAATTTTTAAAAAAAGCTACTCCCATATGGATGAGTAACAAAATCATTTTAGGGGGTGCCAAAATCGTGCCAAATGTATATCGAAATTGATACTCACTCACACATTCTCATTTTCAAACTCTGTATAAATTGGTATGAGCAACTTCCTCCCGCTAATCCGCTTCATTTGTCCGCACCCCCCCTGATTTTGACACCAAATTTTTCATCGTTTCCCATACTAAATTTGCAAGATGCGATCTCCACAGGGAGCGCGCGCGCGACAAAAGAGGTTCTAATCTCCTTGCTATAGATCATTAAAATAGCAATAAGAACTGCATGCTGATTGCCTACCTTTTACTTAATGATATGGCAATGATACAACAAACTACCAGAAGAAATCTTAAATATGAAAGACATTAAATTTAAGTCTCACATTAAACAACAACTCTTTAAGAAAACTTATTGTAAAACAGTCGATTATTTAAATGACAAAGATGCCTGGTGTTAATGTTACTTCAGCCTCGCACAACCTTTACAAAAATAATGTTATGTACAAACTGATTTTAAAAGATGTGTTTCGGAAGCTTGTTGCGCCGCTTCTTCTTCCCAGCGCTAACACCTTGGAAGCGGTGGTAGATAGAAAACTGACGTTGTATAAATGTACCCAGTGTACTTACATGCAATAATATAGTTTTGACTTGACTTGACATGGCCACTTGATGATAGTCTCCCAAATCGCCCTGCATGATTTCGTTTGGGAAACCTAACAACCGCATTCAGTATTGAATTGATAGCTGTGATTATTCGTAGCTGTCAGTATTAGTAGCAGATATCTATTGATACAATCCCGTGTAGTAAACATTGACTGAATATACACAGATTAGCTACACGTCGTAGCACGTGTGTTCTACGTCGTAGAACACATCACGTGGTGCTACGTGTTCAATTATGGTCTCAATAGATTACAGAGTGGATGCCGGCGGTACGTATGGCAGGTTTGGATTAGTCCCTGGCTTTAACAAGACAGGCCGTACAACCAGCTCTTAATAAAAACTACTTACGACTGTAAAACAGTCTATACCTATAGTTCAAAGTTTATTGCCGCTATGAGTGGATGATACCATGAATCAAAAAATTTAGCCACTCCCATATGAATGAGTAATAAAAGTATTCTATGGGTGTCAAAGTTGTGTCAAAGTAATCACAAAATTATGACTCACTCACACATTCTTCAAACTCCATATAAATTTGTATTAGCAACCTCCTCCCGCTTCTCCGCTTCCTTTGTCCTCACCCCCCCGGTAAATGGCATCATAGGTTCCGATACTAATTATGCGAGATGCGATCTCCACAGGGAGCGCGCGACCAAAGAGATTTGAAACTTCTTGGATGATACAGATGAATATTTTTTATCGACTACCGCTTCAAAGTTGTTAGGCGCTGTGAAGGAAAAGCTTACCCGAGTCCGCTTCTCAGTCAAGTTTTTACAACAATAGCAATAATAAAAAATTGCGAAACTGAAGTAACATTTAGTATGAAGTGCAGAATAGATTTACCGTAACGAAACTGAAATTGTAACGAAACTGATACTCAGTTTCGTAACGCAACGAAAATTATCAGCTTCGTTACGGTACATCTATTCTGTATTTCAAAGATTATAACTAGTAGGCTTTCTTACAAATCTCCTTTTTATTTTTAATGATATTTTTAAATTTTCTGTCCGTCATATTCAAGATATCCTCTGGTAGTTTGTTGCCCAATGAATGAATTACTGACCTTGAGTTTTTATTTCTGGCAGAACTAAATTGGCACAGTCACAGTATATCAAAAAGAGATCTAATTTTTGCGGCCATAATAATATAAAATTTACTTAGAAAAATTACAAGCAAATTTACCAAGAATGATTGACTACTACCATAGAGTTAAGATCTCTTTGGTGCGTGCTCGTAGGGAGCGCGCGCGCTACCAAAGAGATTCGAACCTTTCTGACTACTACGTATGCAGGTTTCCTCACGATGTTTTCCTTCACCGTTTGAGAGCAGTCAGTAAATGTACTTAAGTTACGAGAAAAAACCCATTGGTACATGGCCCAGCTGGGGATCGAACTCCGGACCTTTCGATATGATAGGCCGCGTCTTATCCCCTACGCCACTGACGCTCTCCTGTATGTGATCCTGTGCTCAACTGTGATTATATTGCTTTTCATTACTCATACTCTGAAAGAAGGTCTGAAGTTGCCTGAGTAGCGGGTTGAAAGTAATACATCTCAGCCCTAGGGAGAATCGCTTTCAACTGACAGCTGTCAAATTAAAAAAAAAATACTAGTACTATTTCGACATTTCTATTGGACCATGTTCCAACTGTCTATACAGCCACTCAATTACAGCGCAATGTAAAATTGAAATAACATAAAGTTATTTAATAATTAAAGAATATATTTTTTTAAATGACTTTATTATAATTATTACTGTCAACTATTTCTTTAAAATAACATAGATTTGGGCAAAATATTTATCATTTTTTTCAATGATGGAAATGAAAAATAATGGCAGAATAGCTGGCCGGCCACAGAAAGAAAAACAAAATAGACGGGAAAGCGGCAATCCGATCTGCTTTTGTTTTTTCGAGTTGTAGAGTTTTGTTTATACTTCCGTATAGCAGAGATTTGTATTAACACTCATTTTGTTTTTGTTTTTACTTTCAGTGTATTCTTAATAAAAAGCACAGTGTTTCCCTCGGGTTCAAGACTTATTTAGAGGTCCCTCGAACTATTGGCGCCCTCGCTACGCGTCGGGCGCCAAACCCCGTCTCGGGACTTAAATAAGTTACTTTCACACCTAGGTTAACAATGTACTATTTATTTTGTAGATTCCTTTTTTTTTACGGCATAGTTTCCCATGTCATTATGAACTTTTAACTGTCAAGCATTAAAATGGTATTGCTGTACAGACTTAATCTTCGTAGCATAATATTTATTTTCATTCTCTCCTCGGTCCGTGTAACTTAAAATCAATTTCCTCCATAAATAAGAAAACAGAACAATATTCTGAGACGGAAAAGACCAATGCTTGAGGAAATCACATTTTCTGTCTCTAGGGCATTGTTTCTCAAACTTTTATTTTATGTCGCCTTTTTTGCTATTTTATCTACAAACATGAAAAAATCAAACATACGGAAATCATTATTCTTCTTATAATTACGACTTAGGGCCCGCAAAGATCGAACTAATTCAAAAATTCTATGCTTGGATATTCAGTCTGTAATGTTACAAGAATTTTTATAATAATAAATTAAAATTGAAGTGCTTTACGACTTTATTTGTTGAATTTCAGAATTGGCAGCATGGCAGAAAATTGCTCAATTCGGATGTATGGAACATTTTTCCATTTTTCCAACTTGTTTAAAACTTTTACAGTCATTTTTACATCTAGGTATTTTTATTTTTTATCTGAAGTACCCAATTCATTGATGTCCATAAGTAGGAGAGACAATGACAATTTGATAACAATGTAAGAATATATATATTTATTTATTATGTAAGTAAAGATACTAATATTGATTATAAGTTTAAAATTTATACAATTTAAGAATATTGATAATTTAAATAAATTTGAACATGGTTTTTCGGGACAAGTACTTCAGCTATGGTTGGAAAAATAGTAAATAAGTTTGGTCCCAATTGCTTGGGATACCCAGTTGGGGTAGATGGAACAGACAGTAAAATCAACTAATAAACGTAGGTCATTCCGACCTACAATCTATCTCAGAATCGAAATAAGCTATCTTAATTAAAAAGTGGTCTCTTATTGAGACGTCACGAACGACCAGGGTCTCACGTTGCCCAGTTTGAGAAACTACGCTCCAGGGAGAGCGTTGACCGCACCGCCGACGGATTTCCCGCGGGATGTCGCATTTAATTACGTAGCCGACGTTCTCCGCTTTTGTTTAAAAGAAGCTTTTAATTTTTCTTACCGACCGCTTGGAATGGCAACTTTTATGGTTGCGTTTCTGTAATTGCTAAACGTTTTCGGTGTGTAAAAAAGCGGCCGGCTTTTGCGAAGTCGCGACGTTAAATTGCTAAGACTTAATTTTGTTTCTGTGACCGTATTGTGAGTGAAGTGGCTACTTAGTTCTCTTTGTCTTTGTTATGACAATCATTTATCAGCGCTTTCATTAGCATTGAAATCAATAAAACTTTCTTGCTGGTAAGTACTTACCTGGATGAAATGCAGATAGATGTACCATAAAGAAACTGATAAATTTCGTTACGTTACGTTCAGTTTCGTTACGTTTTTGTACGTATCGTTACTAAACTGATAATCGGTTTCGTGACAATTTATCAGTTTCGTTACGGGACAGTACATTTATTCTGCATTTCACCCACCTACTAAAATTTATTACAGAAGAGCAAGCTACATATAGAGAAAGTTTTGGTAAACTAAATTTTAATTATTTTAAATAAAATGTCAAATTTCATGATCTTCCTTTCATAATAAAAATAATTCTTAGGATTAACTCTTTCGACCGGCATCGTAAAATACATGGTGTTTATTTTTTTATATTTGTCGGGGTTCGATCCCCGGTTGAGGCAGGCGATTTTTCAAAAATCTGTGAATGCAGTTCTACTTATTATTAAAAATAAAACGATGTCTTCTTTCAGTATAATATCCTATATTTAATGTACTTTCCCTCCGAGTGGCATCGCCGTGGGACACCCTGTATTGAGTTCAGAATTTAACAATAAGATAATTCTTTGTCATTGATGCCGTTTGTCATTCATTTCAAACTTGTGGAAGTATTTACATGAAAACGTAGTGTGAAGTCGATTGCAGCTTACAGTTTCCTTACAAAGTGACATGCATGGGTAATTTGGGTAATTTTTAGCCACGCAGGGTAATTTTCACGTCAGGCCAGTCCCGTTATTTATATTCAAGCAGGCGGCGTGGTCTAAATAAATGGATTAGAAAGGTTCCGTAATGTATGCCGGTCGGCGCAGCTTTGTTTCGCCGCACGTGAGTTGTGTACAGATGATACATTTAATTTGGGGTATTTGGTGAGATTTAAAAAACAACACCGAGTTATGTCGACATAACAACAGACAACAACAACAGAAGTCGTTTATGACGTCGAGGGTTCAAATCTGGACTCAATCAGGACTGTCGAAGGCACTATAGCACTAATCTGTGATCAGGGCCTTGTTAGACCAAGAAGTTTTTAGTATAGTCGACCGCACGTCAGTGGGTACAATTTGACCTTGAGCTGACCTAACCTAGTAAGGAGTTCCAATACTATGAGAGACCAATTTATACTTCATTCCTCTGACGTGCAGTCGACCGTACCATGCAAAATTGTCCGTTGTAAATCTTCATTAAAGTTACTATCGCTTGTGAGGATGTGAACCTTAGTGCATATCGCAGACTACTCTAGTCGTGCCCTGTTTTTGTGAAGGCCTTGCTGGCTTTAGGCATTAAAATATGATGGGCCAAAAATGACATTGTTTCCAGGGCCGTAAAACCCATTAAAAATATACCGCTCTTTTCTATGCCGATTGTTTCCATCGACCGCACGTCGATGGAAACAAAACCAGCTTAAACTGGCCTCTCATAGTATTGGAACTCAATAGGCTAGGCCAGCTCAAGGTCAAGGTGTACCCACTGACGTGCGGTTGACTGTTCGACCTGAAAGAGTTACAATGGTTGTTACACGCTTTTATTTTATTTCCCGCACAATATAGACAACCACAAGCACTTATTGTAATTTTCAGAATTGTACATTAAAACCTTCAAAATACATTTCCAAGAAAATGAAATCATTTATTACAAGGGCTGAATCCACAGCCAAATCCCTTTTACAACTTGTACAGGTAAGTTGAAATTTAATTTAGAATTTTTACGCCACCTAATAATCTTGTATTCATGGCGGACTAAAAAAGGAAATAAGTCAATTTTGTAAGTTTTCCATTTTCAAGTGAAGTTGCGAAATATGCCTAACGAAGGGTGACGGCTGAAAACAGCTCGATCAAGTTTTTACCGTAATAAATTCCAACAAGCTTTCTCGTAGCCGTCAAGAGGTTAGTTGGTGGTAGATAAATAGTAATAAATTAGTTTACGGTATACTACGCTCGCTAAAATTTGAAAATTGCCAAGTTTTGAGAGTGAGGTTTTAACACTTAAAAATATTATAAGGACTGGTAGGTATATTAATTTAACGCTGATATCTAATTTCGAATGTTTACTGGTTCGGGTGTTGGTTTGTCAGACACGCCAAATTGATTTATTTGAAAATCCTACAGCACAAAAATTATTATTTTAAAAACCGTGATTAAAATTCTGTAAGCCAATAAAAGAGATAGCCTATTTTTTGGTTTCACAGGTATCTGATTGCCTATATCTTATATATTTTATATAGTCTATCACAAAGATTTATCTGATAGATTAGTTTATCACTAAGATTACTATCTGTAACAATATCAGGAAGTGGTGAAAGAAGCCCTAAAGTATTGTGCAGAGATTTTCTTCACATAAAATTTATGATAAGAGTTATATTTTATTTTTAAAGTTTTTATATTTGTGAGTATTTATTTATTCTGAATCAATATCAATCTACACTTAATAGGTATATTATTAAACAGTTCACAGTTAGCGTCTGTAAAATAAACCGATGAAATGAACGAACTTCAGTAGCTTTTACTGCCCGGTTCGCAACTGACCTTAAAAAATAAACCACCAGTGTTTCTGTAAACCAAAGCGAAGGCGCGCCGTAAGATAGGGAACTAAATAAACTGCCACATTATCAGTGCAAAACGCGAATTTACAAAATGCAAACGCGCAAAATTTTAAATGTTCCTAGCTTTAATGTATCCGGTTCAGCACGATACGTCCATTAAACATTTATCTAGAGTTATGGTCGCGGCTGGCTGCACGCTAGTGCTCTTTCGCTGCTTCTAACTAAGGTGTCGTCCGCATGCACCACTTTTTTTATTGGATGAAGTGACTTTTAAAGCGCTTTGTCGTGTTTTTTTGACGGGGAACCCTGCCTTACAACTCCGGTACGGGCGGAACCATAGATTTAGATTTTTAGGTCTGTGGGCGGAATTGTGTTCGTTAATTCGATATTAAAATGTACTTAATTGGCAATTTCGTTTTTTCCACCGTGATTATAAAGCTAATAGACATAGACATATTTATTAATACGGAAGCGGTGGTAGATAAAAAATTGACGTTCTGTAAATGTACCCAGTGTACTTGCATGCAATAAAATAGTTTTGACTTTGACTTATAATCATTTGATTATAGGTCATTAATTAATGACAATTTAAGACCATAAGTTATTTAGATTACTTACGTTAAATTAAATTCTTGTACAAGAACTTAATTCTTTTTTTTGTGTGTACCTATCAAATTTTAATTAATATTAATATCTATTACAAAACTACACAAATAAATAAATACAAATAAAGTAAAAAATAAATACGAAAAGCCTAAAGATAAAAAATGGGTCCCAAATCGCTGTCGATGGGCAGCGTGCCCAGAAGGCTGGCCGCGTTGCCACGCTGGATGGCAATGCTTTTTCGCTGAGCGAAATGTAGGCCAGCCCTCTGGTCAGCGGAGGTCATTAAATTAAAAAGTTACAAAAAATAAAATAAATAAAAACTAAATAATAATAAAATAATTTGTCAATTAGTAGGCAATAAATAGTACCTACCACGGGAATATTTATCGCGAGCAACTCCAGAAATCTTGAGTAGATACCTACTTACCTTAAGGGCAGAGGTTCTGTCCTAAAATTTAACCCTACACTCCATCTTGTATTAAAATCCCTAACGATGGTAATATCGATCACACACAAATAAGGGTTTAAGCCAAACAACTGCACATGCTCCTACGCTAGGGGGTTGGACTGTTTTGGAATCAATTTTAGAAAGCGGCTTTAGCAGGAAATAGCTTTGAAAAGTATTCCCAAACGTAATACTCTCGTTATGGACAATGTATTCAACCTAGTAATAGCATGATACTAAATGAGAAGGAATAGCTCTCAATTTCAGAAGTGACGGTTATTAAAAAAGCGGTCTATATAGATTATATAGGGTTTAAGCTAGGTATATAGGTATGGTAAATGGAGCTTGTCTGTTTGTAATTTTATAAATTTAATTTTAAATTAAATAAGTTTTATTAAATTTTATAAGTTAATACATGAGAAATAATAGCTCTCAATTTGAGAAGTGACAGTTATTAAAAAAACGGCCTATATGAAGTAAATAGGTTTTAAGGTGTACCTAATAGGTATGGTAAATGGAGCTTGTCTTTTAGCAATGTGTGCTAGTTAGAGTCATCGTTTTATTTTTCCTGTAGTATTTACATAAACCTCTGTTCATTCTAATTTTCTGATAAATTTGCAAACTTCGGAGAAAAGGAATGACATGTTTCCACCATAAGCCGAACACTTAAAGGAAGTGAATATCTATTTAGAATGTTTAAATTAAGCCCCTTTAAAATATCAAGTCCCATTTCAGCCCTTTTCGCAGTAAAAACACAGGGCAAGTATTATTTAAAACCAATCCCAATTTCAAGTCTATAGCGTTAGTAGGTACAGTAGTTGCTGAAATAAGCAGCTGTGACAGACAAACAGAAGGGCGAAGTCAGACCATTAGGGTTCCGTTTTTACACCGGGACGGAAAGCCATTAGTGTTCGGAATATTAAAAATGTTGATATTATGTAAATAGTTCAACTGCACCGTACTGACACGGAATGCATTTATCAGCAAAAGAACAGACGCGAATATTCTGAAACGTGGCAGCCTGCACTGGATACATGTCGAAACGTAAATAGAGCGAGCGAGACACAGAGATATTACTGCTGAAATGTTTATTAGCGCTACAGTACAATCTCGTACAAAAGCAATTAGGCACAAAAAGAATGAAAGAGGAAATAGATTTGGCGTACACTCGATTGTGAATAAACTAGTCAAGATTTTTATTGAAGCTATGTTTTTCTGTATCTTTCATCATAGTAGTAGTAGTAGTCTTTTGTAATAAGATGGTGTGAAACATAATTTTTTTGCAAAAATTACATAGGTAAGTCAGCTGTACAGTACTTTCTCATTTTTAGTTTTATTTTTTACTCAAATCAGTGTCCGTAAAAATCAGAAATAAGTAAAATTAGGAGGCTAAAATACCCCTAAATGTGAAAAAGTGAGACAGATTTAATTAGTTTTTATAAGATTGCTGATTTTTAAAAAAATATGTAAAATTTTGATATTATAACAATTTAACCGCTTAGATGTAGGTACTAATGTAAATTACTGTATTGTTGTATCTGTTTTTTATGTTGTGCAATGAAAAGGAATCAAATTTATGTAATAGTAGTTACTTCCTGAAATGACCGATTAAATTAATGATTTTTATTTATTTCTGTAATGTTACAATGTCAAAATAAAATAAAAGTCAATTTTACAAATAAAATATTTTTTCCAAAGCGTCACAACGAGGCAGTGTGCACTTAATGATTTGACTTCTTTATTTACCTAAGTTTGGAAGTAGGTAATATTAAGTGAGATAATTTTATTAGGAAGCGATAAGGAAGCAGCCTATTTTTAAAACCATTTTCCTTAAAATCTAATTTCGATAAATCCCTTCAAAATGGGTGCTTACGTCATGGAAAGAATAACAATAATGTAAGTCCTAATTTCAGGGCTCCTTTGCTCTGCCCACCTTTTTCAAGTCGTCTGTCCATGCGGCAGAGGCGATTCCCCGCTGCACTTACCTTTATTCTTTTTTAAAATCGATGACTCAGTTCATAAAGGGAGGGAACAACTTGAAAAACACTGTTCTGGCATAATAATAATTTAAAAATTCTGTTTGTAGTTTTTTTATTTAGTTGTACTATAGTTTGTTATAGTTTGAATCCCTTTCGTTGAACTTAAACGATACCTGGAGATAATAATGATAGTTAGTAGTGAGAAGTTACTTCCTGTAACAGATGTTACAGTCTAACTATTTTTATTACGCTCCTTTTAGAGTGGTAATATTTTTTATATTGTGCCTTATAAAACTGGTAATGTCCGACTAAAGCAAAACGATGGCAACACTAACTCAAAACGTTTGTTGGTTCCATTATAAATGAACATACGTAGGTCCTTTATATATAATAATAATAATAATGTTTGGACAAATTTACACACGGCTGTTTAGTCCCAACTAAGCCGAAGCTTGTAAATGGGTACTCAACAACTGATAAACATACTTAAATACTTTTAAATAAATACTTAAATACATACAAACACCCAGAATCCGAAACCAACAGTTATGCTCATCACACAAATGTTGGTCCCGGGTGGGAATCGAACCCACGACCGTTGGCGCAGTAGGCAGGGTTACTACCACTACGCCAACAGGCCAGTCCATATCATATCACAGAGTTCCGAACTCTGCTTAATATATAGGATAGTTTTATGTTTGTGATTGTACTACGGCGTTATATAGCAAAGATAACTCCGCCCTAAAGACATAATTCTTCGACTGATGCTACATTAGCCGGCATGTAATCGGTGCATTACGGCGCAAGGCGATGCTCATTGCACTTTGTGTGTTGCATGCTACCCGACGGTTTCACGCCTTTTTTTCCATAAAACATGGTTTATGAAAACACGTATTTAAAGATGTATACTCAAATTTTTCGCTTATTAAAAGAAAACCAAGTTAAATAACCAGCACTCTACGAGGAAAGTGGTTATCTAGCAGGAATTATTTTCCTCGTAGAGTGCTGGTTTCTAGCTTGGTTTTCTACAAGGAATAAGCGAAACTTTTATTCCATATCTGTTGGTTACGGATTCTGGGTGTTTGTATATAGTACTAGCTGTTGCCCGCGTGGTTTGGAGTTTTTCCCGCGGTTCAGTTCACCGCGGTAAAAAGTAGCCTATATATATGACGTTATTCTAGGATATAAACGATCACTGTACCAAGTTTCATCAAAATCCGTTCGGCAGTTACAGCGTCAGACTAACAAACACCCTCAGTCACAAACATCCTTACGTAGCTTTACCTATAGGATAGGATAGGATAGAATGGGATGGGATGGGATGGGATGGGATGGGATGGGATGGGATGGGATGGGATGGGATGGGATGGGATGGGATGGGATGGGATGGGATGGGATGGGATGGGATGGGATGGGATGGGATGGGATGGGATGGGATGGGATGGGATGGGATGGGATGGGATGGGATGGGATGGGATGGGATGGGATGGGATAATTACTACCTACTCAAAACAAAATAAGGGAACGAGTAGCTATGTAGGTACTCACAAAGCATTTATGGCAACATTTAATGTAATGGAAATATTTATTGAAGAAAACCTCCGTAATTTAATTACTTCGAATATGTCTTGCATTTGATTTGAATGGATACATGCATGATGGCAACCCAGTGAAGATGGATTTGTATTTAGCTCCCGTACAGTATCCCGTAGCTCTGTTTGTGTCCACAATCTGATGAGTTATGCTTGCCTGCTTGGAATAATGAACAGTTGAATAGGTTTCCAGGTATACCTACATCCCAATGGCTCCCGAAAGCAATACGGATTGATTAATTGAAGGGCATCGAAGTTAGTCAATGGTTAAACACACTGCTCTAGGAATCAAGGTAAATGATGTTGCTTTTCACATCGTCCAGAACAGAAACAGTTCACGTAAAATCGTTTAAAAAAGGTGATTCTACTAGGTTAGAACCGTAAGTAAGTATATAATTGTGATGTCACTTATTTTCTCCTCCAAAACCACTGAATGGATTCAAATTGGTTTTCAATGTTAGGTAGCTTGGATCTTCGGCATAGTATTGTAGCTAATCAGTGAGTTCAATGTACACATTTTTTTTGTAGATTTTTAAAGTCATTGGTGCTTTATAGAACATAATTTATACTTACTAATATAATAAATAACGCAGACTAGTTTCGAATAGCTGATATAGCCTAAACCTTCCTCTAGTATTGGGCTATCGCCCAACGGTACGACCATTATGCGCCGAGCAAAAAGATAAAGAGTCAGAAATAGCGTATAAAAAGCGGGCGGAGTCACTGGAAACAGCTAGTAATAATATAATCGATGTTGTAACTCAGTAAAGCTTCGTCTAGTAGGTACATTAAGTGAATCCTGATAAAACAAATACCTTAAGTGCTCTACAGGCTAAGTACTACACTGGCGTCGAGTTTACTATTGAATTGGCGAATATAATCCAGCAAGCAAACTAAAGGGCCGGACTGTGAACGGTCCGAAACGGGTCCCTAACAATTTGGGTCCCGCGATAAAATTTACTTAGGTAATTTGAATAAAAGACCTTCCCTGAACTGTGCGTATAACAGGTATAGTTAAAGAATATGTCGCGTCCACAGACCATCAGAAACTGGATATTTTTAGCGGCCCATTCTTAGTAAGATATTGAAAACAAATCGAATGGGTTAAAATCATAGAGTTAGTATACTAGCTATAGAGCGCGCGCATCGCTCATTGCCCATTGTGCCAAGTGTAAGCAGGTGTTCTATGGACGCTTCTATTTAGATTTTTTCTAGATCGTTCTTTTCCGTGAATCGTTTTTACAGCTTGGCACTGCACATTTCACCACGATTACTCCAAATCTAAATAAATACCGGCGAGAGCAACAATCAGCGCTACTGACGTGTTGTGACTAGTAGCATCGCCCCGAACATTTCGAGACTGTTCAGACCCGTGCTTACAGTTCAGACTTGCTAACGCGCGCTCTATGTATACTAACAACTCTCTGGTTAAAATAAACAAGTCAACCAGCTAATTATTAGGTATCTGGTATACAGTGGAACACAAATCACCAACCAATACAGATAACCAAAAAATTCAGACTGAATATTTACTACTAGGTGGTCTGATGCTAAAAAGAAGGATAAAAATTAGTTTTATGTAAAAAAAACGTACCATAGAACAAAAGTGATAACTACTACCTATTTTTCCTTATCCGGTTGTTTAAAAAAGCTATGCGAAAGCTATGCTCGGAGTTTCCCTGCGAGATCGAATCAGAAATGAGGAGATCCGCAGGAGAACCAAGGTCACCGACATAGGTCAAAGAATTGCGAAGCTGAAGTGGCAGTGGGCTGGGCACATCGCTCGTAGAACTGACGGCCGTTGGGGCAGAAAGGTTCTCGAGTGGCGACCACGTATCGGAAGACGCAGCGTAGGCGGGCCTCCCACAAGGTGGACCGACGATCTGGTGAAGGTCGCGGGACCCGGCTGGATGAGGTTAGCGCAGGACCGGTCGTCGTGGAGATCCTTGGGGGAGGCCTTTGTCCAGCAGTGGACGTCTACAGGCTGATATGATGATGATGATGCGAAAGCTCTTTAATTTATCATCATTAAATTTAAATAAATGATTATAACAGATCGTAGAAAAAGTTTTGAAACAGAGGCTACCTGAATTATAATCCCAAACTAGAATTATCTCCCGTAATACATGAATTAGAAAATGATAGGATGATACATCAAGTCCCATTATATAATTAAGTCCCATTCAGATCATCAGGACCATTTCGTACATACCTTAGTTCGTCCCTGTGCTCATCGTAGTCCATTTGTGTAACAAACTGATAAGGCTCGATGCTTTCAGCTTTGCAAAACTGGAATAGAACGGTCGGTAATATAAATTGTAGTCAGGAACAAAACTATTCTCCTCAAACACAATAAGTACAGCAAGTTCTGAAGAACGAAAATAAATGACAATCAAACATAAAACGGGGTTATAAAACTAGAGGGTCAGTGGCGTCGGAAGACGCGGTCTGTCATGTCGAGAGGTCCGAATACGATCCTCGGCTGGGCCATGTGGTTTTTCTCGAAACTTAAGGTACAATTACTGACTGCTCTCAGACGGCGAAGGAAAACATTTTGAGGATACGCCGAAGAATAAATTCTTAGGCGCATGTAAAATCCAAATCGTGCAAAATGTGGAATGACCTTCCCTCTGACGTTTTTCCACAGCGCTACGATATGGGGTCCTTCAAGAAAAGAGTCAAAAGAGCTCTTCAACCAAGGCCGGCGCCGCACCAGCACCCCCCGGGTGTTGCAGGTGTCTATAGGCGGCGGTGACCTCTTAACATCAGGAGGCCCGCCTGCTTGTTGCCCCCGTAGCAATAATAAAAAAAAAATAAAAAAAAAACACAAACTTGCACTGGGCTAGCGTGGTGGACTATAGCCCTAACGCCCTCGTTGAGAGGGTAGGCCTGAGCCCCGAGTGGGGACATATTAATTGACCGTTTATTTGATTTGTAAGCAACTTTGATTACAAAATTAAACATGAAGCACTGTTTTATGTGCCACTATGCGGTATCTACGCGATGATCGATGACAGACCGTAGTTAGAAAAATCCTTCGCATGATCGAAACATAGCAACAACATAGTTACTCACTATTGTGTTAAAAGCCAGTGCATTTCCAGTCTGATTGGATCACGCGAGTTTCATTTGATCCCACGACTACCATTATTCAAAAAGCTGTTTCCATGAAATTGTTTAATGGATCACGGCTTCCATTAGGATCATAAAAAAACTGTAAAAATAAAGTTTTAAAACTGCATTGACTACTTCAGTTTCTTGTTATTTATAATTAGTTGAATTGTAAGACTTAATTTGTATTTAAAACCACTCAACTAGCAAAAACACCTACAAATTCCATAAGTCGAATTGCGGTGCCAGAAATAAACTGACATCTAGCTGCTAGTGCGAGGACAATTGAACTAGTTTAATTTGGGATTTTTAAGTAAGTATCAATCTTAGTTAGAAAAAAAAGCAAGAAACAAGAACAATGTTAGGTTTAGTATAGGAGATGTCATTCAAAACAATGTGCCTACAATTGTTTTTTGTCAAAAATTTGTTCTGAATCGAGAGATGTGTTATGAACTTAACTTAAATAAAAATACTTAGCATAAAGCTTTTAGCTTTAAAAAGCGTATACACATGCCGAATTTTTGAAATTGTCAAAGGGGCGTTTAGCTTGGTTTTATAGTTTTCATTGCAAGCCTTGGATACTGTAACATTATCTTGCATACATAATACACGTTGTTTATGGAGTAATTGTGATAATATACATTAATCCCTGTCAGGTAATGTTGAAGACAAGAGCGTTATGCTCAGCTCGAGGGGCTTAAGTCAACAAGCGATATACGGCATGTTAATAAACTTCGTTAGCTCGCCGCGTCTTACCATAGAGCTCCAAGTGCCAACTGAAACCGTAGTTCAAACCGAAAACTGGTTTAAAGCCGAAATTGTAAATAGTGTGAAATCTATGATTTTACTGATTGGGCCAAAACTATTTACGCTTCGAAAGTGTAGAATCTGTCTATTTCTATACTCTAATAAAACTACCTATAGAAAAGTTGTCTGTACATTTTTTTTGGCTGTTAGTCTGTTCAAGCATAACGTAAAAGCCACTGAACAGATTTTGACGAAACTTTGAATAATGTACATCGCCGGTTAACTTATATCAAATTTAATTAATTATCTCTTTTTTTCAGGCTGTAAAAAACCAGTAGTTATAAAAAATCAAATAGGTACAATAAAATTAAATACAAAGTCAAGTTTACTTATAGGCGATAAAACGTCTTGATTTGATTCTCTAGTAATTCTCACGTCAAATAGGGCTATGCCTTGTCTTTTCTTTATATTTACGAAAAGGCATAGCCCTATGTGTCATGGAACACCATTTTCTATTTAATTAGCCTTTAATATTGTGTTATGGTGTAAAATCTTAATAAACCAGTACGTCATTAGTTCTACTGCTAATTATGTCGCCTGTTCCTCATCAGCGGTAGACCTCACAAGCTCCTGAGCTCACAAAGCCCTACCGAGACAGAGTCTTAACGTCTACTGGAAGTTTCAACCGAATCTGAAGTTGAAACTGAATGCGGTTGAAATCGAGCAGATATACGCCAACTGTGGGAAGCTTATGTTATTTGATGAATTTACAATTGTTCACTCCAACACTAATTAAAAAACAACATTTAAAGATAACAAAAATTTTGTGTTTCATCAAGGAAAATAGTTTGTCCTTAACTACGTATAGTTTTTGATTTATTTTAATGTTTAAATCTGGGGGATATTTCCCAATGTAGTTAGGTTAGTTTAGTTTAGTTTTATAGATAGTTTTACTTTTGATTAATTATTATAATTAATTTATAATAATAATTTATAAAATAATTAGTAATATTATTTCGCCTAACAATATTTTAAGTAGCGATTTTGAGCGACGGACAATGTTAGAAGAAACTTAAATTTTGTTTCGCATTATATGGCTCTACGGTTTGACCTAGTGTTTTATTCCTTCAAAATCTGTGGCTGAAACTAAATCCGAATCTCCGTTCGGTCTCTATTTAATACGTTCAACAAAATAAGGGATTGTCGGAGCCGTGCGTACTATGACGTAGTAGACTAAACTAAATTATCAAGTAAAGTGCACTCTGACGGCAACTAAGTTCGTCTCAGATTCAAAATTAAACTTTTGATGCAGAAATTATCCATAAGACCGGTCAGTATGGGGAAGTCAGAAACGAAAAAAGATAGAGTTTCATTCTAAGAAACCATGACGTCGATTTTAGCGATAAGAAAAACTGCATTCATAGATTTTCATAAAAACTCAACGCTTCTCGGGGAAAAACATAACAGCTTGAACGCACTTCAAGTATTCTGCGCTGCGTTTGTTTAAGCAGCCTGTAAACATACTAATAATTCCTTACTCGAAACCGGTATCGTAAAAAGATTATTTATTCCTCCTTCGTAACCGGTTACGAAACTCCTGTTACGTAGATGGCCGAAAGGATAAATGGGATTTGCCCCGTCATATTTTATATAGTATACTATAATATCGGAAGACGCAACGTAGGCAGGCATCTCACAAGGTGGACCGACGATCTGGTGAAGGTCGCGGGACCCGGCTGGATGAGGTTAGCGCAGGACCGTCGTGGAGATCCCTGGGGAAGGCCTTTGTCCAGCAGTGGACGTCTACAGGCTGATATGACGATACTACAATATAAACCATAAGGATTACACCATTCACCAAGTGCAAGTATGTCAGAAAATGCACAGATTAAAAAGTAAATTAGAGAAGAAAAGTTTAAAATTATCTTGGAAATAATATTTAGATAAATAGCAGTATTTTCATCTCATGTAGGTATTAGGGGAGTTCTTATGAATTTCCAATTTAGAATTGCGAATACATAATTCATTCGAATTTAGAAAGTTTTTCCCCTAAATCTTTCTTTCCGTTTGGTGAACCTCCTAATGTATAACTTGATATGCATAATGGAGGCAAGTTTGTTATTTCTTTGATATACATTATTTATCTCTCTTTCCGTTAACGACTTTGGCGGGAATTATAGTAAATATTAGGGGCTGAAAACAGTTCGCTTTATGGAAACATTGACTCCTTTGAAATTACCTCTTCAACGATCTAATGTGATTTTTTAAATGTACACCCTTATTGAAAATTACCCGTTTATGTTGGGGAGGTACCCCAAAAAACAAACTTTATGATGATAATAAATATTTTTTTATAAAAAAAATATAAAGAAGAACGGACGACTTAATAAGGGTTCCATGTCTAAAAGTGTCCCTAAACGATCATGCTTGCATGACATGCAACGTTTACGTGAATGTAATGCTGCATGATGTACCATCATGCTTGCTATCAATCAGTAAAGCAACGGCCAGCACGTAGTATGCATGTCATGCACGTCAATCACTACAGCTAGACGGTCATGCATGAGTGACAGCACGTATTGCATGTCATGCCGCATGCTCGTTTCATCATCATCATCTCAGCCTTTTAGCGTCCACTGCTGGACATAGGCCTTCCCTAACGAACGCCACCACACCCGGTCCTCCGCTCTCCGCATCCAGCCGCTTCCGGCCACCTTCTTTAAGTCGTCAGTCCACCTGGCGGAGGGACGTCCCACGCTGCGCGTACCGGTCCGCGGTCTCCACTCCAAAACCCGTCTGCCCCAACGGCCGTCGGTTCTGCGACAGATGTGACCTGCCCATTGCCACTTCAGTTTGCTAATCCTTTCGGCTATGTCGGTAACCTTGGTTCTCCGTCGGATCTCCTCATTACGGATCATGTCCTTCCTGGGCTCGTTTAGGGAGCCCATAACTATAGAAACCTAAAGAAGTGCCCAAACAAATTGAGCCTAAGTAAAATTTCTATTTCACTGCTATCTTTCAAGCCACTTACATCAGAGCACATCTGTTAGTAAAATGTTAGGTTACACACGAACAGGTGTACAAACAAACAGATACAAGTAAATTGGGCTATAACGGCGCTCAGACCGATGGCATGATAGAGCAGTTAGCGAGTATTGTTTGCCCCATCTACTAAATTGAACTGTCCCTGTGGGCGGCGTCGCGTTACTGTCTGCGAGTTCACTACCTTTTTCATTACTCATACTCTGAAAGTAGGTCTGAAGTTGCCTGAGGAGCGGGTTGAAAGTAATACATCTCAGCCCTAGGGAGAATCGCTTTCAACTGACAGCTGTCAAATTATTTAAAAAAAACTAGTACTATTTTGACCATGTTCCAACTGTCTATACAGCCACTCAATTACAGCGCGATGTAAAATTGAAATAATATAAAGTTATGTAATAATTAAAGAATATATTATTTTAAATGACTTTATTATAATTAATACTGTCAACTATTTCTTTAAAATAACATAGATTTGGGCAAAATATTTACCATTTTATCAATGATGAAAATGAAAAATAATGGCAGAATAGCTGGCCGGCCACAGAAAAAAAACAAAGTAGACGGGAAAGCGGCAATCCGATCTTCATTTGTTTTTTCGATTTGTAGAGTTTTGTTTATACTTCCGTATAGCAAAGATTTGTATTAACACTCATTTTATGTTTTTGTTTTTACTTTCAGTGTATTCTTAATGAAAAGCACAGTGTTTCCCTCGGGTTCAAGACTTATTTAGAGGTCCCTCGAACTATTGGCGCCCTCGCTACGCGTCGGGCGCCAAACCCCGTCTCGGGACTTAAATAAGTTACTTTCACCCCTGGGGTAAGAATGTATTAAGTGTTCCCTGGGGTATTAAGTGGTCCCTACACCATCAATCTGCCTGACATGCAATTACGTGCTGTCACATGACCGTCTAGCTGTAGTGATTGACGTGCGTGACATGCAAACTACGTACTGGCCGTTGCTTCACTGTATTGATTGATAGCAAGCGTGATAGTCCATCATGCAGCATGACAATCACGTAAACGTAACGTATGTCGTGCCGCATGATCGTTTAGGGACTGCCTAACAGATATCAAATGCAATGAGGATAGCAGGAATACCAGCAAAACGGCCTATGGCGCGTCGCTAACGGCCAATCACTAGGGTCCGACGGCAGGTTACACGGACAACTTCGATGACACAGCTGCTGTACTCTCTCGATTACTACCATTACACCATCCTACATTATCCGCAGCTCAAACCTTTATACACGAAATAACTGAAAAAAAAACTAAAATAATAAAAATAAAAGACTCAATTTATTAAATTCAATGTCTTTGTGTTAATTTATTTACTTATCATCGCCTTTAAGTTTAGTTTTGTATATTTTTAAGTTAATTTTAATTTTTTAATGTTAATTTTTTTTTCAAGGTATGTGTTTGCAAACAAAGTTACCAATTTAAATTCAAACATTTTATTGCATTATTAGGTTACATTACATTGGTTTTATATTTATTTTAGCACAAGACATGACACTCGGATAGGCTACAGCAATCATCTTATACGTAGGTTTATTAAGGTCTTAAATAAGGTGTTAAGGTCATAACAGCCTAATTATTATGTCCCCCACCTAGCCCCGTGGGGGTTGTTGGGCTTCTCATGTGCCTAAGAATTTCGTTCACGATTTTTTCCTTCACCGTTTGATAGCAGTGAGTAATTACACTCAAGTTTCTAGAAAATCCCATTGGTAATGGCACGGCCGGGGATCGAACTCAGACCTCTCGAGTGACACACCACGGAAGCTCTTTAAATACATGATGATACAAGTGAGCTAAGTTGGTCATTCATTACACTTGATCTGGAATGCACAGCACGAGCCGAAGGTGAGTGCGTTATGAAGCTGAGAGTGTAAATATTATTACGCAGATTCTTGAAATAAGTAAGTACCTAAAAAAAAAGTAAGAAATGTATATGATACATGCTTATTTATTTATTATACTGGCGATGGCGGGCGCCCGTAATCTGCAGCGATATTAAACTTCATGTTACGGTTAAACTACAGTTAATTCCGATGGCAACATAATTCCAATCTTAACAATTGGAAACGGTCCAAGTACCGAGTGTGGATTTAATGCGATAAACAGAAATAGTAAAAGCGGTTTTGGGCTTAATAAGCGTTGGCAGATTTCACACTTTGTAAGTCTCATATTAGATTTCGTTGCCAAATCTCCGCTTGTGCTTTGTTAGTAGCGTCAAAATTAAATGTCTGTTTTGTTTAACTCCAAACCTCATACAACAACTTTCTTATGGGAAATTAAATAAAATGTTGTATGGTTGTTCTAAGTGTCTTGTATGGGAAATACATATATTCTGAGATAGTTAAAAATAAAATTTACGGCTTCGCTGACTTTTTAGCGGTGTTGCCATACCAATGGCATTAGAGTGTCCCTAAACGATCATGCTTGCATGACATGCAACGTTTACGTGAATGTCATGCTGCATAATGAACCATCAATTAATTAATACAGTGAAGCAACGGCCAGCACGTAGTTTGCATGTCATGCACGTCAATCACTACAGCTAGACGATCATGCATGAGTGACAGCACGTAATGCATGACATGCCACATGATCGTTTAGGAAGCCCTTTAGCAATGAATTATTTTTGATTAAACTGTGCTGTAATGTATTATCCTCTCAAACGTCCTGGGAACTCACGGTCCCAAAGCTTTTGTCTTTTGCCGCCTGTCAGATAATTTCGGTTAATCGAATTTATTAGGTACAGTAAGGTTCATATGAGCCCCAGCTAAGCCCCTCAGGCGGAATGCCCTGATAGATGTACCATTTGCGTCCACCAACTACAGGCAAAACACATTTATGTGGCGCGCGAGCAACAACTTTAACAAGCTGGCAGTGGCAGGGGAACTAGACCTAGATCTGTTTAACACTAGCGTTGCGTCGGCGAGGCGACTACTCAGTAAAACATTCTTCGACGGACATATTTAGGAAATATTTTGGAAATGAGTGGTGCTTTGTTTCTTATTATGTTATTTCTTTCTTTAAATTCTGTTTTTATTTCTTTAAATGCGTGTATGTTCTGTAAGTGCTATCTGTATTTTTATTGTTTAAAACTGTTACTATCTGCGGAGACCTATAATTGGCCTCATATCATGTACTTTTGTTATGTACTTTTGTTTTGTATTGTTTATTCCTGTTGGTCTTCCGAAAAAAAAGTGCAGTAGCACGCTAAGAGACATTTTTCTATACAACGGTGCGAACGACAACACGAAAACCAATTATAATATACAACGACCACCCAAGTCAATAGCGTATTTTGAACCTTATTTTCATAACAATAAGTCATCAATTCATTGTAATATTCAGGAATAATTATTAGTGGATTATGTGTGTGGGTGGGTACAGATATAAAATAAATTCGCAATGAAACTAGTCTCTCAATCTATTCAGTTTGCGAAACTGCTACTGCACTTATGAACCTTGACTGTACATTGACTTCATATAGTGTCAGCTATTTTTGTGTATTATTTTGTATTTTGGGTAGAAATGTATACAGTAATTTGCTAGAAATGCGCTAAAATGACTCTTAAATATTATAATCCGTTTATTTATTTAAATTTTTTCTTAGTTGTCAGGAAACCAACGCATTTGCGGCTGAAAGCAAAATAAACGATAGATAATGTACCCAAGTGGACCGCAAAGTTTATATTATGGTAATACGAATTTGTTTTGCTGCTACACTACCTTGCGCGCACATGTGACGGCTAAGAAAAAACGGATTATACCGTTTGAATATATACAGCTTGTGATATTCATACGCACTCCATTTTCACAGTGGCGAAGGCACTCATATAAGTAAGTGAGAAACGTGACTTCTACACTGGACGATATTGGAACTGGGATCTCTCAACTTCAAAGGTGCAATGTTATATTGCTAGGCTGGAAGTTCACAGGAGTTGCAATGCAATATTACGCAGATAAATGAGATATGGCTTCGCGATAACTTCCTAACTCTCCTAGTGTTGGAAATGATTATAAGACTCGACGTCATATTACGAGACTCAGAGAGCAAGGCTAACGCGATTGAGTCTTTTTTTAACACGGATTTTACACGAGTCTTATTCGTTCGTCTAACTCTGATTTTTCAACTTGAAGTTTAATACAACTACAAATACTCGTATATATATTTACTACTAGCTACTCGCGGCTTTGTTCGTTTAGAATAAAGAAATAATTCATTAGTGGTTGCGCTTGCGCAGGACGCTGAGTGGTTGATGGTCGCTCGCCTTGCCAAAACCTCGTATTTATAATTAGATGATTATATACGGGTCTTATACACGAATAAACGTCGGTCGAAACGTCGGGCAAAGGTAAATAAAACTTGTTCGTGTGTAAGACCCGTATATAATTATATAATTATGAATACAAAGCGCGAAAGTCTAAAATGTACAACCTTGTATTTTTCTCACACCTAGCTTCGAATCGAATTCTTGAGTTTTTTGACAACTCCAGCCTTTTGCAGGACTCGAGTCTTTTTCGAAGACTCGATTTAAATCAAGATACGATCCTTTCAAATTTATTTTTGTTAAAATATGATTGCGACAAAAATATACGTACGAAAGCATATTTTTTGAAGACAAACGAAAACTTGCATGAAAATCAGTTCATTGGTTCTAGAATAATAAGGATGTAGACAGACAGACGGACGATCATTGCGAACTATGTGTATGACAATAAAAATCATCAATGTCCGAAGATGAAATACTATATCCTCAGGCAATGTACACTTACTATGCTATAGAATATAATATTTCGCTTTTTCCACAGAAAACCTCTACGTACATAAACATGTCTACCTACTACATTAGCAAGGCAACAATGAGATAAGGTAAGGTAACATGTTTCTTTTTTACACATTTACAAGCAAGACACCAACTACATCCTCTTAATGATTCCCAGGAAACAAAAGTCAAAGCTTTCTGGGAAATCTATTTGGATGCCAGCGAAAGCAAACAACTTCGTCTAACGGTATGCGATCAGTACACAGACTAGATCCTAGATGCGGATCCGGATACAGATACGGATTTTCTTTGACATAGGTACTATACATGATACTGTTTGACATAATAAAAACAGATCTATTGTAAAGCGAAGACAAAAAGTTCCGAATATATTTTTACTTCTGGATATGTGCTTGTACCTGCATACAGTACGCACTGAAGGTGAAGATAGCTGCAAATGCGCAGACCCATCGCCGCTTTTTCCGGCGCCCTGTGCTATGATTGATCAGCCGATATTTTCAGCTGCGTTGATGCCCCGCTAGTTGCGAACCTTCGGGGCGGGTACATAAAAGTGTATAAGTCTAATTGTACTGAAGTTGAATCCTTCATTTTATACATAGGTAGGGCTGTTTGTAAATCTTCACTTCAATACGGAACTTGAGTTTTCTTCAACCACAACAAGACGTCTCCTAAACGCTGATCCGGATATAAACACGAATATCCGATACATCACTAAACAGACACTGCTACACTCACATAAACTTTACTCTGTAGAAATAGAACTGACGTTTGTAGCAGTGCTGTATTTGTGTGGTCGATTGTACGTAGAAGTACGGTCCAGACGTCAAGTCTCCAATTTGCATTCCAAATTCAGCAATTGACATACTACTAGCGGGTGTACTAGTGGCGTTTTGTACTCTGTCACACCGTTCTGTATTAACTTAATAGCCTAAGGATTATCCATACACTTTCGTATTAATATTACTGGCGTAACGAAGTAATAGCGCGGGCGGGCGATGCGATGCAACGCGGTGGGTCGGGGGACGAGAGCCCATCATTCAAAATTCATTTAATCGAAATCGGAATACAATATTATCTTTTTGACGCCAATTTTGCCTAACACATTGACATTAACATTTTGTTTCCACCTGTACACCCGAAAGGAAGAAACAGCAACAAACCAAACAACACAGGGTGCTGAATTACCGAGAAGTGCCAAACGGCGGGTAAAACCGCAGGGCACCTTATAAAAACTTTTATGAAAAAATCCTAAGTATACGTCAAGGTATTATAAAAGTTAAACAAGAAACAAAGACTGGGTATAAATTGCAAGGATTTTCATATCAAGTTACGGTACAGTATGACGGCCGGCCTCCCTTACTAGAGTCGGACTATAAATTTCTGTTCCTTACAATAGTTACAGCGATTGCACCTGGGAGCCGCCTCGACGCTGCGCTGTCTTAAACTTGGACTCTAGATAAATCCCACAGAAGTTTAACAAACGACAAATTGAGTTATCTACTTAGATATAGGTAAGTAGGTACAGTCGAACCAACTGAACCATGACCCACCTTAAGCTCAATTTCTTATATAAATTCTATTAATTCAGTCCAATTTCGTATACAATATAATATCGAGGGGGCCTCGAGGGGGTATTCTTTTTATAATTCTTTTGTAGTTTAGTTTTAGTTTTTAAGTTGTTTTTAATTTACGGTTTTATTGTTCATTATAATATCACAATATTTAGTACCTACCTAAATAAGTTTAAAAACATGCAGAATGACAGTTAATTCGAAATTCAAAACATATTTACTGCTTTATCTAAAACTAGTCGATGCCCCGCGACTTCATCCGCGTTATATACTTTTTAACTATTTATATGTTATTCAAAATTTTTTAACCCGTTCTAATCATACCAGTTTCTTAAATTTGAAGATTGTCAATAGATGGCGTTAGGTGTATTTTACACCCCGCTATCATTTGGTTCTTCGCAACATTTAAAAGTTATGCTTGCAAATTATCCACCAGTTTTTATATCTTTATTAAAAGTATAGATAGATATTATTTTCAATAAATTAAAAGTCTACTGTTTTGCAAAAAAAGGTCAAAATTGCACAGACCTTAATTTGAGCAATTATATTGACGTAGTTTCCGTAATGCTCAAGAGTTCAGCATGTAAGGTAGAAAAATTTAACTGTTTAATATAGATTTCAAACGAATTAGCCGCTGATTGGGTCATGATTCAATTGGTACGACTGTACCTAGACATGATTTATCGTTGGCGGAAAATATAAGAAGAACTTCGACAGGCGTCACTTACAATTTATAGTTTGTTTTAGAGTAAACTAAACTTATCGAGACACCGACCCGATGCAGAAAATTTTCAAATCTCTTTTGGTATTTCGTCAGGCTCGTTTGTTGAGATCGTGGGTATTTTATGTCAGTAAGTAGCTCATCGAGATGCTATTAAACAGTTTTAAAGATGTCTGCATAGGTCTGTCTGCACATATAATTAGTTCACTATAGGTATATAGCTTGCCTATTTATTTATTTCATCATCATCATGTCAGCCTGTAGACGTCCACTGCTGGACAAAGGCCTCCCCCAAGGATCTCCACGACGACCGGTTCTGTGCTAACCTGATCCAGCCGGGTCCCGCGACCTTCACCAGATCGTCGGTCCACCTTGTGGGAGTCCTGCCTACACTGCGTCGTCCGATACGTGGTCGCCACTCTAGAACCTTTCTGCCCCAACGGCCGTCAGTTCTACGAGCGATGTGCCCAGCCCACTGCCACTTAAGCTTCGCAATTCTTTGACCTATGTCGGTGACCTTGGTTCTCCTATTTGACCGAGCGAGCGAAGCGAGCGAAGCGTCTACGTTTCGAGACTGGCCAAAAATGCTCTTGTCCGGCTGTCTGTCTGTCTGTCTGTCTGTCTGTCTGTCTGTAATTCTCTAGAGGTCGCATTTTTCAACCGATTTTGACGAAAATTTGGCATATGTATAAATTAATTAAACCTACTAAATGAGTAGAATAAAATTTTGAAAAACATTTTTTTTAGAGTACCTACCATACTCGCAAAGTGGGAGTGAACTTTTTTTTTCTTGTGAATCCCATAGTGTGGGATATCGTTGGATAGGTCTTTCAAAAATATTGCTGGTGTGTGAATACCATTTTTTCGATTTAGGGATCCGTTGGCGAAATATTAAGCTTTAAAGCGGTAATTTTTGTTAGAGTTACGTGTCCCCCCCCCCCTGCCAGCTAAACGGTTGCTTCTGGAAATGTGAAAAAATTCATGGCAGTAGCATATATAACGTAGTTACAAGGAAAACTATTACGGCTAAGTAGGTTCTATTAGTTTTTGAGTAATAGTGGATCGACTTAAGAAAGTTGAAAAAATAAATTATGTTCATAGAACTGCATACGTAAAATGGAAAATTATTTTTTTCCGCGTGATATCCATGGTGTGGGGTATCGTTGGATGGGTCTTTCAAAAATATCGCGGGTGTGTGATAAACATTTTTCGATTCAGGGATCCGTTTGCGAAATATTAAGCTTTAAAGTGCTAATTTTTGTCACTTTAGTAGGTACTTTTTCTGTTTCCAAAGTTGACTTTTGTTGGTTTCTTTTAGGTTTGGTTTATAAGGGCTGGCGAGGTCTACTGTTCTCACGGAACTACTAGTTATTATCTGGTTTATTTATTTAATTAATTAATTTATTTACTTTTTGGGGTACTTACAGACTAATTACAACTTAAATAACAATATGAATATAAATATGCTGATAACAAGTACTATCTGGTATTTCTTCATGAAGTACTCACAGTGGACCGGTATAAATAAGTTTTATTTCTCAATATTATTGGGACGTCACGTATCACAAAAAATCACAGAAGACCGAAGGGTTCCGGAGTTTGACTTAATTCAATAAGAAAGGGCTAGCCACACTCCCCCGGGCCGATGGCCCTTTATCAGGGTTGCCATACAACTAAGTAGGTAAGCAGATTCGTGTGCTGGTATTGTAGACCAATTATTATTTAAACTTTTTCTGAATTTTTAAATTAAACGTAAAATTATAAGAAATACTTTATTTTGGAAATTTTAGTTTCAAATAGAAAATACTTTTTTGACTGAAATAAGTGTGGATATTGAGATTTACATCAAAGTCAAAATATTTTATTGCATGAGTACATTAAGGTACATCAATTTATATCTACCACCGCTTCTTAACAGCGCTGAGAGTTCGGCAAAACACATTTTTTTAAATCAAGTTTTTACCTGTAACCCAAGCATGTTTGTCATTCTAATAATCGTCTGATGTATAATTCTTTCTTACAATGTTGATAAATTATCTTAGAAAACCTACCATCAATAAGTAGACGTGTTAAAAACTACTCTTCAAAAAACTCTAATTTGCCAGCCCTATTCTAGTCATACCCAACAAATTGATGAGATTTATCGGCGAGATTCCCCTGAAGTTAGCCGAAGGGAAATTAAGTTGGGAAAACTTTGGACTTGCTCAAATGTACCAAACCTTATCAGTTTACACGCAGCCAAAAGGGTCTTGTAATTTTTTAGTGTTTTCTTGGTGTTTTCTGAAGCAATTATTTCTAGACCGATTATAGTTAGAGCAAGAAGGATGAGTGACATATTAAGAAAATTATATATGTTTGTTAGATTAGGTTGTCTTTTCCCTTTTCCGGACCGTATTGCAGATGGTAGTCCGTTGTGATGGGTACCAGTGGAGTTCTTAGATATCTGATCAGTTTAGTACCTTTTCACTCTAATGTCAAGAGCGAATGTGTCGATTAAGAACGAAAAGGTACGAAAATGTGAATATATTAATGAACTCGACTGTACCTTTTTTCCTATTTCACTCATACACACACGCACGTTTAAAATAACTAACCATAAAGTGTGTACTGCATTCACTGCAAACGGGCACAACAAACAGCACCTACACTAGGATTAGATACTCTCATCATTAATCTGTACTAGTCCACTGCTGGACGCAGGCCTCCGCCAAGGCGCGGCACTGAACCCGATCCTCGGTTCTCCGCATCCAGTCACTGCCACCTCCGCCACCTTACGCTGATGCCGCTCCATCTAGTTGTTTCCAGTTTTCCTTCGCAGTTTAAGAGAATTCAGTAAAATGTACATATATTAAGAAAAAAAAAATGTTGGACCCCTTATCAGCATTGTGTAAGGCGTACACTTTGCCGACTCGTTCTTGTGCCGCGAAAGCGTCGGCTACATTTTAATTTGCACTCTGTGTTTCAGTTCACAAGTACTGCTGCTTTTTAATTACCAAAGAAAAGTTTACGCCGCCTCTGCCCGTGGGAGTCTCGGGCCGGGCTAATTAGTGTTTACGACAAAATGGGCGCTGCAGTCCTGGATGAAACCAAAAAGAGGTAATACGTTACTGGCTACTTGGTACAACAAAAAGCAGAAAAACGACATAGTGTGTGAATAAACTTTAAGACCACCTCAAAATTAAAATATTAACTGGTCTTTACATCATGTTCGGACACTACGTTGTGGGCTCCCTAAACGATCATGCGGCATGACATGCATTACGTGCTGTCACTCATGCATGACGGTCTAGCTGTAGTGAATGACGTGCATGACATGCAAACTACATGCTGGCCGTTGCTTCATTGTAACTGATTGATAGCAAGCGTGATGGTCCATCATGCAGCATGACATTCACGTTAACTTTGCATGTCATGCAAGTATGATCGTTTAGAGACACTTTTGCATTGATAATGCTTTTTTCCCTAATAGTAGGTAGGTACGAAATGGAACGTATAGTGGCACCTACTAAAAGAACATAAAAATGTATAATTAAAGCAGTAACGATTTAAAACTTTTTTTAAATGTCTCTACACTCTGCAAGTAAATTAATATTTTGACCGGTTTCACTTCACAGTGTACAGTCCACCGCACGCCAATGTAACAACTTTGATCTGGAGTTTCAATCTTACGAGAGACCAGTTTATACATGTTTTATCTTCCAATGACGTGCGGTCGACCATACCTAAATAACGTTTTTTAAAAAATAGCGTTCCTTTAATTGGTAATTAACTTGTTCCGCTGGCACAGTAGGTATTAACTTAAAGAGTACCGTGTCTTCCTTATTTGGTTTCATCTGAGGATGCAGTGTATAAAGAAAGATAGATATAACTACTAGTGAAAAGTCGTGACTTTGCCTGTAAGAAACGAAAGAGCAAATTAAATTTGTAGCAAAAACAGATAAACTAAGTAAGACAATAGTGTAGAATACTTAAATGTATGTCCAAGCTTCAGTGTCAGTGGCGTAGGGGATAAGACGCGGCTTATCATATCGAAAGGTCCGGAGTTCGATCCCCAGCTGGGCCATGTACCAATGGGTTTTTTCTCGAAACTTAAGTATATTTACTGACTGCTCTCAAACGGTGAAGGAAAACATCGTGAGGAAACCTGCATACGCCGAAGAAGAAATTCTTAGGCGCATGTGAAGTCCACCAACCCGCACTGGGTTAGCGTGGTGGACTATAGCCCGAACGCCCTCGTTGAGAGGGTAGGCCTGAGCCCCAGCAGTGGGGACATTAATAGGCTGATGATGATGTACAAGCTTCTAACGGTAACAATATGTACTAAACGTAGTACCTATAACTGTACCAAGTTTAATCAAAATCTGTTTACCCGTTATAACGTCATTATCATTGACCAACAAACATCCAAACTTACAAATATTTAAACACTTGCATTTATAGAGTAGGCGTAATATAAATAGAGCGTATACTCTATTATAATAGAGTTAATCAATGATGTTATAAAATCTCTATGATTGAATTAGTAAACTTCCGACAAAGAAATTATCTGTCAGTCTTAAAACACAGGGTCGAACTTTGCAAATAAAATAGCGCTCCCCGATAAACAGAAAAGAACTAATAAAGCCGTATAGGTGAATATTTTAGGAAAAGGAATCTTACAGTTTTGCGAACCGTACGTAACAAACATGTTTAACTTCAATGTAGAATATGTGTACGAATAACTAATAACCACTACATACAAGAGTTCCCTTTCATTAGTTTTCTCTAAATATCAGTAAGATATCAAAAATTAATTCGATGTTATTCCATTTATAAAAAACTTTTTAACAAAAAATAAAAATATGTGCTATGTACTGATCTGTTTGTAGTCGGTGTCCCGCCGCATCTCTCCTGCTCCCCACCCCTCCCCCTCCCCTCCTATGCTCTCCACCTACTATTCCGTAACTCGAACCATGTATATAAATTTGAGGGTTTTCCTCGATCAGATTTCCTTCATCAGATAATTTTTAATTTAATAATAATTCCTAATTTGGTGATAATGGGACCATTTCGGGATCGGACCATCTCAAACAAAAAAATATATTTTGAAATCGGTCCACAATTGACGGAGAAATCGGTGAACATACATAAAAGGAAAAAAAAACATACATACAGCCGAACATAGTACCTCCTTCTTTTTTGGAAGTCGGTATTAGTCGGTAATAATCAAGATTCTTGGAAAATAGAAAAAACCCAGATTATTCCTTTAGTCACCTTATACTACATCCACATGATATTATATGAATTTGCTCTATGTTAGCGCCCCTTAGAATTATTTAAGTGCTCCAACCTAAATACGGACCTGTGCGCTGTCTGTTCTTGAAATAAAGCTACCTATAATTTTAACATGCTTAATAACTATTTATATTTTGGTATTTATTACCTTACGTAGTTATTGTATTCTCTTTGTTTATTATTTATTACATTGCGTAATATAGTAACTATGCAATTTGAATTTCATGAATGGTAAATTATGTACCATTTATAATACTTCAAGATTCTTCTAAAGTATTTTTCAAAGAGGAATGAATAGAAGAAGATGTATGGTTTTATACAGCGCGATCTCCGTATTGTAAGTATATTTCTTTTCCGTATTAAATACTGACTGGTTTCGATTTAAACTAGTCACCATCAAGTGGTAAATATAGAAATAATGAAGTACCTTAATAAAAAGGGATAAGTACTTAGATTTATGTTAATTACTCACTGAAAATGGTATATGTCTGGTCAGTCCAGCACGGAAGGAATGCTTGATTGCATGCCATTTACATTCTTCAATCCTAAATTAAACAAAAATTACTATTGTTACACAAAACTCCCGCTTTCGTGGAGTCAGTGCAGGGATCCCCGACCCCGTCTATTGCATGTCTAAGAATAAGAATAGTGGAAAAACTATACCTACGTCCGTTACGTGTTACGTTGTATAATATTGGTAGGGCACGAGGGGTAGTCCATTTCAATTATAGTCACCACGCTCGCCCAGTGCGGGTTGGTGGACCCAGTGCGTGTTTTTGGAGTCACGTTTAATTTATCAAAATATCTCAGCCTCTCCACTGAATATGAAATATTACGTTTCAATGGCGATCAAGCAATGAGGATGTACGGGCGTACAGCACGTCGGTACAACAACCCTTTTTTTATATCTATAATATTTTAGGGGGTTTAGTCATATACAACAACCCTTGACAAACTACAAATCCACTAATACGTTTTAATTTCACGGCGCAATTTTTCAAGGTAACAACAAAATCTCCCCTGTGTTCCTCGATTTATGTCTATTGGTGTAACAAATGGGAAGAAATTGGCCAAATAAAGTAAGTCCTTTCGTCCCCAAATGGCCATTAGCCTCTGGCCCAGCCTCTGGACCGCCGACCGCTGAACTCCCGCATTAATTATTTAAATGGAAGGCTCAACTCCTCTGGACGTTGTTATTTGCTGGGTTGATAAGTTCCATGGAACTTATAGTCACATGTTAGTTTTGACTCGAACACTCCTACCCAAAAAATAATATGCAACGTAAACTTGGGTTTGTGCAAAACAAATCAGATCAAAATCAATGCCTAGCCTTAATATGTCCCCTCTGACGGGGCACAGGGCTATTATAGTCCACCACGCTAGTCCAGTGCGGCGTTGGTGGACTTCACATGCCGCCCAAACGAACTCCTTCTTCGACGTATGCAGATTTCCTTGCGATGTTTTCCTTCACCATTTGAGAGCAGGTAAATGTACTTAAGTTTCGAGAAAAGCCCGTTCGTTCGTCGTCCACAAAAATACGATTTAAATTAATCTTTTCATACCACGCACGCATGCAGTAACGATGTGAAAACAGTAACAATAAAAGGTACTTGAGAAAAATTGCCTTTTCCCTACCTCCCGAGGCAAGTAAAAAAATCGTATCGACCCATCATTGTGACAGTTCCTTTACAGTATTATTAATGGCCTCGTTGATAAATATCGCCTTTAACGAGGCCTCGGGCCTCGATACTTATCGACTAATGAACTCGCGAGACGGATCGACGTTCCCCTCACTATCTTTTATTGTCCCTATGAATCACATTTTGAGTGGAGCCACTTTAGTAGTGATGTGCTATTGACTATCGACATTGTACTGTTCTATTGTTATATCTCGTTATACGAGGACTTTTAGCTGTTGTACAAAGACGGGAAATAGCTTATTTTTTATTGTATTTATTTATATTTTAATCTACATAGAAGTAATGAAAACTAATTTATTGGTGGAAACTTTTGACTTCACCTTTATTATAATAATATGTTGGAGTTATTTTAAAACCTCGTCTTACGGACTATTAGACCCTTCAATTAAATAGGCAATCAGTTAAGCAGACCTTACAGAAGACCATAGCGTTTTTTTCTAATGCGAAAAATTCAGTAATTTTTAGCGAGGGTACTGTCGCACACCATGAACACCTTGTACGCTATCGCTATCAATCTTGTACCTTTGGTGACTCCTTTCCAATATCCCTGTGCAATAATTCTACATATTGTGTGATCAATCAGGCCTTCAATTAATATGTATAGTGCAAAACAATATTATGACTTTTAAAGTTAAAATATTGATACTTAACGCATATGTATCGACAAAAACCGTGCATCACTACCGACGAAGCGAACATTGGAGCTCGTCGAAGAGTCGATCGACTCGTCGCAGACAATGATAAGAGAAATAAATGACATTTGACAATAACGATACTTCTCCGGGTATTGTGAACAAAACTGAACAGGATCCTATTCCGATATCAATTCTGTGTAAGAGCTGCACAATGGGAACGAGAGTGCAAGTTCGTCTCGACTTCTTTCGAAGAACATCCTGATAAGCCCGTATCGGAATTAATGATAACTCATACATGTTTAACTAGATAATTTAACAGCTGTTAGTGTTTAACATCTTTTTCGATTCAAATGTTAAATTTAGGAAAAATCTGTTTTATAAATAAAATACTGATTAAACTAGTTAATGTAACAGCTGTAGTGTTTAACATCTTTTTCATTTCACTTATAAAATTTAGGAAAAATATTTTTTTCGATTCACTTGTAAAATTTAGGAAAATCTGTTTAATAAATAAAATATTGATAGTATTATAATATCTAACTGTAACATGAGGGCATATCTGTTCGATTTCATTTCTTGTTTCTGTTTGTATGCACGTTGTATGTTATTGGTTGTGTATGAGATTCTTTAGCTCTAAGTCTTTAAAATATGGGATGTATTAATGTAACAACTGTTGGTGAATCAAATAAATAAATAGAAGTAAAAACAGAATAAGTATTAGTAGAGAACAATCAGGATCAATATTTCGGTTGTACCTACTCAGTTATAATTTATAGTCCGGAAACTTTTCATTATCTTTACTTAGCCTAGGCCTAGCTTATTAGGGAGTTTCAAAACTATCAGTAACCAGTTGATATTCATAGTGGTTTTGTTTCCACTTACGTGCGGTCGACCGTACTTTATAATGAATGTGTTTTGTGACTTTGAACTTTCTGACAGTTACGTTAGAATCTGTTAATGAATACATGTACCTACAGATCCTTATCTCATTAGTAAGACCAACAGTGAAATTTAACAATCTGATAAAGATTGAATTACACAGCAGTATTTTCTAGGTATTTGACGTTGATTAACAGACCGATAGCAGCTACAAATTATCGCGAAAGTACAAAGTTCAAAACTTAATATTTATGATTAATTTCATTTATTGTTTATTATTATGATTGATGGGCACTGAGCAGTATTTAATGTTGTGATTAGTGTAATCCAACTTTATTTAACTAATTTGAACTGTGTACGACTTACGGTTCATAATTATTTAAACATTTCATGGGTTTAATTGAACGTAGGTGAACTTAATCATTTAGGTATTCTATTCGGTCAATTTTTTTACCTACTCTTTAAAAATACAGTGAATACATTAACTCAGTTAGTTATTTCTTCTAGGCGGTCTATTGCTAAAAGCGATTTCTTGCAGACAAATAGCCAATAGTCTAGACTCTTTTAAAAGATATTATGACGAGTTAATTATGTTTATCTTAAGCCATGATTAAGTACAATAAAATTGAAAAAAAAAACTGTTAGGTACGCGTTTGCAATATTTTAAACAAATAAAAGAATTGCGAGTCATAAGAGCACAAAAAAAATTCAATGTATGAACGTGTATTTCAATAATTGTGACTTGGTTAAGGTTATGTGGTTAAGCTTCCGATTAACGAGAAGCGTTTCAAGTTGACAGTAGGTACATTAATTTGTCCGTTTTGAAATTCATGCCATCTATTTATTATTTTTAAAGTTAAAAACCGGAGAAGTGAGAGTAGGACTCGCGCCCTGAGGGTTCCGTATAAACTTAATTTTTTAAAATTTCGAAAGTCTATAGGTAATAGTAATAGATTTGGTTATACGCAAAATTAAGTTTGTTGGTATTAGAAACACCAACCCCATAGGTATTGATTACCACAATACTCAAACGTGCGGCAAAATCGGCCATATCTTCTGACTACGTTGACTTAGAACTTTGATTTTTTCACAGTTCCAAGGGATTGCAGACCAGAATATTTGGTATTAATTTCGACTCAATACCTCCACGCGTTCCTGAGAAAGAGGGTCTTGACAGACAGACAGACGGACAACGAAATGATCCTATAAGGGTTCCTTTTTTCCTTTTGAGGTATGGAACCCTAAAAAGAGCACAAGAGCCAAAATTTTAGTTAATACGTACACCATCCGAATTGACACCATTTTATTACATTGTTTAAATTTGAAACAGTTTTTAGAACTCTGCAATCGCAGGAGTGTGGAGCGTATTCGAAATCTGGCAATTCGCTTTTCCAACGTCGACGATGTAACTGAGCCGATAGGCATTGTTAGTGAGATACTCCAGCCCGGGAATATACCCGCCTGTGCGTATTTGATTGCTAAGCTCTGGAGTTTGGGGACAATTTTGAATGGAACGTAGTAAAAAAAAACAAAGTATTACAGCAAATGAAGGGCAGCAGATTTGTTCTAGTGAAACCACGGTCTTCGTGATTTGAGACTAATTGAATAGTGAAGCTGACAGTCCGAAAACTCAACAGTCTACGGAAAGAGCGATACTCGGAGTTTCTCTGAGAGACAGGATCCGTAACGAGGTGATCCGCCAGAGAATCATAGCCTTCGAATTAGCTCAAAAAGTTAGTAGGTACAGACTGGTCACATAAGTCGAAATACCGATAACCGCTGGGGTAGACGGTTCTCGAGTGGAGATCACGTTATATTACAGAATCAGTCCACTAGTCTACAAGAAGACACGAAGAACTGATTGTTTATTAGTATCATTAGCAAAAAGGGAAAAGGAAGTGCGCTATAAATATTTATGAAATAACAGGAAACAAATTATTGCAAAAAACAACGAGATCTCAGCGAACTGAAAGCTATAGGACAAGGGTACGAGAAATAAACGAGCAATATCCACGATTATCTCGGAAGCCAAGCCCCCTATTGAATGCAAAGGAATCAAGAAACACTGTCATCCCGAAGGCAACGACAAAAGAAAGTCATTGAAAAAATGAAGAAAAAAGAGCCAAAGTGCCTCTCATTATGCAAATGAAAAACATCTTTTTATCCGTTCCCATTAGCCTTTAGTACAAAGAATTATTTGTAATTTGCAAACAGGATCTTTTCCAATTTGTCTAGAGTACCTCCACTGCCTCCACTATACTGTCGTTCAGCTGCAGGGACGTACTTAGAACTTTGCATCCAGGCGCAAAATGACCACAAATCAAAACATCCGATTGCAAATCGCCAATTTCAGCACTTTCCCAAGCGTATTGCAATCTTATTTCGTGTCAAGCTTTTCGCTCTATCATTCTTTATGCGGCTGGTAACTCTTTCCTCTCTGAGTGTTTTAGGATACTTGCACTTTACAAGCGAAGCTTTTAGACCCGAGCTCTCCCGTCAGACTCCCGAGATATAAAATATGTGGTTGTGCTCAGAATCACCAGCTCTTTAATCCTAAAACTACAAAGTTTCGTTCATTTTGGATAAAAAAAACTATCTCTCTGAAAACCCGGGTTTCTGCTACACACCATTTCCCGATACTGCTTCAATTATAAACCTAACAGGTGACTTATACTCACCTGTGGGGATAAGATCAGATCATTCTTAGTGAATGAATGAATGAATTTATTTGCTGAAACATGGTAATAAGTTTTATGGAGTTTTTGCTTACACAGGATCTCATGCTTCACCAATTAAATGGCATGCAAAATTTACATTAAAATTATGTTTTGCGATGTCGATCTGCATAAATGCCTTCTGCGTTTTGTGCGTAGAAAAGAGAATCTAACAGTTGTTTACGGCTGCGATTGCTTGAAACATAGTTTTGAGGAGGGGAAGAGAGATCTTCAGCCCATGACAATTTCCCTGGCTCCGTATCCTGTTTCCCTTACTAATGGGCGGATATATTTTTGCATTACATTCCTTCCTTCTTTTTCTAAAGGTCGTCTGAGAAATGGGTAGCAATTTTGTAAGTTTAAAATAAACGCGAAACGATGCTCGAGATAAATAGAGGAAAGCTCAAAGTGAAATACGGACATTATAATATTTACAAGAATGCTTCATATTTCTTAATAATGTTGCAACTAATAAACGGCTGAAGTGTACAGACGACAACACGATAGTAAGTGGAAACATGACCAGTATAAACTGGTCTCTCATAGTATTAGAACTCCCTAATAGGCTATGCCAGCTCAAGCTCAAAGTGAGTTTACTGACGTGCGGCCGACTGTACATGCACACAGCACACAGATTATGAGTTTCGTTCACGTTTATGGTTTACTAGCTTTTTCCCGCGGCTTCGCCCGCGTAGTTAAGTTTTCCCGTGTACATTGTGAAACAGCGCCCTCTATGTAGGTGTTTTGTTACTTAGGGGTATTAGCGGACGCCCCGCGACTTTGTGACGACGCGTTACAAAGTAGCCTATATGTTATTCCAGGGTATAACCTACCACTGTACCAAGTTTCATCAAAATCTGCTCGGTAGTTTTTGCGTGAAATAGTAACAAACATCCTCACATCCAAACATCTTCACATCCTTACAAAATTTCGCCTTTATAGTATTAGTAGGATTGGATGGTATCGTGATTGCCTGATATGGGGCCACCGGCAACTAACAGTTGTAGAACAACGGCGTATAAGGTAATTCACCAAGTGGTATTATGCCAATAAATAGGGCCAAAAATGCCATCGTGGACTGATGTGCAGGTGAGCCGGCTTATAAGGATTTATCGTCCAAGTTTTGTGGAGTAGATGGTATTATCTACTATTTTAATTTGGCCTTCTAGAATCCAAACTCAAAGACAAACAGACGGACATACAAAGAACAGGAGGGTTAATGGTGGGAAGCGAGCTTAAACCTTTAAAGGGTTTTCGATTTATACCTACTGAATCCTCTTAGTTAAAAAGCTGTATAATAGATTTCTTGAAATTATCCTTATTGACTAATTCATATACGTACTTATTCTATTTAGTATTCATAATATTATACTGTCGAATCGTGAAGGAAAAATGACTGGACATTTACATCTGAAAATTTCTTCATTATTATTGTCTTTCTTTTCTCTAATTTTACTAAATCTTCTTGTATACTTAGTTACTGTTGAAAACGCGCCGGTCTATCAACGATCAATAAAGTGGCTAAAAGTATAGGTACTAATGCAAAATTTATAAGGAAAATCATAAGGAAAAAGAAAGGTAGAATTATAATGCTAAGGAAAATAGGAAAAATCAAAGGTATACATAAAATATAATTTGTACTTATTATTAGAGCATTGACTAAAATCCCCGCTTGATAAGATAAATATATCATCAATAGATTATGTCTACACCTACATTACATTTTTGTATCTCATTAATTATCTATTAGGTATCCCTCTATGTAATAAAGTCAGTAAAGCGTGTGCCGCACACAATGTCAGGGGTCCTTCAATTTTATTATTCTGAAAATATATTTTTATTTTATTTTAATTTCCTTTATTCTATATAAATATGGGACAATTCCCATCACTGCCAGATAATTTTATATACCATGTTTCATGTATGACTGCTGAATCGGCTTCGAGTTATACGGGGGACAGTCAAACATCCAGTTAGACAAAAATATCTTCCCTAAAAGGGTATATCTGTTGTGACTGTTTGAAAGTCCCAACGGTGCCAGACAAAACCTTTAACACTACCATTAATTTACGAATCTTAAATTGTATAATAAATTAATAATTATTAAATTAAATTAAAATTAAATTTCGCCCTCGTTGAGAGGGTAGGCCTGAGCCCCAGCAGTGGAAACATGTTAATAGGCTGTTGATTGATTGATTGAAAATTAGATTGGGTCAGGAATGATAATTCCAGCAAATATACTACTGAGACTTTTGAGTATCAGTGGTTCAATCAAATTATGTACCTAATTGATTACAGTACAATCGATTGAACTGACAATTGAACTACTGAGAATAGACGATTTATTTATGGATCCGAAAATCTACAAGCCAGACCATCAGGGTCAAATAGCACTAAGTATTCCGCCATCAGTGGAATCGAACCCAGAACTTCTAGTGCGTGCCGTCGCGTCGTGGCAGTTAAGTCAGGTCAGGGTCCGGCCAATAATGTACCGCTATTGGTTTTTACGCAGAGCAACTGTCTTCTAAGCTCAACAACCTTAATGAACGATACACACCATGAGATCTAGTCGCACTTATTCCGTTTCTTCGCCGTAGTCCAACTGATATGTCTAACTTGTTGTACCGAAGGAAACATTACTTCCTCGTGGACAACTACTACAGTATTTCCTAAGGGAAATCTCCGCCTGAACAATATAAAGTGGATTAAAGGGGAATTCCTGCTAGAAGTCACGATTACGCGAAAAAAATGAAATAATTACTGAAGAAGTTGTACGAACAGGATAGAGAATTAATGTTTTCCGTCGTCTAACTCTTCCGGGATCACAGGGACACTGTGGGACAGTACAGATGGACCACAGGGAGAAACCCGTTCCAACAACAGTAACTGAGAGTCTATCGATCGGAACGAATGATCGAGATCAGACCAAGCCCATCTGACCGCATGCGCCCGACCGGATCTACCATTACCTTACATGTCATGGTTTGTAGGGCGCCTGTGCCACTTCAAAAACAGGTTTAGTTAGTTGATTCTGTATTTGCTTTCCGCAAACGCCATCTTCATAAGTAGGTAGTTCTCTTAAATCAACGCGCGAAAGTATATAAAAGGATTACGAGATTACGACTATTTTTAACTGTGAAATATTTTTATCGTAGGTAGGTAAACATTAAATCATAACAGTTTCTTTAATCAAAATATGATTGGTGATGTGATGGAACTTGGTTGAAACGCTATTTGAGTTAATAATAAAGAGATTTAAATTGAGATAAGCATTTGAGAAAGCGAGTAATTATAGCTTGTCGTAGAATTTATAATAGCAAATATTTTTTATAGTTTGTGCTGCTCGGAGTCTTTGCTTTTTGAGCCTATTTTCTCGTTGTCGTTGTTCGTGATGGCCGCAACTAGTACCAGCCGAAAAATACGCTCTTTTTATTAGTGACACAGCTTTTTAAAAATCTTTTACGGGACATCTCAAATGTGCTGACAATACAACTCGCCAGAAAGTTACAGAAATTATTACACCGGCAACACTCAGTAGAAAGTACTATTCGTAATAGGGAAAGTGTGTTCGCAGAAATTCGCCCGAGAGCCACGGCTCCTTCTGTATTTTTATCAATTTTTATTGCTTGCTTATCGCTACTTATCGTGTTGGGATCGCCGATTTAGGCCGATATGTTTCAGTTGGCATCCACACACGGCGCGGCGCGACTATAAATGTTATTGTTTTTTCGACTTGTTTGGTTTGAACACGTGGATTTAGTGCATATGTGTCCCCATACGAATTCGGGTAAACTATACGACGATTCCGAAAACAGTTTTAGGAAATGGCTCGTGGAAATCACACTATGAACGGCAAGGTACGTAAACCAATAAACTTTTATTTTAATTTATATAAATGACCGTTAGTTTTAAAGTTGGATTAGACTAATGGCCATGGTTTTGTTTTTATATTAAAATTTAATAAAACACAATAATTGTTTTGGCGACTAGATCAAATTATTTTAACAAAATCACTTATAATTCTGAATTCAAACAAGAATTTAAATTGGGTAGAGTTTTGATACCTTCTTAGTTAACATTTAAACCTACTTAAGTATTTAAAACAGTACCCACTTAACTTAGTATTTTATAAGTGGGATCAACCAATGTAATTTGTCAACACCTAAAATAAATCCGGACATGCCTGCTTTGACTTACTTATTTCACCTAAGCATCAATTAGGTACATTTTATTTAAAAAATTCTATAACCCATTACGTAAATAATGAGGTACTTACCTACTCATAAGGCTTCCTCCAGTGATGTCAATTACACTTAAAATATCTTAAAACCTTATAAGGGGCCCGCAATACCCGGCGACACTTCAGCCCTACGGGAACTTTAGTGCCAAACCCCTGTACACCAACAGTGCCAAAATCCGTTTTTTGGCGGACTTCACATACGCCTTAGGCCTTCGGCGTATGCAGATTTCCTCACTATATTCATTACTTAAAATATAAGTAGATACATCTTTTATTTAAAAAAAATAAACCTTACAAAATAAATTTTATTAGTATTATTACCTATCTTTATTGACAATACCGATAAAATTATTAATTTATTTCGATATGATAAAACTTTAACGCATAAAATACAAGTTGTAGCCATGTTTTTTAGATAAGGTCAATGAAATGCTTGTGTATTTATTAACGAAATGGGGCCTCAGTTTTAGGATCACAGGTGATAGAAGAAGAGAAATTAATACTTCAGTTCATCCCCTCTGGTGAAACTTTGTTTATCTTCGATCGAGGCTAAGGATGACGACGGCTATGAAGTAATAGAAATTATCGACTTAAATTCTCAAAACCTGCAATAGATCACGTTATCAATACAAATAGTTCTGATAAAACGATATTAATTAATGACGTCTAATAAAAAATCAGTTTGTATATTTAATAGGTATACCTCGAGTGTTCTTATCAATTTGTTGTTTGAAGAATTAGTCAAATATTTGATTATTAGGACAAGTACAGGATGCAATCTTATATCATTAGTTCCAGCGATGTTACAGTTTTGCGAAAAGCTAATAAGAAATTGTAGGAAGATCCTGACATATTCTATGTTGAATTTGAGGTTTAGTATACTTCGATGACTTTATTGTTGTCATATACAAAGATAATGAAAGAGATGATGAAGTTGCAGTATCGGTGTGTTGAAGAAAAACTTAATTTTATCTTGGGTAAAGTTGAGAAGGCCTAGAAATGATATTAAATAAATAAATAAATAATAATGTTCAGACAAAGGTCCAAGGTTCGATCCCCGGTTGGGCCATGTACCAATGGGTTTTTTCTCGAAACTTAAGTACATGTACTGACTGCTCTCAAACGGTGAAGGAAAACATCGTGAGGAAACCTGCATATGCCGAAGAAGAAATTCTTAGGCGCATGTGAAGTCCACCAATCCGCACTGGGCTAGCGTGGTGGACTATAGCCCGCACGCCCTCGTTGAGAGGGTAGGCCTGAGCCCCAGCAGTGGGGAGATTAATAGGCTGTTGATGATGATGATGTTCGGACAAATAAGGCTTATAAAAAACACAGCTGTTTACTCCCAAACTAAGCCGAATTATTAATATTAATAATTCTATAAATCTCTACAGAAACAATAAATAGATAAATAAAAATGATTACGGAAACTAAGAACAAATATGTTGGATCAATATACATTGTGTGTGATACTTTTCATCGGAAAAATAGCGAAAGGCGGTTACGCGGTGTGCTGATCTTAAGAAGTTGTACTCTGAATGCAAAGGGTGCATATGTTTATAGAAATCACGGAGAACTTTTATCCGGCTGCCGGCTGGCGATGTCGAGATAATTCTTGCACGGACATGACTCATTGTGGAGTCGCGATCAAATCCGTTTTCCGGAAATTAGGAGACGTACTGATAATAGAGCGTCCGGATTTTTTTATAATTATTATCAAATTCTTGATCTTTTTGATAACACTGATGTGTATGACAAAGCCTAGAGTCAACATTAATTGTTATCATATCAGGTTTGGCTTTGAATAATTTTGTTTTCATTTATTTCGTTCTAGATTTTGATAGATACTTTTGGTAATTAGAGATATTGTGTTAAATTTTGGCGCTGTTGATCTTTACTTTAAATTTTCTGTTTTCAATTTCCTGTCGATGACGTCTATGGAAAGTCTCAACGCTACGTATTTTTAATATACCTACATCGGCTTACTCCATTTGTAATATCACCAAAATTTACATTTGTGCCTTCTTTTAAAATCTTTTGTCTGTCGACTCCATATGTTTTTCAATCCTGTGATATAAGCGTAAAATATGTGCGCAGAAAGTTGGACGCTAGTTCTCAGTGACTCAGCGCGACAAACTTCTGTATAATATTATTTGAATAGCGGCAAGGCGAATCGAACGAAAACTTGGCGACTCCATTGAACTTCTGTTCGCAGTCGAGACGAATTTACATTTAAATGAGAACGATTATTCCCTTGTTTGAAGGGATTAAGTTTTAGTGCTCTTCCTGGTTTTCATGTCCAAGTTTTATGTAATTTATTGGTAGCAGTTAGGTACCGTAAAACAATTGGATTCAAGGTCGTCTTTTCTTATAATTATTCTTATTGTCATTTTCCATACTTACTGGCTGTTTTAGCTATGGTTATCGGAGCCAAAGTATCAGTATTATAAATATTGTCAATTCTCTTCTCAAATTCACTCTCGAGGCACTGACTTCACTGTTTCGCTTATGAGAAGTCTGTTATTTTGCATATGTTTCACTGAATTCAATAAATAATATATGGCATAATCGGTGAAGATGTCCAACATTTCTCGATTGAGGTCTATAAAACCAAAGTGACAGCTGATGTCAGGCATCTAAAACTGAATCTTTTGTGAATGTGAGTGACTGCAAACCGTTTTATCGGTTCCACTTCTTGCCTAATAACGATATGTTTTGCAAAACTTTTTCTTTTCTTGCAGCCGGAGCCAACACCACCGACTGGTGATGCTTCATCAGAGACACCCGCGAGAGCGACATGGGGTCGCCCGCTAGAGTTCATATTGGCGTGCCTTGGATACGCTGTCGGGCTTGGAAACGTGTGGAGGTTCCCATATCTGGCCTACAGGAACGGCGGTGGTAAGTAACTTTGCAAATTTTTTATATTCCGGATTTTTTTTAATTAAGAGGAAAACTGAAAACGAAATAAAGTTTAAAGTTTAAATAAATGTGCTTTTCAATGTCCCGTTCGCAAAATTTTACAAATTAGGTTTATCACTAAATTATATTATTGTTCCCTTTACAATTTGTAATTTTGTAGTTCAGGTTATTATGTAATAGTACATTTTAGACTTTCGCGCTTTGTATTCATAATTATATAATTATTTACGGGTCTTACACACGAATAAGTTTTATTTACCTTGCCCGACGTTTCGACCAGGTTACACTGGCCGTGGTCACGAGCTGACTGGAGAGGCGAGCTGTCATTGTTGATCGCTGTGAGTAGTTTCTGAAACTACCCTCTGCTGATCTTGTATTATTGGAAAGTCCCGGCACACAACACTCACGGTATCCGCGAGTTCGAATACACCCGCGGATACCGTGAGTGTTGTGTGCCGGGACTTTCCAATAATACAAGATCAGCAGAGGGTAGTTTCAGAAACTACTCACAGCGATCAACAATGACAGCTCGCCTCTCCAGTCAGCTCGTGACCACGGCCAGTGTAACCTGGTCGAAACGTCGGGCAAGGTAAATAAAACTTATTCGTGTGTAAGACCCGTAAATAATTATATAATTAGGTTATTATGTAGGTAATGGGTAAGGTATATCATATGGAAAAGTTAAAGATTATCAGCACTGGACACATTTTATCAATATAGTCAATTATTATCTTAATGAGACGACCCTCTGAAAGGATTTAGGTAAATTCTTATCATATAATTTAACACTTTTCCTATTACATCATGAAACTATGCGTTTTAAGTTTATCTGTAATAGGTATCTGAAATTTCGTCATAAGGAAAAGAAGGTAAAGATTTACCTTCAAAGAGACAATCGATTATCACTTTTATCAGTATTTGACATCATATATACCTATTGTATTTAAATAACTCATCATTATCATTATTTGAGACGATTATCTGTAAGGGTTTAGGTAAATTCGTATCATTTATTAATTTAACTTTTTTATTATATCATAAAACTCTGCATTTTAAGTTTATCTGTAGTAGCTATGTTTACGTATTAAGGAAAATAAGGTACTTAATTGAATTTTTAATTTTTATATAGATTTACCTTTACTTGTACTTTCGTAGGTTCTTTGCCTTTAGCGACGCTTATCAGTAATCAGATCTTGAATCTAACTGTATAATACAATCTATATCATTGGGTTTGGGACTTTAGGTTGCATTATAAAAAAAGATTTTTATTCATAAGCAATTAGATAGCTATTGTCATGATTATCATGTATCATCTCAGTATGAATATCCACCACAGTAAGAAAACAAAAAGATTATTAAACAAAATGCCCAAAAATCAAAACAAAACGTCATAGAATTGGTACCGTCAGTACTAATAAAGAGGGTACAAACCGTTTGCTTTTGGATGCTTTTAGCACGTTTTGCTTTTAGGTTATTCCGATACGAAGGCGCTTTAACGTTCATCGTCATCATCTCAGCCTGTAGACGTCCACTGCTGGACAAAGGCCTCCCCCAAGGATCTCCACGACGACCGGTCCTGCGCTAACCTCATCTCTCTAACTCTCATGGATGAGGGTAACGTTCATGAATGCATTAAATAGGTTTTTTTTTGTTACAGGTGCGTTTTTGATACCTTTCTTCCTCATGCTGATCTTTATTGGTCTTCCGATATTCTTTCTGGAGCTATACATCGGCCAGTACACAGGCCTGGGACCGCTAAAGGCCTTCAGTGCCATATCGCCGTTCTTCTCTGGCCTTGGATACTGCACCCTCGTCATCATTAGTATAATATCTATATACTACATGATCATTGTGGCGTGGACCTTGTTCTACACCATAGTGTCCATATCAGGAAATCTGAACTGGGGAAGTTGTGACAATGACTTTAATACTGATCGTGAGTAAAATATTATCTGTTTTGTGTACGTATATGTGTGTGTGGAATTCTTTGCTTCCTCTATTATCTTGATTTTGGTATTAATAATTTTTATATTAAAAACTTGTGCTTTGTGGAGTGAGAGAAGATACGTGATAGAGAAGCTAGGCTACGTTTTAGTCGGTTTTTATGATATTTTGGTAAATTCCGTTGTTTTTAAAAAGTGGAACGTTGGCGGTCACTCCTTTTGATGGAGGAACTTAATATTTATGAAATAAATGTAAGATCCAGTTCACTATTGCTCTGTTTAAGCATAAACATTTGAGTTTGGAGATGGTTACCTATAAATAAACGGAAAAAAATACATTTAGAATGTTACAGTGGAATATACGACAAGGAATGCCGATTGAACAATACGGGAGCGGCGTCCGACCTCACTTTCTTTCTGAGGCAGTGCATGAGCATTGGGGACATCTGCGAGCACGTGGGCTTGGAGCCTCTAAATGGGACCCACTGTTGGAACGTCACAGAGTCAGTACCGTGGTACAGAAATGTCAACAGGACGTTGGCGGCCGAGGAATATTATAAGTAAGAAATCGTTTTGTGTTAGACGAATGAAAATTGTTGATTATGATTAACTATATTCTATGTTTTATAATAATCAGCGTCATCGATAAAGTCTACCATACCAGCCTCTATGCCTACTATTAATTCAGCTTTCGATTATACGTTCGACTATTTCGGTGGTCCTTGTTGTTTGTCGGTTCTCCTCATCGCAAGTCTTCTGTACGCTTATTATATAGCGTTCTCCAAAGCTGTCTGAACTTCTCCCAGGCCCACTTAATCCGTTAAAGGTACTTAGATATAATTTTCTATAGATGAAAGCTGAGGAAGATCTATGAAACTGCTCCTTTTGTTTTCGCATAAAATGGTCTCGGTTTTACTGAAGGGCGATTTAATTACGTACTCCACAAGCGATTCTAATTATCTATAGATTAATTGAATTCATCATTGCCCAATCAGCTACTTCTTATCTTTGTACAGCGATAATTAGACCACCTACCTATATCAAAATGATAATGTTTAAATTAAATAACATAATGATGTTTAAGAAGCACGCTACAAAATTTTACTTTTGACCTTTTGTACCTATCTAGTTTCATTTTTGCTTTTATATCCTTTAAGTGAAAACATACTAAATCAAATACTAAATACTGAATTGGGGGAATGAATTAAGTTTCACAAAAATAATTAATTTCAGAGATTTTGCTAAACTTTCATATCTGTACAACCCCTGTTAATAAATTTAATCAATTTTTATGTGTGTGATTTTAGTGTATTTTATTACACGCTATGTACACTATTATGCACTAATACACTTTGAACTGTTTATCTCGGAAATTCCTCGTCGCCAGTAGGATTTTCGTATTAAAGAGCAGGAGCAGTGAAATAAACCACTCAGAAACACGACGCCATTTTATTTTTTACAAAACATTGCCATATCAAAATATACAGTAGGAATACCACACCTGTATGCAAAAGGTATCAATTGAAAAGGAAAATTATGAAGATCTGAACAGAATTGGCGTCTTATTCCATTACCAAAAGTTTCTGTAAAATGTTTAAAATTTACACGTACCTATTCTAAGTCTATTTAATCGTAAGTAAAACAAATTCATCAAAAAACCATCATCTAGCATCAATTAGATATAATTAACTCTAAGTCCTAAAGACAAATAATTTTAGGACATCGGTTCCTTTATCGTACAAATTTTGGCGTTTCTTTCCCTTGGAGTTTTATTTACAACTATAAGTTGTTATAATACTAAACATTATTTTCCAGTCAACGTGTTCTAGGCCGAGGTGACGCCACATGGGAGAACTGGGGTTCGATTCAGTGGCATTTAGTTGGAACGCTCTTCTTTTCCTGGCTCATAGCATTCCTCTGTGTCATTAAAGTAAGTTATCTATCATCATTTATCATTATACTTAAATTAATGCGTCGCCGCTTCAAATCGTAGGCATTTGATAATTATTATTGATTATGCTGACTCTAAACTCGTATTTGTGTAGTAATTAACTTTGCTTTCGATTGGGAATACATTCATTGATTAGTTTTTATTGTACATTAAAATAAAAGGCAGATACAATAATACATGTAGTCTACTGGCACATCTGGGCGGTCTTATCGCTGAAGCGTTTCTTCCAGATAATTTTTGTTTCGAGAAGATGAATATCAAAGAAAGGTGGGTTGTGCAGTTAGTTATAGAATATAGTAAATGCAATATTTTAAAATATACAACACTAGGATTTCACGATCAACTTTTTAGAGTTCAGCACGGAGTCCGCGCTTTTGCCGTCAGTGCTGCGGCGTGTTATAGCATGCTAAAGCACGCTATCGCGTGCGATCGCATGCTCTCGCGTTTCCGCGCTGACAGAACGTCATTTGCTAGAGCGAGAAACATAGCGGGTGTGCTATAGCGCGCGGTAGCACGCGTCAGCACTCCATCGCCCCCCGGCGGTGATTGACTTTTGGCCGTGCTGCCGGGCGCATCGCCGGTGCTGCCGCGCGCTATACAGGGTGGAATTTTGTAATGCCACCTGGAGGGAAAGTACTCTTAATGCTGTAGCTAGAAAATTTTACTTAAAGAAAACATTCCTTTATTTTTGAGAGGAAAGAAAACCGCATTCAAAGATTTTTCAAAATTCGCTTGCCACACCCGGGAATCGAACCGACTAAAATCTGTAATAAAAATTACACCCTGTACTTTTATTGCATCGATTGTTAGGGTCAATTATAAGGATGAAATCTCTCTAACAAACTTCATAAATTAAATGAAAGGAAAACCATGAAATCTTGGCAAGCGAATTTTCAAAAATCTTTGAATGCAGTTTTCTTTCCTTTCAAAAATAAAGGAATGTTTTCTTTGAGTAAAATTTTCTATCTGCAGTAATAAGAGTACTTTCCCTCCAGGTGGCATTACAAAATTCCACCCATACCCGCTATGTTTCTCGCTCTAGCAAATGACGTTCCTAACGACAGAAAAGGATAGAGATATGAAAAAGTGCGATTCCGTTCTGACAGATGTGGTTCAACCCTTAGTGTCAGTAAACGCGCGTCAATACTTACGCGTTCAGTGACATTCATTCGGTTTCAACCACTATGTGCACTAGTTCTCTGACAATTTTAAGTAAGTAGGTAGGTACATTATATTTTTACCTATTAACTATTCTGTGTTTTTACTATTAAACGGGAAGAAAATCATGTACCTATATAGACTGGCCTGTTGTCTGCACTTGCACTTCAACGTACTAACTTTTTGAGCTATGGGATATAGGGTGTTTAATCCACTTAATAATTTTATTTTTCTATTGCAGGGCGTACAGTCCGCAGGAAAAGTGGTATACTTCACTGCTCTATTCCCTTACGTAATGTTGACGGCATTGCTGGTCAGGGGAGTCACACTACCTGGTGCAGCTGAGGGCATTATGTTTTACTTGGTGCCTGACTGGTCTACTTTACTAGAGGCCAGGGTGTGGGGAGACGCTGCATCGCAGGTGAAACAACTCATTTAAATTTTTTTCTCAAACATGCTTGGAAATGTGAACATTATTTTGACAACCTTCTTCGAGTTAAATCGTCATTGCTGTACTGGTCAAATAAATGAAAGCTGACGGGCAAATAATTTGAATGAAAATCCATATATGTAGTGCCTAGCGGTCAAATAATGACCATATTAATTCTTAACATGTCATGTGACCATGGCAACCACGGAGGTATAATAACAACAGTTTTTTAAATTTCGAATTGCCTAGCAAATTGCAAGCAGCTTAGTATAAAAAAACAAATGAACAATTTTGCGCGTGGAAATTTATTGTTATTCGTCATTGATTTTGGAATATATATGTATGAAATAAAATAGTTTGAATTTCCGCGCATTTGTTTGAGAAAACTACTATACAAGTCTTGGCCACAACCAGGCATTGATGGACTCACGTATGTTTGCCTCGGCTACCGCCTCGGCTCACATGCACACACGTTCATCCATCAATGCCTGTTGCGGGCCGCGGTAGTAATGTATTATATTTTTATTTTTATTATTGAGGATCAAGGAAGTCAATGCCAGCCTCGTAAGGTAACACTGTTTGCCATGTTACTCAGACCTCAGTCTGAGAGACAGCTTTATTCTTTTGCCTTGTCTGACAAAAGGCTGCTTAATATGAGGTTTATCTCAACGTTGTGGCCGAAGTTTTCTCCCAAGTACTGCCTCCTGCCTTCAATTCATTTAATTTAATTAAAAGTGTTTGTTTACACTTTTTCCATGGCAGTACCTATCTGATGTAGCCTTCAGCGTAAGTTAGAATTAATTTTTTTTGTAGTTTCTCTCTTTTTTCCGGAATAATAAACAATATTATGTAAGAAGTTCGTCTCCTCTAAAACTGTATCTAACGCCGAGTTTATTCTGCATAAAACATTGTTACATAACTTTTCAATTCTCAATTTCGAAGCTTTGTTATAAACCATCATTGATTTCACATTAGAGGTTGATCGCGAACATCGGTCTTCTTGATCGGAAAATAAATCTTTGCATCTAAAGAATGCCACTCATAGCAATTTATCCGAAACCCCTTCTTAACTCTTTTGATCACTTTGCCAAAGTTCTAATTTCGTATCGTTATTTGGGAGCACAGTTTAGTTGAATTTAAAAGCTATTTCGACTGCCGTTTAAAATTTCAAAACTTTTAGCCCCAAACGTCAATCCATTGACTTGGTCAGTTCATTAAAACAATTTGCGGTATCACTTTTAAGTCTGATCCCGTTGAAAAGTTTCCAAATTGTTTTTAAGGCCCGTTGAAAAAGTATTAACGAAACACCGCGCTTATTAGCTCATTAGAACAAGTTACTTTCGCAACAAGTAATTTGCGAATCTACAACAGGAAGCAAAAGTTTTATGAAAGAATGCTCTGAAAATTAAGAAACATTTTTGGTGGAATTTCTTTATGGATAGTACTTATTAAGTCTAAGTGTCATTGAGTCAGTAAACTGTGTACTTTTGACCTTTTAAAAATCTTCAATGTTTTTTTTTAAAGATGAGGGTTATTAGGTCTCAAGACGACAGTCTTCGACCAGTGTGTGTTGCCAGTGATGACATACGGTACCGAGACGTGGTTGCTCATTAATGGGCCTCATGAGAAGGCTTAATGTCACCCAGAGGGCAATGGAGATAGCTATGCTCGGAGTTTCCCTGCGAGACCGAATCAGAAATGAGGAGATCCGCAGGAGAACCAAGGTCACCGACATAGCTCAAAAATCGCGAAGCTGAAATGGCAGTGGGCTGGGCACATTGCTCGTAGAACGGCCGTTGGGGCAGAAAGGTTCTCGAGTGGCGACCACGTATCGGACGACGCAGTGTAGGCAGGCCTCCCACAAGGTGGACCGACGATCTGGTGAAGGTCGCTGACTAATGAGGTTAGCGTAGGACCGGTCGGCATGGAGGTCCTTGGGGGAGGCCTTTCAATCAAATTCATTTATTCAGATTCCAGATCCATTTTTGTTAGTAAAATATAATACTTACTTGGATAGTGTTAGTAACATTTAAAATATTTAAATAATTATTAATTCAGTCAATTCAAATAAAATAAAATCAATCGTAAAATAAATCAGTCAATTAAAATACATATATAACAACATTAATAAATTCTTGCTGGGTTGTGGGGCACTGGTGCATGCAATGACAGCCAGTGTCCCATAAAGCCTTTATCTAGCAGTGGACGTCTACAGGCTGATTTGATGATGATGAGGGTAATTATAAAGTTGTGCTCCCTCGTAAGTAAACAAAACTAAAGATGTTAACCTGCTGACATTTTTTTCTCAATTACCAGATTTTCTACTCATTCGGCGTGGCGTGCGGATCTTTGGTCACACTCGCGTCGTATAACAACTTCTACAACAACTGCCACTTCGATGCGGTGTTCGTCAGTATTGCCAACTTCTTGACGTCGATATACGCCGGGTTCGCGATATTCTCCGTCCTCGGGTTCCAGGCTCAGCTCATGGGCGTCAGTGTGGATGGTAAGTGATGCAGTTTATTATAAAACTAGCTGTTTCTATTTTTATGACTTTTTTAGGGTTCCGTAGCTCAAAAGAGGAAAAAAGAACCCTTATATCACTTCGTTGTCCGTCTGTCTGTCTGTCTGTCGGTCTGTCAAGACCATTTTTCTCAGGAACGCGTGGTTTCAAGTTTAAATTAAAATCAAATACTGAGGTCTGCAGTCCCTTAAATCTGTGAAAAAATCAAACTTCTAAGTCAACGCAGTCAGAAGATATGGCCGATTTTGCCGCATTTTTTTGTATCTTGGTCATGAAAACCTATGGGGTGCTTCCGGTTGACCTAGAATCTTGAAATTTGGCAAGAAGCAAGGTCTTATAGCACAAGTAAAGGAATAAATCCGAAAACCGTAAATTGTATTTACATCACAAAAATTTCTTTTCTTTGCGTATGAAATTTTATTAACGATTTTCTAATTATTTCTTTAATTAAGTTTATACGGAACCCTCAGAGCGCGAGTCCTACTCGCACTTTTTCTTTTTGCTCGACTAAAGGTTGTAGTGTAATATTAAATAGCCTATAACCTTCCTCAATAATTGGGCTATCAAATGCAAAGAAATTTGCAAATCCGACTGGTAGTTCCAGAGAATCCTAATGGATTATCTGATTGCGGTTAATTTTTACACGTATTGAAATGTTTATCCAAGGTTATTTTTATCGGCCAAATTAAATGTGCATGTCTTGTTGCAGTGTCCTAAATTATTTAAAAAGTATGTTTTGCGATAACGACAATATGCACTTAGCTGAGACTGTGTCCGTTTGTCACACCCTATTGTTTTGTTTAAAGTGTACAACGCTTTCTACCCCTAACACTAGAATAAATATATAATTTTTTATAGAAATAAGTACATAATAAATAAGTAAAAATTTAATTTATTTTCAAAATTGCCACACCCAAGTGGGTTTCATGTAGTACTGGCTCATGGATTGTAATATCTTAAATAACTTCATGAAATGCAAATAAATACTTTGACTTTGAAGTACATATTAGTAACAATATCGCCTATTTTATAGCGTTTTCATAAGTCGCACGAATTACTCCCTTGATATTATTCATTTGAGTTTTAGTATTGAGTTAGATAACGCGTTAAGTTCAGATTTATTCAGTACCAGTGTATATAACCTCCTGAGTCCTGTGAGAAGTGAACGAATTTTTATTTTTTTATTTTTATGTTTTACGTTATGTTTTATTTTTAATTTTTATTCCTCAAAAGAAGTGAATTTATGATTAATATTTTTTTTATGTTTTATTTTTAATGTTTATGCCCTCAAGCGAGGCCGTTACCTTATTCACTGTTGTTTGAATTAACTTCAAACAACAAAGCGGAAACGTGTTTGGATTTCGCATGCAATGTAATGGATTGATTAAACAATGTCTATTGAGGGTCGATTCAAACTTGCAGCCATTTCATTTCGACTACAAATGTTTGAGTTGAACCGAGTTTTAAGATGATGAATACAAATATTTACACGCAAACAAGTGTAGGTACATATAGTATTGTATTTTGTATTGAGTATAATTGCCAGAAATAAAGAATTTATTATTAAATAGCTGACCCGACAGACGTTGTTCTGTCAAAAGCTTATTTTCACCTCCGTCCCCGTCCCCCCCCCTAAAATGCGAAAAATAGTGAAAATACAAAATCCCGTCATTATTTATTTATGATTACTGTTGCCCGTGGCTGTTACTCCAGGATATAAGCTATCACTGTACCAAGTTTCATCAAAATCCGTTCAGCCGTTCTTGAGTTATAAATGGTGTAACTAACACGACTTTGTTTTATATAATTTAGAAGAAGCTAAATACCCCTCAGAGTGTTAAAACGGGTTTTGCGACCCAATAAACAAGTTCAAATACTAGACTTATGTGAAGTCTAGATAGAGTTCGTTTTTCAAAAACCAAAATCTGACAGCCACATTCTAATGATTATTTAGCCAAAAAGTAAAATACGTATAAAGAGAATTTGATTCTAAGTTATTTCGGTTAATTCTGCGACAAATATACTTAGGATACATTTTACAGTAGAATAAAGTGGGATTTTAAATTTAACTCTGGTTATTATAATTAAAATAAATACTTATCTACTCGCATAATCACCAAAATAAAAGATGTCAATGGGACCTTCATTGGTCGAATTCGTCCGGAAGGTATAAAATAATAATGCACTCATGATTATAGATATTACATGAGCAGCAGATACGAGTTAATCCACAGGGGGTCGGCGGGTAGGTACTCAATCAATTCTCCTATCATTCAATCGATACAGGATGGATTAATTTTACCGTGGGGAAATTTTGATGTCATGCATATATAAAAGGAAATGGCCGGTGATTAAAATAAATACCCTAACCCATAGCAGGTGCTACAAAATACGTGCCACGGCGTAGGTACAGGGATTTTATATCCCACGGAAATCGTGACTGGATGCTTTAAAATCGCGTTTTCCCGAGTCCCGTAGTAACTGACGGCTCCTTTAGTTGGATATATATATATATTAATTTTCTATTGACGAGTTTGAACTGTCGATCTGTTCCATATATACCAACTGGATATCCCAATCAATTTGGTTAAATGGAGCTTTCTTCCATTCTTCCAACCATAGTTAAAATAATATTGTCCAGAAAAACCATGAATTATACACTTAAAACTTAATGAAATGAAATGAAATACATTTATTTGCAGAGAATAGGGTTCGAACAGATGGTGGTGGTCATAATATTATAGCTCCGCTATTCAGCTAGCTTACATTAGCATGCAAAATTGTTACTTACGACTAACTAGCACTTAAAATTTAAAAATTCGTGGACACTATAAAATGACTTTTGCACCAGCCATTTGTGCAAGGTTTTTACAAAGGGTTTATCTTTTAAACTTTTAAAACTATCTGGTACCTTGTTGTAGATTTTTACACACATGCAGTAACAATTCTTTTGTAACAGTGTTGTTTTTGGGCAGTAATTCAGCTCAAGCCTGTCGGGGTTCCTTGTGTTTCTGGGATAAACTTCTCTAGCCTTATTAAATAAATATGGATGTTGCCTTACAAACTTACACATCTCGAGAATGTACATACATGGGAGGGTTAGGATGCCCAACTTAGTAAAATATGGTTGGCATGAGTCAAGAGGACTTATGCCACACATCGCCCGTATACATTTTTTTTGTGCTCTAAAAGCCTTTAAATTATCGACACTATTACCCCATATTGGCAGGCCATATCTGAGCACTGATGCTATATAGCCGTGATAGGCTGATAAAGCTATCTTTTGTGAAGCAATCCTTGTTAGCCTTCGAAGCACATAAATGAAACGATTTGTTTTGGTACAGACGTTTTGAATTAAATTCGATTCGTTTTGAATTTGAGTTTTGAATTAAATTTATTTAATGGACAGATGCACAAAACTCCCGCTTTAATTGTACAAAACTCCCGCTTTAATTGCACTTTAATTGATTCGTGTAGTCGGTGTCACCCCCGTCTAAGAAAAATAATAATGGACAGATAATATTACATAGCCAAAATTTTAAACTTAAAATCATCTTAAAACTTCATTAATACGTACGTCAAAATGTCCGTGTACGTCGAGCGAGCAAGAGCTAATACAATAAATAGTTAGTAAATAATAAAATTGTTAACGTAAAAGAGTTGATATACTTCAGTAGGTACTGTATTTTGAAACAAATCCAAAAATTGCACATTTTCAGTATTCAAGTTATTTATCAGTACTCTACTAATCAGTAACCGGTACAATACAAAGTACTCAGTATTAACTATTAATACAAGGCCTACTTTGTGTATGTAATACGTCATAGTGCATTCTTTTCCCGATAACATTGATGTTATTGTTAATATACACCCCGTTAATACGACGTAATGTCACTTATCACGTGATAAAAAGGTAATAGCTACTTGAAATAAGGTATTATTAATAGTTAATACCGTTTTTCTAATGTTGTGGCACAGATAACTAGCATCCACAATAAACTACTTGCGTGAGTCATTCATACGGCTTCACATGAGCTCCTGTATCTCAATCACTTTATCAGATTCGAAGGTTGATGGATATTATATAGTTTTGGGACGACGATAGCGAATACAGTACTTCGAAGTTTTACCTCCCTTGGAGATGAGTGTTCCTTGGCTAGGCTATGTAAGCCTAAAATTTATATCATTAAGTATGATCACGTTTCCGACTTTCGTAACCAGCTGATGTGGCTACCAATTCGTCGTCGCAGGGATGCTCATATTCTTTCTCTTCTCTATTCTGTCCTTTTCAATCCAACAACTCCTAGCTATCTTAAAGAATGTTTTCAAATCCTTTCTTCTACTCACGACCGTCCTCTTCGTTCCGCAGAAAACCTTCGCCTTCATGTCCCTCCTCACTCCTCTAAATTCTATGATCACTCCTTCACACTTCACGCGATCCGTCTTTGGAACTCCTTACCTGTCCCGATCAGACACGCGAAATGTCTAAATGTGTTCAAGAGACAAGTTAAGCAACTGTTTCTCGCTACCTGATCATTCCACTCCCTTTTTCCATTACATATTATTTAGAACCTTTGTTCAGTTGTCATCGTTATTGTTATTATGTATGTATGTATTTATGTATATATTATAGTGTATAGAGTTTTTAAAATACATAATTATATATATATTTTATCTAGCTGCACAACCTACCTTTCTCTTCTTTAATATCCTGTAACCAAAGGTTGTCTGGAAGAAATCGCTTTTAGCGATAAGACCGCCTGGATGTACCTTCTTAGTCTACTGTATTATTTTGTTCTGTTTTTTGTTATTATGTGCAATAAAGAGTATTGAATTGAATTGAATCATTTTGATGGATAAATACCTCCACCAAAGAAGGTTAAAGATAAGTAAGGATATATTAATAGAAACAGAATAGAGTGGCAGGAATATGGAATTTTTAAAATAGTGTTCTTTGGAATTTCAGATGTTAGCTTACCCAATAATACGTAGTAAAAAGTATCAATGGGCAGGAAAATAAAATTCGTTATGGTAATCTCTTAGTTTTCCTCATCAGATGTAGCCGAAGAAGGCCCTGGTCTGGCTTTCGTCGCGTACCCAGAAGCGTTACTCCAAATGCCGATTCCTCAGCTATGGTCGATACTGTTCTTCCTGATGCTGTTTATTTTGGGTCTTGGCAGCCAGTTCGCCGGAATAGAGGCCATAAACACTGCCATTGTGGACCAATGGCCCCAACTCAGGAAAAGATACTGGATGGTAAGTGAATCTGTGTTAAGTGAGGGCGTCAGTTGCGATAGAGCGTCAGTGGCGTCGGGGATAAGACGCGGCCTATTATATCGAAAGGTCCGAAATTCGATCCCCGGCTGGGCCATGTACCAATGGGATTTTCTCGAAACTTAAGTACATTTACTGACTGCTCTCAAACTGTGAAGGAAAACATCGTGAGGAAACCTGCATACGCCGAAGAAGAAATTCTTAGGCGCATGTGAAGTCCACCAAACCGCACTGGGTTAGCGTGGTGGACTATAGCCGGACGGAACTCTTTCGTTGAGAGGGTAGGCCTGAGCCCCAGCAGTGTGGACATGATAATATTATGCTGTTGATTTGATTTGAAGTGAATCTGAGCCTAAGTCGTTATAAAAGCTACAGCTGTGATGTAATTTAAAACCGAATTCTTGGGTCAGCTTGATGAAGACGAAGTTTTCTAGAATTTAGGCAGCAAGCAGTGGATATCTGAAACGACTTGTAGAAGAGACGGGAGAAAGTTAAGGCAGGCCTATATCCAACATCGTACAATAGTACTAAAATTAAGGACAAAAGTATAATAAGGACTGAAAATAATGACAATGGAAATCGACTCCTAAAGTAGTCAATTCTTTAAAAGTTGGTGACATACTCGTACCTTCCTGCTCGCTCATAATCCAAGATTGATTGTTTTTGGCGTAACTGAACAATATTTTAGATTGAATTAATGAACTAACCTGATGAGTAGCGAGCAACCATCGCAATAATTCCAGATATATGTTGCCCATACTTTTCGTTCCTAAAGAATTTCCCACATTCAGTTTTATATCTTACAGTTACTCCAAGAGGTTTTGCGATAAACATAAAAGTCCCTTTCCTATATTTAGATTATTGATTATTCCAGGTGACGGGATTCACTTGTTTCACGTGCTTCATTCTGGGGCTGCCGATGTGTTTCAGCGGGGGTGTTTACTTGTTTACCCTCCTCGATTGGAACACCGCCTCTTGGGCTGTGCTGCTGATTGGCATGGCTGAGGTGAGATTAAGCGGAATATTTTCTTCGGTTTTCGTTGGAATCAGCGGTATTGGTGTGTGAAAAACATATTTTTGGGGCTCGTATAATAGGATACGCTTTCATCTCTCGACCGATTGAGCTGTTTGGATTTAATGAGAAATTATCCGTCACTGGGAAATTCCAGGAAAGAAAAAAATTACGGAAGGAACCAGCATTATTGTGTACGATGAGGTACAGTTTGCTATTTTTTGGGTTCTATTGAAAACGACTGTATTTATTGGTGTGTGAATAACATGATTTTCTGAGACAATAGAAAGGACAATAATAGCTGATACAATACAAAATGACGTATCATCGCAAGAACGATTTATTACTTTACGCTAGGTTACTATCTATCTATTCTGTAGTGATATGGCTAGGTTGAGTCATCATCATCATCAGCCTCTACCAGTTCACTGCTGGACTCTCTGTGAAACGTCTGTCAGCATTTTTGATTTAGATTTTTAGTATCACTTGAAACCAGTTGTCATTTTTCAGTTTTCTAATTATTTTCTGTATTTGAGGAGAAATTGTAAATAGGAAATTTCTACAGTAAGTATTAATTTTGGTTATAATTTTCTTTTTATTCTTGCTTTGTTTCAGTGCGTAGCTGTGTCATGGAGTTATGGTGTGAACCGGGCCTTAAACGATCTCGCCTCCATGGGCATGAAGTTGAACAGAGTGCTCAGGTTCTACTGGAAGTCTGTGTGGACTGTGATTTTACCTATCGGGAGTCTTGTGAGTATCATCTAAAGTATTCCTATTTTCTTCCAGTTTGTATGACATTGGTATTAGGCTGTATAGTTTTCTGCCGTTTCATTATTTATTGTGGGATTACCATGATTTTAGGTGCTCGTCTGAAGAAAAGGGAATTGCGTTCTGCCAAATCTAATAGTGGCTATTCTTATATTCATTTTCTTTTCCAAGCATTTCTTATATTTTGTCTTTATTTTCAGATCTTTCTTATATTTATTTTATTTTCCAGGCCTCGTAATATTTATCCTCTTTTTCATGCTTATTCTTATATTTACGTTCTTTTCCAGGCCATTCTTATATTTATCTTCACTGACTGGACGCCGCCCCACTACGAGAGCTACGAATTTCCATGGTTCGCTGACATGCTGGGGTGGCTGGTGGGACTCTCCACTCTTATTCTGTTCCCCGTTGGACTGGGTTGGGCTTTGTACGAAGGATATGTAAGTAAGCAATGGTACTCCAACATAAGATTCAAATACACATTTTTACATTCATCATCATCATATCAACCTGTAGACGTCCACTGCTGGACAAAGGCCTCCCTCAAGGATCTCCACGGCGACCGGTCCTGCGCTAACCTCGTCCAGCTGGGCGAGATCGAATCAGAAATGAGGAGATCCGCAGGAGAACCAAGGTCACCGACATAGCTCAAAGAATTGCGAAGCTGAGTGGCAGTGGGCTGGGCACATCGCTCGTAGAACTGACGGCCGTTGAGGCAGAAAGGTTCTCGAGTGGCGATTTTTACATTAATAAAATAAAAATAAATAACGCCTTATCAACAAGTCTTGTCTGATTTTAATTTATGATTTTTCAAAACATCACCTTTTACTCTTTACGTATGTACATCTAAATACTTGACTGACAAACTCCTTAACCTGAAGTGTCCACTGAGATACTTTTACTGTATTTATCTTTCAGTCCTCTCAGTCTTAGATAAAGTTTAAAATGGTAGTGACTACTTATGCTAATGAAATTTTTGCACGACCAATGGTCTTTGAGGTAAGTAGATGAGTTCTGGTGCAGAGACCGTGCACCATGTGACGCTCCACTGCCGATGTACCGATGACCTAATAAAGATTTGCGAAAACAAAAGGCGATTATGATTGACCACGATAAACATAATGAGTTAGTGTTTTACTGCCGTGTCCATATATGTAGGTGATACCTTTTGTTACAGAGAAACAAAGAACTGTTCACGCCGACGGCCATGTGGAAACCAGCAGCAAAGAAACTTGATGGTCCCCGCTCAGACTCCATCATGACCATGGACTCGGCGCATCAAGGCCCCTACGACAACTTAGGCTTCATTATGTAAAGCTTAAAGTCGATATTTGATAAGCATTCTAGTCAAGTGATTTTGTCCTGTGACTGAATTGGATAAGTTTAATACATACGTTGTATAGAGACAGGATCGGGAGAGTGACCTGAAAGTGTCACAACTACTAGTGAAGATTTGATTAGAATCAGGTGGTGAACAGTGGGCCACTTATTTTTGGACCTGACTTTGCATTTGCTAAGATGCTACAATTCATCATGAACGCACTGTAGTTAATGCTTCTTGATTTTCTGTCATAACTATTACAATCTGGTCTATAAGAAGTGTAATCGTTTCTAAGAAGTGGAAATTGATCCACTGTATACCACAGGGTAAGTGCAGGTAACGGTTGATTCACTGTACCCACTCGAGTCACTGTTCACCACCTAATTATAAACAACACCAAAAGTTTGATTGACTCGGTAAAACTACATTTAGAGTTCAAAACGTTGACAGTTGAGATTTAGAAATTATTGCCCACACATGACGCTTCAATGGTGATTGCAAGATTGTTAGTTTCATAAATATTTGACAAGTCTTGTATTGACGCCAAATGCTATTAGAATTTGACCATAGTAAAATTATTTTTGTCAATAGAAATACGATTTAGAAAAATCATCATGTCAACGAATCAATCTGTAATTTGAAATAGAACTGATTTTTTTGTAAGTTTACAATTGTATTTAAAGTTTATGATTTAATATACGTTTAATTTTTTGGTGATATATTTTCATTACTTACAAAAAATAAGATCAAAACTTAAATGCTAAATAGGTACGAAAAAATATAATTATTTATTTAATATATTCGTGCAAATATTTATATTTTTCTACTTTTCCACATAGATAGCTAATAATAAAATTATTGTGTGATTTGATGATCTATGTTTAGATAATTATGTTATATGTTTATAGTCTTTTACTTTCGTAGGTTGACCTCTCTCAAAAAAGAATATGGAAATACTAAGTGGTAGGATCAAAGTACGAAAAAGATACCTACCTTTAAAAAATTTTAGAAAAAACATTTGATGTCGACATAAAATTAACGACATAAAATAACAAAATAACAAATAATAAAGAGAAATATTTCAGCAAAGAAGTTAATATTGCAGTCTACCAGTCAACAGAGAGATTGTGAATTTATGTACATTACTATGTAAATATATGAATGTGCTTAGATAGAAGCTTTCTGAGTAGGTAAGGTAGATACACATTTAATATTTTTAAAGCACAATTTGCGCTTAAATGCACTACACGAAAAGTCACTCGCTGTTCGTTGAAATATCGAGGGCCCGGGAGAAGTTTTATAAATAAAGTATAAATAAACTCTGCCAAGAACAACACGCTTTCAGAACGAACGAACGTCCGACGCACTCGACGGGCGCCGGCCACGAGCGGAGAGCCTAGCTCTGAAAGTTACATGGTTATTCCATGAATTGTTTCAACTGCTACGGAGTTGTTACATGGCGTTTATAATTTTACAACTAAGTACATAATATATTCTTTGCTTGCTGTGCTGTGTAGAATTGAAAAAGTTTTACAATGCTTTGCTTTGCCTACAATATGGATCATTAGGTTATTTATTAACTCACCGAAGTTAAAAATGTATTAGAAAGAAAGAAACACAGATTGTATTAATTAAAAATGTTCTGTTAGAAGCAAGAAAACACCTACAACAACCCACCTACACTTCATTGTGCGCACATAAAACAAATATAGAGCTACAATTTTGGAGGTTTTGTGTTATCTAGGCGGATCACCTCGTTTCGATGATCCGCCAGAGAACCAAAGCCTTCGACATAGCTCAAAGCGTAAGCACGTTGAAGTAGCAGTGGGCTGGTCACATCTGTCGGAGAACTGATAACCGCTGGGGTAGGTGAGTTCTCGAGTGGATACCACGGCTATGCAAGCGTAGTGTGGGACGCCCCCGGCTAGATGGAGCGACGACCTGCGTAAGGAGGCTGGCAGTGACTGGACGCGGAGAACCGAGGATCAGGATCAGTGGCGCGCCTTGGGGAGTCCTATGTCCAGCAGTGGACTAGTACAGATGAATGATGATGACGATGAAAATGTAGGCTGTCTTTTCACTTAGTGGTTTCATCTGTTATTATTGTATGGACTTTGAATGCACGGCCAAGTCTGCTTAGCGTTATAATAAGAAGTTTATATCATGTTGACATATTATGATAAGCGATTAGCTTAAATAATTTTGTATATTTTGCTTCGTATGTTTTCTGCTCACTACCTATATAAAAGCTCCTAAATTACACCACCTCCATTTTAGTGTGCCCATACGCTCCAATAAGTCTGTCTGCTAGAAATGTAGTACTGAACTTGCAACGTTAGGCTCTGGTTTACGATTGGAATAACTGCTCTCGCGCACTGGAGCCCTTGTTCCGCGCCAGCCGAAATTCTATGGGGGTCATTTAAAAAACTCAGCTTCCCCAGATTCGAACGGAAAATCTATTTTAAGGCTCTATGCTCTATATTATCAGTTATCGATGCGCATAAACCGGCGAATAAGTAGAAAAAAATAGTGGGAGAGTGGAGACCACATTAGTTAGTGACGATTTAAAAAAAAATTAAGGTCACGTGGGGCTATGGTAGCTAGGGGGCAAATGTAGTTGACTGAAAAAACTCGTTGCAATTTAGTTTTTAAGTTTTTAGTCGTTACTTTAAAAGTAAGAAGTACTCTATTAAAGTTAACGTCACTCATTCTGAAAACGTAAAGCAGTCGCTATACAATCATGCGGCATGACTTGCATTACGTGCTGTCACTCATGCATGACCGTTTATTTGTAGTGATTGACGCGAATGACATGCAAACTACGTGCTGGCCGTTGATTGACAATCGCGCGTGCTTTTAACTGTACTAGTTGATGAGGGTCCATCATGCAGCATGATAATTCACTTAAACATAACGCATGTCATGCCGCATGATCGTCTAGGGACCGCTTAACACTAACGATGTATTTTATTCAACTACTTAATCATCATCATCATATCAGCCTGTAGACGTCCACCGCTGGACAAAGGCCTCCCCCAAGGATCTCCACGACGACCGGTCCTGCGCTAACCTCATCCAGCCGGGTCCCGCGACCTTCACCAGATCGTGGGAGGCCTGCCTACACTGCGTCTTCCGATATGGGGTTGCCACTCGAGAACACTCCAGAATACTCTTGAGAACTACTTAATAGTGTAGATTAAAATAATTTTCATTACACTTGCTCGATAAGTGGATTATTATATGCATGCATACAGAAACACAATGGCCTATATACACCCGCGGGAGTAATGAAAATCAGTACAATTTTATACCCCTAGGGACTATAATGTGTAGTTTTAAAAAATGGCGTTCACTCGAAGGCAAAGAACTTTATAGCAAACAGGTATGACATTCCACACCAAGGAGATTTTAAATCAAACATGTTTTTTTATGTCTTCGAAATTTCTACAAATGGTAATTTAAACATTTACACTTTAATTAAATGCATTATTTTTTCTGTTTTAAAAATGTTTTAGATTACTTTGCAATTATTTCAGTGAATTTTATTTTGAAATTCGATAAAAACTGGCTGTATGGGCTTTCGCCTTTGGGAGTTTCTAAATGCATTTTTTATCATTATCTGTGGCAGTGTGGACCACCGAATGGCACTGATTGTGCCTTGGATAGATTTGTTCCCTTGTGTCGTAGGTATTAATTTCCTCGCAAATGTGATGAAAAACATTGTGTGCATCACGGGAAGTAAGGTTATTGCAACCTCGAGTCATTAAAATCCCCCCGCCTTCGGCGTCGGGCTTCTAACAGACTCTCGTTAGTAATATCCTACTTACTTCCCTTATTGCACAATGTACCAACTATTAAATCGAAATAATACTTCCTTACGTAATGTAAACTCATCTGGGATTCACAGTCTAGTTCGTTTCTGACTTTTAACAGCCTTAATCCGTTTTAAATTGAACCAAATTAATGTGGACCTTATCGTAATAGAAATTCTTCAAATTATTACCACTGGGTATTTTCTTGATAAAAGTTTTATTATCTTTTATCCGTTTTGCGGGTGACTTTAATAACTGGAGGAGTTAATGTCATCGTTTGAAGCCTGCGCCACAGTATAGTTCGTGGTACGGGAAATAGTTAAGTACCCACCCTTGTAGCGGACGCCGACGAGTTGTCTATGGGTAGAGGTTGAAAATCTCTACCGGCCTCTGCTTATTTTTACTTTAAAAACTTATTTAATAACAATTAATATAAAACTTTTTTATTCCTTGGTTTTTTTCTTAAATGTTATCTTAACAAAACTTCCTGTAAGCTTTTCTTCTTATGTACCTACCCATATTTTGAAGCCTATAACTCTGAGTGCTGTAGGCAAGGGTCAGCGATTAGAATCACGCGCAGGCTATATCCACTTTTCGTATTAATAGCCAAAAATGCTAGGTGTACCATTTCACATTCCCATATTAGTCGATAGCTATTCCGCTGTACAGAAGCTACAGTATCTCTCCTGTACAGAATACACCCTGCACTGGTGTTTAAAATTTGAGTCTGATTGCTTCCAACTTTTTAATTAAATGTTCAGTGATGAAGTGAAAGAAATTCGTTCGGATTCAACGAGAACTCTGCCCATGCAGCTGTGGGCGTTTGGGTTGCTTTTGTAAATAATTATACTTAATGTTTTGCGGCTTAGTCCGAGTTTATTGCTTTTGTCAATATTTAAATTTGTACCTTTTTACATTTCGGCGAAATCTTTATTTTCACCAAAATCACCTCGACGGAATGCGCACATTCTTGTATATTCTGCTGACGTTATGTACTTCTGCAGTCTTCGATTTTATATTACCAAGATACGTGACGATAGTGGCGCGACAAAACCGTGCTTAAACATACGTTAAGCATTGTTATGCAAGCAGTTGTGTCGCGTAAGTCGCGCGATGCAGTCGCGTGCGGCGTGCGTGTTTTGTTATATGAATGAATTATTGAATTTATTTGCTAAATATGTGTAGTGCATAATAAGTGGAAGACATAAAATTATTAGTCACATCATTATTCTGCCGTTTCCAGCTTGCAAAATAATATTTGATTGACTTTACAGTGGGTGTACCAATGGGTTTTTCTCGACACTTAAGTACATTTACTGACTGTTCTCAAACGGTGAAGGAAAACATAGTGAGGAAACCTGCATACGCCGAAGAAGAAATTCTTAGGCGCATGTGAAGGCGCCCACACCGGGCTAGCGTGGTGGACTATAGCCCGAACGCCCTCATTGAGAGGGTAGGCCTGAGCCCCAGCAGTGGGGACATGTTAATAGGCTGTTGATGATGATGATAAGTTTACAGTCAAAGATGTTCGAAATAAATCGCAAGTGGACGTGAAGGCCTCGTCTCTCCCAATACGCCACTGACGCTCTTGAAAGCAGTTATGCATGCAACGCATAAAAACAAGAACAAAAGGTAAAAACAAAGTCTCCAACTAAATCTTCTGTGCATGCAAAACAGTTCTGAACGCCGGAGTCAGAAGTTAGGTAACAAGTTAACACGGGGGCCGCGTCTGCGGAACGCTCGCACCTGCTTGCCAGCACAAAACTTGTCCTGGACTTCTGGGAGTTATATGCTAAAGTTAGGTTTTGCGTATGACGTAGCCGACATTGTTACTTTGGAAATTAAAGATTAAATTTTAGCATGAACTATTCTATGTAAATATTGTAGCCAGAATACGGTTCACCCACATTACATAATAGATCCCTGGCGGACCACTGTGGGCTTCGTGAGTTCTTTTTTGCTGCCCACGTGCAAAATGTGGAATGACCTTTCCTCTGACGCTTATCCACAGCGCTACGATATGGGGTCCTTCAAGAAGAGAGTCAAAGAGCCCTTGAACCTTGGCCGGCGACGCACCAGCACCCCCCGGCTGTTGCAGGTGTCTATGGGCGGCGGTAACCTCTTAACATCAGGAGGCCCGCCTGCTTGTTGCCCCCGTATCAATAAAAAAAAGCCAGGAACATGGATACTATGACGATGGGCCAATGTCGCTGAGCGACCCACTGCCACTTCATTTTGATAATCCTTTCAGCTATACCGACATAACGACGTTCGCCGTCAGATCCGTTCGTCCGTCGCACGCGGATCATGTCGTTCAAAGAAACTCCGATCATAGATCTATGGGCGGAGGAAGCGGTGGTAGATAAAAAATTGACGTTGTATAAATGTACCCAGTGTATTTACATGCCAGTATGTGTCAGTATATATGGCAGGAGAACCAAGGTCACCGACATAGGTCGAAGAATTGCGAAGCTGAAGTGGCAGTGGGCTGGGCACATCGCCCGCAGAACTGACGGCCGTTGGGGCAGAAAGGTTCTCGAGTGGCGGCCACGTATCGGAAGACGCAGTGTAGGCAGGCCTCCCACAAGGTGGACCGACGATCTGGTGAAGGTCGCGGGACCCGGCTGGATGAGGTTAGCGCAGGACCGGTCGTCGTGGAGATCCTTGGGGGAGGCCTTTGTCCAGCAGTGGACGTCTACAGGCTGATATGATGATGATGTCAGTATAGCTGAAAGGATTAGCAAGCTGAAGTGGCAGTGGCCAGGACGGCCGTTGGGGCACGAGTTCTATAGTGGAGAGATCGGTACATGCAGCGTGGGTCGCCCAGCTGTCAGGTATGACCGCCGACCGACGACCTGAAGAAGGTGGCCGGAAGCGACTGGAGGACCTGGTGTTGTGGTGTTCATTAGGGAAGGCCTATGTCCAGCAGTGGACATTAAAAGGCTGATATATGCCTAGTTAGCCTAGAGCGACGAGTGAAGCATATCCCAGACACACGCGGCCTGCGGTGGCGGCCTACCGCAGGCCGCAGCTTCAATATGCAAACTCAGGCCGCGCGTGTCTGACATACATTGCACAGGGAATACAACAGGCCGCCACCGCCACCGCTGGCCGCGTGTGTCTGGGATCCCCTTTACATGCGAACGATAGTTACAATAAAAATATCATAAAAGATACATTTCTTAGCGACTTTTCAGCAGTTTTCAAACAAACATTATTCTTCATGCGCTGTCAACATGCGACTAGCATTAAAAACCAACATTCCATTACAGATGCACAAGTGGACTGCGTTGTAGTGGAGCTATGATTTATGACGGGAACGTTGGAGAAATGCGGAGGTTATTGCCGGTTCTTGCTGGCAACTCTAGCCAGGGTACAGAGGTAAATAAAACAAAGCTAATTATGAGTGAGAGCGTCAGTGGCCTCGGGGTGAGAGCGTCAGTGGCCTCGGGGATAAGACGCGACCTATCATATCGAAAGGTCCGAGGTTCGATCCCCGGTTGGGCCATGTACCAATGGGTTTTTTCTCGAAACTTAAGTACATGTACTAACTGCTCTCAAACGGTGAAAGAAAACATCGTGAGGAAACCTGCATACGCCGACGAAGAAATTCTTAGGCGCATGTGAAGTCCACCAACCCGCACTGGGCTAGCGTGGTGGACTATAGCCCGCACGCCCTCGTTGAGAGGGTAGGCCTGAGCCCCAGCAGTGGGGAGATTAATAGGCTGTTGATGATGATGATGAATTATGAGTCACTCACACCGGATATCCTTTATAGCAAAGGTTTTTTGTCCGTCTGTGCATTGGGGTTTGTGCAACTTTGAGTTTTAGGCCAATTAATATTTAGGCATTCTATAATTTAGACATTTATTTTAGGCATTTTGCGTTTTAGACCAATTGCTTTTTAGACGGAATGATCTAACCGAACTAGAAAACTACTGAAACGATAAGCTTATGTTATTACAGACGAGACGGCACGTAAATAGAAACAGTATAAACTGGTATCTTGTATATAGTAACGAAACTCCCTAATAGTAGGCTAGGCCAGCTCAGTAGGTCAAAGCGTTTCCACTGACGTGCGGTCGACTGTACAATGGCCCGGAACATTTGAATTAAACATTGGAATCTTTTTTTTTTTTTTACTATCAAGCGAATTTTAGTCCGAAACTTATTCAGCATGTAATGTGCTTGGCTTTCTTAGATTCATGCGAGCATTTTAAAAGTCAGGCATCTGTCTCAGATGTGTGGTGGACCGGTGGACCGACGACCTAAAGACACCTTCGAAAAAAAAGGACCTTCTTCGCCGGAAGCGGCTGGATGCGGAGAGCGGAGGACCGGGTGTGGTGGCGTTCGTTGGGGAATGCCTATGTCCAGCAGTGGACGCTAAAAGGCTGAAATGATGATTTTAAGTGGCAAAGAAGCAAATTATTTTTAGACGGCCGCGTTAAAATTTTCACGCCTATACTTAAATAATGTGTGATAAATTATCATTGAAAGGTCAGTATTATGTGTAGGTAGAAAAGTTTGATAATCGATGATAGTGATAAATAACCGTAGAGGTAATTTTGGGTCATTGTCATTTTGGGAAGATGGTGAAGTGGTCATTTTGGGAAATTTCCGTTTCGTAAAGTGGTCAATTTGGATAGCGGAAGCCAATTTTATGTAACTGAAGGCCGGAAATGCGTATTTTCAACAAATTACGTCACTGCGTTTCACCAATCCAATAAAAGAGCTGGCACGTTAGCACTCCGAACTTGTAGCCATAAAATGTCGCTTTTTTATTCCACCAATAACCTCAATAGTACGAACTTTTTATTGCTGGAATATATCTTTTTTAGTGACAAATTTGGTCGTTTACACACTTTTTTTAACACTCAATTCCAGTTTTGTCACTCAAATGTAATTCGCTGAAAAAGTTATTCGAAAAACAGACGTAACGTCCAATTTATATTTAGCGGTACCGCAGTATGGGTTGTCTACCTTGGGGGAAGTATCCTATGGAGGCCGCCTCGGCTACGAAAATCGTGTCCGTTTTTTTTTACTATGAAAAATACAATAATACAATGAAATACTTACCGTTTTTGACTACGACGTTAGTACGACTCAAAACATGTAAATTTTTACTATTATAGTGTAAATTTTAACAAAATGTAGTATTTTCAACCGACGAAAAACAAAAGAGGAGGAGGTTCTCCAGACGACCCGTAAATTTTTTGGATTAAAACTGTCAGAGTCTTAATCCAAAAAAATTATAAATACTTAAATAGTGTGAAATGATAATTCTGCGACGTTTACTCCTCCTGTGGGGACACAAGATATTACTATCTCCTTCTAACGTTAAGCGCTCCTCTCAACCGTCGCCGGTTGCGAACCTAATATTGTAAATATTATTAAGGACAATTGTTAATAAAATATGCATCTACAGATCATCAGTCGTTTCATTTCTCACCTGCAAGCAGCGACCCCAAACTCCTTTGGTAGTTCTTGACGAATAAAGAACAGCTGAACACGACATATTTTCATTTTATTATATTTAATTTAGGTCAAAACACAGAAAATTTACTAAAATTTCTGTAAGAAAATTCACGATACACAATGGCTGCACCGGCAAGCTGTCACGATTTGACACAAATGCATTAGGGCAACACCTTAAGACTCCTTCCTTGTCGGTGGTCGGGCGGCAAAAAACAATTCTAGTCGTAGACACTATTTTACTAATCTGAGGTATGGATTTACGGGAAGCTATTCTAAAAATTACTCATACAGCATCAAAAATATAGTCATAGTTGCAATTATAAACTAAGAGTACAATATAAATAGGTAAGAGAGATGATGGGGTGACCAACCATGCGAATCTTTACTAGAATTCACCCACCTCTATCCAAGCTAATGAGTAAAACAAAATTTTTATGAGATAAAGTTTGTAAAAATGCAGCAATTTTTTTATTCAAAATATTAAAACAAACGGGTATAAAACGAAATGTACGCGCTTGGAGCTCCGAATTGTGACATCAATTTATATTACATTTAATACTTAACCGCATGATTTGTATACAGAATTAGAATAGATTACAGAAAAGGGAGTTTTTCCTCAGCAACGAAACCCGACTTGCCCTCTGGGAAACATAAACCACTCAGAGGCTTGTTCTATTTTAATTACCAGCGCTGCAGACAAACTGGGGCGCTTATCTAATTCACCTTTTAAACGGAATTTAACGGACTTTAAGAGAATACCACTTTTGAGCAAATAATAATAATGTTTTTAGAAAAATTCACACACGGCTGTTTAGTCCCAAATTAATCTGAAGTTTGTCCTATGGGCACTCAACATAAATACTTAAATATAAGTTTTCATTACATTAATAGTGCGATAGAGATATTTTAAACTAAACGTTCATTTATTTTCGTTTGTATTTTCTCATATGTACTCGACTTAGGTATCTAAGTTAAACTACCTACCTTAAAGTTTTAAGCTTTAGCTCGTATCTTAAATATTCTAATTGTTTAAAATTATTATAAAATTTCGTGTTAATATTTACGACCGACGAGTTTTAATACTCACGTATTTTAACTATACAGCCGTTAAAGTTAGGGCTAGTTATAAAATTTTACAGCTAATTAAACTCTAGTCCCTTCTCTTTCAGTCTATTCAGGTTCCAGTAAAAGTAGGAAGGAGACAGAGTTGCTGAAATTTATGATTATTTTTTGACTGGCGTGGGCATAAAATTTATTGTTTTAAGGTCAATTTTATTTGTTTGGCATGTCTTATGGTTAATATCTTTAACATAATATTACATTATGTCTATTATAATCATATTAGACTAATAAAATAAATGCATTAAGTATTTTCAGGTGGCCAAATCGGTTTGGCTACGAGAAAAGCCGCGACGAAAATTACCTTTTTTTCAAAAAATTTTTTTTTTCATAAAACGTATACTCTTATACCGAAGATATTTTGTCCATTTATCTGTCTATCAGCTCCCTAGATAACTAAAAACTACTCCACCTGGTGAGCTGATAATTTAAACATACAACCCTCATTACAACATAGCTGTCAGTAACTTGACGTGGCGCAACTATTATAATTAACCAAGACTATGAAAAGTTGCAGATCAAACTGAAATGGCGAGGGATTCGGAAGTTAAATGAGTGCAAAGCTGCCTTTAACTGCAAACTCGGTGCTATTTTCGATTTAGGAGAAAGAAGGAAGATGGAGGTGGCATAAAAGATACTCTAAAAGTAGTTGTAAGGAAACTGAAGGTTGACACTGGAACTGTGAACTTTGTAAATACACATCATTATACAATAATGATAAGACCTACATTAAACAACAACTTTGTAAGAAAGCTTATTATATGACAGTCGATTATCTAAATGACAAAGATGCCTGGTGTTAATGTTGCTTCAGCTTCGCACAACCTTTACAAAATAATGTTATGTACAAACTTGATTTTAAAAGATGTGTTGCGGAAGTTTGTTGCGCCGCTTCTTCTTCCCAGCGCTAACACCTTGGAGGCGGTGGTAGATAAAAAATTGACGTTGTATAAATAAATGTACCCAGTGTACTTACATGCAATAAAATATTTTTGAATTTTGATATTTAAGTATTTTTTTTTTTTCAATTTCAATTCCAAGATTCAGCTCGTCAGAAATACGAACGGCGCGTGCGCTACAGGACTCACATCATGGATGTAAAACCCTATGAGTTAAAGTGAGAGTAGACAGGCAACGTATTCTGCATGCATCCGGAAAGATGGACGAAGGTAGCCACCCAATGAAGGTTCAGTACACGAGGACTGAAGGTGGAAAGAAGCTTCTTACAATACTGGCCACAGCAAGTAGAAATAGCGAGGGAAGTGGCGCACAAAAACATTATACCTATAGATATTTTAGTTCAAACCCATAGCTGGACACCGTCTCAGCTAGTCAAACGACTGGTAGTGGACGAGGAAGAGAGAAAAGGAAACTCAACCTCAGCTTTTATCTCTTTAAAATTGTTATTTTTTGGGGTCCGTACCTCAATAGAGGAAAAAAAGGAACAACCTTAAAGGATCACTTTCATTAATTAAGTTTGTACGGAACCCTCAGGGCACATGTCCGGTTATTACTTGTAGTTTGGCTACGAGGAATTAAGTTTCCCTATGGCCAAACTAGTTTGGCAATCAAGTTTGGCCACGATGAACACGCTGGTTTTTTAATTCTGTTGGACTTTGATTGGCTTCTTAGTATTTATGTGTTATTTTATTTTAAATGTAAAAATACTAAGCTGTGAAGAATTAAATAAAATAAAAATAAAATAAAATATCAATTGTAAGAGCGTTAACTTTAGAATTCGCCATGCCACCTCCGTGTTTCTAGAAACATTGTTGAATGCACTTGCATCCGATAGATTCCTTCGGGGCCCGTTGGATTAAAGTTTAATTAAAGATGCACTCCCACAAAAGAGTTCGGCTCAACCCAGAGATTGTTTTAACTGTGATAAGACTGGACTTAACTTCCAATTCCAATAGGAATGGAGTTTTGTAAGCAAAAGGTTAAACGAATAGGTTGAACTAATTATAGGTTTGTTTATTAAATTTAAATTGTACGAGTAAGTAAGTACATCATTTGTATGTCAATCATTTGAAATCGGGCCAAGTGCGTATCGGACCATGTAGAGAGGGTTCCATAATCTATAGTTTTCCGAAAACTGATAATCATACAGGATACCTTAAAAAAATTACTCGTAGTAACAGCAGTGTGACAAGCTGGTGTAACGAGGAGTCCGCCCTCGAAATAATGTCTTTCCGCATTTCGGTTCGTAACTGTAAAAGTAATGACGCTGTGATAGACTGGGATGGAGGGACGAGCTGGACGCTTTTGAGAGGGTTCCTTGTTCGACTACGCAACCCTAATAAATAGCAGCACAATTTTGTCAAGGACGATATAGGTTCCACAGGGAATTTTTAAACACTTCATTTATCGAGCGAAATCTTTAAACCGTAACAGTGGGTAAAGTGTATTTGATACAAACAACGCAGCTATTGCTTTAGTGATCAATGTAACCTCTATCATAGTAGGAGTATTAATTCTTATAAATTATAAGTTCGCTCAGGTTTAAGATGTCTGCTTCCTGAAATGTCATTTTCCCTTAATGTCAGCAATTCAGCTTTCTCATAATGTAAGCTTTTCTAATTTCTAATGTCTGCAGACATCTTGAACCTATGTGAACCTTATAATAATAAATAATTACTTAACATTCCTAGTATGGTAGAGGTTACATTGACCACTAAAGCAATAGCTGCGTTGTTTGTATCAAATACACTCCTAAATTCCAAGTAGCCTTGCGGGCATTGCAAGTTTACTCAAGTCGCTAGCTTGTCTTGTACACAGTTACTGTTGCTCTATTCTTGCTTGGATATTCAAGACCTATTATTATTGCAGCTTATGTAACTAGCCAGTCTTTACCTACAATCTCAAGGTCTACAGGAATATATACCGCCTCAGGATTGAGAAATACCTTGATCTCATTGGGATTTTCCTAATCTGACATTCTTATTCTATCTTGCTTGATAGTCGCCTTTAAATTACTACCTGATTTTCGTTCTTTTATTTCTAAATCTTTTTCTTTTAGTTTTTGGCTTTTTAATGCATCTTAAACTTCAAGTTTAATTTCGCTTGTCCTGCTAAAGAGTTCTGAGCTCTAGAAATATCACCTATCTATTTCGAACGAAGTTTTTTTCTGCCAGTATTGGCTAGGCGGTATCGCCTAGCTAGCAGTATATTCGGGGTACATTAGTGTAGGAGCTTAGTTAGGTCTAGATGTTCTTTTTTATTATTTATCGCTTTTCAGTTCCTGTTTTTCGACGGTTTAATTTTTTTGTTATGAAGTATTTTTTCTTTATGTTTTTTTGTTTTTTCACCTCCTGTCAAATTGAATTTTTGTAGATAGATGGTATTGATTCTTATCCGTCGATATAATGCTTTATTGCTATAACAATGAATGGTTCTCTTTAAAAGGTACATTATGGACAAATGGTATAAGATATAACCTACGTAGGTGAGTTGGCTGAGCCTAGCTGCACGCCTCAACCATTTACAACTTAAATATATAAAAGTTTCACAAATTATGCAGATACTGCCATCGTAGATTTTCCTTTATCCGTAATGTCTATGTTAGGAGACAGCGAGCAGAATCCTCATTGCAGATTTATTGTAGCAAACTTTCAAGTTAAACTTTAAACATTTGTCGAAAGTTTGAGGTAGATAGTAAATATAGAATGTCTCCGAGTCTCTGGTATAGAAATCCAGATTTGACATTTCTGTCCTTTTTTAAGTTTTCATTTTTAAGGAATCTTCCATAATAACATAGGCGAAGTTAATTTAAATTTATAAGCCGCGGACACAGACAGACAGACGGACATGGCGAATCTACGGGTTCCTTGTTTTCACTACGGAACCCTAAAAATAGGTCGATAATATAATGTGCAAATGAAAATATTGAGAACAGTGAATAAATTGGGTTCAGAAAGGCACCAATTAATAAAAACCATTATTAAAAAATCTGCTCATTGACGCAGCATACGTATAAAAAGTTGGGTAGGCTATACTTGGTACAACCGGAGTGTTTTATGTGAAACGTCTTTTTTGTCGCTTATGTCAATATTAGCTTTCAACCGTTTTCGTTTTCTTCATCTGTTACTATTCAAAAAGTTTCGAGTCAATATCTACGGTCTAAAGGCCTTCCTAAACGATCATGCGGCATGACATGCAATACGTGCTGTCACTCATGCATGATCGTATAGTGGTAGTGATGACGTGCATGACATGCAAACTACGTGCTGGTCGTTGCTTCACTGTACTGATTGATAGCAAGCATGATGGTCTATCATGCAGCATGATAATTCACGTAAACGTTGCATGTCATGCAAGCATGATCGTTTAGGAACCACTTGAGTCTGGTAACGATTTTCTTCTTTATGCTGAAGTTGAAGACATTTCACGTCAAAACGTTGTAAGTCCTATTTTTGGCTAAAACAGGGTGTAAATTTGTCGCGCTACCCCCACCTCGTCACATAATTAAATGTCGCAGTATACGCATATAATAGGGTCGGTCGTAACTAACTCGTAAGTCAGAGGAGGCAGCCGGAATGGCGGTAGTCATTTATCAGATGAGAGGTCAACCCTCGGGAGTTAATGCTGAGTGACATGAGACATGTGGACGCGATTGTCTGCCTTGTGTGACGACCAGTATAAAGGGCACGGTACGGGCACTTGGGAATAGTAATGGGAGCCGCGGCGTACATAATAGACGTGTTTATGCAACTGTCCCATAAAAAAGGTCATTATAACACGAGTGCCAGTTTTATAAAAGTCAGCACGAATGTTTTAATATCCAATTGTGTGCAGCACTTAAAAATGTTTCTACAACCTTACAGTAGGTATTTTAAAATAATAGAAAAATTTATCAAACTTAGTAATGGCGGAAATTGGCATGTGGGAAATATGGCTCCTGGTAACTGCATTAGACATTTAATTCATAATTATTCCAGATAATACTAGGTATATAAAATAATAAAATATTTGTAGTTTTTGTTAAAAAATCGCTTCCCAACTATTCTTCATATACTGTGGTTTATTCTGATTAATTTTACGCAATGTTAGGTACAAAAGAATTCCTTTACATGATTACGTACATGAAAGCCGGCGAAGATTTGCGCAAATATTTATGGTTTGCGTTATTTTTTCCTCGAACAAGAATCAAACATTTTGTACATAAGGTGAAAATATTATCTATAGTTATTAGGCACCGAAATAAAAAGTATAGCCACGCCGCACAAATGTTTCTCTTACACATTCATCGATTTAGCAGTTTTCCTGAAAAAACGGATTTATAATTTATTATCAACTGAAACAAAATCGATTAACTAATTTGTATGGAAATGTTTACAAAGGCAAAGTTAAAAGTGCAGCTGTCAAAAATCATCATCATTATCAACAGCCTTAACATGTCCCCACTGCTGAGGCTCAGGCCTACCCTCTCAACGAGGGTGTTCGGGCTATAGTCCACCACGCTAGCCCAGTGCGGGTTGGTGGACTTCACATGCGCCTAAGAATTTCTTCTTCGGCGTATGCAGGTTTCCTCACGATGTTTTCCTTCACCGTTTAAGGGTCAGTAAATGTACTTAAGTTTCGAGAAAAAACCCATTGGTACATGGCCCAGCCGGGGATCGAACTCCGGACCTTTCGATATGATAGGCCGCGTCTTATCCCCGACGCCACGGACGCTCTAAAATAAATAAAAATAAAAAGTCTATGTAAAAAAAAGTGAGTTACGCCCTAAACAGACAAATTGAACTAAAAGCATCCCAAAAGAATTAGTAAATTCACAACTTACGTCCTACCTAAGTTGAAAACTAATTTATTTTTACTTACAGGATTAAATTGTTAGTAAGCTCGTGACGTAATAAACAGGAAGCGGAAATGATAAAGAAACGCGGCTACAGGAATCCAAGATGGCCGCCATCATTAATCACGCAACCACGGAGGCACACGGAGGGCTGAAATGACGACTCGGGATGGATGGGGAACAAGGATTGTAGCTAATTCGTTTAGGACAATATCTTGGTACAGCAGGAATATTTTTAGATCACAACCGAAATCAGAGCGTCAGTGGCGTCGGGGATAAGACGCGGCCTATCATATCGAAAGGTCCGGAGTTCGATCCCCGGCTGGGCCATGTACCAATTAGGTTTTTTCTCGAAACTTAAATACATTTACTGGCTGCTCTCAAACGGTGAAGGAAAATATCGTAAGGAAACCTGCATACGCCGAAGAAGAAATTCTTAGGCGCATGTGAAGCCCCAGCAGTGGAGACGTTAATAGGCTGTTGATGACAACCGAAATACTGAGATAGAAATAAATATAATTTAGTCTCAAAAGTTCGGTTGTTTTGACCGGTACCGAAAAATACGATTATGTGTGAGCCTTTTATAGCCTCAGTCGTTCGGTTAAGGATGATCGGTGTTACACAAATATTAACTCCAAACCTATTGGTCTCAGGAGTTCGGTCGTATAAACGAAATTAAAATTGAGACTCATTGCGTTATAGTTGTGATTATAGTATAGTGTCGGTGTACGTACTAGGTGAAACAACTGGGAAGCGAATCAACGACCAAATTGCGATCGAGGCGAACACCCTTGACACTAGGCCAACGAACTAAAGACTCTTTCCCAAATCATTTAGTTGGCAGTTAGTTTTTGCGCACAATTAACCTGCTTAACAACATAAGGGCTGTCACGAGTTAGATGGAGTTCCCTTTGATTAATGATATGTCAGTGGTTGACAATGGCAGTATTGCGAAGCGGGAGACATTATTATTCTAACGTCCAATATTATCGTAAGATTTAGGTTGACAGCCTTAAGAATTTACGCTGTAAATATGCGGCAGATGTGTCTATGACAAAATTTGATGTTGTTATACTGCTTAAAACAAGGGAACATGAGTTTAATGTCTGTAAATTAAAGAAATATTAGTACCTACCTACCTGAAGTGAAAACAAATTTTAATACCTAATTAAAAGGCTAATTTCAGTATATTTTTATAAATATTTTTAAATGCTAACATTTTAAAATCATAGAAGTTTGGGTGGAAAAAAATTGGTGTCTAAAGTATGGGTTGACAGATTTATGAATAGTAATCATGAAATCCGTTTGAAGGCGAGACATCCCATGAGAACTAATAAATATTATAAATCCTATAGAACAAATGGATAACTTCACAGCCTCGTATTTTCAAAACACTTTTCTGTCTTATAAGATAATATAAAGCAAATCCAGGATCTCTGCTTGTACGTATCTTATACTGTGGTTAGATTCATTTCCGACCATAAATTTTCTCATAAACCTAATTAAAAAAGAAGTGGCATCTGCTGGAGTTATTAAAACGCAAGCTTTAATAACAAAGCCATTACGGGCTTTATTGTACAATACTGTGTTTGTCGATACACACTGTCGGATGGAATGGAAAATAATTTTTAGGCTTTGAAATCCAGAAGGACTGTACGTTTTGCACAGGTCCGGCCATATTCGCAACCACGTTTCAGTCTCTGTACTCCTGTATGCTGTAGTAACATCTCTCGATAAGCAATTTTTTAACTTCTTTTACGGATTTGGTAATTTTATTTTCAGATCTAATACGAGTCGGTAATTTGTTATAAATTTTGATTGACATCACAAACGGACTTGGAATAGATGTGAACAAAGAAAAGTACTTCTTCTACGGCACTTACGAAACGTGGTTGCGAATATGGCCGGAAGGGGATGGTCGCAAAGCCGAACTCTCCAAAATGATGGAATTTTTGTAGGTTAGCAGCGTAGGTGATTATGATCAGAACCCTACATTTAGTACTCGGTAAAGTGTTATCCATGTGATGAAATACAACCGAGACGACCTCCTACTTTGGATTTTCTGCTATGTCTCTATTTATCCTTTTCTACGTATTCATCAATCCTGACTAACGGTTTATTTTCAGATAGTACCGTCTTGTTGTGATAATGTTTTCGTTCATTCGTTCTCAACTAATTTTTTCAATTTTATCATGTATGGCTCTAGACGGGAGACGTTGTCCTGCAGTGGACGTTGATCTGTTGATGTTATGCTTACCATACTCTGTGGCCGTGTGTCACGCACACGCACATCACATCAAACGCGTCGTGAAAACTGACCGATTAAAAACCGCTTTATTCTCTTGCGCGCTAGTCAAGCTAATTTCTGCTCTAATCTAATGCGATAAGGATGAAAGTACAAGACAAAGAAGGTAAATTGTGGGTATAGTGCAACAAAGTTTATTTTGCTAGCGTAAAGTTTAGAACTAGGCGTTTAGTATGAAATTTAATATTAAGGGTCCGAGCCATCGCCATCGCCAAACGGCAAATTAAATTTGGTTTTGGTGTAATAAACGCACGTTTGGACAGAATTATTGGGCAAAAAATAGCGTGCCGCAGAAATTATTGCGCTGTCATGGCTTTTTATGCCAGAATTCCTTGATTAATGTATAAAAAGTGTTAGCTTAAAAATTATTATTGGATACTTACTTGTTTTATCGTTGTTTCTCATTAATTAAAATTATGAGAATCTCCTCAAAAATGAGAAAAGGAGAAGTGACAAATGGGCAGACATACTTACATCCAATCTATATAGGTCCTACACACAATCATATTTCTGTGTGCTCGCATTTTTTTCTTTTTATAAATTATACATTGTTTCATCGCTTCCTAAAATAATTTTTCCCCTTAGGACGCCTTACATTTCTTCATCATCAATAGCAATTACGTCTACTGCCAGTCCAGGCATCTTATCGGCATTTTCTTCACTTTCCGTCAGTCTAAAGACTCGTTAAAAACATAGTAGGTAGGTACAAGACCAAGACAATTACCTATATTATTATAGGAAGTGGTCATTTTGGGAATGGTCATTTTGGGTAGTAGATATAGTCATTTTGGGAAGTATACCTAGTCATTTTGGGAAGTGGCGCTTGGGAAGTATAGTCATTTTGGGAAGTGGTCATTTTTGGGTCAGTTAGGGAAGTGGTCATTTTGGGAAGTGGTCATTTTTTGGTCAGTTAGGGAAGTGGTCATTTTGGGAAGTGGTCATTTTTGGGTCAGTTAGGGAAGTGGTCATTTTGGGAAGTGGTCAGTTTGGGAAGTGGTCAGTACCGGACAACGCCCTCAAAAAATATATCGCCCAGTCCAATATCAACTTGTACAAAGTTTTCTATTCCCCAAGTTAAAGTCCAGAAACGGTTCTAATGGCACAATATTATTCTTATCGACTAGTCACCCCATTATACCATTTTCGACGGTCACCTTTCAATTTATTTTAATGGGTTATCGCGCCGGACAGAGCGGGCTTGTCAAAATGTTGCAACACCTAGTGAGCTACAAATAATTGAAAATAATATTCAATTTTAATTTCCACCGGCATTCAAAGCCTGGAAGTTTAAATAACTTTGTATTTTATCTGAAACTGATTTAGGGTTTAAAATCGGCAAAAAGATAATTATGATGGAAATTTCGGGAAAATTTATATTTTATAAAACGGTTGGGGCTCAGGCCTACCCTCTAGAGTAGGGCTATAGTCCACCACGCCAGACCAGTTGGTCGCTTCACATGCGGTTAAGAATGCATTCTTCGGCGTATGATTTCCGCGCGATGTTTCCTTCGCCGTTCGAGGGCAGTCCTTACAGCAGTACTTACAGAAGTTTAGAGAAAAATCCATGGGTACAGCACGACCTGGGATCGAACTCAGATCTTTCGACTTGACAAGCCGCGTCTTACCCGCTACCCCACAGATATTAGGTACCTTACATTATTTTTGACCCACAGTGAGCCGCGACCCACATCAGAGTTCTGCCCGCATCCCGCAAATGGATCTGTGGTGCACCGTGCACTTCAGTTGCCGTGTAAGCGGTGGGTGTATTCTAGAAATCCCATATTTTTGGTTCCCTTATGGAACTATTAAGTTGCCAGTTGTCACACATGTCTTAGCAATCCTAACAGTTCTAGAAGTACTTTAACTTCTGGGTATAAAAGTCAACATTCCTATCTTATTTCAAATAACATCATTCTGGCAACTCTATCTGGCTACCACTTAATAATAATCCCCTAATTATTTGCACGAATCTACCACTCTCCACTCTAATCTACTCTCTCCATTTCCCTTTACTATAAATACGATACGGCATTCTGTTCAGGCGGGGATTCCCCTTTAGACCCGTGGAATTTGCTGTCAAGAAAAGCAGTGCATTTAGACTAGTATGTAATTCCATATTTACCTGCTGTAATACTTTGTAGGTTTATCGTAATTTGTCCTAGTATAGTTACATAAGGAAGTAAAAGTATGGAACGTTGGGGATACGCCCAAAGCGGTATCTATTGGGGGATATACTCTGTGGATCAACTCCATTGTCGCATTATAAGGCGACGTGCCCACGTTGACGGCAGTCATTGTTATCGCCAGAACACGGGTGTTACGTAGATTACACAACTCGGAGCGCGTTTGTGCGTCGGCTGTGCACACGTAATTGTTATTTCAGCCGCGCGGGTTCAGTTGCGCTGAATCATCTCAATCAATCAAGGCTCCAGCGTACGGTGAGCATGAGTTTGGGTGTACTGCGGACTTTAGAAAAAAAAGTGCACTGTGGTCATCGATATAAGTAAAACAAGCGATACCTAGATGGGAGACTTCTTACCTAGTATTCAAGCAATGGATCTGATTTATTATTTATAAGGATTATACGCCAACAGAGAGAGATAGAATGATGCAAACAGGTGACGTGCGAGCAAGACGAAGTAAACAAATTAGGACAACGTGGCATTATTTATAAGGTAAATGCGCTAGACTAGAGGCTAGTAACCCATCTACCGCTTACTTATACGCCCACATAAAAACTGACTGACTGAAGACTGAACTGAAAATGAAGAAAAATACGGCGATGGTAAACAAATAGTACTGAAAAACATTATTTAGTTCTATTATTGATTAAATGTACACAAACGAAGAGAAGACTGAATTTTGAAAAGACGTAATCCACTGAAGCTAAATTAGGATGTCATTGTTAAAATATCTAAACAACTTGTCCCGTTGACGATCAATAACATTTTTCCTGCATGTTTATCATTATCACCCTTTGGACATAGGCCTCACTCAATGAACGCCACCACACAGCCGTAGTCCTAATTTACCAATACAATATGGTCACAAGAGTAAAGTCGCGTGTCGGCCTTGCCTTCATAATACCCGTGTACCTTCGAACCGAATATCTTTGTATCTATAATTATTATAATGTGGTCACGACAAGCTTATAAGTCAATTTATGTTTTCTATGTTAATTTGATGAAATATTACCTAAAAATAGTCTAGTGAAACTGGTAAGAACTAGTGACAGCAAATTGCTCTAAAAGATGTAAAAAATGAAGTGGTTTTTTTTTAAATTCATTTTATTTTATATCATTTCTTCACTGCAGGCTGAAGAATGTGTAGACATTTCATGAAGAATTTCGAATTCAAAATCATGAAATAATTTCAATATCATGAATAACGTTCAGAATTAGAGCGATTGGTTCCAGTTTGTCAATTTTTAGTAAAGGTTGTGCGAGGCTGAAGTAACATTAATATGAATGAAATTATCATTTGCTTGCATTTACATAGTTTGTCGTAAAATGGTTTTATAGAGGTTTTGATAGAGTAATTTGCCACGAGCGGTAGGTAATCAAATTTAAACTTTTTATATTTTTATTTACTTGAAAGTTCTATAATAATCATTCTCTACGCTACGTGTTGATCCGTATCGCGATACACTAGAATATTTAATTTACGTAATACATGGCGGGCGATAATGGACATAGGGATTATATGTCTATTGTTGTTTCGATTGATGGAAGTTTATTATATTGTTGTTATTTGGAGGGGTATAGGTTTGATCCCCGATCTGATACTATACTCGAACGCAGTTTATTTTATGTGTTAGCAGAACTATAATTTTATAATAGCTACGTAATTGCAACTTTGATTGATTTTGTAACAATAAAACTTAACGCACTGAAATTACTAATACACTAGGTAATTGTTAAGAAATTATATTACTTAAACATACCAAACTAACATACTAACTGTTTTTATGTTTAATATATATACCTATCTAAATTCAACCAATTATATTTTTGATTTTTATCGTCCAGACGCGTAACGTAAAAAATTCACGTATTTTATATTTTAAGTCAAAATTTCAACTGTAAGTAGGTATAACTCAAATTATTATTTAGTTTGAAGTTTTCTTTCTTCCTTTCTACTAATTATGAAAGATCGAGTATTTTTTTGGTCTTTGTTATGAAAGTATCATATTAACAATTAATAAAACACGAGAGCTGGGATGTTTAATACCTGTTACGTGCAGTTACATAGGTACATAGCTTTATGACCATAAGTATTACAATAGTTTAAATAAACGACAATAAACCCCCAATATTTGTAATAGCGGAAAATAATCCATTACGCAACACCTTGCTGAAAAGTAAAGTAAGCTATGACGCACTGTTTTGGGTTTTGTAATAAGCGAAAATGCGAGAAGGAACAGTATTGTATTGTCATTTCTCTATGGGAAAGTTTACTCTGTTGTTGAAGCTAATGGGTTTTCTAAACGATCATGCAGCATGACATGCATTACGTTTACGTGAATAATCATGCTGCATGATGAACTCATGCTTGCTATCAATCACATAGTACAGTGAAGCAACGGCCACGGGCCGTTTACATGTCATGCACGTCAATCACTACAACTAGACGGTCATGCATGCCTGACAGCATAATGCATGTCATGCAGCATGATCGTGTAGGGACCACTTAAAACTCCTGGATCTAAAAGTGTGCCTAAACGGTCATGCTTGCATGACATGCAACGTTTACGTGAATGTCATGCTGCATGATGGACCATCATGCTTGCTATCAATCAATACAGTGAAGCAACGGGCAGCACGTAGTCTGCATGTCATGCACGTCGATCACTACAGCTAGACGGTCATGCATGAGTGACAGCACGTAGGGACCCCTTAAAACTCGTGGATCTAAACTGTGTAGGCTCGCCGACCCTGGACGTAAATAAAAAATAACAAAGCAGGCACGAGTCGCGGCCCCGTCTATCAAACTTCAAGGAGAACTGACAGTCGGAACTGTAAAAATTAATCCTCGGCGCAGCGCCGGACACTGAAAAAGGCGAAACTGAAAATTTCAGACGCGGCAATTTGTTGCGAGAGTTAACTGGAACCGTGGCTTCACATCGCTTTAGAGATGGGCTCGGGGTGGGCCCTGGCCCCGAAATGCTGGATGCCCCCTCTGACATTAAATATAATTTCTAACGAACTATACTGCATTAATAATTTAATATTAATAATAATGAATTTTATTTCGGAAAACATTGATCCATAATTTGTTAGTATGCCACACACATTACACTATGTTAGTAGGTATCTTAAAACTTATTATAATATGCCCAAGAAATTATTTTATATTTTTATTGACTTATTATTATTTTATTTTATTAATATCGTCAAATTAGTATTAATTTTACTAGTAACATTATAATTTTTGTTATTGACGAGTATTGTCAAGCGTCGTCTCTTCTTTGCGGGCGGAGCCGCGGGAAACAGCTAGTAGTCAAATATATCTAATCGCTCAATATGATACAAATTTCAATTATAACTTTATAATTATTATCATATTCTTTGCACTTCAGTAGTCATTAATATTACATTCAATGCCCAAGCCGAACTATTGAACTTAGCTTGATTTTGATCGATTCTTCGGTCGGGTTAGATTTCTAATTAAAACTATATCAATATTGGTTCACATTATAACAATAATTATTTATCTCTTCAATAGAGCTTCAGATATGCCTCTCAACGAGGTAGTCCTCCACGCTCTCCTCTGGGGTCACGGTCATTACCTTCCCCACTACACATTTTGACTTACTTGATGTGAATACCGGGGGCTCAGCCCCCCCTGCAATAATCCCAGTCGCACCAACAGTGTCTTCCAGATTTATTACCTGCCTGCCTTAAAACAAGGTGGGAGTTCCCTGCGCCTTTATCTTGCTTGTAATATATTATTTACAACGGAAAAAATTATGGCCATCTATCTTTCCTCGGCGTTGAAATGTCACGAAGTTTTTTACATCTGTACTCATTATTTGCGAGGCGTCAAAAGTGTTCTGTAACTTTTAGGTGGGAAATTGTCTTGGGATTTCGGATATAAGAAGCATGGAAGGCCGGGAAGGAAGTTAGGTATCACTTTTTAGCGATTTTGCGAGACAGGTTCCTAAGGTGTTTTTTCAATTGTCTTTACATGCAATACAAATTGTTTTCATTAGTCAACGTTTCAATGCCTAAACCAAGGAGATTCGAACCTCTTTTGTCGCGCGCGCGAGATCGCATCTTGCAAATTTAGTAGGTATGGGAAACGATGAAAAATTCTGTGGGGGTGCGGACAAATGAAGCGGATTAGCGGGAGGAAGTTGCTCATACAAATTTATATGGAGTTTGAAAATGAGAATGTGTGAGTGAGTATCAATTTCGATATACATCTGGCACGATTTTGGCACCCCCTAAAATGATTTTGTTACTCACCCATATGGGAGTAGCTTTTTTTTTAAATTCATGGCCTAAGCGAACCGTTCATAAAATTTCTAATAAAAGCTTTTCTAGTTACTATGGAAACACATACCTACCCATTAATTGTAAAATACTTCACCCAGACTCACGGCGTGAAGTCTCTGCGAGAAATCTCGAGTGAGTGAGTGAGTGAGTATGATAATTTGTACGAGGCGAGAGCGAGAACGAGACGCCGAGAAACTATTCACATGCACATTTCTCGTGTGTGTACTCGGGGCTTCTCACCGTGAGTATGGATGAGGTATATGTTCTTATTCTTAGACGGGGTGGCAGTCCCTGCACCGACTCCACGAAGACGGGAGTTTTGTGCAATTCCCCTGGTCCGTCAGTCCAGCCATCCCAACTCCTTGAAGTAGTGGAGTAGGGCTTCTGGCTGACGGCAGCACTGTTGCAGGTTGCTCGTTGCCGAGAGGTCGGGATCTATTGCCAGGCCGTTTCGGATCTGAATTCCTGTGTTGCGGGATCGTGAAGCACCGCATGCTCCACCGTCTCGCTCTCCTGCAGACAGCCCCGACACAGGGGGCTGTCTGTGATGTTCAAGTTGTGCATGTGTTTGTTCAGGGTACAGTGACCTGTTATGATGCCGACCAGGAGTCTGAGGTCGCTTCTATTGCGTTTCATTAGAAAATTTGTGAGTTTACCATCGCTGTGAGGGAGCACGGAACGCGCTTGCTCACAGTCCGCTCTGGTTTCCCCGTGCGGATGAGGTATAAGGATTCCATTTCACTTTCGCCACTGCCCGGTTAGTTCTGAATTCTGATGGTCAAATGTCCCTTTCATGATATTAAGGTTTTGTTAGTAAAAGTCCGCCAGCCTACATGTATGTTATAGGAACCTATCTATATATGTTATAGGAATTATGTACTTACCTATCGATTAGTTTTTGCAGTGAACTGTATTTAGTGTTTGCCTTGCTTACACTGTTATACGGCTATTTGTTATAGTGAAGCCTGTAATTATTATTAAATCAATAACAATTCCGTGCCGGCGCGTCACGCGACGCTTGCGTGTCATTCTCGCTCGATAATCGCTGATTTCAAGTTAAGGATGGAATGTTCATGGTGCTATTAAAAATAAATACATGTCACGAGCGACCCGCACGAGCGTCAGGCAACAGAAAGTATGGGAGCGCGAGTTCAGCGGGGGAGGTTACATGACAGTCTGGCATCAGTTTTATCCATCTGGGCATCTAAATCCTGAGGAAAATTTATATTTATCTATACTAATATTATAAAGAGGTGAGATTGTAGCGGGTAATCTCTGGATCTACAGAACCAATTTTGAAAATTCTTTTACCAATACAAAGCCACGTTATCTGTGAGTGTCATAGGCTATATATTAACCCGAAAAATGAAAAGACAAGTAAAAATGTTTATCGCCCAACGAAGTGGCACGGGTCAGCTAGTTTTAAATAATATTTCATCACACTTGCTCGTTAAGGGTCCTATTATATGAGTGCCTAAAGAAACACAATGGCCTATGTATACCCGCGGGAGAATAATGAAAATCAGTACAATATTATACCCCTAGGGCTGTAATGTGTAGCTGGCTGTACATTAAGTTAAATTGAGTAGTTGATTTGACTAAACTTGACTAATCTTGGCTAAACTTGACTAAACTTGACTAAATTGACTAAATTGACTAGGTACCTACTTACTACCCTTATTGCACAATGTACTATTACCCAGTCCTATTGGTAATAATAGGTATAATGTATCGTTTAACCAAAATTGTATATTAAGTACCTATTATGCTATTGGTATCCTTATGGCCAGTATATTTTCTCTTCTCTATATTAAATTGTGGTAAGTAGGTAAACGAGTGAAATAAGTATAACAATAGCTAAATTTAATTAAGTACTTACAAATTCTATCCCAATTGAGGTTAAAAAAACTTTTTGGCGTTTGTTGTGTCATTCATTAGGGAAGGCCAATGTCCAGCAGTGGACGTTAGGGAGTGCAATCTCGGTATACCGAGATCTCGAAATTCCGAGATCCCGCGCTCATTTTGCAAGATTGATCTTGCACTAAAAATCGCGCGCGATCTTGCAAGATTTGCGAGATTCCGCAGGGTCGCATTTCATGACCATCTATACATTCGTAGGAGCGCGCCAGAGGCAACTGAGAACTGACGAATAACTAAGCGATCAGAACGGTCGGTGCGCCAGGATAAGCGGTGAGAGGGTGTGTGTCCTTGATCAAGAATTAGAGATGACTTTGAAGGCTCGTCCGCAACAACGTTTTGCGAGTGCAACATGTTCGTTAATTGAAATTCTTCTTAAAAATAATTAAATTTATTTGAAACAAGCGGAATGAAAGGACAATTTTGCTCACCAATACCTGTCATCTATATGCCGACCAGCGTTAAGGCAGAACGGGCGTTATCTGCAGCTGGATATCTGGCACACAGTAGGTATCCGAAGTCAATTAAGTGAAACGCTAGACGTGTTGTATTGCGATTGCGAGGAATTAGGTACTTTCAAAATAATGTATAAACTAATGAAAATAACTGAACTGCAAGATCTCGCAATACCGAGATCTTGCAAGATTGGACCTCTCAATCTTGCAAATACCGAGATCGAAGAATTTGCTGCAAGATTGCACTCCCTAGTGGACGTTGAAGGGCTGACAATGATGACGACTTTTAAAATAAATAAATAAATTTTAAAATAAAACGTTAGGTGGGTTAAACTTATAAAATAATAATTTGGTTTTAACAGTGTTTATTAAAACAGTACCAAAAAGAGAATGGATTGTACCTACCTACGTGATTTATAGTATCTCCAATCTTTATAATCCGCTCTGAAGAAAAATAAATCAGATTAACTTCTTAAAACAGCAAAACAAGTTCAATTTGGCTCGATAAATTTCCTTCAGTCTCAAAGGCAATAACAAACAATATCTTTTCCAATACGCCGCCTCCGATAGCGTCTGTAAGCCGAACTCTTGAGTCGGGGAACATTATCTTGGCAGTTGGGTTTTTTTTGATAACTTATGAATTTATGTTGTTTATGTTACAGAGAAATAGATTTATAAGATATTTACATGATGAAATTAAAAAAAAAATTGAGCTACAATTAACTAAAAAATAAATGGTTACAATTGTGTGCGTGTCCAAAAAGCTAGTGTCATTCAACAATTGTAATATAGCGAGCTTGGTTCTTTGAGTCCAGCAAAACCCAACCTTATGGTGATTCAAGCCTCGATCAGACCCTTGGAGATCTCCTGAAACATAGATTGATCACTATTTGATCAAATATACCCTTTATAAATGGTTCAAATATAAGCACTGTAAAATCGCGCTATAATATTACTTCTACAGCGGTGAATTCTAAATCTCGTTGACAACAAAGAATTTGTATCGATTCTAGCTAAAGTGCTCTTCGTTATCGAAATCAATACCATTTTGTATGTGATTTGTAATGAAAAACGTCAGAAATGTGTAATAATAAGTACTATTTGAAACTATTACGTTTCAGGGTGTGCGTACAATTTTTCCAGATCAACATATCCATAGGTACTAATATTATAGGTAAATAAGAAGTAACTCTGTCTGTCTGTTACCTCTTCACGCCTAAACCGCTGAACAGGTTTTGATACAATTTGGTGTGGAGATAAACCTGGGGCAGGACATAGGCTACATTTACACAACAAACTGTTCTCGCGGGAAAAACAACAGCTAATAGTCTTTTAGAGTCTTTTCTGTTTTTTAACTCAGTGTCAATCAAGTGTGCTCCAACTGTAGTTGGCAAGCACAGAATATGTTTTCCGACTCAATACGCCCGATGGTACCTAATATTTGCGGGAGGCAACTAGGGGTGCCCCACTCGCACGAGCCAGCCACATCAGACGAGATAACGTTACTCATTTCGTTGAACGAGCTCTAGCTTCTTGTATTTCACATGTAAATCTACAGGGGGTGATAAAATAATACTTACCCACCTATGTCATTGTTTGAGGGCTTGTACGTCACATACAAACCGTCGAATAATGAGCGTTTAATACACTTTATTGCACATTTAAAAAATACACACAAAAAAGAAAAAAACAGATACAATGATGTACATCTAGGAGATCTTATCGCTAAGAGCGATTTCTTCCAGAGAACTTTTGAGCGTTGAACGATATGGCCCACGGCATTTATGACACTAATATCACAAACAAAAGGTTTTGTTGACAGAACACGGAAAAAGCTCGCTATTTATCTATGGCTGTCAAATAAAACTAGGGTTTTGTCACCTATAAAACGAACCAAATGAAGTCTCGATTTCATCAACATAACCCAACCGTCGTCTATTGGCGATTTGCATTGAAGTTCATATCCACAAGGAAAAATTTGAAACAATGTTCTCAATGTTTTTGATAAAATCATGATTTTGATCTAAATCCAAGGCGAGTTTCATCATAACCCTGGGACATTAATTTATACCCTGCAATCTTGATTGCTATAATTGCACGTTATATAAATGTACCCAGTGTACTTACATGCAATAAAATAGTTTTGACTTTGACTTTGCAAACTGGTTGTGTGTTATATAGGTCTCTACCACTTATCATAAATATTTGGAAAACCTGTAATTTCCTGATTCTCTTATTCTTCAAACTAAAACTTTGACTGACTTTTGACTGGCATGTTGGCTCAGATTCCCACCTGGGGCCAACATTTGTGTGATGAGCACATCTGTTGGGTTTTCGGTTTCTGGGTGTTTGTGTGTATTTATGTTTATATTTAAAAGTATTTAAGTATGTTATTAGTTGTTGAGTACCCATCAACAAGCTTCGGCTTAATTTGGAACTAAACAGCTGTGTGTGAATTTGTCCAAAACATTATTACTATTATTATATAAAAAATACACCATGCATTACTTTTTAAGGACCATAGTTTAAATTAGCATTAACAGGACAGAGCTAGAATAATTTATTATTTCCTAAAATAAGAAACTCACATTTCCCCACAAATATTTTTCGAACTGATATAAATTTTGCCTCACCTTGTACAGAAATGCCGGGCTCACAGGTAGGTAGATGTAAGTACAACTATAACAAAAGCATTGCAAGATTAGTTTCTCTTGGATAAGACTGAAGGGTAAATTATCTAAGGGTGGGGTAGTTCCAAGTTTCGTAATGTGGAAAATAAATTCGATACCCAGTCGAGTAACTTTCCCTTTTGTGAGGAAAATTAGATTTAGAGGAATCGGCTCAGTTTTTGACCTGCAGACCGTCAGTGGTGTCGGGGATAAGACTGGGCAATGTACCAATGGGTTTTTTCTCGAAACTTAAGTACCTGGAGGAAACCTGCATACGCCGAAGAAGAAATTCTTAGGCGCATGTGAAGTCCACCAACCTGCACTGGGCTAGCGTGATGGACTATAGCCTTAACGCCCTCATTGAGAGGGTAGGCCTGAGCCCCAGCAGTGGGGACATGTTAATAGGCACCTTAGAATACTCGGAAGCGATCGCTATGCGCAGTGGAAGAGTGCTAGGCCCATAACCTAATAAAGATGTTAACAGAGTAGCTTACCAAATTGAAGAATTGTTACGTGACAATTGAGTTCTATCAAAGTTCTTAGATAGTAAAAGTTCATTATTTGTTCACCACTTCACTATTAGTCATTGTTAAAGGAATAAGTTAATAATTAATTACTAAAAACACACAATAGTAGGTATACTAATTATTATTACTACTACTGTTATAGTCATCGGGAATGCGATTTCGATTCCTTACTTTGTGTTTCTTCCGTCTTAGGTATTCCTACTTAGTATGGGATCCATTTTCACATGCAAAAGTCTTGGCTTATCTACTTACATAGTGCTATGTAGATTTATTTCGCCAAGTTTCGTCCGCGACAGACGGATGGACGGACGATAAGACGGCGGCGGCGGTAAGGCGACAAATTGTACACATTGTTATGCATTTGAATTAGCTCTGCTTTGAGAATAGCTCCTTTTCTCTCTACACGAAAGAGTATCTTTATATTTGTAGATTAGAACTCAAAACTTTTTATTGCTAGTATTTAGCGTCTTGTTATAATTTATAGTGATACAAAATTAAAAAAATACTTATTGCATGTACGTACATTTATAAAATAAAACTGAAAATACCTGGGTACCAAATTTGGGTAAAATTTCGCATCATCTGTAACTGCAAGTCTTATTCATTTTTTACAAATATAATTTAGTCTTGATATCTTCATACAACTTCGAAGACGTATAAGTGACACGGACTGTACAGCTGCTGTGTAGTAAACAAATTACATTTTAATATTTCAGAGAGCTTACTCGTGGTGCAAACATGCATGAAAGTTGAAGCCTCGCCTACGAGCTACACGCTTTATTTAAATTACTAGCGGATGGCCCGCGACTTCATCCGCGTTATAAATTATACTATTTAAATCAAATCAAATTTTTTAACCCGTTCTAATCATGCCAGTTTCTTAGTTTTAAAGTTTGTCAATAGATGGCGTTAGGTGTATTTTACACCCCGCTATCATTTGATTCTTCGCAACATAAATATAAGATAAACGTGCAAATTATCTACCAGTTTTTCATCATCATCATCATATCAGCCTGTAGACGTCCACTGCTGGACAAAGGCCTCCTCCAAGGATCTCCACGACGACCGGTTTTTACCTGTTTATTATTAGTATAGATAATATGTATAGTTCAAAATATGAAGTTAAGTTATGAGAAACCAAAAATACTCCGAAGAAACCCTTGTCTACATTTTTATGATCGCGATGGACCATTTTGTACCATCAGCCATTGATGTTACCTTCAACTGGCTCTGTTTTATCCCACTAGCGCACTAGTTTTTATGATGACTAGCTTTTCCCGCGGCTTCGCCCGCGTAGAAAAGTTTTTCCCATGTACATTGTGAAACAGCGCCCTCTATGTGGGCGTTTTGTTACTTAGGGGGTATTAGCAGACGCCCCGCGACTTTGTCCGCGTTAAAAAGTAGCCTATATGTTATTCCTGGATATAAGCTATCACGGTACCAAGTTTCATCAAAATCTGTTTGGTAGTTTTTAAAATAATTTAAATAATTCGAGATTAAGCAACTGTGGGAACCATTAGTATGTAACGCTTTTCTTGATAAGCGCCAATCACCTAATAGCGAATTCTCCGGACCGGTCGGCGATGTTACGAGTGGTTCTCGATAATTATATTTCACATTTATTTCTTACGACTATTGATAAATTTTATTACTTTACAATCAGTTTACAATTTATTAAAGTCAATAATTAAAATGTGACACTGTCGACTTATCTGCTAGATAGGCAGATACTTATTAATTAAGTTTGTTGCGCCGCTTCTTCTTCCCAGCGCTAACACCTATTGGAAGCGGTGATAGATAAAAAATGTTCGTTGTATAAATGTACCCACTGTACTTACATGCAATAAAATAGCACATTTTAGACTTTCGCGCTTTGTATTCATAATTATATAATTATTTACGGGTCTTACACACGAATAAGTTTTATTTACCTTGCCCGACGTTTCGACCAGGTTACACTGGCCGTGGTCACGAGCTGACTGGAGAGGCGAGCTGTCATTGTTGATCGCTGTGAGTAGTTTCTGAAACTACCCTCTGCTGATCAGGATCTGAGAGGGTAGTTTCAGAAACTACTCACAGCGATCAACAATGACAGCTCGCCTCTCCAGTCAGCTCGTGACCACGGCCAGTGTAACCTGGTCGAAACGTCGGGCAAGGTAAATAAAACTTATTCGTGTGTAAGACCCGTAAATAATTATATAATTATGCAATAAAATAGTTTTGACTTTGACTTTATGATTAGATTACCCCTAAATATGTGATCTGCGGTTTATTTTACTCGTTACGAATGAAGCCGCGCGCGTTCATAAGCTGATTTATGCTTATGCCTGCATTAATTATAACGTATTTTGCGTCATCAACCATGTTTGGTGACGTCACGGGCAACAGATTAATCATACAAAAACAAACATGGATGGGCGAAAGTTTACAGTATAGGTAAGCCAGTAATGTATATTTATCCGATTCCAATTAATTTAATACATAGGTACCTATATCTACACTTTTACAATAGGTACTTAGAGTATGAAGAACCGATTAATTTTTTTTACTACGATGCTATGAATACTTTAAGATATCTTCTTAATAAAATTGTTATAATCCCTTGGTTTTTTAAAAGTATTCGTTTCTTCTTTTGATTTTCTAAAAAAATCTTTAGGTATGAATATTTTTCCCTTTGAATTCATAATTGAAACCGAAAAAAAACAAACCGACTTGGAAAAAACGTGAATTTTCAATTAAACTAACAGAGATATTAATTAAAACCCCATCTAGTCATGATATGAGATTTTTTTCTATCGAGAAATAATCTAGATGATACAAGATGCAATACAATACAAGACAATAATATTGTGTTTCTATTCTATTTTGATATGTTTCGTGTAGGTATATATTTATTATTGTTAAGTACGAATTATTTATTTTTAATATTGATTTGATTGTATGTACCTACCTAATTATTGAGTAAGCAATAAATATAATTAGAATCTTTAAACAAGACCTGAGTATGTGATATTAATTTCAGCTTGATAATTTCACGCGTAAAAGGGTTTTGACAGACGGACAGACAGAGAGACAGACAGACGGACAACGAAGCCATCCTATTAGGGTTCCTTTTTTCCTTTTGGGGTACGGAACCCTAATAACATTGATTTTCTCCAGGAAAGGAACTATTTTATTGTGCTTTTCGGCTTTTGTGAACGGCGGTACTGAACTCACTGTATATTTTATTTTCATTACTATATTGTGGTAAGAGAGAAGGCAATGATATTGGCATCATATTTTTGTTAGGAAGCGCTGTGAGCGGAATCCTCATTCCTTCGAGGCCATAGAGTATATTACTATGATGGTAATAAGAAACTATGGTCCGTTTATTTGGATTGTTTATGCTTTGATAAATGTATAATGCCCACCACTAGATATAGAACCAAATGGTTGTATGATTGCAAGTGAATTTTGTGATTATGATAATTTGACTAACTGAATGAATTGATGGCAGTTTCAAAGTTATGAAGGAAGTCATAGTGATATTGTGGCAGTACCTGGAAATTATAGCAAAAGAAACGAACTGGTGTTATGAAATAGTATTTTTAAATTTATCAGGACATAGTGTGATTCTTTTACGACGACTATAATTCAAGGATAAATAGACTAACACAACACGTTTTGTCAATTTTTTCAAAAATGTTTTTTTTTATATTTTAAATATAAGTACCTCAAACGACGATGTATCACAACATAATATAGAGAAAACGGTATAAAACAGTCGAAATAACTTTCTATAATTTCACGTTCTCTCTGTATTATTTGATACACTTAGACTGTCGTCGTTTGAAGTGGGTACTTGTATTTTGAGATTAAAAAAACATTTTTGAAAAAACGGACAAAGCACGTTCTTACCATGAACTCAATTATAAGGACAGCAAATTACCAGAAGCGTGTTCTTGTATGATCCGCTTTTGTTGGTGCAGAATTATATACAATTTTATGAATAAGCCAATTTAGAACGGATCAATCACTTATGTTATTAAATTAATGGAATTTCCCAACAGGCATTTTAAGAGTGCGCTGCGAGCTTCAATTTTGTGCATTTTCCAATTTATTTCCAATTGGCGTCGACCAGGGATTGATGCTATGAGTTGAACCTACCTTAAGGGACACCTAATCGACTTCTCAGAATACATCGCTCTTGTAGGAAGGTTTCTATTATTATTTTTAATTTTATGCCTTTAGGTTATCTATTATAATAATAATAGTCTAGCCATAGAGGAAGAACTTACCATTATGAACTCTATATACAAAAAGAATGAGAGGCAGAGATGGACTTGGATGTCACCTGATGGCCATACAAGAAACGAGATAGATTACATATTAACAAGTAAAAAAGAATACTTCACAAACATAGACATAATAAAGAAAATCCAATTTCCCTCCGACCACAGATTAGTAAGAGGGACATTAATACTCAAAAGTACTAAGAAAAACAGAAAAGCTTATAGTAAACCGAAATCAACACTCTCAACTGAAACAGAACAAAAAAAATACATAAAAACCTTAGAAGAAAAACTATCTAACCTGAAAGAAAATAAATCAATACAACAATTATATAATACGTTAGAAAGTTCTATAATGGATAGTCTAATAGAAGCAACAACTAATAAAAGAATAAACAAGAAGTTTAAAATATCATTGGACATCAAAAACTTAATGACAAAAAGACACACATTACGTAACAAACTAAATAAGAGCAAAGAGGAAAAAAGAGAACTGAGTGGACTATATAAGAGTATTTCCAAAAAACTTCACGAAGAATACAAAACCTATAAATTACAGATATACGAAGAATGGATAGAAAGGTCAGGTGGAATAAAAATGGCCAGAAAAACTCTACAAAAGAAAAAAATGTGGATCCCTAAACTAACAAACTCTACCGGAAGTACTGAAAAAAGGGAAAAACTAATAGAGATAGCTACAAACTATTACAAAGACCTGTATACAGCTCGAGAGCCAGACACCACAGAACATAAACACCCTTTACTACCATCAAGTATTCCACATACTGAAGCCTCTGAAATCACAGAATTTTCACTGACAGATATTATTCAAGCTATTAGATACCTGAATAACAATAAGAGCCCCGGACCAGACAGCATTATAAACGAAGCTATTAAAGTAGGAGAGAAACAACTGGCAGGGCTATTGTGCACGCTCTTTAATAAGATATTGAAAGAAAAACAAGTACCTACGCAATGGACCGAATCTGAAATTATACTTATTTATAAAAAAGGAGACCCATCAAATGTATCTAACTATAGGCCAATTAGCCTCATGTCCAGTCTCTACAAGTTATTCTCTTGCTGTCTATTAAAAAGAATAGGACCTACAATTGATAGAAAACAGCCAGTAGAACAGGCTGGTTTTAGACCGGGGTTTTCAACAATAGACCACATTCACGTGGTCAGCCAAGTCATAGAAAAGTACAAGGAATTTAAATTTCCTCTCTATTTGGCTTTTGTTGATTACCGTAAAGCTTTCGACTCTATATCGCATAACTCCATTAGAACAGCACTTCAGTTCCATGCAGTTGACAACACATACATCGACATTATTGAAAACATCTATACTAACTGCCAAAGTAGAGTCAGGCTTGAAAGAACAGGATCCAACTTCAACATAAACCGGGGAGTTCGCCAAGGTGATCCACTATCACCAAAAATTTTTATAGCGACTCTAGAACTGATACTGAATGATGTGGACTGGAAGAAAAAAGGAATAAAAATAAGCAATAAATATATGAGTCACTTAAGATTCGCGGATGATATAGTGCTGTTCTCAAACTCGGCAAGGGAATTAGAAAGCATGATACAAACTCTACACGAACGCAGTATCAAAATCGGCCTAGAAATGAATCTAGAAAAGACTAAACTAATGACAAATAGTGCTCAAATAGATATTTTTTGTGAATGGAGAGATAATAGAATACGTCGAAGAATACATATATCTCGGCAAGCTTATTTCCTTCAGAGAAGTAGACAAAGAAGAAATCCAGCGAAGAATCACTACAGCATGGAAGAAATACTGGGCTCTAAAAGAAATACTAAAATCTAATATGCCAATAAAATTAAAGAAAAAGATTATGGATTCTTGCGTCCTTCCTAGTCTCACATACGGATGTCAAACTTGGAGCCTGACCAAAACAAATGCACAAAAGATCTCAGTATGTCAGAGAGCAATGGAGCGTAGTCTACTCAACATAAAACTAAGTGATAAAATTAGAAACGAAGACATCCGTAAACGAACAAATGTAAGAGACGCTATTGAACATGTCCGGATGATGAAGTGGAAGTGGGCTGGACATCTGGCTAGGAGCGGGGACGGCAGATGGACCAAGAGCGTGACAGAGTGGCGCGGGCCCGAGGCAGGCGTCCGCCGCCCGGGCCGCCCGCTCAAGAGATGGGCGGATGACATCCGCGCTGTGGCCGGCGCTACCTGGCTTGACACGGCGAAAGACAGGCTGAAATGGCAAAACCTGGAGGAGGCCTTCACCCGAGTAGGGGTTCCCGACAAAAAATAATTATTATTTTCTATTTATAATACTTGTGTGCACGAATGTTGGGAACATTAATAAAGGCTTTTTATTTTTTTTATTTATTTATTATTATAATAATAATATAATATAATAATAATAATATTTTGGACAAATTAACACACGGCTGTTTAGTCCCAACTAAGCCGAAGCTTGTAAATGGGTACTCGACAACTGATAAACGTACTTAAATACTTTTAAATAAATACTTAAATACATACAAACACCCAGAATCCGAAAACCAACAGTTATGCTCATCACACAAACGTTGGTCCCGGGTGGGAATCGAACCCACGACCTTTAGCGCAATAGGCAGGGTTACTACCACTACGCCAACAGGCCATTAAATTACACAATTAAAGTTTTTGAGATGTTTAAAAATATTTCGTACATTACTGGACACAATAACAAACCACACAAATTTTAAAAATCGGGACCCATAATGTGAGATAGAGGACTATCGCTATTTAGCGGTGAGGCGTCCCATACTAAAATTGCCCAAAGAAAAAAAAAATTACAGTCCTAGAAATCTAGACTTTTAAATAAGTAAAGTTAAATATTCGCGATTCGCTATTTAGATCTAACACCGCTTTGTTCCACTTATGTAGCGAATCCTAGATGGGAAGCGGGGAACGAAAAAGGGTAAGGCATTTTCAAAACTTTCACGGAACTGTTAACTTTTAGGTGAAAAGGATACGGACGTTTTATCATTTTGAAGAAGGCCTACAGATTCAGTTTGCTTGCTATAAATCTGTGAGAAGGAACCCGGGATTTTTCTGCTTGACAGTGTTGAAACATGTAGCGGAGCGCCGTTTTTACATTCTCGTAGGGAGACTTGTAGGATAGGACGACTTACAATTTAAAAGATTCTTAACGACTTTATACGACCCAGAATTAAGCCTTTCGAATGGCCTAAAATTTATGGCCAATTGCGTTCTAGGTCATATGCGTTGAAACCGAATTAGGTATCTACTATTTCAAACGTAGATTTCGGGATAGATTGCACTCATTCATGCCATTAAAGCGATTGAAATGAACATTCTTAGACTGAAAAAAAAATGGTACAAAAAATTATAAGGCTCAGTTACTCTTAATAAAAAAGAACAGCGATATTTGCTTTGGGAAAATGATATATTATATTCGATTATGTAAGTAAGTATAGTGTTATGAGTTAGGTAACTCAATACGATACGTTCTATCACATAAAAAGCATTCATGCGAGAAAGTAAGATGCGGTGTTATATCCATCCTTTTCTTCCCGTTGTTTATCTGCAAGACTTGTTTTGTGAATCCGTTCCGGTGGACAAATGCTAGGAGCCGACTGCGAATAATTCACATTATCTTCTGACGCGAGATAAAACTGTACGAGTAGGTAAGTATGATAAATTGATACTTCGTGACAACCAGTTGCGAGAACGAACGGTAGATCCGTTTTGGTATTAATCCAACACTTAGGGCTTCTTTCACCACTTGCTGATAAAGCCCCAGATACCCTATATGAAGGTTGTCTACCAGATATCCTTTTTTTTCTGATTGCCTATATCTTATATATTTTATATAGTCTATCACACAGATTTATCTGATAGATTAGTTTATCACTAAGATTACTATCTGTAACAATATCAGGAAGTGGTGAAAGAAACACTTAGTATCTACAACTTATTGTACTAAGGGCCTCTTGCATTGCTGATATTGTTACAGATAGTAAGCTGACAGATAAACTAATCTATCAGATAAATCTGACTGATAATATTTTATGTGTTTTACATTTCAAGTCTGTGATAAAATATCTGACAGTAAAAAAACAGCTACTTGAACTTGCTGTTAGTTTATCAGGCAGATAAGGCAATCGGATACCTGTGAAACAAAGAAAATAGAGACTTTCTGTCAGATAACCTGCAGATAGGGTATCTGAGGCTTTATCAGCAAGGGGTGAAAGAAGCCCTTAGTCACGCTGTAGGCCATTATCATCATCATTAATGATGTCTTCGTTAGGGTCCAGGCGTACAGGCTATAGTCCACCACGCTAGCCCAATGCGGGTTGGTGAACTTCACATGCGCCTAAGAATTCCTCATTTAGCGTGCAGGTTTCCTTACGATATTTTCCATCGCTTTGAGGGCATAATTATAGTCCAGGAAAAACAAACTAAGTTATTCGAAGAAATTGCATTACATCCAACGCCCATAAGAACTATAATATGTTTATTTACATAATATTTAAGTTATGATAATAATAATATCAAGTAAGAGCGTCAGTGGCCCTGGGGATAAGTCGCGGCCTATCGTACGTATCGAAAGGTCCGGAGTTCGATCCCCGGTTGGGTCATGTACCAATGGGTTTTTCTCGAAACTTATGTACATTTACTGACTGCTCTCAAACGGTGAAGGAAAACATCGTGAGGAAACCTGCATACGCCGAAGAAGAAATTCTTAGGCGCATGTGAAGTCTACCAACCCGCACTGGGCTAGTGTGGTGGACTATAGCCCGCACGCCCTCGTTGAGAGGGTAGGCCTGAGCCCCAACAGTGGGGAGATTAATAGGCTGTTGATGATGATGATGAATAATAATATGATGTGAAAGACAAACGTTAGAACTGAATAGCTAGTGATCTATGTTCTAATTGTGCTGTTAGGCTTCAAACTGATAATAATTAAAACTCGCTTAAAACTTAAGTCGACGTTAAGTTTCTTAAAACGAGTCAGTTAATTACACTCTCGCGTTTCAATAATGTTGTTTGTTCCTGTTAAAGTCACTGCATCTGCACGCCACGGCAGTTGTAGACAACCTTAATCATAGCTGCGTAGTGTATGACATTCCCCTTACTTTGGCGTCGCCCTCGTCTATCTGTATAATATAGGTAGGTATAGGTAGTTTCGAAAACTATTAAGATCCGGTTTCTACTAATAAAGGTAAACTGAGACAGTAGAGTACCTATATAATTTAACTTATGTTTACTTTCTTTAATTTAAGATACTATATAAGTATAATAAATGATTTGATTCCTATGATTGACCCTTTCAATCGATCGATATCATAGAGAACAGGATTCTCGTCTCTAATTACTAAATAATTGTATGTAATTTTATTATAATTGATGACAATATTTAATTGGACATGCATGTTGTAAAATATAATTATTTACACTGCCCAGTGGATTTCACGTGTCGCTGAGATTTGTGTTCTAACACTAAATCAGTGTCCAGAGCCCAGCGCGCCGCAGTCTCCAAGGAATGCTCATAACGGCGCCGTTCGTCACAGCTCCAATGTCACCCACCACCTTGAGCACACTCCGGTGTGATATAACCCGTGATACGCTACGTAACTTTGTGTACACACTGACCCTAATCTATACACACATCTTCGCGCTGTGTCCCTTACGGGGTAGGCAGAAATAACAGAGCGCCAAGTATCGCGATTCTGACACATCTCTTTCGCTTCGCTCAGTCTCATCATTCTTTGCTCGCCGTGGGACGCGAGTACTCTTTACGTGTCCGTACATAGGTACATACATGTCTATGATAAAATTGTTTAAAAGTTGTGTCTGTACATTAAATATTTCTTGAAAAATAGGTCAAGGGTGCCTTACGAACGATACCGCGGCCAAATATGTTTTTTTTTCATTTTTGTTTGTGTGACGGATTTTGACGAAACTTTGTGTAGTGATAGTGGTATATCCCTGGCCAATAAGTGGGTAGGCATGTTTCCTCACGATGTATTCCTTTTTTTTTATTCCGGTTTTAATTTAATAAACCGTACATAACTTCCGAAAAAATTGGTATGGGCCAAGATTCGATGCCACCACCTCATTAACGTGAGACGAGCTGCAATGGCTCTACGGGGGTAATCTCTTAGGCTGCTTTTCCACCAGAGTTGTGCTAGGTAGCAGAGCGGTGTAACTGGTACCCGGAGTCTCTCGATTTGCGTCGAGGATGGCCACCGTGGGGTTTTAGTGGGTGCGAGTCCCACATCACCCGGCCTTCCCCCCCAGAAGGTCAGGTATGCATAATGCATTCCCCACGTAAAAAAAAAGGTAGCAGAGCGGTGAGTGAGGAAAAAATTCACAAATAGTATCACTTCATTTTCCTAGCCTCGCTCAGCGCAGCTCTGGTGGAAAAGGTCTAGTGGAGCGAGGTTTTTGTACAAATTATCAAAATGGCTAGTGATGTGCTCGCTTAACTGAAAAGAGTCCGCTACGATTACGCACCCTCGCACTGCTCAGCTTGCCCGCACATTTCTGGTGGAAAAGCTCACACCCTTTCACAGTTTCCTCGCACATCTCTGGTGGAAGAGCACCCTTAAGATGCGATCAAATTTTTCACTCCCCTGCTGTCTGCTACGAATTTTTCCCGTCCCCCGCCGAGTAAAATCTTCGAATCGCCTCCATATTGTACGATCTCTTGGCGATGACGTGAAGTAATGAAACCCATCCGCTCGGATTAGGGAACGTTGGGAAAATTGGATCTTTTATTTCAATTATATAAGCAGTTGAACAAAATAGGATTCATAATTTAGGGCGCCTGAAATATTTGCCGTTTACGAGGGAATTCCTGATACTCAGCGTTAAGTTCTCCTAACGGTACCTATCTTGAATTTATTCACTAACAATAAGCTTTGATCATTATTATGATTGAGTTATTAAATTGCAAATATTAATTCCTCCATTTCATTAAATTGAAGCCATTATAAGCCTCTGTACTTATGTATTTAAGTATTAATATGTAATGTAATATAAATTATTTGTATAGTTAGTATTAAATAAGTGTAATATAATAACAGACAATACATCATAATTTCAGATGATTTATGTACCTACATAATGATATCGTTTATTTTCTTTTTAATACGCTCAACGACATCATTCATGGAGTTTAAACATGATCCGATTCTGCCCGAATATAAGCAAAAAATACATCAGCCATAAATTGTCTAATCTAAAAATTGCCTCTTAAAACAATTATTGGTATCGTAATTCGTAAATAGTCCGTAGTTTGGAATGTGCTGCATGAAAAATGTGTCCCGTTATGTCAGTAGTACCATTGATGGTACATCGACACAACTTAGTTTCCTTAGTACCATCAATGGTACTAGTGACACTAATTTAGGATCTGTAGTACCAATTGTTATATTCGATAGTACCATCAATGGTACTAGTGAAACATTTAGAATTGAAACTTCGCGGAAGTACCAACTCCTAAAAGCAAATAAGTACAGTTTCGTTATTTTTCGAAAATCAATCCCTTAGGGGTTGAAAAAAATGTACGACTTCACAGTTTCATAAAGTTTCCTTTCACGAAACTGTAACAGCGAGTGTTCGACAACAAGGCATAAGTAAGAAATGTTGGCTGGGAGTAAACAACTGCGCCGTTATATCCTGCGGCGCGCATGAGCCATCATCTTTATTTACAGCTCGGTGACCGGCCGAGGTCGAGAATTAATGTTCCTCTATTCTTAATAATTGCTTTGTTCTTTTTTACTGTTATTGTCCTAGATCTGGAGTTGTTAGTTACAATTTTTTTGCATATTTCTGTACTAGCTGTTTGTTGTTGGCAATGGTATTTCAACCATACAGATCAATCGTGTAGATAAATATCAAAGTGCATAATTCCACAATTGTTGGGAAATTGTTGAAACATATAAAATAATATTGAAAAACCGCGTCTAATAAAAATATGGTTGGGAGCTGTTTTATAAGTCATTTCAGACTTTTTCTTTTTGCTTGGCTCCTAAGGGTCGTAGCTTGATGTTAAATAGGCTATAACCTTACTCAAGAATTTGGCTATCAAATGCAAAAAAAGATTTTATCAAATTCGACTGCGAGTTCCAAGATAGCGCGTTGAAACAAACAAACTCTTTAGCTTTATTTTATTGGTATAGATATAGTATGTTATATATTTATAATTAAGATAGTATTTGAAGTAATTTTTATTATTTTTATATCTTCGCACCTATTACCACAATCAACCCGGCCAATGGACAAAATAAGAATTCGAGAGAAAGAAAAGAAAATTTACTAGTTGACTCACTGCACTTAATCTCTTTCTCTGGTTGGTTTGTTCTCGTTTAAAAAATCGTTTATACTATTTGTGTCGCGCACTGATCAAACTTGTGCATAAAAGCATATTGTAAATTATATGACTACCTACCTAAATGATAAACTTCCATGAAGTGTCTGATGGCTCAACATAGATAAATATTGTAATGAACAAGCTATTATTATGTATGGAAGCAGGGCCCTGTGCTGTTGGGTTTGTTGCTGTTTCTTCCCTTCGGCGACGTACAGGTGGAAACAGAGTAGTTTTAGTTTTAGACAGAATTGACGTCAAAAAGAGAATATTGTATTGTAATCCAATTTTGAATAAACGAATTTTGAATTTGAATTTGAACTGACAGTATCAAAGATCATCACTTTCACAAACCACATTCATCGCGCATAATATTCATCCATAGCACACTCAAGCAACCAGAGTGCCACAGATTTCTAATACACAAATACCATTAACCTGATCCTACTTACAACCCTTCAAATCGTAAGTGACACGAACCGCAGCACATAACAAAGCAAGTCCTCAAATTTTACACAACAAATACACGAATAAACAAGAGGGTTAAACAAACCGAGCGCCAGTAAACCGATACCAAAATGCTTTTAACACAAACGGGGCCTTCCATAAGTTACGTGGAACGTTTATTGAGAGAAGAGAAGGGGTTTAAATAAAATGTGCATACGGCGATAATATAAGCCGCGGCCCTGAGTGAGTGGAGTGACTTCTTCTAGGTTATCGTAAAGAATATCTTAAATGTTTGCAAAAAATTTAAATAAAAACACACACTTTGGAGAGGGAATCAAGCTCTTATCCACGGTACGGAACTGCATAGGGAGAACTGGCTTTACCGGTTAGGCGTGTAGTGTGACCTTGACTCGCCGTTGCTAGGCAACGAAATTCTAAAATATTCTTAAAAATTTAAGATTTTTTGTAGATATTAAAAATACACGTGATGTTGGGTGAGGGCGGGGGGGGGGGGGGGTAGTCTTAAACCTCACCATGTATCACTAAGGGGGAGGGGGGATTAAAAAATGATTAAAAAAAGATCACGTGATTAATGGACGGCCCCTTACATAATTTTACTAGCTTGCTAATGGCAATATCCGCAACCGAATGTCGTATAGTATTTAAAGTATTGAAAGTCCCGATTCAGTGGAATCAAATCCATACTGAAATAACAATTTGAAATCGAAAGTGGAAAAAATTCCATTTTTCGATTTTACCAGTGAAACAGAGTCAAAAATGAGACTACGTATTTTATGGACGCTCCCCAACAAGTGGGTTATTAACTATCAGGATTAAGAGACGTACTTTTTAGCAAACATCGCGTGACTGGCCGCAGTAAACAATACTCTGTTATTAACCGGCAAGGAAGTACATGTTCGATCGCTTAAAACTTGCCTTTAAAAAGAGCAGGTTTCAATGCTACCGCTTGTATAATTATCTTGTAACGTTATATTTATTTTTAGAGCTACCGTATCGGGTATCTCTAATCTATTGCCTGAAGTTTTCGACAATTAAGGCCTCAGTGGCCTTTTATATTACCATTCGAAGTACCAACCTAAACCTATCTAGGTTTCCGCTAGACGACTGACAAGTGCAATTTATGTATTAACTAATAGGCAATGTTAAACAAAAAGTATTTTTTCAGGTCTTTCCAGGGTGTAGCTGTGTCTTAGATAGTTAACTGATAGTCAGATAAAACCAATATAGATATCCAACTGATCAGATGAACTGTCTGGAAGCAGCATCGTCTTGATTCTTTAACATTACGATTTTCATACATTATGATGCCATTTTGCGTGTTTTTTTCTTCATGACGATGCTGCTTCCAAACGGCTCATCTGATCAGTTGGATACCTACAGCATTCTAAGAGTCCTCCATCTACTCTCTCGATGACCGTCATCAGATCATGCCCCGGTCAATCCTTCACGGAGACCCATGGCTTCAAAGTGACCTTGATTGTATGAAAATCTTGCCCTGTTTCAAATTATCCGTCCACCTATGTATATCAAATAACATAAAAATGTCTGTCTGGTGGTGTATGTAAGAGAGAGAGAGATTGTCTAATGAGTGTCGTACTCTGAACCTTCTCAAAAGCAGTCAGTGAGAATGTAACAAAGACAAAATACGCGAGACCGACCGTAGTCCACATCTATTTTGTTCAAATCTTATTTGTGTACAATGTTTAGGTTATGATTTTGTCATAACTTGGATCATCACATCACATTGAAGACTTTTTTACATCGCGATTCACGAAAAACATTGCAAATAAAGTTTTCATTGTCCTCTGTATTTCTATTGACGTCACTTTGATAAAGTTCTAACTCCGTTCAATGCCGGAGTGAGTGCCTATTTCCTGAGCGAATTTTGACATTAGATTCCAAATTTTCAGAATAACGAAGAGCGGTCCTAAAACGTGACAGCTAAGCAATAAGTAACCTATTTTTAATAAATACTATTTTGATTTTAGACAGTTGGCATTACGGTAGATTATGTAATTTATGTGTATTTTTAATGCGAAATCCTCACAAAACTATAGCTAATATTGTAAAATACAGTTCGAAAGGTCAGTCAAGCCCTTAGGACTAAATAGTACAGTTTTGGTATACACGTGTTACCAGTTTTGGGTTTCAACAACAAACTGACAACTAAACTTCGTGGCAGACAGCATGTTTCAGCAGGCCCTCCATTGTTTTCATTTCAATAACTCGGCTAACAGTTGGCTAATAACGGATTAGTGTCGGTTAAACTTGTAGTTGTATGTTCAGAATTGTGTCAAGTTTTGTAGTTACGTGACAGTTCACTCTTCTTCTATAGTCACCGTTGAATTCCTTTACAAATCACGCACATTTAATCTATGATTATTTTATTATAATCAATTTTGTTTTGTTATATACAATGTGTGTCATCATCATCATATCAGCCTGTAGACGTCCACTGCTGGACAAAGGCCTCCCCCAAGGACCTCCACGACGACCGGTCCTGCGCTAACCTCATCCAGCTGGGTCCCGCGAAGGAAGCGGAGTAGCGGGAGGAGGTTGCTAATACAAATTTATATGGAGTTTGAAAATGAGTCAAGAAAATGATGTCATAATTTTGTGATTAGTTTAACACAATTTTGACACCCATAGAATGCTTTTATTACTCATCCATATGGGAGTGGCTAAATTTTTTGATTCATGGGTAAACACCACAGGCTGAGACTCATTTATCCAATATAAAAATCCTTAATTTAAAACATATCAGGGCCCACAATCTAAAGATACGACACTGTAAGAATTGAGCTCCTTCTGGCCTTATGAAGATTGATCACCCACAGTGACACGGCTTGGGGCTGATTGACATTGCTATCTACTTCATTGGCGTTTTTAATTTAGCCTTTCTTGTCTCACTGTTCGAGCTTAAATTGAATTAGCGTGATATATGGACGAGGTTTTCCAAGGAAAAAAGGAAAACATCTATCGATCTCGATAGGGTGTGAATATCCCTGATCGTATTTGTCACGATTAAAAAGAGTCCTGGATGTTTTTACATCTGCGTGATCAGTAATGTGGTTTAGTGGATTGGAAGAGAGCAAGAAATGTGAAATCAAATACGTACTAAATATTGGGTATAATAAATGACAATAATTATATAATTATTTACGGGTCTTACACACGAATAAGTTTTATTTACCTTGCCCGACGATAATTATATAATTATGAATACAAAGCGCGAAAGTCTAAAATGTACTAATAAATGACAATTTATTCAAAATAAAAACCAATGGCTTCTATCTGCCTAATAACTCTACCCATCTTCTAATATAATGAGAATTTATGATGATGAATTTATGATTACAAAGAACATGTGTTAGGATATAATCATCATAAATCGAGTTAGGTAACATTAGCCATTAACAGGTAAAGAGCGTCTTGTAAATTCTTGTTAAGTTTATTTAAACCAATTTACTTTGAAGAAACTAAGAAATGGCTGGCAGTTCCATGTGAGCCTAACAAAAGACCCACAATACACCAGATGCGTAATTACCTACAAGTATGCACGCCTCTTAGCGGCTATATACGTTTAAAAATTTATAATTGTTTCCATGGTCTATAATTCTAGTTTAGTTGTACATCGAACCACAGTTTTACAAGTACCATTGATGGTACTAGCGAAAATAAGAATTATTCTTAATGGTACTACAGATGTTAAATTAGTGTCATTCGTACCATTGATGGTACAAAGGATACAAAGTTGTCTCTTTTACCATCAATGGTACTATAGTTAATGGTACTACTGACGCAATGGGGTTTAACTCAGCCTTATTTTCATCGCTGGTTTCTAAACAAACCGTTGCGTCAAAGACTATTATATAGTGCCAGTATTTCTACCTATTACATCAAACATAATATACTTACATACATACAGAAATATGCGAAAAAAATGTAGCTAACAACTCCAGATCTAGGACAATAAACAGTAAAAAAGAACAAAGCGATTATGACCTAGTAGACTCACGATTTCTAAATAGAACCATTATTGAAGGTAGCTTTTGAATTAATAGCTCTGTTATCAATCCTTCTATATGAGTCTAACAGATGCCGCCCGTTACAAATGGTGCTAGCCATTTGATAGACGGTCCTATGCAAGGGGAGGCGGTAACAGTTGCTTTTGCGTGTCGAACCTTTGGCGTTTGTCGACTAAATTAATAGCTATATTTAAATTAACCCGAACTAGTTAAAAGTAACTTTAACATTTTTAAAAGCCTTTGTTACTGTTTACATGTGCATTAGTAACTAAAAGGATTGAGAACGTGTCGGTGGGGTTGTGAGGAAAACGCGGTCTGCCACGCCGAGAGGTTCGAGTTCGAACCCCCTAATCTGCTGTTTATAATATATTTTTAACCAGCTTTTAAAGGTAAGTAATTAAGAGTTAAGTAAGTACACTTACATTATAGACGAGAACGTAGTATACGTTATAAATAACTTATTAGTAAAGCTACGCCCTCCGTGCTCAAATTTCACCTATTCCTCAGGATAAATGGAAGCTATTTAACTTTTAAATACATTTACTTAATTGCACGTAATGAAACAGACTCGTTTTATTTCATCATAATGTTGAAGATAGACAAACGTTAAGAGCAACCTCAACTGGAGTAAAGCAATAATTAAAGTCGAAATGTTCTCTCATCTCTCACATTTGGGCCACAAAATGGACTGTTGAATCGACTTTTATGTCACCAATCATTCAATCACATCGCCGACAGTGTTTATAGTCTATGTACGCACTTAAGCGAGATAGTGTGCTACATGGAGATGAAAGTTGATGAAAATTGATTCGATCAACTAAATCAAACCCAAAAACATGAAAGTTTGATTGAATCAATGAACTATTTCTAGAAATTGAATGACCGTCTCTAGTGAACTCCCGCACAGCTCCCCTTTGACACCAATAATTATTCATTGCGCAGCCATGAGGCCATGGACCATGTACCAATGGGTTTATCTTGATACTTAAGTACAATACTACCTCAAACTGTGAAGGAAACTTGACTGCTCTCAAACGGTGAAGAAAACCTGCATATTAGCCGCACGTGAAGTTCACCAACCCGCACTGGACAAGCGTGGTGGACCAGAACGCCCTCGTTGAGAGGGTAGGCCTGAGCCCCAGCAGTGGGGACATGGTAATAGGCTGATGATTTGATTTTATAGTATTTTCATTGGTTAGTTTCCCAAATAAAATCAAAGCAAAACGTTTATTTCGTGGCCCCAGACCCAGTTTGATTGGAGCAAAGAAACAAAAGACAGGCAATTTATTATAAGCAAGAGGAGTCAAGAGCAACAAAGCGTTTTCTAATATTTCAAACCGGTATTTTAATGGGATCGCGAGTCGTCCGTCAATTCCTAATAATGTTTCACAGTATGCCGCGTTTTAGTGACAACTAAGCAGTTTATAATTAATATTTACGCAGCCTGCCCAATTTGGGCCTTTTTGACCTATGATTTTAACTAATTTAATTTAATTAATTAACAATATTTATACAATACATAATCGATTTCTTAACTCCCTTAAACCCTGTGGGGTTTGTGTGGGAGCTGCACAATCCTCATTTACATATGTACATATAAGTTTATGTAGTATTTATATACATTTTTCAACATTCTCTTATTTATTACAATTGTTGGTACTATTAATTAAAGTGATCTTACATTCAAATAAAAAGTTACATTCTATGATATTAATGTTAAGTGGGTATTTGGTAATACGCCTCTGCTTGTGACGTCTTTTGCGTCACTATAATTATGAACTAAAAAATATATGTTTTATGACAGGCTCGTAATTACCGTTTTACTGTCTCTTGTACAATCTTTAATCTATTTCTGTTTTTGAACATTATGTATTTTGTATCAATTGTACTTTCTTTATATAGTTTAGGTGTTTACCAGATCAACACCTGGTTAGTAATCCTAGCCTGGATGTTATATTTGTGTATTGTGATACTCTAAGATTGTGATGATAATTTATCCTTTGGTATACGAAAAATTTTGGTCTTAGGCAAGTTCTCGAGAGGAAACCACGACTGAGAAAGCGTAGTGTGGGACGCCCCCCGCCCGGATAGATGAAGCGACGACCTGCTTAAGGCGGCTGGCAGTGACCGGAGAACCGAAGACCGGGTCCAGAGGCGCGCCTTGGGGGGAAGCCAATGTCTAGCAGTGAATTGGTGGAAGCTAAAGATGATGATAGAATCCTAGTTCGCTTATCTACGTGTTGTTTCAATAGAAATAAACTTCTAGTTTTTTATATATTTATTTAAAATCACACATACATGGTTATGCACGTTACTGCTGTAATGATGGATTATGCCTACTAATGAAATACCCTTCGTTAGTGAAATAACGAAGGGATTAATTCTGTTGCAGCTCGTCAGCTTATAAATAAAATTGACATCGGAGGTCATTGTTATAGATGTTTATTATTTTATCGTTTTTTGTTTTGTTTTATTGATACATAAATTGTTTTTAAACAATGTATGTATGTAAACACTTTATTGTACCAAAGAAAAAATTTTACAATATCAGACAGTTAAACCAGTAAAACTAGGTACAAAGGAATGAAAATGAAATGAAATTAATTATAATATTAATTCATTTCTATTAGTTAGGTATTGGGCCCGGGTATTTCTATCCGTATATCGTCGGTCGAGAAGAAGGTAAAAGACGAACTGTTTTATTGATGTCAAAATTATCAAAATCAATATTCAACAATTTTTTTCCAGTCATCTTTTCAGATTCAATTCAATAAATAATAAAAAACATCTCCCATTTTATTTTAAAAAAATTCAGAGCCGGTTAAAAATGTACGAAAAATAATGGAATAAAAAAAGGTAAAATGTTATTTGCGGTAACGAGGCCCTCAATCCTCACCACCTCACACTCCGATCGACGAGTGTGGATCCCACCCCGAATGCTGATCAGAATTTTTTGGATTATTCGTTTGAAGCTGATTGAAATTTCGCGAATTAAAAGTAGGTCACTGATTTCATTTCGCTCGATTTCTCCAATGATCTATTGCCGAATTTATCAGGACGTGAAAAGTGCGTTTCAGCGATATTGTAAGCTTAGAATCTTTCAGTCATTATGTAAGACCTGTGTCAGACTTATATTTGAACACTAGTGCATGGTGATGACGGTTTGCCTGGTCAGTTAGATGTGTACGGCTCTTTGGACCATAGCCACCATCAGATCTCACCTAAATTGTTCCATAAGTATGTTTATCAGATGTTGAGTAGGTACTCATCAACAAGGTTCGGCTTAATTTTTGGGACTAAACAGCCGTGTGTGAATTGGGTCAAATCATTGATAATTAGATATAATTTATTTAATTGAATATAGGTGAGGTTAGCGCAGGACCGGTCGTCGTGGAGATCCTTGTGGGAGGCCTTTGTCCAGCAGTGGACGTCTACAGGCTGATATGATGATGATGATTGATAGTTATTATAATGTGTGACACGATAGAAACAAATTTAGGGTTGTTAGTCTTCAGAATCGGTCCTAAAATATAGTATCGACAACTCACTCGATTTTCACCTTGTGACCCAAAAAGAGAGGAGATTGATGCTTTATTCAACGAAAATCTGCTTTAATTTAAAGACACAAGCTGCCGCCTGCTGTTTTCGTATTAATAACCTGGATTAGGCCGCGCTCACACGGAACAGTTGTTTAGATAACATTGTTCTTATAATTAAAATATAGACGGGGTTTAAATTAAACACCTTCATTTAAATAGAGAGCCAGGGAGAATTCACTTTCAGAATATGATTTGAAATGTTAAAATTTTGCGTATAAAATAATTCATGTCCATTCCATCCGTAAAGATCAGTCCCATTGTTAATTCTTGTTATAATTTCCTGGTTTTCGTAACCGATACAAAATTACATGATAGGTACCAAATCAGAAATGTGACTCAATGCCCTTGTATCAATTATCGAGTACCTACAATTTACAATGAGTTGACTTAAATTGCAAAGTTTTCTGCAATTAGAGAACTTTGCGTTTGCATTACTTACAGAAATTTCAACCATAGAGTTAAGATCTCTTTGGTGCGAGCTCGCGGCTCCTTATCGAGGCGTAAAAGAAGCATTGTATGGGTGTCAAAATCGTGTCAAATGTATGACAATACTGTGACTCACTCACACATTCTCATTTTCAAACTCCATATAAATTTGTATTAGCAACCTCCTCCCGCTACTCCGCTTCCTTTGCCCGCACCCCCCCTGTAAGTGGCACCATTGGTTCCCATACTAAATATGCAAGATGCAGTCTCCATAGGGAGCGCGCGCGCCACCAAAGAGATTCGAGTGGGAAAAACCATGCAATTTGGGTTCTCGAACGTATGCCATAACTATAATTTTCTCTAATTTAGTTGCTATCTTGAAAAATAAAGTTATCTGAATAGGGATGTAACTACTCAGTTGGTAATAGGAATTCTTCTAAGTCACACCGACCGTAAGAAATAACCGTAAGTAAGTGTTAAAATATGACTAGTTCGTTTTATTTTAACCAAAGTAAACACGTCCTAATGCGAATATTTGGAGTTTATACGTACAAAGCTAAGATTAAATGATGAATATCCCCGAACCGCCCGCGGCTTCCTTTTATCTACGTCGTCGCTATATTAACCGCTTTTGAGTTTATAAGACTGTTTGTAGTGTGGCAGGGAAAGAGCTTTTCCATTTTTAGGTTAAGCACATTTGATGAAAATAATGTATTATGTTTATCGTACCTAATGTAAAAAATTCACAGATTTCGTGCCTCTCACGACTATCGAGCACATTGGAAATGAATCTACGGAATTCGAAAAAAATATTGTATATTTGAATTTGAAATCCTAGGCTCCTTCCCTACTCGCACAATAATAACTAACTTTGCAGCCTTGCATAACAAATAACTATTATTCTTAGATTAACGTATCCTCCACTTATCGCCTGTGAACAAACAAATTCATTCATTCATGTGCAAAATGTCGTTCTGACTTTTTGAATTTTTTCAAAGGTTAGGCTACAGGGCAAACCCTTAACCCAATCGTCTTTGTTTTAGGCTCAAATTGTAGCTGACTAAATTGTCCAGAGGAATTTTTCTCAAATTTTTGATATCATTCTTCGTTTTCAAAATATCGAGCGCCAAAATCAAAAGTTCGGATAAAATTGAATGTTTTTTTCACTATTTCGGCCACAACTTGACATATAAGGGGATCGCACTTTTTCGTGAAATCGGAGCCTATACTGGAGCGAACGAAAAGACATTTCCAATGTCAAAATTCATAATGACTTGATGTACGAGTAGACCTCTGATTTTTTTATGTCCATTTCTTAACGGCCAAACCCTAGGTGGAAATTAAACCCGTGTGTTCTTGCTGTTAAAAGTCAAACTCTGTATAAATTCAATCCAAGTTTGAATTACTAATATGATATTCACATTCAATGAACTATCATGCTTCGCTGCAAACGCATCACTTTGAGCTTAAATTAAATTGAGTTCGGGTGAAGTAGCTATTGCGGAATAGATTCACTCATGTTCTGTTGAACTTACTAAACTTGATGGAATGTTATTAAGTAACCAAATCAACAGCCTATTAACATGTCCCCACTGCTGGGGCTCAGATCTAACCGGGCGTTCAGGCTATAGTCCACCACACTACTATTAACTAAGTTTGAGTAGTTCGCGAACATAATAATACACATAGAAGATGAATATAATACTTACATAAATATTGATTGCATAGAATGTAATATTCAAGTTGTAGGTATCTTATCTTCTTAGGGGGCCAGGAATACCTGGCGACACTTCGACCCTATGGAATCTGTTATACCAAACCCCTGTCCGAAAAACGGTGCCCCAATCTGTTTTTTGGTGGACTTCACATACGCCATAGAATAGTAGTCTTTGGCGTATGCAGGTTTCCTCACGATGTTTTCCTTCACCGAAAAACCTGTGGTATTATAATAATAGTTGTAGGTAAGTATATTCTATGTAAAAACAATAACAAACAAAAACTTAGCATAATATCCGGTTGGAAAATGCAAAATCACAACAAAAGTAGGTCCCTTAGATGGATCTGCAAATATTCTGCATGGCATGGTGCACTCAAAGCATCGTCTGTTCTACAAAGAAATATATATAAAAAAATAGTTACCAACGGTGAACACAGTTTCATTACGCTCGCTCTCGGAGGATTGAAAATTGCTGTTGATTTTCACCTGGAAGTTGACGAGTTCTGTTTTTACGTTTTACGAAGCGTTTGATTTGAACTCTGGATTACATTTACTTTGATGAATATGTTAGAGTTGTATGATTCGAAGTTTTGTATACCTTACATACATAAGTACATACCTAAATGAATAATTATTTACATACACACCTCGATGGTTTTATTTATTGGACTTGATATTTCTGTTGTTATATTGTAATCTGTCATATACTAACTCTAACTATTTATAAATGGGGAAGACACTGACTCCTGAAATAAGCTTGACTAATTTGGGAGTCGGAGTTCGATATCATGTACCTATCTAATTAAGTGAATAAAGTTTATACTTTAAATTAATTAGTTAATACTTACATAAAATATTTTTTTACATGACTTAAACTCATCATATCAGCCTATAGACGCCCACTGCTGGACAAAGTCCTCCCAGGGATCTCCACGACGACCGGTCCTGTGCTAACCTCATCCAGCTGGGTTCCGCGACCTTCACCAGATCGTCGGTCCACCTTGTGGGATGCCTGTGCTTGCACTAATTTTAAATTAGTGCCTGCCTAATATGCTGTTAATAACAGTTAAAACTTTTTATTGGCACGCCAATTGTTCCAGTACTGGCATCGCATAGACTAGCCCTTAGACCGAACGCGTGCCAACAAGATGTTCCTTACAGCCAAGGAAACGGCTTTCCTGAACCGCGAGACTATAACGGAACCTTGGACCGTGGCCAAATGAGCTAATGGTTGATAAGCTAAGGTTAATTTAGTTTAAGTGATGCCGGAAACTGAGGACCATAAACCAGAGTAAATATAAGTCTTCATTATTGTAGTGACTTGGATAATTGGGTACCAAATAAAACTATTAATTCCTTGTGGGTTTGCGCGTGCGACACGACCGCTCACAGCGATGTCCGACGTCGCACTGCCGTAGTGTTGCCAATAATAATTTATTGCGACAATGTTGCCAGTTATATTTACTCTATGTAATGCGGGGAGCGGGAGGGTCAAACCGACCATTTATTATTTGTCTATAGGATGCCACAATTAAATTAGTTTATAATTAAAACTTGTATTTAAAGTTAATTCGGAGACCTAGCCGACACTCTCCGGGTTGACTATACATAGGTGAAAGTTAGCTAAGTACATGTAAATATATTTCTACCGCCAAATAATAATAATTTAATCGCAGACGAAGCTCGCTAAATGACCTTATACATTTGGATCAGGCCCACTTACAGTGTCCCACGTTTCTGTGCCGTAAGTCATAACTGGCAGGACGCGTTGGTTAAAGACTTTCGACTTCAAAGACTGGGAAAGGCGACGTGAAGGCAAACTGAAACCCATCATTAACCATCGAGGTAAATATCTACTAGAGAAGACACCCCAACTCGACTGTATGCAACACGAGTTGCTGTTCATTGGCACCAACTCAGGTGGCGGGGCGGCCATATTTTGGTGAAATTTATTATTATTCAGACAAAGTCGCATCTGTGCGCATTGAATGTTGTCTATGAGAACGGAGACAACCCCGCGCGCACCCCGTGTGCCCCGCCGTCATCTAGTTATACCATAACATAGATCTGTGTATAATTATATACCATAACTTTTGTTTGGAGTAGCTACTCTATATTACCTCAATGTCATTAAGTACTAAATTCCTATCACGATTTCTATTTCCCCCATTCGTGTTCGATTGAAACGGTATTCCGTAGCCATTTTCCATACGTCGTAGATCACAAATCAAGGTTTTATCGCGAGAGTCCGGTGGGGGGAACTATGTATCATAAGTGGGGCATCGATCGGGCGGCAGCTGGGATTTATTACCGCAATCCTTGGCGCGTTACAGCTCTACACAGCGCGCTGGAGCTCGTAGCGGCGCGGCGGTCGTAGCGCGCGTAGACGTCTTCGTAGCAAGTCGCTCCATGTTTCCCATTTGTGGATTCCCCTTGAACATAACGTAATAGGAGCAGGGAACGAGCATAGTCTGGACGCGGAGCAGGAAGAATTTCGTACAATGACCCTCATCACCATGTTTTCCATTTATGGATTCCCCTTAAACATGACATAATAGGAGCCGGGAACGAGCATAGTCCGGACGCGGAGCAGGAAGAATTTCGTACAATGACCCTCATCACGATGTTTTCCATTTATGGATTCCCCTTGAACATGACGTAATAGGAGTCGGGAACGAGCATAGTCCGGACGCGGAGCAGGAAAAATTTCGTACAATGACCCTTATCACCATGTTTTCCATTTATGGATTCCCCTTGAACATGACGTAATAGGAGTTGGGAACGAGCATAGTCCGGACGCGGAGCAGGAAGAATTTCGTACAACGATACCTCATCACTCGTCTTTGTCACTCGCGAATAAACATATTGCTGTCACGCTTTCACAGGTCCAGTGCATTACACCTGTGCGAGCGCGACAGCAATATGTTTACTCGCGAGTGAAAAGAACAAGGTGATGAGGGTCGTTGTACGAAATTCTTCCTGGACTGCGTCCTGGACTTTAGACTGACTTATCAAAGTCAGATAAAGCGGGTGCGTGTTATTTGTTCTATAGTATTAATTTTAAATGAATAAATTGAAATTAACTTTTAAAAAATAGTAGTTAGGTACTTATTTGAATGAAAAAATAATAGTGGTAATTTTAAATAAATAATAATTCTTTTTATATAAAATTAATTTTTCTGTAGAATTTTTATTGTATTTTTTCTAAAAAAAAAATCAGTATTCCAAAAGTTTTTTTTAAAGCAATTCTGTGGTTTATTACCCCTGAGCAGACTTACAAACTTTACTATTTTATTAAAGGGCAGATGTTTCAGCCACTTCTAGTTACCACAATTCCTCGTTATCTAAAGATATTGGTGTCTTTTAAGTTCCGAATAAAACATACTTCATTTAGGCTTAAATAAGAAAATTTATGACATCTCTTGCAGGGCCTCAATAAAATGCTAAACTAGTGTATGCTTTCGGTTTTACTTACTACGTTATTATAGTTACTAATTTACTGTTTGTCCGTTTTCTATGACAAACCCAAAAATCTTTTCTTTACATCAGTATTATTTGCAGGTATTGCTTGTTTTACGTACCTACTAGGGGATAACAATTATGTTCCGATGTTGAATAACACGGTTGTAATGGGCTCCCTAAACGATCATGCGGCATGACATGCAGTACGTGCTGTCACACATGCACGACCGTCTATTTGTAGTGATTGATGTGCATGACATGCAAACTACGTGCTGGCCGTTGCTTCACTGTACTTCCACAGCTAAAGTAACGCTATCAGTCAGTGCTCCCACCTCTAAAACAAATAATGCAGATTTATTATGTTTTGCATGTTTACGTGAATTATCATGCTGCATGATGGACCCTCATGCTTGCTATCAATCACTTAGTACAGTGAAGCAACGGCCAGCACGTAGTTTGCATGTCACGCACGTAGTTTACATGTCATTCGCGTCAATCACTACAACTAGACGGTCATGCATGAGTGACGGCACGTAATGCATGTCATGCAGCATGATCGTGTAGGGACCACTTAACTGTATGGGTTCTAACTCTATATAACGACGCAGCATTGCCCCCGAAAACAATATTGAAATGTATCCATATTCATAGTTTCTTGTTTGCCTCGGAGTTTTTGCGCGACATGACAGATGTGACGCGTGATATTTGTGTACAATTTGTTTTGTACAAAAATATTTTATGTTAACCCCACCAGGTAGCAATAAGAGACGAATAAACAAGAGAGTATTCCTTATAATTATTAGGAATAGGTAATGGAGAGCGTCAGTGGCCTCGGGGATAAGACGCGGCCTATCATATAGAAAGGTCCCAAGTTCGATCCCCGGCTGGACCATGTACCAATGGGTTTTTTCTCGAAACTTAAGTACATATGCTGACTGCTCTCAAACGGCGAAGGAAAACATCGTGAGGAAACCTGCATACGCCAAAGAAGAAATTTTTAGGCGCATGTGACGTCCACCAACCCGCACTGGGCTAGCGTGGTGGACTATAGCCAGAACGCCCTCGTTGATAGGGTAGGCCTGAGCCCCAGCAGTGAAGACATTAATAGGCTGTTGATGACTAGGTATTTAGTCTACATAAATGCAGACTCAAAGAAGAACATTTTTTAGGTTTTTTGTTTGCATTATTTTTGGACATTCCTGGACGGCTTTTTGATTTTTAGGACATTTTGCGTGTTGTAAAAACTATGGATTTAGGGCAATGCGTCTGAACCAACATAACACGTCCTTAACTAAATTAGGTTATTTGTAAGTATTTAGTTTTCTCAGTGATAAAAGTTAACTAGGAAGCTCTGCACCGTAACCGTATCTAGTAATTTTAACTTAAAAGCTTAATTAAACGAATGCTTTAAACTTTTAAATTTAAACTAATGATTTAATTTAACTTTGAAAGTAGAGCACATCTGATTAAGTGAGAAAAGCTGTAACTTTTATGTGCACCATTAAATCTCTACGGAGGAAATGACCGTAGCACACGTGCCTCTTATGGCGTTGCAATAAAGTTTATATTAGCACGATTTATTGCTGATTATACTAATGAAACGATATTGGATGTTGTGCACTGGTAGGAACAGTGACGTCACAGAATACGAGAAACCAAGTATCCTGTAAAAAGTTATTATAAATCCTAAAGTGAGTTTGTTTGCGACGTTTTCACGGCTCGACTATATACAATTGATTCTCTATGGAATTTATCGTATACAAAGCTATTATGGCGATTAATATAGGATATTGTCACCATGAAATTGTTGGAGAGGCGAGAAGTTAACGTTTCTGAATTTCTCAAACATTTTCAAGAAGGAGCTGTGGAATTGTCCGTCCGAGGTAATACATAGTGTTTTACACGACTACTGCTAGGGAAAAAATATTTTCAAAGAATGATTTCGTATTTTTTCATATTTTCCACAACACAAAATTTTTACACTTAGTATATACTCGTCACTCAAAGTATTGAAATTCTTTATAGGCTAGGCCAGCTCAGGGTCAAAGTGTTCCACTGACGTGCGGTCGACAGTACAAGGCTAAATTGCCAAAATCATGAAGCAAAGATGACGATTCCGGCCTCGAATGTATGACATCCCAAACATTTGACAATCTGCACCCTATGTATCCCATACATGGCTATCACGGGGCTATCATCCTTCCGCTGGCTGAGAAGCCCCTACATTCCACTTACAGTCAATGGGACGCTTCATGGGACATTAATCGGATAGATGGGCAGCCTCCGTCATTGTCCGAACCTCCTTACTGGGAGCTCGACGGTCCGCAGATGTTTGTCACAGCCCTACTATTATTATAGGTACAAACCCATGTTTAGGCCGCGCACTCATTGGCAGCGAGTGGGCGATAATATTTAATTTATTATTCTATGAATATGGAATATTGAAGCCGATACTATTTATGTACATAAATAGTATCGTTTTCCGACTTTACGGTCACTAGAAAATAATTATACTAGTCGACCAACTTATACAGACGCTTGACAATTTTGTCATAATTTGTAATAGTGTTGGGAAAGAGATTGATTATGATTACTAATATACCATTTTTTTTATACGCCGTCACCCCGGTATTATACATACGGGGACAGTTGCGTGGAGAGGGAGCAGGGGTTAAACGTCTGTCATGCATCAATGAGTTGGTCGGCAAGTACTGTTAAATACTATTCTCGATTCGGATGGCGTTTACTAGTCTCTGTGCTCTTAACTTTAAGACACAAGTGGCATGAATTTTAGAACTGTCAAATTAGTTTAGTCCTGTCAGACTCAAGAAAATATTATACTGGGTTTCTATTGCAATTTAAAACATAAGGACCATAATTCCCTCTGTCTGACAGGACTAAACTATATAGGTAATTTGACAGTTTTAAAATTCATGCCATTTCTTTCTTATTTTTAAAGTAAAAAAAGAGGACAAGAGACAAAAAATTTGTTAAGGCGTGCACATGCGAATCGACAAGCACGAGTGTGATAGAGTAACAAATAAAAACGTCAAGTCATCAAAAATATCGATTATGTGGTCCTCACATGATCATGCTGCATAACATGCATTACGTGCTGTCACTCATGCATGACCGTCTAGTTGTAGTGATTGACGTGCAAACTACGTGCTGGCCATTGCTTCACTGTAATGTGATTGATAGCAAGCATGAGGCTCCATCACGCAGCATGATAATTCACGTAAACGTAGCATGTTATACCGCATGATCGTTAATTAGGGAGCCCATTAGGATTCAACGTTATCGTATAACTAGACGTTAGACGAAGTTATCTTCGCTCACTTATCGCTACCGCCTAGTTAAGTAATGAGGCCTTATCTTTCATTAAACACAACGTTCTCAATTCATGCTAGTTTGACTGTATTACCTCCACATAAGGTACACTTGTATACACATGACTCACCACCAGTGCAGTACCTGACCAGGATTTTTGCGCCTCGAATGACTTTTAGTTAGTGCGCCCCCGTTACTGTAACGCCTAGTAAAAACATGATAGCTTAAATCCTGGAATAACATAAATGCTACTTTATACTGCGGTAAACTATTCCCGAGGAAAAAAACTTATTCCACGCGGGCAAAGCCGCGGGAAACCGATATAATAATTTTAGTAATTTTATTATTATTGCAACAACAATTTTAGCCAAGCATGTTGAAGCAAAACTAAACATCAATGTAGTTATTAAATTCAATATAGCTTTCGTTCTGAACTGTGAGTAAAATTATACCTTTTAAATGCAAAAACCGCAACGAAATCGGCCCAGTAGTTTTCGAGGAAAATGGTAACAGGCATACACACAAACAACCTTTAACGCCAAACGCATACCGCCACTAGTACCATTGATGGTACTAGCGATACAAAGTTGTGTCACTTGTACCATCAATGGTACTACTCAAGGTACAACTGACACTACGCGCCTCCGTTCCGTTCCGTCCGTCGTGGGTATAAAAAAAAATAGAACGGTTTTTGCGCCTTTTTTGCACCGTCTGACCTGCGTAGGCGCCCTTTCGCCCAGCCCTCGCTACTTCTCTGTGTCCAAATTCAATAAGCAAGCAAAATTCAATCTTCTACAATCCCGTTAGAGCTCCCATTTGATAAGCAGCCTTGAAACACACTTGACTTAGCAATCCTTTGCTAGATAAATACGCACGGTATGTCTAGGGGATATGGTTGTGTATTGGTAAGCACACACTTGTTGACCTAATCTATGAATTGTTTGCGGTAAACCAAATTAATAATCCAAGAGTCTTCCCTACTCTGAGATTATTATCTAACTTTAGTTAGGTAGGTATACCTACTATGTGTAAAATGATAGATCTCTGTCGCTTAGAGTTAGGTACATGGATGTTACATGCAAACATGGTTTGTGGTCATGACAATCATGATTTTATTATGTACTAGCTTATGCCCCGCGACTTCGTTCGCATTAAAAAGTATCGTTTATGTTACATAATATTTGTTCCCCGCGGCATTGGAAATTTTTGTTCCCGCAATCCATAACATTCCTTTTCACCCCTTTAGGGTTGGAATTTAAAAAATCCAAGTACACCACATTTTAAGTCAGACTACGTGCTTTCAAACAAAAAAACCCGGTTCAAATCGGACCAGTAGTTTTAGCGTGATGCGGGTACAAACAGACAAGAATTTTTTTGAAAAGTGTTTTTAGGTCAGGTCTGGTGTGTCGACGAGTCCGCCCTCGACCTGACTAAATGCACAAAATATAATAAATTATGATTGCTATAAATACATCCGTAGTTCTCTACGGTAGCGGGGGTCCGCATTAAACAAAACATTCAGAACTGAACCGCCAACATGGAAATCCCCAATTACGTGTCTCACCGCACACTTACGTGACGTTTTTACTGAATAAATCACTGCACTCGTCGTGAGGACGCAACTTCACAGGGACAGCGCTGGTATACCAGTACGGGAATGAAAGCTGACGTTACGGACCTGAACAACAGAATACTTGACGTTTAAAAATCACAATCATAGACTAGTTTTTCGCCTGTAATATTATTATGGGAATTAGAGAAGGAAGAACGATACGCAAATAACACGACCATACACAGGGGCGAACTTGTACAATTCGTACAAGTTATCCGGCCCGAGTAGAAATCGAGTCCACGACCTCTGGCGCTCAAGTCCAACTACTAATCTAATACGCCAACAAACGGTTATGGTTACTTCGTTGATATCAATTTTAAGGTACCAAAATAAATCGCCTGTATCGTTTGAAACTGCGATCCTGATAATTATACAGAATAAAATAAATTAAGATACAATAATCTAACTAGAGTAATTTGATTTTATCATTCAATCAATTTGATAAAATTCTTACCGCTATCGTTCCAGCACTTGCCTTGCCCTAATGCCTTAACTTACGCCAGTACTGTCGTCGTGAAAATGCGCTATAAATTGTGGCGTTAAGAGCAGCGCCGAAATTTTGCAAAGCTAAACTTGTAAAGAGCGTACGTGATGTGAAAGTTGAGCGGAGGAAGGGTAAGCACCTTTGTTTTTGGAGTTCCAATCGCGAGCGAAGCACTATTGTAACGATAAGGCACTTTGACCTGCAAATAAAAATTCGTAGTGTAGTACGTCGTAAACAGTGGCGCTTAAAAAGTTTTAGTTTTGTTATTTTTAGGCCAAAAGCGAGATGATATGGGTGTATATTACATTTTACGGACTGTTAGTTAAAAAGACACCCTTATAGGATCACTTCGTTGTCCGTTTGTACGGCTGTCTGGCTGCCTGTCTGTCTGTCAAGACCCTTTTTCTCAGGAACGCGTGGAGGTATCAAGTTAACATTAATATCAAATACTCAGGTCTAAAATCCTTTGGAGCTGTGAAAAAATCCTACTTCTAAGTCAACGCAGTCAGAAGATATGGCCGATTATGCCGCATTTTTGAGTATTTTGGTAATCAAAATCTATGTGGTGTTTCCAGTTGACCGAGAATCTTGAAAGAAAAGAAGCAATGTCTTAAAGCACAAGTAATGGAAAAAAACCAAAAAAGAAAAATCCGATTGGGTTGAATTGGAGTAGGTATAATAATAATGTGTAAAATTGTCCTGCTGTGATAAGAGAATGAAAATAGCAGTTAAATTTTCAATTTTGCGAGAGTTATTTAGAAAACCTAAAATCATACACTTTGCCGACTTTTTAAGCGTGTCCAAAATTTAACAGCTGTTAATTTGACAATGTGTGCCACAAGCCATTGAACCACAATTTCAGTAATATTTTTTTCTTATAATAGGCAAAAATTCGTTCGATTCCCAGTGGAGTCAATAATTATTAACTAATTCTGATCGATTAAACGGACCTTTTAAACTACTAGTAGCACTCAATGTTATTTATTTACTTTACCATGACCCGAATGCTCCAAGATCTGTTCCGAGGGCATCGCAACTTCACCCTAAGGGCACAGTGTCGCAACGAACTTACAACATAATAAACTGCGGCCGTCCCCGCCCGCCCGTGCCGGCGGCGGCAGCGAGAGTCTTTTGTTTTGTCTGTGGAGACTCCCCTTAATTAACTTACCCGGTCGTCGTAACAGCTATAGACAAAAACATAGTATGTGACATGTGGATCCCAACTTTATTAAAATCTTTGCGAGAAACAAGAAAACTAGAAGAGTTTTCAGTTTGCCAGGCACTACCCCCTCTTCACAGCTACCGGTTATTCGGTTATTTTTTAAACTTTTTCCTTATTAGTCTGTACTAGTCCACAGCTGGACATAGGCCTCCGCCAAAGCGCGTCACTGATCCGGATCCTCTGTTCTCTGCATCCAGTCACTGCCCGCCGCCTTACGCAGGTCGTCGCTCCATCTAGCCGGGGGCGTCCCACACTACGCTTGCCCAGTCGTGGTCTCAACTCGAGAACTTTTAAAACTTTTTTTATATTTTCTTTAAAAACGTATTTGGATTTATAATTATATAATTATTTACGGGTCTTACACACGAAATAGTTTTAATAGTTTAGTAGTATTTGGATTTATTTTGCATCGGACAAACTAGGGTAGCAAAATTAACTAACCGTCACACTAACCACCCTGACTAAGGCGATTACGTTACCAAAATATACAGAAACAATTACAAATTGGAAAAACCACTATCTACAAAGGCAGACGTATCCCGCTAAGGGGTCTCTTCAAGTCGAAGGGCGACTGGAAGAGAACAATGAAGACTGGAAGAGCACCTGAAAGGATTAGTATGACGTGTTTTATAATTAGACAGTTTCTTGTAATCTGTCTTTGTCTATGTTCTATTATTTGTTTTCATTATTATTTGTTCTCCTTCTTTAGACTGTAAGTTTCCCGAATAAAATAAAAAAAATAAAAAAATAGTGAGTAGTACTGATAAACGACCATTTTACACTATACATAGTATCTAGGTACATTTAAGACACTTAGACCTAAATGATACAATACATAGACCATACTTACCCGTACAATACAGATTACTCAAATAACAGTACAACAGCATAGTATAGGTAGGTATCCGATGACTTTTAATCAATAACTACTAAATAGGGAAAATATAGAAAGAGAACTAACAGTTGACTCACTAGTTAGGTCAGTGGAGTCTTTTCAAATATAGATCATTGAGAACGAATTCTATTTAGATCCATTTTGTTAAAGTTTTTAAAAACAGATCTAATGGATAACCAGATCTTTTCCTACTAAGTGAGATAAAATTCTTACTTGATACCTCTTGAAGGAATAATAACTCCTCCGAGGATCCAGCCATAATAGATCTACGGGAACGAACGGTGGGACGTGTGTCAGTTTGACGCTCAGACAGAAATGTCCAGAAATAGACGTTGGCATTCTATGAAGAACTTATTTGTCAATATGTCATAATATTATCGTTCGTACATGAGTCTCGTGAATGAGGGTTTAAAAGTGGGTATTGCCCCCAGGCGACCTCGACGCTCATTTTAATTTCCCAGCGTGTTAATAACACAAATTAACCAAAACTCCGGTTATAAATTACATAATGAACAACCTAATGAATAAAACTGACAGACAAAGCCCCGTATGAATTTTGTAGTATGATATCTAACTTTGGATTATACTCTTGAGAGTTTAATGAAACCGACAAATTCGGACGGCTTTAACCCTTCGTTGCCGTGTTGTTGAGGTATCCGACCGAAACCGAAACATACTTTCGACCGAAATCTCAGCTTGATATATAATCTACCCGTCCTTCATCATCATCATCAGCCTGTACTAGTCCACTGCTGGACATAGGCATTACTCTGTGACATAGGCCTCCCCCAAGGCGCGCCACTGATACTCGGTTCTCCGCATCCAGTCACTGCCAGCGGCCTGACGCAGGTCGTCGCTCCATCTAGCCGGGCGGCGTCCCACATTACGCTTGCCAAGTCGTGGTCACCACTCGAGAACTCGTCTACCTGGTTATCAGTTCTCAGGCAGATGTGACCAGCCCACTACCACTTCAACATGGTAACCCTTTGAGCTTTACTACCCGTCCTTGCAGCTTTATCAGCTAGCGACACAGCCGCACTACTGCCGCACTCTATCGACACTGCATCGCTGCAAACGACTAAACTTACTTTTTCATAAGGGAACACATTTAATTCCCGGTTGTGTAATTTCACCCGGAAGGTTCGAATCTCTTTGGTGGCGCGCGCGCAATGGAAGTAGCAAATTTTTTTCATTGAAGAATTTCACGCAAAAATTTTACAAAAAGTCTTTCGGTTTCATCGAAAGATACCTTGAACTTTTGACCAAAAATACAGTCGAAAGTGTCGAAAGCCGAGGTCCAGACCGAAACCTAGGTCAGACCCTACGTTAATGTCATGTTGGCGAGAGTTGTGTGAAACTTCGGGACATGGGTATACCCAATTAATAATTTATATTAGTATCAGTGTACAAAGGTAAATTGATATATTTATTAGAAGCCGGCAGTCGAACAGAGAGCCTGTAGTTAATATTTAAACAAATGATTGGAGAATTCTTGATTAAAATATTGATTACTAGATATCTTAAAGAGATACAGAAAGCGTCAGTGGCGTCGGGGATAAGACGCTGCCTATCATATCGAAAGGTCCGAAGTTCGATCCCCGTGTGCGCCATGTACCGATGGGTCTTTTCTAGAAACTTAAGAACATTTACTGGCTGCTCAGAAACGGTGAAGGAAAACATTGTGAGGAAAGCTGCATACGCCGAAGACATATTTCTTAGGCGCATGTAAAGTCCACCAACCCGCATTGGGCTAGCGTGGTGGCCCGAACGCCCTCGTTAAGAGGGTAGACCTGAGCCCCAGCAGTGGGGACATGTTAATAGGCTGTTGATGATTGACGATCTTAAAGATATTAGCAGCTTCTTTTTTCAAGCCTGTACAATAAAAAAGGAAAGTTTCAAACACAATAAAAGGCTGAGAATCTTTTTCTTATAAAATCTACACTTCGATACGCAAAGGTCGTTCTGTTAACAAAGACGCTTGTCAACCCAATCTGTGTAGAGTCCACAGTGGACGAATACGGAAATATTGACAATGCAACGTCCACCCACCCCCAATACGTGACCGGGATATATCCGGTGATCAGAGCGAAGTGCAAGCCGCTCCTAGCTTCGGACACGAGGCGACACCAGAGCGACCGGGGATCCTACTACGAGTCCTTGTTAAATTATTATTTCGCGGAATAACAGCAAATACTGATATTCAATACAGGTAAAGTTTTTTTGGGTTTTGGTTTTTAAAATACGTGCTAGATAAAGCAAGACATTTAAATAATTATTATAAAAAACAATTAAAATGTAATAAAGACCCAATACCTAGCCCTGAGGTACAACCATATTCAAACTGGACAAGGAGAACCACTTTTATATATATTTGGTGAATTTTAAACAAAATAAATACCTACTATGTAATTAATTTAATTTATTTTCAACCGACTTCAAAATTGGAGGAGATTCTCAATTCGACTGTAACGTTTATTTTGTGTGTATGTTACACTATGTCTTCGCCGAATGTGAACCGATGTGAATGATTATTTTTTTATTGAATGGGCTATATTTCGAGGGTGGCCCCATTTCAATTTGAAAACAATATTTCACCTCTAATGTTGGATAAAAAAAAATCAATCATCGATGTAAGTACATCAAAGGATTATCATATTTTTTGTGAACAAAACAGTTAATGATCATAATACGGAATAGAAATAAAAATCAATGTTTGTATGTTTGTTCCCTATGCGTTCCGAAACCATTGATCAGATTATGATGGAACTTTGATAGAGTGTTCTGGGGACGTCCGCGACGGCTCCTGGCCCAAAAACGTGGCATTGCAATGCATACAAGGTATTGCGGGGTACAACTAGTAGGTATACGGCTAAATAAATAAAAGTTGCAACTCGCAAGCAACAACTACATTTTCACTACAGCCTTAGACTACAGCTCAGAGTAAGGTCCCGTTCGCACTGAGCGCCACACTCGCTTTAGATAACCTTCGCAGCGAGCCAACTCGGCAATTGGCGGGAAGGAAGGACGTGCCCGTTGGAGGCGAATGAGTGGATTGCTCTTTTGTCCGCGGATTGTGGAAATCTTTAAAGTTTTCCACATCCTCGCACAGATATTACGGAACCACACGTACCTAGCCAACGTCGTCTCTCGATTGGAATAACTTTTAGTTTACAGACAAAACGATCGCTGTAACGTGTCTTGGCGACCTAACCGAAAATAACTAAAAATCTAACGACAATAACACAAGACAAACTTTAAGCTAAAATTACTCTGTAATTTATCCAAAATATCTCATTATATTATAATTATAATGTAAGAAACCGTGTGTAGAATAGTTTAAATTATATTTTTACAATTTTATTACATTAGCGATCTGAGAATGAAGCTATGGATTTTCAAAGTATTATAAAAAAAACACTTTGTACCCACTCCTCTGAAGGTTGGAGACTACGCTCGAAGTTGTAGACGATTATATATACCTGGGACAAACGGTCCAGTTAGGTAGGTCCAACTTCGAGAAAGAGGTCAATCGTCGAATCCAACTCGGCTGGGCAGCGTTCAGGAAGCTACGCAACATCTTCTCGTCCCAAATACCGCAGTGTCTCAAGACGAAAGTCTTCGACCAGTGTGTATTGCCAGTGATGACATATGGTACCGAGACGTGGTCCCTCACTATGGGCCTCATAAGAAGGCTCAAGGTCACCCAGAGGGCAATGGAGAGAGCTATGCTCGGAGTTTCCCTGCGAGATCGAATCAGAAATGAGGAGATCCGCAGGAGAACCAAGGTCACCGACATAGCTCAAAGAATTGCGAAGCTGAAGTGGCAGTGGGCTGGGCACATCGCTCGTAGAACTGACGGCCGTTGGGGCAGAAAGGTTCTCGAGTGGCGACCACGTATCGGAAGACGCAGTGTAGGCAGGCCTCCCACAAGGTGGACCGACGATCTGGTGAAGGTCGCGGGACCCAGCTGGATGAGGTTAGCGCAGGACCGGTCGTCGTGGAGATCCTTGGGGGAGGCCTTTGTCCAGCAGTGGACGTCCACAGGCTGATATGATGATGATGATGAAAAAAACAAAGCAGCAAGTGACTTTGACCAAATAAATTATGTACCTACTCAAGTATTGCCAATACTAGAAAACCGCTAAAAAGAGTATGCTTCTGCAATTCCAAAACTTTGTTCTTTTCATTAAACATTTCAATAAATATTTCTAAAACTTTACTAATCTCGAGACGGTTTAAGATTCAAATCGTCTCCCTTTCGGATTAAAACCTCCCCATCCTGAAAAGGTTTGGCAATAAAAAACAAATGTTCCCGCGTCAATCCTAACACTGATTTAGGGCTGGATTTCATTTGGCGCGAATGTACGAAATTAGTTTATTGCAATTTGTATTTGGGGAACGGTTGTGCTTATTTTACAAGGAAACATAAGGCTCAGGTTTAATGAAAATATTCGCCGCGTTTTATTCGTACCTACCTTAATTGAGAGCGTCAGTGGCTTAATGGGCGAAGACGCGGACTGCCCGCTGATGTCCAGAGGCCCGAGTTCGAGCCCCGGTCGTGCCATGTACCCAAAATTTTCAAGAATAATGACATATAAAAAAAATTTTAAAATCTTATCAGCATGGCCTGCTTCGTTGTTACATACTATTTACATTAATAATTACTTGCGTAAGGTATTAATTTATTAACGAATGTTGCATAATATTTTAATATGACCTAATAATAGTGATATTAGCGCCTCATCTTGAAAGTTTTCTTCTCTCTAAAATTCGTATCCAAGGTAAAATTCATAACAAAGTTACACAGAAAGTAAATTAAAACATAAAAATACTTAAGGGATGGATGGTTGGAAATGAATGTTTTTTTTTTCTGTTGCTAATATAAACGCGTCGATTCATGCCGAAACCATGTTGCGTATGTTTCCACTGATTCGTCAGCTCAATTTGCCGTTTGTATTTTTCCTGCCACTCGTGCACAGAATTGGCCTCATTTGTATGTAAGCAAAGCGTATAATTGATGTTTTGTTAACGTCCAATGACCATTCGTTTACACGTATGTTTTTAGATTCCCGACAAACTGAACGCCGTACTCTGTTTTGCTTTGTGTTAAATTTTGCATCTATGTAAATGTGCTCATAGTTACTTTGAGATTAAAGTGCACTTGTTCTGTAGCGCGCAGGGATTAAAATGAATTCTGTATGAAATTAAATTGGAAACGTGTTTGCAAATAGGTAGAAAGGTTAAATAAAGTACGACAGGTTATGCTAACGGTTTCAGTGGCACTATAAACAAAAACATTTACTGTCAATGTAATTTATAAACAAGTTAAAACTGCAAAATTAAATAAAAATGTATCGGAAGACGCAGTGTAGGCAGGCCCCCCACAAGGTGGACCGACGATCTGGTGAAGGTCGCGGGACCCGGCTGGATGAGGTTAGCGCAGGACCGGTCGTCGTGGAGATCCTTGGGGGAGGCCTTTGTCCAGCAGTGGACGTCTACAGGCTGATATGATGATGATGAAATAAAAATGTCCACTTTCACAGAATGGTCTAAATGTCAAAATCCTATCATAGAGATCCCTGGGGGAGGCCTTTGTCCAGCAGTGGACGTCTGCAGGCTGATATGATGATGAGTTGAACATCGAACCATAGTGTCACTAGCACTATTGATGGTACTAGCGAGCATAACAACGATTCATAATGGTACTACTGATCCTAAACTAGTGTCACTAACACTACGCGGAATATTCAAAGAACACCTGTGAAGCTGTGACGGCCAAAGAAAGGCCAATAGCAAAGTCAATTCTAAAAAAAAAAAGGTAGGTATATTTAGCATTTTATCAAAAGCTATAAACAGCGAAAATATACCTATTTAATTTCAATTATCATTAGTTAAGGATCTTCATTCAGATTTTTATTAACTTTTTATTGTTTATGGGAACAGGAATTTAAAACCTTTGAATTTAAAACGCTCTATAATAATAAGTGCGCAGACACTGGGCACGGTTCCAACATCTTTGATTTCGCAGTGTAATATCCCAATGTGGGTGTTTGTGACTTCTAGTAGAAAACCTTTATTGTTTATACGCTCTACTTTCGGAAGAAAACATATTCTTTTTATGAGCATATCCTACTAATAGGATGATATGAAAGTCCGCTGAGCACATCTAACTATCCTGAGGACTAGCCTTTGAACCTGCAGTCGTCTTGTTCTATCATAATTGTGTTTATTTAGAAAACAAAATGCTTTCCTATTTGGACAAGTAGGATATTGTTATTTATCGAAGCTGAGAAAATCGAATCCCTTACAAACGGAGATAATAATAATAATAATAATGTTTGGACAAATTTACACACGGCTGTTTAGACCCAACTAAGCCGAAGCTTGTACATATGGATACTCGACAACTGATAAACATACTTAAATACTTTTAAATAAATACTTAAATACATACAAACACCCAGAGTCCGAAAACCAACAGTTATGCTCATCACACAAATGTTGGTCCCGGGTGGAAATCGAACCCACGACCTTTGGCGCAGTAGGCAGGGTTACTACCACTACGCCAACAGGCCAGTCATTAGATAAATTGAAATAAGATAAATCCTAATAACGGCAATAGTAAGGGCTTTTATTATTAGGTGTCTTTATCGAAATGTTTGACATAAGTATAGTCTTATAAGACATTTTATTGGTAACTTTTATTACACGTAACCTTTACATGCTAAAACTGCGTTACATAAAATCAAGTAAAATTAAAAAAAATAGAAATTTAAATAATATATTGATATTAATAAAAATAAAAAATGTCAAGTAAAAATAATCAAACATAGAATAACGTCAGTAATCAATTAGATAATCATGTTAATGATAAAATATCTGTTAAATATCCATAATGATGGTTATATCAAGAAACTTCGATTAAAGAAAGCCAAGAGTCGTTTAGTCAAAGATAGACAACAATGCAAACTCTGACAAAGTCGCCGGCGCAAGTTATTATAAATAAGTAATATCACAGATTAGTTAATAGTTCCTGGTAATATCTAAAGTGAGTGGCTAATGCGTACCGGAAGACGCAGCGTAGGCAGGCCTCCCACAAAGTGGACCGACGATCTGGTAAAGGTCACGGGATCCAGGTGGGTGAGGGTGGCGCGGTACCGGTCGTCGTGGAGATCACTGGGGGAGGCCTTTGTCCAGCAGTGGGCGTCTTTGGGCTGATATGATGATATTAAAAACTGAAACTCTGTTAAAGAACGGACGGGATTTGTTGCGAAAGGAAAGTCAAGTAAAAATACTTTCTAAATATAACTTTATAACAGTATCCACTTCAACCGAAATCCATTATACGGATCATTCGTCTTTATTAGGCACAGTTCATGTTTGACTGAGTGGCTAATGCATTTGTGTGGTTTCTATCCCTCGCTCCAGTCTGTCCCTAAATTTAGAGTACAACGCCTACGTCAAATTATTTTTTTGTGATGTAAGTATTTTGCGAACTTGAGTTTGAACTCCAAAATCTTTTTCAAAATACTTAGTCATCAACTTTGTTGAGCTCAAGTTGAGCTGGTCAATACTATTTCTACTTAAACCGCACATTTTGCTGACTCTTTAAATTGACACCTGCATGTATCTTTCATTTCTCTTTTCCCTTTCCCTTCGTATTTCATTTGTGTTCGTGGAGATAGGAAAGTAGCAACTCCTTCAGATGCAGCTCCAAATGCAATAATGTACTTAGGTACTTCCTATTTTATTTGCATAATAATAATGCAACAAAAATCCTTAGAATGCTGACTTCATTGAATCGTAACATCTGCATTGGATTTCAGTATACATCGTGTAGCGATCCGCGTCTCGTTTTGCTGCAATAAAAGCAAGAGGCAAAGGATGTCTTTGTCAAAGGGTTGTAAAGGATGCAAAACGGATATTGCTTGGAGCGTGCCCGTCTGCTGTAGGTACGAGAAGTTGCATCGGCTTTGGCCTGTACGTAAGCCGATACGATACTGTCCTGCTTTTGAGCCGTTCTATGTTATACATACAATATGCATACATACATCTTCACGCTATGTCCCTGGCGGGGTAGGCAAAAACGGAGCGCCAAGTATCGCGATCCTGACTCGCCACGGGACGCGAGTGCTCTTCAAGTACTAGTAAATATAAAAATCTTAAATCGTGTTAGGTAACTTTACCTAAATTATTTGATGTCAGGGTCCATGTGGTTGATTGAAAAGCTAAAAAATCATTATTCGTAAGCTTACATTTAAACAGCAAGAAACAAATGAGGCGAAACAAATTTATGTGGACTTAGCACAAAAATTAATTGCATTGTTTATCTAATTTAATTTATTGTATTTCAGGTGGCTAAATCCGGGTACAATTAAATAAACCGGGTAAAAATGTACATCCGGGGCATCATATGGGATAGACGAGTTCTCGAGTGGAAACCACGACTAGGCAAGCGTAGCGTGGGACGCCCCCGGCTTGATGGAGCGACGTTCTGCATGAGGCGGCTGGCAGTGACTGGATGCGGAGAACCGAGGATTGGGTTCAGTGACGCACCTTGGGGGAGGCCTATGTCTAACAGTGGACTAGTACAGACTGATGATGATGGTGAAATGTACTATATACGTAGGTGGACGGATAATTAGAAACAGGGCAAGATTTTCATACAATCGAGGTCACTTTGAAGCCATGGTTCTCCGTGAAGGACTGATGGGGGCATGATCTAATGACGGTCATCGAGAGAGCAGATGAAGGACTCTTAGATAGCTATAGATATCCAGCTGATGAGGTGAGCCGTCTGGAAGCAGCATCGTCATGAAGAAAAAACCCTTCAAAATGGCATCAAAATGTATGGAAATTTTAAAGTTAAGGAATCATGACGATGCTGCTTCAAAACGGCTCATCTGATCATATGTCTGTAGCGATCTAAAAGTCCTCCATCTACTCTCTCGATGACCGTCATCAGATCATGCCCCGGTCAATTCCTTCACGGAGAACCATGGCTTCAAAGTGACCTCGATTGTATGAAAATCTTGCCCTGTTTCTAATTATCCGTCCACCTATGTACATATAACCGGATATTTTGTTCCTGAGCGTCGATTTCGGCTCTAATTCATTCATTAAGGACGACTGTTACAGTACTGTCGCCGTGTAAGCTCACCTTTATGAAACTTGTTGTTCGCAACAACCGTAATCTCTTTAGATACTGCCTCGCAACTGGAAAGCCATTTCCACAAGACAAATAGCGCAGCAGCTGAAACAAGTTAACACCTGTAACGTATGGGACGGTGCGGCGGGCACGATGCGTCTTTTGGGAACAGTTTTCAGTGTGTATAATAAATACATGAGACTACTTATTGATGAACATTTTATTTGAAAAGCCAAGCCGAGTACACGAGTAACTAGTGCGTCATTAAAAACTAGTTTTTTTGATATGGTACCTAAATATTAGCCAAATATCAGCTCAATCGTTTACGTATTTTCCGAGCACGTTTGGCTTTCTTTATATAATACTAGCGGTCCGTCCAGGCTTCGCACGGGTGGACATATATAGCCTGTGTTACTCAGGGGGAATGTAGCTTTCCAATGGTGAAAGAATTTTTTAAATCGGCACATTGGTTTTTGAATTTATTCATTACAAACATACAAAAATACGAATCTTTCCTCCTTATAATATTGATATGACAAATACTTTGTAACGAATAACATGTTGATGAGAAATAATACTCATAACTCTATGGAGGTTTAAAATGCAATTAAATTAAATCGGACGGACGGACGTACAGATTCCTTGTCAGACTACAAATAAGAAAAAAAAATCACATAAAATGCGTAAGGCGGCTGGATGTGGACTTGATTTGGAATAATTTGCATTGAAGATCGAGTGAAGATTTGAAAGATGAAGCACTACTTCACTGTGTCCAGCAGTGAACTTGGTGCAGACCGTAATCATTCTTAGTGTCTAATGTCCTAAAAAACATACTGGTGATGAAAGTCTAAGATGAAAAATATTCACATCACACGGCGATGAAGTAGTCATTTTCTTGTCATTTTACTATCAACGTTGCGATCGTGACCATACCAAATGAATTGTCTCAAAGGAACTCCTTAAAAGCTTGGAAGATATAACGTTCTTGAAGTGTTGAGTTGAATTTATAACCTGACTGTGAAGACTCGATCGGGACAGGAGCGGATCCAGCTGTGTCTAGAGGGGTTATTTCCATCGAATCATATGATTCGTTCGGGGTTGCATCTGATCACACAAAAAGTTCCCATCAGATCACATGATCCGATGCAACTAAGAAATTGTGATTATTTTGTCCCAACCGCTCAGTGATCCGTTGCAATTGTAGAGGGCCACGACTTAAACATTGCCGAATCGAAGCTATCCAACAACGAAAGTTCTATTCGAATCTATTCAGTGGTTTTGAAGTAAATTGGGAGCAGCGCGAAAATAAATTCTCATTTAACAAGTAGTAGTGGTAGTGAATACCAACCCAGCGTGGTAATTAGTTATTTTGGGAGATGAATTGTCCAGAAGGATGCAGTGAAAAAATGATTTGATTCTATGAATTTATGTTAAAATATTTACCAATTAAAAGGTTCACCTTTTACTATTGTTTTGCCTGTTCTTGTTTGTTATCATATTTAGAGTGCAAAATAAGTCAACTAAAATCTGACTACAGTCTCCTAAAGAACGTTTCTTGTTAGTGTTTTTCTATAATTGTTCGAGTCTTTGGTTTTGCTTCTTTAGACCGCCAGTCGTTAGGCTCGATCGCAAAAGACCGTGGGTTCAATTCCCAGGAAACAGCGATAAACTTGTACAGTTTTGTGCCTACCATTTTTGTTTTTGTCATGTAATATGTGAATCGTCGTATACTTGTCTAATTGCTTACAAGAGAAATTCCTATGGAATTAGATAATTTGAGAATAATAATGTATTTATGTGTTTATGTATTATGAGAGCGTCAGTGGCGTAGGGGATAAGACGCGGCCTATCATATCGAAAGGTCCGGAGTTCGATCCCCAGCTGGGCCACGTACCAATGGGTTTTTTCTCGAAACTTAAGTACATTTACTGACTGCTCTCAAACGGTGAAGGAAAACATTGTGAGGAAATCTGCATACGCCGAAGAAGAAATTCTTAGGCGCATGTGAAGTCCACCAACCCGCACTAGGCTAGCGTGGCTGGTGGACTATAGCCCGAACGCCCTCGTTAAGAGGGTAGGCCTGAGCCCCAGCAGTGGGGACATTAATAGGCTGTTGATGATGAATGTATTTATGTGTAGTGTGTATGAAATATATTTTATATATTATTTGTTATAGGCAACTTTTATTCGTGAGAACAATGTCTCTGAAAATGAATATGATAATATGCGCCCCCCAAATTGAATTCCTAGATCCGTACCTGGATGGAGGCTGGCGCGGTTCTCTCTATTCCCTACACAGAGGGCCTGGGAATACGCTGGAGTGCTAACAGTCCCCTTTCCATATGCCGTGACATCTAGCATGTTTATTGTCGAGAGAGCATGCATTGGTGCCATGCCGATGTGAATGACATAGAAGAGTCTCTTAGTTTATTTTTGGTTTTATAGACTGTTTGAAATTAATTTTTAATACCTGCCAACGTTTTGCATATTTCCAATTACCGAGTGTTGTTATTATTATTTTTTTTCTCAAATGTGCAGCTCCACTGTCCAATTTGTTTCTCTATTCTTTTTCACTGGGTAAGTTTACAGGTACCTACTTATTATACGTAGCGGGCTCCTTTAAAGGTATAAATTCTCTTACTGTAAAAACCCATGCACTCAGTTAATTACTTTTGTCTATGCACTAGAATACACTCGCAATTGCAGTTAGAAACACTGAGATGAGATACTAATAAATTATCTCCCTCACACAGCGCAGTGAAACGAGATAAAAGTATTCCACGTTAGAATAGAAACAAAGGGACAATGGGGCTGCACATTTGACCAACTTTTAATATCACTGGAGCGGAATGAGAGCCGAGAGCACCTCCGGAGAGCTCATTTAGGGAAATTATGCGAGAGAGCGCTCTGAAGGAAAAATATAAAGATCTTAATTCCCATTTTTATATTATAGTAAATACTGCTTGGATAAGGCACACGTGAAAACTAACAGAACTGCTAAAAATATATAGGCATCAGAAATGTAATCACTTATAATTAAACTGTACTATTTTCTTCGGAGACGCCTGTCGCAGCTTGTCTAAAAACATTTATTTTATTATAGGCATGCAGTTTTTTTTTACTGTGTAAGATACCATTAAATCTTTAAATTTGAAATTGAGGTGTTTGTTTGTAACTATTTCACGGCTTGACTAGTATACGATTTACGATAATAATGTCCAATCTGAAAAATGTCCAACCGTTGAAAAATGTCCAAACTGAATAATGTCCAATCTGAAAAATGTCCAAACTGAAAAACGTCCAATCTGAAAAACGTCCAACCTGAAAAATGTCCACCCTGAAAAATGTCCAATCTGAATAATGTCCAATCTGGAACATTTTACACTACAGAACCGTAAAAACCGCTATTTATTTATTTTTCAGATTGGACATTTTTCAGATTGGACGTTTTTCAGATTGGACATTTTTCAGATTGGACGTTTTTCAGATTGGACATTATTCAGTTTGGACATTTTTCAGTTCGAGCATGGTCGTTGGACATTTTTCTGATTGGACATTATTACAGTAAACCGTTTATACCTAGCGCATAGATAGCCTGTTAAATAGCAAAGTTTCTTTGAAGGATATTATGATCCGCAATGAGGAGAACTAAGGTTACCGACATAGCCGAAATGATTAGCAGTTGAAGTGGCAGTGGGTGGGTCACATCTGTCACAGAACCGACGGCCGTTGGGGCAGAACGGGTTCTGGTACGTGCGGCGTGGGACGCCCCTCCGCCAGGTGGACCGACGACCTAAAGAAAGTGGCCGGAAGCGGATGAGTAAGGAGGGCGGAAGACAGGGTATGGTTAATGCGCTTTATGTCCAGCAGTGGACGTTGAGGGGCTGATATATAACGATGATAATGACTAGTAAGACATAGTTATCTCGCTATGCCTACACAAAGAAAACCGGTCACAATTCTGGCACCCTGGCTACACATGTGACCGCTACACATAACAATTATTTTTCCAGTTAACTATGTGCAGTAGACAAGTTTGTTCATCTTCAAGTCCGGCTATTTACAGTTGTCCGGGGAACTGTAACTCAGTTACTTCCCCCACGGGGGTGATGCTCCACTTGCGTGTAGTCGCCACTCGCCAACGAGACTCGCGTCTAAGGAACTTTATGAGAGACAATTAAAAGTGTTGCGGTTAAAGGTCAAGACACATTATTCGATAGCGACCGCCGCCGACCGCGTGTGACTGCCTCCGACCGCGTGTGACAGCATCCGACTGCGTGTGACTGCCTCCGACCGCGTGTGACCGCCTCCGACCGCGTGTGACAGCATCCGACTGCGTGTGACCGCCTCCGACTGAGTGTGACCGCCTCTGACCGCGTGTGACCGCCTCCGACCGCGTGTGACAGAATCCGACTGCGTGTGACCGCCTCCGACTGCGTGTGACCGCCTCCGACCACGTGTAACCGCCTCCGACCGGGTGTGACAGCATCCGACCGCGTATGACCACCTCCGACTGCGTGAGACCGCCTCTGACCGCGTGTGACCGCCTCTAACCGCGTGTGACCGCCTCTGACAGCGTGTGACCGCCTCCGACCGCATGTGAGGTTAAGGCAGGTAAAATAGCCGTTGTAGTCTAGTTGGTTGTACACCCGCCTCACGTTCATGAGGTCGTAGTTCGAACCTGCCAATTCGAGCCCGTACCAATATGTATATAGCAATTTACCTAAGTACGGTTAATTTAATACCATTGGTTTTTCGGTGAAGGAAAACAGCGCGAGGAAACCTGAGTACTTCAATGAAGTAAGGCTTACCGAAAAAACGGATTGGGGCACCGATGGTGGACAGGGGTTTGGCACAACAGATCCTGTAGGGTCGAAGTGTCGCCAGGTATCCCTGGTCTCATGACAAGATGGGATAAGATAAGGTTTAGGCCACATCATATTGTTGTATTTACAACAAACAACAAACCGTGAAAGTAATTAACAGTTAACGCCACCTTTGGCCACAGAAGCCGCAATGCCCACGTGTAAATTCCCAGTAACAATGCTGTTAACCCGCTAAATCTGCAGCGGCCATTTGGCTCCCGAAAGGAATTAACAAATTGTATTCCGTTTTCAAGCTAAAAGTGCAAATTGCTAGTTAACCTGTATTGTGATAACTGTAATTTCGGTTGGCGTTTTTAGCTCGTGAAATTTTTGCTACTTACATCTTGAAAAACGACAAATCCAAGTCATAGAAATCTGGGCTGTGTTATTGCTAAAAGAGATTTCTTCTAGACATCCTTTGGGGAGAAAAGAACATCAGAGACAGAAAAACAATATTGGTAGGTACTTAACTTCAGTAATGAACAAAATCATTGAAGAAAAAAACAAGTTTTTGTTCAAATATGCGGAGGGACAATAAATACGTTTCATTTATATAAACACCTCCAGCGACACTCGAGCGCTCACGCTCCCCCCCCACACCACACATTGCTACACCAACTCGTTCACAGTGAGGTAAACAATACTCTCACACAAGTACTTAACTGGTTCAGCATTAATAATCTAGCATTAAATACAACAAAAACTAAATGTATTAAATTTTGCCTACCAAATGTAAGACATGTAGTTAATAATGTAACTTTAGGTACAGAAAGATTAGAATTTATCAAAAGCACGGTGTTCCTAGGTATAACTATAGACTCATCTCTTCAATGGGGGCCCCACATAGCTTCACTAGCTGGCAGACTAAGCTCGGCCGCCTACGCCGTTAGGAAAATTAGACAATTAACAGATATTGCTACTGCGAGATTAGTCTATTTCAGCTACTTCCACAGCATCATATCATACGGCATCCTACTGTGGGGTCAAGCGGCAGATATAGAAACCATCTTTATTTTGCAAAAGAGAGCTATTAGGGCGATCTATAATCTACGTTGTAGAGAATCATTAAGAGAAAAGTTTAAAGAAATTAATATATTAACCGTTGCCAGTCAATACATTTTTGAGAATATTTTGTATGTCCGCAAAAATATATCTCTCTTTTTGAGGCACTGTGACATGAACACAGCTTATGTTACAAGAAAGTTTGTACCACCACAGTTAAGGCTTAGTAAGGTCAGTAAATCATTCACGGGGCAATGTATACGCTTCTACAACAAACTACCAGAAGAAATCTTAAATATGAATGACAGAAAATTTAAGACCCACATTAAACAACAACTTTGTAAGAAAGCTTATTATAGGACAGTCGATTATCTAAATGACAAAGATGCCTGGTGTTAATGTTACTTCAGCCTCGCACAATCTTTACAAAATAATGTTATGTACAAACTTGATTCTAAATGATGTGTTGCGGAAGTTTGTTGCGCCGCTTCTTCTTCCCAGCTCTATATAACACCTTGGAGGCGGTGGTAGATAAAAAATTGACGTTGTATAAATGTACCTAGTGTACTTACATGCAATAAAATACTTTTGAATTTAAATTTGAAAATTTGTGCTGGCTGCGAGGCTCTGGAACCAACTCCCAATCCATATAAGAAAGTCCCCCTCACTGGCATCCTTTAAAAATAAATTAAAAATGAACTCTGGGTTCAATATCGATGCTTTGAGCTAATAGGTATATATAGTTTATTTGGTATATTATTAACTATTTAGTAAATATATATTATGTATATTAAATATATATGTGTATTGTATATGTATTATATATGTACTTACTGTAGTAAATAAATAATCTGTGTAATAGTATGATCTATGTATTTGTACTGTATCATTTTGGTTTATGTATTTTTAGGGTAAGTTTACAGGTAGCTTATTCTCCTACTTTACTATCTAATTTTGGTACTAAACGCATTTAAGCTAATCCTTTCAGTAACTCTAAGGTTGACTGGACGAGATCCCCTAGTGCGATAAGTCCGCCTTTGTACTTAGTTTTATTCTTAACTGTCTGTATCTGTAAATTTTTAGTACAATAAAGTGTTTACATACATACACCTGCAGCTATACACAGTACACCTACCCCATTTTAAATTCCTTTTAACAAAACGGAAAACCCTAAGGTATAACACAGCCAGCTGTAGCTTTAAGAGGGAGTATGAACCATGAGGCAATTGTCTTAAGGTTAATGTTTCAATAAACAGCTCTATTCCCATGCCAGTGTTCGGAACTAGTGCCATTTTATTACTGTAATGCAGTTAAACCATTTGGCCGACTGGTGTCATAGCAGTCCCAGCACTGTCGTATTTAACAGGCCAGCGGCTCTCAACTTTACGGAACATGTCCCCCCTCTTATCTATAAGAGGCTTTTGACGGGAATATTGGTGACATTGCAATGTAGATCATTTTTTTTCACTACTTACCTACCGTTCAAAAATAAGATTTGCTTCTCTCATCCAAAACCACTTTACTGGATGGATTCGAATGGAGTTTTCATTGTTGGATAGCTTTCGGCAAGGTGTTTTAGACTTATTGAACTCGGGCAGGCCGCGGGCAACAAATAGTATTTATTTTCAACTAAATCTGACTACAAGTAAGAATTAAAAGCAATGCAACTATTACGCATATTATTTCTGTTTATAAGATGTCCCATAATAAGCCCAGCATTGCAAATTTACAAGGTGATACTATTGTTTTTACTTCAATTAATAGGTACGGTCGACCGCACGTCAGTGAAAAAAAACCGGTTTAAACTGGTCTCTTATAGTATTGAAACTCACTAATAGGGTAGGCCAGCTCAAGGTCAGAGTGTTTCAACTGTCGACTGTACCAAATAATACCTAGGTACCTAAGTTAGCGAGAAACCTCTATTTGACATATCTCAGAAAAAATATATGAGGTCTCAAAGAAGAGGGGTGATGTCACGAAAATAATTGAGAACCACTGTCGTGAACTACGAGCTATTTTATGTATCTCATCGGACTCTCGCCCGCCTAGTACTTGGTTTTACGACGGCATTTACTTCCGAAAACATGGCGGTCTATAGACGTTTATGTCACAAACTTCACCTAACTATTAATCCTCTACATAATAATTATCAATTTCTACTTAAAATTGTACAAATTATATGATTAGATAGAAAGCCCAAGTAAAAATAATTTCGTGGTTGGATAAGATGTTATCCAACCCCATGGTGGGGTGGCGGCAAATTGTGAAACCTACCTATTAGTATTAAAATACCGTATCAACAGCGAACTTTAATCAAATAATAATAAAAATTCATTGAATTTTCAACTTTCTTCTCATTGTGCGAATACCAAGAGCTCATTGACAACATAATGACAGATTGCCGCCTTGATATGACGACCGCTGCCTTTGGCCGCCAGGGAGTATAGGGTCTGTGGAAGAACCCCACACTGAGGCGGGCAAGATGCCAATTACAGGTCTCATCCCATATATGTTAATCCTAGATATAAGGTATCACTTACACCTAGTTTCATCAAAATCCGTTCAGCCAATATATGCAACAAACAAATATCCTTTTGCATTTATAATCTTGGTATGAACACGGGTCTAATACACGATTATTTTTTGCACGCCATTTCGAGCAGGTTGAACTTATAGTTAACTTAAACCGTATCAAATTTCACTAAAATCGTTTCAGTTATAATAATGACAAATGTATTTGTGAAGTTAAATAAATGAAAATGAAATAAGGTTAGTTTACGTTACGACACGTGGGGTTTTTAAATAACATTTTCCTAAATATAAAATTTTTAAAGTATCCTTAGCTCATTTTCTTTTTGACGTAATTGTAAACGTTAGATAAACACGCATTCACGATTGAATACGTAATAGTGGTAATGAAATCACTATGGACGTTACAAATTCATACCTCCAAAATTGTTCAAATTGAAACTTCACACTCGATTCTGTCAGCTGGGCACGAAACGTCATCGGTGGAAAATCAATGGAAACGTCATCGCTTTCTATCATGAAGCTGAAAGCCTTCATATAAAAAGCCCTCGAGTCCTGAATTCAGGGAGAATTGAAGCTTAACAAATAACTATTCTTCAGGTTTTCTATACTTACTCAATATTATATCGTTTTCTTTACTGTAAGTCGGCGATTAGTATATGGTGATCGAAGCTGTAAGTACTCAAAATAACTTAAGTCTAATTAATTAATTAATTAGTTAATTTCAAGTTCGTGGAACGATACAAGTAGAGACTGATGAAGACGAAATTTTACCCGAGGATAAAAATACGTAAAATAGATATAGTAAAGCAATACGTGATATAGATAGTATGTAAAGTGGCATTTTTTAAAACTTTGTACAAAATTACCACCTTTTGATAACTGTCATTCTAATTAAATTAAGGCATCATGTAACAGAGTACCTATTGCCGTTTTACATCCATAGCTGAAATAAGTGACGTTTTTCACGTCAATGATTGGGAAATTTTTGAATTATTTGTATACTTTCGGCTTATATATTACTAGCGTAAATTATTGTTGTATACTTAATTGGTATTGGTACTTAATCGGGGCTAAGTGAGCTTCTATAAACACGTAACCCGTTATTTTGTTTATAGGGGGAACGTTTTAATGCAAAAAACTACGCTGGGCTAAGTTGGGAAAGGTTATGTAACATTTTTACGTCAATGATTGGGAAATTTTAGAAATGTTGTATACTTAATTGGTATTGGTACTTAATTGGGTCTAAGTGAGCTTCTATAAACACGTAACCCGTTATTTTGTTTATAGGGGGAACGTTTTAATGCAAAAAACTACGCTGGGCTAAGTTGGGAAAGGTTATGTAACATTTTTACGTCAATGATTGGGAAATTTTAGAAATGTTGTATACTTAATTGGTATTGGTACTTAATTGGGTCTAAGTGAGCTTCTTTTAACACCTAACCCCGGATCCGATTTAATGTTATCAATCGGATTCGGGGTATTCCCAACTTAGCCCAGCTTAGTTTTTTGCAACAAACCTTTCCCCCTATAAATAAAGTAACGGATTAGATGTACATAGAAGCTCACTTAGCCCCAGAGCAGCGCTGAGCTAAAACACGATAGGTAATGAAGATAGTCACATGTAACAGTTTTTATTAGATAGTGCAAAGGCAGATGGGTATATTTGCCCTAGAGGACGACTACATATTTTACTGTACCTCTGTATTTTTCTACAAATTGATTTTTCAATACCAGTTCGCATACGTTATAGTCCGCAGTACGTATTTCAAAAGACTGACTCGTGACGCAGGTGTGACAGTAGGGAAGTCGGGAACTTATTAGGAGTAACCGAATTGGCATTTCCCTCAAATCAGAGGTAAAGAGGGACCTACATCGGCATGTGATCGATTGCTCCCACGTCTAGAGGGACGTGTAACTAGTGCTGCAAAATACACGAGTCCTCGAATCGTAATCGAATTTGAAGGAGCGTTCATAGGCTCGAAGTCTAGAGTCGAGTTGAGCACAAGCCTGCATATGGACTAAATGCGAAAAAAAATCAGTTTGGACAATCTGCGTATAGGATATTATGCGTCGAGACCTTTCTAACGTCGACTCGAGTCTTGGATAGGTTAACAGTTTACAAAACAATACTCAAGCACTTTTGTTCTCATTGTTCAGATATGACTTGTGGTAAAAAAGGACTTGAGTGCACAAATAAATCAAGTGCAGAAAAATAGTGGAGCTCTAATGAAAATCGAGTCCAGCTTCGACGTCAAGTCTCTAAAATTGAGTTCGAATTTATAAAAATAGGACTCGAGTACTCGAGGCTTTTGAAACACTGTACATACGTGTAACAGGTTGTTTATTGAATTCTCTTTTTTAGGATATACCTACTTTTTTTTTCAGAATAGGTAGGCTTTGTTGATTTGTTTTTGGTCTTGTTGGGTTCTGTTACAAAAGCATTTATAAAAGGTCTATAGCCTGGAGAGTGTTATACGTATGTATGAAGTCTATATTATCTTCTTTAGATAATGTTCTTGGGAGTTTGCATGGTTTGCAAAAGGTTTGTGTTTTATTGGGAACAAGCAACTTTCTACAGTCGCCGTCTATTTTTGCTCGTACAAGTAACAATTGTCAATGACTCAGACTGATTATCTAGTAGATAATTATATAATAACCAATGAGTTGTACGATATCTCTTAAACAGATAAGTCCTACATATTGTTTTTCATTTAGTATTAAAAAGAATTAGTCAATTTAATTCAAATTAATTGCAATTTTAATCAGTTTTATTGTTTTAATTGTTGGCTAATGCTCGCGGTATGTAAGGAAAATAATGCTTAATATTGTGAATGTAGGTAGCTGTCATTTTGTTATTCTTTTAATACCTAGGTACCTATATGGAATTTTAGTTTGGTAGTGATTGATTCAAGTGAATTGTACAGGGTGGGGCAAAAGTAATGCCACTATTTGATTCATCTTTTCTAAATTAGAAAACTAGAATTAGTTTTTTATATGCATATTTGTGCCATGAAATTTCGTCTCATTAGGATTTGAATATGATATCTCTTAAATGGTGACCTCTAGAGTTGATGCACATTTGAGCCTATTTATGACATTTTCCATAACTTGCTTAACACTTCCTGCGATATGTTCCTTATTTCTTGATGAATGTTATCTTTTAGGGCTGCGAGAGTCTGTGGCTTGTTCACATACACCAGAGATTTCAAATAACCCCAAAGAAAGAAGTCTGGACAGGTGAGATCGGGCGATCTTGCAGGCAAAGGCAAATCGCCAAAACGAGAGATAGCACGGCCTAGAAAAGCGTACCTCACTAAGTCCATAGTGTCGCGCGCTGTTCTTGGGGAGTAAAATGGTCCATGTTAATTTTTAGTGAATTTTACATTTGTTTACTACACAATTTTCAATATCAGAATGAAATTAGATGTCATATAAAAAAATATCAGTAATTTCTATATTGTCATTAGTTTTGCCCCACCCGTTATTTGCATAAGTGGCTGGCGCCATTGCTTTGTTATGACTGTTTACTTACCTACTACAAAAATGTTATTAGTAAATGATAATGTTTTAAATACTTTCATGTTTATATTTAATTTTTATGTCGATCACTCAACTACCGAGCAGTTTTGCATATCATTCATATTTTGTTAATTCTGTTATGTAATGAGTAGATATTGTAAAAACCTACAATGATAATTTAAATTTAATATTTGACAATGAACGTCCAGCAAAAATTAGAGTTTAATAGGTATTCACCGTAAAATATATACAGGGTGATGAAAGGTGAAATGTATAAGGCTAAAAGAAGCTCCGTTCATTCCCGCTTACCTCACAAAGGATCAAATCTATGCTAAATACTCTTTCTGTTCGAATAATGATTATTGTGGCATACTGACACATAATAAATAGTCGGAGTGACTCGCCCGCTACTCGCATTGCATCGAGTAATTATCATAACTGGCAACATAGCCGCAGTGTACTATTTATGCTAGGCATAGAACTAGTATCCCATAGAACCCCACTCAGCGTATAGCATGAAATAGCATTAGTCTTTTACCCCAATAATTTGAGAAGACGCTTCTTATATGGCGGGGTCAAACTGAACAAACACTAGATAGTGTGTTTTAGGCGGGCTGTCGTTCGTTGACAGTTATGGTTTGTTGTTGGGATGCAGTTCAACGGCTTCAAAAAATTCACATACGTAGAAAGAGATAGAAGATATTATATCTGTCTAGCTTACTCTTACCACTTTTGTAACAATTGTGCCCTCTCTGATTTTTTTTTGTTATTTTAGTGCGTCCTCTATTGCTTTCTCTCTTTACGATGCTGGGGCATTGGCTCTCCGGTGAAGTTGTGACGGCTGTTGAAGCCAACAGTATAGTCAGTCCTAATAATAAAAAAATAACAAAAAAAATTACCACTGGAGTGGTGCTACGACCGACACCGCGCTGAGCGGTTGAGTTATTACAAACCCATAACTAAATATCATATCATTTATGAGCCCCTATCCACAATAATGATGAGAAATTAAATCTAGAAAGACGGACATTGGCTACTTTTACTCCGGAATTGTTTCAAACAAGAGCGCAAAAAGTGACTTGTTGAGCACTCCTTGTACAACTACAGAGAATAATTATAAAGTAGGTATTAAAATTAAAATGAAAAAAACTGTAGTTGTTATTTAAATAAAAATTCAACGAATACATTTTGTAATGGTATGCACATAAAGGTACAGTCAGCGTAAAAAGTACCTGTCATAAAATTACTGTTCTAAATTTCACAATTATGCGGACATTTTAAAACATTGTTTTTCATAATTTCATTTTGTACAGACATTTCTTGTACCTAAAATTATTCAACATCAGTGGATAGTAATTGCATGAATACTTTACGTACAAGTAGCTTCCCCAAAACAATGACACTGTCCTAAATAATTATATCCATCGGTTCCAATTAGCAAAGGTCTTTTGTCTCGACATCAAAGTTTCAATTGTTTCGGGATGCCACTGTGTTCTGTTCTGTACAATCCATCATTCGAAGCTTCAATGAATTGCTACGAAGGGTATTTTGTTTCATTGAATTATATTGAATTTTACACGTGTTCTTTGTATCTTTAAATTGTACATTTTATTTGGCTACGGCACTGCAATCAGTAGTTCATAGCAAATCTACCTAAAACAATAATAATTAGGTAGGGGAACTATCTAACTAATTTGAACGATAAATACATTTTTTAAAATTAATGGGCTAAGTACGTTTATTACGTACTTGTGGAGGGTGCGGACGGCATGCCTAGGGATCCTGTATAGGGAATGTTCTACAGCCACGAATTCGTGTCGTCGCCGGGATGCTGGATAGAAACATATGTCCAAGATCAAATGGCTTATAGGGTAAAACTCGGTAATACGCCCCACTTGACAAAACGCCCCACTCACCTAGCACGCACGCTAATAAAGCTACGCAGCATACGAATAGAAAAGCAAGTAGCCATAAGTGTGCTGCGCATCTTTGTTAGTGTGCGTGCTAGTTGAGAGGGGCGTTTTGTCAAGTGGGGTGTATTACCGAGTTTTACCCTATAATGATGCACGAGTGTCCAGTTGGTGAATAACCACTACTTATTCTTAGACACCCCTGTATTGCCAATACAGACTTTGTTCTGTTTGACACGAGCTACAATCTCGCAAACCGGTTAGAGTCGGTTTGCCATTAAGATAAATAAAACCGATTGCGCTCTATTTAAGTAGTTACTTAACAAACTGATTAGGTAAAAATATTTATGTTGGTGGGTGTGACACGGTACTAATAACAATCGCATTTGGGTAAATATGTCAAGAATGTTCTAGATTTTTAAAATAAAATTTTAATAAAAATTTAGCTCGGATTAGGTAAAATCTGTATTTAACATTGCATAGTCGAAAGGTGAAAAAATCGGCAAAAACCCTTTGTTTTTAATTTATATAAATACATACACGCTTCACGCTATGTCCCTGACGGGCTAGGGAGAAAGGACGGAGCGGCAAGTATCGCGATTCTGACACACCTCTTTCGTTCGCTTCGCTCAGTCTCATTCACTTCACCCACTCTCGCCGCGGGACGTTAATGCTGTTTACGTGTCCGTCTGTAAGCACCAGGTTTTTTATATAATTAAATGAAAAAAAAATAATTAGCCAGTTATATCAAAACACAGATTTCATTGTTTCTGAAATCTGTGATCTATGTCATTTACGGTTTAAAATGTTAAAATTGTTTCCCTACTTGCGACTATTAATGTCTTTTTGATTAAGAGATGCTCGCATGTCTAGAAATTTCCTATCACACAGTATATAAATGCATCTCAAATAGGTACCATTAGACCCTCGATAGAACAGACACGTACCAAACAAATGCTGTTGCAAGTCATAAACTATTATTAATAAATACCTATACACAGATAAACTATCTCCTAGACTGGTTTGCACTGACTTTTGGCACTTCGCTTCTGACCTTTCAACTAAACAATTGTCAACAATTAAATTGTCAGTCGGGGAGTGGATGATTTTTCACTGTTTACAAATATAACGGATGACTTGCTAACCCAGATATCAGCAACGTTTAAATTGGTAAACTATTCAGTTATGAAAGGTTATTCTGGTCATTGCCAAGGCTATGCTGTACCTATATACCTATTAAAAACCTCCAATGTTTACAAACTTAATTTGCTTGTTGGTAAACAAGTTAAAACATAGGCGAGTGCCTTGAGCCAACTAAAAACTGAAGTTGGTGATAGATTTGCTGCTTAAAAAATTGTAAACAAAAGACGATCGGCTTGAACCAGTATATTCGGTGTGTTTTGTTCATACATCAATAATATTATTCAGGTTTTTATGAGACTGTACCTATGTCTTTGTTAATCAGATTTTGGGCAATTGTCACTATACAATACAGGCCCTCTAGAAGAAAATGTTCGTAAAAGAATCACTTATTAGTCGATCAGGCGTAATTGGCGTAAATAAACGACAATTAAATATCTAAACAAATAAACATTCATGGTTTCGTGTTTACGAGAAAGACATTCATCGAATTCGTAAAAATTAACATTACGAAAAATAACTTAACACCAAGATCGAGAATATGAATCAGAACTTGTCAAGTCCTTGATTGATGTTTTTATGCGTCTAGAAATGAAGTGCAATATAGGTACCTACCTATAATAACAATATAAAAAAAATTGTCACCGCTGCGCTGCCCTCTACAATAGGTACTATTTAAAATGACCATTCTATTTTAACAAATTTACTTGTGTTTATTTTTAGTCATTTAATAAATTTTCCGACCACGCGTTCGTTTATAAATCTGAATAGTTCGACGTTTTTTCGCGTTTCAAGGTTTTTATTCTTATTGTTATTATTCTCTATATAAAAGGTAACAATTTTTAACTTAAGAGATTTTTTCCAGTTGCGTGCGAGATGTGAAAATCAATGGGTTAGTAACAAACAAATTGACTTCGTTTTTGATGTTTTTTCTGTGGTTTTGTAAAGGTCAAAGACACAGAAGCCTTCCAACTGTTTATATACGGATATTCGAAACAGTAGTAAAACACAGCAACAACTTTAGATTTGCAAATATTATGACCAGAAATAGTTAGGTATTTGTTACTTTCTAGCACATCAACTCTGCACAAAAAGTAACATTCTACTTCATTGATCAAATAGGTAAAAAAATATAACTAGCATTGGATATGATTATTAAACATTAGGGCAATAAGCAACTAGGACAACTGGAACTAGAATAGGGGTGACTTCTTTACTGCCGAAACATGATAGATCTAGAAGACCACATGGAGAAGAATCCTCAGGATACAGCCAAGGCAGCCGAAAATAAGTCATGGAGCGATCTACAACCATTGATAAAATCCAGGGTAAGGGTAAGGGAACTTAACTCGATGGGCAAAACAAGAGGAGGAGAAAGAAGAAGGTAAGAAGCATTAAGACAACATAACTTATATAACGACAATCAAATTCATGCAACCATTAATCAAAATTCTGTAACAAGTCCATTGGACATGACTAAAATTATAATTTAAGAAACCCATTAGGTACCTTAAGTTATGTCGGAAACTCATACATAAAGATTATCGAGATTTCAACTAGAAGTATATCGTGACAAGTATCCAGCAGTGGACATGAACCAGGCTGAGTCCTGTTAGTTAGACAGATATAAATATTTGCCAATCAGGTGGGTGGTTAGGAACATTTATTCCTAACTGCCCACCCAGGTGGAGAAGGTGGGTGGTTAGGAACATGTTCCTAACTGCCCACCCAGGTGGACAGCTCAGGTGGGCAGTTAGGAAGCCGGGAACGTTGTATACCTACAATAATTGTGAATGAAAAGTAAAGATTAGATGTGCCTTTAACCGGTGAGTACTCGAACCCACACAAATTGATAAAATCGGGATACTGTGTTATGTAATTATGATCTGATTCACTTGGTTCACGTGTACTTAAAACTATATAAAAGCGTGGACGGGATCGATCAGTAATCAGTTCTGGCGTGCGCTATTAGCATCTCGCTCGTGAGACATTCATCTAAGTCATTCAGTCGGACGCATTGATTGTACTATTCTGACAAAATGATCGAGAAGAAGTTACCAGCTTTCACAGAGCTCAGTGAGTTTGGCAGCAATAGCGTAAGTTCTTTAAAGAATACCTATTTTATCAAAATCAAATAATATAAATTTATATAATTTAATATACAGAAGTAGATCGTATAAACTTAATTATAAGTTAATTCTAGTTGCAACTTTAATTTTCTACTTGACCAATGAAGACGATTATAATAATGTCTAAGACTAAAGCGTCTTTAATTGCTTTTTATTTTTATTTTTCTCCTACGAATAATTAGATTATATATTATCAACATCATCATCAACAGCCTATTAATCTCCCCACTGCTGGGGCTCAGGCCTACCCTCTCAAATGAGGGCGTGCGGGCTATAGTCCACCACGCTAGCCCAGTGCGGATTGGTGGACTTCACATGCGCCTAAGAATTTCTTCTTCGGCGTATGCATGTTTCCTCACGATGTTTTCCTTCACCGTTTGAGAGCAGTCAGTACATATACTTAAGTTTCGAGAAAAAACCCATTGGTACATGGCCCAACCGGGGATCGAACCTCGGACCTTTCGATATCATATGTCGCGTCTTATCCCCGAGGCCACTGACGCTCTATTATTGATTATATATAAATTAATGTAACCTTAGCCTAAAACATGCATCTGTCTGTATTTCTTCGGAGTATATGGTAAAAAACAACGTTTTGAGTGAACAATGCCATTCAAATCAAAACGGTAGGCATAATTTTGAATGAAGAAATTTACTGATCCAATTCGTGATGCAACTAGACATAGAATAAAAATGTCAAATAAAGTTTAAAGTGTAGATAGAGCTATTAAGTAATTACAAATTATTTTTATTATTATTATTATTATTTTATTTAAATGGAAAGGCAGCTAAAACTGATGCTTCCATATCAGCAGACAACTTGCTTTCATTATTTATATTAATTTATTGCGTCTTTTTAGATTTGAGGAAGTTGTCTAGTCTGTTCTTGAACATGTTTACGGAAGTGGCAGATACAACAGATTCTGGCAGATTATTCCATTTGGATGCAACCCTGTTGCTTAGAAAATTTCTGTAGGGGTTCAGCTGTGCATTGGCTCTTTGTATTCTCAAGTTGTACCCTCTCAGTCTCTCTATGGGGTTAGGGTTAAATATGTTCCTTATGACAGTATAAATTAGCAAAAAATTTCGCCAGAGAAAATCTAAAGTAAATTATATGTATAACTGTTTTGTTCCAGGCCGGTGGCAAAGTTATGTTTGCTACGGATGATTTCTTCGCTCCCTGCGAAAACATGCTATCTGACTCAGAGCCGGTGTTCATCGCAGATAAATATACAGAGTTCGGAAAATGGATGGACGGTTGGGAGACCAGAAGGAAGAGGGTCACCGGCCATGATTGGTGCATACTGAAACTTGCAACGAAATGCTACATTCGAGGTCAGTAAACATGTAAATTCGTTTTTAAATGTTGAAATATTAAATTATTTTTAATTTAATTGATTTTACTAATCAATGTGTTCAGTTATAATTTGCATATAACCTCTTAAAGTATCGTATCTGTATCTAGTAATATTAAGTGTTCTTGGCGCTAGCTCTCAAATACGGTCGAGTTATATAGAAAAAGTTTCCCGCAAAAAGCAACAGTTTGTTTTATATTACTTTGTGTTTCCACAGGTTTGCTTGTAGATACAGCCTTTTTCACCGGAAACTACGCTCCAAAATACTCAATACAAGCAGCTTGCCTTACACCTGAAGGTTTGTATTTTAAATTTATTTTTAGCTTTAAAACTTCAGAGCAATAAGAAATGGGTCACCCTTAAATTATTTATTACACAATTACCTATATTAATATATAAAACAAAGTCGTGTTAGTTAGACCACTTATAACCGAAGAACGGCTGAACGGATTTTGATGAAACTTGGTACAGGGATAGCTTATACCCTGGAATAACATATAGGCTACTTTTTACCGGGGTAAACGGTTCCTACGGGAAAAACTTATTTCACGCGGGCGAAGCCGCGGGGCAACAGCTAGTAATATAATATTGTATAAACTTAAATCCTATAAATATTATCAGCTATCATATGGGAAAAATTTGACACAGAATTTTCTTGCAGAGGAGGAATTAATACCAGAAAGAGACTCAATAATGGGGTCTGCTTGCAGCGCGTGTGACTTGGACCAGATCAAACAACTAAAATCTGAGAAGTGGGACGAAATTGTACCTGTAACTGCTCTGCTGCCAGGATATGAAGATACCAGACTAAATTTTCAAAAGGTAATAAATACTTAAGAAACTATAATCATAATAATATTGAAAGTGGTATTGTCACTTGATAAATTAAGATTTATCTAATGTCTGCTATACAAATAACAATGTTACAAAACAGGAAATTATTGATTTAAAAAACCTCAGTATTCAACGTACGATACAATGTTCGAGGTAAAATAATAATACAAACAAACAGATACAGTGAAAAGTAAAGTACAAAATATACCACAGTAACTAGTACCTATTGTATATTCGTTTTTAGAGTGAAGTTAATAATACGTTATATGATTTGATATCGCTCATGTTCCAATTAGCTAGCTTTCAAAACTACATACCTATGTATACGGTAACATACGAGTAGTAACAAATTAGGTAAGGCTTCGTTCCAATCCGTACGAAACCCTTCGTCGTAAAATGTTAATTAAAATGTTTATAAAAATTATTTAGGTACTCTACTTTGACACTAAAATGACAGATTTCTATAATCAAATTTTTTGCCTTTCTATAAAAGGAAAGGTATATAATTTTTATTTATTTTGAAAAATTGGTCTGTATGTAATAATGTTTAATTATTTTGATCGGTTTATCATAATTTTTTCGCAGGTCGTCAGCGATGAAGCCTGGACTCACATTCGCGTGAACATTTACCCCGATGGAGGCATAGCGAGACTCAGGGTGTTCGGAGAAGCAAGACCAGAGGCACCACCAGCTGATCAGATTATCGACTTGGTATCTTTGCTGAGCGGTGGCACTTGCCAAGGTCAGTTGATATTTGAGGAAACGTAGTACAAACTAATTTCAACAATTTGCAATTACTTATTCACAAAAAAATTCTGTGGTGTAACACTATTGATTTTAAAAACTTCTAGCATACATACAGTCAGAAACTACAGGCTTTAAACTAACTTTACGATGGTTTCCAACGGATTCATAATGATGAGAACTTTCCTTGTTGACTCAACAAAGAACAGGCACTACGTATTAACTCGCGCCCTCGGTACTAGGTTCTAGGTACTTTTGAGCAGGTTTTGCAGCTTAATAATCAAGCTATCCGCGCAACTTTGGCGCGAGAGAACCTCGCTACCTGTATCCTCAATTTATACATTGTTTTTGCTTTTAACAGCTTTGATAACTCTGCTACCGTTTAGGTACTTAATTCGTTAAAACTATTGCTACTCGGCTCTCTATTCTTCTAAATGCAACATTTTTATTAGGGAGGCACAAAAAACTGATATAAAACATTATGATAAAAAATACAAAATACAAATACTACGTGTCAAAGAGACCGCCCCGGGTCTGACCTTATTTCTTAATATTCTTCTAAATTGATGATTCATGCTCAGTAACATACTCAGAAAAACCATTTTTTTAACATTAAAAAATTCTTTATCCTAATTTTCACAGTAATGATGTTTCACTTTATCTTCATAAATTGTTTTTATAGGCTACTCAAATGCCCACTACGGCCACCCCCGGAACGTGATAAAGCCTTGCAAGAGCAAGACTATGGCAGATGGTTGGGAGACGGCCAGGAGGCTTGACAGGCCTGAAGTGATTGAAGCCAACGACGATGGTACTTTGAAACTACCAGGTGAGGTTTTTCACAGAATATAGTTAAACGTGACAACAATAAAATTGTAGAAGTAATTAAAGTAACTTTTGCATGATGATGATTCAGAATCAGAAGAAAGTAATAAAATAGTTATTTTAACAGTTATTTGTTTTGAAAAATTAACTCTTTTAGAGACGTGATAGTCTAATTTGATACTTAGAGGAAAATAGTTAATGTTATTTTCAATGTTAACTATAACACAGTTACAGTTTAATGTCAATGAACAAACAACGATTAACAATTAACTCTTTTAGAGGTGTGATAGTCTAATTTGATACTTAGAGGAAAACAGTGAATGTTATTTTCGATGTAAACTATAACACAGTGACAGTTTAATGTCAATGAACAAACAACAATTAACAATTAACTCTTTTAGAGATGTGATATTCTAATTTGATACTTAGAGGAAAATAGTGAATGTTATTTTCGATGTAAACTATAACACAGTTAATGTTTCAGGTCAAGAATGGGCTGTCTTCAAATTGGGATTCCCTGGTCTGATAAAGAAGATCTGCGTAGATACAGCTCATTTTAAAGGGAACTTCCCAGACTTTATCAAGATTGAGGGCGCCACATTGGACTGTGTCGAATGGACTCCAGAATCGAGGCATAACATCTGGCGTGAAATTTTGAAACCCAGTAAGGTAAGCAGGGCTTTAAGAAGATTGATTTGAGAAGATTAGTTTTGCTCCAGACACTTTAAAAAAATGATGTCTTTCACTGAGAAGCGGTAAAACTAATGCAAAAGACAAGGTGGGTATATAATATAGCCTCAAACGATGATTGGTATGTCAGAATTAGATATCTCTAAATCGTAATGAAGTTTCATCGAAGTCACGATCCGTCTATAGTCGTCAGTCTCAAACTTTACGGACTACAACGACTTAGGCCTTGTCCAGAAGGGACGAATTCGTCGCGAAACGTTACGCGCGAATTCGTCCTTTTTGGGCAAGGCCGTATGTTATGTATGTCTATTACTATTTATTGTAACAATATTTTCTTTGTTTCAGATGTCAGCTCACAGCGAGCACTGGTACGACTGTAACTCCGATGTAATTACTCACATTCGCGTGACAATGGCGCCAGATGGGGGCGTAAGCCGAATAAGGACGTTCGGCTTCGCGGAAACGAGAATAATTTAGAGGCTCTATCGATTTTTCTTGGAATTTGTCAGGAAACGTCTGTCAAGTAACTCTGACACATTGTCATGTCAGTACCTGATTGAATAAAAGAATGAAGAATGTAATGAGGTATGAACGAATGAGTGATAATTGTGAGAAGTTTTCTGACACTTTATGTTAGTACTTGACTGAATGAAGAATGAAGAATTGAATGAGGTATGAACGAATGAGTGGTAATTGTGAGAAGTAAGGCTGACACTATGATTGAATGAAGAATGAATAATTTAATAAGGTATGAACTAATGAGTGGTAATTGTAGATTGATTGAAAATCGATACTAATCAATGATTAATGAGGCTTAGGTATTTAATTGTGGATAAAAAAGATGTGGAAAACGGTGAAGTTTTACTTATAATTGTGAACGTTTCAAAGTAAAACTGTTATAACCACTACTCCACCAATGAGGACTTTCTACGTTTCTATGTCTGATATAACTTCTAACTAGGTTAAGTTTAAACTAAAGCGAATGTAAATTTGATGTATAAAAAGTAACAATTTATTAATTGTAATTTTACATATTTATATAGCTTTATTTTATGAAGTGCTGAGGTTATTTTGTGATAATGATAAACTAAAGATGAACAAGTATTATTATTAATAAACTATTTTCAACAATAAACCTGTCTATCAATTAAACTAACTGATTCTTAAAGTACAACCTAAGACTACGTATAAGATTTAAAAGAAAATCAAGTCACCATAATAGAACCACCGAAGACCAAGATGATCACCCCACACAGAACGTAATGGAAACTAAGGGAATGACCATCAATCACCAGCCCATCACACCACCGCTCATCCTAAGCATCGATACCATTCTACACCGCATTTCCTATACAGGCTGAACAGTCGGCTGATTGTGGTCCACCGGTTGCGGCTAGTGGGCTTCCTTTCCCATCCCAGAGCGTGTCTCTCCTAAACAACTGTATTCCCTGGTAAACCCTAGGACGTATCTTCGTTCTTATACCTAAAAACATAAGTGCCAACATGGATTCGAGGATGAGGCAGGTTGCATCCGGCTTGATCGGATCAGGTGTTGACCTGGCTGTGTGGTACCTCTTATCTTATTTTAAATGCATACCAAAATATGAACATCAAGCACGACAGGCTAAGATTAGACAAGGCGCAGGTTTAAAGTCAGGTTTCTTTAAAACTTATAAAAATCTATTTTGCACTATGCCATCCTTACTTCAAGCAAATTTATAGTCTGCATTTAGTAGACAACGTAGTTATGCAACGACAATGTAGGTATATAAAACAGAGTAACATTTACTAACGACTATACCTTTATAATACTCCACCGTCTAAAATAATTTTTGTTTAAATAATAAAGCTCATATTTCAGCGGGTCAGTGGAATGTGTGAAAATGTAATTTCGAGCTCTCGACGGTCTGGCACTTGGGGGTGAGAAGTGGGAAGCAAAGTTCACGTTTCCGGGTGTTTGCAGGTAATAACGACACGCTATTTGAATAAAGAACAATTTTGTTCAAACACTAGCTGTTGCCCGCGAATTCGCCTCACAGTTTGACGCAAAACTTTAAAAAAACAAGTCTGCATAGTATTACACGTTGCATTTATTCATATTCATTTATTTGTACTAATCATACTCGTCAATACTGAGATATGCGCGGGGTTCCGTCAATTAACATTTTTCATCATCAACATCAGCCGACACTAGTCGACTGCTGGACATAGACCTCCCCCAAGGCGCGCCACTGAGTCCAATCTTCGGCTCTCCCCATCCAGTCACTGCCAGCCCCCTTACGCAGGTCGTCGCTCCATCTAGCCGGGGGGCGTCCCACACTACGCTTGTCTAGCCGTGGTCTCCACTCGAGAACTCGTCTACCCCAGCGGTTATCGGTTCTCCGTCAGATGTGACCAGCCCACTGCCACTTCAACATCCAATTCTGCAACTTCAATATTCATGCCATGGTGGGATTCCCACCCACCGCATGGAATATTTTAACTCCACATTTAGCGCTCACAGGCTACAATATAGCATTCGATAACCTATACGACACTATCTGGACTAGTGATGGGCACGTGTCAATTATTCACAGATAACGGCAGTAAATTTGACTTATGACTTTAGTTATCTGCCGGGATCCAGTTGGATCCGACTCGCCCAGTGCTACTAGAAATCGAGGTTACGGAACGTTCCGTAGAATGAATAAAATTTTCCCACAATTCAATGCGCGTCTTTAGTAATGATAATAATTATGAAGAGGGAAGATTTATTGAATTGCGGACACAACAAGTACAGCTTATTTATAGACGTCCAGTCTCTGCAAGTGAGAAAGTTATATCACTATGACAGCCTCACAAGTAAGAAAGAGAAAATGAACACAAGGTAATTCTAACCTGTTTTGAATGACAGGTCGTCACACACATGGTACGAACTCTCGCAGTATTTTGAAGAAATATGTTATTTTCAATAATAATTCATGTTATGTTGTATGTAGGTAACCAGATTTATGCCAATTCCATCAATAACCTTCCACTAGTGGGAAAAAACTGATAGTTCTAGACTTATTATTCACATCAATACGAGTCTCGAAGTTTATCTTGTGGAGTATTATCTATACGCTTCGCTTTCCGAACCGTGATCCAAACTTACATACTACAAAAGGTCTCTAAAGCAAAAGTCGTAGATCACAAGTTGTTAATTCTTCCATCGAAAGTTTGTCATGAAGTCTCTCTGGTAGGTATATCATACTCGTATGTTTCTAATTTATGACCAAAACTTTACCGCCGGTCCTTTCAAACCTATTTCGTATAATATTTGTAATTAATTAGTCACACAAAGTCGTTATTAGGCTTCGGCAATATTGTATTGTGATATGTTAATTGAAACAGAGTAGGTGTAGCTTGTATCAATTAATTGAATACGTTATACAATCGATACATAATATTTGTTTAGTCTGATGAAATATCATTCTCATTACTGAAAGTTGAAACTTTGAGGGTTATGGAAGGACGCTTTGTAGGTACAGTCTAATTCTGAAGTGGTTCGTCACCTTTAGGACGACGTAGGCTTTGTAGTGTCTATAACATTTTGACTAATCAAAACCATCGATGAAACCGTCAACTGTATCATAAGTTTTTAAATGGTTGTTTTGCTGCCAATGCCGTCTTCTATCGGAGGTTGGAGATCTTAATAAAAGGTAAAACTCGGTAATACGCCCCACTTGACAAAACGCCCCACTCACCTAGCACGCGCAACAAAACGCAGCACACGAATAGAAACGCAAGTAGCAATACAACGTAGTAGACAACTAAGTAGTGTAAGCTTTGTAAGAGACGGAAAATATACACTAACACTTATATTTTATTCTAGGAATGGGCACTAGATCTTGATTGCCGTCAAAACAAGAAAGCTCCAGTATATAATAATAGCTTCTTTGAAACTTATAGAAGGAGGCCAACATGGCTCAAATATTTGCTCCAATAGTTGACTGTTTCGAGTTGCAGTTTCTATGTGGGGTAAAACTCGGTAATACGCCCCACTTGACAAAACGCCCCACCCCTCCACCACCACTACACTACACCATACACTAACTAAGCTACGCAGCACACGAATAGAAACGCAAGTAGCAATACAACGTAGTAGACAACTTTTCGGCGACTGATGGCTACTTGCGTTTCTATTCGTGTGCTGCGTAGCTTAGTTAGTGTATGGTGTAGTGTAGTGGTGGTGGAGGGGTGGGGCGTTTTGTCAAGTGGGGCGTATTACCGAGTTTTACCCCACATAGAAACTGCAACTCGAAACAGCCAACTATTGGAGCAAATATTTGAGCCATGTTGGCCTCCTTCTATAAGTTTCAAAGAAGCTATTATTATATACTGGAGCTTTCTTGTTTTGACGGCAATCAAGATCTAGTGCCCATTCCTAGAATAAAATATAAGTGTTAGTGTATATTTTCCGTCTCTTGCAAAGCTTACACGGTTTAAATCTATTTTTGACGTATCACTTTCTGCCCCTACCGTACCCCTTTAATCTTAAAGTCTACCGTCTACAGAAATGCATGCATTTCTAAGGTGTGTTTTGAATTATAGAAGAGTGTAAATTATGAGACCTACACTACTTTGGCCTTCACACTAAGATTGCCTGAGTTGTTGTGCCGAAAATATTCCTGTGACCTCTTTAATGAAATAATTATTACTAATTTTAGTCTTATTCATTATCAAGACACGCATCGACTTGTGGAAATATTTTATGTTATGTGTCTACGTAGGTATTAGAAGAATCAGGTCGGTAGTCCTAATTGTACAACGCATGTACCCGACCATCGCGCGAATTAGCGATGCGATCATCGCACATTTCGTAGTAAAATTGATGTAATCACGCAAATGTTAATTAGGACACCTGTCAAGCTCAGATCAGGAGTTCTTGATCTGAGCCTGTTAGTATGTTTGATCGCGCGCTCGTACGATCAAACGTTCGCGCGAATCGCGCAATCGCGATGTATTAAAACGACGCCTTAGTTTTTTTTATGTATACAGGAAAAATAGTTTGTAATTTGACCAGAATATTGGGTTGCTGTCACGTTGCGGCATTATGATTTGAATATACAGTTACCTACCTATTTATTTAAATAAACGGCTGTAAATATTTACAATTCACTTTCGGTGTCACTCCAAGGGTTTATCGATGAACCGTCGCCGCATTAGAAAAGCCAATTTATACGGAATATTTCAAAGTAAATAGCAGCAGTTTGACAAGGGTGTGACGTAGGGCTCGAGTGGCAATTATTCGGGCATATCAAACTATGACGTCACACCTGCCGGAACCCGTTATCTATTTATAATGGGAAATAAGGTGAATATGCCGCGGAGAAATGTTGGGGAATACTGATTGCGTAAAGTGTTTGAATTATTTATTGTTACGCATTTATTTATGAACTGGAAGAGGAAGAATAGAGAAGAACGGTGACGGGCACTTGTAGTGCCCCTTCCTAAAATCTAGGTTAGACTAATTTTGTCAATAATTAATTGTGGTAGAGATAACGGTTGTTATGACTTATTTCTTTAAAATTTCTTTCTTTCTTCTTCTATTTATTTCTTTCTTCATAAGACAAATGAGTGTACAACAACATTGTCAGTTGGAGATCGCAGGATCACGAATTAGAGGACTTCACATAAAGTCTTAGAAATTCTTTGCATTGTTTAGTGAGTCGGTAACACTCATAAAAAACGTCTTGAAAGATTTAAGATGGCGTTTTGCTGGTATTTTTTATCACTCCTTTCCACATTTACGGAAACATAATGGGATAATACTACCATAATGTACAGTAGCCTGCTAGTCTTGGTGTTGTCGTCAGGTCTGTGCGTCAACTAGATAGGCTATTGTGCATGAGAAGAGGAAATGACTGTAAGTCTAAGAACCTAAATCCCTATGAACCAAGCGTCCCTATAGCCCTACAGCACTAACCTAACATATAAATAGACAATAAATAAATAAATAATTCGGGAAGCCTGTTGCCGTGCGACCTAAGAGATTTTAGCTGCATGGATAATACAATGAGGATACACATATATAAAAGTTTACCATTCACATAATTATTTACTAAGACTTTAGTCAGAAGGCTAAACATTTTTTTAAAGAAATCTTTTAACATTGGGAATATAAGGAATGTACAGCGACCGTGGCAGTTCTTCTTACCACTATATACAGACTAACAATACTCATAGGTAGATAGATGTTTGAGAGGTCAAAATATTTTTGTTATAAGCCTAAACCCCAAACGAGGAAGATTTTAGGAATTACATAAAAGTATTTTATAACTCCACTTTTGGCTCAGCCTTGTTCGCTTAAAAATAACGACGTATTCTAGCTCTAAAATGTTGAGAATTTATAAATATCACATAGATAGTCGTCATGGCGAGCATAGTGGAGATCATAACATCATGATGAGAACAATAATAATAAAAAATAAAAAATCTTTATTGATAATTACGTTTGTAAGTATGACAATGCGGCCCTGGCTCCTAAAATAGGAAGTCCCGCGTGTCAGGAGCCAGTTGAATGAATGAATGGTTCAATATTCCAATGTCCAACCTGAAAAATGTCCAACCTGAAAAATGTCCAATCTGAAAAATAAATAAATAGCGGTTTTTAAGGTTCTGTGGTGTAAAATGTTTCAGATTAGACATTTTTCAGGTTGGGCATTTTTCAGGTTAGACATTTTTCAGGTTGGACATTTTTCAACGGTTGGACATTTTTCAGATTGGACATTATTATCGTAAATCATTGTATCCGATACAGGGTGGAATGTAGGTTGCACCTACAAAGGAACCGAACTACCGAGACTAGACGTATGAAACACCGTCTCGGCCGCAGACTAAACATTGATGTAAATAGGTAAGGTAAGTATAATAATATAATGCACGACGACCTTTATTTCCCGTAAACATCAGGATTATTTTCGCGCTATCCCCGGGGTCGGGGAGCGCCGCGCCGCCGACGGCAACCGACAACTATGCCGACAGATGGAGCTAAGTTTTTACACTGACGGCCAGTGAAACTGGTACAGCGAGTGTTTGATTGTATTGTTTTGTTTTAATATGATTTATTTCTTGAATACAATAGGTTGGTACATGCTTAAATAATAAAATTAATTTGAATCAATTTGATACACTTAATCTAAGCGGATTAATCATATAATTAGATTAATATTACAGCGCTTGAATGGGAGGTACTCTAGTCCCCAAACTAGGATTCCCTGTGTTTGAGGAATTTGTATTGTATTGTTTTAATATGTTGTCGATTGGGTTAGCCCTGTAATGACACCATGAATTGTAAGTCATAAATTGAAATTGATTATTTTGACTATGAAGGTAAAAATGAGTACCTAGTGTCGCCGGCGGCCCTGGGTAGGCAAAAGGATCGCTTATTTTGTACAATATTTACAATATATTTAAATAAATAGCGGTTTTTAAGGTTCTGTAGTGTAAAATGTTCCAGATTGGACATTTTTCAGATTGGACATTTTTCAGGTTGGACGTTTTTCAGATTGGACATTTTTCAAGTTGGACGTTTTTCTGATTGGACATTTTTCAGGTTGGACGTTTTTCAGATTGGACATTATTCAGATTGGACATTATTCAGTTTGGACATTTTTCAACGGCTGGACATTTTTCAGATTGGACATTATTATCGTAAATCTATTTACCTTTGTACAATATTTTGCTTACTGTATTATACCTACAGTTGACCGCACGTCAGTGGAAACACTTTGACCTTGAGACGACCTATGGCTGGGGCTCTGGCCTACCCTATCAACAAGGGCGTTCGGGCTATAGTCCAACACGTTATCCCAGTGCGGGTTGGTGGACTTCACATGCACCTAAGAATTTGTTCGGCGACGTACGCAAGTTTCCTCATGATGTTTTCCTTCACCGTTTGAGAGCAGTCAGTAAATGTATTAAGTTTCGAGAAAACCCATTGGTCATGGCCCAGACGGGGATCAACTTCGCTTCGGAACCTTTCTATATGATAGGCCGCGTCTTATCCCCGACGCCGTTTTTAATTATTTTTTTTAGTTGGCCCGTTAAAATGCTACCGAGTGCATTAAACTTGGTCAGGGGAGCTTCTCTATTATTCCTGCACTTATTCTATTACCCGCGTCGGAGTACGCTGTCCATATTGTTTAACCGGATATATGGGCTACGTTGAAACATTAGAACCACTGGAATTTTCATTGGTGTAAGGGATACTTAATCTCTTCGCTCTTTATCTAATTTTTAGGGTTCCGTACCTCAAAAGAGGGAAGAGGAAAACCCTTATAGGATCACTTCGTTGTCCGTCTGTCTGACCGTCCATCCAACTGTCAAGATCATTTTTCTCAGGAACGCGTGGAGGTATCAAGGTGAAATAGATAGTATTTGAATTCAATACACTTTATTGCACATTCAAAAATTACAGACAAAAAGAAAAAAACAGATACAATAATGTACATCTAGGCGGTGTTATCGCTAAGAGCGATTTCTTCCAGACAACCTTTCTATATCATATAATAATACTCCGTTCAAATTTGTATGGAAAAAAGTTGTTAGGAAAATGACGAAGCTGCATCAGTTTACTCTTTCATTTTAAATGGCGAGAAAGTTTAGTGCAGGCCGCCGCACAGTTTATTTCCTATGTTCCAACCGACAATCAGAGTTCAGTCAAAATGTAGCCTTAATTTACGTTCAGTGTGATTGCGGCCCTAAAGGTGTCCCTGATCGGCCGAAAGCTGGCAACGAGCCCAATGGGCTGGTACTGGTTGGCCGAAAATCAGGTCGCTCGGCGAGATGGCCTCGATCCGAGAACGCCTCACGTTTTATTACCTCCTGGTACTCTGGTTTCTGTACTTGATTGCGGGCTTGTAATCTTGTGCTATGCTTTAAATCAGGGCTATGCTCGGGGTTTCTTTGAAGGATCTGGAATTAGGAGATCCGATGAAGAACTGTCGCCGATATAGCCAAAAGTAGGAAAGTTGAAATAGCAGTGGGCATGTAGGCCGTTGGGGTAGACGAATTCTGGAATGGAGACCGCGGACGGTACGCGCCGCGTGGGACGCCCCCGAGGGGCTATTCAAAACCAAGTACTGGTTGGTACTCAGTCTTGCAGGACCATTTTCCGTAAATAAGTTACGATCTTCCTCTTTTTGGTTTCATTCTGACACCATGAGCTTACAATATTGTATCTCTTAGTTTGAAATTTGATACCTTTGTGACTTTCTATTCCAATATATTGATGCTATAAATGCATAGTTTCTTTATAAAGATTGATGAGTTTCATCTTCCCAGAGGAAGTGCTTTCTCTGGTAGGAAAGTTTGATCTAAAAACAGCGCAAGTAAAACAACTCAACTTCGTAGAGGGTCCATCGGATAATGTAATTATACAGACTCTCGATGATTTTCAAAAATACAAATATTGTTGCTGGTTTCTCTTATATATTTTTTTATTGTAATGAATGAATGATGGCAGTGACTGGATGCGGAGAGCCGAAGATCGGACTCAGTGACGCGCCTAGGGGGAGGCCTATGTCCAGCAGTGGACTAGTGTAGGTTGAGGATGATGAATGAATGATAGTTAAAAATAAATGCTGCCAAGCTATTTTTATTCACGGCAATTACGACAAATACATACATACATACATACATACATAACCGTACACATTAAGTTGTATTTATAGTTGATTGTTGATTGATTGATTATTATTCTTTAATGCACAAAATAAATTTACAAAGAAAAACAAACAAGAAATTTGTGTACAAAGGAGGACTTATCTGTACAAGAGATCTCTTCCTGCCAACCCTCACTGTTAGAAAGACTAAACATTACGGGAGATCTAAAGTTGTGCATATTAAAATTTAAAAAATATTTATGTATTAACAAATATACCTAATTAAATATTATAAATACACATACATACATAACATATTATTATGTTAATAACACTATAATATATATTATTATATACCTACATACATAAAACTACGACAAGTTGGAAAGGAAGTGCTCTTTTAATCGATGTTTGAAAGATCTTACTGTGGGATTATTCTTTGAATGTACCCAGTGTACTTACATGCAATAAAATATTTTTGACTTTGGCTTTAAATTTATCTCGCTCTTTCGATACAGTCGGATAAAAACCGATAAATCGGCTAACAAGGTCTGTAGCGTTAGAACACTATTACACGCAAACCGGGAAGGAAGCGATTATTCAAACAAGAAACACGGGAACAGCGGATTTGTTTGCATTGTTTAATGGGCAAATATTGGTTTTCACAGTACCCTACTGTCTGAAACTGTTGTTTAGACACGCCACTCTTATGCGGGATGTTGACATTGGTGTTTGGTTAGCAGGGTAAAGTTAAGACTCTTACAAGATCTAAGGAAATAGTTCTATCTCTGTCGATCAGACGGTCAGCGCCCGGTGACAGCGTGCATCAATACTTACACATTAAAAATTATAGTAGATATTTACTTAATAATAAACAAATTCGGCGTTAGGAGTTGTTGAAAACGTGACGGGTCGAACACACGACCTCTGTAACGTGAGGCGAGTGCTTATCCAACTAGGCTACCACGGCTCTATTATTATTCTAGAAATATTTTTCTCAACATGCTTGGAAATGTGAGCATTATTTTGACGACCTTCATCGAGACAAATCGAAAATGCTGTATCGGTCAAATACATGCGAGCAGGTGGCCAGCAATGTTGTATGATAATCCATATCTGTATTGCCAAATACATGCGAGCTCGTTGAGAGGGTAGGCCTGAGCCCCAGTAGTGGGGACATCTTAATAGGTTGCTGATGAGGTGGCCGGCAATATTGTATGAAAATCCATATCTGTCATGTCAAAACGTTAAGTACTTAGGTACTTGTTCTCTTTCTACAACGAAAATAGGAAGACACCGAAAAATTGCCTCTTCTTAGAGATACACAAAAACTTCTTTTGACTCGGCCGTCGTTAGGAATTAAGATTGATGAATTTCCTGTTATTCTTGCCGTATTTCCACTCCAATGGTGGGATACTGTTACGTTAACGACCAACAGTTACGAGAATAATCGTTAAACATGTTTTAATAAAAGTTACGTTTGGTTTAGAAATGAGCTATGAAGTTGTAAGAACTTATATAGTTAGGGGGAGGAATATATTTTATTTCATCATCATCATCAGCCTGCACTAGACCACTGCTGCCACTGAACCCGATCTTCGGTTCTCCAGTCACACACTACACTTGACCAGTCGTGGTCTCCACTCGAGAACACGTTTACCCCAGCAGTTATCAGTTCTCCGACAGACAGCCCACTTGCACATTATTATGTGACCAATTTACACACTATGTCTAGATTCATAATAATTATATTTACTACGTATCAATATCCAAAATTTGAAGCAAATCATTAGCACAGTTTTTAGAAAATCTACTTGTAAATTTTTTTGTATGACACTCTTTTAAAAGTTAGAAAGAAAAGGGAAAAGTCCCTGGAGACAATTGCGAAATACTCACAAACAAATCGCTTCACTCTTTAGGTGCTAGACGAGGTGACGGACACATCCATACATAAATTTTTTGTCGGTAAAACTACAGAAAACATAAAAGCTCGCCAATATTTCTGTGGGTCAAACAAACTGAAACTTCCTTAACATACAAAACCTGCATGGAGACTGCACTTTGGCAAGTCTCATAACATGCTTTACTCAATTATTCTGCCGAGGCTTTACAAGGTCCTCCTGGCTTTGCCATTTTGACACGCTTCGCGAGCTGCAAAACTGCTTATGTTCGCTGGAAAACTTTTAGGAGGAGTTTCCATGTACAGTTATATACGGTCTTGGACTATTGCATTTTGTCTGGTTTATACAGGGTTGGAAAAAAACTGTTTTTTTTTATTAATTTTATAAAACAAAAAGTTCAAAATGTTTTAAACAGGCGTGTTATTTGTTTTTTTTCTAAGTGATCAATTTCTAATCAAATAATGCCGAAATATAATTAATTTCTGTTTCTTAGACTATTTTACAACTCGCACTCACCTGAGACAAAATTGTATATTTTATACTTAAACCGTTTATAAGAACTTATTTATGGTCTTTCAGATGTTGTCTATGTTATAAAACAGGTAGTGCGCTCTTTTCTTCGGGTTAATAGTAGAAATCCGGGCCCGTACCACGTATTTAGTTTAATTAATTTATTATCATACAACAGGCTTTTCGGTGAAGAAAAACATAACGAGGAAACCTGCATATGTCAAAGAAGAATTCTAAGGCGCATGTGAGGTTGAAGTCATTCAACAAGCACTGGGGTAGCGTGGTGGACTATAATTACCTATAGCCCGTACGCCCTCAATGAGAGTAGGTCAGAGCCCAAACAGTTGCGATTTATTCATAGGCTTTTTTTAAATTGAAACTCATGGATAAAGAGTTTGTAAATGTAAAGTTATTATTGTTGTATTGTATGGGAGAATGTATGGTGAGAGTTCCCTCTAACAGACGCTATACAAGATGCCACTCTTGTTTTATCAAGAGACCGAGTATCGACTTTTGTGCTTTGCATAAATTTGCATGGAAAGATACCTATGTTGCAGTCAAATTGTGAAGTATTTGTAGACGTTTCAAGTAAGTCTTAGAAGTGTTTCTTCGCGACTTCGTTCGCTGTCAAAAAGTATTCCATAAGTTAATTAGGATTGAGGTATTATTACTGTACCAATTTTCATTAAAACCCGTTCAGCGGTTGTTGCGTAATGAGCAACAAATATCCAAACTTTTATTGGATGGGATATTTTCGAATTATCACCATAAGTCAGTCAGTACGTCACGTAGGTAAGGTACTTGAATTGAAACTAGGTTATCTCATCAAATAAATGATCACTAACATAAGTTTGTTTAAAAAAAAACAATTATTATTAACATTTTGTTAAAATGTTTGTTTTAAAGATGTTTTCTACCGTTCAATATTATAACATACCAAAGTGAAAATCAATAAAATCCGTAATTATATAATTATTTACGTTTCGACCAGGTTACACTGGCCGTGGTCACAAGCTGACCAGTGTAACCTGGTCGAAAGTCGGGCAAAGGCGAAGAATACAAAGCGCGAAAGTCTAAAATGTACAATAAAATCCGATTATGAAAATGAAATTAGGTCCTTTTAAAACATGTCACTAAACAAGCACAATTTTATTTTGGAATTTTAATAAAGTACCGAATTTTCCTATGTATCTGCGGCAGTACCACTTGTTTATGCAGCGAACATGATACCGCCCTTCGGTACATTACTCCGGCGTATTATATCATAAAATTTATCAAGCATTCCCTCGGAAATAACATGAGTTTACATGATATATTATCATGACGTCATAGTGAGGGGTCCAATCTGCACCATATCATCAGCATGACTGAAACAGGGTAATTTATTCATGCGTGTGATTCAAAGTTGCGGTAATGAGGTTAAGTTCATGACTTATAGACAGCTATGACTGCTACACGTAATTGTATGAAACATTTTAGATGTAGGAGTACATAAATAACTTAGAACTTAGATATTTTAATTGAACGATACCATTGAAGTCTTTTTATCTTTATTATTTCATGAATAAAGAAAAGTGGTCATTTCATTTGGGTTTGTTTGATATTTCATGCACCGCTCTGTTTAACGTTTGATTATCCAGCAAAGACAGCGGCTTTACAACGACACCGGGTGCGTGCCGATCGACCAATAGTCTGGTTATTATTAGGTATTTTGTCTCATTTACTTATTATTAAGTCCAGGGTTGTACTAAGGATCATGGCTACGGGCGCTACTCATTAACGCAATAGTTACAAAACCATTAAATCTGAAATATGTCAACGTCATTACTTGCCTTATTTATCGCACGTTCGCCTTTGAACTATACTAATAATTTTAAAGATGAATATTAATTAGAGTTGTCAGCGTAATATCATACCTTTTCCGTCTGTACGCTCACCCTAATATATTTGTTGTTGATATACCACGGGCTGAAACCCGTTTTCGCTTGGAGCATTCGCTTGAAATACCTATAAATATTGATTATACGTATCAAAAACACAATAAAAAAATAATTGACGTAATTTTCTAAGAGAACGGAGTTCTAGATTACCGATTTTTTGAACAAGGCTGTCGGCGAAGACCAAGGGCCACAATTAGCTCTTACCTTAATCCTGCCCTGATTATGTCCCTTGTTATATGACAAAGCCCCTCAGATTTCGCTATGGCACGTTCTACGCGTTCCGATGCTTATGCGTGGTTTCTGGTTTCACTGCGGAGATGGATCATCTGAGCAATCTGAGCTGGCTTGCCTGATCTGTGCAAAATTAAAAGAACCAAGCCTCTGCCGAGTAGGTATACAGCATAATGGCAGACAAAGGGTAGCTTCTAATATTTCAGTGTGTTTTCATATCCTGTATGTTTTACTTTCCTATTTCTAAATATAAAATTTTAAACATCTGTCAGGGTTCATCATCTTATCTGGCATTCCTATTATCACTGTCAGTATTAGGTAAAGGACGGAATCCATTGACATATGGATCCCCGATCGTGGTTACTGATTTCGAGACCTGATTATTTTGTGGGCCAAACTTCCTATAAGATCCTGTTTCCAAGCAATCACAAATATCTGGTCCTTTACTTGGTTTTTGTTACCTACTCTTCGACGTTGATCGAAAACATTTGACGGTGTCGGGAACCCGCCCAGTCACTATTCATGTCAAATCAAATCATCATCATCAATCTGAGAGAGTTCACTGCTGACATACACCTCCCTCAAGGCGTGCCAATGAACCCGATCTTCGGTTCTCCGCGTCCTTGCGCAGATTACTCACCAAGTTGGGGGCCGGGTGAGTCCAACACTTCGCTTGCTCAGTCGTGGTCTCCACTCGAGAACTTGTCTACTTTTTGAACGAGGTATGTCAAAAATTTTAATGTTCCGGCGGATCACCTCGTTTCTAAAGTAGGTCATCAACAGCCCATATTAACATGTCCCCACTGCTGGGGCTCAGGCCTACCCTCTCAACGAGGGCGTTCGGGCTATTGTCCACCACGCTAGCCCTATGCGGGTTGGTGGACTTCACACGCGCCTAAGAATTTCTTCTTCGGCGTATGCAGGTTTCCTCATGATGTTTTCCTTTACCGTAGTAGGTATTTATATACATACTTATTTAAATACTACAATAATTTGAATAAAATCGTATTATTTGAAATTTCTTTTGTTATTTAAAAACATTTTGTAAAGACTGAACGCTCTGCAGATCTTTGTTTCAGTTTCAAAAGTTTCTTTTCAAGTCTTTCAGTTAAGAGTATTTTACTTTCAGAGTGAAATTTTTAAATAAAAAAGTAACTGAATACAATTCTTTAATAAAGAATAATTGTAGATAACATCCAGTCGATATAAATTACTGTAACATTTATGATTGAAACAAAAATACTTATAGCACATTTACATCAAATATGATTCGCATTTTGAGATATTAGTGATATTGAGAAAATACTACACTATTTTTATTGAAAACAAAAATCACAGATTACAGTTTAGTTTAATATTCAAGAGTTGCTTTTACGTTAAAAGTAATTTGTGTTAAAATAAATAAAAAACTAGTTACTTCCTGTTTTTTCTACCTTCTTGGTTTCATGGTTGTATATAACTTTCGAACTATTCACAAAAATTTTATTTATTTATTTATTAATTACATAAGACAACAAATTGTATTGAACTATTTCTATTTGGTAATCATATTTCATTTTTCTCAATTGATATTTTTCTGTATTTAATCCTTCTCTATAACAGATACATTGAAATTGGTCTCCGCATCAAATGAAATAGCAATTACAAGCAATTACAACTATATTTTCTTACAAGCTAGTTGTTCCTCATTTACATTTAATTACAATTGTTAATATTATATACACATCACTAATTTAGCTTTGATAATTACAGACATTCCCAGCTTTTTACACATTACTTAGCTAGACTAACTTAGGTTAAAATCACATTTTCTTCAATCGAAGCATTATGTGCTAAATTTACAAACAAGTAAGTACTTACCTATTTTAAGTAACTATAATTTTACTTTCATAACAATTAAATATATACGAGTAAGATACTGTCATGGAAATCTACACTTCAAACATAAAATGAAAGACTGATTTGATTATACAGATGGGTATTATTATGCTATGTTACTATTAGAGGGTGGGACATTACGAGCCAATTTACTGAAAATTTTTGTGTGGGCTTTGTAAATTTTTTTTTTAAGTAACTACCTACTTATGTTTATTTTTTTAACCGTCTTCAAGTTACACCTCGTCAAAGATTTATTGAAAAGGTTTAACCTCATCCAGCCAGTTGTCCATTCATTGTTAACGACACTGTTCCAAAACGAAAAAAATTAAAATCCGTTATTCCAAACAAACAAAAAACTAAATAAAATAAAATGATAAAAAATTAAACGATTCAAATTTTAATGTCCATCTAATATCAGGACTTTCGGGAAAGTGGGTTGCTCCGTCCACAATGCACCTGTATAACCTCGTAACTGAGTCACCTGTATAATTTCGTAAGAAAATTAAATAGTTTTATTTTTCCAACTTTTTAATTATTATTATTCAATCCAATGTTATGAAAATTAGGAGCTAATTACAAGGATAGGATAGATTCTTTAGAAACTTTCTTGCTTCAGGCTATCTCACCAACGATTTTTATCGAAAGTACCTAAGTAGGTACCCGTTTTCACTAGGTAGTACTCAAAACATTTGTGAGTAAGGTTAGGTACTTTATTTACAGAACTATAGTATGATTACAAGTTTATTATACAAAGCACAATCTTATTTAAACATTACCTAATTCCAGTCCATAACTGTATTAACTTTAGATTTTTCTATTTAATTTTATACACAACGAGTTTGCCTACTAATCATAACTGTACAAACGTAATTAATGCTATATTTATTGACTAAAAGCTGTATTCATTTAAATATGCGTATAATAAAAGTGGATAAGGTGAGTACCATGCTGACGCGCGGAACCATAAGCGGGGCGGATTTGCCGGCAGCGGCCAGGGCGCTCGCGGCCGCCTCGACGCACTGGCGGTAAGCCACGTGTTCGAGACACGTGATCGCGCAGAAATGCTGGTGTGCGCAGGCGCCGTCGCACGATTCAGAGCTCTCATGTTTGACGTTGTATGCTCGTAAGTACCTGTAAAGAATTTGCGTGAGCACTGCTGTTCAGAATTGCTGCGATAGTACAGTCGACCGCACGTCAGTGGAAACACATTGACCTTGAGCTGGCTTAGCCTATTAGCGAGTTTCAATACTACGAGAGACCAGTTTATACTGGTTTTGTTTCCACTGACGTGCGGTCGACCGTACTATAGATAGTAAGTAAACAGTAAGTACCTACTGTGAAAAAATTTAACTGCTGTGAATTTTCTTTGTAATTTTTTGATCAACATTGTCGGATGGTGTCAGCCCACTACCACTCTGTTCTGAAGAACTCTTCCACTAAATGGCTTCATTTTGTTTTTGCACCATTTTAAATTTTATTTGTGCAATAAAGCCTTGACTTCGAATTCGTCCACATTCCTAACTCGTCCACTTCTTTATAGTATGATTTCATGTGCAAAAGCAAAAATAAGTATTAAGTGCTCCTAATCCAATCATCCAACCCAATTTTCCAAATTGACTTGTCTAATTGACGCTTGAATAGCTAATTTGACACTAACTTGTTAAATGTAGTGGTTTCCTGTGGCATCCCGAACCGAAGTTTGTCGGCGAGATTGTGGAGCGCATGAGCGGATACGTCGTACAGGCTGTAGTACTGAGTGAGGTTGTACTCCGGCGACCACTCCGCCCCTCCCGCGCCCGCCCGGTTCGCAGCTGCCAGGTCTAGGTAGTACTGGGTATAGTCTAGGACCTAAACAAATCACAATATATTTTTTAATTTATGGCCCTGTGTTTAAGGCACACTAATTCGGCCAATTTCACGCCGTGGGATATAATTGATCGGTTACATCGGTATCAAGTTATTTCTTACCTTACCACTATTGATGTCGAACTTATAAAGCCTAAGGCCGGGGTTTGAAGAGCCTACGGGCTCTCGGTGAGGGCTGACAGATGGCGCCAAAAGCGCCCATGAAACCGGTCGATCTGTACAAAAACATGTTCCGAATTAGTTCGAAAGGCAAGGACAGAAGGAATTTCCATATCGAAAACCTTGTTATAAGCAGAGCGTGAAAGAAAGTACAAAAATCTGGAGCATACGCGTAATTTTTCCGCTACCGCTTATGCACTATAACCATGTACTTAACTATCTAATTAGTATTACGTGATGTAATTTACATTATGCTGAATCCATAAAATAATAGATCCAGTGTATCACTATACATGATTAATATTTGTATGCCAAATATCAAAAAGATAAGATATTTTTATTAATATGCCCCTTTTGTATTGTGTGGCACAATAATAAATTCAGCCAATTTCACGTATAGATGAAAATCTAACGAGATAATATGGATCGGTTTCTAAGTATATTGTGTTTTTGTTAAGATGTCAAAGCAAAACTGCACACTTATTTACAGACGGACCAAAGATAAGATATACAAGCAATACTATTTTTCGTAAACACCTGGGTGCTTATGGATAAAATTTATATACACCTACCCGCTTCCGAATTCAAGAATTAAACCTATATTTTTTGAGAAGTGTAATGCTTTGAAATCTGAAGAATGTTGTTACCGAAGTTATCCCAAGCTAAGAATATTAAACTACCGAATTTCATTGGGTTTGCCCGTGAGGATAAAATTAAGTAAGCGGCGCCAAATTAAGTTGGCAGTGCAGTTTATTGCACTCTCGTTACTATGATTATTACGAAACTTAGCTCGTTTCATAGTGAATGTCGTTGGGAAATTTCCCAGCAGGTCGCCATCACATCCAAAAAAATTTCGTCCACGCATTTTAGAGATGATTTAAATTCGACTACCATTTTGGTACTTACAGATTAATGAATCTTTTGACAGTCTACTAAATGGGAAACAGAGGGCTTAATAAAACACCCGATGCTGTATAAAGTTCAAAGGTAAACTCTGAAACGTGAAAAGTTTTTTAAGGTTCTTTTCGCCTCCATTAAAACTAATTCATCTCAGAGAAGTATCAGACCAAGAAAGTTCTTAACAAGTATAAAGAGAAATTAATAATGTGGGGCTCTTTATATGGAATTTGGTCTTACCTCTAAAACCCTTCAAAAACCTTACCTTCCTTTATTTATTTTTTAATTCTTAATATCCCTCAGAGTGTTAAAACACCCGATCGGGTTTTATTAATATTGTCAGCAGAATGTGACGCGACCCGTTTGGGTGTCGTCGCTGTAGGCTATTATCACGTACATATATGTATAGGTATGAGCATGGAAATAGTATATACTATTTCCATGGGTATGAGTGATTTCTCGAAAATCAAAAAATGACGTCCACATTCTGCGGAGTTTTCAAATTTTGACAGCCACATTCTAAAGGATAAAAGAGCATAGTCGCTAAAGCGACTATGTCGCTCTATTGGGATCAGCGTAGATCAACAGAAGAAGTCTACCGGTATAGTACCTTATAGGCTTCTTCTGTTGATTCCTACCTTAACTAATTTATAAAGTGCCTTGGCAGCCTCCGATAGATGGAAAGCCAAGGCACTGATACTGTGACCTAAATCCAATGAATTAACATTCATGTGACGTCAAAGTTTCTTTCAAATTTTTAATTCATTGTTATTAGGATGAATTTTTTTGAGTGAATAAAATTCTCACCATTATCGTAGAAGACCCGGAAGGAGTCCGCATGCAGGTGTCCAAAGAACTGTCCGGCGATGATCCGCGCGTGCCGGCGTACCATCTGCAGGTACTGCGTGTTCGCGTCCGCGGCGTATGCGTCGTAAGCGACGCGCGAGTCGGACCCCGGCGCCGCGTGGCCTACTATATACACCTGGCACACAATCATAATCATCATTTTATTGCATTCCACAATGTAATAGTAGATAGTAACTTAAAAGTAGACCATTATGGACCCTTGTGGGCACAGCAACAGGGGAGAGGAGGACAAACTGGCAATGTTTATTTACTAATTTGTTCTTTCATTATGCATAAATTAATTAATTAAACGTTCATATTTATTATTTTATCGTTAATGTATTCATCAAATGTGTAATAGCATTTTGATGTGTTGTAATTTTTTTATAAATATATTATCATCTGTTTCTTTTTTCAATAATTCTGGTAAATTGTTGTAAATTATTATGGACATAACGAAGGGGCTTGATGCACAGTAGAACCAGAAAGTATGTTATCTTCATAGAACGTACCGCGCAAGGTTTGTATGTGTGCCACTGACTTTAAATATTACACTGGACTGACTGTTCCATACAAATCCCATGCTAAAATTCACAAATATTTTTTTTTGCTTTATATAGGTAGGTACTTAAAGTGGGATATTCTGATCATGAATCACATGCTAATATTTTTGGCGTTCCAAATAAAAAGAGACCTTAAGGCCGCAGAGTTTTGTAAAATGACTCAAACGTCGACACGATTGGGTCGCTACAACATTTAAAAGACCAGGGCCAAATGTAGTGTTCCGCCCTGTAGATAACTACACGCTAGAACGCTACATATCGTCGTGATTTTTCAGAATAAAAGCTAGATATATTTACACATATATTAAGAAAATTAAGAAAATCTATTGCACAAATAATAAGCTACTATAAAATTTATAATATTAATAAATAATAAAATATTCCTAACAATGATAAAATTTAGTAATTTTTTCAGAATTAACCACATTTAACTTTGAAAATCTTAAGGATAACGATTCACATATTTTGAAAATAATTAATAAAAAAAATTATACAGATCGTTAAAAATAATGGCGATTGATCGACAGACAAACGATTGCAAACAACAATCAGACCGACTTTGGGAAAGGGAATGCACATAAATATTTAAATTGAATTTCAATCCCTGGCTTTGGCGGAGCACGCGCAGTGTCAATAAAAATAAATTGAACTTTATAACTGTTACATACATTATAACTAGTGTTGTAAATGACTCGAGTCCGCGAGTCCTATTTTATCAGACCTCAAAATTAATTTACGACACTAAGAAAAAAATAATAATAATAGACACTATATAAAATGCTTATTACTATAAAAAAATTAAATGATTACATAACAAAAAAACAGTTTACGACATTTGAACATTTAAATAATAATTAGTAACCTTCAAGCAGGAATCGAATTTTCAGCATTCATTAAATTCCTGCTTGAGTTCTCATCGTGTTTTAGTTTTACCTACGACAACTACAAAACTTATCGAAGCTTCAACTTCAGGACTTTCAAACACCGAGGATCATCGAATCATAATGCTTGAGGTTTTTTTAGGACCCAAATCTTTTAATACCTACTTAAAGCTCGACTCGACTCGACTCTATACTTCGATCCTACAATAATCAAGTCGAGTCTTCAGAGTTATGACTCGAGGACTTGAGTCTTTTACAATTACTAACTTATAAACAGAGTTGGGGAAAACGTAATCGCGATTACCGACTGCCTTCCTAATTACTTTCTCACTTTCCCTAATTTCCGTATAATGTGACAACGAATTAAGAATTTGCATTACCTATGTACAAATTACGGAAATAAGAAAGTAATTAGGAAAGTAATCGTGATTACATTTAGCCTAACTCTACTTATTATTCTAATGCTTATTAGATGCGGACGACTGCTACGGGGCGTAGCGCGCGTAGCACTTGTCTCCCTATTTATAAAAGGAATGTGCGAGTGTAGGTACAGTCGACTGCACGTCAGTAGAGAGAAACAATTTGACCTTGAGCTGGCCTAGCCTATTAGGGAGTGTCAATACTGTCAGAGACCAGTATATACTGGTTTTGTTTCCACTGACTTGCGGTCGACCGTACTTGGGCCATTTGTCTAGTTAGAAACATTAAAATAATGTTTTAGTACAATATACTACTCAGAACAAAACAAACGCCGACTTCAGCGATGGGGTTCCAAGTTCCACTATGTTTTAATTTCTGGAAAATGATAAGTTTTCTTTAAAAAAAATCGAACTTTGTTTTGTATAAATCTTTACTATACAAATCAAAAATATTTTATTCATGTAACTGGGTACATTTATGCAACGTCAATTTTTTATCTACCAGCTTCCAAGGTGTTAGCGCTGGGAAGAAGAAGCGGCGCAACCTTGGCAACTACATTTAACTATGTACATATTTGGTCAACATTAAAATGAAGTAAACATGTTAAACAAAAGTATTTGCCCCAACAGTGGGGACATATTAATAGGCTGTTGATTACAGTATCTGATACGTTTGGGTATCACGTCATGCTATGATGGCACAATGTTATGATTATATTTTATTAAAAAGAACAAAAGAGGAAATGAACTACGAGTAGATTTACGACGAAAAGCCAGATGTTATACATGAATTATAGAGATTTCCTTTCTGTTTATTTCATTGTATGTCCACTTTCCTGACCATATCAAATTACTTTGTTTCCGTGGCAACTCCGACTGCAGTTTATGCAATTGCAGTAGGTCAAGTACAGTAGGATAACTATATTTTATACATGAACATTATTTTCATACGTGAAGCAGAAAACAATCCGACAACCGACTTCATTATTAATTATTTGTTTTGTATTTCAGTTTATTCATACATGAAGTGTTTGATAAACACAAATGGTTTTGTTATTATTTGTATAGTTCTCGATAAAGATTTTTTTTTATAATAGATATTTATAATAATATTTTAATGTTTGAATAGAAGTTACTCTAGTGACTTCACTGCTGAATTTTTGCACTGTGACGCTGAAAGCAGTTGTTACCATTTGTTACGAGCCCTTTTGTAACGTGCCATAATTATGGCCACGGAAATCCGTGTCACTTCGTACAATGTAACTTCAACTCACATCTGTTACGTTACACAGAAGCGAAATGCAGTTATGACAGTGATTTATTTAGTTGTAGTAAGGCGTTCAGCCGCATAACATCCTAAATCCATAATTTAGCATGTCTCTACTATCAAACGTATGGGTTCATAATATTTAAATGTTTTATTTTTTTTGGTAGTGCTAAAGTTTTTTTGTCAATGAAATATTTTTAGCTCCACGATTCAGAGGCACAGTTTTTTAATTGTTTTTTTTTAACATGAAGAGTTAATTTTATAAAATAAAGCTCGGAATAATGTATAATTATTGTACATTATGAAAATAAAAATGCACCTAGCATCTGTATTCATCTTCTCATCAGCCTGCACTAGTCCACTGCTGGACATAGGCCTCCCCAAGGCGCGCCACTCAGCAGTCACACTCTGCCAGCCGCGTACGTGGACCGTCGTTCCATCTAGCCGGAGGGCGTCCCACGCTACGCTTGTCGTGGTCATACTTTCTCAATATAATAGGGTCGACTGCACCCACCAACGATTTTCGGTTCAATTTTCGGTTTCGGTTCGGTACACTTTTAAGTTATCTCTTTTTGAGGCACTGTGACATAAACACAGCTTATATTACAAGAAACAAAAACAAACTTGTACCACCACAGTTAAGGCTTAGTAAGGTCAGTAAATCGTTCACGAGGCAATGTATACGCTTCTACAACAAACTACCAGAAGAAATCTTAAATATGAATGACAGAAAATTTAAGACGTATAATATACAACAACTTTGTAAGAAAGCTTATTATTAAACAGTCGATTATTTAAATATACCTCTACAAAAATAATGTTATGAATAAACTAGATTTTAAAAGATGTGTTGCGGAAGTTTGTTGCGCCGCTTCTTCTTCCCAGCGCTAACACCTTGGAAGCGGTGGTAGATAGAAAATTGACGTTGTATAAATGTACCCAGTGTACTTACATGCAATAAAATAGTTTTGACTTTGACTTTCCTCAAAACGTATATCCGAATAAAACCGAACTGGCACCCGAAAAAACATGAGCGTCAAATAAAGCATTCGGCCGATCTGTCGGCTTAACCGAGACGCTTTAAATATTGCTTCGCAGCGCAATTTCGAAGAGACGATTAGATTAACGAGTTTCTGATCTGTAATTTATTAAGGCTCGCGGTACGCCGGACTTCCCGAGCCGGTTCCGGCGGCGTAGTGTAGTTATGGGACCGTGCCGTGTACTGCCGTGCAGTTAGGTACCTATTTATTACACATACAAAGTGTATGACGCATTACACAATAGCTTGGGAATAGCAGCTTTGTTGCAATTTTTGTTATAGTTGAGTTATGTTGTTGTCAGTTAACAATAAATAAAAATTTCATTACTTGAGCCACTGAGTCCCGGAACCACTGTTTCTTTTAGTTTTTAACCATTTTTTTTAACAGGTGGTTTCTGCCACCTGCATTGAATTGTGTCTTAATTTTAATTATTTTTAATTCAACCTTTAGAATGTGGCTGTCAGATTTTAGTTTTTGAAAAACGAACTCTATCTAGACTTCACATAAGTCTAGTATTTGATGTTGTTTTTGAGTCGCAAAACCCGTTTTAACACTCTGAGGATTATGGGACCCTGTACTGCCGTGCAGTTAGGTACCTATTACACATACAAAGTGCTTATGACGTATTACACAATAGCTTGGGAATAGCAGCTTTGTTGCAATTATTTTTGTAGTTGAGTTATGTTGTTGTCAGTTAACAATAAATAAAAATTTCATTACTGTTTCTTTTAGTTTTTAAACAAAAAAAATTTTAACAGATTAGGTTTCATAAAATAACATGTCTACAACGGTGGTTTCTGTCACCTGCGCTGACCTGTTTGCCGTTAATTGTGTCTTAATTTTAATTATTTTTAATTTAATGTAGGTTACTAACAATTATACTAAAGTAACGTATTAGCGTCAGTGGCGTCGGGGATAAGACGCGGCCTATCATATCGAAAGGTCCGAAGTGCGATCCCCGGCTGGGCCATGTACTAATGGTTTTTTTTCTCGAAACTTAAGTACATTTACTGACTGCTCTCAAACGGTGAAGGAAAACATCGCGTGGAAACCTGCATACGCCGAAGAAGAAATTCTTAGGCGCATGTGAAGTCCACCAACCCGCACTGGGTGGTGGCATGGTGGACTATAGCCCGAACGCCCTTGTTGATAGGGTGGGCCTTAGCCCCAGCAGTGGGGAGATTAATAGGCTGTTGATGATGATGATGATAATGAACGTATTAGATAACTTACATGCCGTGGTCGCACCATTTTGGATAGAAGTTAGCAATAGCTCATTACTTTTTAGACCATGCGTGAGTCATAATTTTATGACCTATAACAGTTTAATGGTAATAATATAGAGTGGATAATACTCATTGACAAACCTACGAACCTTGAACTTTACCCAGACGATTAAGTTTCAAGGTCAATCATGGTAGTTTCATTAAAAACACATTTTCTGACAAAAAAACGAATAACAACAAGAAAGAAAATGAGGAATATGTAATTGCATGTTAAGCGCGATGAGACACTCGCATAGTTGGACGGAATTTTACGTACAGCTCTAATTTGTATGGAGCGATGTTGAGTTTAACGGACGTAGATAATTTGTATGGAACGATGTTGAGTTTAACGGACGTAGATAATTTGTATGGAACGATGTTGAGTTTAACGGACGTAGATAATTTATATGGAACGATGTTGAGTTTAACGGACGTAGATAATTTGTATGGAACGATGTTGAGTTTAACGTACGTCGATAATTTGTATGGAACGATGTTGAGTTTAACGGACGTAGATAATTTGTATGGCACGATGTTGAGTTTAACGGACGTAGATAATTTGTATGGAACGATGTTGAGTTTAACGGACGTAGATAATTTGTATGGAACGATGTTGAGTTTAACGGACGTAGATAATTTGTATGGAACGAAGTCGAATTTCTCGAGGGGCGCTATTTGTATTATCGACGCTGAATTTTAGGGACGGAACCAGGAAGGTTCAAATTCAGCTGGCGCGAGCGCCCACCAAGGAGATCCTAGCTTCATCGACGGCACTATGTCGGAACGATTTTGGCTAGCGTAGTATCGGTCGTATAGTTACATATTATACAATTTAACTCCATCAGATTATTCCTGTGGTGCGTCATCAGAGACGGGCCCTGTGGGAGGTCTATGTCCAGCAGTGGACTCGTGAAGGATAATGCTGATTAATGAGTCATCGCGCTGTGTAATAAGTCCGTCTCTTCCGTCCGCGTTTACGTAACGACATAATTTTTTTTTCAAAATACAAAATTTATTATAATAAATAATTATAATGTACTCGTAAACTAGAAAACTATTATAAACATGCATATTTATGAATTGACATACACAGATATTAAAATATAAACTAAAATATAATCGAATTAGAATAACCATAATACATTATATATTATAAACTAATCATAAATATCAAAAAACTATTATAACATTAAAGGCATTAAATTATTATAAATACAAAAGTAAAGAAATAAGTCCTAGACTAAATTAAGACTCAACTACCTAACAGAGATAAAAAATTTGAGCTAAATCGCCACCACAGCTCGGTAGAGTCCCGAGGAGGCTGGCCACATTGCCCCGCTGGATGGCGAGGCTCAGCCCTTGTCCGAAGTAGGCACTTGCTCTCGGGTCACCTGAGGCATCGACCAGGCAATAAAAACTTACATATATAATAACTTACCATTTCTTTATTAGAAGTGGCCTTCTCTAAAACAGTCTCGAGCCACTCCCACTGGCTCTTGGCTTGAACACTGCTCGCTTCCCGGGCACCGAACAGATTTGTGTTCAGCGCAACTATTCTAAGCTTGCTCTGAGTTTGCTCTATGGTGTAGTAGCCTCCTGTGGGAAGAAAATAATTATTAATAACGAGACGTCCTAAGTTAAAGTGTGTATCTGCCAGATATGACCATTTTCGGGAAGGCCGACATGGTGATCTCTTCGTGCTCCATTCACTAGACTGTCTAGAGCTTCAAAATCAACAAAATTTATAGGAGTCAAAATACCAAAATGTTTAAGGAACAGTCATTCATTTATGCCACCTTTGTTTCTGTGTTGAAAGACTACCGGTTGAAAAAGGCATATTTACAATATTATTGAACATTGAGAAGAAAAATTGATATAATAATTGTCATAGATAGATTAAACATTTATTTCTTACAGCAACACATACGTCATGACAAACAAGATAAACACACAAAAAAACGTCCTAAGACAATTATTAATTAAATTTAATTTTTGTACCTAATTGTTCGATTTGTATTTTGTATTATGTGTTCATGACTTGTAAAATGTTTTTCCAAATATAATATTGATTGATTGATACATAGTTATACGTATTTCGTATAATGTTGCATCAGCATGACCTAATCAGTATGTTGTTTAAAGTCTCCCTAATTGAGAAGCCATGACCGGTTGCCACGTGGCGGGCCGGGGCCTCGGGGACACACTATGGAAATACGTAATTATCGTGATATTTCCATTGCAACGAGAATAACTGCAATTAAATACTTAATGAAATGAAATTCTCTCCTTGATGGCGCTACCAAATTGTCATTATATCCATCCAATCATCCATACATAATAAACATGATGCTTACTGCCTATTATTAGAACTCAAGCACGATCAAATTAGTAACAAAAAATATGAATAATTTAAAATATTTTAAAAACAATCTTTCATTAAAATGCTCAAAAAAGGAAAAAAAAACACATTAAACCCTGATCATCAACTGTCAGCAAATTACTCATCAGACCAATCTAATGAGTCCAAACACGGCAGGGCTATCTTGTTTCGTTGCGGAATTCCTATGACCAACCTTCCAACTGCATTATCAGACCCGTGGTACCATATTATTGAATTGTCACCGAAGTTACGTAGATATACCAAATTTTAGATCATTCGGACACCGGGAAGTGGTACAAATCTTGCTTGACAGATTTGACCCATACTAACAAGGCAAATTAAATAAAAGCTTGTAAAAATACCGTTTTGAAATGTCTGCAACGCTTCCAACGGTAGCCACTTCATCCACAGGTTGGTCAGTCTCTCAGACGGCGCAGGGTCCAGATGACCCAGCACGGGAAACACGAAGTGCGAACTGAACGTCCCTCGAAGAAGATCCGTTATGTTCCTGATGGCTTGGTACCGGTCATCTTCGTTACCGGTGTACCGAGCTGCTATGATGTCACTGTAAGGTAATCCTGAGCGTAAATATTGGCCAAATTACCCACCTGAAGAGCCGCGATAGCCTACTTATCTTATCTTCTTCGGGGGCCAGGAATGCCTGGCGACACTTAGACCCTATGGGATCTGTTGCGCCAAACCCCTGTCCGCCAAACGGTGCCCCAATCCGTTTTTTGGTGGACTTCACATACGCCTTAGAATAGTAAATACCGTCTCTGGCGTATGCAGGTTTCCTCACGATGTTTTCCTTCACCGAATAACCTGTGGTATTATAATAAATCGTACTTAAGTTTTCGAAAAACTCATTGGTACGAGCTAGGATCGAACCCACGACCTCATGAACATGAGGCGAGTGCACAATCAACTAGGCTACCACGGCTGTGATAGCCTACTTAGTTTTTCATAGTATAGTGATCAAGAAAGAAAAACTAGTGATCAAGAAAGAAAAACACCTTGACTGTGGTAAACATGGAGAAGCAATTTAAGTTAAATACTGTTCTAAACAATCCGGCTCGAAGGACTACTTAGCATATTCAAAATGAAAATGTTAGGAACATTTCTAATAGTACATTTTAGACTTTCGCGCTTTGTATTCATAATTATTTAATTATTTACGGGTCTTACACACGAAATAGTATTATTTACCTTGCCAGTGTAACCTGGTCGAAACGTCGGGCAAGGTAAATAAAACTATTTCGTGTGTAAGACCTACGGGTCTTACACACGAAATAGTTTTATTTAATGATTAAATAATTATGAACTTTTATAAGTACTATATTGATAGTAATTACATTAAATAATTACTGTGCCCGCATGCAGATCCAATATGTAAGAGGAGTGTTGCCATGCTATTCCTACGCATTTGCCCATTTTATATTTTACCTACATTTTTACAGTATTTTATGTTCTTGTATTGAACAGTGTCAGATCATTACGATCACAAAATGGTTGCTTGTCGCGCATGGACGCCAACTGCCAAGTGAAGCCTAATACTTATTTAATAACAATGTTTTGCCTAAACAACCTTCAGAAGTAGAGTAATGACACTTTCGTAAAGGTTTCACGCCAGCTCTACGTGTCTACTGTACCCTAATTACTTTATCATGTAACGATACAAATATTATTACAGCGTTATTGCCCATTTGAGTCACAAAAGTCTTTCTTTAGCTATTATGCTGGTAGGTATTAGGTACCCGGCTTTCACGTGAGATTTCCGGGACTTAAGTACGGTAGCATGCCAAGGCTTTTTAGCGAAGAAAAATACCTGAGAAATCTTGAATACGCTGGTGAAGAAATTCTTCCGCGTATTTGAAATCTAGAAATCTACCTCTACAAATAGAACAAAAAAATAATTTTGTTCCAGTGCTGCGTATAGCAGAGTCCCGGATTCGGCAGCCGCTCCGGTATTGAAATATATGTATGGAATTGAATAGAAATTATTATAAGTATGCGAAAATAATCCGCAGTGTCTTAAGATGAAATTTTAAGTCTTCGGTCTGTGTATGTTGCCAGTGATGACTTATGGCACTGAAACGTGACCGCGCGTTCACTATGGGCCTCTTAAGAAAGCTCAAGGTCACCCAGAGGGCAATGGAGAGAGATATATGCTCTGTGTTTCCCTGCGGTATCGAATAAAAAATGAGGAGATTTGTAGGAGAACCAAGCACAGCGACATAGTCTAAAGAATTGCGAAGCATAAGTGGCATCGCTCGTAGAACAGACGGCCGTTGGGGCAGAAAAGGTTCTCGACGATGTACTGGACGACGCAGCGTAGATAGGCGTCACACGGTCGACCGACCGATTCATCATATAGCCTTGTCTATCTAGTCTGCTCTGTTTTCTCGCGGGATATGCCGCGGGAAACAGCTTGTATTGCTATAAGTATGCGAGGGTACCCACCCGGTCGACAAGACCAACTCGACGTTCTCGGAGTATCGCGTGCGCACATACCGCGCCGCCTCAACGCACAGCCTAGATACTTGAAATTTTGCACAAAGGTTCCTCATAATATAACCCTGTCTACCTAGTCTGCTCTGTTTTCTTCGCGGACGAAGCGCAGAAAACAGCTGGTATTGCTATAAGTATGCGAGGGTACCCACCCGGTCCACAAGACGAACTCGACGTTCTCGGAGTGTCGCGTGCGCATGTACCGCGCCGCCGACTCGATGAGCTCCACGGAGCTGTCGCACGAGTAGTCTCCGAAGCGGCCCAGCGCCCGGTGGTGACCCGAGCTGCCACGCTCGTCGGCCCGCCGGCAATCTACACCAACACATACAATCATCCTATATAAGGTACGACACCGGTTATCATAAACATACAGAATGTGTTTTTTCCGCTTGGATTACCGTCTCAGACAGGAGATTTTTATGAAATCTTTGAATCTCACTTTTGAAAATAAAGGAATGATTCCTTTAGAATTCAGAAAACTTTCCTCCAGGTATGCTTAGAAAATTGAACCTATCCTGTAATACTGCTGTGAACATCTCGCAAGTGGTTAGACAAGGACACACTCCGTTCGACAAACCTCTCGCAATAACAATCTTTCGTCCAGAGTACACTACAGTAGACAGACAGACGGACAACGAAGTGATCCTTTAAGGGTTCCATTTTTCCTTTTGGGGTACGGAACCCTAAAAACTAAATCTTAATGATATTCTCAACCAAATACAGATATTTACACAAAATAAGCGTGATATCACCTCCAATCCACCGGCGAAACCAACACATTTTTACGTTTGTGCATAAATCCTAAGGCTACAGCTATAGTTTGAGTAAATTCACAGAAATGAGACATTTTGAAACAATTCATTTGATCGTAATTCCTGTGCTTTAGCGATATCTGTACAAACTAAATCCTCTCCTCGTTCGTATCTGCCATCCGACATTCGTCTGTCACACCTTTATCTTCGGGGCCATTAGACGTCGCTACACATGAAATATGTATAAGGTCTTGCTAATGCGAGAAATATGGTAAGTGAAAACTTTTCTTTTAGTTTTAGTTCTTTCATTTTTTCTCCTGAACAAAAATGGCCCGTGTTCAAGTTTGTGGTAAGTGCAAGCTCATAAACCCTTTTAATGCTTCTTTGGACAATTTAGACAATTACTGTTTAGTAAAATGTAATTTTTTCCGAACCATAAACAAGCTAGTAAAGTTAGCTCCCACACGGTCAAATGAAGTTTCATTTCGTATTCGGCTACTAAACGGGATTTCTACGTTTAGCTACGAAACGGTCCGAAGGGCAATGAATAATTTAATGATCGTTGTAGTTTTTCACGTTTAGGTTTAATTTCGACACATTACCTTAGTGAGAACAAATAACATTTTGTACCTACGTCTTCTAGTGTCGCCCTGCGGTGTGTACAGAGGATCATAGTGGAAGTCCGTGATGTGCCAGAAGTAACCTGCAACAAACACAATGTTCATATCATTATTTAAATCCTTCGTTCTCAAACACAATGTTCATAATAATATCATTATTTATATCCTTCGTTCTCAAATACAATATTCTCATTATTTAAATCCTTCGTTCTGAAATACAATGTTCATATCATATCATTATTTAAATCCTTCGTTCTCAAACACAATGTTCATATCATTTTTTACATCCTTCGTTCTCAAATACAATGTTCATATCATTATTTAAATTCTTTGTTCTCAAATTCAACGTTCATATTATCATTATTTAAATCCATTGTTCTCGTAGTTCAACCCATCACTGGGAAATCTTCACTGAAGAAGGCTAATAATATCCAGCAGTGGACGTTCAAAGGCCATATGATGATGATGTATTTATAATTCTGGTTTATGATTATACGATCGTACTTCAGTTTCAGCTGTGTGAGTGTGTGCATGTAGTCGTTGGCCAGGAGCCTATAGTTTTCGTTTAAGCAATGTAAGAGAGCACCGTTTCTTCCTTTTGGTTTCATCTTAGCTTTAAAAGTATATCAATCTTATCTAATATCCTAACTAGGATACCGACATCGGTTATACTTAGTATTATGTCAGAGTGAACGAGAGTGCGGCAACCTTCAATAAGCGCTCTCAAACGCACGCACACAAGCGCAGTATTCACCTACACTATATGTATTCTGTGCTTACACTAGAATACAGAGATGCGCGCGGAAGGAGTACATGGCCAAGCTTGGCGACGCGCTTATGTCTATTTGCTATGCTAGTGTAGGTGAACACTGCGCTTGTGTGCGTGTGTTTCAGAGCGCTTGTATGGAGTTGCCGCACTCTCGTTCACTCTGGTATCGTTAAGAGTGATATTGCATTTTGCCCAGTGGCAGGAGAAAAGTTTGCGAATCCTAAGAACTCGAGAAATAAATGAGACAACCCGATTTGTTGGCAGCGGATTAGATTGTCCTAATTTATTACACGACCCTTGTAACTTATAACCCTCCTACCTACAGGGTGGTTCAGAGAGTAAAAATCATTTTTGCACGAAGTGTTTTACCTGACTTTGCAGGTGAATTCAGATAATTTTTATTAATGAGTTGAGGCTTTAATGAGGTGTAACAATTCCAAATGTCAAACGTACTAATAGTTAATCCATTTATCCTTACAATCAGTTGTCTTAAAAAAACAGTTGAAAAAAAAAAAAAAAAAAAAAACATAACTAATGAATGACACATTAAATTATAACTTTTTCGGCACACTTTAAGCAAAAAAAAATTACATTACTATGGAAACTTTATTAGGTATAACTTGATGACAACACTATTTAAACAAATTAAAATTGAACAGTTTCATGACCTGACGTGTATAAAGTTTCATTAGAATTCTTTGCAATACATACTTATTTTAATTTTTAATTTTGTGATTATACGAGCTGTGCTTAAAACACAAACCAGAGTAGCGCTATAGAAACTGTGCATACAATATTTCACGGACCAGCAGAACAGAACCCATTTCAACAGAATAATTTAGACTAATGTCTTAGTCTAATAGATTAGTCTAGTCTGCTCAGCAGTGCAGTAAAGGGTTAACTTAGTCAGCAGTCGTTTCGTCTGCGACCGGTATATATATATACAGGTGAACGGATATGTGCCTAGGTAGGTATACAGGTATCGCTACTACTACTCAAATGGAAAATCCTTTGTTCTGCAACTTTTGAACAAACAAATTCATGATTTTAATGACTTTAAACATACTAAATATTTTTATTCTAAATAGGTATCAGCGGCGAAGTGTCCATATAACCAGATTGCTTTCGGCTTCCGTTTAGAAATTGGAATAACCAACCTACATATATAACCACAATGATTATCATTTTAGCAATCCAAACGTACTCTACGTACGAACGTTCATTATCAATCCAAACGTACGTTCGTAGTTTCGTAGCATAACATAATTTCGATGTTAAAACTTTTTTGTATGCCAATTTTTCAAAAATAGTTTCTAGTAATTGCACTGTTATTTGGAATTTAATGTTTAGAAAGTCTTTTAACATAGGATTAGAGTTAGAGTGAGATGATAGCCAAACTCTCCCGGAATTTCATCGCTCTTTAGATCATTCAACGACGTGATTAGATCTTTTATGTTTAACCTATGACACGTCTAACAAACGACGTAAGATAATATTCCAAATCTGAGAAAAAAAATAACGACCATTACCAAAATTCCGCCCAAATCCTAAGAAATGAGTTCGATGCGAAATTCAACCAAAGTAAGGAGAGGAAATGATGTCAGGAAAACTCATTTGTCATTGCGAATAAAGTGAGTTTACGGCATCGCGGCCGCGTTGCGTGATCGACTGGTTCCGTTGCTATTCACCTACATCTATAGCCAGTGGTTCCCAAAGCTTTCCAATTCACACGCCCCCTGTAATGATAAAAAGTTATGCCTAAAAGTTTTCTTCTCTTACACATGATTTGTTAGTAACTTATATTTTATCAAACGTTCTTTCACTTTGAAAATATAGTGAAAACGAATAATGTCATATTAATGATATTATTATCATTGTGTGCCTACTTTAAGGAAAATCTAACCAATTAATCAATCATGTATACCTATGGGTTTATAATGTGATTTCCAAAATCACGAAATATTTTTTTTAAATTATTTATTTAAGGTAGCTTCAACAACTGAGGTCATTTATTAAGTAATGATTATGTCAAAATTATAATGCTTATTTAAAATCTTAAATAATTTTACTGAAGTCTTTACTTTTATGGTTACTAGTATTAGATAAGTATTTTTCCAAGCAACCGCAGCATCGCAGTAAAACTGCCTGGAAGTATATTTTCCAAATAAAAGGAATATACAGTACTGTAGGTATAACAGTTTGGATTTGACTTTCATTATTACTTCCACCGAAGATTTGAACTGTTTGCTTTTAGTAGAAGAGTCAGACTGGTTGTTATAGCCAACCAGTTCGAAGGGGGCGCCGCCAATAGCTTTGAGAAACGCTGATAAATGCTCACACATACACAGCCATACACACAGTAACCGCATAATAACACCCCTTGATTGATGAATACATCCCCCTGTGCTCGACAACGGAATTTTCCCACATGCTCCGAACAACTTTGTGTTCTTATTACAGCTTGTTTAACTTGAGCATTGTGATGTTTACAACATTACAATCAACATAAAATTACACAACAAACATTGTTCTCGGAGGAGCTGCCGTTGTTGGAGACGAAATGATGTTTGGCGGTGACAAAAGACAAACCCCAACAGAAGTCACTCTGAACCGTTTTTATTTGCTTGTAAATTTTTGAATGACAAAACCCACAGTAGGTATCTCTTTTTGTTTTCCTCTTGTATTGTTGGGTGTAGGGTGTAAGTATATTTAATAAAGTTTATAATATTTTCATAGGTAGGTACCTATTTTAGGAAAACAACGAAATATTAAGCATTGACGGGACCCGCATACTCTGTGTAAAATGTACGCTTGGCTTCATTTCTACATAATTAAATGAAAAAAAATTGAAACGGTAAAGAGAATCATTCACGAAATTAGAACACTCAAGCAGTACTATTTTTTTCTTCAATCAGGATAGGTAGTTACCTATTTTAGGTAGTTAACTAAGTTATTCTCTGTCTCCATCAGAATCGGACACATTTTTTATCATCCATCAGAGATCCTTTCAATATATTAATTACTTAAAAGGGCGATTTTGGCCATTTTAAGCCCCGCATTTTTTAAATATTGTAAGTGTAAGGTCACATAAGATTTCCCAGACCCACCCTAAGATTTTAACTAGTTTCCCTAAAAAACGTTAAATAAATGTCGTTAGGAAAACACGAAAACACTTAATTTAATAATAATAATAATAAATAAATAAATAATGTTTGGACAAATTCACACACGGCTGTTTAGTCCCAAACTAAGCCGAAGCTTGTAAATGGGTACTCATCAACTGATAAACATACTAAATACTTTTAAATAAACACATAAATACATACAAACACCCAGAATCCGAAAACCAACAGTTATGCTCATCACACAAATGTTGGTCCCGGGTGGGAATCGAACCCACGACCTTTGGCGCAGTAGGCAGGGTCACTACCACTGCGCCAACAGGCCAGTCAAATAATAATAATATAATAACTTTACTTAGGCCAAGATTTTTTTAAGGCGCATTTCAACTAAGTTAATTATTAGTTATTAGGATAATGATTGATCTTTATGACCCTTAAGGACAACGTAGAGTTTTTTTTGCTCGATTGGGGGAATAAAAAAGTGGGGGGCCCCTAAGTTATAAGGACAACGTAGAGATTTTTTTGCTCGATTGGGGGAATAAAAAAGTGGGGGGGCCCTAAGTTATAAGGACAACGTAGAGATTTTTTTGCTCGATTGGGGGAATAAAAAAGTGGGGGGGCCCTAAGTTATAAGGACAACGTAGAGATTTTTTTGCTCGATTGGGGGAATAAAAAAGTGGGGGGCCCCTAAGTTATAAGGACAACGTAGAGATTTTTTTGCTCGATTGGGGGAATAAAAAAGTGGGGGGGCCCTAAGTTATAAGGACAACGTAGAGATTTTTTTACTCGATTGGGAAAAAAAAAGTGGGGGGCCCCTAAGTTGTATGGACAACGTAGAGTTTTTTTTACTCGATTGGGGGAAAATAATAAAAAAGTGGGGGGCCACTAAGATAAAGACAACGTAAAGATTTTTTGCTTTCGGCCGCTATTGCAACTGGTGTTTCACATGCAGTTGTCTACGAGGAATTTTTAAGCTTTCATGGCAACCAGTTCTGATAGATTTTTTTTATTCTTGTTACTTGTTAATACTATTCTTGTTTGTTTTTAACATCTCGGGACCGCTTACGCATATAAAGAACGCCCCCTTTGAGAAAAGGTGACGTCAGTAAGAAATTACTGGCAGAAGCTACCGACCGATATGACCTCTACAATTTCTGACACAACTTGTGCTATAGGAGATTAACCCGCCATCGCTGGAGTCGGATCATCAATCAAGCCTTACCCCTCAACAAAGAGACGGGCAGCCTGTGATTAGCGGGCCTAAATTATCTACCATCGCGAGCGCGTGTGTGGCGCTTGTATGGCAGGTACAGTTAAGGAATAAACTCTCTTGAAGTAAGCATTTTATTTAATAAATAACCTCGCAGAATGACGACACTTTATTGAGCTACAACACCTTATAACACAACAAATATATCGAGTGGATGTGAGTAGTAGTAGAAGACGGGGATAAACTAGAGTGACATACCAGGATCGAATTGAGCGGGTGCTCACAGACGGACACGTGAAGAGCACTCGCGTCCGCGGCAAGCGTGTGTGAAGAGAATGATGAGGCTGAGCGAAGGGAAATAAGTGTGTCATATTCGCGACGAAAAATTGGTTTTAACCTAACAATGCACACAATGTTAAAATACACATACAACTTGGGTTCTTTGTGCCTACTCCGTCAGGGACGTGAGTGATGTTATTATATGTATGTATGTATAATATCTTCGTGCTATATTCCTGGCGGGGTAGGCAGAACGAACGAAGCGCCGAGTATCGTGATCCTGATACACCTCTTTTGCTTCGTTCACTCTCATCATTCAAAGTCAAAGTCAAAACTATTTTTTTGCATGTAAGTACACTGGGTACATTTATACAACGTAAATTTTTTATCTACCACCGCTTCCAAGGTGTTAGAGCTGGGAAAAAGAAGTCACTCAATAGTCAATTTAAAATAAAATTATATCTTCCTAACAATCATTGTGTTTTTTTCCTTCACAGTACTGCCCTACTTTCAACAAAGGAGAGAAGCTCAGCGTATTAAATTATCGTGATGAATTTTCGAAAGGTATTCCCTTTGCTAGTCAGCGGTATTTGGGGATTCCTCGACTCGTAACTCGCATTATTTGCCCTTATTTACTCGTATAGTTTGCCCGTAGAATGTACCAATACGTAGAGTCAACAAAACAAGTCTGGAGTTGACATTTTTATTGCTTTTACTTACGTTCGCTGGGTTATTTAGTGAGCGTAAGTAAATATTACCTTCACGTCTTTACTCGTATATTGAAATAAGTGTGCTACTTATTTATTTTTTACCTAGAAACGACAAACAAAACTGCTTGTTTCTTCTAGGCGTCTGAGTAAATATTAGAAGAGCAGTAGAATTTTACTTATTACTAGCAGCTAGGTAAAAAATACTTAAATTGAAGGAGAAAATGTGACGAACCACATTCATTTGCTAAACTTTTAGTAAGCTAGACAAGTGTTTTAATTGGACTTTCGTTGTTTTTTTTTCACATCCCGGATTTCTAATTCCCTGAGGATGGGCAATCCAAGTTTACTCAAACGTTTGTGATTTGTTCAATGACTGTTAATGTATTTTGTTAGTCAGTTATTACGATATTACGACGTTAACGTAATGTCTGCTTTTATTATAAACTCAAATAAACACGTACGGATCTCCATGTTTAGAGTTCCTACAGCAAATTCTTGTGTTTTTATTTGAAGTATATTTTATATCAAGAGTTTTTATACTGACCGTACACGGCATACTGTGGGTGCTGGGTGGGTAGATTGTTTCCTGTTATTGTAAGTCACTGTGACAGGATTTCCTATTATCGCTTTAGTAGGCTGAGAAATTTGATAAATCATTTTTAAAAGGGCGGAATATTTTTTTTCGTTTTTTCAGTCTAGCACGGTTTTGGAACTGGTTCTTAGTGATAAACCAGATCGGTAACTAAATGAGTAATGTAAAGACTGTAAATTCAATTTATTCGTAGGATTGGTGCAATAGCTATCGATTATAATAATAAAAACGTTATTTTATTATTGAGCTTTATTTATAGAACTCTTTAAAAAAAATTAATAATTCTAACACACCTATTGACCGACTAAATGTATCAAAACAATTAGTTAAAATGTTTAGTCACTTTTTAAGACTTTGTAGGTTGATTCATATACTTACTAAGTACTAAGTAGATTAGATTGAATTTGGCCAGCTACAAAAAAATTGAGTCAATTATTTTTAAGTGCTCTCATCAACAGCCTATTAATCTCCCCACTACTGGGGCTCAGGCCTACCCTCTCAATGAGGGCGTGCGGGCTATAGTCCACCACGCTAGCCCAGTGCGGGTTGGTGGACTTCACATGCGCCTAAGAATTTCTTCTTCGGCGTATGCAGGTTTCCTCACGATGTTTTCCTTCACCGTTTGAGAGCAGTCAGTACATGTACTTAAGTTTCGAGAAAAAACCCATTGGTACATGGCCCAACCGGGGATCGAACCTCGGACCTTTCGATAATTTAAGTGCTCTACGAACAATAAATAAAAAGTAATATTTTTTAATAATTATATTGTCTGGGATAAAATTATACCTTCGGTATTTTTTTAATCAAACAGTTGTAGGTCTGTTATCAAGTCTGTCAAGCGTGTAAGTTAGGTGTTTTATAATTTTATCAGCCGTTCTAGATATTTTTATATTCATAATTATTTATATATAATTATGAATACAAAGCGCGAAAGTTTAAAATGTACTATTTTTATAATTATCCCGTTAAAGTCGTAACAATGTGTAATAGGGAAAACTGTAAGATACTAAACTGTCTGTCACCCACTTGACCAGTTTTCACACATCAATTACTTGTAGGTATAATAAGGCGCGTTCATATTATGGAGAAGAATAATGAAAGTAATAAAACACTTCACGCCTGCACACGTCAGCGCGATGTGCCGTGAAATGAAAATATCCTTTATCCTTAAGGCTGGAACCAAATAGGACAGAAGTTTTAGTGGTACTCTGTAGATAGGAAGTATTTATTATTGCTTGTGGCTGTTCAAGGTTTACCCAGCCTTGAATCAATGCGTTATTACTGAATAATCTGAGTTTAAAAAAAAAGGGTATTCTTTGTAAAATGATTTAAGCGTGTCCCCCATTCATCATCATATCAGCCTACAGACGTCCACTGCCAGACAAAGGTCTCCCCCAAGGATCTCCACGACGACCGGTCCTGCGCTAACCTCATCTAGCCGGGTCCCGCGACCTTCACCAGATCGTCGGTCCACCTTATGGGAGGCCTGCCGACGCTGCGTCTTGCGATGCGTGGTCGCCACTCGAGAACCTTTCTGCCTCAACGGCCGTCAGTTCTACGAGCGATATGCCCAGCCCACTGCCACTTCAGCTTCGCAATTCTTTGAGCTATGTCGGTGACCTTGGTTCTCCTGCGGATCTCCTCTCGATCTCGCAGGGAAACTCCGAGCATAGCTCTCTCCATTACCCCCTGGGTGACCTTAAGCCTCCCATAGTGAGCCACCACGTCTCGGTACCGTATGTCATCACACCATTATACATGAAATATTGTTTTAAAATTAAAATGACCACTTTTGGAATACAGCCTATTCAATAAGAAAAAGAATGGTTCACAATTTGGCAAAGATACACACAACAAAAACTACAGTTGAATTGAGAACCCCCTCCTTTTAAGTCGGTTGAAAAGACACATTGTTCGACGACAGGCACTTACAATTTTAATACTTAATACAAGAACAGGAGGAGGAAATATAATTTTTTTCCTTAAAGAGGAAAAACAGAGGAACTACTGCCCCGGGTGTAAAGAAGTTTTTGCTTGCTTTTTGACGTGAGACGAGATTTTGCTTCGCAAAGTTCAGTGTTCAAGTAAAAACTTATGACGTGGTCTTATTGCGGTCCGAGGAGCGCGACACCCGCTTTATTTGGCCTAATTTTTTTTCATAAAGCCATTCCCACACCGGGGCGATGGCGGGCAGATGTGATATTTTGTATGGAGGCGTGACCGTGGTGCGGCCACGTAGCACGTAGTTAGCAAAATGTTACTGCCCACGTAAAAGTTAATAAAGAAGATTTAGTTCGTGCTACTCAATACTAGATGTCGCCACTAGTAGATTGCGTCGCGGTATCTAATTTATCGAGAAAACCTAGTGAATTCTTCTTGAATTCTTCTTGTAAGAAGAATTCGCTAAATAGCATTCTGATGTAAACCATAATTTGTTTTTTTTAGTACTATCGGGCTTTCACTTAACAGAAATAGTATCGTTCGTACCGAGTACAAAATGGCTTTTCTTTACCCTTGTGATAAGCTTCATCCCTCGGTAAAGAAAAGCTTCATTTTGTACTCGGTACGAAATATATATACTATTCTCACCTCAAATTTAAAACAAAAGGTGTGCTCCTTACCCCGTACCTTATCTTCTTAGGGCCCAGGAATACCTGGCGACACGTCCATCCATTTGGGATCTTTTGTGCCAAACCCCTTTCCACCAAAACGGTGCCCCATCCGTTTTTGGTGGACTTTACATACGCCTAAAAATAGAATCTCGCGATGTTTTCCTATACCTAAAAGCCTGTGGTATTAAATAAACCTTACTTAAATTCTGAAAAACTCATTGGTAAGAGCCAAGGTACGAACCTACGTATAAATGAACAGAAGGCGAGTACAACGAACTAAGTTCGCACGGCTCGCTATGATTACCCAAAATCACTTAACTAACCTCGATTTGGTGTATAAATAAATAAATAAATAAATAACTCGCCTACCACCTATTGTCGACTAGGTATAGGTAATTATTTCGTAACTATCGATTTTCCATCGGCACTTGTATCGCCGGAACAAATGACTTATTGATCAACTGTTTAAAAGCAGACGGGGCTTAGGCACATATCACGCTCTTTACTCATGCAAAAGTGGGATCAATCTCTATGAATAGCTATCACGGGGATACGTTAGGCCTCGTTTACACCAAGACAGCAGCAAGCCAACAGCGCTGTCGTATGTTTCGGCACAAATTGTTATGTTCCACAAGTTAGGAGTGCCTGCAATGTAATTGAGTGTGAAAGTGTATCGCGTGTAGCTTAAAGCCACCCCCACGCTGAGGCGGTGATGGTGGCGGTAACGCGGCCTTAATATACAGGTGTATTGCAAAAATTTTTTTGTGCCAAGACCACAAAAAACTGTTTAATGTTTATTCAGGGCAGGACTAAAAACCAGCGCTGCACAGTCAGTCTCACTGACTGTGTCAGCATTGCTGAGTCCTGTCCTTTTGCCAATCTCTAGGTAGGTATTTTATTTTTTATTTTATTTTTTTTGGTAGGTACACCTGTTTTATTGTGGTTTATGTTAAAGTTTTTTTTGTTTTTGTTTTAATTAACCCTATTTGTGTATGTACCATTATCATGTTTTTATTTTATTTTTTGCATGTAAGTACCTACTTGTGTGGCAATAAATTTATTTTCTTTCTTCTTTCTTTCTTTCTTTATTGCTACTTGGTGATTAAATCTTAGCATTTTTTTCTTAAACTTCATCAGCTCAACTCAATCAGCGTTTCAACCTTATTCACCGCGCGACGCTATCTCAGGCCATCCTAAGCGTTTGTCTGCCGCCCTGCCGCCATACAACACTAGCTTGGGTGGAAATTTAATAAAATAAACAAAAATAATCTTCAAAATAATAATTTAGGTATTATTTTTTATCGATATGTAATTTCGCACAGGATTTATAGATTTATTTCACTAGATCACCTGTATGAAATTATAGAATGTTATGCATCGTAAAAAACGCTATAAAACATTTCCCCTCCGAATCGAGCTGGCCGTGTTGCTTTAAAACCTTACCTAGCGACGGCGGCTACGACTGGCCAAGAGACTATGCATTTTAGGGAAACTTGCCGGGTGTGAACAAGGCATTATTAGCTCGGCCTGTGTCAGGCGATGTCCGTCGTAAAATATTGATGGCACATACCGCATAAACTATGCGACAGGCCAGCGTAAAGGGTGTAGCTATAAAAGAAGCTGTAATACACTATACGACCATGGTTCAATTTGAATAATTCGTTTGAGAATAGCTGGATTTCGATTTATCTTTCACGCAATCTGACTATTCCATTCTAAATCGAGATTTTCTTTCTGTTCTTTTATGGATCTGTCAAAACACAGCGACGCCTTTGCGTTTTTGGGGCGTAGGTTACGCCGCCGAAATTCGGTCGCGTCGCGTAGTTTCGGCGCGGTGATTAAATACACATTTTCAAGAAACTTATAAAAAAAGGAAATAGTTCTAACTGCCTGAATAGATGGCACTGACTGTATTATTGAAAATGTCAAATGAATTATACAATGAGTATATCAATTATTGGCAATGACAGGTTCAGACCGAGGCATTAATGGTATCTAGAGTTCAGTAGATATAATACCTACAGGAAAATCGCTCACTCTAAATAGCGTTTGTCTGTTTTTACTGCAGGAAAAATACTATTTTCCCACAGAAACCGTGGGCAAAGTCAAAAAGCACAAAAAACCGATTTAAGTACTTACCTATTTTTAAGACTCGTTTTTAAGTATATCAAACTAAAAATCTTTTGATCCTAACCTTTCAATTTTTCTTATAAGGCCGCTTTAGAATCCTCGTCTTTACTGGTATACTGAGACCCCAACTTAATCCAATTTCCCGTTTCGAAGCTGAACCCTAAAATGGATGGACGCACATCGCAATATAAGCCCATAAACTGCGAAGGCCAAAGGGCTGACAGCATATTTTCACGCTGTACTTACGTCATGTATGACGTATGGATGGACATTACACGCCCTAAATCCTGAATTCCTGCTCCTAAACTGCTGACCGCGACGTGATGGACGAATCTTGCTTTACCCGACTACGCCGAAGCCTAGAGGAATGTTATAATGTAGTTCGCTCTCTACGAGGAACCAAATACATACAACCCGTTTGGTCCTATTCCCGGAATGTCCCCTCGGTCCGTTTCGTCTATTTCCCGGACGGAATGTCCACTTCGTCCAAGGTCCACTTCCTCGAATGACCACTTCCTATAGACGTAACGGACCGAGGGTACATTCCAAGGACCAAACGGGTTGTATATTATGTGGTCTTGTTAGACAGCGAACTACTTTGTCGATATCGAAAAGCGAGGTGAATCTTTGAATTCGTCTGCGTTTCCCAGGTGTTGTAGGTATTATACAATTCTTTGTTTAAATGTCAAATACATGAGTCGTTTCCCTATGGCGTATAAAGTTAGACCCCTACTCGGTGTCAGGAGTGGGATGGGGGTTTCACTTAAACCCTATATTGGAAACTATTGTTGTATCTAACATTAAATTGTATAATTAATTAAACTTACCCTCAACACCGCGGTATACCGCCTCTATAAATAGTACTTACTTACCTATTTGTTTGAAATCTATTACTTTCTCAAGTTACGGTTCTTGGACAGGTCTTAGGAACTTATTAGATATTATTATCTACAAGTTACTGTAAGACCTTTCCAAGAACCGCAACTTGAGCAATATTTAATCTCTCTAATTTGGAATAAAAGTCAAAGGTAATTTCCTTAGCTAATTTAGAATCAGGTTGACATTTGACTGACGGAACAAAATTAAAGCTTGCTTTCTTTTTGCATTTAAAGGTTTCGTTTTATGTGAAACACGTGACCTTTGCCGGCAAGCGGACATCTGTTGGATTAGAAAAAGTCAGTTAAAGTTATCTGTAACAGTTTCTTTTGGGGAAAATTAGTAAGTAAAGTACATATCTACAAAGGCACACTGTGTAATAATAATGAAAAAATAATGAATATTAAATATGAATACCACACCACTACCTAATTACATACATAATTTTAATTGACAGGCCTGTTGGCGTAGTGGTAGTGACCCTGCCTACTGCGCCAAAGGACGTAGGTACGATTCCCACCCGGGAGCAAAATTTGTGTGACGAGCATATCTGTTCGTTTTCGGATTCTGGGTGTTTGTATGTATTTAAGTATTTATTTAAAAGTATGTATGTTTATCAGTTGTTGAGTATCCATTTGCAAGCTTCGACTTAGTTTGGGACTAAACAGCCGTGTGTAAATTTGTTTTTGTTTTGTTTGTGTGTAAATTTTATTTAAAAAAATAAATTGAAATTGAAATTAAAACATTTCATAAACATTATTATAATTCACAAAAAAATTGAACCCAATATAAAAGTCGGCAAAGCGCACGTCGTATACAATACGAGTATATTTTAGGTTTTGCCCCAAATAAGTTATAATTAAAAACTGAATGAGAAATCTTTTACTAATACCGAAACTGGATGCAACCAGTTACAAAATGAAACAATTCCCACAGCGAAACTTGCTGCAAACTGCAACAAACATTTCAAAGTTACAAAATTCAGTTACTTAGCGGGACTAAAGGTTTTTTGAAGTAGTCAATATATGGCATTAGATTTAAACCTCGCACAGTACTTAAATAATGAAGAATTTAGCCCGCAGTTGACGATAAAAGGCGGCGGGTGACGTTAAAAAATTTATTGTATGTTTTTATTTCCAAAAAGCGAACACAATAAGATAATCCCTGAAGCGTCGCGAAAACAATGGGCGAGATAGCAGGATCGCGCCGAATTGTGTGGGAACGGGCCCTCGCAAATGGGCCGGCTGGTTAATCTACACGCTGCAGTCAAGCTCGTTTGCGAAATTTCCACTGACAACGAAACAGGATTCTTGCACATACTTAGTGCTATACAAATATTTTCAGCTGAATGAGATAACAGGACAAGGTATTTTGGAAAGAGCAGTAGCTCTGTAGAAAATCTAGAAATCAGAAAAGCTCAAGATCGGTCCTAGTTCAAAAAAATAAATTGAGCTTGTTGCATTTTTCTTAAAATTCTTCTTAGCTTTCTAATAACCAGTTGAGTTAATATTCAGTTTACCTAATAATTGTTTGAACCTATATACCTAATGTAATGACCCAAGTATCAGTTGAACTCACAAAGTTTGATCTAAACTTTGAGCTCAAAAACGTTTCACCTAATAATCGGTTTACCTAATAATTATTCGAACCTATATTAATATGACACAAGGATCAGTTGACCTCACAAAGTTTGACCTAAACTTTGAGCCCAAAAAAAATTCGATCTAATAATCAGTTGAGTTAATATTCGGTTTACCTAATAATTATTCGAATCTATATTCCTATGACACAAGGATGAGTTGACCTCACAAAGTTTGACCTAATTTCATTATTACTTGTGTATTATTAAATAAGTTTAAAGCTATCGACACGACATGACACTCCCATCACAATTCTCATACAATTTAATTAAGTAGATGGGTAAGTACGTCGCATGTTTAACATTTTGTCGCTTAATATAATACTCGTATCAAACTTAGCGTTACTTGAATGAGAGGAAAGTAAATAAATGTATTACATTTACACAAAGCCGCAATTAAGTGAAATGTAAACGCTCTCTTTCCATTATAACATACGTTAGGTAAGTTACTCAGTTACCTTGCGAATATTATTAAACTGCTTTTAGATTTTTACACGATTTACAACTTAGGCAATTCGAGTTTCAGGCATTTTATTACTTAGGCATTCTACGATTTAGAGGTGAAAGGTATTCTACTTTTGGGTAAGTTTTTTTACTGTCAGTTTGTTTATTTAGGTTTAGTTTATTGAATAAAATTACGTTTGGGGGTTAAGTTGTGTTATATTTTGTTGTTAGTTACAATTTAGACATTGATTTTAGGCATTTTGCTTTTTAGACGATCATAACCGTAAAAACAAATACCTAAATAGCTAGTTTGGTTTAGAGAGCTTAATTCTGAATGAACTAGTTTCAGTTTGTTTTTTGTCTGTTTGATTGTTAGTTGAACGCGTTACTGGAATTACAAGTCCGATTTGAAAAATCTTTTGCATTTGATCGCCAATTTCTTGGGGAAGGTTAGGCTACGTTAACATCACGCTACGGCCCCTAGGAGCCGAGCAAATAGAGAAAACGCGGGCGAGACCGCTGGAAACAGCTAGTCTTATATAAATTGTACGTCCATAGAAGTCTACTGGGTCTCCTTGGGTCAGACTTCAGAATATTCAAAATGCAGGACCGTAAATTCCAGGAAGGTTCGAACCTCTTTGGTGGCGCACGCACTCCCTATGGAGACTGCATCTTGCATATTTAGTATGGGAACCATCGGTGCCATTTACAGGGGGGGTGCGGACAAAGGAAGCGGTGTAGCGGGAGGAGGATGCTAATATAAATTTATTTGGAGTTTGAAAATGAGAATGTGTGAGTGAGGTTACAGTATTGTAATACATTTGACACGATTTTCACACCCATAGAATGCTTTTTTACGCCTCTTTAAGGGGCCGCGAGCACGCACCAAAGAGATCTTAACTCTATGGTAAATTCCGTGTAGTGCAGAAGCACCCTAATTCAGCGTTGAAATACTCGAGTGGCATTGTTATGCGGGACCATTCAGTCTCCCATACGCACAAACATCTATTTATGACGTAAACGTGACCAAGCCTCAGCAGAAATTACGCAAAACACACATGGCATCCCAAATACCTTCGCAAGCTCCCAAAATCAAATCATTCACGTATTAGGCGGGCCACACCCGATCCAATTTGTTCTATTCAAACCTCTGACACGGCCAGATCATATGACGCTTCCAAGTAATCACTATCGCAAATGGTATGTAATCATAATTTTTTTCCACAGTGGTAGCCTAGTTAGTGGTGCCTCACGTTCAAGGCCGTGAGTTCAATCCTTGGCCAGTACTAATAGATTGTTCGGAACTTAAGAAGTACGGTTTATTATAATACTTATAATATTACAGGCTTTTCGATGAAGGAAAACATCGTGAGGAAACCTACATACGTCAAACACTAGAATTTCTATTCGTAAAGGCGTATGTAAAGTCCACCATTATTCGTATTGAGGCACCGTTGGTGGAGGGTTTGGCACAAAGGATCCTAAAATGGTCGAAATGTCAGTGAAGTGAAAGATGGGTATCTTTGTTGCGTCCGCATTTGTAATTAGGTATTGGGATAGGCCTACATCCAGCAGTGGACTGATTATGACTAGAAATAGCAGCCGTATCAGAATAAAAAGCGAAAATATTAAGAGCAAATTTGCCTTAAGCGGTCTCTAAACGACCATGGACCGGTCGTCGTGGAGATCCTTGGGGGAGGCCTTTGTCCAGCAGTGGACATCTACAGGCTGATATGATGATGAAACGACCATGCGGCATGACATGCATTACGTTTACGTGAATTATCATGCTGCATGATGGACGCTCATGCTTGCTATCAATCACATAGTACAGTGAAGCAACGGCCAGCACGTAGTTTGCATGTCATGCACGTCAATCACTACTACTAGACGGTCATGCATGAGTGACAGCATGCATGTCATGCAGCATGATCGTGTAGGGACCACTTTAAATCTAAAGAGGTAAAATATGTGTAAACCTGACGTACCAGACTACAATTTATCCGGTCGTCTGTCGTGTGTAGCCCCGGGCACTCAGTGTGTGCGGACTTTGTAATGAGATATTTGTATAGGATAATGTTGTAAGTGCTCGAATAACAACCCAGAGACCCACTTACGTTACATTGACAGTATGCTCTACACGGCCAACAGGACCTGATTGCATACATTTTTGGTCCAAGCCGGCTATTTCAGATTTGGAGCAAAATGAATCCCTTGTGCTGGTTTCCAGGGAAATGAGCCCAATTAAATATTCAAGAACCGTTATAAAGTATACATATTTCCTCACTTATGTCTTATTAAGTACTTACTATTTTTTATAGTACATTTTAGACTTTCGCGCTTTGTATTCATATTCATTTGTATTTCATTTGTGCCGGGACTTTTCAATAATACAAGATCAGCAGAGCGTAGTTTCAGAAACTACTCACAGCGATTAACAATGACAGCTCGCCTCTCCAGTCAGCTCGTGACCACGGCCAGTGTAACCTGGTCGAAACGTCGGGCAAGGTAAATAAAACTATTTCGTGTGTAAGACCCGTAAATAATTATATAATTACTATTTTTTATTTTCGAAATAATTAAGTCAGAATTTGATATAGCTATTGAATCTAAAATGAGGCCTCACTTGACACCTCACATCGGGTATAATTTCAATGGATGGTTTAATTGTAGTGTTCCAATTTAGTCTGTTACAATATAGTCTATTTCAATTAGTTTGTTCCACGTTCCTATCCTTTTTTATGATATGGCTCTAACAAGTCCTATTCAGCCTTGTATCACTGTGACCAACTGATCAATTGTGATCGCCTCCTTACATGGTTCAGTGCTAAGCTTTGCGTCAATATAGGAACATAAGCACGCTTTTGGTACTAATTTGTTTAACTTCAGTTTTAAGTGAACAGTTGCCCAGATGGGTGTTTCTTTTGCGCATCAGTGGGTCATACTCGCACAGAAAGTGCAATGGTGTTTCCTCTGCTTCCTGGCAGAGTGTGCAAACTTTAGTGTCTTGGAGCTTGAGGTTGGCCATGCGTTTGTTCAGGCCCGTAGCGTCCGATGAGTGGTCTCACTAGTGTGCGTATTGTTTTTACTTTGCGCTAGGGCCTGACATGCAGTTTTTGGTTGTAGGCTTTGTTTAGCGCTTTGGAATGGTTCTAGAATGGTCAGTTGTTTAAACAATATGTTAATATTAATCGACTTACCTATTTTAGCCTGTGTGCAGGTGAAGAGAATGACACATAGTGTCAACACTAAGTTGGCAGCTCCCATTGTGACACTTCACACTTAAGTCACTTGCATTTTCACTGTTCACTGCAGTTCACCTGGAAAGAATTTTTTTTTGTTAACTACCGGACATTTTTTTGTTATCTAACAGAGCGTCAGTGGCGTATGGGATAAGATGCGGCCTATCATATCGAAAGGTCCGGAGTTCGATCCCCAGCTGGGCCATGTACCAATGGGTTTTTTCTCGAAACTTAAGTACATTTACTGACTGCTCTCAAACGGTGAAGGAAAACATCGTGAGGAAACCTGCATACGCCGATGAAGAAATTCTTAGGCGCATGTGAAGTCCGCCAACCCGCACTGGGCTAGCGTGGTGGACTATAGCCCGATCGCCCTCGTTGAGAGGGTAGGCCTGAGCCCCAGCAGCGGGGACATATTAATAGGCTGTTGATGAACTACCGGTCTTATACGATGTACTTTTTTTCTATACATTTAAGGCCGGAGCACACCGGATGTGCGCACGCGACGCTACCGGTGTGACATTTTCCACACAGTTTTATACATTACAACATTGCTGCCACGCCCACGTAACGTGCCTACGCAAGCATCGGTATGCTCGACCTATGAATAACAATAATTAAAATTCCTACTATTATTATAAAGGTGAAAGTTTGTAAGGGTGTTTGTTACTCTTTCACGCAAAAACTACGGAACAGATTTTGATGAAACTTAACAGTAGTATAGATCTGAATAAAACATAGGCTATAGATACCTCGGAAAAAGTTGTTCCCGCGGGAAAATCTTTTCTAAGCGGACGAAGCCGCGGGATACAGCTAGTAGAAAATAAAAGAATCCGTCAATAGGCATTCATTCACATTCACTCGGAAACGAACTCGAAGAGTCTATGCCCGTTTCGCTAATCTTGATGGATGGATGGATTAATCGAATCAAACAAGATGGATCTAGACTTCACTAAAGTACATTTAGAATGAACATGTATACAGGATGGAAATGATAAGTGTGTCCAGTCTAGCCTATTATTTCGAAAAGAAAAACAAAGATATTACATAACTTTGTATAGGTACTCTTATTAAAGAAAAATAACTGTATCCGCGTCATCCGCGTTAAAAAGTATCCTATAATATGTTATTCCAGGATATTTAAGCTATCACTGTACCAAGAAGAGTAACAAACGTACATCCTCACATCCTTACAAACTTTCGCCTTTATAATATTAGTATGAAGGCATTTTATTTTCCTGTTGTTTCGATGTCAGTTTTTTTTCATCACACTTGCTCGTTAAGGGTTTATTATATTATGAGTGCCTAAAGAAACACAATGGCCTATATATACCCGCGGGAGAATAATGATAATCAGTACAATATTATTACCCCTAGGGGCTGAAATGTGTAGCTGGCTATATAATACTGAACTGGTTATTAAGTTAACTTGAGTCGTTAACTTGACCTAACTTGACTTTACTTGACTTGAGTTAACTTGAATTATTTTAAGGTAATTAAATTTAACTCAATTTAACATAATTTAACTAAATTAATTTAATAAACTTAAATAATTTCAGCAAAGTCATAGAAAGTAGATTTGTTCCCTTGTGTCGTAGGTATTAATTTCCTCGCAAATGTGATGAAAAACATTGTGTGCATCACGGGTAGTAAGAGTATTACAAACTCGACTCATTAAAATCCAGAATTGAATCCAGAGAATGAAATCCAGAAATAAAAAACAGACTCTCGTTAGTAATATCCTACTTACTTCCCTTATTGCACAATGTACTATTGTCGCAGATTCTTTTAATATTATTATTTATATCGCGACTTGAGTAATATTGCCCTGAATTTCTCTACAAAAAAGATTCCAAATTAATGGGAAGCGTTGTTCAACGCATTTGCGGGCCCCTGGCCTTTGTCACTGTACGGCCTCCATTTCATCTTTTTTTTTATCGAGCGGCCTTTTGTTTGTCAGGGCGGGGGCTCGGCGGCGATTTAGCAATTTCCCGCCTCCAAATGGACGTATTATTATTAGGTTTGTACCACTAGAAGCGATGTTTTTTTTAGATATTATATTGTAACTCGGAATACAGAACAAACCTGAAGGCGTGGAGAATCATAATAATACAATTATATACGCCGCGTATTGTGCCCAAAATTCCAAATACAAATGATTTATTATTTGTGATATGAGATGAGGATCTTTCAAGGTATACTTCATCAACAGCCTATTAATATCTCCCCACTGCTGGGGCTCAGGCCTACCCTCTCAACGAGGGCGTGCGGGCTATAGTCCACCACGCTAGCCCAGTGCGGGTTGGTGGACTTCACATGCGCCTAAGAATTTCTTCTTCGGCGTATGCAGGTTTCCTCACGATGTTTTCCTTCACCGTTTGAGAGCAGTCAGTATATGTACTTAAGTTTCGAGAAAAAACCCATTGGTACATGGCCCAAGGTATACTTAGCCGGTTAAATTAACATTTGATCGAGAGAACGATTTTTCGGAGAATTTCTGTTCGAAAGAACTCTTGTGCGATGAACGTTTGTTCGAAAGCACGATTGCTTTGTATCTCTGCGACCTTACTGATCTATTGTGATCGTCACCTTAGTATAGTTCAGTGCTCAACTTTGCGGCAGTTAGCACGCTTTGCTTTTGGCACTCATTTGTTTTACTTCATCAGGTCGAAGTGCCCAGATGGGTGTTTCTTGTACGCATCTGGGCCACACTCGCACAGAAGTGGTGTTTCTTCTGCCTCCTGGCAGAGTCTGCACACCTCAAAGTCCTGGAGCTTAAAGTTGATGCCCCATACTACAAGCAATTTTTTGCATTTTTAAGATTTTTTTAGATTTTTATTACATGTCATAAATAACGTGGTATAATATTTTTTATGCACCCATATTTTGTATTGAAAATCGCTATTTTCAAAGAGTATTTTTGTCTTCACTTTAATGCGTCTTTTGGTTTCGGTCGGCTATACTTAAAGAATATCAATAATATAATTAATGACAATAATGTTGACATAATTATATAATTATTTACGGGTCTTACACACATAATAGTTTTATTTACCTTGCCCGACGTTTCGACCAGGTTACACTGTAGTATGGTTACACTGGCCGTGGTCACGAGCTGACCACGGCCAGTGTAACCTGGTCGAAACGTCGGGCAAGGTAAATAAAACTATTTCGTGTGTAAGACCCATAAATAATTATATAATTATGAATACAAAGCGCGAAAGTCTAAAATATACTAATAATGTTGACAGCCAGAGGCTTAAAGACTTAAAATATCTAAAAAATAACTAAAATCGAGTTTAAAATGTATAGTGAAATTAGTCTTGTCTACAGTTAAATTGCTACTGAATAGTCCTATTCTTCGGCAAATAATTTAAAGAGCTTTATTGTGTTTAACTTATTTAACTTGGAACGAATTTGCCTTGTTCCAAAATAAGCAAATTAAATTTGTCTTGTTATTCCCTTTCAAACTAACAAAGATCCAAATCGGATAATGGATCCACGTGTATCGGATTATATCTACTTGCTTTCCATCTACGTATCTTGGAACAAAGAGCCCAATATTAGTGTAATATGAAGAGAGAATTCTTTATAGAATTTATTTGAAATCGCATTTAGATAAAAAAGTTTTCGTGCAGCTCTATCTGTAGAGTATTTAAATTTTTGATTACTGCAGCTTATAATTAAGTTCTAGATTCTAGATTGTGTTATTATAGATTGCTATTCTATGCTATTTTGCTACGCAGTTTCGTAGCGTTGTGCTACGCTTCTCGTAGCACGGGACTGAACGCATAATTTGTAGGCAATGAATGAAAATAATCAATCTAACTTTGCTAACTTCTTAAGAGGGCCATTGCCAACTCGTCGCCCATACAAACATATTGACATCATCATATCGGCCTGTAGACGTCCACTGCTGGACAAAGGCCTCCGCCAGGGATCTCTGCGATGACCGGTCCTGCGCTAACCTCATCCAGCCGGGTCCGGCGACCTTTACCAGAACGTCGGTCCACCTTGTGGGAGGCCTGCCTACGCTGCGTCTTCTGATACGTGGTCGCCACTCGAGAACCTTTCAGCCCCAACGGCCGTCAGTTCCACGAGCGATGTGGCCCGCCCACTGCCACATCAGCTTCGCAATTCTTTGAGCTAAATGTCGTACAAACATACTGTATTTTAATGCAATAAAATATTTTGACTTTGACTGATGATATTAGAATTGAAGAAGATAGAAGAAGGTTTGTACGGAAGACTTTGGATATCATCAACAGCCTAGCTCAGACCTACCCTCTCAATGAGGGTGTTCGGGCTATAGTCCACCACGCTAACCCAGTGCGGGTTGGTGGACTTCAAATGCGCCTAAGAATTTCTTCTTCGGCGTATGCAGGTTTCCTCACGATGTTTTCCTTCACCGTTTGAGAGCATTTAGTAAATGTATTTAAGTTTCGAGAAAAACCCATTGGTACATGGCCCAGTCGCCGGGGATCGAACTTCGGACCTTTCGATATGATAGGCCGCGTCTTATCCCCGACGCCACTGACGCTAAATACGTTACTTTAGTATAATTGTTAGTAACCTACATTAAATTTATAAATAATTAAAATTAGGACACAATTGACAGCCGACAGGTCAGTGCAGGTGGCAGAAACCACCAGTTGTAGACATGTTATTTTATGAAACCTACTTTGTTAAAAAAAATGTTTAAAAACTAAAAGAAATAGTAATGAAATTTTAAATTATTGTTAACCAGCCGGGGATCGGACTCCGGACCTTTCGATATGATAGACCGTGTCTTATCCCCGACGCCACTGACGCTTTCCGACGCCACTGACGCTCTTCGGACGCTTCTCGGAGACCTTTGGATATAAAAAAAATTATTCATTTAGATCCGAATTACCTGTCTGTCTGATATTGTCGTTTAGGCATTTAGCTATTCTGGTAGACACGGGTTGTGAAGGTGGCTGGCTCCCACCTACAATAAATATTCTTTACGATAGACGTTATTTTCATTGTGCCAAATTTTTTATTTGCCTTGTGTAGAGGTTGTACCATTCATCATCCGAAGGTTACAGTCTCGTATTGTGGGTGTCGGTGACCTCTTAACATTATCACGTGGGCAGTCTGGATATTTATTACCCTGTATCTATAGTAACAATTAGCAGCAATCTAAGTCAATAATCTAACGATCTAGCGATCTAATCTAATAATGTAGGAAGGAATTCAAATCAAAATTAATTTGATGAACCAAGAAATACGACCGGTACCGTGTTTCTGAATTGACATCACTTGTATTTCATTTTCAATAGGTATTTTATTAATTAGATAAGTTGAAATTCAACATTTTATTAGGTAATTTAATAATAAATTTATGGTAAATAAATAAAGTAAAATTATTTATATAAGTAATGTAGTAAGTAGTAGTTATTTCCAATGTTTGGTTTTTTATTTAACTTTTGTAAATATTTTTAGTCTTTATCTAGTTTAATAACAGGGTTTTTATCATTAAATTAAATTATCGAACACACATTTTCCAAAGAAAAAGTAAGTAATAGGATTAAAATAAGTGTAAAAAAATCTCAGAGCGAGAAAGCTGCCCGCGCGAGGGTAGCTACCACAGAACACGGAAAAAGCTCGCTACCCTCCCGCTCGCTATTATCGCTACATAATTGAAATTTTATTCAAATTCATGTAACAAGCATGAATAATGATTGTCAGCATTTTAGTTAATTTTGTTTAACATAATAGCAAAATCCACATTATCACACCGGGAAGCGAAATCCTAGTTCATAATTCATTTATGCTTGTTACATTGGTCTGTACAATGGTTTTAAATTATCTAATGTGCTAATTACATTTAACATTCCATATGCTCATTGATAGAAGTTTAATTATAAATTATTTTAAGTTTTAATTTTCGAGCATAAAACGTTAATAATACCGAAAACAAAAACGCAGTATTTTAAAAGATTCTTTTATTAAAATGTTTTAATTCATATTAAAATGTAATTTCATTGTCGGTTTTTTATACTCACAAACAGTTGAGCTAGCGAGATACCGAGCATTTAAATTTTCAATATGAAAATTCCGGGTAAGTGTAGCGCCACACCTGCGCGGAACGTTTTTCTGAATACGGTCGCAGTGTATTTCAAGTTATCCATGACTCAGGTTCCGCGCGGCCAAACTACGACCGATAAGTAGTTATCGAAGAAGTATCGACCAACCATCTTACAGATAAACCCAGTGGTTTAAGTAGGACGGTCTGAACAAAATCTTACTTCCTACTTTCTATTCCTACTAATATTATAAAGGCGAATGTTTGTAAGGATGTGAGTTTGTGAGGATGTTTGTTACTCTTTCACGCTAAAACTACCGAACAGATTTTGATGAAACTTGGTACAGTGATAACTTATATCCTGGAATAGCATATAGGCTACTTTTTAATGCGGACAAAGTCACGGGGCGTCCGCTAATTCTCCCTAAGTAACAAACGCCTACATAGAGGGCGCTGTTTCACAATATACACGGGAAAACTTTTCTACGCGGGCGAAGCCGCCGAAAAAAGCTAGTATTATAATAAAATAAATGTATTAGATATTAATAAATAAATAAAAAAGTTTATCCGCCTACCGTTCCGCGCCGAACCTTCGGCTGGTGTGGCGCTACACTAAGGCATCAGCGCGATATTCAATAAAACACATGGATTGGTATCAGAATGACTGGATCGCAAATGACCACGTCGCTCTTCGTCCAAATCTCAAAAGACGTAGGGGTAGGCAGAGAGAACGGAGCGCCAAATATTATAAACCTTTTTCCTTTCATTGCACTGTTGGCGTAGTCGTAGTGACCCTGCCTACTGCGCCAAAGGTCGTGGGATCATTCCCACACGGGACCAACATTTGTGTGATGAGCATAACTGTTGGTTTTCGGATTCTGGATGTTTGTATGTATTTAAGTATTTATTATAAAGTATTTATGTATGTTTATCAGTTGTTGAGTACCCATTTACAAGCTTCGGCTTAGTTTGGGACTAAATAGGCTATTAATCCTGACGCACCTCTTTCGCTTCGCTCATTCTCTTCTCCCACTTGGCGCTCCGTTCCCTCTGCCTACCCCGTCAGGGACATAGTGTGTGTGTGTTGCGGAAGTTTGTTGTTTTTAAAAAAAAATTCGCTCTGCTTTTAAGGGTCGTAGCGCGATGTTAATTTGGCTGTAAGTTTCCTCAAAAATTGGGCTATCAAATGCAAGAAGAATTTTTCTAATCCGACTGGTAGTTCCAGAGGTTAGTGCGTTCAAACAAACAAACAAACAAACAAACAAACAAACAAACAAACAAACAGACCAAAAGACAAACAAACAAACAAAACTCTTCAGCTTTTGTATATTATTAAGTATAGAAAAAGAATAGTGCGCCTGCTATTACAACGTACTTCATTAATATTTCCTTGACTGTGTGCGCGCTCGCGACACGGCAATGATCACAAGTTATTCAGCCTACAACCCCTCCGTTGACATTTTGATAACATATAGCGCGGAAGCGGGAGGGAAGGGGACGGAAGGGACCGGCATGACAATCGTGATGGATGGATAGTTGCGATGAAATGAAAGTTGAGGAGAATAAGTATTCAGAACAAATTCAATATCCCCCGCGCTGGCCACGTTATGTTACTAAGCTAGAGTTCCACTATAACTTTGGATGTGACGGGTTAATGTTGATCCTATTTTATTCCGACTATAGAAAGAGGGCGCCTCCCTCCATAACTCTCTTTACTTGGAGACCTGAATACCTATGACGACACTTCGACCTTACAGGATCATTCCTGCAAAACATTCTACGAAAACCCAATCCATTTTTGGTGGACTTGACATACACCTTTTATTCTAAGGGTTAAAATGTTTCATCAAAATCCGTTTAGACATTATAATAAAAAAATGGGTTTCAACAGGTCGTCAACATACATAAACATTTTACAAAGAAATCGGTTTTATTTTTTATGAAAAGTCAAATTATTTAATAAGACTAATATTTATCAATATTATGTCACATTTATAAATATGATATCTTATTAAATAATCGGACATGTTACAAATAATAAAAGCGATTTCTTTGTAAAATGATATGTTTGTCGACAACCTGTTGAACCCCGTTTTTTTAATTATACACCCTTATAGGTGAAATATTGTTTTCAAATTAAAATTTGAACACCCTCGAAATACAGCCTATTCAATTAAAAAGGGCCATTCACAGTTTTATTGGCGAAGATATCGTGTAAATATACACACAAAAAAAGTCGAATTGAGAACTTCCTCCTTTTTTGAAGTCGGTTGAACAACTAATTAGAATTCTGCGCTAAATTCCTGAAATATTTATCAATCCGAGTCATACGGTTCCTTAATAAAATTGGTTCAACGAGACGCTTGTAAAAGGACATGACGTCACGGCTTATTGGTCAAAGTCTCGTAACTTCTCTACCGTTAAACCGAGAAAGCTAAAATTTGGGAAAATGAAATCAGAATTTAATAAAATCTGCCTCCTCAGGAATCGTAAAAAATAAATTTGACGCGTACTGCTGAATGTTAAGGCCAGCTGACGCCGGAAAGGACATTAAAAAATAACGAAATCCGTATAGATTTTACAGTAGGTAGGTTAGGTACAGAAAATTAAAACCACCTCCACGCCGGAGCGTTGGTCTTACCTGTTCGTAGGCAACACTAATATTATAAAGGCGAAAGTTTGTAAGGATGTTTGTTAGGATGACTGCTTGTGAGTGAGAATGTTTGTTACTCTGTCGCGCTGTAACGGCTGAACGGATTTTGATGAAACTTGGTACAGCGATAGCTTATATCCTGGAATAACATATAGACTACTTTAAACTTGTTCCAAGCGGGCGAAGCCGCGGGCAAAAGCTAGCATAACACAAAATCATACACCAACTCAAATAAGTACACATGAGAAACTTACTTTGAAGTTACAAATGTGAAAGCGAGATATTTTTGATCCAGTGTACTTAAATTCGGATATAGTAACTAAGCTTATACTTACGGAATTACGTCAGCTAAAACAACATTTAATTACATTATTGCTATGGCTCCAATCTATATATTAGCTTCCTTTACCTATTAATACACAAGCAGTTTCCCCTCCCCTTCCGATACTTGATCCTTCCAATAATCCTAAACTTACACATTATTATGGGGAAAATGAACAAGTAGATACCTACATCATGTTCCCATTATTACAGTGGGATCCCCCTCCCGAGACGGTAGTTCCTGTTTGCAGGCGGTGTATGCTCCAATTTCACTTCTCTTCATTACTGTGGGCGGAAAGGCTTCCTCGTCAAGAAAACGCGTAACCTTGTACTCATGTTGAATTTATTATGTTCATAATTAATGCGTTTGTCAATGCTTTTCTTATTTTTGAAGCATCCTGAAGGGCTTTTGTTATTTTTAATCTTTTCAAATAAATATAATACCTATGTAAAGTTCTTATCATATTTTTTATTAAAACGATTAAGGGTTGTGAACTAGGTACTTTAATGTAATAAAATATTTCGATTTTATACAAAAAGAAATTGAATTAGGTAGGTACACTTTTTATTCTAAACATTAGAGCAATTTAACCTCTAGGAGCGACGGCTTAATTTGACTACCTGCTAGATATTAAAACCTGTGAGTACTTCGTGGGCACAAATTCGATGCAGGTTAGAGACTCTCGTTTGCTTTATTTTAATCTTAAATTAGGCAAAATAAATTAGTTATTTCTGTGGGACTGCCGGTGGTTACCAAAAAAATCTTGTCGAAACGATTTCCATAAATAAATCATGGAATTAAAAATCGAATCAGCTCTTTCGCTTTCCTAAGAAGAGTGTATAGTAGTGTAATTTAGCCTCGAGGTTTGCAATATTCAAAACTACCTAGAAAATCAATTTAAATTTCAAACAGGTTTATCTGGATATTAGAGTTTATGATATCCGCGGGGTAGCTAGTTAGGTTTACCAAAATCGCTTGGTCAATTCAATGCAGGGTCGGTATATTCTGGAGATTTTTACACAGGAAATTGGATTCTTCTCCGTTCGCATAAACGGATTCCTTCTAGCTAAGCAAATCCGTTTTGTTTGCCTACAAAGGCGCTGCTGATATATTCGACAGGAATAGATTACGGAGAATGCGGGTATTTTATTCCAGATAGAATATTATAAAGGTATTTTTTTGTTATGGAATATTAGAATTCCGTTATAATTTGATCGATTTTAATCTTCTGTGCTCGTTAGCTTGTTCTAATAATATCGTAACTGCCTCCCTTTATTCGTAGGAATCCTTTAATTATTTATAGGTTGTAGAACAATATCGTGGAGATCCTTGGGGGAGGCCTTTGTCCAGCAGTGGACGTCTACAGGCTGATATGATGGTGATGATGATGAGAACAATAAACAACCAAAATTCGTAAAAAAACGGTTTTTTTTATCTTTTGTTTTGATATGTAGGCTATTTTAAGTTATTTGTAAATTAAGATACACTCACCCATACTCAGACAGGTAGGTATTCCGTTAAAAAAATACTTTTCTTGTTAGTTCTGTATTGTTAGTTTTGTTCCGATGTTTACTATTGTTACGCTGCGCCGATACTACGCTAGTTGCGAACTTGCATTTTGTACATAGCTAGGGATACGCCAATCATCCTCTGTGGTATCACAAGTATCAGTACCTAGTTCTACTGTTTATTTTCCATTCCCACTTCTATGTAGATAGAAGTTGATTCCTCGTTGACATGAATAAAAGATTTTAAAGTTTTCGTTAAATTAACAGTTGAATACTTTCAAAGTTTTACTTGGCTATCAGGGAAAATTATTCCGTACTAAAGTGTTACATTTCGCTACTACTTGATAAATGCGAGTGCATTAAGCGAACATCAAAGTTTTACGATCAACGCCGTGATGGTGATATGGTAGGGCTGTCATGCGTGTAGTTGACGGGACATGACTCCGTGTCCCGATGTCAGAAGATGAATACATTGAAAAATTATTTACCTACGTGAATTTGTTGCAGTCGGCTTGTGTGCTTATGTCCAGTATATTTTGCCCGATGCGAGGGTTTGATCAATAAAAGCAAAGGATCCTGGACCTACACTGAACCAAAATGTAATTCAAACGTAAAAGTATTCAAAAGAATTGGTAAAAGGTGCAATTATTCTCTTATTTAGCATTACTAATAAAAAGAGCCGTGATGGTAGTCTAGTCGGTTGTGTACTCGCCTCACGTTTAAAAGGTCGTGGGTTCGATCGGCCTGTACCAATGAGTTTTTTGAAACATAAGTACGGTTTATAACAATACCACAGGCTTTTCGGTGGTGAAGCAAATATTTCGCGAGGAATCCTGCATACACCAACGAAGTAAGGTCCACAAAAAACGGATCGGGTCACCGTTGGTGGACAGGGGTTCGCACAAAAGATCCCAAAAGGGTCGAAGTGTCGCCAGGTATTCCTGGTCTCCTATAAAAGGATAAGATACCATAAAAGTATACTGGCGAACAAATTATGTACGTTCTTGCAGTAATAAATACGATATGGGGTCTTTCATTAAGAGAGTCAAAAGGGCCCTTCAAGCAAGACCGGCAACGCACCTGAACCGCGGGTGTTGCAGGTGTCTATGGGCGGCGGTGACCTCTTAACATCAGGAGGCCCGCCTGCTTGTTGCCCCCGTAGCAATAAATAAAAAAAACGATATTCGATTAGACGCATACAGTTACAAAACACAATTTCCCGATTTTCACGTAATCGATCCAGCTGTCCCGTTTGGCATTTGGACATTTTTGGCAGCCCTATAACAAGGTCGGCGGACGGTAATGACGCGCGATTTAATAAAGCGATCGGTTGAACGGCATTTTAAAACTTTTAATGGATCGTCGATTTTTCCAGAGCTCTTCCATTTGCCGCTTCGCTGTCTGTCATTTCCGTCGACATCGAGTTTTTGTCTGTCATATCTGGACATGGACTTTTTGATGAGAACAACCTTGCTATAAAAGAACAATGGTAACATGTACTATTTCACTGCAACAAAGATGTACAATAGTTTTCCTTAAGTATTCATTATAAACCACAGAATAATTTATTTCATTCTATGGAATCAAATTGTAGTACACAATTAAAACGCCAAAAAATAAAGTTTCTGAATAGTAACCATGATGTGTATACAAATGTACTCGTATATAGGTTTAGAATTTTTATTTGCTTTTCCGGCCTCACTCCTGAGTTAGATCTGCCTTTTTCTATAAATATTGACTTCTGATTGTTAATTTGAGAAAGGTTCCTGGATGTTTCAAATTACGGTTGTATAGTATCTAACCGTTCAAGAATATATTTCTTAAGAATCACGCAGACATTTTCAAGATTATTTGAGAGGAGTGTTCGTAGAAAGGCGAATTGTGAAGTGTGCTCCAGGCGAGTTCTTAGAATAAACGAGGTTAGTTGCCTAATTATGTTTTAATCTAAATAAAACTATAAAATATATCTAGAAAACATATTTTTTTGTCATTGAAGGTTAGTTTTAGTTTATAAAAGCTGATAGCGAGTTTGGTCTATGTTATAAATCAAAGCCTTCGACATAGCTCAAAGAGTACGTATAGAAGTGGCAGTGGGCTGGTCACGTCTTTCGAAGAACCGATAACCGCAGGGGTAGAGTCGAGTGGAGACCACGAGTGGGCAGGCGGGCCTCCTAATGTTAAGAGGTCACCGCCGCCCATAGACACACGGGGGTGCTGGTGCGTTGCCGGCCTTGGTTGGAGGGCTCTTTTGACTCTCTTCTTGAAGGACCCCATATTGTGTTTATTAAGATTTTAATTAATAATTAATTAGAAAAGTAACAGAATCTGTTAAAACTCACATCAAGAAAACATATAAAATCCATAGTAGTTATATTAACAAAGCTTTTATAGAATAAGACCATGTAGGTACATTGGTACTTATAGGGGGACAAAAACTCAGGTAAAAGTTATCTTTGCCAATTCGGTGTTCCGTCGCGGTAAGCCGCTTATCTTTTTGAGGAAAAAATGGGAAAATACCTTTTTACCTTATTCCGTAAAATGTAATTGCCATATTGAAATTGAGGGACGTATTATTGCGATGTGCCTGCGGTCCGTAATCGTGTTCCGGCTATCGTGTTGCGATGGACTCGGTCGGTCGCCATCCCAAGGAGTCTCGTTTCATAGAAAATTTGATATGAAAACATGTTGAGAGCGCCAGCACAATTAAAATATGTATTTTGAATGAAAATTAATAATTTTTGTGGTACCACCGAATAGCGGTACCTACCATGGGACGAAAAATGTACCCGTGGTACCATTGGTGGTAGCTATAGAAGCAGTAAAATACTCTGGTTCATATTTTTAAGGTTGAGAGCGCCAGCGCAAAAAAAAAATGTATTTTGAATGAAAATTAATTTTTTGGGGTACCACTGAATAGTGGTACCTACCATGGGAAGAAAAATGTACCCGTGGTATCTTTGGTGGTAGCTGGTAGCAGTAAAATACTCTGGTTCGTATTTATAAGGTCCCACGAGGTCCCACAACACTCCAACGAGGTCCTCTCTGTCAATCCGTCTGTTAGAGGTCTCTAGCTTAGAAACATGAAGAGACACAAAAATTATGGTGTTTAGGTAATAGTACATATCCTAAAGATTAATTAGGTTTACCCCAAAACAAAATAGAAAACAAACTAAAATTTGAGGTACTTAATGCTGGTGCTATATTGTTTGATAGAAATTAAGGCGCTCTGTGCTTTACCAAATACCTATGGTTTCGTCTCGTATTAACACAGAAAGTTTAGAATGACAGTACCACAGAACACCGGAAAAAGCTTGCTACGCTCCCGCTCGCTAGACAGTACAAATTAATTGATTTTTAAGTTAGTTTAAATTTTTATCCCACACATACGGGTGTGGTACCTAATAAATAACTATGAATAAAATAATATGTAATTACAATTTATTTATTACGCGATCCAATATGAGTATTTTATATATGAAGTCAAATAAACGGGTTATTTCTTAATCTTAAGCAAGTAAAAATCATGAAGTGAATAGGCAAGTGTTTTCATTTGATTAATGATCTCATCGTCGAAATGCTTTCCGTTGACTTTGACAAGTTAATCGACGCTTTCGAAGGCTGAATTATTAGTCAGTCTTTTAATACTGAGGTCAGGGTCGTATCTAGGGAGGACCGATAGACGTAAATCGAAGCGGGCGCAGAATGTAAAACTACTGATATGATGATGATGATGGGTTAATGGAGAAAATCATTGTCTACATATCGTGATGATAACAATGATTTATCCATAAAGATATCTCTATCTGCACTTACATTCACCCTCTTGTTACAATAAACTACGTCAGTCTATGTAAATAATATATTGTATATAATAACAATATATTTTATTTATTTATACCTATACATTAGTATTATGTATGTTTATATTAGTATTATATGTTTGCTTATTTTATATAACGTATATGTTAAAAATATCTATGTATTGTTTTTATTTTATTTCTGTGTGTACAATGAGTTACCTACTAAATAAATCACAAATTATTAAATAAATAATAAATTAAAATAAAATAATTGTCCCTGTGCCAATTTCACTTACATTTTTTTAAATCTTTATTTATAGAGCTTAGTCACCTTGTGACTATGCCGCTCTGTAAAGTTTACATTTTAAAACAAAACTAAATAAAAAACACACACACATAATTTAACTACGCACCTTACAATAAAATCTAAATTGTAAAGAAGCTTGGCATCCTCCGAAAAGGGGAATGCCAAACCACTATTACATCCACCAACGTTATCAAACAAATTTTGATTTACAATCTGTCTTCTCATTGCTTCGTTCCGAACACACTCCACCAGCGCATGGTACACGTCCTCGATGACTCCACACTCGCTACAATTCAGTGAGGGAACTTTCCGCATCAGAAACGCGAACTTGTTGAGCGGGATGTGTCCAGAACGAAGTCTGAAGGCAGTAATGAGGTCCTGTCTGTTCAAAGAGCAGTTGTCAAACCACGGAGAGCCCCAAGGTTGGGGTTGCATCGTTCTGTACCAGATACCCTTTTCCTTCGAACGCTCGTCAAAGTAATCCTTCCAAGTTCACTTACATAAAGTAAGGTACTCATAATGTGCGAAAACCCGGAAAGTATTACAGTTTCTGAAATAACTTATATTTTGGTTTCACCATCACATACAGGTGTTTTAATAAACGACGTACGGTATGTAGTGTTGCCTCAAGTTTCCAAACTATAGTACTAACAACAGAGTAACTTCCCTCGTATGCCACGCCGCACCCAAATTACTTACTATGAATGACGCATTGTTACAGAAATTCGATTAAAAGTTCCACATAAATGGTTATCGGAACTTGGTACAGTCTAAGACAGTGTTTCTCAAACTTAATGATATCGCCCCCACCACCAAAGAGGAGGAAAATAAAACTTATATTCTATGTCTGTTAGTAGTTTCAGTAGCAAGTACCTAATTATCTAAAAATCACAGTTAAGTATGATAAAAAGCTTTGAGATGCTAAAGGAAAGTAGTGAGATACCTACCAGCTGTAGTTCATTTTACCAAGTTTTTTATTATTATTATTTTTTAAAAGTAGGCACCAAATCAAAATAGGGAACTCAAAAATTATTGCTTAGAGGTAAATAGAAATATAATAAAAGAAGAATAGAAATATATAATATCCCTTACGGTCAAAACCTTTTCAACGAAACATATCTACAAGATAAACAAAACAACACAACGTACCCGATCAAAATACAATTCCCTGTAGTAAGTAATGAAATAAGTTAAATATATAACAATTTTCTATCTGCCTGTTTGTTTATAGGAAAATAATCATTGACCCCGTGTAGTCTTTTGTGGGTATTAATACATACCAGTAGTTTTCTGAGGGGGGCTCATTTTTCATGGGGGTAAGATTTGAGATCCGCTGTAATAAGTATTACACATAATAATAATCGGCAAAAGTTTCTCATAATGACGTAAGTTAGTTGTAAGAAAGTAAGATTGAAAATGTTTTGATAGTTTTTGTTATAGCCTATTAGTTATAGGCCTAAATGTGCTAAGTGCTATGATTTATTTAATTACCTCTTTTATGAGTCCTTAGCAATAATATTTATGTGAATACTACCAAGCCGCCGTAGCTAAGTTGATACTGCGCTCGTTTAGGTCTAGGATTCGTAGCCGGGCATTCGGAGACGGCTTATCGATGACGAAAAACACTTGAGAAGTCCACCAACCCGCACTAGGACAGCGTGGTGGACTATAGCCCTACGCCAACGATTTGATTGCCTTCAGTTCAACTTATAATATAGCTTAAAGTAAACATTCAAATAAGACAGTCGACTAGAAAGCTCAGTGGTAATTAATATATTACGTAAAATTACAGAAAAAATCCAAGTAAGCCTAGATACTTTGAGCTCGCGCTACTTTTCGTGCAATCTTATTCAAATAAACGAAAAATTACCTTTAAAACAATGAATAAAATACAACACTAACCTGACTACTATACGATTAATCTCCCAAGAAACCAATCACTCATGTCCTTAGAACAATCACACGAATATGCAAGTCACACTTGACCATTTCACTATCACTAACCGGCACGTAAGGAGCTTTCTGAGCCGTCGAAGCGTCCCCTCCCTTCGGCGGCCGACAGCAAACTGCGCTACGTACGACTCCGGCGAAAATTCCAAGTTTGAAAATGGTCGGGAAAGGTCGGGGAAAGTCGGATGCAGTGGGATTATTATGTATCCTGTTGTAACACCGCATCTCGTTGCATCGAGTTTTTTTGTGATCGATGTGTGTGGAAGCAACTCCGGATTCTGCGACATAATAATATTTGTGTGCTGCAAAGAAGCACGGAGAAATGCTTGCTCGGCGCGTGGAATTCAAAGTATTTTGAACAGTTAATGTTACAACTAGAAAGAAAGAAAGAAAATTGCCACACGAGTAGGTACTTACTTAACAAACAACCAGCTTTTCCCGCAGCTTCGCCGTAGAAAAGTTTTACCTGCGACCAGCGCGGGACTTTGAGACAGTTGATATGCGTTTTATTACTTAGCGGACGTCCCGCAACTTTGTCCGCGTTTAAAAGTATCCTATACGTTATTCCAGGATATAAGCTATCACTGTACCAAGTTTCATGAAAATCTGTTCGGTAGTTTTTGCGTGAAAGAGTAACTAACTTACATCTTCACATCCTTACAAACTTTCGCCTTTATAATATTAGTATGATATGAAGTATTGATGATTATGATATGTTAATTATTAAGATGATGTGATAATTATGAAGTATGATAATATGATATGATGATTGACAACAAATCCAACGCTGCTTAGTTTTTAAAATGTAGGTACCTACTTAGATAAATTGGAAGCATATCTTTTTTAATATAAAATCGAGGTCAAACAAAAGGCAAGTATATTCGAGTGGATACCAAAGGTGGATACTTTACTTTGTAAAGACCCGAAGGCGCTTTCACAAAAGTTCAGTCCTTTTGAACTTTGTATAAATCAGAGTCACCTTTTTCATGTTTTCACTTCTTTTATTGAAAAAGAAGTCTTAATTACTTACAGGTAGATTTACTCCGAGTTTTCAATTATTGTTCATTCAATGGCGCAAGTGGATTAAATATAGGTACTTTGTTATTTCTTTGCTGAAAGACTTGACATTTCTTGAGATTAGTGAGAATTTTTCGTGACTGTGTGAAAATATTATTATTATACTAGTAGTTCCGTGAGAACAGTAGACCTCGCCAGCCCTTATAAACCAAACCTAAAAGAAACCAACAAAAGTCAACTTTGGAAACAGAAAAAGTACCTACTAAAGTGACAAAAATTAGCACTTTAAAGCTTAATATTTCGCAAACGGATCCCTGAATCGAAAAATGTTTATCACACACCCGCGATATTTTTGAAAGACCCATCCAACGATACCCCACACCATGGATATCACGCGGAAAAAAATAATTTTCCATTTTACGTATGCAGTTCTATGAACATAATTTATTTTTTCAACTTTCTTAAGTCGATCCACTATTACTCAAAAACTAATAGAACCTACTTAGCCGTAATAGTTTTCCTTGTAACTACGTTATATATGCTACTGCCATGAATTTTTTCACATTTCCAGAAGCAACCGTTTAGCTGGTAGCGGGGGGGGACACGTGACTCTAACAAAAATTACCGCTTTAAAGCTTAATATTTCGCCAACGGATCCCTAAATCGAAAAAATGGTATTCACACACCAGCAATATTTTTGAAAGACCTATCCAACGATATCCCACACTATGGGATTCACAAGAAAAAAAAAGTTCACTCCCACTTTGCGAGTATGGTAGGTACTCTAAAAAAAATGTTTTTCATAATTTTATTCTACTCATTTTGTAGATTTAATTAATTTATACATATGCCAAATTTTCGTCAAAATCGGTTGAAAAATGCGACCTGTAGAGAATTACAGACAGACAGACAGACAGCCGGACAAGAGCATTTTTGGCCAGTCTCGAAACGTAGACGCTTCGCTCGCTTCGCTCGCTCGGTCAATTACCAACGCGTGTACGGGGTTAGCTCGTGTATTAAAGAATTGCTTTTTGAATTATGAGTTGGCCCTGGTATCGTTTAGAAATGACAAATGGATCACAAATTGTCCTAAAAGCAGCATGACAAAAAGCGTTTTTACGAAATACAGCGAAAACATTAACTAAGAAGAAATTTTATTAAATTAAATATAGGTAGGTACTTACAAAAAAAATCTATCCCAAACATGCTTCATGTATTGCTTATTATAGTTATTTGCATGCAGTACTTAATAGTTAGTAACTTCTGAAAATAAACCAATATTGTTTAATATGTCATCAGTGGCGTCGGGGATAAGACACGACCTATGATATCGAAAGGTCCGGAGTTCGATCCCCTGCTGGGACACGTACCAATGGTTTTTTTCTAGAAACTTAAGTACCTACATTTACTGACTGCTCTCAAAAGGTGAAGGAAAACATCGTGCGGAAACCTGCATACGCCGAAGAAGGAATTCTTAGGCGCATGTGAAGTCCACCAACCCGCACTGGGCTAGCGTGGTGGACTATAGCCCGAACGCACTCGTTGAGAGGGTAGGCCTGTTGAAAAATTACAACAGAATGGTACCCAAGATGTAGAAAAAGATTAAGAGGAAGACCTAAAAAGAGATGGGTGGACGATCTAAAAAAGGAAGCGTGTGCATATGGACCAGGAAAACGGAAAGAAAAAAGAAAGGGAATTTTTGGGGGAGGCCTATACCCAGAAATGGGCCGCTAGTATGTAATTCAAGTAATAAATTAGAAATATTTCACTTAGCAAATAAGATACAGCAAATAAAGGCATTTTATTTATTTTTCAACCGACGAAAAAAAAGGAGGTTCTCAATTCAACCCGTATATATTTTTTTATTTTTTATGTATGACCACGCATAACTTTTTACAGAGCAGTCCGATTTTGATAATTCTTTTTCTATTGGATAGGGTCTACTTCGAAGTTGGTCCCATATAAATTTGAAGAAAAAAATTCTACCCTAAGGGTAGAAAATTAGGGGATGACTGATTAAATTCCTACTAAATTTTCATATTTGAACCAATTCTGTTAAAACTAGGCACAAATAAGTAGTTCTAATGACCCTACAATATGACGGAGACCTGAACTTGATCTGATGACGGAGACGGAAGACAGTTGAGGGAACTCTTCAACGGTGTACAGCAGCTAACTCGTGTTTGGGCTTATTCATTCATCTTAATGAGAACTTTAAACCTAACTTATGATTTATTCGATTACGACTACCATCGATGGGTGAAGATGGAGACGGAAGGCTGTCGAGGGAATGAATTAGTATATTTTAGTCACAAAAAAGTAAAAAATAAAAACTTTTTAACAAAAAAATTAAACCTTCGAAAAAAAGAAACTGAAAAGCGAAAAATAATAACAAGTTACCTTGTTAGTCTATAACTACGCTCCTACACTAATGTAAACCTAAGTAATTTTGAGTCGGCGCCTAACAAACAAGCAAATTAATTAAAGTTGATACGTAAAGTGAAATGATGGCAGCCAAGTTTACGTAAAGTGGAATGATATAAGCAATCAATGAGAAGATCATCAAATTAAAGTACGAAAAACGTAATAGTAAGTAATAAAAATAAAAGAAATTAATTTGTATGTGTGTTGGGCGCCGACTCAAAATTACTTAGGTTTACATTAGTGTAGGAGCGTAGTTATAGACTAACAAGGTAACTTGTTATTATTTTTCGCTTTTCAGTTTCTTTTTTTCGACGGTTTAATTTTTTTGTTAAAAAGTTTTTATTATCTATTTAATAAGTATATAACATTCTAAAACAGCTTAACATTGGAGCATCTTCTGTCTTAAATCTCCCTTGTTCTTGCAAAAGACAAAGACATTTCGTGATCCTTACAAACCCGGACAATACAAGTCTCGGTTCAAAGGTGTTATGATGAGTTAAAAATAGCCCCTTTAGCGATGAGACTTTGATGTTCAGAATTGCTGTTTAGGAAGGTATTGGAGTGAAACCAAGTGTGACGTGTCATACTTGTTCTTATACCTATATTCTCTATTGATGCCATAGAAGCGTCTTCTATTAGATATAATACCCATTTCACTCAGGTATTAAATGTATGAAATTAATACATTTAGGCGTATTACAGACACACGTTCTGCGGTGGCGCGGGCGGTCTACCGCAGACCGCAGTTTCAATATGAAAACGCAAGGAAATTCACCCACGGGGTGGGTTTTTTGGGATGGATTTCGGTAATAATTCGGCCGCGCGTGTCTGAAGTCTCACATACATTGCATAGGGAAGACAACAGGCCGCCACCGCCACCGCGACAGCAGGCCGCATGTGTCTGTGAAGAGTCTAAAACTAATTTGTATGGCATTGACAGTAATTGTAACTCAACAAAATTTAGACGAGTTAACTTTAAGTTATTCTAATCTTAATTATCTTTGCGGAAGTTTGTTGCGCCGCTTCTTCTTCCCAGCTCTATATAACACCTTGGAGGCGGTGGTAGATAAAAAATTGACGTTGTATAAATGTACCTAGTGTACTTACATGCAATAAAATACTTTTGAATTTTGAATTTTTGAATTTCTTCTGTACCTACATAGACTTTCGCGCTTTTTATACATCATCATTATCATCAGCCTGTACTAGTCCACTGCTGGACATAGGCCTTCATCAAGGCGCGCCACTGAACCCGATCATCGGTTCTTCGACCCAGTCACTGCCAACCAGGCCGTCGCTGCATCTACCCTGGGACGTCCCACACTACGCTGGCCCACGTGTGGTCTCCACTCGAGAACTCCTCTACACCCGCGGTTAACGGTGTGCCTACATAATTAAATTTTATTCAAATAAAATGTTTAAGCCCACCAACCCTAGAAACGACGAATCTCCATAAACACAATCGAAAGGCGAAACAACCAAGTTAACATAAATCTAAAATGTAGATATTTTCAAAAATAAAAACCGGACAAGTGCGAGCAGGACTCGCGCCCTTAGGGTTCCGTACAGACTTAATTATTAAAAATTTCGAATATCGTTAAAAGCACTTAGATTGCATCACATAGGTACTATCTTTACATGGACGATTTAGTTAAACTGCGTTGATTTAGAAGTTTGATTTTATCACAGCTCCAGGGATTGCAGACCTGAGTATTTGATATTAATTTCAACGCGTTCGTGAGAAAAAGGGTATTGACAGACAGGCGGACAACGAACTGATCCTACTAGGGTTCCCCATTTTCCTTTTGAGGTACGGAACCCCAAAAACAGCTCAATTCCAGTAAAAGTGAGGGATTAAAGAGGCTGCGGGCAATGTTGAATTGTAGGCAATTTATTCCTTCAAATCGGGGCCATTTGCGGGCCAATTCGAATTTGAAATATTGAGTGAAACGCCTGCGATTTGTGGGAGTCGTTCAAGGTGACACGCGATTCTGTTGAAATTGTCTTGCCGATTTACCTGCTATTACGTGAACTGATTCACTTAAGGCTTGTGTTATGAAATGGAACGCTTTCGAATATTGTTTGTTGGTTGCCATGGGGCTTTTTGGAAAACTGGGAAATACGAAATGTCGGCCCAAAATTTATGTTTAAATATTTTGCAATAAGTAAACGATCTAAGGCATTTAAAAGGCAGTTTTTATTTTGCAAGATAGTGGCGACCGTGACAGGACACGAAGATGCAATATAGGGAGTGCAGCGTCGAGAATAATAATGGCGAGTATGGCGACGGCTGCTACTCAAATGCAATCTAAAAATTATGTTGAAGTTCAAAATTAACGAAGCGGATAAATAACAGATTTTCACTTCCGAAGTCAAGGCAAGACGCAGTGTCGAAAATAAATGAAATATGGCGACTAATATGCTGCAACTTGAAAAATTGGGAATTTTATTGATGTCGGCCCAATTTTATTGAAGATTTTGGCGGAAATGAAAAGCGGAGAGCTTCCGTAACTTGGAACATCACACAGATAAGTGGCTGCAAGTATACCACAAGTTTAATACAAGGGTGCTAGGGTCAGTCAAGTGTTTTGGAACAGTATTTTTATATAATGATTTTGAATTTTGATATGGTGATATAATGATATGTGTTTGTAACTCTTATATTTTGGCCTCCGGAGGGTATGTTATGAAATGGAACGCTTTCGAATATTGTTTGTTGGTTGCCATGGGGCTTTTTGGAAAACTGGGAAATACGAAATGTCGGCCCAAAATTTATGTTTAAATATTTTGCAATAAGTAAACGATCTAAGGCATTTAAAAGGCAGTTTTTATTTTGCAAGATAGTGGCAAACAAACAAATTAATAAGAATATGAATTGAAACTAATTTAGTTCATCGCAATTGGACCCAAAATGAAAGAAAATTAAAAGAATTGAATGCCACCTTCATGGTCGAGAAATGAAATTTAAAAATATTCGAGTGAGCTGCTTTTAAATGTCAAAATGACAACGACGCGTTGCTATTATATAAATTTACAATATCACAAATTTCATTATTATTTCATTTTGGATTTAAATATTATATAGAAACTAAAGGTTTTCTATTAATTTTCATCATGAATGAAAATAGAGCTACAACAGAAAAAGATATCTTCATCGCCATCAAAGATATTCTAAACAAGAGTGGTCATTTGAGTAAAATTCAGGCTGAGGTAAATAATAGAGTCAAGCCAAAAGAATTGCTTCTAGAAGTTCGTTTAGTCAATACTCAAGATCATTATTTACAGATGCGAGCAAAGGTAGCGGAGATATTACAAAAGCGACAGGTGACGCTAGCTACAGGGGAAAAGAAGCACAGCGTTCCCCCTCCAACAGACGAGGTTTGAGCTTTAAAACTTTCTTAGGTTCAGTTTGTGTAGTTAAAATCAAAAAACATAAATCAAATAGCATTTTCTCCGCACAAGGAAAGGCCTTTGCCGAGCTGTCAACTATATTTACGTGTGCTTCATCGCATCTCCTCTCGAAATGCCGAGCATTAGCCCTAGTTACTGCAGGGCTTGGTCAATAAACATTATCTATTGTAAATGGTGCTTCAGCGCATCTCCTCATTGCTCAAAGAAATCCTGAGCATTAGCCCTAGTTACTCCAGGGCTTGGTCAATAAACATTGTCTATTGTAAACGATGCTTCAGCGCATCTCCTCATTGCTCAAAGAAATCCTGGGCATTAGCCCTAGTTACTCTAGGGCTTGGTCAATAAACATTGTCTATTGTTGAAAGGTGCTTCTAGTAAACGAGCTAGTGAGGGAATACCTCGAATGGAACGGGTACCTGTACACAGCCTCCGTGATGATGTCAGAGGCGGCCATGCCGAATGACAAGAGGACCAGGAGCGAGATGTGCGCGGAGGTCGGCGTTAAGGACGACGAGAAAAGTTCGGCGCTGCCTCTGCTGTCGAATATAGTCGCCGCGTACACGGAGCGCATACGGCGCAAGATCAATAAGATCAAGAAAGATTGCCAGTAATACCCACTTACATAGTTTGACGCGTAGTAAGGAACGCTGCGCAGACCTAAGCGGAGAGCAGGGGTGCGGATTTCATGTAGACAAATTAATCATCATCATCAACCGTTCGACGTCACTGCTGGAAAAAACACCTCCAATGGACGCCAACTTGTCTGTTCTTTTTCAGTTCTACCGCAGACTAAATAAACGTCTGTTAAATAGGATTTAGAATGAAGATCAAAGACGGGAGTGCGTACATACCTACATGTTCTGGCAATCTGTCGTTTTCCAATGAGTCTTGGCAGAATGAGAAGTTATTGAAAGTCCTTTGATGTTATACGACTCACTTTATTCCTTCATGCAATTTTAAACATTATTGTAAAGACGATAAGTAACTGTCAGTGTAATTTTCGCCGTGCTGCTCTCGAGGTAATTAGTGATATTGTATAACTAAGGAGGAAATAATAGAGCGTTAAAACGTATCTTCAAATGGTTATAATAGGTACCTAGTTAATATACATTTTATTACTTCCTTATACTAAATTCTTTTACTGGCCACGTAGAAACGCCCAAAATCGTTGCTTACCAAATGAAAATGTAGGAATCAATTAGATCTACGTACCTTTATCTTCTTTGGGCAACATTTCGACCTAAAAGGGCTCTTATAAGCCAAACCCCTGTCTACCAATAGTCTCCCAATCAGTTTCTTAATGGACTTCACTTAAGCTTTAGAATACAAATACTATATTTGGCGTATGCTAGTTCCCTCAAGAGGTTTTCCTTCACCATTAAGCCAGTGGTAATAAAATAAACTCCAAGGTTCGAACCTACAACCTCATAAACCTGAGGCGAGTATACAACGATGCCACCACAGCTCTTCCTTATCCAACATAGTATAAAACAAAGTCGCTTCCCCGTCTGCTCAGATCTTATATACTACGCAACGGATTTTGATGCAGTTTTCACTATAATTCAGATAATTTCTTCCGGATGGTTTATAGGTACTAATTCCATGCGGGCGAAGCCGCGGGCAACAACTAGTATATACTAAATGCTGAGTGTATCGGTGTATCAATAGGGTTACTCAATAGGTGGATGTAAGTGAATAATTGACTACTCGCGTGAAAGGACTTAACTAATATTGTCCTTTCTCAGTGTAAGAGTAATGCGTCCAAGTCCATGTATTATCCAGTATCCCTTTGGTGGCATTGGATTAATTCAGTCATTCATTTGTGGCTTCACAGACCTAAGCGAATCAGGGTCTGTATAAGTTTCTTTATATAATGACTAATCGTTAACACGACCACGGTTTCCGTAATATAATTTGAGCTCTTACGTGGAACCATGTGATGAAACTACTTCGGGGTAAGTATTTAAAGAATCTGGCATTTCTAGCATTGCCTTTACCATTGAAGGTCTCATGAAGATAATAATTCTAGCGTTATAAAGCGTTTTCTCGTCACAGTTTAATATTCAATGTAATATTTCAACCCTAACCAGCTGATCGGGTCGAATCGTCATTTCGATTTTCAGGCATTTTGGGAAAAAAGTCTTTGAGATTTAGTTACCACGGGCATAAGGTACTTGAGATTCATATTCCTAAAAAGTTGCTGTTTCTGTTGGGTCTGTTGCTGTTTCTTCCCTTCGGCGGCGTACAGGTGGAAACAGAGTAGTTTTAGTTTTAAGACAGAATTCATGTCAAAAAGAGAATATTGTATTCCAATTTCGATTTAAACGAATTTTCATTTTCAAGCCGCAATTGCGCTACCATTTATTTATCTGTAGAAATCTGCGATCATGAATACTATTCTATTGATTAAATTTAATAGGTTATCTAAGGGTGCTAGATCGTGTAATGTTTCTTTTCAAATGGGAATTAGATTCAATTTGGATAATCTTACTGGAAATGGAACTGATGTCCGTATGTACGATGCGCATCCCATTGTCCGAGCGATGTACTCTGGTCTATTAGGTACCTGCAGTGATCAGTTAGGCGACACAATGGCTCTTTCACGGACTCAATGGAGAACAAATTTAACAAGATAGATGTGGGTGGGAACCTTCAAAAGGATTCGTTGTGGTGGTGATCGCTGGCGGGTGGCTGCTGCAAGAATTGGCTAGTCAGTCAGAGGCAAAAACATGTATTATAATGTCGTGGGCTGATCGTAGAATTAACAGATCTACATGTGAATTAACAGATCTACAGATTAACAGATGACACATAGGTGGACGGATAATTAGAAACAGGGCAAGATTTTCATACAATCGAGGTCACTTTGAAGCCATGGTTCTCCGTGAAGGATTGATCGGGGCATAATCTGATGACGGTCATCGAGAGAGTAGATGGAGAAGTTTTAGATGGCTATAGATATCCAACTGATCAGATCAGCCGTTTGGAAGCAGCATCGTCATGATTCCTCAACTTTAAGATTTTCATACATTTTTATGCCATTTTGCAGGTTTTTTTCTACATGACGATGCTGCTGCCAAACGGCTCATCTGATCAGGTGGATATCTATAGCGATCTGAAAGTTCTCCATGTACTCTCTTGACCGTCATCAGATCATGCCCCGATCAATCCTTCACGGAGAACCATGGCTTTAAAGTGACCTAGATTGTATGAAAATTTTGCCCTGTCTCTAATTATCTGTCCACATAAGTATGCCTAGGCATTTCATGATACGCCGCCATTCCATGATATGCCCTGGCCGGGATATATCGGGATCAGGATGTGCGAAATATCATTTCACGCCGTTAAATGCGCCATTACTTGCGTGCAAAACGAATTACTTATTTCCCATTTGTAGGTTAGATTTTTGATTTTTTAAACTTCGGACAACCTACAGTCGAAAGATGTGCGTTTAACGATATGGCGGATGTTAGATGGCCAAATCATGAAATGCCTGCCTAGGCATAATTATCACGATCTGCTCAATTTCTACGACACTACCTACACCTCATCATGAAACGAAGTGATTCGCCAGAGAACCAAAGCCTACGACTTAGCTCAAAGAGTTAGTAGCACATTGAAGTGGCAGTGGGCTGTTCAGGTCTATCTGAGCACCGGTAAACGAGTTCTCGAGTGGACACCACGACAGGGCAAGCATAGTGATGGACGGCCACCAGCTAGATGGAGCGACGATCTGCGTGAGGCGGCTAGCATTCACTATAGATGCGGAGAACCGAAGATCAGTATTAGTGCCGCGCCTTAGGGAATACCTATGTCCAGCAGTGGGCTAGTGCAGCTTGACGATGATGTCTAAATTGCAGCACAATCAGTCTTGTAGTTTGCGAGATCAACGAATAAAATATCTTCGCTTTAAGGGCACGTTTGACGGATCCTTTAAATTGATTTAGCGTCTGGCTTCTAACGTTCTCCTTACAACGTAATCAGACCAGTAATTAAGAGTAATTGTACGACTACTTGGACTACCCACGCTAGGCCGGCCACTCATTAGTGTAACCGTTTCGAATAACGTAACTGTTACTTGTTAGGATACAAACCCTATTCTGTATTGTCCATTTAACTTTATAGACACTTCTCTTCATTACACAAGTCTCCTAGATTGTAAGGGTATACCAGTAATTATATAATTATTTACGGGTCTTACACACGAACAAGTTTTATTTACCTTTGCCCGACGTTTCAACAAGGCTACACTGGCCGTGGTCACGAGCTGGAGAGGGAGCTGTCAGTGTAGTTATCCTCTCCAGTCAGCTCGTGACCACGGCCAGTGTAACCTTGATGAAACGGCGGGAAAAGGTAAATAAAACTTGTTCGTGTATAAGACCCGTAAATAATTATATAATTATGAATACAAAGCGCGAAAGTCTAAAAGGTATACCGTACTTATATTATGGTCGTAGACATGGACCAACAAATGGAACAATAAATATTGTAAAACAAATGGATGAAGAGCGTCAGTGGCGTCGGGAATAAGACGCGGCCTATCATATCGAAACGTCCGGAGTTCGATCCCCGGCTGGACATGTACTAATAGGTTTTTTCTCCAAACCTAAGTACATTAGTACATTTTAGACTTTCGCGCTTTGTATTCATAATTATATAATTATTAAAAACTTATTCGTGTGTAAGACCCGTAAATAATTATATAATTACCTAAGTACATTTACTGACTGCAAAACATCGTGAGGCAACCATACGCCGAAGAAGAAATTCTTAGGCGCACGTGAAGTTCACCAACCCGCACTGGGCTAGCGTGATGGACTATTGAACCCCCTCGTTTAGAGGGTAGGCCTGAGCCCCAGCTGTGGGAACATATTAATAGGCTGATGATGATAATGATGATTCCATTACATGTTGTATGGGATGAATTGGCCACAGCCCTCTTAAATGCAAAACTTCCTTAATCAAATAATCACTTGGCCGCTCTTTGTCCGAATAATAAATTACCCCGAGCTGGCACAAAAAGGCTGGCCCGGTAAAGTGGCATAACTCGAATCTATCAAAATTCCCGGCGCGTTTACTCGGTCAAGTAAATAGTGGGCGGTCGGCCACATATGAGGGTAATTAATTGTATTTCCCGGCTGACGCCACGTGTGCCGGGTCGCCAATTTTCTTATTTATCGACCCCAAGTCTTGCCCATTAGCTGAACAGCTAGGTTAATAAGTCTGTTGGCGACGGTGACAAATTGCTTCTATTTAAATATAAGTATAGGTAGCTATTTATATTTATTAGGTCACCGACATAGGTCAAAAAATTGCGAAGCTGAAGTGGCTGTGGGCTGGGCACATCGCCCGCAGAACTGACGGCCGTTGGGGCAGAAAGGTTCTCGAGTGGCGGCCACGTATCGGAAGACGCAGCGTAGGCAGGCCTCCCACAAGGTGGACCGACGATCTGGTGAAGGTCGCGGGACCCAGCTGGATGAGGTTAGCGCAGGACCGGTCGTCGTGGAGGTCCTTGGGGGAGGCCTTTGTCCAGCAGTGGACGTCTACAGGCTGATAGATGATGATGACCCGTTAGCAGACCAGACGCTGTCAATATACAGCAATCACATACCGACCGACTAGGTCAAACAAGTCTAAGCCGAAACGAAAACCAAAGCGCCGATCAATACGAACAGTTAACATGTTGATGGTTGATTAAGTAATACGCAGCGGGTCGACGTGTGGATAATTAATTAGAGTCCCCGGATAGAGACGGCCGGGACCGAGAGGCGGAACGGCCGGCCGGTGCGGCGCGGCACCGCAAATTGCCTAATTTATCGGACCAGTTGGCCGACCATTTGCGGGGACGGACTTGGAGAGTATGAGGCAGGAAACGTGATTGCTTCTTTTGCATTTTAGGAGATATTTTATGAAAGTAACAGCGTTTTAGGGTTTTTAATGACATTTAAAAAGTATTTGTATCATCATCATCACAGCCTATTAACATGTCCCCACTGCTGAGGCTCAGGCCTACTCTATCAACCTCCACCACGCTATCCCAGTGCGGGTTGGTGGACTTCACATGCACCTAGAATTTCTTATTCGACGTATGCAGGTTTCCTTACGATGTTTTCCTTCACCGTTTGAGAGCAGTCAGTGAATTTATTGGCCCAGCCGGGGATCGAACTCCGTTCCTTTCGATATGGTAGGCCGCGTCTTATCCCCGACGCCACTGACGCTCCCTCGACAGTTTGTATAACTCATCAGAATAAACATCTTAGGGACTCCGCAGGCTCCGGTTCGAGACGGATATAATTTTTAGTTTAATTTTCATTGCATTTTTTTGCTGTGCTGTTTTGCTCGAAACTATCATACCTAGTAACAAATATAGGTACATTAACAAATTTGATTGTTACTCAGCGAAGCGAAAATTTTTTAGGTCTGTGGTTACACCCTATTACGTAAAGAACTACCAAAGAAAAAAAAATTAAATTAAAAAAAAAATTAATAACCACAATATTGTTATTTAATGGATTTCCGCAAAGTAACGCCTGATACAATTAACTACCAAAGATTTTTGTAGTTAATTTTGAGATTTGTGAATTGTTGGTTCTAGAAAGGGGTGGTAGAAAAAAAATTACGTGTATAAATGTGCCCAGTGGACTCTTATTTGACATTTTATGCATTAACATTACCTATGAGACTTTGACTTGTCAATAATTGTAAAATTGAATTTGAATAATTCAAATTCACAATACAATATTACAATCCTCTTATAATAATACCTACTTTCGTTTTGTCTGATACTCTATAGTGCCGAACTGGTTCAAAGGTTTCCAATTGAAATCGAATTCATTGTTCTCGATTCCTAGAACAAGAATATTGTAAAATTATAATACCTACTCACTGGGAAGTACTTATTTTAACTACTGTCTAGTGTTTCTAAGGAAATTGTGTTGAAGTATTACGTAATCCGATTTAACGATATGGCCAGTACCACAGAACACGGAAAAAGCTCGCTACGCTCCCGCCCGCTACGCTATGGTTTTACATTTCAATGGCCAGTACAGTTGATTTCATGAAATACTACCATAAGGCCAAAAGCGTCACATGACAAACGGTTCTCGAGAATTCTCGCAGAATATCAAAAGCGCACATTGAAAAGGACAGAATGTCAAAAGCGCAGAATGAGAAAACGCACAAATAGTCAAAACTGCAGAATACCAAAAGCGCTCAATGTCAAAAGATCTACTACTACCTACTTAATGAATAATTTTGTAGGTTTAAATTTTATCTACGTGGTGGTCCCGCTGGGGTCACGGACTTATCTTAGTTTGCGAGTAAAATGCAGGACTGACAGACATACTTTGACTGGCCTGTTGGCGTAGTAGTAGTGACTCTGCCTACTGCGCCAAAGCTCGTAAGTTCTATTCCCACCCGGGACTAACATTTGATTGGTTTTCGGATTCTGGGTGTTTGTATTTATTTAAAAAGTATTTATGTATGTTTATCAGTTGTTGAGTACCCGTTAACAAACTTCGGCTTAGTTTGGGACTAAACAGCCGTGCGGAAATTTGTCCAAACATTATTCATACCTATACAAATAGACGGACATGGCGAAACGATAGGGTTCCTACCTATTTTTCAATATAGATACGGAAACCTAAAAAGCTCCGCGTAAAGCCGTTTTGTTGCTGCGACACATGCCTAATTTTAATTTAGTTCTGTAATTATTTTTTTTGTGTTCACCTATTTGTTTTTGTATGTATGTGTCGAAGCCAAAAATAAATGATTTATCTATCAATCTATCTAAAGGCTATCAGCTTTGAATCCGGCACTAAAGATGACTAAATACAACGCCAATCAAATTAGTCTATGACTACATCGCGGTTGAAGTTTTCAAGAAGGCTAATAACTTTAGGCACACGAGTAGCAAAGCTCCCGTCCCAAGTTACAGTACACGTCGCAATATGGCTTAAGTAAATTGAATTACAGTACGGTGTGTAGCGCAGTCCCAACCAAGACCGCGACCTCTTCAACTGAAATGGGGCGTGAGCACTTAGATGTGTGTTTACCTTCAGACGGATACTCACCAGCTCTTGTGGACTACCTACTCGTGGCAGGGCCGGATTGAGGGCCATGTTTATTATATACTAGCGGCCCGTCCCGGCTTCGCACGGGTGGACATTTTTTTGCAATAAATATAGCCTATGTCACTCAGGGTGAATGTAGCTTTCCAATGGTAGCATTTACAATAAGATTCCTAAAACAATTCGAGATAAAGTTGAAGTTACCAGATTCAAAAAGAAACTCCATGACTTATTAATTGAGAAATGTTATTATAGCTTGGACGAATTTCTTGGTTACGGGTCCATCTAAGGTTTTATTTTCGTTTTTAGTTAATTTTCTTGACATTTTCTGTTTTTTTATTTTTTTTGACATATAATAATTGTTTTAATACATAATGCAACGTTGTATGCCCATGTGGCGGGACATAGCTGAGCTCTTTGACATCTCCACCAATGTATTTACTTACCTACCTATGATTCAACGTACTAACTTTTTGATCTGTCGAAGGCTTTGGTTCTCAGAAACATTATACAGTTATACTTGTATACAGTCCACATACACAGAAGGAACGCAGACGTTTAATTAATAATTGTATAAAGTCTAAATGTAGGCTATGGCCCCCTTCGAACACACCTGGCTTCGTCCCAGCCTCGATGCTAGTCTAGCGGAACAGTTCGAGGGTACGAAGTGCAGTAATGTTTTCGCTGAGAAAGTTCAGTTTAAAAATACTGGCTACGATACTTTGAAAAATCACAAAACATTATGCTACTTGGAAAATTTGAACGAGTATCTCTTTAACATCTCCAAGCAACTTAAAATATTTTTTTAAATAACGGGATTCTCTCTACCCCACGATTATTTTCCTACGTAGGTAAATTACCTAAATAGTAGATTTTTTCCTGTTACCTTGTAACTTTAGTAAGTTTATTGGCCGAAAATGAACCTAGTTGTCATTTTTCTGCGCGATCTCGAAAATTTCGCGATTTTGATTGCAAGATTAATCTCACAAAATTAGTGTGCGATCTCGGTATACCGAGATTTCTTGCATTCCATAATCCTTAACCTACGATATTTGTATAAAAAAATAGGATTGCAAAATTTAATCTCCAAATATCAATCAAACGAATCCTTCAGGTTTTGAGAAAGAAACATACGTGTGCCCGAGTTTGAGAAAAAGAAACAAATTAGACACATCTCTGGGGGCCCGCAGCAGAAAATTGGAGGTAGAGTGAAAATATATTATTCAGACAGTGCCACAATTGGCGTTTCCGGTGAAATTTTGTTTACAAGTCAGGGTGAGGCTTTAATAAGGCTCCATTATTCCATTAGATCATTTAACCTTTCATAGGGTTTCGTCGAAAAGAAAACCTCGTTAAACTTAATCAAATGTTACTATATAGTTACTACGAAGGATCATAGAGTAAACAAGCCTAAAATTATTTTTCACCTCAGCAGCTTCCAATGAAAATACTGAGCAAAATCGCATATTTAAATTATATACCGCAATTGTATTTCACGAGATCGGGTACGACTCAAAATGTAGCCGGAAGACAGAATAAGCCTGGTCACACACGTTCCGAGTTCTGACAAGACCCTTCCGGTTGTAAGATTTGCCAAATACAAACCGGACTGCCCTGGGCCCGGTCAAAATCAACGCTTGTAATACTCGTGAGGCCGACAAGCAAAGATTGTTTAAAAAGTTACTTAAACAAATTTCGCGGAAAACTCGTCCGATGTTCCTTACAAACCTCATCCGAGATTTAAAGCAAATTTCCGGGCAGGAGGAAACATTCCGCGTTTGTATCGACCTCCGGCCCGGCATTCCTCAATCTGATCCTAAACTTGAAGTGATTTTTTGTTGGTGGGTAGGTAAAGATCATTGGTGCTCAACTGGCGGTCCGTGGGAACCTGAAATGTAAATACGATGCAAGTAGAATGAATGTGTTCGTCTAAAATGTCCAATGTCCGTAACACCTTTGAGTTTTTGTGGGTGGCAAGAGAGCAGACACCTATATAATTGTGGCCGATTAACCTGCAGCATTTGGTCCACAACTTCGTGGCCACCCAAGTCGGAATGCCCCGTGTACCTTTGATTAAGTACACTCTTCAAATCGGAACTGTACAAAAATTACCTTAGGTGCCATTTTGCGAGCAAAGGAACACATCAAGGCGATGCAATTTGATGGCAGATAAATAGTTAAGAGGATGAAAAAGGAGAGATAATAAGGGTGGGTAAGAGAGAAGGCCCACGCTTTGGACTTACGTCTGAACGGACAGTTTTTGTCATGTTTGTTGTCCTCTTGATACTACCAGCGAATACCCAAATCTACGGGCAATTGTTTGGAATCACAGACCATCCATCCATGGATGGAAATGGTATTGGAATAAATTATATACGTATGTATCAAGAAGAGCATTAAAAACCATTTTGTTAAAAAAGTGCTTTCTTTGCTGTTTAAGTAGGTTTTTTTCCAAACTGGACATAACCAGAGTAAATTACATAGTTTATATAGATACCAAGACGTAAAATACGTACCTTTATGTATAATTACGTAATTGGGCAAAATGAAAAATTTATAATAAAAAAAATGTTTAATTACCATCTGGTAACAGGACGTTGAAATTGCCGGTTCAAGAGCGGTCCAGTTCGCTTAAATTGATAACCACTGGCATAAATAAAGGAATTCCAATCCTGTAGGTATATTAGATTTCCTTCTGGGGCCGTCTCCACCTGTCGGCGCTTATTTAATTAAGGAATGTTTTCGCAGGGCGGAACTGCGCCTCCGAGGACAATGAAACTCGCTGGGTATTGTAGCCGTGTGTTGCTAGCACAAAAAATACTTATACACGTATTTGTTTTGGCGTAAAATTGGATGACACATTTTGTTTGTTTGGGAAGCTTACATGGTATACGATATTAATGCTGGTTTTTTTTTATTTTTCTGGTTAGTTATCTCAGTAGGTAGGTTTACAGAATACGCCAGAAAGCGCGTTTTCGCTTGAAATAAAATTGTATCTTCACTAAAGGAAGACCATAAAACTTATCATTTTAATAGCAAACTTCTAAAGGTGTTGATTTTCGTGTTGTTTGTTGGCTTGTTATCTTAAAAATACACAGTAGGTAATGTTTTTTTCCACATTCGTCCGGTTCGTATCCGGCTCAGGCAGGTGAGATCTTAAAAAACTTTGCATGCAGTTTTTCTTACTAATAAAAAAGAAGTCTTATTAAGTAATATTTTATCTTCAATATTTCTATATTTACTTTTCCTCCGTGTCCCATAGCATTGGACAGAACAACCCTGTATAAAATTAATGCAAACTAATAATTTTAAAGTATTGTATTATTTTTGAAGTTATTTTATAAGTATATCCCGTTATAATATATCATCTCTACTTCCACTCCCAGTTTTTCCGAGTACTTCTTACTTAGACTAAAGTTTTCCCGCACCGCAGGCGCCGGTGCCCCATCAAGATTTGTATCTCTGCCAATGAATTCCTAAGGTTCATAGAAGCTCTTCTACGCCATTTAGTTTGGCTCGGCGCCAAGACGCGGCCCTGATTGTGTGCATCGTCTCAAATATTGCAGTTGTACCTGTCTTATATAGAGGTGCATTGTTATAGACTTTTAGTAATTTTGTGGTAGTTATAGGATCTGTGGTGGCATAATAATATGAGAGCTTTCGCGGGAGCGTAGTGTCATGGTCGTCTCTTCTATATTATTTTCTTAAATTATGTATTTTACGGGTTTTAATGTGTAATGGTGATAGTATTTTACACATTAAGTGCTTGTGGTTGTGCATATTGTTCTATAAAATAAAAGCGTGTAACAACTCTTTCAGCTCGTACCAAAATTTGTCCATTGTAAATCTTCATTAAAGTTACTACCTATTGATTTAGTGAGGTTAAGAACCTTAGTGAAAATCGCCGACTAACTCTAGTCGTGCTCTGTTTTTATGGAGGCCGTGCTGTAACCGCCGATTTAAATAGATATAAGAAATAAGACTCTAAATTCAAAATAAGATATGGCTTAAAGGTCTCGTTACCAAGCCAAAACCTACTTAAAAAAAAAAGAGTCCGCCTACTACTGCGCTCGGATGGGGAACTTTACACTTTGCAAGGGAAAAGAAATCACTCATCCATCATTCCATCATTTTCCTTACGGAAATAAGTAGCGAGCGGGAGCGTAGCGAGGGTTTTCCGTGTTCTGTGCTATCACAGGTGGGACGCGTGCGTAGGTAGGCGAATACACGAAGCCGCCAAACAGACTAACATTAATTAAAAATATAATAAAGTGAATATTTATAACACAAATTATTCATATCTTGTTGACAAGAATTTGGTGAAATGAAATGTTTAAAATTTACATTTTATACCTATTCACAAAAATGTTTATAAGACCTATTATATAAAAATTCTTTGCTGGATTAAAAAAAACTGTCAAGTAAAAAGCACGCGTGCTTTATATGCAGCTTATCAAGCAGCTTATAAGCTGCATTATCAACCTAAAAGCGGTGCAGTTCTTATCGAGCAGAGCGTTGAAAAATGTGGTATCATTTGAGAAAACTTTTGTTGGTATTTAAAGGGCAAACAAAAGGGGGCTGGCTTGGAAGAAAGCAAAACTATGATAGAATCAGGCTGAGGTGACATAGACAAACATAAACCTTCTCTATTATTACCGAGCTAGTAATAGATACAAATGTATGTGGGATGACACAACTCCCGGAAGGTTAGACTCTCTTCAACCCGCAACCCACAATTTAATTAATTAATACCCAGGTATATTAACCTAAACACACAATGTAGGTACCTACTCATCGTTGTATTTATAAATTTATGTAATGAATATTTTCAAGATCGAAACATTTGTAGGGTTTTTATGAAACGAAAAGCTTATTAGTATTAAGTTATAATATTTTAGGTAAGCTAAGCTTATTACGTTTAATAGCTAAAACATTAACATGTCCATCCCGGTTCCAGCATAACGTATATTATTTGAAGGAATTGTCAACATTCGCTAGCGACTACGTAAATACTTAATAGTGTTATCTCTTTTCGACTAATTACGAAAGACAGAGAGATATAGATAGTTGTTTACGTGGTCGCGAGCGAGTATTGACGTTGTCAACTCTTGGTACAGCACCGTCTCATTCAGCTCAAAGTAAAGCTTTGAAAAGGTGAGCATTGAATTATATTATGTTATGTACAGTACATTTTGTCAAATTATAGTGAAAGAAAGTACCTACCTACTTAGTCCCTATCAATTTTCTTAACCAGTTTCGAAAATGGACGATTGTCTCCGCTTTCGAAACTTTACGAATCAGGATTAATTATCTCCAGCTTCGTTACAAGTCACGAAATTGGGTTATTTGTCTCATTTTCGAGACTGGCTTTGAAGACTGCATAGAAACTGGACTAAATTTAACCAGTTTAGGAAATGGCAGTGAAAATGGACAATCCAGTTTGAACTGGTCAACAAGCAAGTTGTAGATCTGTACGTACTTATATATACAAGAACTCTAAACAAAGTTTGCTACGTGCCTGTAAACTAAATAATACTTGAAAGTTAAAATCTTTGAGCCCCCAAATCAAGATCGACACCAAATAACTAAGCCATTGTCCAAGTTGGGGCGGCAATAAATTCCGTCCAGGCCAATAGTTGGGAAGTTACTGCCAGGGCCGGATGAAGAATGTGGCCCCATCGAATAAACCACAAATCAAAAACAAGGGAAAAGGAAAGAAATCTAGTGACATTTTATAGTACATTGTTAACCTAGGGGTGAATCGTTTTCAACTGACAGCTGTCAATTTATTTTTTAAAAAAAGTAGTACCTACTATTTTGACATTTCTATTGGACCATGTTCCAACTGTCTATACAGCCACTCAATTACAGCGCGATGTAAAATTGAACTATCATAAAGTTATGTAATAATTAAAGATTATTTATTTTTAAATGACTTTATTATAGTTATTACTGTCAACTATTTCTTTAAAATAACATAGATTTGGGCAAAATATTTACAATTTTTTCAATGATGGAAATGAAAAATAATGGCAGAATAGCTGGCCGGCCACAGAAATAAAACAAATTAGACGGGAAAGCGGCAATCCGATCTCCATTTGTTTTTTCGAGTCGTAGAGTTTTGTTACTTCCGTATAGCAGAGATTTGTATTAACATTCATTTTATCTTTAGCTAATTCATGTTTTTATTTTTACTTTCATTGTATTCGCAATGAAAAGCATAGTGTATCCCTCGGGTTCAAGAATTATTTAGAGTCCCTCGAACTATTGGCGCCCTCGCCTAAATAAGTTACTTTCACCCCTGGGGTAACAATGTATAGTACAAATAACTTAAACTATCTGTTTCAATATAATAATATATTAGTCCGAAAACTCCAGTCGCTGAACGGGCTATGGAAAGAGCCATGCTCAGAGTTTCTCCGAGACAAAAAAACTCCAAACCAAACTACTCTGAAACGAGGTGATCCGCCAGAGATCCAAAGCCTTGGACATTGCCCAAAAAGTTAAGTACGTTGAAGTGGCAGTGGGCTGGTCACATCTATCGGAGAGCCGATAAACGCTTGTTCTTAGGTGGAGACCAAGACAGGGCAAGCGTAGTGTGGGACGCCCCCCGGCTTGACGGAGCGACGAACTGCGTAAGGCGCCTGACAGTGACTATATGAGTGCAACCGAAGATCGGGGTAACTATTACTTCTAGGTACAAGCGTAGTGTTGGACGCCCCCAGGTCCCCAAAATAATGTTCTAGCGCCGCCCCTGTTCACCGCTCATCGATTTTCTTACTTCCCATTCCGGCCACAAATTGTGAAACTTGTTCTATTGTTGTACAGGGTGCAATATGAACTGCCTTGCAGATTGCAATGACTTCTGAAACTTTTGTCACCGTTCGAATAATGGACTTTGGAGGTGCTAGGTGATAGTTTCTAGGCTGTGCGAAACGAGAGTTATTACTATGGATATTATGCACGGGTCTTACGCGCGAATAATACTTTACTTACTTTTGCCCGACGTTTCGAGGAGGTTACGAGCTGACTGGAGAGGCGAGCTGTCAGTGTTGAACGCTGCGAGTGGTTTCTTCAACTAGTTACTAATGGTTTTGTTATTGAAATAAAAATAAATAAATAAATATTTCGTTAATCGTTTTTTTCTAGTTTAGTTTTGGTAGTTTGGCACTCCTAGTGGGGAATAAAATAACATTTATTTCACGTGCACAATGACAACACACAGCTAGAGAATTAACAAAATAAAAACAAACAAGAAACAAAACATGACAACAAGAAATATTCGCCTGTGTCAGGAGAACCCGCGTTTCTTTAGCTCTAACTTTTAGTAGGTTTCATGGGCCTTACACATAAGTAGGTGATATTTCAACTTATTATGGTTAATAATTATTAATGAAGAGGTAAGTAATGTAGTCACACATTCCGTAAGCTTCACAGTGTCCGATCAGAAACGGTGCAGTGGACTGTTATTATATCATAACAGCACATATTGATGTGACACGTAACATCTAAATTGTGCTGAAATAAACATTAGCGTGTGTAAGAGTGATTATATAGATATAAGTGCGTGTAGTGTGTGTCAGATATTAAAGGGTTAAAGGTGGAAATATACTATCGTATTATACGCAGCAACATACGACAACACTAGGCCTCGGCAAAGTCGTGTCAACCATTCTGGTATGTATTCAAACCTGCCGAATGAAATTGGTATTTCATTTACTACACGCACTTTTATCTATACACTCACTCTTACACACTAATGTTTATTTCAGCACAATTTAGTGATGATACGTGTCGAATCAGCCAATAATGAGCTACTATTTTGCCTCAGTTCCAAAGGGCCTATTCTGATATTAAAAGGGTAGGTAATTCTACAGTATGACGCATTAGCTAAGCTCCACCATTATTGTTAATGTTCAAACAAGTCTGGTAGCGTAAGACATTGCACTATTCAAGACTAAACAAGCGGTCGAGCCTTAATTTAGACTTAGCAAACACGCGACAGCAACTGCTCCTCGAGTTAGTACCAAAAGCATCAGTCCAGGGCCGTAATGAGAGGGCGCAAACGTACACGGACCAATTAAGGGCCTTCAAAAGCCATATACGTCCAATGGAAGCATTCATAAACCGCGTGGTTCCATTTTCTTCTTTTGACCCTTTAATACTTGGACGTTTTAAGACTTGGACGTTCCGAGACTTGGACTAAATTAGTAAACTTGACATTTTACGACTTGGACTTTACCGGACGAATCGCTTGTTAGTCGCGATGCAAAGGTTCACCTCAACGTTCCAAGCGGCTGAAAATCGATCTTTGTCAGTAATAATTTAATAATTCGTCGAGCAAGAGAGAAACCTATGTTTTCTGTAAACATGTATGCCTAAAAATAAATTGTTGGGAAAAAATATATACTAACAATTGAAGTTTCCAAATTTTGACGCTACGAGGCGCGAACTTAGATGTCTAGTCCTAAAGCATCACATCACAAAACCAAATCACAAAACTTTGTACAGCATTAAAAAGTTGTCAAATTGAGTGCATAGATAGGTGGACGGATAATTAGAAACCGGTCTATGACATTTTTGAGTCGCCTCGTCAGTAAATCTTGGTCAGGGTACGATGGGACTGACATGCGGAGAACACAAAAGTCCCTAAATAAAATAAAGATAAAAAAAGAAAAAGATTTTCATACTTAAAAGTGACCTCGATTGTATGAAAATCTTGCCCTGTTTCTAATTATCTGTCCACCTATGTAAGTAACAGGGAAAATGTGTACATATTCACAAGAGAATTTACTCTTTTATCTTTATTTATCGTAAATGATGTCTTAACTATTGCATAGGCTCGTAAAACACCTTAAAGCTGCCCTGGATTATTCCTCAACAATTGGCAAACAAGTACCTACACAAATTCATGCCCAATACAACTTAGTCAATAACTCTGGTTCTAAGATAGTACCAGAAGTCGCCAGCGCTGTTCGCCGAAGGATATTGGAAATCAGTGTTTATGTGTTTCGGATATTGTTTGGGGGATCGTAAATAAAGGGCATTTTGTGCGGCCGAAGCAAGTTTAGCCAAGGGGCAAAATACTGGTTAGTGTCGGCCAGTATTTGTCCTATTAACTATTCTGTGCCAGTATTCAGTATTTTTCGAGCTCTAGTAGGTACTGAAAGGGGGGTAATTCTTAGAGTGTTTTAAATAACGTGACCCTCGACAGATATCAGTAGGTATTGTGTTTTGAGACAGGTTTGATTCTTTTATGCGCCCAAAAGTTTTACACAAAAGTTTTCCTCGATCGATTTTTTTTCTGAAATGTGTATAATGCTCCCATTGTGCTCCCATCATTGCTAAAGCAATTTTACATGTACGAGTATATTTCAGGTTTCAGCTCAAATAGTCCAGTAGTTTTCGAGTTATCTAGGGGACACACAGCGGGGACAGACAGATTTTTCCAATATTTTTTTGATTTGATTTATTTTCATGTTGTAATTTATGTTAGTAAGTACTTTAGGTTTCTTCTATACTACTTGTTATAATCGGATTATACTAATCCTATTAGTTACCTACTCTAAGGTCGACTTTATGAGGTCCCCAAAATGGGATACGTCCGCCTTTGTACATTTTATCCCTATTTCTTAAATGTTGGTTCATACGTTTAAATAGGTACAGTAAGGTTTATAAGTGTAGGTAGCAGATGACCAAAATTCCATTTTGAGAGATCCCTCAGTACAGACAGATAATTTTTCCAAGGTACAGAGGTTTTTCTTAGGAATGAGCTGCGTAGTTTAGAAAACACCCGCAATCCCGTAATGCATACGCCTCAAACGAGAACCTCATTTTATTGATGAATAAAAGAGGCAATAACTGTCCACTGCAAGTCCACCGCGTTGCAGAAGAAGTTTATGGTTTTCCTCCAAGTGTCAATAAAGTCCAAGCTCCGCAAATTCCACTGTAAACTTATGACACCAAGTTTCTTCTAACTCGGTGGAAACTCAGGGCGAGTTTTGTGAGACCTCGATGCTTCTGATTTTATTTGTCATAAGCCGAAGTAGGTATTACAATACTATCGGATATCTTGAAACTCAAATAATCCGTGGTCAGATCGCATTGTTACATCGATCAGATCACATCCACTCCTTTGTTTCAATTTTGTTAAAGCGCACATCAAATAAATACTTATTTGTAGACCAAATATACTGATACCGCATGTGTGTGCAATCAGTATATTTTGATGCGCAAATCAGATTTTTTTGTTGTGGGTTAGGTTTGATGTTTATTTAAGTACAACCCTTTGTTTCACCACTAGGAACGAACAGTCTAAATTTTAATTAAATGTCAAACACCATATCTTTATTCTTTCTTCTTCAATTTTTATTAAGCGAAGCTTTACTATTATATAAATAACAGCGTGTAACTAAAATCTTTGGAATAATAGCAACTAAATAACGATATGATCCAACTATCTATTTATATTTAAATAATAAGTAGTATATTAAACTATAATATAACTATAAACATTTATAAACTAAACTCTGATAAATAAAACATTTGCTATTTATCCTATTATTGTCTCACCTAATTTGTGACAACTGACAATTTATTAAGGCATTTTTATCAACATATTCTAATATATATATATTTTTGTGCCTCTTAAAGCCTCAAAAACACACCGAATTTGCATGACATCTTGGTTTCATTAAGACTAATAAGGACACAATCATGGTTTCAAATCGTGAAAGACTAAATATTAAGCACACAATAACCTCGAGTTTCAAAACGTGATTCTGGTTGTACAAATGTCAAATATCCGAACCTTTCCATAAGTAACGGTCATTTTCGATCCGGCCGGATATTTTTAGTTTGCTACTTGACTCCGGTTGGGTAACTGGTTATCTTAATGGTTATGTAACTGGAACGATGACTTCCACGGTTATAACTTAAAAACTCCATTAAGCGTAACACACACTGGGCGGCGGCATTGCGAAAGCGTTGCGGTTTTTTTCTGTAATGTTCGAAATAGTATGAAGCCCTTTACATCAAAGCGGCGGCGGCGCGGCGCGTTCTTCATACAAACCTTCGCCGCCGCAACGCTTGCGCAACGCCGCCGCCCAGTGTGTGTCACGCATAAAGGTAACTGGTTATCAAACTTGGTTATCTACGTAGAACAAACCTTTTAGGAGTAACTTGAAAATTCTTACAAAAGTCCCTCGGCGGCGTGCGATTTGAACATGTTATAGAGCTCCAGCAGCTGCCTGTTGGCGCACTTGTTGAGGCTCTTGACGGAGCGCACGTCGGCGCGCCGGTTCACGTGCGCGCGCGCGCCCTCCGCGCCCGACCACGCCCGCGCCGCGGCCACCAGCCGGCTCCACGGCATCGCCCACTCGCCTCGGAGGTACTGGAGAGAGAAACAATGTTTTAACACGTTCATCATCAACAGCCTATTAACATGTTAACTACTGGGGCTCAGGCCTACCCTCTCGACGAGGTTCGGCAAAGTATACCTGGTCGAAAGGCCTCCTGCCTATATGAAACATGATGTACAGTAGCGGCGCCTTGTTGAGCGGCACGGCCACCTCGCACGACTCCTGCACGCCCAACTCCTTGAAGATCCTCTCACTGTGCAGCTGCAAGTGGTCGTAGATTACCTGCGGGAACATATCAAAATGTATACCACTCAAAACAAAATAAAGGCCAGAGGGCTTTTTTCATACATTCGAGGTCACTTTGAGCCCTTAGATCTCCGTCAGGGCAACGATTTGGGTGAGATCTGATGGCGGCTGGGCGGTGTACGGGTGGAGGAGGTCCAGAGAGCCGTACGCAACAATCATCCGAGCCATTTTCATCATAGAAGAGAAGAATAGGATAAAGGAATAGGTAGTCACTGCCATTTAAGATCTTTCTTCTGGGCTTCTGACTCAACAGTGCGGTCTCTATAATTAATTTATTGACATTATGATTGATGATTGTCACAATTATGTAGGTACTTACTTATTTGACATCGCAAAGCATAATTTTAATTTTAATGTAAATTTTGCATGCCATATAAATGGTGATGCATGAGATCCTGTGTAAGCATAAACTCCATACAACTTATTACCATGTTTCAGCAAATTAATTAATTCATTCGTTCTCTGACTGACTATAAACTATAATTGTTAGTCGATTAATTTGTAGGTAAAGCTAGTTTATTTTGATTTTTTATTGTATTAATTTTAACGGTAATAAATAATCTAAAATACATACCAAGAGCGTCAGTGGCCCTGGGGATAAGACGCGGCCTATGATATCGAAAGGTCCGGAGTTCGATCCCCGGTTGGGTCATGTACCAATGGGTTTTTCTCGAAACTTAAGTACATTTACTGACTGCTCTCAAACGGTGAAGGAAAACATCGTGAGGAAACCTGCATACGCCGAAGAAGAAATTCTTAGGCGCGTGTGAAGTCTACCAACCCGCACTCGGCTAGCGTGGTGGACTATAGCCCGAACACCCTCGTTGAGAGGGTAGGCCTGAGCCCCAGCAGTGGGGAGATTAATAGGCTGTTGATGATGTTGATGACATACCCTGAGGCTGTCTCTCCCAGCGCGTGCCATCAGTGTTTGACTAGTCAATGCCGCGGCGTCGCCTGCGCGCTCCGCGTGCGAGCCCGGCAAGTCGCCCTGCAATACAGATTCTTTAATACTTTATTTATTTAAACCTAAATTAAATTTAAGTCAACATTCACTATGTTCTGGAGAAATTTGGCAGAGTCAATAGGCAGCGGGAGGTGTGTGATCGATCAGGTAGGCAGGAGGTCCAGGATATGCATGCACACAATATTTTATGTATGTAGCTGTTTCCCGCGGCCTCGGCCGCGTTTTAGAAGTTATTTCTGACTTTTTTTTCTAGGCTTGCAGCGTGATGTTAAATAGCCTCCTTGTGATAACAGGATTTTGACAGCCGGCGACGTGGAGATGGAATGAAACTCTACATTGGTGTTGTGTGTTATATTGTTAAGTGCAGGTTCAAAAGAGAGCGTAATTACAAAAGGTTTTAGTTTGTTTAATAACTATATTGCCTCGTCAGCTCCGTGCGTCACTATGCCGCAGTGCGTAACACTGCGTCGCAGTACAAGTGTGAATTCGGATACTTCATCCTCAAGAATTGGACTACCAAATGCAAAAACAATTTTGCAAATCCGACCGGTAGTTCCAGAGATTAGCGCGTTCAAACAAACAAACAAACTCTTCAGCTTTTGGTCTAGATTTTGGTATAGGTCTTGGTGCTATAGGTCTTTGGTCTAGATCTTTCAGGTATAGATTTTGTATTGGGAGTTTTATTTTAGCTGTTTTATATTACTAACAAGGTTTATAAACTTAATAAGATATAGACTATAAAAACGTCACCTCCTGAAACATCTCAGCGAACTCGGGAAAGTCCTCCAGCCCGAACTGGTTGGACAGTGGGAACGTCCTTTTTGATTGCGCAACTAGCTGCTCTATCTCCTGGGTGTGTTTGTGGTCCTCGTCTATGTAGCATAGAGCCTCGGCAACGGCGAGCGCGATGGACGAAGGGCTGCTGTGGCTGCCGTCGAAGCTTACTGAGCTGGATGTCGCTGGAACAAACCACTGACACATCATCATCATATTATTATCAGCCTGTAGACGTTCACTGCTGGACAAAGGCCTCCCCCAGGGATATCCGAGACGCCCGGTCCTGCGCTAACCTCATCCAGATGGGTCCCGCACTGATTACTGGATTTGAAAGGCATTACTCACGCTACGACCCATAGGAGTCGAGTAAAAAGAAAAAAACCGGACAAGTGCGAGTAGAACTCGCGCCCTGAGGGTTCCGATAAACTTAATTAAACAAATAATTCGAAAAGCGTTATTAAAAGAACAAATTGGCGAGCTCCCATATCAATTTTCATAACCTCTGACTTGGCTGTATGGACTAAGATTCCTTTGTCTTTCCCGTAAGGGATAATCAAAGTGAACGAAAAAAAAAATTACTCAAGTCCTGTCATTCATGTCAAATGCTAAATCACGTTTATGTTAATGGTCAAATGCTATTCATTTTTAAGTGATTTTATTTCTAGACTTAGATAGACCTTTAGTATAATTTGTAAAACCTTACTAAATTATTTAATATAGATTTGTAATGATGAAACTTCTAGACGCTAGGGAATGTTTTCAACCATTATTTACGTCATTGTACTAATTTGTAAGGGTGGCTTGCTCATACGCAAAGTAAAGTTTGTTGGTACTTTTGTATAAATAAATTTTTGTGATGTAAATACAAATTTACGGTTTTCGGATTTTTTCCTTTACTTGTCCTATAAGACCTTGCTTCTTACCAAATTTCAAGATTCTAGGTCAACGGGAAGTACCCCATAGGTTTTGGTTACCAAGATACTAAAAAATGCGGCGAAATCGGAAATATCTTTTAACTGTGATGACTTAGACGTCTGATTTTTTCACGACACCAAGGGACTGCAGACCTGAGTATTTGATATTAATTTCAAATTGATACCTTCACGCGTTCCTGAGAAAAATGGTCTTGACAGACGGACAGACAGACGGACAACCGAGTGATCCTATAAGGGTTCCTTTTTTCCTCTTTTGAGGTTCGGAACTCTAAAAAGTGAGTAGGTAATCTATTACTAAAGCTCAAGGCGGATTAAAAAAAATTGCATTTGCAAAATTTTGGATTTGATAGTCCAATTCTTAACGACTTGGCAATCGTAGTGTGGGACAACCCCCGGCTAGATGGAGCGACGACCTGCGTAAGGCGGCTGGCAGTGACTTGATGCGGAGAACCGAGGATCGGGATCAGTGGCACGCCAGCAGTAGACTAGTGCAGGCTGATAATGATGACGATGATCATGAATCAAAAAATTTAGCCACTTCCATCATCATCATCATCAACAGCCTATTATCTCCCCACTGCTGGGGCTCAGGCCTACCCTCTCAAGGGCGTGCGGGCTATAGTCCACCACGCTAGCCCAGTGCGGGTTGGTGGACTTCACATGCGCCTAAGAATTTCTTCTTCGGCGTATGCAGGTTTCCTCACGATGTTTTCCTTCACCGTTTGACAGCAGTCAGTACATGTACTTAAGTTTCGAGAAAAATCCCATTGGTACATGGCCCAACCGGGGATCGAACTCGGACCTTTCGATATGATAGGTCGCGTCTTATCCCCGAGGCCACTTCCATATGGATCACTAATAAAAGCATTCTATGGGTGTCAAAATCGAGTCAAATGAATGACAATATTTATACTCACTCACACATTCTCATTTTCAAACTCTATATAAATTTGTATTAGCAACCGCCTCGCGCTACTCCGCTTCCTTTGTCCGCACCCCCCCGGTAAATGGCACCATCCGTTCCCATACTAAATATGCAAGATGCGATCTCCACAGGGAGCGCGCGCGCCACCAAAGAGATTCGAAACTTCTTGATGATGATGAATAATAATACAGGCCATACAAATCAAAAGCATAAATCATCTCAACCCCTACTTACTCGTATGTCCAAGGCTGACAATCCTCACATGTTTAGATTTCTGCTTGTTCCTCGTACCCATATCATGAGGCTGTCCGTTGGCTTCAGAGGTGACTGTCAACAGACACATAATTCATTATTGTTGTTACATTTTAGAATTGGTACGGTCGACCGCACATCAGTGGTAACAAAACCAGTATAAACTGGTCTCGCGTAGTATTGAAACTCCCTAATAGGCTAGGCCAGCTCAAGGTCAAAGTGTTTCCAATGATGTGCGGTAGACTGTACAATCAGTCATCAGCCAATTAATATGTCTCCACTCATAGGCCTAGCTACGCTTGCAACTAGCGCGTAGGGTCTATAGTCCACCACGCTAGCCCAGTGCCGGTTGGTGTAATTCACAAGCGCCTAAAATTTCTTCTTCGGCGTATGCAGTTTTCCTATGGTTTCCTTCACCGTTTGAGAGCAGCCAGTAAATGTATGTTTATTTCTGAACTCACCAGCTTTCTCCTTAGCCGCGTCGTTCCTGGCCCAGTTCTGTATCTCCTCGTACACGACGGTCACCAACATCTGGAGCAGCACCGACCCGCCCACGGGGCTGATGTGGGACGGGAGCGTCTTCTCGATGATGGAGGCAGCATTCACGAAGCTGCGAGGCACGCAGTCCAGCGAGCGGGATATGCAGGTTAGACAGAGAGACATGGTCTGGAAAAAGAACCGATTTTATTCAAATTCTTTATTATCAGATAAATGTCCATAGATGTTAGTACATACACACATAAATTTACACTATTATTAGCTTAATTAATAATAAATAGAAAATAGGTACAACTCGCCTCCTTACTAAGTCACAGGATAGCGGTATATGTAACGCCAGTGTGGCCCAGTATGGGACAGTCTGGTTTGTCGGCTATAACCGCCACGAAGCTGTTGCGGTTGCCGTGCACGCGACGCATTATGGAGGCCACTCTGGAGCGCACAATGGCACTGAAGCTTCGGAGTCTTCTCGCGCCCCTTGGTGGGGGAGCGGGGAAGCCGTATCGGGGCAAGTGGCCCCTTTCAGCGGTATCGCTCGCAGCCCGTTACAACGGGCTCGTCTTCGGGATGCTGTACATGGAATCTTGGGCTCTGCCACTGTGGCTACCTGCCTGTTTTTGTTTTTTTCTCCTCGCTAGCCTTTGTGGGGACAAAGGCTAGCTAGCTGGGTTTTTATTTGTTTGCACTGAAGCAGAGCATTGTATGCCTTTTATGAATATCCGACCCACAGGCTGCACGTGTACAACGATTGGCAGTAAGAGGCGAAAATGTAAATAAACCGTGGCATGGCGCTAGACTGACCAAAATCACTTCTGCAGGATGATTCGAAATAAGCTAATACAAATCTTTCCCTTTAAAATACCATTGGTATTGATTATTTCCTACCTGATACATAGAAGCTCCAGTTTGTACGGCGTTGACCAATACGGCAGGTATGAACTGCAGAGCCGACCCGACTATGGCCATAATACCGGCCATCCACGGCGGGCGGCGGTCGCACCACACCTGACAGCAAAGTTGCCAAGTTAGCAAAGACTGTTACATACAGCTGACAAGTGTAAAAAATAAAATGTGGGTATAGTCCCCGCCTTAGAGTATACACGTATACTCTAAGAGTCCCCATAGAGTTTTTTGACGGTTGTGTGAAGATGGCTGATTACTAATTTCAGGTGTCAAAGGGGAGCTGTGCGGGGGTTGACTAGAGACGCTCATTCAATTTCAAGAAATAGTTCATTGATTCGATTTAAATTTTTATTTAATTTAATATAATTTTTAAAATTTAAATTAAATGCTATTAATATATTATTATAAGTTCAGTTAATAACCTGTCGTTTATCAAGACACCCCGCCCAGTCCTTGCCGGAAATCTCCAACGCGTAGCAAAGTGTTGACTTCAACTCGGCTTTACTGCCGATTGTCGCCAGGATGTAGGCGAGGGCGCCCGCTGCTCGGGCATACTCCTCCCCGGCTGGAATTCCAACAAATAACCGAGGAAAAATAAACGAATATGTACGACAAAATCGCATTCAATCCAATTCGATTCAATTTGTTTCGAAATAAAATAATTTAATTTAATCCAAGAGCGAAAAAACTGATTCTGTAGTAGGTAGTTCATGTTAGTTTTGTTGTGTCGAAAGAATACTTATCCGATAGCTTGATTGTTAAACTAAGAAATAAATTCTTTATAGGCGAATCTACAAGAAAATAAAAATATTTCCCCAGCTATCACTTTTTGTTTCTGTTTTTAGATCTGCACCAAAATTTTACCAAAATTTATTTATGCCATACAATGATTTGATCTAAACATGAAACTTGATCGACCTATTAAAAAAAAATACTTTTGCGATTTTGGAAAAACATCAAAAATACTCAGCTTTACTTGAGTATCATCATCAGCCTATTAATCTCCCCACTGCTGGGGCTCAGGCCTACCCTCTCAACGAGGGCGTGCGGGCTATAGTCCACCAAGCTAGCCCAGTGCGGGTTGGTGGACTTCACATGCGCCTAAGAATTTCTTCTTCGGCGTATGCAGGTTTCCTCACGATGTTTTCCTTCACCGTTTGAAGAGCAGTCAGTACATGTACTTAGGTTTCGAGAAAAAACCCATTGGTACATGGCCCAGCCGGGGATCGAACCTCGGACCTTTCGATATGATAGGTCGCGTCTTATCCCCGAGGCCACTGACGCTCACTACTACTTGAGTATGAACTAAATTATATACATAACTAGCTTTTGCCCGCGGCTTCGCCCGCGTAAAAAAGGTTTTCCCGCAAGTTTTCCCGCGGTAAAAATACATTTCGTAGTAGACATCACAGAGGAACCTTTCTGCAAAATTTCAAGTCTCTAGGCTCAGCAGTTTAGGCTGTGCGCGTTTCTTCCCCTATTTTACATACTTAGGGGTGGAATTTTCAAAATTCGCGAAACACATCATTATTGTTTTTAAACTAAAAGAGTAAATTTATAATTTCACGTTCCTAGGCTCAGCGGTTTGGGCTGTGCGCGTTTCATCACTAAAGCGTAACACACACACTGCGCGGCGGCGTTGCGAAAGCGTTGCGTTTTTTTTTCTGTAATGTTCGAAATAGTATGAACCCCTTTACATCATATACCCCTAAGTGTGTAAAATAAAGCGTAACACACACTGGGCGGCGCGGCGTGTTCTTCATACAAACCTTCGCCGCCGCAACGCTTTCGCAGCGCCGCCGCCCAGTGTGTGTTACGCTTTATTTTACACACTTAGGGGTAGAATTTTCAAAATTGCCGAAACACGTCATTATTGTTTTTTAACTGAAAGCCTAAATATTAAATCCGGTCGCCCACGGAGGTTTCCGTTCCGTCAGCCACACTAATATGCTTTCACTGTACCAAGTTTCATCAAAATTAAATATTTTTCCCGCGGGAAAAGTTTACCGCGGTAAAAAGTTGCATAAATGTTATCCCAGGATATAAACTATCACTGTTAGGTTAGGTTAGGTTAGCCAAGTTTCATCAAAATTTAATAATTTTTCCCGCGGGAAAAGTGTACTGCGGTGAAAAGTAGCCTATATGTTATCCCAGGATATAAGCTGTCACTGTGCCAGGTTTTATCAAAATTAAATATTTTTCCCACGGGAATAGTTTACCGCGGTAAAAAGTTACCTATATGTTATCCCAGGATATAAACTATTACTGTTAGGTTAGGTTGGTTTTGTTTAGGTTAGGTTAGGTTAGCCAAGTTTCATCAAAATTAAATATTTTTCCCGCGGGAAAAGTGTACTGCGGTGAAAAGTAGCCTATATGTTATTCCAGGATATAAGCTATCACTGTGCCAAGTTTCATCAAAATTAAATATTTTTCCCGCGGGAAAACTATCACTGTTAGTTAGGTTTGCTAAGGTAAGCTTAGGTTTGGTTAGCCAAGTTTCATCAAAATTAAATATTTTTATAATATTTTATAACTTTTTTCCCGCGGGAAAAGTTTACTGCGGTGATAAGTAGCCTATATGTTATCCCGGGATATAAGCTATCACTGTGTCAAGTTTCATCAAAATTAAATATTTTTCCCGCGGGAAAAGTTTACCGCGGAAAAAAGTTGCATAAATGTTATCCCAGGATATAAACTATTAGGTTAGGTTTGGTTAGGTTAGCCAAGTTTCATCAAAATTTAATAATTTTTCCCGCGGGAAAAGTGTACTGCGGTGAAAAGTAGCCTATATGTTATCCCAGGATATAAGCTATCACTGTGCCAAGTTTCATCAAAATTAAATATTTTTCCCGCGGGAAAACTATCACTGATGGTTAGGTTAAGTTTGGTCAGGTTAGGTTAGGTTAGCCAAGTTTCATTAAAATTAAATATTTTTCCCGCGGGAATAGTTTACCGCGGTAAAAAGTTACCTATATGTTATCCCAGGATATAAACTATCACTGTTAGGTTAGGTTGGTTTTGGTTAGGTTAGGTTAGGTTAGCCAAGTTTCATCAAAATTAAATATTTTTCCCGCGGGAAAAGTTTACCGCAGTAAAAAGTTGCCCATATGTCATCCCAAGATATAAGCTGTCACTGTACCAAGTTTCATCCGAATCCGTTCAGCCTTTATCGAGTTTTCCGCGGGAATAATTTACCGCGGTAAAAAAGTAGCCTACATGTTATTCCAGGATATAAGCTATAAATGTACCGAGTTTCATCATAATCCGTCGATCCGTTCTTGAGTTATAAATTATATATGAGAATCTTTGCACCCCTATTTCACCCACTTAGGGGATGATTTGAAAAATCCTTTCTTAGTGGACGTCAGTGCTATAAAGAGGAACCTCTGTGCCAAATTTCAAGTCCCTAGGTTCAGCTGCTCAGCGGTTTGGGGTGTGCGTTTCATCCCCTATTTTTCATACTTAGGGGTGGAATTTTCAAAATTCGCGAAACACGTCATTATTGTTTTTAAACTAAAAGCCTAAATATAAATTTTCACGATTCTAGGTTCAGCGGTTTGGGCTGTGCGCGTTTCATCCCTTATTTTACATACTTAGGGGTGGAGTTTTCAAAATCGCTGAAATACGTGTTCATTGGTTTTTAACGAATAGCCTAAATTAAAATTTTCAGGTTTCCAACTTTAAAAATGAGGGACTTTCATACAATCTTTGCACCCCTATTTCACCCACTTAGGGGATGATTTTTGAAAAATCCTTTCTTGGTGGACGTCAGTGCTATAAGAGGAACCTTTGTGCCAAATTTCAAGTCTCTAGGCTCAGCGGTTTGGGGTGTGCGTTTCATCCCCTGTTTTTCATACTTAGGGGTGGAATTTTCAAAATTCGCGAAACACGTCATTATTGTTTTTAAACAAAAAGCCTAAATATAAATTTTCACGATTCTAGCTTCAGCGGTTTAGGCTATGCGCGTTTCATCCCTTATTTTACATACTTAGGGGTGGAATTTTCAAAATCGCTGAAACACGTGTTCATTGGTTTTTAACGAATAGCCTAAATACAAATTTTCAGGTTTCCAACTTTAAAAATGAGGGACTTTCATACAATCTTTGCACCCCTATTTCACCCACTTAGGGGTTGATTTTCGAAAAATCCTTTCTTAGTGGACGTCAGTGCTATATGAGGTACCTCTGTGCCAAATTTCAAGTCTCTAGGTTCAGCGGTTTGGGCTGTGCGTTGATCAGTCAGTCAGTCAGTCAGTCAGTGAGTGAGTCAGTTTCGCCTTTTATATATGAGATATCCCATCTAAAAGATTTAAGCACATATACAAAGTCAATTTCGTAAAGTGTACTCATGCGCAACAAAAACAATTTTGACTTAAACTTCGTAATCGTTGCACTCACCATTGCCGTCTCCTTTGAACCGGCAGTAGCCGTCAGCGGTGCACAGGAACCCTTGGCACTTCTGATGGCGGCCGGCCACACTGTACCACAGCCCGTCGGCCGGCCAGCGCGAGTTGTCTGCCGACATGTGCCGGACGGCGTGGATGAGGAGCATACGGGATAGGTGGCAGTTACGCATCATTAGAACCTGAATAACCAAGAAAAATATGAGGAAAAACATCCTATTAGACTCCGGCTAGAATCTTTACATTACATAATAGTTAATAAGAAACATGTTCACAAACTGTTTAACAAAAAAAAAAATGATATCGACACGACCGGTAGTTGTGAAACGAGCGTAGTTTCACAAATAGACAGCGCCAGTGTTGAAATATCGAACTGTAAAACAGTGCATAACAATTTAGCTACGACTAGTAAATTGTTGCAGTGAAGGACAAAACTGGCAAATGAAAATTCTCATTCAAAATACAAATGACTTCGAAAATAGGGCATGGATACCGGTATTCGGTAATACCGAAAAACCGGTATACCGGTCGATATTTTCGCTATTTAAATACCGGTATTTATAAATGAAATACCGCTATTTCGGTATTATGAAGTCAGTGTTATATTTTGTGCTCAGCGCATAGTACTAACTTTATCCAACCTAGATTTTGGCAGAACGAGATACCTACATGGACTCACGTCACGCTTACGAACGTACGCCACAATATGAGAGTCAGTCAATCAGCCAACTACCAACTGGACCAACTTCTTTTAGTTTTACCTTATCAATACTTATCATATACTTGTCCCAGTTGCCCCACACTTCGAAAAGTCATTTGAAATGTCACTTTCGCTTGTCTTTTAAGGCAACTATTGTAAGTCGTAGATAAATTATTGTATGCACTGTTTCACAATTAGTTATTTCGACACTCGTGCTTTCTGTTGCGTGTTGAAATACCCTACTTTGTGACAAAAGTTGCATAACTAACAATAAATTGATATAGAAACTGTGTCGTAATACCTTGACTAATAATGTCCACGACGGCTGCGGCTGCGCCAGTAGGACGGTGAGCTCTAGTCCTATGGCGGTTTTGTTGGGCAGGTCTCTAGTGCAGGCGGTGACGTCATCGATGGCGCCGTCAAAAAGCCTCGGGCTGACGAACGTGAACCACGTGTACGGGCCAAGCTTCGCTTTAGACGTGTCATCTTTCTCTTTGAATGCCTGGAAGAGACGAGTAAAAAAAATTCATGTGATGTCATCAATGACCTCGCTATAGTTAGGTATGTACATTGAACAAGGAGCGTCAGTGGCGTAGGGGATAAGACGCGGCCTATCATATCGAAAGGTCCGGAGTTCGATCCCCAGGTGGGCCATGTACCAATGGGTTTTTTCTCGAAACTTAAGTACATTTACAGTCTGCTGTCAAACGGTGAAGGAAAACATCGTGAGGAAACCTGCATACGCCGAAGAAGAAATTCTTAGCCGCATGTGAAGTCCACCAACCCGCACTGGGCTAGCGTGGTGGACTATAGCCCGCATGCCCTCGTTGAGAGGGTAGGCCTGAGCCCCAGCAGTGGGGAGATTAATAGGCTGTTGATGAATAAAACATTGCAAAAAAAAATTACACATTAGATTATAAATAAATAAATAAAAAATAATCACTTAATTTCAGCCAACAAAAGGGCCATATTACTAACATCCTACAGACGAACATACATAATCGTAACAATATAAAAATCTATATTACGTATACCTTACAGAGCAATACCTACGAATCGATCGAGTAGTCGAAGAAGTCCATCAACTACGACGACGTTCCCTCTCTTCAAAAGCTAGTTTTATTCGAGCTACGCGAACACGTTGAGAGAAGCCCGACAGCATAGGGCCTTTGTTTCATACAAATATCATTAAGACACTAGATTACCTTAGGAGGCCTTTGTCCAGCAGTGGACGTCTACAGGCTGATATGATGACTAGATTACCTGATGAATGAAATGCAGATCCGCCCCGCGGTACACCATGCACTTGAACAGCTCGTTGCACTTAGCGTGCACGTCGCGCACGTCGCGGGTCTGCAGCGCCGCGTGCACGCCGGCCAGGTCCGCGCCCGTCGAACAGATGGCGGGCAGCAGCTGCGCCACGCACAGCAGTATGTTCAGTATGTCGTTTATGAGCAGCCCCGTCGTGGTTTCTGTTGTGTTCGTCTGGAATATAATTACAATTATGTTGGTGTTGTAACTTTCATAGTGTATTTATTTAAATATGTATTTTAAATTATTATTATTATGACGATGTGTAAAGTTACTGTCTCGTCTGGCCAGAAAAATCAAAACGGCCAGACGGACTCCCTCCGGCTGAGGAGTCAGGTGGCCGGAGGTCAGGGCGACAGCGAATTAAACCGGCGGACTATCCGAGCAGTGTCTATCAGCACCGCCTTCTGCATCACCGCCGGAAGTGAGCCCACTCGGAGTTCCAACCGCCTCAGGTGGCCAGCGAGTCTGGATGGTATTAACCCGTTTGCGGACATAACTCCTTACAGGGACTATTTTTTTTAATATGTACATAACATAGGTACATATCTTTACGCTATGTCACTGACGGGGTAGGCAGAGAGAATGGAGCGCCAAGTATCACTATCCTGCCACATTTCTTTCGCTTAGCTCACAAGTAAATTCGTTCAACTTAGTTACAATAAACTCACCTGACAGTATCTTACGGTCAGGATGGTCAGAGTTTCATTGAGCATGCCCGCAAATATTCTTTGCGCCATCCGTGGTGGCACTGTGTCCCACAAATCCTTTCGACTGCCTGTAACAAACAAAACCAGTACTTTTAGTTGGCGAGTCGCCATAGCCGATAGGATTAGCAAGCCGAAGTGGCAGAGGACAGGTCACATCTTCACATCATTGGCGGGGAATTTTAAATATATATTCTACGTTTCAGCTCAATCGGTCCAGCATTTTTTGAGTTATCTATACTAATAGAATAAAGCTGAGGAGTTTGTTTGAACGCTCTAATCTCTGGAACTACCAGTGGGAATTGATCGGATTCTCTTTGCATTTAATAGACTAATTGAGGAAGGTTATAGACTATTTAACATGCTGTATTTAACACGCTACGACACTCAGACGCAGACGAAAAGAAAAGTGAAACAGCTAATCATAATATAAAATGTCATCAAAAAAAAACTAACCATTCATATAAAGCCACCAGCCCTGCACCGAAGGCGTGCCGGCCGCGGGCACGGCCCTCGACTGGTCGTCCAAAGGCCTCCCTCCAGAGTCCTGGAGGATGTACAGAGAGAGCACTCGGTTGTGAAGATCCAGAACCCTCTCCGCAACGGCCTCCGACATTGTCACGTAGCGTTTGTAGCACGCCTGTAATGTGAGAATGAGAAATAGATATTTAAAGTCATGATATTATTATGACAATGACAAATATAACATTCAGACCAGGACCAATTACAGTACAAAGATGTCTGTCCCCAGTGGGAATCGAACCCACGACCTCTGGCGCTTGCGTCTAACGACAAGAGTTTAATTAAGAAGTAAACGTCACCTGCAACATAGAGAGTCTCTCGGAGCTGCCCAAGTCCTCGACGTGCTGGAGGTAGCAGAAGAGGCTGTTCTTGAGCAGCGCGGCCGCGCCCAGGGTCGCGGTCAGCACGGGCAGGTCGGCGTGATCCAGCGCCTCTTGGGCCAGCATGTGCAGGTGCTCTGGTCAAAGACTTTAAACATTGTGGAAAATTGACAGATAGCCATATAAAATAAGCGTGATATTCATTAGAATGTGGCTGTCGTCATATTTTGGTTTTTGAAAAAAGAATTCTATCTAGACTACATAAAGTTTAGTATTTGAACTACATTTGAGACCCGAACGGGTTTTTTAACACTCCAAGGGATATTGGCTCCTTATATTGGCGCCGGCGTCACCAACTATTTTTATCTTTACGATATAATCAATTACCGAGTAGTGCATCACTGGACTTGATGGCCAACTGGACGAATTTGTCAGGGTCCGAAGTCTTTGCCACTCCACCGTCCGCTGTGTCATCATCCTCGGTGATCACAAACATGCCGGAGCCTTGCCTGTGAAATAAATAACTCCAATAACACTCAAATGATTCCCTGTGATATATATTTAAAATAAAATTGTCTGTGCATTCAATAATTGATGTTTCGTTTTATAGGATGTAGGTAGTTATAGTTTTAATCATTTAAAAGTTTAAGTTAATTGTTTTAATGGGGAATGGGAATCCCTAAGCCATGGTATAGCCACATCATTATCTACTAGTTTAGTTCATTTATATAAGCACATACTGGAATGCGATAGCGAATTCTTCTTCTAGCCACAGGACAATCTTAACTGCAGCGAACGATGCATTCCTCGGGAAGTCCAACCTTCCCCCAACAACTCCCCGGCAGATTGTCTCTGACAATACTGTCTGGTTCGTCTGAAAAAGGAAATAACAATCCGTCTAATTCGCAGAAACTGTCCAAAACATGACCATTATATTTTTGTGTAGCCATAACTAAAGATGTAATAAGATGTATCTGTTAATATCATGAGCTGTACAGGATTTTCAACAAAACAAACATAAGATAAACAAAAAATAGGTGGTTATTAGAAGAAAAGCCTATAATAAGTTTGTTTATTGATACTTCTTACCAAGGGAAAATGAAAGATGCCGAAGGAAAATACAAGGTAGTAAATGTCTTAGGTAAAACCAAAAGGGGAAGATGGTATACAATCAAGCCGTCATTACTTGATGGACTGATCAAAACCTGGTACTGGTAGTTGGTTTTGTAGGACCATTCTCAGTAAGTCAGTAACATTTCCCCTTTTTGGTTTCAGCTAGGGTAAATATTTAACAGGTAATGTTCTCACCTGATAGTACTCCAAATCCCTTTGCAACAAAATTGGGATCCGGTCCATAATATTACCATCTTCAATAACCTCCATTTTGTATAAATAAAACCAATAGTTAAATTGAAATAAAATTAATCACCTATTTACTTACTAAACCAATATTTAATTATGTACATAGGTAGGTAAAGTACATTAATTTAAACTGTGTGAACATTTTTTGAAATCTATTTTATTTTCTACTATTTTGGATATTTCGTTTTGTAACAATTCATGTAAAGTTACACCGTCGTGTTTGTAAAGCCAGTGACCTCCGTCTTTTAGTACTAAATCGTAACGTTTTGGTCCAGAGATAGGGGAACTAAGCCAAATTTGCTTATTGGGTGTTTGTCTATTTATGACATAGGTTCCGTATTTTGATCCCAGAGCAACTGTTAAAACACCATCCTGTAAATTATAAAAACATTTCTTTTATTCATTATTTTTATTATTTTAGTAGTGATATACCATCTTGACAAAATACTCATTAGGTATCCATCCAAATGGCAAATGTAACTGGCAAAAAAAAAATTAAAAAAAAACAGTTGTTCATAGTAGTCTCCAGCCAGTACATCGGCGGTGGCGTCCAATGGTTTCAACCAACTTTCCAAATTAATCTAACTAAATTCATTAAGCTACCTACACATGTTTACACTTAGAATAAATCAATTTAAATGGGTGTAAAGTTTCAAGATTTTATACTTACACTGTACGTAACATCTGCGCCCTTTAAATTGGCCGCTTGATCCACTACTTCTTCAAAATAATCACAAAGAGATTCAAGGGTTTCATTGCATATTTCTTCGTAAACAACTGGGTCTAATTGATCAGATGTTTGTGGATTATCAGATGAATACTGGCGGACAATGAGTGTTGGGCACGATTTCAACGCTTTATCACACGGATATTGACGAAGTATCACAGGGGTAAAACTATTGATCTGCCTCCGTGTCAGCCAGCGGCTGGTACGAGCAATATTTCTCAGCATTTTACGAAAATTCTGACTTGTTTGTGTAGTTTTGTAGGTTATATTTGAATTTGCATTGCGTTGCGAAACACTGACATGACAACTGACAGACAGCCAGCTGGGAAGTTGACATTTGACAGCTCGTGATGAGCGTTTTTTATGAGTTTTACGGCTTGGGAAACAAAGCAACGCACGGACCCGGTCGTATATTTCCTCTGTGGGTATGCCCGTGTTGGTGTTGCTTTAGAGTACTTATTTATATGTGTTACACAATACTAGATGTCGCCACTAGTCAAATGCATCAGGCTATTTGGCGAGAAAACATGGCGAATTCTTCTGATTCTTTGTTTCTGCTCCATGTGCAGCATGTAGCAATTCTGATGTAGTAGGTACTTATTTTTAGTACATTTCGGACTTTCAGGTACCTACTTATTAGAAAAAGTATCGTTCGTGCCGTATACAAAATTACCCTTGGAATAAGCTTTCGACGTTCGCCTCTTCATCCCTGGGGTAAGAATAAGCTTCATTTTGTACTCGGTACGAAATAATATAATATTTGAAGAAAATTAAAAAGCTTGACTTGTAACTAGTTCGATTCGTTTTTAATTATTATTTTTATTTTAATCCTTGGTTTTCTCCTCTATAAACCGTTTTCCTTGATATTGTCGCTAGAACTTTGTGGAGCTCGGCCAGCATAATGTTTCTAACATTCGACGTCTCGACCGACTTTTTCAATTTTTAGGTGCTTCTGATCAGATGACATCCTTTTAAAAAAATTAGGCAGATGGCTAACTAACCAATACAATGGTGTTGTTCGTAGATAGATTTTCAACCCCTTCAGTCTGTCCTCATTTTACAACTTAGGATCACGTCAAATTATCTTCAAATGGATTAGTTTCTTTCTTCGTTTCTTCTATTTTAGGGAGCATGTATTCATTTTGAGGCGGCAGCATCCACATATTTGCTTTGTACTTATGCGACAGAACCGAAATGGACGGTTCTGGTAACACCCTTGGTATTGGCAGCAGGGAATTGTACTGGTTCCAATGTGGGTTTATGAAGAAGATGTGTCTATTTTCAGATTCTTGCAGCGGTCTAAAGTTGCCTAAGTTATTAGGCTCATCAAACGGGTTCCACAGTTTACGAAACGCCTTCATCTATGTAAGGAAAAAAAACCCTGTTGCTTAGTATGTTGTAATGTTGCACTTTGTTCAGCGAGCTAAGAGGACTAATGAATGCTCACGAAGCTTCTTACAATATGATTCGCAATAAGGAGATCCAACGAACAACTAAGGTCACCGACGTAGCCCAAAGTATCAGCAAGCTGAAGTGGCAGTAGGCACATACGGCGCAGAACAGACCACCAGTAGTGCCACAGTTAGACGGATAAGGAAAGTACCTACTTTATGACTGGCCCGTCAGTACCTATACTATGCAGCCTTTTGACAAGTGTGTTGCATCCTGATAATTAATTAGTCTGGAATGCTTTCTCTGCCTATTCCTTCAAATTTCCAAACAAAAATAGGTACCTACCTAACCTGTGAGTGGCAACTCACAGGTAGGTACCTATTAGTAACTATTAGTACCTATTAGTACACGAAAATTTTCCATCTACTGTGTCCATGACGACAGATCATTATATACTACAGTAAAAGCAAGCTTTCTTAGAGAACTAGATTTATAATTATGATCTTTTTCACACTATACCTGATCCGTTGAAGCGTAAAGCGAGGTTCTTGGAATGAGCCACCTGACCACGAAGTTTTCTCCCTTCTTGTTTGACAAATTGCCCCAATAGAGAAAGTAGTCTTCGTAAAACATTGGCAGCAAATCGGACATGGGGAATGGTCCTATTCGGGTGCAAGTAAACGCCTCTTGGATCCTGCAGAACCCCTTAATGACATGGGCAAGACGTTTGTCTGCTTCTACTCCGAACTATGCAATGAGATACAAATAGATTAATTAAAAGTAGGTTATAACTTTAATACGCAAGGTTATTGTAACTAGGCCAGATAACGTGGGTTCGATTCAAAAGGAAATTCAACTTTGATCCTGGGGGCCAATCGCGTTAATTGTGAACGATATTACCAAAACCAAACCATAACCAAAAACGTTATGCTGCATGTACACATTTGGCAAACCTATACAAACACAAACGTCTGGAGCAGGGGTTTGGCTTGCGTTCGTAAAGTTTGCCAAATTATGGTTTGGATTTGGTAATATCGTTCAGAATTTGCGCGATTGGCCCCCTGGTCTGGGTGTTATATACCTAGGTAGGTATTTATGTTTGCATTGTCGTACGACATTATCCTTGTCCTATTATCTATTCTGTGATAATAGGTAGGTACTAGGTAGGTACAAAAAAAAGGTAGGTACAAAAGAAAACCCTAATCTGTTTTAAGACAAATTTATGTCTAGGTAAAAATGAACGTATAAATAACGTGATGAATGTAAAACAAACACAACAAAAAATAAACTGAGATTCACACCGAGAACCTAGAAAATGGGAAAAACATCGGTGAGTTGCCCGTGATAGGTACCACCAGATCAAATGGCATCGAATCTTCTTGTGTTAGTACTCTTTGCTAAATAATGAATAAAGTATTCTATAGATTAAAAAAAAACAACACAAATGGCATTTTTCTAAAACGATATTTTTTCTCTAATAGTCAATCAAGGGTATATATACTTGGGTGATGGGTCCATACATGTTTTGGAAAGAAACACATAAATCCGACACAAAGTTAAAGAGAGCCCGCAAAATTCGTATAGTTCTAAAACAACATTATCCAGGTAGGTATTTATTTATGTCAGGTTCTAGAGACGATATTGTTTTAAAACTTTACATCTAAGAAAAAAGAAGAAAATATTATATTAATAAAAAATCTTCATATCGTCATCAGTCACCATATTCACCATCCAGAAGGGCGTGTGGTGTGACCGTACCGTTCATCTTTCTAATGTTAGCACTATCGAATAACAAGTCCGTTTAACCATTCTGAAATCCTGGTGTAAGTACTCCTCAAAAGGAAAAAATAGGTTTTCCAAGGTTTATTATTATCATCATGTTTGTTACCTTGATTAGGTAGCAAACCACCACAACGCCGTCGATATGGCGCAGAGCCTCTTCTTGAGTCAGATATTCTGACTTGAAGAACGTCACCTGCAAATGAACACCTGTGCCATGAAAAGCATAATTTCCATGTGGCACTATGTCCAACTGCGAGAAAACTACAAATCTTGTTTCGCTCTTTCGCATTTTGACCAAATCGCGTTTAGTCCAATTATTTGGAATGGTGTAAAGCATACCTCAGTGAGGCAGTAAAACATATTGAAAATGGTTAATCAATTTAAAAAGAAATTGAACGTTATGTGACCTGGACTGGACATATGCGATTTAAACAAAATGCGACTTGGACTGAATGCGAGATTTTGTGCTATGAAACCGTTCTTCGTTGATCTTTTCTTGCTCCACAAGCTATGCCAAACCTGCAATTCTGCCGGGTGTTTTCGCTTGTCCACCATATGATCGCTACCGTCCATCATGTTGTTTCCCCAGTGGAAGTGCATCTGTGAGATGATGTGCTTCTCCAGCAGCGGACCGCCCTCGAGGTATGGCCTCTCTGTCTTCCATTTTGCTCCGAGTAACACTGATTATAAGCAGAGTGGTAATGATTACGCGTCCTTAAATTACATATTATTAATTTGAAGTTAGCTGTACATGCGTGGATTCATCGCTCGCGCTGTGATTGGTCGGTTGGTATTGCTAAGCTACGCTGATACTACGCTAGTTGCGAACTTGCATTTTGTATATGGCTAGGGCTCTTTGTTAATATTTAAATTCACTTATACTACTCAAACTCGAGTTTTTCTTTGTCTACAACCACAACGCCACAATCTACAAAAACGTTTGACAAAAGTTAAAGGCAAAACTTATTTTGCTGTAAACTATTCAATTCAATACTCTTTATTGCACATAATAATAAAAAAAAAACAGAACAAAATAATACAGTAGACTAAGAAGGTACATCTAGGCGGTCTTATCGCTAAAAGCGATTTCTTCCAGACAACTTAGTTATCCATGCCAGACTAACCCGTATATCCAGTATTAGTAAGTTTAATTTTATGAGGGTAGACTTCGAAGTTGTACCACTTGAGTTCAGGGCATATGTATTTAATACAGCCAGTGATAGATACGTTTATTGGACTTGGAAGGTGGCCCTCAAACTGTCCCCAGTGGTATATCCACTCTACCGTGCCGTATTCAGGTACTCTTTTTGGTTCCTCTGTAATTGGCGGTCCTTCTACGTCTTCTTCTGTAAGATTATGTAGATTTTAAATAAAATTCACCAGACACTTTGGACAGCAGTATGTAATTATGTTTTTAATTCAATATTTGCTGGTGTTTCTTTAAGATTTTTAGAAATAAACTTCGACGCCAACCTGTTTGTGTGACGGTGGTCAGCTGCATTGCTGGGCTATGTATGAACACAAAAATTTAAATAAACCTAAACTAAAATCATATTTCAGTAAGTTGTTATTGTTGTGTTATGTGTATGACATGACATTATGTTCAAAACCAAAGACAACACGTCATCTATAATACAACTACGTTACAAAATATTTCGGAAACTTTCGGAAATGGTATCTTGAATGTAAACTTTTCCTTTCTGATGATTAGAAATATATTATTCATGTATTCTCCCTCTACGCTGCATACTTTTTATACATGCCTTTGTCTTTGTATTAAATTATATATGTCAAAATATGCAAATATAATAATATTTCAATTCAACGTTCATTCCTTTAGGTTTGTGAAAATATTTAGGTCACAAAATACCAATCAGCACTATTTGTTTCGAGACAATGGATTCCCAAAGCATGTCTGAGAAACAACTGTTAGAAGAGAAAGTACGAATGTTATATAAAAGATATCCTATCACTCCAGATCAAGAGTTGCTCCTTTGGGAAGAATGGATGACAATAAGAGCAGACGAAACCATCAACCTAGGTACAAAGACAATGAGACCACCAGCCGATCTGACAATGAACTTGTTAGCAAAAGTCCGCGGGGATAAAGAAGCGAAAACGGTGTTAGAGCACGCACAGATTGAAGAAAAACCAAATTTGAGAGGTGGATTATGGGAACAACCTAACAGATTAAAACAATATTGTCGATGCCAACCAGTTTACGAAATACAAAGAACTCGAGCAGAGTTAGGTGTTCCAAAAATAATCCAACATATTGGTGTACCACATTTTATTCAAGAAACAGAAATGGGCGTGATAGGCGTACCAGAGCGCAAAGTTTGTACTCAACTAAATGCTGACTATGAAAAGTATCGGAAAAGACGAGGAAATGAGTTACTAGCAAATATAAAGAAACTTGATCCTTATTCGTAAGTTTTGTTGTATTTTCTAGTTTAGGTTGATAGAAATCGTGATGCTAAACAATCTATTGTAAAACCTAGATACCTATGATAAAATCTAAACACAGTGGGTTGCTATACAACTTGCTAACTTTAGTTTATTATTTCGACTAATATTACTTGTTTTACATTAATGCAGGCCTGAAATAGATGAGTTATTGGTCATAGGCTCAAAACCTAAACCTCCTCCACCACTTCCACCGGTAATACCAATTATTAAAGAAACGCCTCCGCCTACAGGACCTCAAGGATCGTTATGTGGTGTTTATGCTCTTAGAATAAACAATACAGTCGTAAATAAAGATGTAGCTTTTCAGTCTGTGCCACATTTACAAAAGTTGCAGCGAGAAGAATGGCATGAGAACTGTTATACATGGACATACTATTTCAATGTCCCCCTAAAAAGAATTGGTAGAACCAAATTATTTCTCCAAAACTTAGGAACGGTCACGTTGAGATACTGTTGGAAAAGAATTAAAAGGCCTATCCCGTATATACCAGAAGAATTAAATGAACAATTTTTCTATTTCAATAAAAATGAAGATGTATTATCTCCCGGACAGAGTAAAGAACTGTTCATCACGTTCGTTTCCGATAGGCCTGGTACTTATAGTGAATTCTGGGAGCTCAGTATGTGCAACATTTATTTTTTTGATGTATTAGGAACGAAACTTATGATTGACCTCTACGCAGATGCAGTTGCAGATATTAATCAGAAAAATGAGGATATAAGTAATATCCTAACAGAAATTGATAATAGGGCAGTTTATAAAATGGTTAGAGGTCTATTGGATGCTGCAGTCGAAAAGTCTACTGAGACACCACTTCAGATATATCCGTACGAAAAATTGTTTTTGGAAGCGGAACTGTTTATTATGAAGAATCCAGTATGTTTTTATCATCAAACCGAAGTGTTACGAATGCGTGAAAAGTATGCAGAGATGAGTAGTGAGGTATGGGATTTGTCGATAGCCAAATGGAGAGAGACGATGATAAATAAAGAGTTCGAAGAGAGGATGGTTGCGTATGATTTTTTGAAGAAGTCACACAATGTTCTTCTAAAGCCTTGGTATGAAGGAGATGAGCTCGTGAAGGAGAAATTACGCGCAGTAAAATTATTGCTAGGACAGTTGGCTGATAAGTTCGACTACGAGATTACGCGTATAACTGAATTATGTGACGTTGGTGAGTGTGGTGCAGGCGAACCAGCCGAACCAACTATGTCGAAGACTTTTGAAACTTCTGCGATCATAGATCCTGTCAAAGAGCAGAAGATACATAATATATTCTTCTTGATGATCTATGAGCATGTTGCTTATACTATGGAATTGTGCGCTGGCGTGCTTAGTAGCTTAGATTTAAACAGATGGATAGATTTCGATTTCTGTCAATGGTGAATTTAATATTTCATTATTGTTTCTTTAGTCCTTTTACATACTATTGAATGTCCTAATAGGAGTTTACAAAATATGGTTTTAATGAAAAAGCAGTCTCCTAGGAAACATTTCATGAAATCAACAAACAATGCAATAAAAAAAAATATTGTCAAAATTATATTTCATGATCATGCAACTTACAAAAAAACATGGACTCTATTATAAAAACTTAACAACTTCCAAATTTCAATACATGTTACTACTAGAAATTATAACTCTATTTCTACTCAGTTTCACGCATTAAATTACTTTTTCACTTTTAACTCTTTTTTAATTACATTTGATACCTAATATTACCTACTATTTCTAATGTATTTTAAAATAGTATACTGTGTAGTATTTGCTAGTATAGTTGTATGTTAAGGTTACTTTGTTGTAGGTACTGCTTAACCTACAGTTTTATTTTTCGGTTTCACTATATTGCTTGTAATTAAGCTTTTTTACAATTTATCTTTCATTATGATATTGTTTCACAAGTAATTTTGTTTTGGAAAATACTATTTTAAATTATGTACACTGCATGCATAGAGATGCTTTACTTCACTGTAGATTTGCAGTAACACTTTGGCTGTTTCAGTTTGTTTTCTCACAGTTTAGCTTTTACTTGTTTTACGTAGATGACGGAATGTCCTGGCGGGTGGCGCTGCGTGGGTCTCACATTGCGCTCGATAGGCACGCTGTCAGGGCCTTCCAATTGCCTCAGCAGGCTCAGCTGTGAATGTTAGAAGAGTGCGAATTAGACTGATTGGATTGGAAGAAAGCAATTTTGTTACGGACAAATTGAATTTTATCTTGGAAATAAAAACGTAGGTATACTGTGTTTTAAAAGTATTGACTATTGCAGCGAGAATAGATACATTCTGAAAGTAATGCGGTGAAAACTGCTGGGTATATCGTTGGTAAGATAATACCTATGTTGTTACAGTATGTAAGGTACAGTCAAGGTTCATAAGTGCAGTAGCACTTTCGCAGCTCAATAGATTGAGAGACCAGTTTCACTTACTATCTTTTATATCTGTACTGATACACGCACCATATCCTCTAATGGATATTACGATGAATTGATGACTTACAGCTTGAACGTTTAAAACACGCTATTAACTGAGGTGGTCAGTTATATTTAATTGTTTTTCGTGTTGTCGTGCGCCCCGTTGTACAGAAAAACGACTTAGCGTGCTACTGCATTTATGAACCTTACTGTACCTACTCATACCTTCTTAGTAATAATCTATGTTAATCGACGTTAACTAATGGGCTCCCTAAACGATCATGCGGCATGACATGCATTACGTGCTGTCACTCATGCATGACCAGCTAGTTGTAGTGATTGACGTGCATGACATAACTACTTGCTGGCCATTGCTTCACTGTACTGATTGATAGCAAGCATTGGTCCATCATGCAGCATGATAATTCACGTAAACGTTGCATGTCATGCAAGCATGATCGTTTAGTTTTCTCGATATACGTCGTCGCGTCGGTATCCAAGGGAACGGAATTGATTTACATTCCCCTATTTTGCCAGCATGAACATAGGCAGCCTACAGGCTTCTGTAAATCACACTACCTGTTCAGTGCCGATCTGCACAGGCTTCTCGTAAATGATCCAGGTGACGCACTCGGTGTAGGGCGGCGTCGTCAGCGAGCCCTTGTAGGTTACGTAGCTGCCTTCGTGCAGGTCGTCTCTTTCCATCCATGATAGAGATTCTGGGAAATTGGTTAATTGGTCTAAAGAACATAGAGGGCGGACTCGTCGTCACACCAGCCCTGCTATTCTGTAAGCGTGTTTGTGCAACTCGATCCTGAATCCGCAGTGAGATCGGTCTCTAACTCAATGATTCACAGTCAATACTCACTTTACTTCGCAAGTGAAGTGTTTATTGTGTAGCTTGTATTTGTTTACACAATGCGACATCAAGGTCTTTCATGATCGGATGCGAAGTGAAGTGACTTGCGATGTGATGGTCGAGTTTTAATTCGTACTTTACAGAATCACACAGCAGGTTGTCACACTGGTAGTATTTTTTTTCGTCTTTGCCGTCACACTGTACTCATAGCTACTTACATCATCTATACCAAAACATTAGGTCAACAAAAATCATAAATTTTATTTAAAAAGTTTATTTTATTAACAAAATCGTCAAAATTGAATTTAATTGAATAAAGCCTTCCACTGCTACACCTCTCCCGAAGTAATGGCAGATATAAAGGGTTTTTTAACATAAAAATTACCTAGGGCAACGTACGTGTCGTTGGCCGTATGTTAATATTTACAGTAAGTATGGTAGATGGTTCAAAGCACTCTCTACGTACGTGACTGGGCGTGTAAGCACAATGTAAGCTGGTTTTCTAAGCTCGCAGAAAGTTGCGGTGATATGGTTTGATAGGCTCGTACTCCCAAGCTGTGGGTTTGTTGGAAATTATGTTTCGACCTAGTTGTGGTCGGAAGGCAATGAACTGACAATGTTGTGTTGTGTAAGGTTGTCTGGAAGAAATCGCTCTTAGCGATAAGACCGCCTAGATGTTTTTCTTCTTTTTTTTCTGTTATTTTTAAATGTGCAATAAAGTATATTGAATTGAATTGAATGTTAGAAGTTGGCATTCGGGGAAGTGGACATTCAAGGAAGTGGACATTCAAGGAAGTGGACATTCAAGGAAGTGGACATTCAAGGAAATGGACATTCAAGGAAGTGGACATTCAAGGAAGTGGACATTCAAGGAAGTGGACATTCAAAGAAGTGGACATTCCGAGAAATAGATGTAACGGACCGAGAGGACATTCCGGGAATCGGATCAAACGGGTCTGTTATTTTCACTTTAAATTTTTAAATAAATTAAATAAACTACATACTGTTGTCCGCGTCTTCGCCCGCGTGGACGTGCCCGTCAAGGGGTTATACTTTAGGAGTCTAATCGAAACAAACTTTGACGAATCGCGCCTTTATCAAAAAAAATATTATATTGACGTAAACTTCTTATAACCTACCTCTACTTCTGTCTACTGTGACGTCATCTTGAGGAGTCTCTGATGTGTATACATACACCTATATACCTATGTACATCGATGCACCGCGCGCTGCGCTCGCGCCGCGCGCCCTATACTTCTCAGTAATAAACCGGCCTTTGCACAGAACACGCGTTTCATTGCTCACTACATATCAGTCTCACAATTAACAAAAACATCCCCCAACATCAGTAGCCCGACTATTTAGTCCGGTGATCGGACTGATGAGACTATATCGTCTCAGTAGTTCGATATGCTACAGACGATAGAACTACTTTTACTTCGATTACAACAAGAGTGCTATACGTACCTATACTGATACAAGGGGGTTTAAAATCTGTTTATCAGTAGAATACGGCCTCAACGTTCCTTAGCCAACGTTATAAGTTGTGGTCGTGTTGTACTGGATGTGGCGAATAACTTTTTTGACCTACGTCACTGTGACGAAACGTAACCTTGACCTCTCTCGCCTAAGTAGCCTCTTGATCTCTGGCATTTCCCTTGGAACTTACCCGCCGTCACCTGCACAGCTTGTTCCTTCTTCTTGATTCCTTCCAAGCCTTCCACCAGTTTATCGAAACGCGGATTGGGAGCATCCACCGCCTCTAGAAGGAACCCAACCACCGCCAGGCCATCGGGGTGGCCGATAGCAGCTTCCATGGACTGATATTTGCTGTTGTAGTGGACAAAATGGCATTCCGCTGCGTATCTAGAATGTGTAAGAACAAGTCAATTAATTTTTTTTTACATTTCATTCACAATTTTTTTTACATTCATTTTTCAAATTAAACAAAAGGGTTCATTTCTTCTTAGACTAAAGTTAGGCTAACTAACATTAGGTAGGTACTTAATTAACGCCAACTAACAATTAAAACCGTTGACGTTGAATAAAAGCTTGTACTTAATAAGCGCAAACATTTTCTGTTAATGTTTCTATTTGCGATAAGATTGAAGTCGTAAGAAATATACAAAACAAAATGTATTTACAAATTATCAACCACTCACTAAGCACCACTAAGAACCCTTTTAAGAATATTAGCAAGACCAGACCGGGTTATCAAATAATAATAATAATCTATCCGCTATTTCTTTTGTCGTTTAGAAAGCACCATAACATTTTCGCGGAATAAGTCTTGAAAAGCTTAAAATGTTATTAATTTAAAAGCTCCAACCGTTTCATATTATTGCATTACAAGAGATTCCATTTTCCCGCAGTAGTGCATAAATGTCACATATTATTACTAGTAGTTCCGTGAGAACAGTAGACCTCGCCAGCCCTTATAAACCAAACCTAAAAGAAATTAACAAAAGTCAACTTTGGAAACAGAAAAGTACCTACTAAAGTGACAAAAATTAGCACTTTAAAGCTTAATATTTCGCAAACGGATCCCTGAATCGAAAAATGTTTATCACACACCCGCGATATTTTTGAAAGACCCATCCAACGATACCCCACACCATGGATATCACGCGGAAAAAAATAATTTTCCATTTTACGTATGCAGTTCTATGAACATAATTTATTTTTTCAACTTTCTTAAGTCGATCCACTATTACTCAAAAACTAATAGAACCTACTTAGCCGTAATAGTTTTCCTTGTAACTACGTTATATATGCTACTGCCATGAATTTTTTCACATTTCCAGAAGCAACCGTTTATCTGGCAGGGGGGGGGGGACACGTGACTCTAACAAAAATTACCGCTTTAAAGCTTAATATTTCGCCAACGGATCCCTAAATCGAAAAAATGGTATTCACACACGAGCAATATTTTTGAAAGACCTATCCAACGATATCCCACACTATGGGATTCACAAGAAAAAAAAAGTTCACTCCCACTTTGCGAGTATGGTAGGTACTCTAAAAAAAATGTTATTCAAAATTTTATTCTACTCATTTTGTAGGTTTAATTAATTTATACATATGCCAAATTTTCGTCAAAATCGGTAGAAAAATGCGACCTGTAGAGAATTACAGACAGACAGACAGACAGACAGCCGGACAAGAGCATTTTTGGCCAGTCTCGAAACGTAGACGCTTCGCTCGCTTCGCTCGCTTCGCTCGCTCGGTCAATTAGTGTTTACGAATAATAATTCAGTATTCAGAGTTCGTTTATCGTAAGTGGATTTATAATGCATGGACCCCGTGCTCAAGGAAAATTTAAAAAAAATATTGAAAAATTCATTCGTAAACAGTTGCGAAAACATTAATTTATAAAAGATAACGAATAAGAAAACTTTTCCGTTATTTATTTTTATTAAAGTACTACCAAAGAATTAATAATACTGGTACTACTTGAATTTATCTGAAAAGGTCCTAGGAATTGATTAGTTTCGTAATTAAAATGTTAAATTTCATGGTCTCTCTTTAATTTAAAGGAACTGATTGTTAAGATGGACCATTTTGACTGGTATCATAGGATGTTTTTTCCTCATTTGTCCGGTACGTTTGCGAGGCAGACTATTTCGCAAATTTTTCCTTCGATCACGACTTGTTTTTCGTCCTGTAGGTACAAGAATTTTTTTATTTCAAAAAGTTTTAAAACAAAAGTTGTTATAATTTTTTTATTCGTTCACTCTGGTATACTAATAGATCAAGATCAATGTTATTCAACCCGGACTGACACTTTGTGTACTCAAAGGTGCATTATGTATTTAAATGAAGACTTGATAATTATCCTTCAAACGTCGCGTCGTCGTGTCAATGCCCCGATACCAAGATAATTATAGTGAGTGAAGATCTGAAACGTGACTGTCAGGGTTAGTACCCCCATTTATATTATAGTTGTAAATACTATAAATTACCCACGATACACAAACCATCGAGCTTACGGGAATTGAGAAGTGTGATGTAATGATCATATCAGCCCTTTATCGTCCACTGCTAGACATAGGCCTTCCCCAACGAACCACACCCGGTCCTCCGTCCGCCGCACCCAGCCGCTTCCGGCCACCTTCTTTAGGTGATGATGAAATGATGAATGATTACCCTTGTCCGTCGAGCACGTGCTCGCAGCCCGTGAAGTCATCCACCGACCAGTGGAAGTGCATCTGCTCGAATATGTACTGTCCAATGAGAGGCCCGCCGCTGAGCCGAGGCCGTGCCGTCGTATCGAACGCGAAGTACGCTGAAAATAGATGCCTCACAATAAAACCAACAGCCTATTAGTATGCGCCTAAGAAGCTTCTTCATAAGTAAGCAGGTTTCTATATAATATAATATGTGGGTGATATATAAGAAAAAAATAACAAAATGGCTAAGTGAAAAATGTTTATACAGCATATCAGAATATTTATAATATGACAATAGTCTTAGTTCTTAATTGCTGACGAATTATATTACTATCTTTTTATTTATAACGCATGCTCTACAAATATTTTCACGCCTGCTCGCAGGCTGGATACAATAACTATAATGTAAACTTAAGACCCTTTTGTAAATGTGTATTCATGCAAATAAATGATTTACTTACCTACTTACTTACTTACTTCTACACAACGTTTTCCTTCACTGTCCAAGAGCAGTCAGTAAATGAAAGTACCTACCTAAGTACCTAACTGTTGGTTTTCGGATTCTGATGTATTTATTTAAAAGTATTTAAGTATATTTATCAGTTGTTGAGCACCCATGTACAAGCTTCGGCTTAGTTGGGACTAAACAGCTGTGTGTAAATTTGTCCAAACATTATTATTATTACTAGTAGTTCCGTGAGAACAGTAGACCTCGCCAGCCCTTATAAACCAAACCTAAAAGAAACCAACAAAAGTCAACTTTGGAAACAGAAAAAGTACCTACTAAAGTGACAAAAATTAGCACTTTAAAGCTTAATATTTCGCAAACGGATCCCTGAATCGAAAAATGTTTATCACACACCCGCGATATTTTTGAAAGACCCATCCAACGATACCCCACACCATGGATATCACGCGGAAAAAAATAATTTTCCATTTTACGTATGCAGTTCTATGAACATAATTTATTTTTTCAACTTTCTTAAGTCGATCCACTATTACTCAAAAACTAATAGAACCTACTTAGCCGTAATAGTTTTCCTTGTTACTAACTACGTTATATATGCTACTGCCATGAATTTTTTCACATTTCCAGAAGCAACCGTTTAGCTGGCAGGGGGGGGGGACACTTGACTCTAACAAAAATTACCGCTTTAAAGCTTAATATTTCGCCAACGGATCCCTAAATCGAAAAAATGGTGTTCACACACCAGCAATATTTTTGAAAGACCTATCCAACGATATCCCACACTATGGGATTCACAAGAAAAAAAAAGTTCACTCCCACTTTGCGAGTATGGTAGGTACTCTAAAAAAATGTTTTTCAAAATTTTACTCTACTCATTTTGTAGGTTTAATTAATTTATACATATGCCAAATTTTCGTCAAAATCGGTTGAAAAATGCGACCTGTAGAGAATTACAGACAGACAGACAGACAGACAGACAGCCGGACAAGAGCATTTTTGGCCAGTCTCGAAACGTAGACGCTTCGCTCGCTTCGCTCGCTCGGTCAATTACTTAAGTTTCGAGAAAAAACCCATTGGTACATGGCACAGCTGGGGATCGAAATCGGACGTCTCAAGATGACTGGCCGCGTCTTCACCACCTACGCCACCGAGACGCGCGTCGCTCTGCAGTTTTTATTAGGGAGTGAGCCTTCTGTACCTACGTAGTACTATCTTCTTAAAGTGTCCCTAAACGATCATGCTTGCATGACATGCAACGTTTACGTGAATGTCATGCTGCATGATGGACCATCATGCTTGCTATCAATCAATACAGTGAAGCAACGGCCAGCACGTAGTTTGCATGTCATGCACGTCAATCGCTACAGCTAGACAATCATGCATGAGTGACAGCACGTATTGCATGTCATGCCGCATGATCGTTTCGGGAGCCTTTTAGATTCCGTGTCACAACCAAACCCGAATTAACCCTGCAAACTTCTCTTCGTTGAGGATTATACTGATGCCGCTCGAACTTAGGTTACAGCGGTAATTTGATTTCCAATTTTCAACGAAGCTTATCTTGTGATGGATTACTTGTTGTAACCTTGAAGTTTCGTTACCACGTGCTCGGGTAATACAATACTCTAAAAACAATAATGTTGCCGCGTAGATATACGCACGATTCTTTATCTAATCTACGCGTACCTACTCCATATAAAAACGATAAACAATTTTGATTTATATAATAGGTGGACGTATTTACACATACATTACGTTTATAAAATCGTGTAAGAAAAATATTTATCTCTTCCTACTATATTAACTGTCATATTTTTATCACGACAAATTGTCAGCTTACTATTGATTTTATTGGAGTTGGTTTTACCCACTTTTCGTTACTTACTTACCTACATAATATAAGTGAGATTTCTTTCTTGAAATTTCATAAGTGAATTGACATTGAAAATTGATACTAAATATTTAAGTAAATCAATCAATCAAATAGTCATTTATTTTCTCCCACAAACTTACAGTAACAGGGTACAAACAAATAATAATATACAGGAAAGGAAGTACTGACGTGGAGTATCCTATCCTGCACTTAATATAATTGTTTTAAGTAACAATGCTAAGACTACCGTCAAATTATAAGCTAGTATTAAGTTATAAGCGAATAAAGTTAACAACGCCGTGCTACGCGCGCTACGCCGCCCGTAGCAACCATCGCAGCTGTCTACAGCTAGTCTATATACCGTTTTTCCTGTCTTATGAAGACAAACGCTGTTGCGTCTCGTCTGCATGAGCGTGCAAGGTACCCTAGTAGCAAAAACAAGTTTGTATTACCATATAAACTTTGCAGTCCACTTAGGAATATCGTCTATCGTTTATTTTGCTTTCAGCCTTAGTTAGTTCCTATAAACTCATAAATATAAATATCCACAACGAACTAATTGATTTAAGGATATCGAGGACCTCGCCATGCATGGTAAGTCAAAACTCTAAATAATACACAATCGAAGGTAAGTTACCATCTACCTTACATGGTTGAAATTCACACTAACAATCTCATTCACTCGATCAATTATTATATTACACGCTCATCATCATCATTTCAGTCTTTTGTCCACTGCTGGACATATCACTGCCCTAATGAGCGCCACCACAGCAGGTCCTCCGTTCTTCATATCCAGCTGCATCCGGCCACCTTCTTTAGGTCGTCGGTGCACCTGGCGGAGGGGCGTCTGCGGGCGAGCGGCTTGTCTGCCCCGTCGGTTCTGCGACAGATGTGACCTGTCCATTGCCACTTCAGCTTGCTAATCCTTTCGGCGATACGGTAAACTTAGTTTTCAGAATCTCCTCATTACACAGTGAATATTACACACTGATTTATTTTTGGGTAAAACTCGGTAATACGCCCCACTTGACAAAACGCCCCACTCACCTAGCACGCACACTAACAAAGCACCGCAGCATAGAATAGAAACTTAAGTAGCCATCAGTCACCCGACGAGTTGTCTACTACGTTGTATGGCTACTTGCGTTTTTATTCGTGTGTTGTTAGTGTATTAGATGAGTGGGGCGTATTGTCAAGTGGGGGGTATTACCGAGTTTTACCCTAAATTCAACTCACCAGTCTGTCCATTATTGAGTAGAATACCGTTGTCCTTGTTATCCCAATACCCCTTGAAGTGGAGGGGCTCGAGGGATGACCACGTAGGGCATCGCTGCAGGGAGATCGCTATAGGCGACTGAGACGCCCTCAGCCTTGAAATTTGCTCCGCTAAAGTAACAGAAGTAACATATTAATTATTTTTTAATGCTTTTGAATAAATATAATTAATCTTGTATAAATATTGAGCGATTAACATTGAAAAAGTCGGAACACTATAAATGAGCTTAGAAACGAATTTTTATTTATTTACAAGTTTCAACTTAAAATATGACATTTAATTTTTTTCTCCAGCATTTCACATAGCATTCTTCTTAAATATTTATTTATTTAATTACTCGTCGTCTGAATTATAACGAAACTCTCACAATTATTAAATATCCTAACTAGGATGTAACTTTGTGAAGAATCTGGATGCTAGTCCATACAGTTTTCTGTTAGCGGATGTTGTTTATTTTATTCATCACTATCACAACATAATCAGGCAGTAAAATGGAAGTAACTTGTAAACAAACGAATTAACGGCTTAGATTATTGACATCAAATAAATGATAGCGATTTGGCATTTCTAATCCAAACCTTAATTGCTTAGATTATTTATTATAGACTTTGGTTATCTAAGGAATGTAGGCGAATCGACGATTGTTATCCGAATTCAGGACGACAAATATTTTAAAGGGTATTTGTTTTAGGCAGGAATATTCGAATTGGTGGCGCGAGCACCCACCAAAGAGATCCTATCTCTATGGGTATAGGTGTATTGGCTTAGCACGCATATATTCATTGGGTTCCCTACAAGTCAAATATTGTCGAAAGCTGTTTCACCAAAAAATCGATTGTTTTTGTACGTAAATGCTTTTTTTAACCGAAAGTCATTCATTGGTTCATTTTATCGGTAAATCCTGTGATATTAGCTAATTCCATAACTGGATCATACATAGATAATAAGTAATAACATAAGTACCTATGTTATGATCTAGATAAGGAATTAGCTACAGGTCTAACGATCTTACTATTAGTTTTATAGTTTGATTGAACCATCTTGAAGCTAAAATCTCTTTGGTGGGTGCCCGCGCCCCTTCGAACCTTCCTGGTTTGAACCAAAGACGGTCTGAAATTAAAACTAGACTCATCTTTCACTTCTCAAGTGTCGGTGTGCCGGATCCAGGACGCTTACGTCACGCGCGTTTTCTTAAATTTTTTTTGTATATATGTGTGATTTTTCAGAAACCAAAACTGACAGCGACACTTTAGGATTTTTTGGATTTTTGACAGCGACACTACATAATAATTGAACTTATAGTCCAAAGGTTATCGGTTATCGGTCGCTGTCCAGCGCGGCAATGCCGCTAGCGTCTACGGAACCTTTGGTGCAGGTCAGACCCGCGGGTCTCTTTGACACCCAACCACATTAGATTTAATTCGGCTTTACCTACTGCGATCATGAATACCATGATCGCAGTTTACCTATAGGCAAACCATTTAACTCGCGGGACGCCCGCGGGGCAAGAAGTAGGTGGGGGCGGAGGAACTCTCAGGCGTTTCGGAGGTGAAGGCGCGCGCGCGCGGCAGGGAGCACAAGTGACGTTCCTTAGTACGCTAGCGGCTCCCGCGGCGTGCAGTCGGCTTTTTGATTACGGACGCACGGAACAAAATCTACACGAGATTAAGTTTCCAAAGATACTTCCCAAGATGGACGGTCCAAAATTTTTTCAAAGAAAATTAACAAGCCAGCCAAACAATTAATATACAACGTTTATTCTTTCTTTCAACAAGAAATATCTCCATGGCAACCAAAATGCACGCAAATCGGCAATCCATATGAAGAAAAAGATTTCATGTAAAAAGTAGAAGACTTTATTTATTATTAAGCAAAGAGTATAGACACAAGAAGATTCGATGCCATTTAATCTGGTGGTACTATCACGGGCAACGCATCAATGTTATACCATTTTCTAGGTTCTCGGGGGTGCTGAATCTCAGTTTATTTTTTGTTGTGTTCCTAATTGTTTGTTTGTTTGCCGGTTTGTTTGCGGATTTGTTTGCGGGTTTTTTTGCGGGTTTGGTTGGTTGGTTGGTTTGGTTGGTAGGTTGGTTGGTTTGAAGTATTGCATGCACAGCTCAATAGTATGTCATGTGTAGCCTTCTTTTTAAAGCGAATGAGGTCGCCGGGCTCTGCTAGTATGAAATGAAATGAAAATGTTCATTATCTTCTTTTGCATTCGAGTAATATATCTATGGATTTATCTCGGAACAAGTAATTACGTGTGTATCGATACCCGCGCCCACCTACCTCTTGCCCCGCGGGCGTCCCGCGAGTTATGTGGTTTGCCTATAGTATTTGTATTTTTTTTCTTTTATTGTTTTATACCATTCACACCAGAGTAATATTAATCACTTAAGTATAGGTATGTAAGAGACAATTTGAATCTTTATACGCTGATAAAGAAGGAAAAATTTGATCCAGGGAATCCCCGGAACGGATTTCAAAGACTCTTTCACCGATAAAATGTTGAGTTGTTTTAAGTTGACTTTGCTTGCGTGGAGATGCAGGATCCGAAACGAAGTGAGCCGCCAGAGAACTATAAAGTCCTCGACATAGCTCAGAAAGTTCTTATGTTGAAGTGTCATTGGGATGGTCGTTCACACTTAATGGAGAACTCGAGTTCTTAAGTGGAGACCACACGTGTGCAGGCGTAATGTGGGACGCCACCCGGCTAAATAGACCGACGATCTGTTTCAAGCGGCTAGCAGTGATCAGTGAGCCAGTAGTGGACTGGTGCGAGCTGATGATGATGATGATTATGAACTTTAAAATAAATGATTATGAACTTTAAAATAAACTTACCATCAGATGCTGCATTACATTTTGAAGGAACAACGCTCAAACAGCTCGGATTTAAATTCACCAATCTATTTTCCATTTCAGTTTTTTTTTTCAATTTATTTTTAACGTAATATTTTGTATGAAACACTAAAGACGTTTGCGTTTTGGGCTGTATTCCGAAAACAATTGAATTGAAAGTCAAACTAGTAGATTAGATAGTATCAATACATTATCGTGTTGTCTGACTGCGATTAGGTGAAGGATTAACGAGTGTGTTTTTGTTCTAAACTAGCTACCGCCTGCGGTGATCTTTGACGTTGTTGAAGTTTGTTGAGATATCGTCATGAAGTCGTGATTATATTGATCATCCTCAGCCTTAAGCTAACCCCACACTTTGGCGGTGGCAGGTGTACGCGGCCTAGGGTGCATACCTACACCGCTCGCTGGCTGTCCGGCGCGCGCCGTACCCGCGTCAGTGTGATAGTAGATAATCTTATCCCATAAAATATTAAGATTTATCGCATTTTGATATTTAATTACCGTTGAACTGTTAAACTAAATTGTAAGTATCAGAAATAGTCGCCTAAATGTAAGACGTAACACAAGACAATACGATTTTTTTTAATTAGTAGAAAATTTAATCAATGAATACGGAACATTCATTTAAAGAATTCTTTGTTATGCAATATAATGATTAATTTTATTACATCAATTAAACAGGATTGTTTTGTCATTCCAACTTGCTATTCCATCATTTGCTATTTAAAAAGATAACGAAATGTCAAAACAATAACCTACCAGTGAAGTTGACAAACTTTTCATTATAATTTGATTGTATTTTTATAAAACAAAAGTGCCTAATAAAACGCGCGATCAGTTATTTAACAGCTTAATTATAATATCATTGCGTAATTTATCTATGTACCTACCTACAATAAATCAACCATTTTAAGATTATCAAATTACATAATAAGTACATAAAATAGATACCCTAAAATTCACATTAGCTTAATTATTGGAGTATAAAATAGATGTCTGGGTGATCCTCTAATTGGTTGCTCTATTACATGAAGTATTGGATCGAGTTCTTCATATATTCGGCCCTACTATAGGTCCTAAGAAATTCTACTCCATAAGAGAGCTATTACCAACTCGTCTCCCTTATATCTGAATTCAAATATCTTTAAAATGGAAAATAGAATTTTCCCTTTTAAAGTTAAGAAACTTTCTTTGTAAGCAATATTCGTAACTGTTGAAGACTACAGATATCTTTTTGTCAAAAATAGTGTTGTCTCTAAATTATAGTAATTTCAAGTTTTCCAGATTTTCTTTTTTTACATAAATTAATCATAGGTAAGTATAGAGTTCAACAATTTCTTGTCTTGGCTTTCCGTTAGAGATATCTGGATTCAATTTTTGTATGGGAGACTAGTTGGCATAGAGTGAATGGCACCTCACCGGTATTCATTAAGGGTGGTGCATTACAATTTATGAATATGATATTCCGACTAACACTTGGAAATATTTTTTTCTCCAATATTTTTTTCTGGCAATAGCTTCGAATTCGAGGTCCGCTAAACCTCGAATTCGAAGCTATTGCCAGAATCACTAAGCGAATAAAGAATTTCACACATTATCAATTGTTTACTACTGTTTCGTTTATCTTTGATGGATAGTCTAATGGCTCAACTAAAACGATAAAAATTGAAGGGTCGATAAAAATTGTTCACAAACAGATATAGATGACCTGAAGTATCGACAATAGAGCCGCCCGCCACCGCATCGATAAGATTACTGGTGTGCCTCGTGTCATATATCAAGCCGTTGAGTACTAAAGGGTGTTTTTATTGCCGTTTAGAATACAATAGCAGTTTGCTTCGGATTGCTTACGCGGACAGTTCTAAGAAAGATAGGAACGATGGGCGGACCCAGTTTTCAGCCCAAGGGGGGCTTCTCAAAACTCAAAATGAGTTCTGAATGAATTTTTTGAAATACCTATAAATTTTACTACATCTACAATTTCATATATTACGGTACACCTAGGCATAGGCACATAATTATTCAGCTAAATGTATGGGAGACAAGAACCAGAGGACCACCAGATAGCACAGTTTGCCTCCCTGGGTACGCTCAAGCGAAAATAATGGGAGACATGTTTATGTTTTTCGCCTGTATCTAGTTTTCAACCGACTTCAAAGAAGGAGGATTCGACTGCTGTGTTTTTGAATAACTCTGATTCTTGTTTTTATTTCAAGGAATGGTCCCATTTCAATTTGATTTCAACAATAAATATTTTCACCTGTAAAAGTGGATAATTTTTAAGAAATAATCAAGAAGTCATCGATATACCTTTTTTTTTCAAAGTCGGTTTATTTTTTTGAAAATGTCCGATATTTTTATTATGTACTAGCTGTTGCCCGCGACTTCGTCCGCGTGGATTTTGGAAGTAGGTACCTATCTGTGCTATGTACAGACATACATCGTCTAGTTATAATTTTCCAATGGTAAAATGGATCATTCTAAGTATATATTATTCACCATAATTTAAGGTATACCATACCTTCAGGAACAAACTATGAACACTGTATCCAATTTGGTGAAGACAGATAAAAATTTAAAAAATTGTTGTTTTCACTTCTATTGCTCATAAGACTTCCCATATCAATTTTTATTATACGTGTGTATTTTTTAACTGATACAGTATGGGCAAAACCAAAACCATAGGAGATACAGGGAAACTGTCTTAGGAACCTTTAGGTATTTTTTTGTGATAACAATTTTGACATAGTATTAGGAGCGGCTGGAGTTCAGGTGGTATGCATGAATAAGTAGTAAGTAAGCACGGTCTGTTTTATAAGAAAACATTTTATTAAATTTGACTAACTTCTGTTGCTTGGATTTTTTTCTTCCGATACAATAAAATCATTCTAACATGAAACTAAGTCGATACGCATTTTTTAAAAATAATAAAAATTATTTTTCACTGGCGTTCTATGAGAAAACATTTTATTGAATTTGACTAACTTCTGCTGCTCAGATTTTTTTCTTCCGATATATTGAAGTGATTCTTACATGAAACTGAGTCGAACTGCATTAAAAAAAAATTGTGCAAATTGTCTCATTTTAATGGACAACACACGCTTGACCAAAAAATTTCTATGTCATAAGACACTTTCCCTGCATCTCCTATGGTTTCGGACTTGCCTATACTGTCCCAGTTAAAAAAAACACTGATATCTCCTATGTCTATGACATCGTCTTTTTACGTTAAATGATTTATCTGTAAATGACGAAAACTTTTTTCGCTGTCATCCGATTTCAATGAAACAAAGCCTATAAGTTGCTCCAGGCTGTGCTTAATCTACCTGTGAAAACCGCAAGAAAATCCGTTCAGTGGTTTCGGAGATTAGCGATTACAGACAGACAGAAAGACAGAAAGACAGACAGACAGAAAGACAGAAAGACAAAAAAATTAAAAAAAACTTTTTTGTGTTCTGTTACTCTTTTTTTATCGCCCACACTCATTTTTTTTTTAATTTGTTGAAAGTACAGACACACGATTTCTACTCCTTTATTATAAGTATAGATGTATGTGAGATTCTTTACCTTCGTAGAATCCAAACGACGGCTGATGTTTTGTATTCGGATTCAAATAATCGGGTCCCTGCTCTGCTCATCCTGTCTATATGCAATTGCTATTGAATATTTAAGTGAATCGATACTGATTCTACTGTACTGCACTTACTTACTGACACTGATAATCAATCACCAGACTGTCATAGGCACTGATACATTATTATCAGCCAATGAGTACTACTGGTACGGGTGTTTTTAACACCTAATAGAAGGCCATAACCTACCTAAGGAATCACTTTATTGGTAACCTAATAAACAATTTCTCATTTTCAAGATAAAATAAATATAGCCTAAATATAACTTAATATAAACTCAAAACATAAAATAAATCCCATTTATTTAAAAATAGTTTACAATACAAGTAATCTTAGTGTATAAATATTAAATATGTATTTGTAGTCTTTACAGTCATAACGGAAAAAATCGTTAGGGGCCGTCCACATATTACGTCTTTTGAATTCAGAAGGGGGTGATGGTAATAATATGACGTGTAGTATAATAATATGAAGTAGGAGAGGGGTCTTGCCAAATATTACTTATTTACTGTAAATTATTGAGCTCTTCATTATATCGTAATTTAATGATTAGTAGCTAGCTAAGTAAAGGTACGACACGCAAAGCCATTAATAATGGGAAAAAAACTATTGATTTAACAACAATATCGATTTTCTAATACAGTTAATGAAAATGACGTCAGTTCTTGCGAGGGGAAAGTCATTTGATTATGAGAATTGGGAAATGACGTAATGTATGGACGGCCCCTGGGCCCATAGGCAACTTATTTGAAATAGTATATTTTCCGATCGTTAAGTGGTTGTGGAGAACGAATGAACAACTTGGTTTCTTCATTGTAAGCCTTAAGCAAGCTGTGGGCTTCCTCCACTGCTTCCTGGAAGAAAATATTCAGTTTTAATTGGTTTTACAGATGAATAAGAATCCGAAACGAGGTGATCCACCTGAGAACTAAAAATCTTCCTAATCTCAAAAAGTTAGTACATTGATGTGGCGTGGGCTGGTCACAACGGTCAGAGAACCGATAACCGCTAGAATGAATGAATGAATGATTTTATTTGCTGAAACATGGTAATAAGTTGTATGGAGTTTATGCTTACACAGGATCTCATGCGTCACCATTTATATGGCATGCAAAGTTTACAATAAAATTATTTTTGCGATGTCAAATAAGTAGGGTAGACGAGTTCATATCAAATCAGTTCTCGAGTGGAGACCACGAGGGAAACAGGTATTTACTGAATAATCCTGTGACAGGTCACTTACTTATTTAGTTACTAGACATGGAACCCGCGTCCCTCGGGCGTTTCGCCTTACCACCGCGCCACAGACGCTCTCAGGGGCCGAAACTGATCCGATTCATGACGTAGCTGTATGATCCGTTTTTGCTTAGACGTCTTAAGAAAACAAACGAGTTTGCGGCCCAACGTAAACTTGTTTTTGCTGCTACTATACCTTGCTCGCACATGCGGCCGAGATGCAAACAAAGTAAAATAAATAAATAAATAATAAAGTTTGTTTTCTAAGACAGCTAAGGAAAAACGGAATATACACATATCCTAAGCACACAGTCTGTGCAAGAACACTCAGTTTAAATTCTTGTTCATTATATAATGTTAACAAAATGAGAAAGTAAGCAAAATGCTAACTTTAACAAAGAATGACGAAATGAAAAAGTTGGCAGTGTGTGCATCAACTTTCGTGGTCGACTTACCCTGGACACTGGCAAGGCTTTAGCCCGGACTAGCCAGAGGACGGTCTCCGTGCAGGGAGGGAAGGTGAGCGAGCCCTCGTAGCACGCGTAGCTCTTGAACGGGGGTACGAACGCGCTGAGAGGGCAACCACTTGTCTTGTACAAACGCGAAGTTCTTGTATTTAATTTACGTGTTTTAACTCGACTCTGTGCAAAGTTTGCTCAGCAACAAACAGTCTGTGCAAGGAAACGTTGCGCACATTTCCGTTTCGAAGAACTCCTAATGTTTTGTTTCATTTCGTAAATTGCGCACTCCGCCCAAAGACGGCCCCAAGCGATCCATTCCACAGTCACCGCGGAAAACCGCACAAGTTTAGTTAAAAGAAACAACGTTTTAGCAACGGAGGGAAATATAAAAGATGTTATGAAATGTAAGGTTTTGGATATGTAAAATAGCCCTGTATGGGAGCTATTTCACTATCATTATAGATAGGATCATATATCTCTAAGCTGAATCATATTTATTGTATGATATGATTATTAAACTTGAACAATAGCCAAATATTTATTCTGTGCCCTAGCTAGGGTTGTACGGCGGCAAAGGAGCGGACGGACGCGGGTGGGGGGAGGGGTGAATAGGGCTGACACAGTTAGTTAAATTTTTTATTGAGATTTAAATTCCAAGTAATAAATTTTAGCTTACATGTTTTTAACATATTTTGTTTAATACATCAAATTAATAAGTTTGAATTTGTTCAATAAATAAATGAGAAAGTTAGCAAAATGCCACCTACTTTAAGTATGAAGATATGAAAAAAACTAGTAGCATAGTGTGCATCAATCTTCGCGGTAGACTTACCCTGGACACAGACAAGGCTTTAGGCCGAACCAGCCAGAGGACGGTCTCCGTGCAGGGAGGGAAGGTGAGCGAGCCCTGGTAGCACGCGTAGCTCTTGAACGGGGGTACGAACGTGCTGAGAGGGCAACACTTATCGGTGCGGTTCGTGGCCGCCGCCATCTTCAGCATCTCATGCAAACCCGTCTGTGTTTTGGCGCCGAACTGGAAGAAATGTTGATTACGGCGATTAGACTTCTGTGAAAATTTTCAACTGCCATTATAATGTCCGATTCTAATGGCAAGAAGATTTCGACACTACTAAAATTGATTCTCTCCCTGTCAAATAGTATTACGAAGATAAGGACAACACAAATTTTAGTGCTGTCAAATTTTAAATGGGTGCCTTCAGATCGGACCTAATAATAATGTTTATAGGTAGACGTAAGGTGCTATACAGGGTGGAATGTAGGGATGAAATTTTCCCTTGTGGCATAAACTTGACTTTTTAGGGAGACCTTCGTTTTGTTATTTGTTAAATTTCATGGTCATCGTTTAATTTAAGATAGTTAAATTGTTACTTGTGGACATGCTTCGTAATGAGGAGATCCGACGGAGAACTAAGGTCACCGAGATAGCTGAAAAGATTAGCTAACTGAAGTGGCAGCCAATGGGCGGGTCACATCTGTCGCAGAACCGACGACCATTGGGGCAGACGAGTTCTGGAGTGGAGACCGCGGACCGGTACGCGCAGCGTGAGACGCCCCTCCGCCAGCTGGACCGACGACCTAAAGAAGGTGGCCGGAAGCGGCTGGATGCGGAGACCGGACGACTGGGTGTGGTGGCGTTCGTTGGGGAAGGCCTGTGTCCAGCCATGAAAGCTATAAGGCTGAAATAATGATGATGAAATTGTTACTTAGTAGGAATTGACTCTTTATGATGCACCCTTTTGCTTGGTATCGTAAAAATACCAAATTTTTTGTGGTTTTGAGGCTTTCAATACGGCTGTATTCAAGTCTTAACAATACACTCACCTTGTAAATATTCACGATACCAAGAAACGCTTGCGGGTCACTGCTGGAAGCTTCAACGGCTTGTTCGAAGGAGCTGTAGTCCGCTGACACGTGCAGCGCTTGGGACTCCAGCGGGTAGTGCAGCCCTCCCACTGTGTGCTCCGACGGCCAGTGAAGAATGAGGCAGTGGAATAAATATCTCCTGCTGTGTGCCGCCCCACCGTACACTAAAGGTCGTCTACCTTTGCTCCACTCGCCGAAAAGCATTACTGAAGTGGGGAAAAAACTATAATAATTTCCAACTGTTATTAGTGGAGATCCCTGGGGGAGGCCTTTGTCCAGCAGTGGACATCTACAGGCTGATAATATGATGATGATGATTAGTGAAGAAAGTCCCAATGGGTGATAATTCACCACGCTAGCCTAGTGCGGATTAGTGGACTTCACATGCGCCTAAGAATTTCTTCTTCGGCGTATGCAGGTTTCCTCACGATGTTTTCCTTCGCCGTTTGAGAGCAGTTAGTAAATGTACTTATGCTTCGAGAAAAAAAACCATTGGTACATGGCACAGCCGGGGATCGAACTTCGTACCTTTCGATATGATAGGTCGCGTCTTATCCCTGACGCCACTGACGCTCTCGATTTGTGAGGAGGATTTCTTATAATAGCCTTTCTTATAACAATCTCCATAAGTTAGTTAGCCGAAAAATAAGATGGGCTACCACATTGTCCTACCAAAAAATATGTTACCTTCTGAGTTTTTTTAAACTAGTGATTAATATACGTCACAAAAACCAGTCATAGGCGATGAAAGGAGGGCTGAAACGTGAGCAGAATTCTAATATTCAAGTCAACTTTAGTTTAGGTAGGGTCCCCGTCGGAACACTTTCAGTAACACAGTTTCAAACATTGTTCTGGACCTTTTCTAGGAAGTCACTGACATAAAGGCGATGTGCACACTTTAAACACGTTATATAAGTCATAAAACTGCGACAATGAATACCGCCTTATATCCCCCACTGATCTCTGGTAGTAGTCTAAGAAAAGAATGCCCCTGCAACTGCATTTTTGTTTTTGTTTTGTATGAACATTGATATTCTCAAACCAAACAAACAAAACAAAGTTAGAAATCTTGATGTCATTCAGGGCCGAACTCAAAAAAATACCACACCTTGTTTTTTGTACTTTTCGCCGATTTTTATAGTGAGCTACAACACTAAAAAAAAAAACTACACACGTAAAAATAGTCACAGATTGAGAAATAACTATATTTTGAAGAATGATTGTATGAATCATCACTAAATCATCAATAATATAAATACAATCATCACCCTAAAGGTGAATCGGGGTACTTGGATGACATGAGGTAATAAGAGGAAAAGCCTAAAAAATGCGACATGCTGAATTTACTACAAGGAAAAAATGTTAAGGAATGTGCTTATAAGCAGGACAAAATGTGAATGAATATTGAAATACAAGGAAATAATGATTTCTGTAAATAGATCTAATAAACCTCCACTACTACAGATATTAGAAAAAAGCTGTTAGATTTATTACAATTCTTCAGACTTTATTTTTCCTGGACTATGGGCAGTAAACTCAAAACTGCCTGCCGCCGTAAAAATCTGACAAAAACACTTTACCCAGCTGACCTCCTGCAATATGCTTGCTCAATTCGAGCCCTACGATAAAAAGGGAAAGGCAATGTCGCATACATATTAATTTTCCTTGACTTGTTTATCACTCGACCCACATTCCGGAAGCCAATTGTTTTTGTGCGGCGGTTACGCTACTCCTATGTCGCTTAGAATATAAATGCCATTTAAGTAGATTGTCGGGGTATGACAGGTAAAGTTGTGTGCTATTGGAACTGAATTGATTATAACAATAGGTTTTGTAGGGCGGAATCGAATTCAGACCACCGTTCGGCAGGCGTAGATACCACCCAGGTAGATGGAGCGATTTGAATGCTGGATTTTAAAAGATGTGATGCGGAATTTTCTTCTCAGCGCTCACACCTAAGAGTGGCGGTAGATAAAAAAATTACGTGTTTAATGTACCCAGTGTACTCATATGCAATAAAATATTTTGACTTTGGACGCGCTGATTACTTGCGAAATGACTCCCTGGTGTTTTCCCTCCGCGCTAAGGGCTCTTCAAAAGGATCGTAAAAATACCAGTTCAAGGGCGGCAATGCACTAGGCATTCAGCTCTGATGTTGCAGGTGTGTATGGGCGGCGGTGTCCACTTACCATCAGTTACCTACGCGCCGTCTGCCCGTTTGTCCCCCCAAAAATAAAGTTGGCGATCCTAAAATGTTTTCGTTGATTCGCAAAATGTTGACTTCCTCTCTGGCGCAGTTGCTTGAGAGTTTGTGCAACAAAGCGCAGCGGACAAACTTTGCAAAACTTTGCCGGACTTACTCGGCAACTACTAAATTGCTATTACAGGACTGATTGCAGCATTTAGGTATCCCCGTGGTGCAACTGAAATGTCCAACGGATTGTAAAAAATTAAAATTTCACTTTTCAATTATATCTGTTATCTTTGAATTATTCCAGAAATCCACCCCAAAACATCCACCCCTGGGTGCATTTCCGGAATCATATGCTGATGCCCAAAAAATAAATCCACCCTAATGAATAAAATATTTATTATCATTACTTTCAAACTTTTCAACGTTTCATACAGACTTTGGCTATTTCCCTATTATACTCAAAATATTTTTTTTCACAGAAAGTTTACTTCGTTTCCTGTAAAAATAAAAACTCCACTTTGTTTATTTTGGAAACAAGCGATTCAGTTAAGATATTATAGATACCTATCGCGATAGACTGCTATACTTAACGCTACTGCTGTTTATTTTGAAGAGCATGAAACATGAATGTGTGTTTAAATACAATTAATATTCATATCACGCATGTATACATATATTCCCCCCTAACCAAGCTCTGAACGCGTATCTAAACGACAACACAGTGACAACTTTATTAAGTAAGATGTTATTTACGAAGCTAGCTGTCGGAACACAACACGTGTAACTGAAAGAAGCTCTTTGTATAAATGTTTCGCATTTCATATTTATTTGTATCTACAAACAATCCATTTGTAAACATGTCAATTGATGTCACATGCATATTTATGTAGGTATAAGAGTACGACCAAAATACCTGCAATGTAACATGTAGTACGGTGTGGCCGAATATTGCGGCCTGAACAAACACATGTTCAAAGCTCTGATACTGTAAAGTGAGCATACTCAATCAAGAGGCAGTGGAAACACCATCGCACCTTCTTTGCGCATGTGGCCCACTGATACGCAAAAGAAACACCCATTGGGGCTACTCACTTCAACCTGATGAAGTAAAACTAATCAGTGCCAAAAGCGCGCTGATGTTACTAACGGATGCAAAACGAAAGAGTCCAGAACAATTAATGTCCATTGTAATCGCTTTCTCAAAACGTCACTTTGTCAAAACATCCTGTTCTCAAATTACCTAACTCTAAAATCTGCTTCTAATAATGTTTAATTGCCAATCCGACCGATAAGTCACCTGGTATGGAGGACTTTCTCACTAGAGAATGGCAGACCCGCAAATCCGCAGGGATTATAATAGAAAAAGTCTGTACAAAAGCTCCGGCATTCGTTCGTCTCACTCACTGTTAGCAAATTACGTTTCTATAAAAATAATATGCGCATATAATTTTCCTTACATGATATCCGTATGGTATCTATAGCAATCTCCCAAAAATAATGAGGAGACGATTGCGTGAGTTTCCTGTTACAGACATATCATCGACTAAAAGAGCAAGACCCTGATAAACTGATATCTATTTCTGTGCTATCGAAGAATTAACGAGAATTCCTTTATACGGGATGCAATTTATTTCATACTAGCGGTTGCCCGCGAGTACGTTTGGGTGGAAATAGTGTTGCCGTTGGATCAGTAAGTCAGGGTATGATTTTATTTTAAAAAGGTCTTTCAAAATTAACTGAACCAACTTTAGCAGTTACATCTAAAGGATGTATTGTTAATCTGAATATTTATATTTTTTGTTCAATTATCTAATTTTCGCGAAAAAACGATCTTATGTTATCCTATCATATATCATCTCATCTTATCTGGTTGGGGACCAGGAATACCTGGCGACACGTCGACCCTATATACGACCCTACAAGATCGTATATAATAAGGCGTACTTAAGTTCCAAAAAACTAATGGAGGTTCGAACCCACGACCTCATGAACATGAGGCGAGTACACAACCGACTGGACTACTAAGGCTACACAGAAAAATGACAATAAACAACCTAGGTAGTCTAAATGAAGTAACATTATTAAGGTTGAAATTCCATAATATCTATGAGTTTGCACTCAAAATAGTAACTGACCTCTCCTACCGTCGTTCTGGACCGTCAGCTTGCGCGGCTTGACGTCATAGTTGCAGAACCTCAGCGTGCGAGCCCCCTCTACCTTCTGGTGCCCCGAGAGCGGCAGGTCAACCGGTGACTGGGAACGGCCGCCGCACTGCGGATATTTCTCCTGCCATTTGGTTGGATCTGTAGGAGTTAACACAAATGTTTTATTTCTCCACAACTAAATCCAATACCGGTGACTTAATTCGTTATGATGCAGTTAACATATTAAATACGTCATACTTGAGCGTAATACAATAGGTATATCTAGTAGGTATAGGTATACCCGTATATGGTAACCGTGGCATATCTTTTCTGGTATTATTTTAAAATGAATACAAATTAAATTATCTAGGTAGGTACAGCCTTTGTGTTTTGCACGTAATCATCAATTGAATATAATGGCTTCTAAAAAGGTTTTTGAGCGTATGTTGCTTTTAATAGAAGTCAAATATCACCTATACAGACGGCCTTTGTTAGCTATAAGTTCCGGACGTGGGTAGATACCGAAATGTATTTCACACATTCGAAAAGCGAGCTCTTACCTCTTTAAATAAGGCTCAAATAGGCAAGTGGGAATAAATAACCAAAAAGCATTTCGAATCTCCATTTAAATGATCAGAATATAGAGCGAAGTTGCTTTTATCAACGATTTATCTTTGACTAGGCAGTTTCATTACACTGTGACAATTCTATGAAATCTTTTTGTGTATGTTACGCATCATTTGCTGGTAACGTTCATTCGGTTTATTGCTTTACAACCACACTTTAAGCCTAATGGTAGACCATTCCTTTCTCAAAATACTGACGGGACGAAAAACTTGTACAAAGTTGTGTCCTCGTGGCAACCGAATCCGCGACCTTTGGCTCTCGTGCGAGACCAGCTCTAGACCAAGCAGTGAATTTATTGTTATTAAATATTATGTTACACTTACCGCTGTAGTTCCAATCGTCTTCCATAGATACCGCGTCTATAAAAAACGATAAGTCAATTAACAAATGAAGTGTCTTAATACCGCATCTAGGAAACAAAGAAAGTCAAGCTTATAAAGTGTATTCCATAAGAATCAATTTCAGGCTGATCAAATTTGAAGAGACGTGAAATTTGTGTTTTAAGAGTAAGCTATTTCGCTCTACGAGGCACAGAGAAGGGTCATGCTCGAAGTTTCATTAAAGTAATGCTTCATAACGAAGACATCCTACGAAAAAGTAAAGAACTGACATACTAATTAGCCAAAGGGATCGACCATCTCTTTAGTATAGCCCCAGCATACCCGATGGCCGATATGGCAGAAGAGTCAAGTGGAGACCGCGAATCGGTGGGCGCAGTGCGAGGTGCCCGATGAACCAACGACCATAAGAAAGCCAAAAGCGGCTGGAAGGTACCTTGGGGCGCAGGGAGTAGTGGATGGCGATACCTTTTGTGTCGTTCGTCGCCTCTTTATCGCAAGAGCAATCAGGATCTTCACAGCAAGGAATCTTCTCTTCGACAGGCTCTTTACAGGTGGTCGTATCTTTACAGCTATCCACATCTTTACACCTCGGCGCGTCTTTAGCGCGGGGCGTGTCTTTAGCGCTGGGCGCGTCTTTGGCGCCGAGCGCGTCTTTCGCGCCGGGTGTGTCTTTAGCACTTGGCGCATCTTTAGCGCTGGGCACGTCTTTACCCGTCTTTCTTCGACATTTCTGGCAGATATTTCTCTGGAAAAGTAAATGTTAATAAACACCGCAAAAGTTTCTTACTAATCGACTTCATAATTTTTATCGGAAAAAACTAGTTTATTAGGTAGACAATTATAATATACATGACAAACAAAGAAATCGATTTAATCCGCATGGAAATGTTTACGAAAATAAAGTTAATGTAGAGTGCAACTTTCGAAATTGTAAACTTCTACCGTTTTCAATACGGTATTGGGCATAGGGTAGTTCCAGGTTAGTCATTTTTTTCATTTCGTAATAAAATTATTCTAGGAAACCTAGAAACAATGTTATGAACAAAACCAGCAAATTTAGTACGACTTCCAACAGATTCTTTATGTTAAAACAAGTAAGTCGTTTGTAAACAAATATTACTATTGATATAGTTAAGTCAGGTTTATTTTATGTTTATCACTCATAGCAACTTTTCCGAAGTACATTATTGCTTTAATAAAACCTAAAATGAAGCGTACTTCGTGTCAACATTATATAGTAAAACTTTTCTTATATTAGGCGGGATGGAAACAAAAAAATCTGAAATGAGGAGAACCAAGGTCACCGACATAGGTCAAAGAATTGCGAAGCTTAAGTGGCAGTGGGCTGGGCACATCGCTCGTAAAACTGACGGCCGTTGGGGCAGAAAGGTTCTCGAGTGGCGACCACGTATCGGAAGACGCAGTGTAGGCAGGCCTCCCACGAGGTGGACCGACGATTTGGTGAAGGTAGCGGGACCCGGCTGGATGAGGTTAGCGCAGGACCGGTCGTCGTGGAGATCCTTGGGGGAGGCCTTTGTCCAGCAGTGGACGTCTACAGGCTGATATGATGATGATGGAAACAAAACTAGATATGCGTTTAGAACCTTTAAGTCCCCTACTTATTACCCGCGGTTTAACCTCTCGAAATAGGTTTTTGTTTCCAGCGGGAACACATATTCCCAAGGAATAAAAATTGCAATAAGATAAATTTAGACAAGGCTAATAAGCAAAATAGTCTAGCCGTAAAAATGTATCAAACAAAATCACTTATAAAATTATATCAATATACCTACCTATTTAGTATATTATTCATATCCTTTAGAATGTGGCTGTCAAAATTAGAAAACTCCGCAGAATGTGGACGTCATTTTTTGATTTTCGAGAAATCACTCATACCTATACATATGTCGGAGCTTCAAGTACACAGGCGCCATCTATCGGCAAAGTTTGAAACGTCGTCGTGGGGTCGTTACGGGAGTTGTCGCTAACAGCCGCTGGGGCGCTGCTGGTAGGAAAGCTTTATAAAGCGAGGGCCGAATGGCCGACGGGTCAGTTTGAGTTGAGCCGTCGGATAGAGCGCCACGCCGTAACGAACTCGCCGCGTTTACCAATTCGACTATTATTTCGGATTCACATCATGTCGGACTACTCTGATTGCAAGCCCCCGTACCAGGCGTCGTAACATATATATATACGTGATAATAGCCTACAGCGACGACACCCAAACGGGTCGCGTCACATTCTGCAGACAATATTAATAAAACCCGATCGGGTGTTTTAACACTGAGGGATATACCTACTACTACTGGGACCTATTTTGCGTAGGTATTCTTTACATATTTAATATCCTTGAAATAGGATTTAGTAAACTTACGGAACTCCTAGGTTGTCGCTTGTTTCTGTTGGCGTAGCCCCATAAAATAGGGGTTTGAGTGGGGAAATTTAGAATCCAGATTGTTTTCGGCTGAAAAATAAAAGATTTTAGCGCAAATCAAAATATAGATCTATAATTATAATAAAGCAGTAGAAATCATACTGTGTCGGTACATTGAATAAATTTATAAAAAAATTTGTGTGGGCTATAAAAAAAAGAGTAACAGAACACAACAAAGCATTTTTAAATTTTTTTGTCTTTCTGTCTGTCTGTATGTATTCGCTAAATGTCCATGTCCGAATTGAATTGACTCGACTCGACTTGACTCGACTCAATTCAATATTTAATTTAATTTAATAAAACAAAGCCTATATATTTTGCTCCAAGCTCAGTCAGTGGAAACACTTTGACGTTAAGCTTGCCTAGCCTATTTGGGAGTTTCAATACTATGATAGACCAGTTTATATTGGTTTTGTTTCCACCGACGTGCGGTCGACCGTCCCAGGTTCCAAACAATAACGCCCAAAGTCCTTTACAATATGCGGAAACTATGTTATAGCTACTACACAATGCTACGAGGGCTACGCCGTAGCAATTTTGTGCATTGAAAACGTTTAATTGTTTATTATTTCCGAACTTTCAAACTTTGTCTGATCTTGTCATACTGTTATTGGCTTTGATTGGAATTCCAGGGTCCTGGGCTGTACACCTTTGCTGTACACCTGACCTTTATAATTATCATTAAACCAACTTACTAGTAACCAGCAGTGTATTAAAATGTTTTATACCTTAAATAAAATGTTAAACCTTACATAATAAATAAAGTATCTAATAATTCAAACTCTACACAATCGCTAGGGAAAAGTTTCCTAAATCAAAACTATCTTCATAAATTTGCATTTTATTATTTTCATTTACTTACTCCTCAACATTTTTTATTTCACGTTAATACTAGAAGCATATGTGTCTTTAATATAGACACATAGAGTCGTAATATAGAGTGAGTAGAGTATTAATATAGAGTGGAACAGTGTATAATCGATTCTGCGCTCCGCTTGAGTGAATCCGAGTGAGTAGAGTAGTAATAATAGAGTGGTACAGTGTATAATCGATTCTGCGCTACTGCATTTCGCTTGAGTGAATCCGAGTAAGTAGAGGAGTAATAGAGTGGAACAGTGTATAATCGATTCTGCGCTACTGCATTCCGCTTGAGTGAATCCGAGTGAGTAGAGTAGTAATATAGAATGGAACAGTGTATAATCGATTCTGCGCTACTGCATTCCGCTTGAGTGAATCCGAGTGAGTAGAGTAGTAATATAGAATGGAACAGTGTATAATCGATTCTGCGCTACTGCATTCCGCTATCGTCTACTCTCTACGCTGCTCTCTTTCTAACAAATCCTCACCCTTCCATAGTTGGCTCTATCCCTCGCCTCGTTGTCCAGTTGCCTCTGGATGTCGTCAGCCTCGTCCAGCAGCGTGTTGGGTCGGGTGCTGGTCTGGTCTTGGGTTACACCTGTTATATTATTATGATAAGATGGATGTGCTTTAGACTTTCGCACTTTGTATTCATAATTATTTACGGGTCTTACTCACGAACAAGTCAGTCAGCTCGTGACCACGGCCAGTTACACTGAGTTACCTGGTCGAAACGTCGGGCAAAGGCAAATGAAACTTGTTCGTGTGTAAGACCCGTAAATAATTATATATTTAAGAGGTCAAAAAATATCTTCGCACATAAAAATCATTAGCTTTTCGTTATAGGATTTAATCTTACAATGAAATACAAATTAATAATTTACGATGCATACGAGACAGTGACTGGATGCGGAAAACCAAAGATTGGGTTCAGTGGCACGCCTTGGGGAAGGACTATGTCCAGCAGCGGACGGATACAGGCTGATGATGATGATTGAATACTTTCGTTTGATTTCGACCCCTAAATGGTGGTGTAAATTGGTGCTGTGAATAAAGATCAGTCAAGTAGTGATTCTAGATAATATTCGACTGTTAGATCTAGGTAAGATAAAGTTTAAGAACGTAAAACTGTGTTAATTTTAAAAGAAATCAAAATCTATTTGAAAGGTTTTTGAACTTGTCCCCAAAACATTTAACGATAAAATCACTCAAACTAAAAATAACAAAATCAAATTAAATTCAAAAGAATATACAGAAAGTAAACAGTTTAAAATTTAAAATAAACTTTTGTGACGTGAACGATTTAAATCGCAATATCCTTTTTTTAATTCGCCCCAATAATGTTTATTGAAATTACAGAGTTATTACGTATAAAATCTGGATTCTGTCTGGGCCGTAAAAAATGAAGGTAAAATCTTAAATTTAACGTCCGTCTTTGCCGTAGAGTATAAACCGAACTATAAAAATCGGGATAGGCACAATCATTATTTTACTACAAGCATAAAAGAATTCGCGGCGATGTCCGAAGTTACGATTTCATGGTTGCGTTTATATTTAGCGTGGATTGGCGGAGTTCTTCTTCTTCTCACCATCTTCGCACCATCGTGCCATAAATGAATAAGACAAATGAAGATTCATTTTGGGCTCCGTAGTCAACTCACAATCAGACCGCAGCTCGATCAATCCACGGGTTGAATTCCTGGTAGATAACTAGCAGGAATTATTTTCCTCCGATAATACTGATTCTAGCTTGGTTTTCTACAAGGAATTACCCCTTAATCTTGTAGAAAATCTACGATTTCCCATACCATACCAATTCCCCATACCAATCATCCTCTATGAAAAATGTTATTTATTAGGCAGTAAACAACAAAAAAGAACAAACTAAATCATGTTCATTCCTGTTTTAGTTCTAAAGGAATGTTACAAACAGAATCTAGTGAATTCACAGAGACACGTCTACCATTTCTTCTTGTCAACGTATCCAGGATAGTCACATCCAGATATATATCACACAAAGAGTGTGGCATTACGGATACGTTCTTGGGAACCGGAATAGGTGCCCATTTCCCCGGCGAGTCAGTGACAAATTCTTACAGTTTTTCGGTTCGATGTATTCTCTCATATAAGTACGGTTCGCTACCACAGCCTATACTAATCAATCATTGTTTAAGGGCTTCCAAGTCGCACAAGGAATCCTTATAGTTTCGCCGTGTTCAGCCCGAATTTTACGATTTGAGATGAGCCCACTATCACAATTGCAAAAATACTAATATAGCGTTATGACAAGAGGTAGATATAGTTTACTAATTATATAGAATGGGAGCACGCATCTTGTGTAAGAAACCCTTTAAAACTACGTCCTTACATGGGAGTTTCATAAATGCTTTAATTATTTTTAAGAATAGAAAAATGGGTCCCTCTAGAAGGCACAAAAATCTACACGCCCCTTCGTGATTTAACCGACGCAACGGTGTCCTTAAAATGTCAAGATAATTGTAGGTAAAATCGTAGACAAAGCTAGTTTCTCTACTTTATAGTTTCTCAACTATAACATCCACTAGCTAGAAAATGTGATAAATTAAGACAAATAATTACATTAACGCAATAAATAATATTAACGCATAAAGTAAAAGAACGGTTAATTTAGGCTGATACTGACAACCTCGCGTAAATAAAGAAAAAATTTTGTGTTGCGTATTTACAATATTTGGAAAGGATTTTAAAGGGGTTAACAGGTCTAAAAGGGTCAAATCCGAAGTACCATTAAGTGTTTCGGAACTTAAGCATGGCTTTTCTGTTAAGGAAAACATCGTGAGAAAACCTGCATTCGCAGAATGAACGAATATATTTATTTCAGACAAAGAGGCTGTGCTGTAGGTATCCTATGGCTCCAAAGAACACTTGACATTATCGAAAAATTTCTTAAGTGTCTGGTCTATAAATGTGAAATAAATCATTTCGCAATCAGCTCGTTCCATCACACTATTAGGGCTTCTTTCACCACTTCCTGATATTGTTACAGATAGTAATCTTAGTGATAAACTAATCTATCAGATAAATCTGTGTGATAGACTATATAAAATATATAAGATATAGGCAATCAGATACCTGTGAAACCAAAAAAACAGGCTATCTGTCAGATAACCGGCATATAGGGTATCTGGGACTTTATCAGCAAGCGGTGTAAGAGGCCCTTAGACTTCCACGCAATCGCTAATGTATTAATAAATCTCTGCCTAACAGTGATACGCTGTCCTCTCTGCTATACAACGTCCCCATAGTCGTTGACACAGACTAACCATACATACCTATAATTCCATAGTTTTGTAAACAGATTATCAAAAAACACCATGATGTAGCCTTTATGCTCACTTTATTGAGCACCATACGGGAAAGTATACAAAGTGCACGCACAGCACATTTACAGTTCAGCAAAATTCAAATTACATGACAACTCCATATCGCCAATCTCAAATACAATTTCTGAAATCCAACGACTTGACATCGAAAGTTGACATTAGAAGAGGTCACGGCCTTGACTGTCATGCATGTCTTGTCAAGTGTCATTATATTTGGTAACGAAACAGCCAGTAATAATATCAAAGATTAACCGCCTAGATGTACATTACTGTATCTGTTTTTGTTTTTGTCTGTAATTTTTAAACGTGCAATAAAGTGTATTGAATTGAATTGAATTATCCACAGAGCATTTCATTTTTGAAAACTTTATTAGGAAACTTGATACAATGCACGGTTTATATGTAAGTACCTTACACCGTACATTAAATCAATTGAAAAACACCATATCTTTTGGGGTCTTAAACCTCAAACAAGTATAAGGGCTTCTTACACCAGTTGCTGATATTGTTACAGATAGAAAACGGACAGATAACGTAATCTATCGGATAAAGCTGTCGGATAATATTTTCCGTTTTCACCACTCAAGTCTCTGTTAAAATATCGGGCAGCTAAACTGTCATCGATTTACCGGGGAGTTGGAACATTCCGTTCATTCAATTCAGTTCTTCAGTTCAATTCATTGTTGCGTTTCTATTTAATCCATATCTGTCGTGCCTAGCGGTCAAATAATGACCATATTAATTCATATCTGTCGTGTAACCATGGCAACCACGGAGGTAACATAGCAAAAGTTTTATTTAAATTTCGAATGATGCATGAAATTACATTGATTGCAGGCTTGTATAGCACTTTTCTCAAATAATGCGCGGAAATTGTTGAATAAAAAATTATATATACAGGGTGTTTTTTTTATATTATATTCAGATAGATCTCATCGAGCCCTTTCATTTGAGTACCATGAACAAGGGTCTAGCACCAGCTGTTCCGGAGATATGGCCAAAAGTGTTTTTTTTTCATTTGGCCATATCTCCGGAACGGCTAATACTAGACCCCTCGTGTTTGTACTCAAATGAAAGGTCTCGACGAGATCTAGTTGAATATAATATAAAAACACCCTGTATATACAATTTTATATGAATATACAGGGTGTTTTTTTATATTATATTCAGATAGATCTCGTCGAGCCCTTTCATTTGAGTACAAACACGAGGGGTCTAGCACTAGCCGTTCCGGAGATATGGCCAAATGAAAAAAAAACACTCTTTTGGCCATATCTCCGGAACGGCTAGTACTAGACCCCTCGTGTTTGTACTCAAATGAAAAGGCTCGACGAGATCTATCTGAATATAATATTTTAAAAAACATCCTGTATATTCATATAAAATTGTATATACAGGGTGATTTTATTTTATATTATATTCAACTAGATCTCGTCGAGCCCTTTCATTTGAGTACATGAACATGGTTCTAGCACTAGCCGTTCCGGAGATATGGCCAAAAGTATTTTGATTTGGCGATAGTATTGTGACAACCCTATGTCGTGATCGTTCAGTGCAGACGGTTCACAATTTTAATAAAACTTGATATTTTTTGGATTTCCGCGCATTATTTGAGAATAGCATTATACAAGCCTTGGCCTCAACCAGGCATTGATGGACTCACGTATGTGTGCCTCGGCTTCGCCTCGGCCTACATTCACACGCTCATCCATCAATGCCTCTGTTGCGGGCCGCGGCAGTAATGTACTATTTATAAATGAAACAGTGATAAATCCATATATCATAAAAAGTTAACACAAAACTGAAGTATTACCGCGTTAAATTCGAAAAAAAACAATCCATATCCGACAGATAAAGAAATAACAGCCCCTTGATCTGGCTGTAAGTTTATAAGACGGTATATCGGACAGATAAGGCAATCAGATACCTGTGAAAACGAAAAAAACGGGTATCTGGTAGATAACCTGCATATAGGGTATCTGGGGCTTTATCAGCAACTGGTGTAAGAAGCCCTAAGTCTTGACTCCTCCAGATTGGTTTAAAGGGAAAAAAATAAGTCGCTTATAGGTACTTACTGTCTCTTGCAAAAAAAAATTGTCTCAGAGAAAGTTTTACAGGAATTTTTTTGTGATAATTACTGTTTTAGTCAGCGGATACAGTATTTTGCGAATTGGTTGTTCTGCGTATTTGTGTCATTTATAAAGTCATGGTTATTTTGCGTAGGGGGCATAGACCATGAAGTCTAGGTTCAAAATGTCCTTTTCCCAAAATGTCCTTTTCCCAAAATGTCCTCTTACAAAAATCTTATTTCTCAAAATGTCCTTTTCCCGAAAGAAGCTCAACCTCCATCTACCAGCCCCCATCGACTAAATGATACTAAACTTTGTTATAAAAACGTATATAGTAAACTTTAGATCCTGTACCTTGGTTGTTGTGGGGAACTCCGGATTATGGCGAATTGCCTCCGTATCGCCATAAATGGCAACAAGAAGTCACACTTTCCAAGTAACGATGTTACAATGGTGTAAATTTATCTACATTATATTGTAACAAAAGTCGATAATTATTCTTCGATTTACCTTATTCCATACCTACTTTTATACGAACAACAGGAGTCGGTCATCATACCTATTCATTATGTATTTTCCTTTCATCCCTAACAAGGATTGGATCAATTCATGTTTATTTATTTTGCCGTATTTTTCCACCGCCTACTAAATATTCCATCTCTTCCTAAGGTATAATACGCCTATACGGTTAGATTTTATCCGTTTTACTTTCGAGGTTTTTTAATAGAAGGGAGAAAAATTTAATCGTGCAATATTGATTGTAGCTAAGTAGTTATTATTTCACATAATTTCACGCATTTCACATAATTAGAAGAAATGGCTTATAGCGCTATAAAGATACATTATAGTTACTACTATTATGGTATACTTATTATCTTATATTTTATGATTTACAAGAGAGGACAAACGAATTCGCTGTGCTGGCCTTCATTGGGGAAGGCCTATGTCCAGCAGTGGAAGTTGATCGGCTGATATGATGATGATGATCATAGAGCTAGGATCTCTTTGGTGTGCGCGCGCGCCCCTATAGCTGATAGCGCCCCTATTTTTCATTCATGATGATGATTTATGATATGAAAAGGAATATTTGTTATATTTTGTAGCAGTGTTTATAGCTTAATTGTCGCATAAACGGCTTCGTGAAGCGGGAAAACGTCGCTGTTTTATTTTTTAAACGAAAAAGGAGTGTGTATTTTACGCCTATTTGCATAAATGTCCGTTAAGACACTTTAATACTGTTTATCAAGTCGACGAGGAATTTGTGTAGAGAGAAAATCAAGGGAGAAGAGATATTCCAAGAATATCGCTCCGATCTTAGGTATTTGTTATTTCTCGTGTAAAAGTATAATGAGTTTCATTGGTGATAACCGTAGCGAGCGGGAGCGTAGCGAGCTTTTTCCGTGTTCTGTGGTGATAACTCAACTTTTTTTTATAAATAATAATTTTACTTCTAAAACTAATACTTTCCGCTATCTTTTTTAACTGAGGGTGGTGCCTCATTAGTGTGTTGCGTTGTCGCAACGCATTGTATGCCACACCTGCGTCGTTGCACCGGAGCTCCGACAGCGCAGCGCATCCCCCCCCCCTCCCTCCCTCCCTCGCGTCGTATCTCGTCGGTTGGTCCCTTCGATCATAGTATATGGTGATCGAAGGTTGGTCCGTTGAAACGTCGCGTGCGGCATGACACAAAAAAAACATGGAAAACGACGCAGCGTCGACTCTGCGACGACGCAACGCAACACACTAATGAGGCATAGCCCTAAATCGTTTGTGATGATGACATTAGAATTTGACATTTTCGCAAAGAAACATTAACCTTCTCGACACCAAGTAAAAATGTTTGGTCAAAATAAGGGTTATAAATCGTTATTATTATAATGTGATGGGGCTCTTTCAAGACTTACCCAGCCTTGTATAACTGCCATACCTACCATTCCATCTATTTATCTAGCTGATTTCATACCATAATTGTCTCCATAAAGTATAGTCAAGTATATATACAACTCGGCGTAGCCGCAGGTGTTTTACGTGGTTTGTTGCCGCTCGTATCCCCTACCCTTTATTCACTTAGTGAATAATACTTACTATTTTTAATACGATTATTTTAACAAATAGATCCTGAATATTCACAGGTTATGACGTTGTGTTGAAATATTTAAAAATATATTCCATTCTTGACATAGACTTTTCACTCTAAAATATTACATTTGGTTTGATATTGGATGCACGTCCGAGTTTGAAGCACGGCAAAGTAGTTTGCGGGGAGGATTTCCATTTCGTTATGTTCTGGATTTGTTTGTTCAAACATTTTTTTTCAGTCTTCCGGTTGTTTTGGGTTCTAGGTTACTATGGCTCATTTTGGATTTGTCCAAACTTAGAGAAATTTTCTCTAAATAGAGATCAAACAAACAACAAATACCATCGTTCACTCTGTCATTACTCGCTAGCGAGCACGTAAAAACTTTATTTGTATCTCTGTCTTTCGTAATTAGTCGAAAAGAGACAGCACTTTTACGTATTTACGTATGGGTTAGCGAGTATCGAGGCTGTCAACTCATGGTATTAGAGGTACTGTTCATGCATCGATTGGTTAGCACACACCCTTTACGCTAAGTCTAATTACGATTTGATCGAAACACTCCATACTCCTTGCATCAAAGGAATTGCTTTGTGCTTCTAGGTAGACTAATTAATTGTGCCGATAAATATCAAACGCCAGTATGTGCTTCGCAGATGACATTTAAAATTGCTTCTTATTGCATTTATAATATGGTTCTCATCTCTCTTTCACTTATTAAGGACATAGTAGGGTTTGATATTTATGACACAATTTATACACCTGGTAATTACAAGGTTCAAAAACATACATTTCCATGTATAGATACGGCCCCATAGTAGCTAACAAAATAAAAATAATTAGGAAAAATCTATTAAAGTAAAGGACTCCCTAAACGATCATGCGGCATGACATGCAATAAATTGTTTAAAACTGTTGCTATCGGTGGAGACCTATAATTGGCCTCATATCAGGTACTTTTGTTATGTTATACTGTTTTTATTGCTGTTGGTCTTCCGAAAATAAATAAATAAATGCTGTCACTCATGCATTAGTGCATGCGTGACAGCATTTATTGATTGACATGCAAACTACGTGCTTGCACTGTATTGATTGATAGCAAGCATGAACCATCATGCTTAAATACTGACATGCAACGTTTACGTGAATGTCATGCTGCATGATAGACCACTATCATGCAGCATGACATTCACGTAAACGTTGCATGTCATGCAAGCATGATCGTTTAGGGACACTTTAAGAAATAACAAAATTGCCTAGAGGAAAGTGTTTTAAGATATTTAACTAAAAACCGATTTCACAGATCGATCCTGCGACATTTAGAGCATTGTTAAAAAAATGGCACCTAGAGTCCAACGGAAACTGCATTTTTAATTTTTTTCATTACTCATACTCTGAAAGTAGGTCTGAAGTTGCCTGAGGAGCGGGTTGAAAGTAATACATCTCAGCCCTAGGGAGAATCGCTTTCAACTGACAGCTGTCAAATTATATTTAAAAAAACTAGTACTATTTTGACATTTCTATTGGACCATATTCCAACTGTTAATACAGCCACTCAATTACAGCGCGATGAAAAATTGAAATAAATAAAGTTATGTAATAATTAAAGAATATATATTTTTTAATGACTTTATTATAATTATTACTGTCAACTATTTCTTTAAAATAACTTAGATTTGGGCAAAATATTTACCATTTTTTCAATGATGGAAATGAAAAATAATGGCAGAATAGCTGGCCGGCCACAGAAAATAAATAGAGTAGACGGGAAAGCGGCAATCCGATCTTCATTTGTTTTTTCGAGTTGTAGAGTCATAGAGTTAGTATGTATACTAACAATTCTCTGTGTAGAGTTTTGTTTATACTTCCGTATAGCAAAGATTTGTATTAACACTCATTTTATGTATTTGTTTTTACTTTCAGTGTATTCTTAATGAAAAGCACAGTGTTTCCCTCGGGTTCAAGACTTATTTAGAGGTCCCTCGAAGCCAAACCCCGTCTCGGAACTTAAATAAGTTACTTTCACACCTAGGTTAACAATGTACTATTATCCTCTTATTGTGTTCTACTTTTATGTAAGAATTTCAAAGAAAGAATAAATTATGTTAGAATAAATTAAAAACTAAACTAATTTATAAAACTAAAATTTATAACCTAAAATCGTCAAGGCTGGGTGATGGACCCATAGTGCCAAGGACGCTGGCTGCATTGCCTCGTCGGATGGCCGGACTGATCCTCTGTACAAGGTATTCCTTGCACAGAGGATCATCCGTGGCCTCCTCAGCTTTGCAGCCAAGTCTTGTGTAAAGGACTTTTCGCCCTCGGACCTTTTAGATACCTCCTTTTCAAGTAATTTTTGCCTTGTTTAATTTTCTGTAATCCGTCATTTGTGGGTTATTCTGCTTTGTTCAAGCTTCATTTAATTGCAATGTAACAAAATGCAAATTTAACCGTTACTAACCCACATGTTAAACACGCACGGGGTTTGCATAGCAATTTCTTCCTTTTATATTTTAATAATAACCATTTGTAAGTTAATTATTTCTAACTGCCTGTTATAATGGATCGAATAATGGTTTAAAGTAAAGATGGTTGTAGATAAAGTTATACATGAAAATTACCCATTAGCTGTCACGATAACGGGAATTTATTCACACGAGTTTACGATTTAGTACTGAAGTGAATTTCTCCCCTATATAATGGCTGTTCACATAATCGAATATGATTGGTTTTTTTCTATTAATAATTGTATTAGATGTCAAAGCAATAGTTAATCCATACGGACCAACAGTAGTGAACGATTTTACAAATTGTGTTAGTGAACTAATAGAAATAAACTTTAAACAACCTGGACTTTTAATATTTGCTAATACAAAAAACGTGAGCACTTCCGTTTCAAGAATCCGTACGGAACTCCTGAGAAAAATTAACGGATATGCCAAATACTCCATTCAGGTTAAAAGTCCAATCGATGAACCACCTATTTGTGGTCAAAATGTTGATGAAGATGACGATGAAGATCTCAGCGTAGTTCATATGGATCAGTTCGAACCAATCCGCGTAGCTGACTATTTCATAGTTATTATTGACAGTTATGAAAATTTCAGACATGCAGCGAGCAGGATAATACGTTCTCGTATCTGGAACCCTAGCGCAAAATTTATTATTCTGTTATTTTATATCGGTTACAATGATAAAGCTAACGTTTCGCATGTAGAAAAGATATTAAGCTGCCTTTTTAGACACAATGTCTATAATATTGTAGTGGCTGTGCCTCAACCGAGAAACATTCGTAATGCAGTAATTTACAGTTGGAAACCTTTCGATCCGCCAAAATATTGTGGGTATTACAACGAAACGACGAAGAACAGACTACTCGTGGAAAACATGTGTGAAAATGGTGTTGTGAAACGTAAAGTAGATATTTTTAAAGATAAAATTCCTCGAGAAATGGAAGGGTGCGTTCTGTATATTCTTGCTTTGGAACGAGTTCCATTCATAAGTAGCGACTTGGATGATGCTAACATTGAAAGATTATTAATAAATGAGTTGGCCGGTAGATATAAATTTAAAACAGAATATGAAATAATAAATGAATATAGAGGCGAAAGAGATGAGAAGGGAGAATGGGGTGGAGCTTTAAAACAGTTAGCTGCTAAGAAAGGCAATGTACTCCTTGGGGGAATATTTCCCGACTTTGATGTTCATGAAGATTTCGAATGTACTAGATCATATTTAGCTGATTATTACATTTGGGTTGTACCACGAGCATTTCCAAGAGATGAATGGGTAGCTTTAATAATAATATTCCAAGAATTAGTTTGGTACTCCGTTATTGCCACATTCTTTATTTGTGCTTTAAGCTGGAGAATATTGGGACAACTGAATGGTGAATCTCTTTATCAAAGGACTTTAAATCACTGTTTCTTCAATACATGGATTTCAACGTTGGGATTTTGTGCATACGCTCGTCCAGTTACCCACAGCTTACGTGTATTTCATGTGTTCTTTAATTTATACTGCATTTTGTTCATAACCGCTTACACGACCAAGTTAATTGATGTATTAACGAATCCAACCTTTGAGGAACAAATCGACACTGTGGAGGAATTGGTTGAAAGTGGTTTGAAGTTTGGTGGTTCAGAAGAATTGCACGACTTGTTTTTTAACTCTAGTGATCCTTTCGACTATATGATTGGTGAAAAATGGCATGACGTGGATAATATGACAAAAGCACTTATAGATGTATCTGTGTACAGGAATTTTTCGGTCCTATGCAGTAAACTGGAACTTGCTCATTTATCCGCATCTGTGCTCGAATTAAGTGATAGTTCAGGCCGCGACAGATTCTTTGCCTTTGAGAGAAGTACGTTTGCAGTCCCAATGGAGATGGTTGCTTTGAGGGGGTTCGCTTTCGTCAAGGAGTTCTCAAATATGTTAGGGATATACACACAATTAGGAGTGAATGCTGGAGTGAGGCGCCAGTTTGCGTCGGGGAATTCCAGAAGGAAAGCAAATTTGTTACGGTCTGTGACACGCAAACAGTCTGATGTGAACGCTTTGTCGCTTGACCACTTACAAGGGGGGTTTTTTGCTTTAGGTCTAGGTGCTATAGGAGGTACTTTTGCGTTAATTATAGAAGTCATAGTTCATAGCAAATATGTAAGGAATAAAATTTCACAAATAAGTTCTTGTGTGTCAAGCGAAATTAAAGCAGCATTATTTTAAACAAAACGTTTATTACAAAAATTGTTGCAGTTAAATTAATTTTCTGTACATTATTTTAGTGTAAATTGTAACATTGAGACAGGATTTAGTTTATATTTTGTTATTTCTAAAGACTAGTACTACAAATTAACCTTAGTAAAAATGTTGCCACATCCTATTTAATCTCAGATTTTATTTCAAATAACCCACAAACAATAATATTTATTCTTACATACGTAATTCATACAAAACCGAATAATATTTTCACCTTTTTACATTTTTAACTAAAAATACTTTAATATATAATATATAATGACGAGATCTTTTCTATTCAATGTCAATGTTTTATAAAAAATATACAATACTATTATTGTAATGTCTTCATTTCATCATCTTACAAACAATGACAATCAATGATTATTAATCATGTTCATTCATTATTACAAAAAATAAGTTACATACTTTGTGTATTTATTTATGGTGCTGTAAGTATGCGTGATTTAAATAATGTAGCGGGTAAAATGAATCGATGTCGTACTCCAATGAATCGATGTTGTAGTAGAGTGAATCGATGCCAGCCGCTATATAAACGAGACGTACCGATCGCACACAATCAGTTAGTTTCGAGCTCTCGTGCGATAACGAAGTGCTGTCCATTTACGTTTTGAAGTGTTTAACGTCTAAAGTGATCTCATATTCATCTCTAAGTGTTAATTCTGTAATGTTGTTTCATGAGTTTGTTTTTTTAAGCTGGAATCGCTTACAATAACATTAAAATGTTTCTTGGACTAAATGTCCATTGTGGACCTAAAGGGGATTCCCAGCTCGATGACGGTATAATCTGATGCAAGCCTGTGTAATTTTCCAAATAAACTCATAACAACTAAATCGATCATAAACGTAATTGAGTTTTATCAAAATTTTCTAAGCTGTTCTAATATCAAGTTTTAGACCAAAACTACCTTAATATTCCTATTATTATACATACAAATACTAATGACCACAGTTTCTCTTTCTCTAAATACTGCTAACACATTTCGGGACCCCTTTGTCATACGTGTGAACAGGAGTTATTTAAACTTAGCTACCTACTATTTAGCTAGAGCTCGTGGGTTTAATTCTCACTGGGAACAGACAATCCCTACTAGTAGGGATACATTGGCAGGGATAAGTGTACCCACCGGAATTTTGAGCACGGTGGCATCGGTCTGGATTTAGTGATCTGTCTGTTCCCACAGTACAGGAGAAAATCCTAGTTCTATCATATTTATTGAAATTTTATTTATTGTTTTAGTTTCCAGCCGTTTTAACTCACGGTATCATAATACAAATTTATGTAACATGCTTTGACTAAAGTTTCTCCCCGTCCAAATGTTGAACATTGTAATAGGAATGGTCTGGAAACCTCTCCAGCTCTATGTAGTCGGTCTCGGTGCAGATAAGTCGCTCCAGCATGGCCACCACCTCCTTGAAGTCAGGCCTGTTGGTGGGTTCGGCTTCCCAGCAGTAGTACATTATGTTGTATAGCTCCCGGCGGCAGTGTTCCGGTTTCTCAAGCCGGTGGCCTTCGCGCACCTGATGGAAACACGTAAGGTTTGATAGAGGTACCGGCATTAGAGTTGAGGTAACCTGTTACAAGGGCACAGTGTACTAACAGCGAAATGGGTTTTAAATGAATGATTGAATGTTATTTAATTTCTTAGATTTTTTAATTTTCGGCATTAGCGTTTTAAGGTAAAATATTATGAATGACTGAATGAATAGTAGTTAATTATATTTCGTTATTTAATTTTTTAAGGTGTAGCTTTGATTAACATTTCTCTGCATATTCTTATAAATAACATGGATACATAGGTTAGAATAAACTTTTAGATCATTCCTTAGAAGAAGCCATAAATTAGTTTAGAATTTAATTATAGGTACTTCTTTTCGATTTATGTTAGAAGAACATAATTGAGCAACATTGCTTCAAGCTACTTATACCGTGAAAAACGTCTAGCGACATGTTCATCTAGATCTTGTCCATGAAAAATATATTAAGTATCATAAAAAGAAAGAAGGAATGAACTTATTCATAGGCCAGATAATAAATATGCTGAGAAATCTTTTTGTGAGACCTAGCTCGCATCTTCTACCGCGCGTTGATAGCTTCCTTTTCCTTGCGTCCTATAAAAGCCTCAAACGTTTCTTATATTTTTCCGTTGCTCATTATATAAATGTATTTGTTGATATCTGTCTAAATCAACATACAAGCAAACAGTTTACTTGAAGGTAAGCGGCAACTGTCGGCCTTAATTGAAACCTTTGGATTGCTCAGTAAAAACGGCGACATGTGTGTTTCCATTCTGAAAACTCACACTGGAGTGCTTGGAATTAATGACGGCACTGTCTCCAACTGCTCGGTTCTACTCCAACATTGAATGTTAACCTGTTATGTATTAGGTACCTATTACATTATAAACTTCACATTAAACGGCACAATTAAAAACGAAATATAATTATCATGAAATTACTACTTAAACTGCCTACAATTTTCCCTTTGTTAAGACTTGAGGTTCACTCGTTATAACAAAGTCGTTTATAAGGGCTTTTCTGACTCATTTCGGGTTATTTTTTCTCGGGCTAAAGAAAAAGTTACGCTAACAAAAACGTAGCGAGTCATTAAAGCAAATGGATACCATTTTGTCCCCATTTTGTACGCTTACTGCGCATCTGTTAAGTCACTGCGTGGAAAGAAATTAACATAATCAAACATTATGTACACTACTGACTGAAAAGTGCCTTAATCCGGTCTTTAAAGAAGCCGAAGCAGTGACTTGGTCATTTAACATCAACGTAACGAAATACTTAATGACTTCTTAAATTATGCTTCTATTTATGTTTTTAATTTATGCTTTAAATTGATTAAAGGGTGCAAAAACTGCGTCGAAAGAAATTAACGTAATCAAACATTATGTACACTACTGACTGAAAAGTGGCTTAATTATTCAGTCTTTAAATAAACCAAAGCAGTGACTTGGTCATTTAACATTAACCTGAGGAACTACTAAACTTTTTAAATTTATATTTTTAATTTATGCTTTAATTTGATTATAGGGTGCAAAAACTGCGTCAAAAGAAATTAACATAATCAAACATTATGTACACTACTGACTGAAAAGTAGCTTAATTATTCAGTATTTAAATAAACCAAAGCAGTGACTTGGTCATTTAACATCAATCTGAGGAACTTCTAAACTTTTTAAATTTATGTTTTTAATTTATGCCTTAATTTGATTATTTGTTCAAAAACTGCGTGGAAAGAAATAACATAATCAAACATTATGTACACTACTGACTGAAAAGTGCATTGATTCGGTCTATAAAGAAGCCGAACCAGTAACTTGGTCATTTAACATCAACCTGCGGAAATAATCAGCGACTTTTTAAATATATGTTTTAATTTGATTTGTTCAAAGATTTGTATCTTTGTTACAAATTCTTCCACTCTTAGTGCGCTGGTCTGCTCCAGGTGGACATAGGCTATTAATAGTATACCCCGTGAAAGATAGGTACCTACTACTTATAGGAAATCGTGAGCGACACCTGGGAGGGATAAGCTATATAGTTTCTTTTTATAGAGACCCGAAAACCTTCTTATCTGAGCTTGCATCAACAAAAATTTCACCTCGCCTCCGAAAAAGACACGGGATTGCTGGGTCCGCCAAAGCTTAAAAAATGTATCAAAGTACAAACCTTCCTCATGACGTCACCGGCTGATAAGCCAGGGTACGGAGTGGAGCCCAGGGTCACTATCTCCCAGAGGAGAACGCCGAAGCTCCAGATGTCCGACTTGACGCTAAATATGTCGTCATACAGCGATTCTGGTGCCATCCATCTGTAATTCGACCATACTTGTTTTAAAGTTATGTGTTTGTGTGCCTTACATTTAATGAAGAGTGAAATATCCAAACTGAAATATCAATTGCAGTAAAGTCTATTTTTGTTCGTTTTTCTTCTCATTTGTGTAATATGTTGTAAATAGAAGTAGTATAAAAAAAACTTTGTTGCAATCGGTACTCGTTTGGATTTCCTCAAGATTTCCTACTCTTCATTTATTAGATTAAATACCTGACACATAACATCATAGGTATAAACAGCCTATAATGAGTTCACAGCTGGATCAGATCTTTCCTAAAAGTGATCAAAGGTCTGTTTATGAGGCAGGAACAGACCTTTAATTAAATGTGTCATAAATATTGACCTATTAACTAGTGTTGCGCAACCAACGGTTGTTACCACAATGTTTATGTACCTATGTAATGGTTATGCTCATGTGACATAAATTAAGTAAAAAATAAATATTTGTTTTGTCAATTTGCGTCATCTATTTTTGTATCCTTCAAATACACCCCCAAAGGTAGGGTTTTTACTTTTAGTAAACCTGACAACCTTAATTCATTTCAGATAAAAAAAACCCTCGAAAATCTAATACATTTACATACTATATACAGGATAACATTGTGAGAAAACTTGTGCATTTAAGATAACGTATGGTGGTATGGGAATGGGGAAAACAACGGCAAACCATAACGTAAATTTGCCAACGGAAGGCTGCGACCCAGCGGCGACACAAGGTCAGGAAAAAAATAAAACGGGGAATCCAGAGTGAGGTGGCTTCCACAAATGAGCCATTTCGTTATCCACAGACGGTTGTTGATATTCATCGCAATTCTTATGCATCGACCGTAAGGAGGTAAAAGTACTTGCATATTAAAATAATAAATATAGGTAAGTATAATAGACGTAATGAAAGATTATAATAAAATATTATGAATAATATATAATGAAAGATAAAATCATTATAATATCATAATCCCTAACCAATATTATGAATTCTAAAGTTAGTTTTATTATATACAAAGCCATTGTTATAGAGATTAACATAGGCTTAGAACCTAAGAGAAACAAAAACGCGGGCGAAACCGCGGGCGTTCCGAGAGCGTCTCAGCGAGTTATGGAGAGGGCTATGCTCGGAGTTTCTATGAAGGATCCGTAATGGGGAACTAAGGTTACCGACATAGGCAAAAGGATTTGCAAGCTAGTGGTAGCGGTCAGGTCGCATCTGTCACAGAACCGCACGGCCGTTGGGGCAGACGTGTTCTAGAGTGGAGACCGCGGACCGGTACGTGCAGCGTGGGACGCCCCCCTCCGCCAGATGGACCGACAGCCGGAAGCGGCTGGATCTATAGGGCACAGGACCGGGTATGGTAGCGTTCAATGGGGAAGGCCTATGTCAAGCAGTGGACGTTGATGCTATGATTGATAATGTTATACCGCCGGCAACACAAACTCATCTTTATAATGCATTTTTCCTTAGGTGTCTTAAGATAACAAACGATTTCGCAGCTGAAAAGTACGCTAGACGATGTTCCTAAGTGGACCGCAAAGTTTATTTGGTAATACAAACTTGTTTTTGCTGCTAGGGTACCTTGCACGCACATGTACACGAGACGCAAATAGCGTTTGTTTTCATAAGACAGCTAAGGAAAAACGGAATATACCTTCATGAAAAACAAATGAACGAAGTGGTCAAAGGCTTACCTTATAGGCAATCGGCCATCACTCTTCCTCTCATACACGTGCGTACCCGCGACGTCTCTGGCGAATCCGAAGTCCGCCACTTTGCACGTCCTCTCTTCTGTGATCAACACATTCCTCGCAGCCAAGTCTCTGTGGATTATCTGCAAAAAGAAATTATAGGGTAAACTAACAAGACCTACCATACCCGCACCAGCATTATTACTAAAGAACATTTGATAGCATTCGCTGGATAGAGTATGTGGAGTCGTTGTGTAATATTATTATAATTTTTACTCTCAAATATAAAAAGTTGTAATTATCTGGCAAATCAATCTGGATACGAAGAAATCGCCGCAAAATCCTGATGTTATTTATGTCTAATATTTTATGAAAACCTAAAAGTCTGAAAAACAACAAGCTTATTGGCATAAAAACAAAAAGGGACTTTGACTCAATCCAGTCGTTAATTCTCAATGGCCGCTTAGTCAAGTTTAAAGCGAAACATTCTCCGAAGGGCCCGGAAAGGACAATTATTAGGTCAATACAGGCCGTTAAATAGGCATTAAACTTTGAATAAAGGTCAAAGTAAGTAACATGGGCATCAAAATTTATGGACGCCTGTAAACGTCGCTAACCCAACAGAATATAACATTTATTAGGTACATTGTCGTTGAATGGCGGAAGTAAATTCTTATTACCAGGCCAGATAAGAATGGAAGTAAATGTAACAATGGCTTCAATGTACTGCGTGAAGTGCAATTGAATATTTCATGTAAATTCCTTGCAAAATCAATTGACATACAAAAATTAGACAAAAACTCTCGTCTCGAAAAGAAAGTAAGTAAACAATTATAAGTAGATGCTGTTACGAAATGAACCGCAAAACTTTCATGATAATACTATGGTATACATATTATATTATGGTATAATTATTTTTATACCATTGTCACTCTAAAAACAGTATTTTATTCATCGAAAACAGTGAATAAAACTCTCTTTTAGTCACTAGAGAATAAAAATAAAAAAGATAGCTGGCTAGAGAGCTCTGTTCTAATTTCACCATGGAGCTAAAATCTCTTTGGTGGGCGCCCGAGATTTTTCTTTTCTGTCAGATAAGGATTGTTTTTACAACCTTCCTATTCATATAATAAAATGTGATAAATGTAAATACCATATTACTATTTATTTTCTCGCAGTCATTTGGTATAAAGTAGAGTACACAACTCGTGAATTTTTTTTTATCTCGGTCCTTTTGTATCCCTCGCTCCGCTCAGGATTCTAATCTAGAATCCTTCGCTGCTCTTGAGATCCAACTTAGTCCCTCGAATTAATTTCCCTTTTTATTCACTTGTCGTTTAATCTACTATTTTGCTGCTAAAGTGCCAGGAACATTGAAATTATGGTATGCGAATTTTGAAAATCTGATTCATGTTCCTCGTTTTAATGTTCCTGGCACATACGTGTAATAGTTCATGTAATGTTTAAAACAATTGATTTGAAATGGAATACCTACTGGTTTCACGATCGCAATCCGGTATGTCTATTTATTTTCTACGATTTTGCGTAACAAAGTAATCTATCTAACGACTTGATTGAATCAGTCACGTCAGGTGTAAATACTAATTCATTGTCTGTAAGGTAGTTCTCATTTTAGTCCATTTCTTTTAATTCAAGATTAAGCGACCAGATAATCTTAACATGACCTCCGGCAAAGATTTACCACCGGCTATACATTTTAATTTGTCACGGAAAAAATGATTTTAATTATCATCATAACTTTTCTGGAAATCCAAGATTTGTAGAGATAAGCAAATTCCCATAACAAACAAATTGTGTTGCGTCATGTCACTGAAGCTAAAATCTCTTTAGTGGGCGACCGCGCTCCCTCGTCTTAAACAATAATGAATGAGCCGCAGTACTGCCATGGAAGTAGTACCACTAGTAGTTCCGTGAGAACAGTAGACCTCGCCAGCCCTTATAAACCAAACCTAAAAGAAACCAACAAAAGTCAACTTTGGAAACAGAAAAAGTACCTACTAAAGTGACAAAAATTAGCACTTTAAAGCTTAATATTTCGCAAACGGATCCCTGAATCGAAAAATGTTTATCACACACCCGCGATATTTTTGAAAGACCCATCCAACGATACCCCACACCATGGATATCACGCGGAAAAAAATAATTTTCCATTTTACGTATGCAGTTCTATGAACATAATTTATTTTTTCAACTTTCTTAAGTCGATCCACTATTACTCAAAAACTAATAGAACCTACTTAGCCGTAATAGTTTTCCTTGTAACTACGTTATATATGCTACTGCCATGAATTTTTTCACATTTCCAGAAGCAACCGTTTAGCTGGCAGGGGGGGGGACACGTGACTCTAACAAAAATTACCGCTTTAAAGCTTAATATTTCGCCAACGGATCCCTAAATCGAAAAAATGGTATTCACACACCAGCAATATTTTTGAAAGACCTATCCAACGATACCCCACACTATGGGATTCACAAGAAAAAAAAAGTTCACTCCCACTTTGCGAGTATGGTAGGTACTCTAAAAAAAATGTTTTTCAAAATTTTATTCTACTCATTTTGTAGGTTTAATTAATTTATACATATGCCAAATTTTCGTCAAAATCGGTTGAAAAATGCGACCTGTAGAGAATTACAGACAGACAGACAGACAGACAGACAGACAGCCGGACAAGAGCATTTTTGGCCAGTCTCGAAACGTAGACGCTTCGCTCGCTTCGCTCGCTCGGTCAATAACTAAAGAATACGCAGTTTTAATACAAACAAAATATTATTATCCATGGAAATACCAAGTCCACTGCTACGGAAAACAAGCCGAGCGATATATCAAAATAGGTGTGATGTACTGTACCTTTCTTTTACAGTAACAATGATACACTCATACATAACACTATCTAAATATCGCTTCATTTGAGAAAGTTGCTCACCCCTTTAGAGCTGAGAAAGTCCATGCCCCTTGCGACTTGGAACGCGAAGTGCGTGAGGTCTCGTGATGTGAGGAACTGGCTGCCACCGTGCGTGTTGCCGTAATGCCTCTCCGCTCTCGAGTCGCGGAGGAACTGCTGCAGCTTTCCGAGGCTTACGAACTCCATGATCACGAGGGTTGGCTCCTGGGAAAATAATTAATAATATTAGTAAATGCGTAAGGTCTGCGTCGATTCTCTGAGCGCACAACCTAGGCTTCATCGTTGATACACCCATGAGACGTCAATTCTCATTGACAATTCTTTGATTTTTATCGTGGACGTCTCACGTAGACGTCCATTTTCATTAAGAAATCTCTATGAATTGTCAAGGAGAATTGACGTCTCACGGATGTATCAAAGATGAAGTCTAGGTTGTGCGCTTAGAGAATCACACTGCTGGAGTAGCAAACGCCTCACGGTAAGTAAGGACTGTGTTAGAACGCCTCGTGTAGTGAATAATTAGTAATGTTCCTACGTTTATATATTCTGACTTTAGCAATGTTCCTGCGACATATAGTTATGCTAACAATAACCCGCCAGGTGATTAAGACATAAACCTTCCATTGTTGGCGAGGTCTGGTCCGGTTGCTGATGCTGAACTGTTACAGACACAGATGGGTAATCTGGAAATCCATTCATTCCACTGCCAATGAATGGTCACGGAAAATGATACTGTGATTTATATTGTAATAATTTAGGGCTCCTATCTTTGATTAGGGATCCACTCGCCCTAATAGCGTGAGCATGAATAATTGAGCTCTGTGAGGTCCAAATTGCAAGAACTAATTCTTTCTCGTCTCGTACTTTTTCATTCGGGATTAACTAGTAACAGGCCAATTAATGTTGGCAAACAACTGAGATTTATCTGAGAGATTAAAGTTTGATACCTGCCCTTTCAATTACCTAAATGTTTACTTTTAGCTTCCTAACTACTTGAACTACTATTTTATTGTCTGTAAGGTAGATGCTTAATGATGTTAGTTCGATTCGATGTACGTTAGTTCCACAAAATGTATATTTAAGAAATATTAATATGAAAATAATACAGAACAACATGTCGAGAAAATAGACTTTAATTTGTCCTGAATTTATTTGGCCACAGAATTCTGTAATATAATAATTTTGCGGACCTTCTAGCTAGACTATCACTCAGTGTCTAATCATTTATTGTGTAGATAGATACATAATTTATTTTATTTTTATTTTATTTGGAACACTTACAGCTAATATTTACGAATGCATACAAAACTCAACTATCTCTTAGCCATTGATTAGTGTCCACAGCAAAAGTTTATTTAATGAAGTAACGTACTAAAATCAAAATTTGTAATCAATCCTTCGAGACGAGCACATTGTATCCAGAGCTCCAAATTATCCCACGACAGACCCAGAGGGATGCTATAGGCTGTTAGTGATATCATTGCCTCGAAGAACTGACGGCCGTTGGGGCAGAAAGGTTCTCGAGTGGCGACCACGTATCGCAAGACGCAGCGTAGGCATGCCTCCCACAGGGTGGAACGACGATCTGTTGAGGGTCGCAGGACCCGGCTGGATGAGGTTAGCGCAGGACCGGTCGTCGTGGGGATCCCTGGGGAAGGCCTTTGTCCAGCAGTGGATGTCTACAGGTTGATATGATGATATCGTTGCCTACCTTTTCTGTACAGCAGCCTATAAGTCTGACGACGTTGGGATGCGTTCCAAGGTTCTTCATTACGATCAGCTCCTGCAGCAAATCAGTTTTCTCCTTCTCTGCGGCGTTCTCTTTAAGTGTCTTCACAGCTACTGTTTGCTCTCCTTTCTTGCCTAGAAAACATACAAGATCGAAGTGATAAACTTAATGTTAACTATTATTCATACTAACTATTATTCTTTGACTCATTTATTGAAGCGTCAGTGATTCATTAAGATCATCTGAAAATTTAAAAACTCAATCTCTGTTCTACACAATAAAATATTTTTAAAATAATAAATACGTAGAATATAGAGATCAAAAATCTGGCCAAACTAGATACGGAAGAATATCATGGCATTACGTAAACAAAGCCGCGTGTTGTGGTAAAGGTATCCGAGAAAAGCTGACACCAAGTGACATGGAGTTATGTGGCCACGAGAAAGAAAGGGGGAAAAGGATAAGAAAGGGTCACCTTCCTATTACGTTCAATCAAACCTCAGGAATTCGAAAAAAAAAACGCAATGGTGTACTTTAAAACGAAATTGAAATAGTTTCAATTCAAGTCCTATAGCTTCATATGAAAGTTTATTTCTTGAAATGAGAATTGATTATGTAAGTATTCGTACAGTACGCCGGCAGGTCAGTTGAAACATTTTCACCTTGAGCTGGCCTAATCTAATAAGATATGTCAATACTATGAGAGACCAGTATATAGACTGGTTTTGTTTCCACTGAAGTGCGGTTGACCGTACCTCTATTGTATTAACACTAAAAGAGTTGCGACGGTGATACAGTGTCTGACTTTTAAAAAGCTTTAAATAACAAGTCTTTCAAACACTTCTTATTTCCAATAATAAAATTATTATTTACTCTCCGGTTTGTGATATAACTAAAAAATTCACATAGATCCATTAAAATGTAGAGGCATGCAGGAGAAACAAACAACAATAAACATTCAAACAACATGGAAATTGAAAATTCTAATTTTTAATAATTACGATCAGCGTATTTCATTAAAAAGCAACAACCTGGGGAGTGCTTGATTTATGATTTCGTTCATTATCGAACTTTCAATGATTTCGAAACACAAAATTGAAATATTATATTGATATTGCTTTCAATTTAATTGCCAATGTCGGCAGCACAGCGTTACGTGTACCAATAAAATATAGGCGCAAAATTAAATCATTTACTTATAAATTCGAAATGTTCATAAATTTTGATACGAATTTCAAACGCGTAAGAAGCTTGCCTAATTATTCATAAATAAGCATTAATATTCACGTATCAATTATTGTTTCTGAAATAGGTTCGATTGAAAACGAGTTATATTCTTGGTTTCATGCATTACATTTCACCCATAAAATTTTAAATTTTAAAGGGCATATTAAAAGACTAGCTAGACTAATAATAGCATATTAGACTCTGAATTATCTAAAAGAACTCACAACGAATGGGAAGTTTCCCATTTTGAACCACAAAAGTGGTTTGCCATTAGCAATGAAAAGCACATAAACCCAAAAACGTTGCCTTAAAAATTATTTTGCCGTTTGAATGAAATTTAAAAAATTTCGGAGTCGGATTTAGCATGTTGAGTTGGAACAACGACTTTTTCTTAAAAGGCTTTGATATTGGAAAGTGAAATATGGAAAAAAATGTAAGACACTAACCATCGATGTCAATAGCTTGCGCCCGCCACACCTGACCAAAAGCGCCCTCTCCAACTATATTGAAGATCCTCAGCCGATGGCGGGGGAACTCCCATTCGTCAAGGGGCTCCTCCTTCGTTATCGTTGTCTCTTCTGACAGCTGAGGAGAAAAAGATTGATGGTGTTAAGCAGACACATAATAAAATGATTTTGTCTATAAATATGATAAAAAGATAATACACTTTTTTTAAGATTCTTCAGGGCAATGTTTATGGCTTATTTTTTAAACAAACTCCCGTCCAGCAGTCGCATATTTTTATCACCCTAAAGACCGAGTCTCCATATTTTATAAGGTTTTGTTTGACGTATGCTGATAGGTTACCGGTATAACGTTCTCTTCTAGGTTTATAATCATCATCATCATATCAGCCTGTAGACGTCCACTGCTGGACAAAGGCCTCCCCCAAGGATCTCCACGACGACCGGTCCTGCGCTAACCTCATCCAGCCGGGTCCTGCGACCCTCAACAGATCGTCGTTCCACCCTGTGGGAGGCCTGCCTACGCTGCGTCTTGCGATACGTGGTCGCCACTCGAGAACCTTTCTGCCCCAACGGCCGTCAGTTCTACGAGGCAATGATATCACTAAAGCATCCCTCTGTTGGGTCCGTCGCGGGTGGATAATTCGGAGCTCTGGATATAATGTGCCGTCTCACAATCACAACTGAAGAGTATAAATTTCAAACGGCGCTGATGGCAATATAATCTATTTTTGTTTGTCTTTCTTTTCATTTGCCTACTAAGTTGTTGGGCTTGGATAATTTAAAAATAGAATTGGGACATAAAAGCTTAGACCCTTTGGAATTTCCATTATCTATTTCTCTTCTATTCTATTCGATCGAATGAATAAAGACAAGGGCTTCGCTGTTTGTAAATAAATAGATATAAACCTACGACTATTGTCCATTGTATTTGTTTCTCGAAATAGAAATCTCATAAGCAATCTACTGACTCAGAAATGATTAATAAATACAAAATATTAAAATTATTATTAAAAGGCCCAATCGTAAGGTAAAATAACAACTAGATACCTATTTGAAGACATTGGAATAATAATAATAAATATTACTGACCATAAACGAATACTTAAAATTCGTAAATTATAATTTCTTAATCAATATTTAAAACTTTAAATAAACTTTGGAAGAATTCCGTGGAAATGAAAATAATACTAGTAGTTCCGTGAGAACAGTAGACCTCGCCAGCCCTTATAAACCAAACCTAAAAGAAACCAACAAAAGTCAACTTTGGAAACAGAAAAAGTACCTACTAAAGTGACAAAAATTAGCACTTTAAAGCTTAATATTTCGCAAACGGATCCCTGAATCGAAAAATGTTTATCACACACCCGCGATATTTTTGAAAGACCCATCCAACGATACCCCACACCATGGATATCACGCGGAAAAAAATAATTTTCCATTTTACGTATGCAGTTCTATGAACATAATTTATTTTTTCAACTTTCTTAAGTCGATCCACTATTACTCAAAAACTAATAGAACCTACTTAGCCGTAATAGTTTTCCTTGTAACTACCTTATATATGCTACTGCCATGAATTTTTTCACATTTCCAGAAGCAACCGTTTAGCTGGCAGGGGGGGGGACACGTGACTCTAACAAAAATTACCGCTTTAAAGCTTAATATTTCGCCAACGGATCCCTAAATCGAAAAAATGGTATTCACACACCAGCAATATTTTTGAAAGACCTATCCAACGATATCCCACACTATGGGATTCACAGGAAAAAAAAAGTTCACTCCCACTTTGCGAGTATGGTAGGTACTCTAAAAAAAATGTTTTTCAAAATTTTATTCTACTCATTTTGTAGGTTTAATTAATTTATACATATGCCAAATTTTCGTCAAAATCGGTTGAAAAATGCGACCTGTAGAGAATTACAGACAGACAGACAGACAGACAGACAGACAGACAGACAGCCGGACAAGAGCATTTTTGGCCAGTCTCGAAACGTAGACGCTTCGCTCGCTTCGCTCGCTCGGTCAATAATGAAGGCAACAAACCCTGGAATAACGAAAGATTTTTGCTTCAACTTAAATATTGAGTCGAAATACATAGAGGACCCGACTTTTATTATACAAACTGGCCACTAGAAAATAAATTAACCAAACGACCAAACTAACCGTGTGGTATATCTTATCAAACTACCACCGACTGGGTTCAGACAAGTTTAAGTATAAGATACTTTATTGACCGAGCGAGCGAAGCGAGCGAAGCGTCTACGTTTCGAGACTGGCCAAAAATGCTCTTGTCCGGCTGTCTGTCTGTCTGTCTGTCTGTCTGTCTGTCTGTCTGTAATTCTCTACAGGTCGCATTTTTCAACCGATTTTGACGAAAATTTGGCATATGTATAAATTAATTAAACCTACAAAATGAGTAGAATAAAATTTTGAAAAACATTTTTTTTAGAGTACCTACCATACTCGCAAAGTGGGAGTGAACTTTTTTTTTCTTGTGAATCCCATAGTGTGGGATATCGTTGGATAGGTCTTTCAAAAATATTGCTGGTGTGTGAATACCATTTTTTCGATTTAGGGATCCGTTGGCGAAATATTAAGCTTTAAAGCGGTAATTTTTGTTAGAGTCACGTGTCCCCCCCCCCTGCCAGCTAAACGGTTGCTTCTGGAAATGTGAAAAAATTCATGGCAGTAGCATATATAACGTAGTTACAAGGAAAACTATTACGGCTAAGTAGGTTCTATTAGTTTTTGAGTAATAGTGGATCGACTTAAGAAAGTTGAAAAAATAAATTATGTTCATAGAACTGCATACGTAAAATGGAAAATTATTTTTTTCCGCGTGATATCCATGGTGCGGGGTATCGTTGGATGGGTCTTTCAAAAATATCGCGGGTGTGTGATAAACATTTTTCGATTCAGGGATCCGTTTGCGAAATATTAAGCTTTAAAGTGCTAATTTTTGTCACTTTAGTAGGTACTTTTTCTGTTTCCAAAGTTGACTTTTGTTGGTTTCTTTTAGGTTTGGTTTATAAGGGCTGGCGAGGTCTACTGTTCTCACGGAACTACTAGTATTATTATCTTTCTATTGATCATTGACCATAATTCATAACGATGGAATAAAGTTCACTATGATCTCTTCAATAGGCCATAGACTGACCTGCAAGTGGCCGTTGTCCCAGGACTCGTACCGATTGGAGTAAGCGCGCGGGCGGTCCCACATATTGACGGTCGCGTCTTGCAGTACGATTCCACTCGAGTCCTTGCTCTGCGGACAACAGGCTTATATTAAATTACTTTAAATGAATGAGTTTAATTGATGTGATCGATCATAGTGAATGGTTTGATGATAATGATAATACTCGTTTGGGGATTCCTTTTGTATAGTTTTCTAATAGATGAGTTATATTATATTGATGGGTGATTGGAAATCTACTTAGCACCTATTTCGGCTAGTACTTCTACCTAAGTCAAAGATGAAATACAAATAGGCTACAGATAATTTAAGTCTTAAATACTTCTATGAAAAATGTCTAATTTAATTACAGATAAAGTGTAAAACAAAATATTTTATGCATTAATATTAATTCTCCAGATTCTAATTAAATTAATAAATAATTATTAAAAGATAATGGCGATGCGGCTAATTTAATGTTTAATTACAGTTAAAGTGCAAAAATAAATATTTTATACATTAATATTAATTCTCCCGACTCCAACTAATTGACCGAGCGAGCGAAGCGAGCGAAGCGTCTACGTTTCGAGACTGGCCAAAAATGCTCTTGTCCGTCTGTCTGTCTGTCTGTCTGTCTGTCTGTCTGTCTGTCTGTCTGTCTGTAATTCTCTACAGGTCGCATTTTTCAACCGATTTTGACGAAAATTTGGCATATGTATAAATTAATTAAACCTACAAAATGAGTAGAATAAAATTTTGAAAAACATTTTTTTTAGAGTACCTACCATACTCGCAAAGTGGGAGTGAACTTTTTTTTTCTTGTGAATCCCATAGTGTGGGATATCGTTGGATAGGTCTTTCAAAAATATTGCTGGTGTGTGAATACCATTTTTTCGATTTAGGGATCCGTTGGCGAAATATTAAGCTTTAAAGCGGTAATTTTTGTTAGAGTCACGTGTCCCCCCCCCCTGCCAGCTAAACGGTTGCTTCTGCAAATGTGAAAAAATTCATGGCAGTAGCATATATAACGTAGTTACAAGGAAAACTATTACGGCTAAGTAGGTTCTATTAGTTTTTGAGTAATAGTGGATCGACTTAAGAAAGTTGAAAAAATAAATTATGTTCATAGAACTGCATACGTAAAATGGAAAATTATTTTTTTCCGCGTGATATCCATGGTGTGGGGTATCGTTGGATGGGTCTTTCAAAAATATCGCGGGTGTGTGATAAACATTTTTCGATTCAGGGATCCGTTTGCGAAATATTAAGCTTTAAAGTGCTAATTTTTGTCACTTTAGTAGGTACTTTTTCTGTTTCCAAAGTTGACTTTTGTTGGTTTCTTTTAGGTTTGGTTTATAAGGTCTGGCGAGGTCTACTGTTCTCACGGAACTACTAGTAAATAAATTGGCTCACCATATCATCTTTTTTAGTGTTTGTCCCTTTGGGGCTGTTTTTCTTCCAAACAAAAATGATTACAGCTGCGACTATTACAACTAAACCACCTATCGCAATCAGAGGTATTACTGTCAGAGGCACGTCACTTCCAGCCTTTTCCTCTTCTGATATTTTCGATTTAGTACCGTTTATTTCTTCATTCTTTAAAACATTATCCTCTGGTACATCGTCAGGTGTTTTAGGTGGACTTAGAGTCGTGGTGGTATCAGGTACTGTGACTTCTTCAGTATTTTCTTCGGTCGCTTTGGTGGTACTCAAGATTGGTCTCGTGAACTTTGGTGTCAGTATATTGGCGTAGTTCGCAATATCGAACGGTGATGGGTGAGACAATTTCGGTCTCTGGCCGGAATTGTCTGTGATGGTTGCTAGGACTTCGGTACGTTGAGGTATTGAGCCATCGTATGCAGTTACCCAGAGGGAATACGATCGGTTTTCCTGGAAAAATGGATTTGTTTTTCTATTTGTTAATGTTTTGGGGATTACAAATTAAATTTAAAAATAAAATAAATAATAATATATTATTATAATTTAGTTTTATTTTATTTTATTATATTGTACCAATTTATACCTACATTAATTAATATAATTATAATAATCTTTCATCTAAAAAAAAAAGCTGTCATGTCGTGAAATGATTGTAGATTGGGATTTATTGATGTATTTATAGACACTTGTTTTATCCTATTCCAAGGACAATATTTCAATTTACTTTATTTTTTATTTCAATTTATTTTTCGTTATTGACATAAAAGGAATATTTATTTTTATTACCAACTACATAAATATTTTTGTAATTATAAAAACTTAAAACTACTTATTACTACATATCAATTTTTCTTTCAATTTATTTTAATTATATTTTTATTTGAGTTTTTGAAACTATCAAAATGATAAATTTCGTTATTATAATAGCGAAAGAGAACCTATTTATTCGGTAATGATTTTCTAATATCCTAAGGAAATGATTAAAAACGAGATGTTTTTCAAATTGGAATTTGTGATAGGTAATAAAAATATTATACCTATTTACCTTGTCCTTAAGAGTATCATTGACTGTTACAACTCCAGTATGAGGGTCGATAGTAAACGGTGCTGGTGGACCGCTAGTCTCTAGGCCGAAGGTCACCGGCTGGTTCCCGGTCCTCTCCCTGAGGACCCTGGTGACCACCGACCCGATGGGATCCCTCGACGTCACGTACCAGTTGCGAGCCACGTGCATGACGGCCGGCAGACCGCTGAAACCTGATGACGATTGTGGTGACCCTGGAAACATAAAGGCAGTTGGTTAAGTTGGGTATGCATTAGCCAGCGATACTATGTTGATAGAACAGAATAGGATATAAATAAATGAAATTTAAAAATAATGGATAGGGCTTAGGTTTAAAATTTATGGTTTGCACTTTAATTTTAAAACTTCTTGCGTTAAAACTTAATATCTTTCTGAAAAATAATATTGCTGATTGATTGCGACAGAAAATGATTTAGAGTTGGATTTTTTGTAGTAACAAATTTAAAGATGCATTATTTATGGGATCTATTATTTTTCACACATGAGGTTTAAGACTAAAAAGAATATCACATTGTAACAACGAATAAGCTTTTAATTAAATAATGTAAATTTAATTAGTTCACTTCTATCTAAAATATTACTTTAAAAATAAATAAATTCAAATAACCTACACTTAACCTTGTTCTAAGTCCCCTGACGCTAACGAGTTAACTATAAAAGTTCCATTGACACCGGTCTAATATTTTTCATAACCACCAAATACACGCCTGTCTGGACAATAAATTCTCGTTTAATAACTAGCATTACACAAAAACTCATATTTTTATGAAGCAATACGAAAAATGCTCTACCAAATCCAATTTTTATTTTTCAAATAGCGAGGTGATGACTAATACGTCTCCAAGGGTGGTCATTATAAAGAAAGAGAAATTAAGCAATTTATTAATATTAGCGAGCGAATAGTGTGATTTAAACCATACTCAAAAAGTCGTAAGTGAAACTGGTCTCTCAATCTATTGAGTTGCAAAACTGTTACTGCACTTATGAACCTTGACTGTACCTAGCATATTAGAGTAACTAGCTGGGCGTATAATTATAATTTTTTGATTATTTTAACAACCCGCATATAAGGAAAGACAGTGGTCGTTGATGATGATCGAGGATGATGACTAACATCCAACCGAGTTTAAACTTCAGTAATGCGTAAGGTTCTTTACCAAAACCAAAAGTTTATAGGTAAGGGTTATAGAAAAACTTAAACGAACTGAACATGTTGAATCCTACAACGACGAATATGGAGTACCTACGTTAGACAAAATTTCGTGTTTAGAATTTAAATTTTATACAGAATGGAGAAGAACGTTTGTGTGCATGTGATAGTGATACTAATTTATTTACACCAATATAGATGTAAAATAGCACCATCAAAATGTCCAGGCGTGCACTAAATATGTTTTTTAATTTTCTTCTTCACTGGTTCTGTCTGCTAATAATCCGCAAAGTCTAATGTCGTACACAACGTACGGGTTTCGTCGAAGTTTACAAATCCCTCGATGAGAGGGCAACAAACTGTACCATAGCTAAATCGGTCTGGTTGTTGTGAATTAAGACTTCATCAGTACAGTAGTATGGTATAATGAATACCAATGTAAATATGGAGACTGCTGTACATTTCAATTCTATATTTTACACATGTTCCAAAATCCAAATGAGTTCCAATATAGTTTTAGAGTAATTCGATGGAAAGACAATCCGTCTCGTTAGGTCGCTTCGATCTAATATTATTTAACCTATAAAGAAACCTGCCATTTCGAATTTAATTCAAACAAGTATTACTTACATATATTATCAATTTACCTATAAAGTGTATACCAATGTGTACAGTGTATAACTAATCAGTGATATTGTATATCACAATTTATCCAATTCCGCTGATATTAGATCCAGTTCTTACCGACTCTAAAACTTACCGACCTTGTCATTATTGGCTTATATCTAAATATCTTGTTCTTTAATTCTAACTTTTCCCATTATTTAGAGCACGTCTTTACACACCAAGTAACATGAGATTCAATGGCGTTCATTTCCAGCTACGCTCTGTTTTATTAAATTCTATCGCAATCAGATGCTTTACAAAAAACGTTTTTACCGTTTTATATAAAAACGAGATCGGAAAATACCATTGTCCTTTTGTTCTAAGATCTATCGACCTCTTAGTAGAAGCCTGATTTGTTTTCTGTTTATTTGATCGTCTAAATTCCTATGATCCGACAAAGGAATCGAAATGGGAACTCGCGTGGTATGCCGATGTATAGGTACTATTGTTATAATGTGGCAGATTTATGCGGATATAATAATATTTTTTGGAATCCGATCCTATCTATAGGTACCTATAGTAGTGTTTATCGTATTACAGGATCAATTCTGTTTCATTTATTTCTTATCTGAGTGATAAAAAAATCCGGACAAGTGCGAGTCTGACTCGCGCACCGAGGGTTCCGTACAAACTTGTAGGTACGGTCGACCGCACGTTAGTGGAAACAAAACCAGTATAAACTGGTCTCTCCTAGTATTAAAACTCCCTAATAGGCTAGGCCAGCTCAATGTCAATGTGTTACCACTGACATGCGGTCGACTGTACCTATGTAAATTAGTTCGTCGTTCACAGGAATCGAGTCAATGTCAAAATATTTTATTGCATTATGAGTAATTTATACACGTTATATTGTATCTACCACTGCTTCCAATATACAGGATGGAAATTTCAGACGCCACCTGGAGGCAAAGTAGGTAGGTACCCTAAATATAACAGATTCCAAATTTTACTAAAAGGAAACATTCTTTTATTTTCAAAATTAAGTAAAACTGAAGGTTAGCGCAGGACCGGTCGTCGTGGAGATCCTTGGGGGAGGCCTTTGTCCAGCAGTGGACGTCTACAGGCTGATATGATGATGATGATGAAGTAAAACTGCATTCAAACATTTTAAAGAAACCACGAGTCTGAGTCGGGAATCGAATCTGACAATAATGTGGAAAAAATACATGCTATGTATCTTTATGATACCGATCGAAAAGGTTAATCATCAGAATAACTTTCCTTCCATGTGGCGTCTGAAATTTCCACTCTGTACATAGGTGGTAGCTGTCGGGAAGTCTCGAAGATTTTTCTTGGAAATCAAAGTTCTCTAAGTATACCTATCCATTAAATTTGACCCAGATTTGTAAATGGTGACTAAAAATATGAATAGTACCGAATTGTATATTAAAATTGGAAAAAACATTATATATAATTGTGTCAGTTCTTGTAGTGTTAGTACTAATATTAATGGTAACATGCCATGCATTCTATAGCAGTATTGGTTAGACATCGTGGCGACCTTTTTAGATTCAAAACCTTTCTTTTTAAATTTCGAACTGGCACGACAAAAAGAATGCGCCAATAAATGAATTTAAAAAATAAGCAGAAATAAATTGACCAATAACAAGTCAAACAAGTCTTGTCATGTCAAATGCCAAATCACGTGTTTACGTTATTGGTCAAATGTTATTCATTTTTTAAGTGATTTTATTTCCAGACTTAGCTAAACCTTTAGTATAATTTGTAAAACCTTACGAAATTATTTAATATAGATCTGTAATGATGAAATTTCTAGACGCTAGCGAATTCTTTCAACAATTATTTACGTCATTGTACTAATTTATAACGGTAGCTTGCTCATACGCAAAGTTAAGTTTGTTTGTACTTTTGTACAAAGAAATTTTTGTGATGTAAATACAAATTTACGGTTTTCAGATTTTTTCCTTTACTTGTGCTATAATATCTTGCTTCTTGCCAAATTTCAAGATTCTAGGTGAACGGGAAGTACCCCATAGGTTTTGGTTACCAAGATACTCAAAAATGCGGCGAAATCGGCAATATCTTTTAACTGCGATGACTTAGAAGTCTGATTTTTTCACGACACCAAGGGACTGCAGACTTGAGTATTTGATATTAATTTCAACTTGATACCTTTACGCGTTCCTGAGAAAAATGGTCTTGACAGACGGACAGACGGACAGACGGACAACCGAGTGATCCTATAAGGGTTCCTTTTTTCCTCTTTGAGGTTCGGAACCCTAAAAAAGAAACGGTTTAAAGCTACAGTTTAAAAGCTGTGGTGCAATGAAACGAGATATTAATTTTTAACCCAATGATCCATACAAGATGTTTTAAGCCTACAAAATACTTTCATTCTTATTATATTTTTATTTTCCTGGGACATTTTGCGCCTAGACGACTTTTTGTACATTGAGTCACCTGACAAATTATTTTAAATTGATACTTATTTTAATTAATAAAATAATTTGTTAGTCATAGTAACAGTATATTAATATTCTATACTCAAAATTGTCTTTTGTGACTTCAATTACAGATAAAACATTTTAACGAGAATTGATGTAACATTAACACATGGTAAATTTAGCTAACTACCAACGGATTATTACAGTAAGCCAATTACTCGGTGCGATTATCTAAATTATGAGTAAGCTAGTCGAGCGAGTAACTTCTTTAATTACACATTAAATTTCACCTCGAACAAGACACAAACATTTACTTACTTTCCGGATAACTGGATTGGTAGTTAGTAGAATTTAATGTAAGTAATTAGTACTTAAATAGTTTGTAATAAATATTGTAAATAAATTATGTCTTAGTCTAACTAAATATTTGTGGCGAGTACTAGTAGTACCGCCGAGGCGCGCATGCGCGCGGCGCCTCACTTCACTGAATGAGAGAGTGAGAGATATAGACTAAGAGATGGCCGACACGGTCAGACGCATTGTTACTGTATTATCTACCTGTATTCTCTAGTTACTGAATATAACTTCCTAACTGAAAATCGTAATAGTTTTACTCTCGGCACAACATAAGAAAGATAGGACATAACCATCCTACATTGGTGACCCCGACAAGGACCGACAAGCACCGAGACCTACGCCGCCATACATCGGCGTCCCTCGCTTGAAGAACACCGGAGATTCGGAGGAAGGAAAGCAGTCCGCTTATCAATCTACACTTCCGACTGGCTTTCAACACCCCAGGCTCATCCTCGGCTGGTGACTTCCAACCGCCGAGGCACCAATTCCGTGTTTGGACCAGCCGCGGAAGCGCGGGCGGACTCCTAGCAACAAGTTTCCGAAGAGTTTTCTCCGTAACCGAAGGGTATCAGAAGTCACATTCAGTGCCATCCATACAGTGTACACCTTGTGCAATACCTACAGTGTCGTTTAAGTGCTAAAACCAAAAAATTTGGACAAAATAATTTCCAAGGTCAAAGCGAAAAGTTCGTTGAAAAATACAAGTTCGTACGAGTTGCTGTCACACATACCGACAGAAGTAGGTACCCATACCTATCTGTCAATGTCATCGTGGGATTTCACGCAAGTAGCCTCGCATATTTTCTTTTCCATAAAACTTTTGAAATTCTTTTCTAACATTTGAACATTGAGCCTTGTGTGTAACAATAACATTGCACAGTGATACCTAACACTGTTGAAGAGAACTATTTACATTAAGGTCTAATTTCAAACATTTGTTTGGCTTGTTTGTTTATGTTACATGGTGGGATAATACTCCAGGAAAATTAATTCATAGTGGTCTAATAGCTCAGGAAAATTAAATTCTCATTGGTCTAAGGTGTATGTAACTACCTATAGGATTCCTGTTAGATTGATAAATTGATAACATATTATTATGCTTCCTTGTTTTGGTATGTGCATTTTGATAAATTTGATAATTTATATTGTGTGTGCCTAAATTGCCTGATGTATGCTTAAGTTTGGGAAAGTGTTTATATTGGTTATGTTAACTTACAATTAACCACACCACCTCTGGGTCATATCATATACAGGGTGACTTTGTTTTGTTTGTAATATTTCGTATATTTAACAGTATACTTCCTAAGGTTGTGGATATTTATTTTATATTTTAATTCTGTGCGTGTGTAGTTTAAAGACATGGCCGAGAATGACACAGATGCGGGTGCCGGGGAAGTGGCAGGTGAGCTCAAAGCACCTGCAGAGGCTTCGAGTCCTAGCATGAATGTTGGTGTAGGTAGAGTGTCCGTGCGGGTTCCACCTTTCTGGCGGGAACGGCCTGCCCTGTGGTTCGCTACACTCGAGGCACAATTTCACCTCAACGCAATAACTGTGGAGACCACAAAATATTATTATGCCATTTCCAATCTTGACACACAGACAGCAGTGGAAGTCGAGGAACTCATTACACGTCCTCCTGCTACGCAGCCTTATACAATTTTAAAAGACACTCTCATACAACGCTTCTCAGCTTCTTACGAGGAGAAGATCAAAAGATTGCTCGAAAAAGAAGACATAGGCGACAGGAAGCCTTCGTCCTTTCTACGCCACCTCCGGACTTTAGCCGGGGATGACTGCCAGGAGCGCCTACTCAAGACTTTATGGATGGACCGGTTACCCGGACAGGTCCAGAGTGTGCTCATCGCGCAGACCAGTGCATCACTCGAAGAGATCGGAGAGCTCGCTGACAAGCTGTACCTGGTTTTTAAACCTGGTGCAACCGATGTACACTCCATCGCAAGTAAGTCTACCGTTTCTGATCCTCAATCGCAAAGATTATCAGCTCTGGAACGCCAGATAAACTCACTTACCCAAGCTGTCGCTAGCCTGACAACGAATGAGACACGGGGACGTTCACGTTCCAGGAGCCGCAACAGTTCCAGCTCAAATTCGCGCTCACGATCCAGGAAGCCATTGTGTTGGTACCACCATCGCTTCGCTGAAGAAGCAACGAAATGCTTGTCACCATGTGAATGGAAATCCGAGCCAGCCACCCAACAGGGAAACGGCTCGAGCAGACAGTAGAGGCGACTCCTGCCTGCTCTGCCATAGGAAGTCGTCGCTTATTTGTTACTGACCGATCCTCCAAACGTCGATTCTTAGTCGACACAGGATCTGACATCTGCTGCTTTCCAAAGCAAACACTACAAGGTCGACTCAAAGCTACATCTTTTAAATTGAACGCTGCAAATGGTACCTCCATTAAAACATATGGTTTATTCTCATTGAATCTCGATTTTGGTCTTCGTCGTAGTTTCCACTGGAATTTCGTAGTGGCCGACGTGGACTGTCCGATCATCGGTTCCGATTTTTTAGCCTTTTATGATTTAATGCCTGATTGCGCACGCAATCGCTTAGTGGATGGTATCACTGGTCTTTATACTAAAGCTATTGAAGATACAGCCGAACAAGTCAGTGTCAAAGTTGTGAATTACACAGGTGACTCTCCTTTCCAAAAAATTTTGTCTGATTTTCCAGGAATTACGAAACCACCAAGTATGCACCGCAACATCAAGCATGACACGCTGCACTTTATCAGGACAACAGACGGCCCTCCTGTTGCGTCTCGTCCGCGTCGGCTCGCTCCTGAGAAACTGAAGGCCGCTCAGAGAGAGTTCACAGAAATGGTGAATGCTGGTACCGCGCGTCCTTCGGAAAGCGCATGGTCCTCACCGCTACATATGACTCCAAAAAAGGATTTAACATGGCGTCCATGTGGAGACTACCGTGCACTCAATGCACGTACAATCCCGGACCGCTATCCGGTAAGGCATATAGGAGACTTTAGTAACAACCTGGCAGGCGCTACTATCTTTAGTGTCGTTGACCTCGTAAAAGCCTATCAACAAATTCCGGTTAATCCAGGCGATATTAGCAAAACCGCAATCATCACGCCATTTGGACTGTACGAGTTTCCTTATATGACGTTTGGTCTTCGCAACGCTGGCCAAACGTTCCAACGCTTTATCGACGAAGTGGTGCGTGGCCTTGAGTTCTGTTTTACATACGTTGATGACATTCTGGTGTACTCGCAGGATGCCACACAGCACGCCGAGCATCTGCGGACTCTGTTTCAGAGGTTAGACAAGTACGGGGTTGTAATCAATCCAGATAAGTGTGTCTTTGGAGCACCCAAAGTAACTTTTCTAGGATACCACATCGATGCCAATGGCACGTACCCCCCGGAAGACCGCATTGAGGCGCTGAAGAACTACCCACCACCTAAGACGATCCAAGGTATGCAACGTTTTCTTGGCATGCTAAACTACTATCGGCGTTTTATACCCAAGGCAGCTGAAGAACAAGCTCCGCTGGTCAACGCCATGGCCGCGACGAAAGGAAAGGGTGCTAAACCATATCCGTGGACCCCAGAGTTGGAAGCCTGCTTCCAAGCCTGCAAGGAGCATTTATCCACTGCTACTCTTTTAGCCCATCCCGTCTCAGGCGCGCAATTAGGTCTGTTCACAGACGCTTCCAGCTTGCAGATTGGTTCCTGCTTACAACAGCTCGTAGACGGACAGTGGCAACCTCTTGCCTTCTTCAGCAAAAAGCTGACCACCAAGCAGGTTGTTCTCCCTACCTACTACCGGGAACTGCTTGCTGTGTACGAAAGTGTACAGCATTTCCGGCATATTCTTGAGGTCCAGTCTGCTACGATCTACACTGATCACAAGCCACTGCTGTACGCTTTCGTACAGAGACGTGAAAAGTTGCCTCCACCGCAACTCAACCAACTGACATTTATTAGTCAGTTCACGACTGACATACAGCACATTAAAGGTGCAGACAATGTGGTTGCTGACGCCATGTCACGTATCGAGGCAATCTCATTTGACGGCGATTATGAGGCGTTAGCTAAGGACCAGGAGAAAGACGAAGAGCTTCATTCTCTCCGAGACAGCTCATCGCTCAAACTTACTCCTACCTTGATTCCAGGTACCGATACTACCATCATTTGTGACGTTTCCACTGGCCGACCACGACCTTTCCTCACGCCGAACTTCCGACGAGCGGTTTTCAACAAGCTTCACAACCTCAGCCACCCTGGTGTACGCGCAACCGCACGCTTGGTGTCTGAGCGATATTGCTGGCCTAAAATGAAAAAGGACTGCCGCAAATGGGCACAGTCTTGCATCAATTGCCAGAAGAGCAAAGTCACGCGACATGTTTCAGCTCCCCTCGGTGAATTCGCTACTCCATCTGCACGTTTCAGACATGTTCATATTGATATTGTTGGCCCATTGCCGATCTCAAATGGATTTTCTTACTGCCTCACCGCTGTTGATAGATTCTCGCGGTGGCCTGAAGCGTGGCCAATGGTTACAATGACCGCAGAGGAAGTCGCACAGAAGTTTTTCGACGGCTGGATTTCGCGTTTTGGCGTGCCGCATCTCATCACTACCGATCAAGGCCGCCAATTTGAGTCTGCTCTATTTCAGAGACTCATGAACACCTGCGCTACCAAACGGACACGGACAACAGCATACCACCCTCAAGCAAATGGGATGATCGAACGCGTACATCGACAGATGAAAGCTGCACTTATGTGCCACGACACTTCATGGTCCCAGGCGCTCCCTGTGGTGCTGCTAGGAATGCGCACATCTCTCAAAGAAGGACTCGGTTGCTCAGTAGCTGAAATCGTCTATGGGGAAACTCTCAGGCTGCCCGGTGAGTTCGTAATACCAGTTCAACAGCCTGAGGACAGCATTGGAGATTTTGTCGCACAATTGAGGACCAAAATGTCACTCCTACGACCTACTCCAGCATCCCGTAATGCGAACCCCTCAACTTTTGTTTTCAAGGAGTTGGCAACAGCTACCCACGTTCTACTGCGCGAAGACAGCGTCCGACGTCCTCTACAACACCCGTATAATGGTCCTTACAAGATCTTGCGGAGGAACGACAAAACATTGACTCTTGACATCAAAGGCAAGGAAGTGGAGGTATCAATCGACAGAGTCAAGCCTGCGTTTATAGAAGCTGCAGACTCTTCTTGCCCTCCAAAGCAGAACGTTTCACCTACAGCAGATGTTCCTACTATACCTGCGCCGCCAAAGATCGCACCTAAGTCTTTGCCAGCACCCGTCCGGACTCCTACTACACCTGGCATTCTCAAGCCACAGACCATTAGTGACAACTTACCTGCTGCTGCTTCTGCGCCTGCCCCTGTCGTCACTCGTTCTGGTCGTAGGGTTAAATTTAAGGATATCTTGGATTTGTAATGTTTAATTGACATATTACTGTTTTTTTATTGTTTTTTTTTTTCTGTGTAACTGTGTATATTTTAATTTAGGTTGCACCTAAATTCTTCGTAGGGGGGTGGTGTGGCGAGTACTAGTAGTACCGCCGAGGCGCGCATGCGCGCGGCGCCTCACTTCACTGAATGAGAGAGTGAGAGATATAGACTAAGAGATGGCCGACACGGTCAGACGCATTGTTACTGTATTATCTACCTGTATTCTCTAGTTACTGAATATAACTTCCTAACTGAAAATCGTAATAGTTTTACTCTCGGCACAACATAAGAAAGATAGGACATAACCATCCTACATATTCAAAGGCAAAAATGTTAAAGGACAGGTGAATTGGTGTTGGGATGGCTAATTTATGATTTATGAAAATAGAAGAGATACTAAATAATGTTCCGTATAATATAATACGGCGGATATCTCTTATTCCATACAAAATGCTAAACTTTCTAATAACTTACTATACTAATATGACAGATAATCTGCGAAAACCACACGAATTCACACAATAGTAAAATGTGCAAAGAATATTTGCAAAATTTCCCCCCGCTCAAGAGCAAAATGTAAAAAATACGCAATCCGTTTTACTCAAGCTATTTATATGTACGTGTTAATTGAAAACTCAGAAACAGACAAATGACCCGATCAGATACATAATGCGGCAACATAACACCCAAAGATATAAGATCTGTGACATCGGCGTGAGGGAAATTTTCTTAAATCGACGTCGAGGGGTTAAGAAATATTATGTTCGAACACGGGCGGACGCGTCGTCGCTAAAAACAATTTCATATTACGAAATATGTGAATGGAATACAATATTATAAGTATATGGTAACGTTACGTGTCGAGCTCGTAATCCAAGGTTATTCGGAGAGAAAGTGTGAGGTCGCATTCTTACTTTCACCGCGCTCGCCGACAGAACGGGTGTTTGTTCAAGCGAGAGAACATTTTCGGTCCCTTTCTATTTCCATATCGGAATACTATTGGAAGAGTGAGCAGGAGATATTCGAATGGTGCAGGTGCAATTTTAATTGAACTAATTGAAACTTTAGTCTGAGGCTGTATTCTTATTTATTACCCTAATAGTCCGGTTCCCACGTCACATGTTCTGTTAGGGAGTACTATTATTATATTCTGTGGTTAGGGTCAGTTTAGACCAAGCGGAAGCTGCCACGAGCCTCGCGCTCGAAGTCATTCATACGATTTTGTTCCTTAGGGTATAGTGATATGGTTCATTTGAAAATGACGTCAAAAAGTGCTCGGGCAAATTTCCGCTTGGTCTGACCGACTCTTATTCTATCTTACTTAGGTACAGTCGACCGCACGTCAGTGGAAACACTTTGACCTTGAGCTGGCCTAGCCTATTAGCTATCTACTGTGCTATTAGGGAGTTTCAATACTATGATTAGTTTTGTTTCCACTGACATGCGGTAGATCGTACGAGTCAACCATTTTTAGTGAGTAAACGACGACTTTGAAGTCATTTTTCTTTTCTGTTTGTCAGTGTCGTGCCCAAACGGCCCTGCCAAGCCAATATGATAGATGACAGCATCACACCTGGCACCTACATTTACCTCATTCTGGGTTCACACATAATTTTTCAATTTATCTTGAGGTATACCTAAGTCATTATAATATCTTCGGAAAAACCCCAAAGCAATGTTTTAATGGTAAGATTGTCATGGAATTCATAGCTCCAATTGCAATGAATGCGAAATCGGTTACTAAATAAATAATAATAATGTTTTGGACAAATTTACACACGGCTGTTTTAGTCCTAAACTAATCCGAAGCTACTCAACATACTTAAAAATACTTTTAAATTAATACTTACATACATACAAACACCCAGAATCCGAAAACCAACAGTTAAGCTCATCACACAAATGTTGGTCCAGCGAACGAACCAGCGCAGTAGGCAGGGTCACCTACCAACTACGCCAACGAGCCAGTCCAAATAAATAGTTTTGCTTCCCCGATAAAATTACTAAACACGTTGGTTTTCCTCTGGTAACATCCTGATAATTTCCGCGAGCGGAACTGACCATGGTTATTAAATTTTCAACAGAAACCTCGAATTTTCCCGGGATCAAAAGATGTTTGTAGATATAATGAAAGTAAACCCTCAACTATTACAAATTAGATTATTTGCCCTTGTATCGGGTACCTTCATGGTAATGTGCGCAAATTCTGAGTCCGGGTGTTGTTTGTATTGCGATAGCTCCAGTCTCATAGAAAAGGGAGTAAACAGGGTGAGGAGACACAGTCTTAGTACAGGCTTAGTAAGGTCAGTAAATCGTTCACGGGGCAATGTATACGCTTCTACAACAAACTACCAGAAGAAATCTTAAGTATGAATGACAGAAAATTTAAGACCCACATTAAACAACTTTGTAAGAAAGCTTATTATAAAACAGTCGATTATTTAAATGACAAAGATGCCTGGTGTTAATGTTACTTCAGCCTCGCACAACCTTTACAAAAATAATGTTATGTATTAACTCGATTTTAAAAGATGTGTTGCTGAAGTTTGTTGCGCCGCTTCTTCTTCCCAGCTCTATATAACATCTTGGAGGCGGTGGTAGATAAAAAATTGACGTTGTATAAATGTACCCAGTGTACTTACATGCAATAAAATAGTTTTGACTTTGAGAGGTGTTCTAATTTCTTAAATCGCTTCCTTTACTAGCATTGGCCGTTCCCCCCAAAACTTAGAGTATACTTATGCTATATAGCTTTTGTATACTCTAAAGCGGTCCCTACACCATCATGCGGCATGACATGCGTCACTCATGCATGACCGTTTGATTGCAGTGACTGACGCGAATGATATGCAAACTACGTGCTGGCTGTTGATTTGACAATCACGCGTACTCTTTACTGTACTAAGTGATTGATAGCAATGAAGGAGGCTGTGATGAAGGCACAGAGTAAGTAATAATGAAGGTCCATCATGCAGCTTGATAATTCACGTAAACGTAACGCATGTCATGCCGCATGATCGTCTAGGGACCGCTTAAGCCTCAATACAATTTAGTGTTAGGTACTAAATAACTTATTACCGAAACCATCGGCTCTATTTAGAACATTAAGGGCTTCTTTCACCGCTTGCTGATAAAGTACCAGATACCCTATCTGCAGATTATCTGACAGATACCCAATTTTTTTTGTTTCACAGGTATCCGATTGCCTTATCTGTCAGATAAACTAACAGCAAGATCAAGCAGCTGTTATTTTTTATCTGTCAAATATTTTAATAGAGACTAGAGGTGTGCAACACGAAAATATTATCAGATTGATTTTTCTGATAGATAAGTTTATCTGTCAGCTTACTATCTGTAACAATATCAGCAAGTGGTGAAAGAGGCCCTAAGAGGTACTCAAAACTTAACTAACGTTCCTGTATCCGCGGGAAAGTTTTGCTATATCGCTATCTGATTGAGGTCCGTAAGAAAGTTCACATACCACCGTAAACGTTGCCTGGTTGTAGTCTAGACATCTGAATGGAAACAACCTAACACCCGTATGACTTTGTCAGGCTTATAGCGTAGACTCATGTGCGAAGGAGAGGGATGAAGGTACAGCTGCATGTGAGGCCTACGCGACCTTGATGTATGGAGTGAGAAGCGAGCCGTGGGACGAGTGTGCGTTCGAGACTACCAGGCTCTCAGAAATTCACAAGAGCTATACGCGGGACTCGAATGGAAAAACAGTTCGTAAATTACTGACAGTTGAGGTGAGATTCGGGTAAACGGAAAAACTGGAAACTCCTACCCATAAGTTGGTAGGTAACGGTATGGAGTTACGTATAACTCTCAACTTGAGTTGGCTTTGGTTGATTTGTGTGCTGAAGGTTTGTTCGGGATGTAACAGTTTGAGGAAAGTAAACAAATTCCCTCGGTCGTAAATGTGTGAATAATAAGAAATAAATGTTGGAATTTCTTGCTCAAAAATGCGAAGTTACCTATTATTGGACATCGTTCATTGAAAAGAGCGGATGATTTTTCCTTTATTTGAAAGATCTGATTGTTTCTGACATTGATCCGGTTCTCATGGGATTTTTTGACTAAAAGCTGTTGTTGTTACCAGAAATATTGAGAACCTATACCTACATAATGAAACCTTGCACACTTTTTAAATAGTAGCTGTTGCCTGCGACTAAGTTTCCCGTGCAGCCTAAATCTTGCCCTAGAATCAATGTCGTCATGTATAATTTGTTTATTCTTTAACTACATACTCTACATGACATGTATTTCGAATCCGTCTTACCTCTTCTATTTCCTAAGATAAAAAGGCAAGGGTTTCAAAATCCTACAGTCTAGTTCATAATAAGAGTTATGTGTTCCTAAATTTTAAAAATAAAAAATAAATTAATAAAAGTTAAAACTCTGACGTAGAAATGACTTCATAGCTGATTATTTCCGCCATGTCTCCGCATAGTCTTCTAACAGTACAATTTACAGGTGGTCAAAGTCGCGGGGCAACAATTGTGTAGTTATTAATAGTTGTATATTCTGAATTCTCTATTCTGTTTACACCTAAGTTCACCTATCTCGTGGTTTCGTCTGCTGTTCCCTATATAACCCTCATTGAATTAATCATGAGAGGGCAAGAAAATATGAAACAGCATTTAATCGCATCTTTATTTCTACAGCTAGAAAGTGGGTAATCATTTTTTCTTAAAATTTGCAATGGAAATACGAATGTATCATAATATTATTATTTACTGAGAGAGAACTATCATTTTTTATGACGAACTGGACGAGTTGTCGCCTTGCCTTACAACACAATCTACCTGTTAGCCAAGATTGACATGAATGTTAGCATATTTTATTTGCTAAGTTTTACTAATAATAATTATTAGACTAGTTATTGAATGTTGAACAGAGGTGGTTTATAACTATGGATATCGAGTCTTTTAAAACGTCCAGGCATATTCTTACTAAAGTTGAAATTGTGAAGTGGTTGACGTAAAATGTCTCCAGTAAAAATATTATAATTATTATTATTATTATTTGTTTATAATATAGGTTAGGTTAGTTTAGTTAAGACTGTAGTTAGTGTATTTTCCTCTTTTAGTTAATTCAATAAAAGAATTACCAGTTCTTACATGTACCAAACCGAATCTAAGTGTCTATTAATCAGCCCATAATTTATCTTAGCATAAAACTATAACAGTCATCTCATCTCACACCTTCGTACACAGGGTCCGGTCACCTTAATATAATAATAATAATTTATTTATTGCGTCATGAACATGAAGATCTTAGTATTAAAATTTGTAACAGACACATGAACCCTGATAGGGCACTGCAACACTATAGTATCAAAATTACATTAAATATCCTAACCTTTTATTCGGATTGTATTGCAAGCTTGTTTTATGCAAAACCGACCTTATCAAACTATTGACACAAAATTTTGATTTACCTCCATGCGCGCCTCTCTCTTCTACACATGAAACCAACCACAAGCGTAAAAGAGACGCGGTTTATGGAAACCTCACCTACACACCACACGTGCATAACCTACCCTACAGGAACATTCAAGTTTGCACATTGACTTGCATCCATTCGCCGTCCTTTACCAACAGCATATCTCCTATATGTTAGAGTAAGTTAGATACAGGGATCATAGAAAACCTGTCTATTGATGTGTGCATTCATGCATGCACCGGACTCTGGATACGTGTTCCACATACGGGATCACCTAGAACCTACTCGGAACTTCTTATGCCCTAGTACTTTCTAAGAACGTCTAATGCTCAGAGGAATCTAATACCCTTAAGAGCTGGTTCTTAGAAGGTTAAGGAACTCTCAGATTGTGTATTAGAAAACTTAGAAACCAGTTGCCCACCTGCCTTTTTTAATATAAATAGGATGATACATACAATAGATAGATTTCCCATAATTTTTAAAGCGATGACATAGACAATTGGTCTATTCGGAAGACAACTAACACATTGACAGCTCTAATTAGCCCTCCCGTCAGTCAGGCAAAGGAAGAGAGCGCTATTTTCAAAGAGACCCTTAGAAACAGGTCTAATTTCAAATTGAAATCTGTCAGGACTTATTAAGTTCACTTAGCTCCAAATTAATTTAATTATTGAATTTCTCTTCATTCTTTGCATTCCGTTAGTAATTCTTAGTAGTTTAGGTAATACCTACACTTATCATAACCTTAGTTAAGTTTGTTGCGCCGCTTCTTCTTCCCAGCTCTATATAACACCTTGGAGGCGGTGGTAGATAAAAAATTGACGTTGTATAAATGAACCCAGTGTACTTACATGCAATAAAATACTTTTGAATTTGAATTTAAATACGTAAACCTAATAAGTCCTGAAAGAATTGTCTATTCCGTCTCTGTCACTGGTAGTTAAATTCCTAGGGTAAACCGCAATATTCTATTATTTCTTGCGGTGAACAGCCCTAAGGAACTGTTTCTACTACTATTAGAGGTTACTCTATTTATCGACATGACATGTTTGTTAGTAAATGTAATATACAATATAACTTTGTTCATTTTCAGGCATAACAACCAATTAGTTACTTAACAATTATCATAAATTAGTTTTCCGTGAGAATTTTTCCCTTGGCAATAATAAGAATACACCTACATAAAAAAATTCATGCAAATCAGTTGAATTGTAGATGCCAATACTTGAATTCCAGTCAGTGGTCACAAAGTGGTCATGTAGTTAGAATACCTAATAGATACTGAATAGGCGTGAAAGAGGACCAAACATAATAGGAAGAGATTTATTAACAAATTATTATACACAACTGTTATGAAGATACTGAGTCTCTCAATTTGCATAAGTATAGTCTGGGGTACAGTTCACCATTAGACGGTGCTACTGGAACTAGGTGAATAGGGGACAATGCTCCCCTCCAGTACTAGGCTCACAGAAACTACGCATAGTAAAATCCTTTTCTACGTGAGTCTTCATTCGTGGTTTCGCGTAACGCAAGTGTGACACACATCCAAGTCGTAAAGGAAGTAAGAGAAAAACAAACAGAATAAAACCTTATTATTATTCTAGAACAGCTCAGTTTTGCTGTTCTGTCGACGCTTAACTTTGTCCAAGTGTTAGTAGAAGTAGGGCTACAGTCAGTAATAAAACGGAAAACTTCTCACCGAGAGTAATACATCCTGCGAAGACAGTCCAAATAGCTGCCGTCCACATTGTTGACATATCAGTGCACAGCCGAAGTGGAATTTGGAACTCTCAGTCTGCGCCGCTTCATTTGTAATAGTATTTCACTACACCGTGTCATCAGCATCACTATTCACTTGTGGATGACAAGCATTTGTAATATTTTTCACTTGTAATTAACTACTTTCGCCACTTGTATTTGGTTTGTTAAAATCTGAAACAAATAAAATAATGGTTAGCATCATTCGGGGATATTTATGTTTTAGATTAGCACTTCGGGTTTCGTATTTATTGCCAGTCGTAAAAAATCAATTAAAGTCATATTGACGTATCTATAAAATAGAATCTGAGAAAAAACCATTCACAAATTTCTAGATAGGTTCTTCGGTTCAGGTTCAGGCAAAATCAGTTCACAGCCTACGGGCAATAAGATTATCTATGTACTCGGCAACGTACTTAGAATTTTCCGAGTTTAAAAGTGGCATATATTAAAAAATTATGGAAGTCCAACAATGAGAGTCCATTTTACAACACTGAGAAGAGAGTCATTTTGCGTATTCGACATTTCCCAGCATAGACTTTCTGCGATGTAGGCAAATGCCGCCCGACCCGATATAACTAAGATAATTCTCGGCTGGTACAAGGCCCTACCAAGGTATCCCTACCAGTAGGGATAAGTGGATAAAAATACACTTGACACTGGTCTTATAGAAATAAATTGATTTAATATAGTGATAATTGGAAAGACGTCATAGAAGATGGCGCACTGCGAGAGGTAAAAACTTAAAACAAAGAAATTATCTGGGTTGCAAACACTAATTATAATTAAATTTGTTCAATTTGTAATCTGGGTCAGGTTATTACTATCTGTGTATTTTAATTAATTACAAATGGCTGCGCTATTCATGTCGGCCGATTATTATGTATTTAATCAAATTGAATTGAGGTTATAATTGTAACAATTTCATAAAGATAAACCCGTTTATTGGCAGTAACATTACTTTCTCCGTATTGTCAGGCAATAACATCATTAATTAAATGTTTAGCAAAGTCTGGATTTTCAACTGTCACTGTTGGTTGACCAAATGCTAAGCAAGATATGAAGAAATAACCGTGCGTGACCAAAATATCAAAGTTACAAAGTTCTCCACAACACACACTTCATAAATTAGGTTAATCAAATAACTAACTAGAATATAGGTTATATATAATAATGTAGATATAAGTACTTTTGATGGTAGAATGAAATTTAATTTTTTCGAGTAATTTTTTAAGTTCAACTTTTTACAAATAACTGACTAGGAAATTTTCAGATATTGCAGCTTTTACGTTCCCGAGATATTCCAACATTGAAGCTTGACTCTTCAATTCTATTTTGGATGGCTGCACCTTAAATTTTCTTTCCATTTTCGTTATTTGGAGGAATATATTCAAGGGAATGTAACGTTTCACCCACCGAGATACCTTCTATATCTTCTATTATAGATGTATTTATACTATGCAAACATTGGTAACAGCATTATGTATGACATTGTTTGAAGTTACTTATAATGTTAATAAAAAATTGAAAAACCTACTCTAAAAATAAATAACAAGTAAAAAAATAAAAAATCTAAAAATCTAAAATCATAAAAAATCTGAGGTGATGGTCTGAAGTATTTTTACTTTCCCAAAAAAAAAAAACAAGTAAAAAATCGTAGGATTTACGGCATTTATACGGGGTAAAGTCTAATCTTTTATTGTAATCGTTATTTTTTACCTGCGGGAGCAGATATCGCATTAAAAATAAGTAGCCTATGGCCTACCCCAGGGTTCGATGTATCTTCACACCTAATTTCATAAAAATTCTTTCAGCGGTTTAGGCGTGAAGAGGTAACAAACATACAGACAAAATAACCGCCTACATTGTTGACATATCAGTGCACAGCCGAAGTAGAATTAGGAACTCTCAGTCTCAGCGGCGCAGCTTCATTTGTAGGTAATAGTATTTCACTACACCTTTTAGTGGTTTAGGCGTGAAGATGTAACAAACAGACAGACATACAGACAGAATAACTTTGCCATTTAAGATATTGGTGTAGATTAATCCAGCCAACTGAACTCTTACGTGAGCTATACACTAATTTTTGAGAACCATTAGGCATCCGATCCCCTTTCAAGATTACAACCATTTTGTAATCCTTATATCCGATCTTAACCCCAAAACTTCCCAACAGCGCGCCCGCATCAGATGCTATAACTAGACAACTGCAAACGCACCACTACACGTTCCAGCGAGTTATTTGAAAGAGTTAGTCGTTTGAAAACGTGGTCCACTTGACCACAGCGCGGTAAAGCGTGCCGGCCATACCGCCCGAGCTTTCTCCTTGACGGACGGACGACCTAACGGACATTTTTATGTAAGTATAGCTATATGAACCAATCATTTATTTGTAGACGTGCCATAAACATTGATGGGAAAGATACGAGCTTAACCTTGCGGCGTAAGTGTTCGCGAGTTATGGGAGAAATTGTGAGAATCACACATTAACACACATTGTTATTAGATAGATGCTGACTTTCTAATGAATTCCTGAAGCCAGAAGTGGGATATGGGAACAGAATGGTACACAGTGTACTATTTTGTCCCACACACTGACTGCCTAATGGATATAAAACATAATTATGTTTATATAACATATGACGTAGGGAAAAATCGTAAGCCGCCTATAGTTTCGTGATATTGTCCCGTTTTCATCATTGATGGTAACGTAACTATATTACCCTTCACAAACGAATTTAAAATTTTAGCAAGCTAGTAGGAATCGAAAAATATTTCTTATCTTGGAAAGTATTTTTTTATTAACAAGGAAAAATCAATGTCGTTAGAAAAACTCAATTTTGCGAGCTAAATAAAGTTGCTTATCCTCCTTAGGTATCGTCAAGATTTATCAAAAGAGAGCTGAACAGTGGAGCAACGTTCGTCTCGGATCGTCAGACGAAGAACACAATAGGAATGAATAATGAGAAAATCATCCGATGGCCATAATTATATCGGACACACAGACACGCAGATTGCTCTGACGTCTTGGCGTAATGGCTGCAAAAACTCCAAGGCGGTTAATTTTTTATTCTAATTGTACAATAAATATTTGTTTCAATGAAGTAGATACTTAGTGAACAAGTTATCACGTCACAAGAACTGCGGAAAGAATGTTCGTGTAGTTTCTAGATGCGCTCTCCGAATACTTTTAATCTATACTATTATAAAACTGCAACGGGAGTATTTCTGTACATTGAAGGGTAAAAAAAAGCAATTGGAATACGTAGGTTATCTAGGCTTTACTGACCACAAAACACTTTTAAAAAATTCATGTCCGTCCGTCCGCATCACGCTAAAATTACTGGTCCAATTTGAACCGGGATTTTTTTTGTTGGAAAGCACGAGTGTGGCCTAAAATCTAGTGTACTTGGATTATTAAATTTCCATCCCTAACGGGGTAAAAAGGGATGTTAAAATTTGTATGGGGAACAAAAATTGACATACCTATGAATACATGCCGCGGCAACAGATAGTAACATATACTTTTTAATGCGGAAGAAGTCGCGGTGCCTAGGCTAGTACTTAATAATATTCATTTATTGCTAGAAATGCTAATTTGTTCTACATAGTAGTGAGGTAGGTAGTGTCGCGGGACTGCAATCTAGTAATTTAATGAGAAAATGAACATAACATAATATTTAATACAGAACTTAATGTTGCTGTATGTGAAAATGAAGTTGTCTCCAATCTTTCCCGATAATCGCTGACATCGAGGACGATTCTCATTACTCTTAAAACGTGTCTTCTTTTGTCAGTGATCCTGATCATTCTTCGTTTGACAGATTTAACTTCCCTCTTCAAATCAGAGCGAATCATTGTCACGATCTGTAGACGGACGGAAGCACATTGTTAAAACTACGTCATTGAATCACTGACCTTTTAATATATTATTGAACAATCTTTTTTACAAAAATCCGAATGTCAAATAGGTATCATAATTTGATACATATTTAATGCTGGCTCACTGTACCTCCCGAGCTTATTTGGTTTTTATTCCAGATGAGTTCTTCCCATGGTAAAAATTTGCATAATAATGTTTATCTCAAATAAATGTACCAAGCAATAAAATATTTTGACCATGACAGTGCAAAAATGGAGATCGGCGAATGGTGAAACATCTCACATACAGATATACTATAGTTTGCTAATCCGAAAAAAAAATTAAAGGTCAGCTGGAATAAGTTATTTTTCCGCGGGAGCAGTTTACCGCGGTAAAAAGTAGCATTAAGTTATTCCAGGATATAAGCTATCACTGTACCAAGTTTCATCAAAATCCGTTCAGCCGTTACAGCGTGAAAGAGTAACAAACATCGCCACAAATTCACAATTGCCTTTATATTTTTTACATTATTGTAATTACGAAAACCGTCTCCGTTATTCTACACATAATAAGTATGGGTACTATATCGACTGCTCACAAAAATGATCTCTATCTATAGAATAAGTCCTACCCTGATGTGGGTTCATGTCATATTGCGGGAAAAGGTTGCGAAAATCATTTTGTTAGGTCCTAAGGGAAGAAAGCTTATATTGAAGAGAGTTCTGAATGGTATTTATTATTAAAAGCACACATTGATTTATTGACATCATATTGTAGGTCTGTTACGGTTAGAGCCTTACCGTAAACGCCTTTCCCAAAAGATTCTAAATTTTTGTGAATACTTCAGAAAAATACCGTTCTCTTTTTTTTTTTTTATATACAAATATATAATATAAATTATATACAAATAAAAATTATAAAAACGAATATACCTACCTATTTACAAATAAAAAACTTGCCCCAGCTCGTCCCCCGCCTCCGCCGGCAGAGTGCCCAGGAGGCTGGCGGCATTGCCTCGCTGAATCGCGAGGCTTATCCGTTTGGCAAAATAGCCGCCAGCTCGGGGGTCCCGCGTGTTCTCCACCAGCCTTTTGGATATTTCTTTGAAAAGGCGGTGGGCGCCGGGACCCCACGGACCCTGGGTCTCAACCCCCCCGTTCTCTTAAATCTGCTACGAATTTTTTGAACCGTTACATTTATTGAAGTACAATGATAGAAAATTCCAAGAACTTAAATTTTATTGTTATAAGAATCTTTTTATTTTATAATTTAGGAAAAACATGCGGCAACTTTGAAAGCAAGTAATGACGTAATTGGTTTTAGAGAAAGTGCGATATCAAAGTGCCTCGTCATTTGATTTGCTTTCAATGATCATCGATAAATCAATACACCCATTCGTATAGAAAGTTTATTGACGACTATACGCTCACTGGATTCATTATCCAAAATTATCTTAATCATTAACATTCAATGTTTATTGGTACACATTAGTCATAAAGTAGTAAAGGCCGGACCTCAGTTCCAATTATTTCTACTGATAATTAACAGTAATATGCAGTAAACTGCAGATAACACTAAGGGCTTCTTTCACCACTTCCTGATATTGTTACAGATAGTAATCTTAGTGATAAACTAATCTATCAGATAAATCTGTGTGATAGACTATATAAAATATATAAGATATAGGCAATCAGATACCTGTGAAACCAAAAAAACAGGCTATCTGTCAGATAACCTGCAAATAGTGTATCTGGGACTTTATCAGCAAGCGTTGTAAGAGGCCCTAAGACTTGTGCTTGTTTTAATGCGAATTTGAATTGAAGGTCGTGGGTTCGATTCCCACCAAGGGCCAACATTTATTTGTGTGCAAAGCATTATCTGTTGGTTTTCGAATTTTGAGTGGATGTATGTATTTAATTATATATTATCAGTTGTTGAGTACCTATCCACAAGTTTCGGCCTAATTTGGGACTAAACAGCCGTGTGTGAACAAAATTTGTCCAAAACATTATTATTATATCCAAAATATCTTTTTCAGGGTTACAAACATGTCCCACCTACTGATTCTACTAGTTTCAAGATCAAACTGTTTGAAAAATGTTGAATGAGCACTCTGCTACATTTGAAAATACCTCTTCATCCATATCCTACACGAGAGGGCTCTCAAAATAGTCCGATAGCGCTAGGCTATTTTGAGGTCATAAATTACAAAAATTCTAAAGTTGCCTATTTTTTGCCTGTGGATACAGTTGTACCTAAAAAGTATATTATTGCGTTTTGTGTCATTTCTTGCACTTGCATTTTGAGAAATTCAATGATTTGTGACTGATTTGTTTAATTCAAATCGAAACTGCCAAAATTAATTTAAAGTTTGAAATCTAATCGGTATTGTACCTAAGATAGCCTGAGTAGTGAGCATACCTAGTTTGTGTCATATTAGTCCAGTGCAAACTGATAAAAGGTCAGTATGCACAAATGTTGCCAAAAGAAAATTACAATTGAAAAAATAAATATAACTTAACTCAGATCACCTAAATATGCCCAATAAATAAATTTGTGCCAAATTAATGCATGCACTTTTAAGATTTTTAATTATTTTGTTTTTCAAAGCTACAAACGCTCGTAAAAAATATTACAATTATTAGAATTCACATATTCAATATCATAAATGCATAAAAGATCGACAATTTAAATTTGTGTCATTTTCATGCATGGATACTGTACTTAAATTAATAAAAAACAAAAAAATGTTTGCGCTTGAAGTGCGCGCGGCACGGCACAAAGGGGCGGCGCGGCGCTTTGTTGACGCGGTGACGGACGGCGGCGGGGGGGTGGGTATACGGTCCATCCATTCTAATACTATGCAGAATAGGCACCTACTTGTCCTGAATTTGTAGAATCTACAACCGAAATCTAAATTTTGTAAACGTGGTTTATTCCCAGCTCGCCCCCTTCCCATCTCGGCCCCCAAGAAATTATATCTACGAAATATTCCCAACTCGGCCCCATGCCATAAATCACTACAGTCACGGAACACTACAGTACGTACAGTCACGGAAAGAATAGAAGTCAAATAGTTTTTAAAACAATTTGTTTAATATTATTAAAATAAAGGGTAAACGTACAGAATTTATCCCTGAATTGGTGATCCACCTATGTGTATAGTACCTATGTATAGTCAGTCAAAATGAGTAGAATAAAATCTTGAAAAAAAAATTTTTTTTAGAGTACTTACCATACTTACAAAGTAGGAGTGATTTTTTTCTTCTTGTGAATCCCACAGTGTGGGGTATCGTTGGATAGGTTTTTCAAAAATATTGCGGGTGTGTGAAAACCATTTTTCGATTTAGGGATCCGTTTGCGAAATATAAGGCTTTAAACCTGTAACCTACCACGCATTATCTGTATGGCCCAAAGGTCAACTGGTAGAGAATGCCATACTGGCATTATGTTCGCCTTTTGTACAATTATGTGCAATAAAGTTTTAAATAAATAAATAAAAAATAATTTTTGTTAGAGTCACGTGTTCCCCTATCCCCCCCTGCCAGCTAAACGATTGCTTCTGGATATGTGAAAAAATTCACGGCAGTAGCATATATAACGTAGTGTAGCGGATAGAATGAATCGATGTCGTAGTCGAGTGAATCGATGTTGTAGTCGAGTAAATCGATGCCAGCTCTATATAAACGAGCCGTACCGGTTGCACACGATCAGTTAGTTTCGAGCTCTCGTGCGATACGAAGTGCTGTCCGCTTATGTTTTGAAGTGTTTAACGTCTAAAGTGACCACATATTCATCAAAGTGTTAATTTTGCAATGTTGTTTAATGAGTTTGTTTTTTTAAGCTGGAATCGCTTACAGTAGTTAAAAGGAAAACTATGACAGCTAAGTAGGTTCTATTAGTTTTTGAATATTAGTCGATCAACATATTATTATGAAAGTCGAAAAAATAAATTATGTTCATAGAACTGCATACGTAAAATGAGAATGTTTTTTTTTCCTCGTGAATTCCATGGTGTGGGGTATCGTTGGATAGGTCATTCAAAAATATTGCGGGTGTGTGGAAAACATTTTTTTATTCAGGGATCCGTTTGCGAAATATTAAACTTAAAGTGCTAATTTTTGTCACTTTAGTACATAATCTGTCTCCAACTGCAAAGTTGACTTCTGTTGGTTTCTTTTAGGTTTGGTTTATATGGGCTGGCGAAGTCTACTGTTCTCACAGAACCACTAGTATAGTTTAGGTGAGTACCTACTGTTGACAAAAAAAGACATGAATGAATATATAAATAGTATCGGATTGCTGTCAAATATATATGTGGATGAAAAATTCGTTATCATCATCATAACAGCCGGAAGACTGCTGGACAACGGCCTATCCCCCAAGGCTCTGCACGACGACCGGTCCCGCGCTATCCGTACCTCTAATATTGCATTCCCATTGACGTTTCTCACCAAATTCAACTGCTATCTCATTTATTTTAACTAAGCCTTTAAACAGCAAACTCTACATAGAACTAACCCTTTAAATAGTTAATATTTTCAACTAGACAGCAAACATTAGGTACCTACCCCGCGCTCCCGCCTGCGCCTGCGACTGCGCTTGCGAGGACTGAGGACAGTTTCTGGATTTTCTTTAGTTTAGTTGGCTTCTTGTCTTAACCTTATACGTACGTGATTGCATAGTCATCGCATCAACGTTATATCCTATTGTGAACCTATCAAGCTAGAACTTCGTCCGATATGGGATCTCGCGTCATATTTGCTAAGTTGAAATGGATGTAGCAGGCATTTTGTAGATAAAGGGCTAGCCCATTGGCTTAGAACCAGTCCAGTAGTTGTTGGGCTGTCTTGACCAGCTTCTCTTTCAACAATACGACGTTTGATTTTGTGACTAGGGCCGCTACGTCGTTTGCGTACATGTATACCTCCGCCTTGGCTACTGCTGGAGGTAGGTCGTTGAGCAGTAGGGCAAATGTGGTATTCGACTGGCACGAGCCTTGAGGCACACCGAGGTCGGATAGTGCCTCGTCGGATTGGACTTAATTAATACTAATTAACTTAATTAATAACGAATACTCGTTATTCGATATTCTCTGTAATGTTCCTTTGCAAAATTGTTATGTCAAGGAGTAATGTTAAATTGTTAAATAAATAAAGGCAAATCAAGGTTTTTTTAAAGTTTATTTACAAGATCGTCACGCGCCCCGCCCCTCCCTGCACGCGTGATATTCTTTCCGAACAATGTAATTAAGATAGGTAAGTAGGTAAGGTACTCGCAGTGTCGGCAACGTCAAAGTTTTGCCGGGCGCTTGCCGCCCGCTCATCGCAGAACGAAAAGTCTCTATGTGCTTAAAATAAAGACCAAATTTGCTCGAAAGTCGAATGGGTAACCCCTTCATAGAGTTACCTCTTAGGAATGGTTTGCTGAGCTGTTCGATAGGGTTTTGAGAAGAAAAAGGTTACCGATTATTTTTATTATAATTAATTTCCTTTCGAGAATGCGCTTTAATGGTTTATTGAACGGGCAAGGTCTTATAGCACAAATAAAGGAAAAAATCCGAAAACCGTAAATTTGTAGTTATATCACTTAACAAATAAAAACTTTATTATTATTTGCGTATGAAAAAGTCATCCACTTAAGTTGTGACATACTTAACTACAAATTTTATTAACTATTTTCTAATTTTTCTTTAATTAAATTTGTACGAAACCGCCAAGGCGCGAGTCCTACTCGGTTTTATTTTATTTTAATCATATTAAACAAATTATTTTAAAAACTGTTTGACTTCTATTCCGTCCGTGACTGTACCATGTAGGTAGTGATTTATGGCATTGGGCCGAGTTGGGAATTTTTTGTAGATATAATTTCTTGGGGCCGAGATGGGAAGGGAGCGAGTCGGGACTAAACCGAAACCAGATACACATTTATTGTTTTCAAAAAGAAGTATAAAATATCTTTGGTCGCGCGAGTAGCAATTTTTTAAAATTCATGGTTTTCAACCTTCATTTTACTATGCTATTTCACATAAAATCAATGAGACCGAAAAAATACGGACTTGTTTCAACTCGCTTGCACCGAGTGTCACGCGCCGCGCGCCTGTCTCTGGCCGGCTGGTGTGCGTGCGCCCCGCCACCCCCCGCGCCCGCGCTTGCCTTGCCTTCGAATACGTTCCCGTTTTTATTATTAAATAAAAGATTCCATTGACAAAAACGACACAAATTATGAATAGAGTTTCGTTACACCATAATAATAATAAAGACGTAAACTCTAATAACTTGCATTTTCTTTTGTGACTTTTACATGGTGTTGTAAAAAAAAAATAGAAAAGCTGCAGATACCGTGGATGAATTCGACACAAAATGTTTTGAACAACAGATACCAGTGATCTAAAACGAGTGACACCTATTTAACCGATTGTAATATTCTTTTGGAGCTATTTAGGCGACGTGTTAGGTACTGGTTAAAAAACAGTGTTCCCGTGGACAGAGATGACACAAAAAGCCTGTGTACATCGGCTACTACTTGGTTATTAACATGAAAGAAAAATTTTCATCTCTAATTTTCTTTTAGTCCGATTTTGTTCAAAAAGACAAATACCTAAATATCTACCTAAGCAAATACCTAGGATGACACAAATTAAGGTATCAGGTCGGGGAAATGGTCCGGAAACTATATGCGAAAAACCAACAACTTTAGTATTTTTGAAACCTCAAAACCTAGCGCTATCGGACTAAAAATCCCCCTTTTACAAGTACGGGGAAGCAAAATAACTTTTTATTTAAAATTGTCAAGATTTCATGCATTTCGGTCCATAACTCTAAAAGTTATGTTGTGTTGTTCCGGACCGCCGGAAAACTAAGAAAATACGCAGAAAATGCATTAATACCTACCTACCTTTAATTTGAGATAAATCCACACGAGAACAAATTCACAACACAAAACACCTAAAATACCATCACTTTAATAAATAAAAATGTCACAAATAAATTCAAAATAATTTGAAACAAATGCTTAAAATACAAAACAGCATGCACTGGCCAATCTGAAAGTTTAAAACAATTCAAAATGGCGTCAAACGGCGCGCGCGCAACGGATCCCGCGGCTGACTGCTCTCACGCTCGAGCAATGACAATGACATCAACATTAACCACTATAACATTTAGACATATTTATTTGTTCACATCCCTGTGGCGCCACTATCTATGCGCATCGTCTATTACCAAACACATTTCCTGAGGAGATTATTAGTTTCATTTTTAACCGCATGCACAACCGTTTTGTCTGATTGTAATATTAAATTAAAACTTTATTTCATGCGACATAAAGTTCAATGTACAATGTATGACAATGTTTTGGCTTAAAAATTAACAGGTTGTTGTGGTATTGGGGAAAACACAAGATTGTTTGATTGCAACGAATGCGACATAACGACCGTAAACGAATCGTAATACTTAGTAGAAAAACAAAAGGATACCACTTACGTAACAATAAATAAGTACATAGGTAATATTTAGTTTACGAAAAAATAAAATTCATAATTATGCATGAACCATAAAATTATTTAAGAGACTTACTGTACAGTTAAAAGGTTTATTTGTATTAAATTGTAAGTACAGACCTTACATTGAAATGTTTAAAAATGAAATGAATTTGATCAATTTAATAACAAAATTACTATACGTATTCTATTTAGCGACCAATTAGCTAGGAGGTTTTTTTCGTTCACCGTCTAGGAGCATTAATCTTTCTCGACAAATTGTCAGATTAAGAACCTTGAAACCGCAGCAGTAGCTAGAATAGTGTCCGAGTAAATAAACTTTAGTAACTAGGTACTTACCTTTTATAAATTACTTTAAGGATAAGTGGATAAAATGGGTTGGTATCAGAATGGCTGGATCGCAAATTGACCACGTCGCTCTTAGTTCAAATCGTAAAATGTCTAAATCTCAAAATACATAAGTCACAAAAATCGCACAAAGTCCATCTTTGTTGAATGCTAAGTCTTCCTGTGGTTCAATGAACTTAGCATCGATGTTTGAAGAGGATCTATATTTGTTTCTCTGAATAGTACTTCCGAAATGTGCTTTTCGGAGATATTTCCCTAAGGATACAAACCACTGATATGCTGAAAAGGTTACGGCAGTACGTCATTGAGATTGAAAGTGAAACATAAGGGTGTCAATGAACTAAGCCTTATGGGACGAGACGGAATCATTTGTTTGCGGATTCTTTTATTTCTTTCTCAATGTTTTAAAAAAATATGTAAAACAATAGAAAGAGGTCATCTAATACCTGAGATGAGACCTGCAATACTTACAACTCATCCAAAGAACATAATTTTAAACTCTATGAAAAACTCACTGTTCTTATATGTGCGGACCAGCTCGCACCTGATCTATAAGAAATCATATAAGAAACAGGATGGTATGCAGAACAGAATAGATCAGATCAATTTTTACAAAATAAATAAAATATATTTTTTGTCTACAATATTAAGGAGCGAAAGGAGGACGTTCTGTAAAATTGACACTTGAATTACTTAATTATGAATACATTTAACAGGTAGATGTATGTAGACATGATGCTTTTGATAAAACACAGATAATGGATGAAACTCGATAAATTATGACACTTGCATCATCGGGTACAGTTGTCAATTATTTCGTCGTTCCAGAAATAAAGAAGCCCGAAGTGAGTTTTAGTGTTGACGTCACTGCAGGAGTAAGGCATACAGATGATCGGATTTAAATAGAGAAAGATATAGAACATTCATTACTCACATCAAAAAGTAAAATAGCAGTAAAGCAATACGACATCAAACTGACGAAAAAAAAAACTTAGGGAAACTACACAAATTAAATGAAATCATGTTGAAGTTGTACCATGACATGCAAAAGATATGCAGAGGTCACATGAACATTATTATTTACCGTTCTAAATTTGGATCTATAATCGATATTCGGCAGATGCGTCAAGCTGCTTAGATTGCTTGAGCACGCGCTGGTCAGTGACTCTAGCTAACGGTAGCGTCATGCCAGTCGACCACATGACCACATCTCTCTCATGTGTGACGATGTATTACACGTTCATGATTGATATTTTTAACTATAGTTTCAATTTCTGCATTTGTGAAGAAAGCTTTATTTGTTGCAATAAAATGTTAAAGTATCTACTTAATCGAAATGTGTCCATACAATTCCACGGTATTTACTTAACGGACCGAGGAATTCGTCGAACCGAGGAAATATAGGATTTCTTTGGAATTAATAAAATACCTGAAGCATCGAAAGAGAGAAATAATAATTATTAGGTATCTCTATGTACCTCTATTATAAATAATAATTATTAGGAATGTAAAGTTAAGACGCTACTAGCGTCCTCAGACGTTTTAATAACGACAAACGTATTGATTCATTTCGAAAACGAATACTAGGAAATATATACTATGTAAAGCGAAATTAAAATCTTCCGGTTTTATCCGAAATAACGCAATTGAATACAAGATTAATGACCGTCAAACTGCTATATATTGAGGTCTTAAATTGAGTAAGATCCGTGATACGATACAGTTACGCAAGAAAAACCTAGAAAATGTTGGCCCGAGAAGGCACCTTTCGCGAATTTAGCGTAAAACCCACGACGATGTGGTACAAGTAAAAAGTGATAGACTTAGACAATATTTGACGCGCGTCTTGATGGAAATGAATTAAATATTTTTTTATATTTTAGGTGGAGGACGTCTAAAACTTGCAAAAGTACCAAGCTATCCAGAAATAATAATAAAGACTTTCAAATTTGTTCAGTCAGTAGTTTTGGAAGAGAAGAGTAACAAAGTGACTCTGATTTTTAAGTATGAAAGAATAAGATTCCTAGTCTGTGTTGTGTGTGCTCATACTTTTATTACATTTTAATAAATTGAGCAGTTCCAAGTATTTCTAAGAAGTTTTCTCGAGACACTATACAGTCTCTACCAGAATGATAAAAAACTAATAATAAGGAATAAATGAAATTTAAACACTTAAGTTCCAATGATCTCAATCGGACCAAAGGTCGGACGCAAGGACGCAGACGGACGCACGGACGAACGAACGGAATTGAAATAAAGAACACAATATTTTCGCGAAAATTGTAAAAACTTTATTTTTCGCGATTACAATACTTTTTCTCTAGCCTTAGTACCTACGGTAAGTACGGTACTAGGGCGAGAGAGTAAATATATAATAAAGACAAGAAATTAACTAGATGGGTGAACTAAACGCACCATTAATGGTCTCCGCTTGAAACTCTTCGCTTGCATCATGCGACAAAATCCGCGACGCTTGTAGCGTAACATTATGAAACCCAACGTTTATCCGGGTTCGGGTAAATACTGACTTGTTCTTACTTGTTCTCTCTAAATAACCTACTACGTGCTCAATAATGTTGGTAAATATCCTTGTTAGTATTTTTAAATATCATGGAAACTTTCGCTATGGTGGTCGACAATACTATTTTGTTCTCAGTAGTTCCTTTACAGCTATTTGACTGGTCATTGATATGCAAAACATCACTGAGTAACAGAATAATTTCAGCCCTGAAAATAACTGGTTTAACCTCTCGCGTGTGACACATCGTCCCCCACCTAGTCCCTAAGCTGTTGTAGCCTTTTAGCTGATTTCTAACATCAGATCAATTACGGTTGTTTGTGTGTATGACTTGATATTCATTTGAGCTTATGCACGTATAATCAAGATCTGTGGTATTACTATTAGATTTCAATATTGTTTTGATGACATTTAATATTTAGTGGTAAATATTGTCATTGGTCTGTAGTTGTTTAAGTATTGTAATTATATTTTTAAAGAAAACATATTTAAAATTACTGTTTTTATTAGAACCTACTTCTACAATTTAGACATTGAATTTAGGCATTTTGCTATATAGGCAAATTGCTCTATAGACGATACGATCATAACCCCATATAGATTTAGATTTATTTATTTTGCAAATACAGTACAAAACAGCTACCTACACACCACGATTTCGTGAAACATTTACTTCATGTCTAACTGTTCGTTTTACTTTGTCTTGGGATGGTTTAACATCTCCTAATCGCAGAGGGATTCAAAGCACTTTGACAGGCCATTTAAAACAAATAAGTTGTGAATGTGAAAGGTCTGTCTGCTTACTTGCATAACTACATTAACTATGTGCTTTTAGATCCGGCCATCCCAAACTACTGCGAAAGTACTAGGAGTAAGTACACAACAGATGTGTAGCGGATTGGGAGTGAAACACGAAAACCCTCGCCAATGCACACACTTTGTTTGCTTTGTCTAAAAGCCCAGTTAGTATTAAGTATAGAAGTTTAGTATTGTAGAACTCGCTTAGTAATGACCATATTAACTTAAGCATGAAGTTATATTGTTGTCAACTAAATCTTCCTAAACTTACAACCCTTAAGCAAAAAAATATTATTGATTTTGATTGCGTATATTTCCTGCGTATTTCAAATGTGTTAAGGTTTAAGACGAGAATGAAGGTAAGTTACCTATAACCTTTTTCCTTCAAACTCTTGGACGCGGTTTATTTGATCTGTGAGTACAGGTGGAGAGAGTTGTTGTAAAATTTAAATTACCTACTTACCCATAATATTTTGACCAGTGTTATCTTTATGACCGGTGCCGCGTGTCAGGCTTTCTAACCGCGGAACAACAGAGCAATAATTAGTAGACGCTACATGTCACCCACTTGGCATGAAAGTACAGGAACGTATCTAGGATATATACGCCCTACCCCAGGTGCAAGATATAAATTTTGGACCCCGTAGCACCCCGTAGGTGCTTTTTTGGATAGGTTGAATTATAAATTGTCTAAATACTTACTTTTTAAATGTTAAACTATTAATTGGCTCGGTGCGCAAATACACGCCATAGCAGTAGTTAATCAAGGGTTCTATTTATATAAACAATGCGCATTTATGCGCACTCTGATGCGCAATCAGTATATTTCGTCAACAGTTAAGTATTTATTTGATATGCGCTTTAATAAAATCTGAATGACGTTAGAAAAGGTCTGGATACCAATTAGTACATGTTACTATGGTTACCCGTGCAAAGCGTCTTATACGCAAACGGGAAATAACGACCTAAATACGCGAAACTGGAAAACAACTGCTGTCGCAACCCCGTGGAGACAGTTACGGTTTTGTGAATATTGTATGAGTATATCTGACAGGGGAATATGTAGATAGTAATGTCACAGTTCAACTTCGTGTACAACGTACAAATTGTACATTGTACAAAAAGAAGCACCCAAATAAGTAATTTTGCATATAAAATAGAGCATATAACTTTAAAAATGTTTGTACAAATTTACACACCAATAAACAAGTCCCAAACTAAGCCGATGTTTGTAAATGGGTACCTACTCAACAACTGATTAACATACTTAAACTTTTTAAATAAGTACATACAAACACCCAGAATCCGTAATCAACAGATATGCTCATCACACAAATGTTGGCCCCGGGTGGGAATCGAACCCACGACCTCTGGCGGTAGGCAGGGTCACTACCAATTACGCCAACAGACCAACAAATTTGATTCCAAAGTCGTGCCAACTGCCACTATAATGCTCAACCTGCAATTCTTCGCCTCCAAAACCATCAGCCTTCTTACCAGATTTTTACGCCCCAAATCTGTAGCTGGGGCGTAAAAATATAGCGCCCTACTCGCACAGCGTAAGTACGGCACTGGCTAAGTGAAAGTATGTAATTACGGTAACTTGTTAATTATCTCCATCGACGACCATAAATATTTCATTAACGGCTATTGAGTCATTAAACTGTCGGCCGCACTGTTTTCTATAAGTGAGCCTTAACGTGGATTAAAGCAGAAGACTTGTTCTATATTTTAAGTGAAGACAAATAGATACTCATAAAATCAATTTAATATTTGCCAAAGTGTGGATGTTCGTTTGCAATAAAAATAATCATGCTATAGCAGCTGAGCAAATTTTGATGAACTTTCTATAAGTAGTAAGTTACCTACTCGTGTTATTCTCACCAATGTATACGATACACTAATAGCCCAGTTAATTATAACAGGTGATTAAATCTACACCTGTATAGAACTTTTTTTTGTGTTTGGCGTAGTGGTGGTGACCCTGCCTAGTGCGCCAAAGGTCGTGGGTCCGATTCCCACCCGGGATCAACGTTTGTGTGATGAACATAACTGTTGGTTTTCGGATTCTGGGTGTTTGTGTGTATTTAAGTATCCATTAAAAAGTATTTATGTATGTTTATCAGTTGTTGAGACCCATTTACAAGCTTCAGCTTAGTATGGGACTAAACAGCCATGTGTAAATTTGTCCAAACATTATAATTAATTTTTTTTTAATTAACTCTCTATAGCAGTTATATGTCCGCGCGGGCTAAAAAGTCTTCAAAATACCGACTACATACTTACTTATGAATACAAAATATGTTGTATTCTGCTAATGACCTTTTTCTCTGCTTAGTATTCTAGTCAAACTCAGCTCAGGATGGCTAAGGGCTAATGGCTAAAATACTTTGTAATTTGTATAAAATTTGATACATTTTTTTCCTGTTTTAATTTTCAATCAACTTAAAAAAGTACCTACACCTAGATATTTTAACGACAATTTAAATATTGTAATAGCAACCAATATAACAACGAAACGATAAAAAAGTAGTTTTGGTCGTATACAAGACACTTGGTCATCCATCATTCATAGTGTGAAATGAAATTGTTTCAGAATCAATTACAATTGAAGATGGTTCCATTAGTTAGCAATATATTTAATTCACTTAACACTGTTTTTAACTACATCGTCATCAGCCTGTACCAGTCCACTGCTGCTGCAACACTGTAACCGATTTTCGGTTCTCCGCATTCCATCACTACCAGCCGCCTTATGCAGATCGTCACTCGATCTAGCCGGGGGGCGTCCCACACACTAAGCTAGCCCAGTCGTGATCTCCACTCGAGAACTCGTCTACCCCGGCGGTTATCGGTTATCCAACAGATGTAACCAACTCACTTCAACGTAGGTTTTCGAAGGCTCTTGTTCTCTGAATAATTGACATATTTTTCATATAAAAAAACATTTCTAATTTGCATTTGAGCTTGTCAATGAGCCATAGATATTTGTTTCCTTTACCTAATTGGAAATATCTAAGTAAGGGACTTTAGTAATATATATAACTCTACGTCATTCACACCGGTGTATCTGTCTAATCAAACATTAATTCTACATCGTCCCCAGGGAAATAACATTTGTAACATCAGAGAGAATTTCTCCGGCAGTAAAATATTAATCGGCTCGAATGACATCCTATTTACAATTTCAGTAGGTTTGAGGTATTAATGGGTTTTCTTTTTAATCTCAGCATTTTAAAACTCGTTCGATATCGTTAAATTAAAAAATTAATCAACATTTTTACTGTTTTGGTACCTAGGAACTAATTTTAGCTTAAAAAGGCCTGTGTATCCAGCAGTGGTATTTTATATAGGTGATGATGATGTGTGATAATTATAAAGACTATTAAAGACAGAGATATAATAATACTAATTGAATGATGTATAATATATGTCAGAAATATTCTGTGTTACTTTAAGATTATGAGTATTCTTTACCAATCCATACTTCTGTAGCTGCCATTAAAAATGTAAAGGTGGCGCCACTGACTTCCGATTGAAAGTGAAATATAATTCGCAAGGTTGGCACTACTGTCACCTATAGAGTTCCGTAAAAAGGTTACGTGGTGGGAGAACGCCACCTTGGCCGGGAGTTCATTTCCAATCGCCGAAGTGATAGGTTTAAGTAAAATTCCGAAATGTTCATGTAAAGTGTTGTGCTGTGATTGCGCCGTGTGTGATTTCCAATATAGGTATTTCCACAAATAGTCAGAGACCCTATGAACGAGTCCCAGGCTCTGACATATACTACTAGATAAATTTAACAATTCCCACAATGAAATATCGCTACAAAATGAACGCCTAAACAAACATTAATCGACAGTAAGTTTAAATGAGTTGATTCAAATCGGTAGTTTCCAAGGACGTGCGGTGATTAATATTAAGGAGTGTGTGGGTTTGTACATAGTTCCAAAGTGTCGTCCAGGATGCCTCGGAGTCCAATAACCTTCTGAGTGTACTGACTCTAGCGTTGGCTATTACCATCTGTCTCTCAAGTATTTGTGTTGAGAAACTCAGCAACTTATCTAAGGACATGTACAAAAACAATCGTGCGTAGTCTTTATGAATGAGCTCGTGTTACGTTCCCAGGTATATTTTAAACCGGGTCCCGTACGCAGCTGCGTGGCGTGTGCGGGCGGGGCGCGACGTTGCGTGCGTGTGGCGGGTCCTTTGTATGAAACAACGCACCGGTGCATATTGCCACGCATTTGAAAACTCATACAGGCACGCAAGATATAGGCTTTTCGGAAAAAGAAAAATATCGTGATAAAACAATCAAAAATTATGCTAGAGAATTTAAGGATTATGAATACCAATCTGCACTGGTATGCGTGGTGGACTATGGAGTCTGCCTAAGCTCGTAACATAATTTATAATAATAGGGTAATTGTGATACATAGCTTGATGTTTCACTTTGATCACAGTATAAGAGGCTACATTGATCGTGCGAAAATTAAAATAAAGGACAAGTTTTTCCATGTTCGTTATAACTTATGAGCATCTGCATAATGATAATGGCGGAATGAGATCGTGGGAAATTGTAAATTATAACAGACTCATACAAACCGTTATAAACTTGGCACTGCTCTAAATGCTCTTGATCTAAGATTTTCATACAAGATGTTGAGTGAGTAGTTTGTCATCGTAACCTCATATTTCACTAAACCATGTTAGAGTAGAAAAGGAACCAAAGGATCCTGTAAGGCATAAAAATGCAGTCTTGGTAAATCACACTAATTATTTAGCACAAAAAGGTAAGGTTTATAGATACTTTATTCTCATAAAAGACAAACGTCATTTACATGAGAAGACATAATAATTTAATTGAATTGTAGTAGTCATTCGAAACGTATAGAATCCTCGAACTATATTTACTTTAACAATATAGAAAAATAAAATATAAGATACGTAATAAATATAATATACGTAAAATTATTTATTCGTAAAAATTGTTTTACAACTAAGTCTGACAAGTGATAATTCGCCAGTTTCTTTTAAACTAGGGCTAACAATTCATCTGATTCTAGCAAGAACTCAAATCAAATTATGCCGAAAGAATACCAAAGACTGTCGTCTTTTAATACTGTCTCTTTGAATACAAATAAGTGCTGACACGGGTAAAATTCCCACAAGTCCGACCCTAATCCGTTCTCATGTCATATTTTTTTACCCACTAAAAGACTGACGCGTTTTGACTACAGTAACTGACAATGAGCCTATGTGTAAATCTTTGCTATTCTTTTTCGAGTACATGTCCATTTCTTGTCTAGCTAGAGCTAGACTTAATGCATTGACCTGTAACCATTGACATTTTATATTACTATCGTAAATAGCGTACCTATATCCTTTTTAAATCACTGCCTGTAACATCAAGTGACGTTTCAAATCAAAAAGTACCATAGAGCGTCATTTAGTTTCCGAGATATTTAAGTTTCCAAAATGACTCAAACTCAACCGAAGACACGACACGATTGAATCACTACAAAAAAGTATTATTATTATAATAACTAGGATAGTCAAATAGGCACGAAAACAATTTGACAGCAACAGCCTTAGCCAGGGTGTAGGTAATATATTACAGGTCAGTGACTAAATGCCATTTACTAAAAGCTCTCCGGCGACGGGTTATCTCTGTTAAGTAAAATTGTTGTCAATCAAGGCACCGTTTTCCATTAAAATGTACTTAACTGATTATTTTCAATTAAGATTGTAGAAAAGATTCCGGGACTCGGTGGCCCACATGTCTATAATTTGTCTAATGCATTAGGTATTTAATTAGTTATGTCAATAGAGTTTGTTACCGTTATAAGTACAAGAAAATGTGATTAATTTTAATTGAATTAATAGTTCTTTACTATATTTAAGACGCCGCGTATTATCTTAAAATTTGTTAAATTCAAATCTATTTGCCAACGAATTTTTAAAGAAGCAATTGTGTCTTAAATCACATAAATACCTACCGATTTTTGTCCTTCGAGGCTCGGAAACGCGGCGGCAAACAGATTGCTGTCGCCTCATCTGGTTTACAGACATGCCGGATATCGGATATCCTGAACCTCACTAGAACATACTAGTTTACAAAATATAAAAGATATTCCCCTCCTCCCTCGTGTCGACGTTTTCACCATCCCCGCGAGGTAGGACCGCCCTTATGTACGGCTCATTTAATTCAAGTCAAGCCGTCCTTACGTTAACTTTCTTTACTCTGACGACGGAAATGTACAAAGCAAGTCCTTTGTGTAGAAACAAAGTCTAATATTACTACAGAAAATGACTCTACAAACGGATATGGGCACAATAAACTGCAGCGTGAGCTAAAAACGAGCATTCTGTCCCATTTGTGACAAGCATAAATATCTCAAAGAAAAATGGAGATGAGCCTAAATGGAGATCTTATTATTTTTCTTTTCTATTAAACTACAGTACAGAGTAGACGATACTACATTGTGTTCAATTATAAATTTCAGCTCAATCTCTTCAGATGAAGCACGTCTTCATTATTATACTTTACATTACTTAGAACTTTGCTTGTACGGTAAGTTTGTTTAATCAAGTAAATAGGTAAGTATGTTGTATCCATAAAGTTAGTGCTATTTAGTAACTTTTTGATTGTATCTCAAAAAATACATTTCCCTCAATAAAAGTTTAAGAAGGTCTTTGAAAATTCCTATTGAAACTACGAGTAAGAACGTTTCGTGATAAGAAATCAATTCAGTTACACATTTGAAAAGACATCTGTTGTTATTTATTAAATTTTCTTTTTTAATCCAACACTCCTGATTATCCATATCACAAATAAATAAATCATCGATGTAGGTGAAATAATTAAGAATCTACATTGCGCTTTCAACGCTTATATATCTGACACACAATACATTACACTACATACACACACTCACCACACTCACTAATAGAGACTCATTTTGCTTCCGCACTTTTCTTTAATAATTATCTTAAGATAGATTTAAAAAATCTGCCTATAAGTTACTAAGTTTTAACCTATTTATTTGTTTGCGCTAAGGAAGAGCGGGCTCTTCTATCACAGGCAAAGTAATTTGCCCCCTGGAAGAGTCCAAATACCAAACATTTTTATGTATCAATGGTTATCGAAATAAACATTTATTTTATTTATTTTTATTTATTTACATTGCTATGTTATGGACCTTGGGTGGCGTTTCAGCTATTAAATTAAATAAGACAATGAAATTAAAAAATATTATATTGCTTCAATTCGAAGAAAAATACGGTCTCTGAGTCAGAGCTCTGCGAGAGAAGCTCTTTTTATTTTGTTTGGAATCCGTTTCACTTCAAATATCAAAGCACCATTTTTAGTATCGCAAATTAGTATCCCTCTACGGAGCCGGAGGTAGGTACGAGTATCTTACAGTACCTAGAAGAAAAGAGAAATAAAAATAAAGAGGGAATTTTATGAAAATGGCAAAATTGCCATTTGGTTTTCTAGAATTCGACATGAAAATCACTACAGATTCTGCACTAAATGAAGAAATTAGAATTTTCGATGAAAAATCCAGTGACTGACTGACCGCTGGACCCTTGAAATTTTTCTTTGAGGTTCATCAAATAAAGTAGGCAACAACGAGGAAATGAAATTTGAAATTCCCTAATAAAAAGCAGTAATGAATGACATAAAAACAATAAAATAGTCATTTCAAAGCAATAAAGTGACACACACTGAGCGGCGGCGTTGCGAAAGCGTTGCGGCCTTTTTTGTAATGTTCGAAATAGTATGAAGCCCTTTACATCAAAGCGGCGGCGGCGCGGCGCATTCTTCATACAAACCTTCGCCGCCGCAACGCTTTCGCAACGCCGCCGCCCAGTGTATGTCGCGCTTAAATGTAACTATAGTATTACTCCCTAGATACACGCAATCTGTTTCAAAGTCAAGTTTAACCCAAGTAGGAACTGGAGACAAGTAAATAGGATTACCCACTGACTCGTTACACCTGGGAAACGTCCAATTTACTTTACTGCACACTAAAAATTTACCGCGCGCACTGTGCTTGCCTTTTTAGAGTTTCTTCCCTATTTTCAAGTAGTACATGTGGGTTAATATCTTCTTCTTCCATTAGCTTTTTAGATGTAGAAACCCTTCTTCGTATTTATTTACCTAAAAGAGGTTTAATCAAAATTCTCGCTATAACTTTTACTTGCCCATGGTTAAAAGATAATTAATGTTTGTTTTCTTCTTCTATTCCTACAGATGACGTTTCTTTCCAAGCGGTGCTGGATACACCCACGGACTGTCCCATACTAATTCCAATAAATTTCTTTACTTAGGGATGTGTTTGTTTACCATCTTCCATCTCACATCTAAGAATCGAGAGTAAACTTACAGCGAAGACATTAGAAATAATAATGGCAATTTACCCAAGACTATAAAAAACAGTTTAGGACCTATTATGTACAATGGCATCACTGTAATTTACTGGTCTTTATGGCAAAAGCTATCAGTTGTTACAGTGAAAGTTATGTTCTGTTACTCTTCTATACTTTATAGCTTTTATCTTTAACTAGCTTAATCCGCGGCTTCGCTTAAGTGAAATCACGAATTCTGTCCAAGTTGAACTGATTGGCGTATTCCACTCTCGCTGTTACAAACAAAAATGTCCTTACACTGACAGCGATAGCGACCCAAACTTATGATCACATTCATTTTTACTTAAAAATTAGGTAAAAAACTAAAACACGACTACAAAAAATATAAAAACATTAGTAATATTTTCTTTTCAAACGAAAAAACAACGCTGTGGTCCAATTATTTTTTAAATTCATTACCTTCTGTTTATCCTCTTTTCTACATCGCTCTACAAAGGTATCTAAAAATCTAAAAAAAGATAAAAATAATCACATCTGATTACTTAGTCCTTTTTCCGTTTACGCGGTTAAAAGTTATTTGAACCAATTAAAGTTGAATGATAAATTGTTGAAAGAAATCCCGATTGCCGTGCCTTCTTCTAAGCTTATTCACATGTCACGAAACTAAGTTAATCATAACTTTTTTACTTGAGTTAGAGTGGTTACCTTTTATTAAAAAAATTTAAAATACTGTAAAAAATATTTTATATTTTGTTGGCCCTTACCGGCCCGTACCGTTTCATCACTTCATCAGTGGTGATGCAATGGGAATGTTTTTCCTGTTTTAATACCAGTTACTAATTGGCATTAGGGCCGCCTCATTTCGTCACTATTTATTTCCTATCACATCACCAATTTCGAAATTGGAAAATTACATTTGCAAATTACAATAGTAGGTATCGAATCGGGAATTATTTTTCCCATTTCTGAACCAGTGATGACAAAATTATATTATGAAACGTAAATGAAAATGGAAAAAAGTAGTAAGTATCCAAGTAGTAAGTAAGTACTTGTTCCGACTACTCCCACCATGCTACAGTGGATATTGACAGGCTCATGGTATGTACGAAAGTATCTTTATTCATTTTGATCGTAAACAGTCAAGTAATATCATGAATGAGAAGATTATATTTTAGGTTTTCACGTTTTGGACACGAGTATTAATTAACACGCACAATAGGCCGTATCTTGTGTCTAACGATGAATAGACTATATTTAGAATGTTAGTCTTTTAATTAATTTTGATTGATTAACAGACAGATATTTAATTTAATGATTTAGGTACGTACTAATAATATAATTACTATGTACTAGAATGTATTAGGGACATTTATAAATACATGTAATTTTTATTATTATACATATACGTATTTCTTCTTCTGCGTATGCAGGTTTCCTCACGATGTTTTCCTTCACCGTTTGAGAGCAGTCAGTAAAAGTAGTTATGCTTCGAGAAATAAAGCATTGGTACATGGTGTAGCCGGGGATCGAACTACGGACCTTTGGATATGATAGGTCGCGTCTTACTCCGATGCCACTGACGCTCTCATCAGGCCGGAGGCATCGCACCTCTGCAATTAGTGCAAATAAACGAAGTAAAAACATGGATTTTATTTAAGAGGGCTGACCACGATTTCCCTTACTCAATTATAAATAAGTATTCAACATTTTTTCCGCCGCATCCAGGAACGGGTTAATAGTTTAAGATCTGGTTTTAGTGGGTCAGTTGGCCGGCAGGTGCGCTCGGCTGTCAGGCCCTTTTCAAAAATAATGACTAGTCGTATAATGAAGTCCTTTTGATTTTTAAACAATCTTCCTATTTTAATGCTCTCTAATTAATGTCATCATCATCATCATATCAGCCTGTAGACGTCCACTGCTGGACAAAGGCCTCCCCCAAGGATCTCCACGACGACCGGTCCTGCGCTAACCTCATCCAGCTGGGTCCCGCGACCTTCACCAGATCGTCGGTCCACCTTGTGGGAGGCCTGCCTACACTGCGTCTTCCGATACGTGGTCGCCACTCGAGAACCTTTCTGCCCCAACGGCCGTCAGTTCTACGAGCGATGTGCCCAGCCCACTGCCACTTCAGCTTCGCAATTCTTTGAGCTATGTCGGTGACCTTGGTTCTATTGCGGATCTCCTCATTTCTGATTCGATGTAATTAATGTGTTTACTGGCAAATCAGATAATTACGAAATACTCACAAATACAAAATTTCATTCAGTTTCTTTACAAGATTAGGCACTAGACGAGTTGACGGACACACACACATAATATCTAAACATTTTTAGTACGTATTGACTATATTCGACTCCAAAAGTGTACTACAATCAATTTTCATCAAAAACGCAATTTTTGAATCGGTAAAAAATATTAGGATAGTAAAAATAAATTTATGTGAAAGAACGACTATCTCAAAATTGATAGGTAACTTTAAACGAATAAATGCGTTGTTGCTAAGTCGATTTTAATCAACATTAATGTTGTTTTTCAATACCTACATGAATAACTAGTAATATGAAATTCCGAAACCTCTATAAGCTGATAAACGTTATATTCCACACTAAGACCAAAATATGGCAACAACAATTTCCTAGACAATATTATATTTTTACATTATAATAATTAACCCTTTAAATACTTTCTTGACGGTCGAACGGAGTGGAAAAACAATGAAAGAAGGCTTCTTTGTGAGTGGGATTAGCCGAAGTGCCTCTTTACCCTCGGCACCTAAATTAAATGGAAAATAAATTACGTCTCATCTTGCTTGTCAAGCTTAGTTAAACCGAAAAATTCGAAGGGATATCGGAAAATCAAAAGCCAAACTGGGAATACGTGATAAATTAGTGAATGAATGGACCACACTATAATATATATATCATAAACTAATAGATACAATTACAGAGGTAGAGGTAATACACAATAAATAATTTGACATTGACATGAACAAAATTGTTAGAAAAAAAATGGAAGTGTGCTGCAGACAAGACAGACAGCAAATGACAAGACAGACCCATCGCGCAACGCGAGATAATAGTACATTAGTGCAGCGGCCCGCAACAGAGACTTTGATGGATGTTCGCCGAGGCACACATGCGTGAGTCCATCAATGCCTGGTTGGAGCCAAGACTTGTATAGTACTTTTCTCAAATAATGCGCGGAAACTCAAAAAATAATAATGTTCACATTTCTAAGCATGTTTGAGAAAAGAAAATTATCACCTTGGAGTCATTACTTCAGGAGATTTTACCATTGTGGTTGTTGACGAAGTAACTCAAATTGAGTAACTAGTTGAAGTGAAGAAAATTTTCGTATGTTGGTAGTACCTAATCTATGAAGGTTAATTAATCTCTCTAGCTCTTTGTCTTTGTTATAGTACTTGTCTCATAACTTATTTAACAGTCTGGGTAGATAGTAGCTTAGTAGTTATTCACAAACATGACACTGACATGTGAAAACTGACACACTCGTGACATGTGAAACACTGTAAAACATTTAGCTACAAATTACACGACTTAATTTCTCAAGGAGATTCTAACCTCTTTTGTCGCGCGCGCGCTCCCTGTGGAGATCGCATCTTGCAAATTTAGTATGGGAAACGATGAAAAATTGTGTGTCAAAATCAGGGGGGGTGCGGACAAATGAAGCGGATTAGCGAGAGGAAGTTGCTCATACAAATTTATATGGAGTTTGAAAATGAGAATGCGTGAGTGAGTATCAATTTCGATATACATTTGGCACGATTTTGGCACCCCCTAAAATGATTTTGTTACTCATCCATATGGGAGTGGCTTTTTTTTTAAATTCATGTAATTTCTTATCGGAACCACAGAATCCATAATATGTCGGAACATAATTTTATCAATTAGTGTTTTCTTGAAAAAACTGCTGGGTTTTGTAGAATCTAGACTGCTTTTTATATGAATTTAATAATTGGCGAAGATTCACTCAAGCGGCGTAACAGAGAAGTAAAGTTAAAGTTTCGAGTATTAAAAGCTTGAAAAATAAGTAAGATTTAGACAAATCAGAAGTTAAAAAAAAGTTGTCAATTTCAAACGCAAATCTAAAAAGTGCTAATGACAAATATTAACTCCGCTACTTAAGGACCGTAATTAATTCTTTGATTTTCACTCTCCAACTTCCGAGAAATAATTTGTAAATGGTCTTAGAAATGGAACTGAAACTTGATTGGCATTTGGGCAATTACTTATTTCCGCCTTTAAACTGATTCCTATTAATTAATTTTATTGTTATAATACAGAATGACATTTGATCTTCGATAAAAAATATGTAGGTAGGTAAGCTGTACCTATTTGGTAACTACAATGCTGAAGTTTTATAATCATTTTTAGACACGAAAGCGAGATGAGCTGAATGAAAGCGTGATAAGATAACTCGCTACCACGGTCATTAGTATTATATATTCTTTGCCATAGGGTTTGTAAAAGCAAGGTGAAATAAGTCGACCGAGCCAAATAAATGCTCCCAATAAGTCATCCACGTAAAGCCTCCGGCAGATAAGCCTTCGGAAGGCTGAGTGAAGTTCTCGACGCAATTATTATTAAGGTCTAAACTGAACTGGTCAATGGATAATCTTCAGAGTTTTGGGATACTATCGGAAGATGCTGACATTCCTAGTGGTGTGGCTCGGTGTCACAGATATGGTGGCACAGGCACTGTGCTGTAAATGTTCAACTACAATGCACCGTAGAAGATCTGCCAAATTTCCCAAGCAATAAGGGTGGCAGAGTAAGTATCATATTTAACAAGAAAAGATCACGAGTATGAAGGAAATTATCCTAGTCCTCCAGATTACCCTTTCTAGTTGAATGGTCTGTCTGCACAATAGATACAAACACTAATACGCGAATGCTATTTGATCGACGTTTCGACAGGTGACACGGACCGTGGTCATGAGCTAACGAGTTGGTCAGCTCGTAACCTATACCTATAACTATCTAACCATGGATCAATCTGGGCAGCGTGCGCCATCGCAGCCAGGTTTCTATACCTATCGAGTCGGTCAGCTCGTAACCTATACCTATAACTATCTAACCATGGATCAATCTGGGCAGCGTGCGCCATCGCAGCCAGGTTTCTATACCTATCGAAATCTGTACAGATATTGCCCAGTTTATTTAAATACGGTTACCAAGACGACGAATAAATATAAAAAACCTGCACGACAAATAATGCGTTAGGAATCCGAAAGGTGGAAGATTGGAATGTTGTCTCTATTTGTTATTGGAATCTCGTTTTAATCTGTTTAATGACATTGGATGTTGAAGTATTTATGTTGCGGCTTAGCAACAAACTTTGGAAGTCACTCTGAACTACTTGCAACATAATAGTCCGATATGTTATATTATTATTTATTAAATATCCACAAAGGTTTCCACTAAGGTATAAGTAATTATCTAGAACAGTTTTCAGTTTAAGTGATGGCTTGGTCGGTGGCCATTTTTTATCTGTCTGAGCTGTGCACACCGCAGTGTTGCCAGCTACTCCGTGACATCTCCCTTTCTTAATCTCTGTACAATACAAAACAATACTTAAACACTAATAGACAATTCACATATATCTTATTGGCCTTTTGACTTGCCTCCCACATCTAGTCCTTATATCATTCGTATTCATTGTACTCTGTGTTTCTTCTTGACACGAATTGTGTGTTTCATTATTAGTATAGTTTAAATTTGACTGAGCGGGAAGCAAGTCTAACTCATCAAATTCAAAAGACGAGGATTCAGATGCTTTGTATGATGATTCAGATGCTTTGTATATGTGAAATGTATTTCTTAAAATTATATGTCCGTTTAACAATTTTATCTTGTAACATCTTGGTTTCTCTACTACTTTACACACAATTTTCCCCGGAATCAACTTATTATACCTATCCTTAACATACACATTTTGACCATTGCTATACTCTACTTCCTTTCCTCTGTTTTTTATATCATGAGAGTGCTTATACAATTGTTTCTTTTCTTTCATATGTTCACATATCTTTTCATAATCAATTTTCTTTGAACTCTTACTTTCAGTTGGTAACATAGCTGATGTCTGCCTTCCTAACATTATCTCATTTGGTGACAAATTCAATTTATTATCTATTGACATGTTACGGTATTCCAGTAATGCTAGATAAGGGTCTTTTCCATCGGCTATGCATTTTTTGAACATTCTCTTAAATGTTTGAATATGTCTTTCTGCCATGCCGTTAGATCTTTGAAAGTATGGACTTGATGCCATGTGTTTGAATTTCCATGTCTGACACAATTGATGGAATATACCACTTTTGTATTGGGGAGCATCATCCGTATATAAAATATCAGGAACACCCCATCGTGCAAACAATGTTTTCAGAGCCAAGACATGTTCTTCAGCTGACTGATTTTTCAGTTCCATGATTTCAATATATTTTGTGAAATAATCCACTACCAAAAGAAAAATTTTGTCTTCTAAGAAAAACATATCGGCTCCCAGCATCTCCCACGGTCTGGTTGGGGTTTCCCTTAGCATTAAGGGTTCATAAGAGTGACTTTTCTGAAATCTAAGACATGTATCACAATTGCTAATTAAATCTTCTAATTCTTTATACATGAATGGCCAAAACAAAAGACTTTTAACTTTACTTTTACACTTATCTATGCCCATATGAGTGTAGTGAATTTTTTCCAACATTTGTTTTCTAAGTGCTTTTGGTACCAATAATGCAGTATTTTTAAAAATAACATTGTTCACAACATATAAGTCATCTTTAATTGAGTGATAATATTTCAAGTTTAAAGGAATATCAGATACTGTAGGCCAACCCTCTTGTATATATTTTATTAACAAACATAAATCTGAGTCTTGAGCAGTTTCTTTTTGAAATGCATATAACACTTCTGTACTTATATTCATGTTATTGACAATCATACACACGTGTAAATCAACTTTTTGATCAATATCTGCATTACAAATATTGTCAGTTACATAAGATCTTGACAAAGCATCTGCAAGTAACAACTCTTTACCTGGTTTAAATTTAATTTCAAGGTCATATGGTTGTAACCTAAGCCTTAAACGCTGTAACCTCAACGGAGTTTCATTCATAGATTTTTGAAAAATATATTGTAAAGGTTTGTGATCTGACTCTACCACAACATGATTACCATAAATAAATTGGTGAAATTTTTCACATGCATAAACAATAGCAAGCATTTCTTTCTCTATTTGGGCCCATTTAGTTTGACAATCAGTTAACGCCTTTGATGCATATGCCACGGGCATATTCTGTTGCAAGATAACTGCTCCGAGACCAGTACTACTACTATCCACTGACAGGGTTACCGGTAGGCTACGGTCAAAATATTGTAGCACTGGCTGTGAACTCAAGAAATCTTTAAGTTTATTAAAATCATGTTTTTGTTTTGGTCCCCATATAAATTCAGCATCCTTTTTTAATAAATCACGAAATGAATGTGTAATATCCGAAGCATTTGGAATAAATTTGGTTATGTAAGTAATCATACCTAATATATTTTGCAACTGTTTTTTGCTGGTAGGCTCTTTCATATTAATTATGGCTCTTATTTTTTCAGGGTCTGGCTTTAACCCTTCACATGACAGAATGTGGCCCACATATTTGACTTCTTTTACCCCAAATTGACACTTTTCCTTGTTAAATACAACACCAGCTTTTTGTGCCGTTTCTAATACATGTTTTAATCTTTGATTATGTTGTTCTAATGACTCTCCCCATACAATAATTTCATCGATGTATATCTCTGCACCCTCTACTTGTTCGAATATGTCTGAAAAGCATTTACTAAAGACTTCCGGGGCCGAACACAGTCCAAATGGTAATCTTTGATAGCAATATCTTCCTAAATTGCCTGCATTGAACGTTGTAAGCAATTGGCTTTCTGGTGATAAACAAATCTGATAAAAACCTTTACTGGCATCTAAAACGGAGAACCATTTCGCATTAGGCATCTTACTTACAATTTCTTCAAATGTTGGAATTTTATGTCTCTCTCGCACAATAGCTTTATTTAAACTTTGGGGATCTAAGCACACACGTACCTTATTATTATCCTTGCTTACTATGACCATGGAACTCACCCATTCTGTTGGTTCACTTACTTTACGTACCACACCTAATTTCTCTAACCGATCTAATTCATTCTTCACTTTGTCCTGGAGAGCAAATGGGATTTTTCTGGGTCGTTCTGCAACTGGAAGGTGATTTTCAAGTAATTTTATATTGTATGTATGATCTAGTTTACCCAGTCCTGAAAATAAACAGTCATATTGTTTCACAATCCCTTCCGTGTCACTTAGTGACCTCACATTGCTGTCATTTATAGATCCCACATTATTGATCAATCCCAACTTTATTGCCATATCCAACCCAAGTATACATGAAGTTTTAAATTTCACTACATGAAAATTGCATGAAACAGATTTATTATCAAGATGTAATTTACAAGTACAAATGCCTAGACAGGCTATCTCAGACCCATCAAAGTTTTTTAGTTTCGTATTAGTGTCATGAATTCTTAAATTCAGTTTTTGTACAATATCATGTGTTAAAATATTAGTTTGTGACCCTGTATCTACTTTGAACTTAACATCTACCAAATTTAGATTACAATTGACATACCAGTCTTTTCCAATAGAGTTTACACTGACAGAACCAATAAACAGATCATCATCCTCTTCTTCCGTTCGACTCACTTCACATTGCTGCACTCTAAACTTTTGTTTGCCCTGAACTGTAGCATTCTGCTGACCAGATTTACACATCTTGGCAATATGATTGTAGCGAGAGCAGCGTACACATTTCTTCATATATGCTGGACATGATCCTCTTTGGTGGCTTGTCCCACATCGTCCACAGGTGAACTGCTGCGCATCGGATCGTGTTTCCGTCTTCTTAATAGCATTACATTCAGTTTCTGTGTTGCTCTGCATATCTTTCAGTCGAGCTGTAGCAGCTTCGCTTGCTTTGCAAAGTAGAATACAGGCTTCTAAAGACAAATTTGGCGTTCTTATAAGCTTCTCCTGCAAGTGAACATCTGAAAGACCCATGATAATTTGGTCTCTTATCAGACTGTCACGCAATGTGTCGAATGCACAGTCATTACTTAAAGTTTTCAAGTCTGTGATGAATTCGTCGTAAGACTCAGTGTTTTTTTTCTTTCGCGAGAAGAATATGTATCTGTTATATGTCTCATTTATGGGTGGAGTGCAATGTTCCTCCAATTTCTTTAGTATTGCGTCATACTCCAATTTATCTTTTTCTTCGAACGTATTAAATATTTTTAAAGCTTCTTCTCCTGCACAGTGCAATAATAAGGCTTTTCTTTGTTCCTTCGACAGTCGTTGTTCAGCTCCACTTGCCGTGTAGTACATGTGAAACTTTTGCTTCCACAAAAGAAAGCTTTCTCGTAGGTTATTTGCTTGAAAATTAATCGGCGGTGGTGGTTTAAGCAGGTCCATTTTCTCAGCGCCATGTAATAATAGTCCGATATGTTATATTATTATTTATTAAATATCCACAAAGGTTTCCACTAAGGTATAAGTAATTATCTAGAACAGTTTTCAGTTTAAGTGATGGCTTGGTCGGTGGCCATTTTTTATCTGTCTGAGCTGTGCACACCGCAGTGTTGCCAGCTACTCCGTGACAACCTACATCATTATCCATAAAATAAGGCTATTGACAACCACGGTTTGACATCTAAATACTATGACTACCATAATACACATCAAGAAACTTACAATAGGTCATGTTCCGGATTGACATAGAAACCCCTTTTCTTGTAGATAGGTACCAAGTTCAAAATAAGTCTTCACTCTGAACAAGACTACTTCTAAGTAAACCTACTACCCTTCAAGTTCCTGCTTAATTTGGGTCTTAAGTACGGCTCTGTTTGCACTAACGACTCCTTAAACTTAAGGTCTTACTTTGCAGAACAACACAGGCTAATAAAATGCCAGTAAACTCGCAGAATTCCTTAGGTCCACGGCAGACGACTGACTGACCAAGTGGAAGTCGGTAGCTCACAGTGTCTGTGTTATACCGTCGATGATCTTCAGAACATGTGAGTCACCCAATACCGATCTTTTTTTTCTGTATCTGTCGAAGTAAAAGCTATTATGCAGCTGGGGGGTAGAAGCTTGTAATATAGACCTCGGATTCAAGGTACACTGTACCCAAGACACTTATACGCTTTGCAGCTAGTGTATTGCATTCGCACAGCAAATGCTTTTTCGTCTCGCTGTCCTCTCCACTGGCTTTACAGATGCCGGTCTCTGATAGTCACATCCTATGGTAGGAGAGGAGACGCCTGTGTCCGGTGATCGCTTTTACGATAAGTCGGACAGTTTCCTCGTCAACTTAAGCCACGGTTTATGCCCATAAACCTCCAATTATTATAGGAGAGAACTGCTACAATAGTAGACGACTAATTGCTCATGATAAACAAAAATGTCGATCCGACAGTCTATCGTCTGCGTCATCCCTTACTCCAGTCCCTATGTCGGCACGAAACTAATCATGTGTATTGTTAGAAGTTCCATGTGTAACTTTCTAACTGGAGAGTTGTTTTGGAACTAGCTGCGGCACTAAAAACATGCAAACGGTCTAGGGCTTAAATCCCGCAGACAGATTGCAGTAAGTACCACTGCTGGCGGATTCAACTTCATAACTTTTTGATTTAAGCGCATCTTTGCTTCATAGGGTTCGAGTACTTAGTACCATTTATTATCAAAATATTTCTATAAGCGTCTTACTAAATGTATGTAAATGTAAAGTTTAAATTACAGTTAAATGCTACCAAAATGACAATCTCAATTTCTCGCTGTGAAAATGAATATAAAAGTGGAGAGAAACTATGCGGAGAAAAGCTTTTGAAATATCTAATTACTTCAAATGAAAGTGATGTCGAAGGAAGTTCGTCCAAGTAATTACGTCTCGACACCGCAAAGTTACAAACTAATTATACTGTCTACCTACAGGAAGTAAAACTTATCTCGGAATTTTTTTATCTACTTTATTAATTTATTTCTTTTGAAAGCATACCATGGTTGCACTGTGCGGACCAATCGCGAAGCTTGTCCTGCGCACTGTGCTGTGATTGGATCGTTACGTTACGCTGCGCCGATACTACGCTAGTTGCGAACTTGCATTTTGTATATAGCTACCGGGAAGGGATCTTTGTAAATAAATACACTTCACTTCAACTAGTAATCTTCAGTTTTCCTTTGTCTACAACCACTATGCTACCATTTCCTAAAGGCTCATAAATACATTGCGACTTTTGCAGCGATGCAGTCGCGCGGTTATTCCATCGCATGCCGAATGCGCGATGCATCGATGCAAAACATACTTACCCTGTGTAAAGTAAAGGCATAACGAGCGAAGGTAGACTGCATCGCGTTAGCGTCTCTTTTGCATCGCTTCATTAAGTCGCCGTGTGTGAGAGCTTGAGTTGGAAAAATCCGAACGAAGAGAGAAATGTGACATTTTATGTCAATACATTAAGATATGTTTGCGGATACATTCTGCGTGTATCGGTGTATCCGACCGTCCCCACCAATATTTCCGTCAGGCTGTAAGTGACCTCAGTTACTATGGCTAGTAAAATAAATACTGTTCACGTGAAGACAAACTTCACCGACCGCAATGTGCGATTTTATCTAAGTACCTACTTACTTAATTTATGATATAAAGTAACAACCGTTCCAACAAAAACCATTAAAGATAATGCCGACTCTACCATTTAATGTCAAATATGGCGTAGCGCAGCAATAAAATTGATTTTTTTTTAATCTACATAGGTACGTCATTCTTGTTATTTATTATTAAAAATTTTTGTCTGTTTAATTAATCCCTACTAGCTTAACTAAGTCTATTCCATCCTAATTCTTGAATACTTTTCAGAATTCTTCTAAAAATATTTTTATTATTTATACATCAAAAAAAATTAACCAAATCTTAACTTAAATGTAGGTACCGACAAATTAATCGACACAACAAGTTGAAAACCAGTTCCATGACGTCACACACAGTTTAAAAACGTTTAACGCTCAATAGGAAAAAAGGTTTAAAAGTAAGGTAAGTTGTCGCTGGCAACACAGAGGTTCAAAGCGATCAAGCTCATACGGCCTTCACTTTATCCATTCAAATAGTAACCATACACCTTCTATCCGGATTCAACCTTCGATTTAAAGTACAATCGACCACACAGCCATACACGCCGTCACTAACGCAGTAAGTAATAGTAATAGTAATAGCATTGCAATGAGGTCGACCGTACTAGGAAGTTCAAAATACGACACTAGAATAGCCTTGTAGGTTATCTCAATCGGTATTTAATATCCTAGTGCGTTAGTAGCTTAATTTGTAATTTAGATATCCGAGAATTACGAGTATCGTCATTATACAAGTGAAGCAAACACCAAGTAGTGACGTCAAAATCATTGACAGCTTTGAATATAATTCTTAGGTATAAGTAGGTTTGTGTTGGTTCCAACTTTCAAGCTGAAACTTAGTTTATAGTGTGTTAAACTTATTTTAAGTGTAACTTAGAATGTTCTCAGACAATATTCCCCAATGCCATTTTTGGGTAAACGTGTAAAACCAATCAATCAATCTGCCTCACAACCTGCTCGAACCATACTTGACAACTTTCTAGGTACAGAAATGCAGTTTCAGAAGTGATTTTTACATTTAAAACGATTTTTGTATGGTAATGTAGGGTAATAGATGCTTCTTTTCAACTTTATCCAAGTGCAGTCAGTGGTAACAGTTTCTATATAAGAATTGCTCAGAAAGGTCTTATTCAACAGGTCTGCGTTGATTAAACCCTCTGTATAAATACAGGTTAAAGTATGATTCACTTATTATGTAGAGTTATTGTTAAAGTGAGCAGACCAGATGAAAAGCACCATCATCATCGGAAAAGATGACTAAGTATATATTTTTCATTATATAATGGAACAATTTTTGTCTTACTAAAACTTTCTACAATAGCATATTAGCTTCTAATATGTCATAGCATATGACTCACGTGTATTTAATTTAAACGTTGTCATATTTCTACTTTCTTTGGCTACATACATACAACCTCTTAAAATTCCAATGATGACATTATCATTGTTCTGACGACGATATTGTCAGATTTGTCAGAGTTGAACTCTCTGCTACTCAATTAAACTAATTAACTATCACTATATAAGACTATAGTAATATATAAAGACTATAGGAATATATTCCTCTGCAGTGAGAATTACAATATAATTAACTTTTTGTTAGTACTCACCTAAAATGACATGCAGAATCACGACTATATTAGAATCACTGATTCGTCGGCCACAAAGCTTCAAGCTCACTATTTTAGGCACTATTGATAAAAGATGTGATTAGTACACTCTATAGTCCACTCAAACTCTTAGCACGTGTAATTCACTTCATCCTGGCACTTTCACTCGATGGAAAGCAGTTCTGTTTCGATTTTTTTACATTCTAAACCGTTAAAACCGCTCCGTAACGCGCCAACGCTCGCGTCACACTGGCTGCGTGTGCGCAGCTCGCGCAAGAACCTCCTTTCCCCCACTTAGCACCATTAACTGGTGTTTCATTCGATTTAACTTCATAAACTCTTATAATCAGTCGCATAGAGCTGATTTCGCAACGAGTATTCGTGTCTGTAGCTGCAATAAATTCTGTATGAACGGTAATATTAAGGTTTTGATTCACCATCTTGTTGTTGACGCTTGTAAAGTCAGATTCTTTAAGATTGACACACCTTAAGGTTTTCTTAAAGACAAAATGGCCGGTGTAACCTGACGATAAGATCATCATTATCAGTGGATACTGTGACCAGACAGATGTTTGTTACAGCAGCGATCTTAAAGGTAGGTCTGAGGAAGAGCATTAGAGATTTCAACTTGACTGAACAGACCTAATCTCTTAGGTCAAATGACTATGATTAGGATTGGTATGTATCAAGATTTCCTTTTCCACATTATATTCCTCTCTGAGATAATTCAAATATCAGATGCCCTAACACTATAGGAATCCTAACTTAGGATTAAAGTATCTATAACACCATAGTAATAAGCTAAAAACTTTTTGGTAGGGGTTTTAAAAGTTTTATTTATTTTTATATAAAAAAACGGGCGTCATAATTATTATGTTTAAATAAAGTTTGTTTCCTCGTCTACATCTTCGTCAGTCTTACAGTCCAATTACGTAAGCATTTCCGGAGGTGCCATTTCTTTGGACTTAAAAAGTGGGTGTTTATCTAAGAGATCGCCTCAATAACTATTTATCTTATTTTACTGTCATTGAAGAAGGCATAGGATTTGGAGAAGTCATATTTAGATCATGATACCTTTACCTCTACCCTTTTGCATCTACTCTTAGCTTACCTGCCGTATCTACTCTCCTTAATCTCGACTTATAGTCGCATTAAATACACATACATATTAAACACAAACGTTACACGTGAATAGTTTTATTCTTGAATCCAAAAATTAAGCCACTCCCATATGGATCAGTAATAAAAGCATTCTATGGGTGTCAAAATCGTGTCAAATGTATCAAAAAATTGTGACTCACTCACACATTCTAATTTTCAAACTCCATATAAATTTGTATTAGCAAATTAACCTAGGGAAACCTATTATTAGCTTAAGTCTAATTAAGATCTATATAGTAATTTGTGATGTATTTACAAGCTGTTGGTTACCTGAATAAAATAAAATAAAAATAATAAAAAATTAGCAACCTCCTCCCGCTACTCCGCTTCTTTTGTCCGCACCCCCCTGTAAGTGGCACCATTGGTTTCCATACTAAATATGCAAGATTCAGTCTCCATAGCGCGTTCCCGCGCCACGAAAGAGATTTAAACCTTCTTGTTTTTATTCCCTATCTCCGTAGTTTGTATTAATTAGGATAGGCTGACTAAAACAAAGTAAATTATAAACGTAAAACAATTAAATGCAAAGCAACAAACAGCCGACAGTAGCCAGAATGAGTCAAAGTAATGCCATCAAAATTGCTATCAAGTTTAATTTTGCCGGGCAGCCTGTCAACAAACTGAGAATCTGTTCGCAACATCAAACAGAACCTCCGTTTATCTGTCTGAATATTCGGACACACTTAATTGACCGAGCGAGCGAAGCGAGCGAAGCGTCTACGTTTCGAGACTGGCCAAAAATGCTCTTGTCCGGCTGTCTGTCTGTAATTCTCTACAGGTCGCATTTTTCAACCGATTTTGACGAAAATTTGGCATATGTATAAATTAATTAAACCTACAAAATGAGTAGAATAAAATTTTGAAAAACATTTTTTTTAGAGTACCTACCATACTCGCAAAGTGGGAGTGAACTTTTTTTTTCTTGTGAATCCCATAGTGTGGGATATCGTTGGATAGGTCTTTCAAAAATATTGCTGGTGTGTGAATACCATTTTTTCGATTTAGGGATCCGTTGGCGAAATATTAAGCTTTAAAGCGGTAATTTTTGTTAGAGTCACGTGTCCCCCCCCCCTGCCAGCTAAACGGTTGCTTCTGGAAATGTGAAAAAATTCATGGCAGTAGCATATATAACGTAGTTACAAGGAAAACTATTACGGCTAAGTAGGTTCTATTAGTTTTTGAGTAATAGTGGATCGACTTAAGAAAGTTGAAAAAATAAATTATGTTCATAGAACTGCATACGTAAAATGGAAAAATATTTTTTTCCGCGTGATATCCATGGTGTGGGGTATCGTTGGATGGGTCTTTCAAAAATATCGCGGGTGTGTGATAAACATTTTTCGATTCAGGGATCCGTTTGCGAAATATTAAGCTTTAAAGTGCTAATTTTTGTCACTTTAGTAGGTACTTTTTCTGTTTCCAAAGTTGACTTTTGTTGGTTTCTTTTAGGTTTGGTTTATAAGGGCTGGCGAGGTCTACTGTTCTCACGGAACTACTAGTTTAAATTTTGTCCGTCGGATTACGGGATTCTGTTGACGACATGGATCACTACAGCAATAAAATACAATAGATCTCAATAACTAAAGTAGGCAGGTTCAGAGAAGTGAAGACATACAGAAGAAAATAATCATCTCAACAGTTAAAATAATAATGTTTGGACAAATTTACACACGGCTGTCCCAAACTCAGCTGAAGCTTGTAAATGGGTATTCAACAACGGATAAACATACATACACTTTTAAAATAAATACCTAAATACATACAAACACCTAGAATCCGAAAACCAACACATATGCTTAACACACAAAGGTTAGCCCCGGGTGGAAATCGAAACCACCACCTCTGGCGCATTATAGGCAGGGTCACTACCAACTACGCCAACAGCAGGCCAGTCACAGTTCAGAAGAATTATAAGTTTTGCTAATTTTATTAGAATTAACAAACCCTAGAACAATGTTACACTGAAGAAGGTAACCTACTGTTCATATAGTAAGGCTAGATGCCTCTGACAGACTGTCGGACAAACGTAGTTAGCTCAGTAATAGGGCTATATGAGGACCCTTTGGATAAGGTGTCCTAAAAACTAGTATATACGTATAATAGGTACACCTACGTTTATACACTTTGTTTTATCAATCTAAAAATAAAATAGGTGCTGAGGAGAATATTTTCATAATTAGTGAATGTGATCAATGAAACGATTGATCAATTTCAGAAATGCGTCTTCCTTTTTCTTAAATATTTAGTTGAGTTAGCAATATTGACAATCCATTTATTGTCAGAGAAGAAATTGATTTTCAAATCTGAATTTAATATTACGTTTATTATATTTCTTAATTATTATTATTATTGGTCAGCAATTTTCTACAAGTACGTCGGTTTCAGTGCAGCAGTTTTTGAAAAGCTTCCGTAAACGCAGTCGAATTCTGTAAAAGTCCGAGTGCAACTGATATCGCATTCACTCTGAATGCGATATCAGTCGGTATACGATGTCACCGTTTTCTGGTCGAGATCTTGATCTGAGTGTAAAAATGTAAAATGTTTATTTTACTTTCCTTTCTTAGACATAAAATATGGTTCAGGTTGAGTTGAGAACTGGTTGAATAACTGTTCTGAATGTCAATTTTTATAGTTAAACATCGCATCTTCATGGAAACAATTAGAAAATTACTAGGTATTTTTTAAATAATATCTCTTTACTCATCAATAATAATAAAAATTACATAATTTTAACCGGGGTAAGCTTTTTCAGAATAATCAGGGACGAAGCTTCGATATCAATAAAAAGTTTTATGTATATCTTTACAAAGTGAGATCAATTATCGTTTGCTCTCTCTCTCTCTCTTTCAGCCGGGTATGGCCGGGTTGTATTGTATTCATACGAACAATGGGACGTCATCGTGTCAATTTAGTAGACCTATATCAAATTCAGCGGAAGCCTCTCAGCGGTGAACGGTGATTGATATGTTATCGTATGAAAGTTATTTTTCTATACAAGTATTTCAGTATTTTTATTTCAGTTTTTATTAACAGTTTTTTTACGAGTATTTGTTTAGAGTACCTATTAGGATTTCGAATCACGCTTTGAATTTCAAGTACATATCTAAAGGCATTTTAAAAAACTTTAAACTTTCGAATTTTATTCGTAAATAATCTTTAGACTTTAGAGATTGTACTTTATTTTTGTAGTAAAAATTATGACGATCCCTTTTACAAAAATAATGACATGTATGAATGGATTTAACTAAGTAAAAGCGAAATGAACCTAATATACTTACTTAAAAATTCATTCGCAAACAGAAGGTTGTTAAAATCCTGGTAGCCAAATAGTTTCAATGGCTGCCTTTCATTTTAGGTAGGTTGGCACTTCAATAAAGAATCCTTCAAGTCAGAAATTAAATTACTAAAATAATTATCTATCCTAACGAATCCTGCTGAAACTTGACGAAATTTATTTTTGGATAAACCGGGAAAATATAATTATTTTGTTTCTTCGCGTCGCTTCTACAGACATTATGGTACAGCCAATAATAATTATGAGGGTAAAGAAAAATATTGTGAAGAAACCTGCATACGCTGAAGAAGAAATTCTTAGACGCTGTGAAGTCAACCAACCCGCACTTGGCTAGCGTGGTGGACTAAAGGCCGGGTCAAACCGAATGTGTATGCAGTGCAGCGCAGAGCGTTGCAGCGCAGCGCAGAGCGTTGCAGCGCAGCGCAGAGCGTTGCAGCGCAGCGCAGAGCGTTGCAGCGCAGCGTGTTGCGTAGCACGTCACTCCGGCCAGTTGTCGCGACGTGCTGGGCCGCAACGCAATCGCCGCACGCGGTGTGACGTCAACTAGTCAGGACCAATCACGGTGAGGCGCGGGCGCGACGTTGCCAAACCGCGTGCGCGACTTTGCCAGACCGCGCGCGCGACGTTGCCAGACCGCGCGCGCTCGGGTTGTCTCTGCGTGGCTTGACGCATCACGCGCGTAGCTGCGCAGCGCTGTGCAGCATCGTGCGTTAGTGTGTCCTCTCCCATAATATTCCATACATTTACAACGTCATAAGCCGTGCTGCGCTGTGCTGTGCTGCCCCGTGCTACATTCGGTTTGACCTGGCCTATAACTCTAACGCTCTCGTTGCGACGATTGCCAACAGTGGGCATGATTTGATTTGAAACCCAGGCGGTGCCATAAAAACTAATAAAACTTTAACGTACGTGTAACCGCAATGATTACGTTACGTTTCTCGGTTTCATTAGAGATCGATTCACAGTTGAAACTTTCCAATAAAGTTCAATTTTAGCGGCCATTGTACAAGTTACTAAAACGGAACAGCGATTTGCGCCTCGGGCGACACAAAGTTTGGGCCTATTTTAATGAACTGTCGCTTTTATTACCTTTGCCACTTTACTGGGAATTCTGTGAGTAATTATTTTGATTCACAGACAGATTAATTAAAGGTGGTCATCAAAGACGACGGATAATAAACCAAAATACTTTGAATAGCTTTGTTGTCAGAGAGTTTCAATGTACATACCTAGGTTTGTATCCATGGAGAGAGGAGAGACGAACAAAAGAGAGATCCGGTCTGCTTCATTGGGAATTCGGATCTTGAGAACTGAGACGGATTTCAGTGAGAGTTCGTAGTTCCTTCGGCGGGATAAGGATTCTTATTCGTAACCGGAATAAAATTTAGGAGGAAAGGAAATACACGTAACGGACCGAGTGGACATTCCGTTTCCGTTCACCGTGACCAAGTGGGCCTGAGGGGTTCCATCATTGTTGTATTAACAGTATTTTTAATCATTTTTATAGAGATTTAAATTTTAAAATTTTACTTATTACTTACTCAGTTGGGAAAACGGCCTAAAAGTCTTAGGGCCTCTTTCACCACAAACTTGCTGATATGGTTACAGATGTAATCTGACAGATATACTAATCTTTCAGATAAATACTCTGATAAATAACAGCCACTTGATCTTGCTGTTAGTTTACAAGGCTGTTTATCTGAGAGATAAAGCAATCAGATACCCGTGAAAGATAAATAGGCTATGTCAGATAATCTGCAGATAAGGTATCTGGGACTTTATCAGCAAGTGGTGAAAGAGAAACTTGTGAGAATAGTCTGATAATCGACCCCCGAAGCGCGGAAAATATCACAAACGAATCCGAGGGCGCGTCGGTAAGACCAAATATTTACCAAACTAATATTTACCATCACGGAAAAATGTTTCCTATTCCTAAACATTCTCGTATTCATCTGACGTTTTCCAGAGAGGTTTGACATGTTGTTTCCCTGATGGAAATTGGATAGGTGACTTTGCATATTTGTCAGCTATTACGAAAATAGATTTTCGCGGCCGAAGCCTACACGGCGGGTATCAACGGTCCATCGATAAAATTCAATTGAAAAATAAATGTAAGGAACCTGAGTGACATCTAAAAGTTGTTGAAATTGTTTATTGACGAATAGCTGATGCCCGTGACTACGTCCGCGTTATAAAGTATCCTATCTTACAGCTATCACTGTACCAAGTTTTATCAAAAACCCTTGCCGATTAAACAGTAGTGTGATAGGATTGCGAACGGAGACATACTGCAAATATACAGATGATAGAATTCTTAATAGAATATTATTCTTCGAAGCTTTCGATAAAGGTTGAATTATAAAAGAAAAACTTTGACTTCTTACTAAGTTACTGTTTTTGTCTTGAGTGATTAAATACGATCCGACGAGATCCGACGGAGAACCTTAGGTGACCTTATTACCGACATAGCCGAAAGGATTAGCAAACTGAAGTGGCAATGGGTAGGTCACATCTGCCGCAGAACCGACGGCCGTTGGGGCAGACAAGTTCTGGAGTTAAGTGGAGACCGCGGACCGGTACACGCAGTGTGGGACGTCCCTCCGCCAGGTGGACCGACGACCTAAATAAGGTGGCCGGAAGCGGCTGGATGCGGAGAGCGGAGGACCGGGTGGGGTGGCGTTCGTTGGGGAAGGCCTATGTCCAGCAGTGTACGGTAAAACGCTGAAATGATGATTAAAATACAGAATAATGCACACGAAGGCATTTTAATGCAATCTAGTCTGAGTAACCCTACTCCATTGTATTAGTTTTGTAAGAAATAATTACATGTGTTCCTTCCTACCTTCGTCGGCTTAATCTTAGATTTAAGTTTCATAAACGAAACTGATAGATAGATACGATCTGCGTACGGCAGCTGGCAGTAACTGGTTGTAGAGAACCGTAGTCGGGTTCGGTAGCGCGTGGGAGGCCTATGTCCAGCAGTGGACTATGATGATTAAATGTAACTGACGATAGCAATGAGTTATAAAGTTTGAGACTAACCGCGGTTAGCTGAACCGTGGGCCGCGTGGGACGACACCCACTCCATTCGTACCTATACCACCAACGCGACATGTTTTTTCAGGAAAACTTCAAATTCCCCGTTCTAAAAATAGAAAAAAACATTTTGCATGAATAAGATAAAACAAGACAAACGGTGCTTAGAATTGAAAAAGATGTCCCTTGCGAGCGAGGCTTGCGTGCAACTTCTTGATGCTCAAAGTAGTTGGTAAACCCTTGGGATTGTTAAGGTTGAAACTGTTTCGAGAATTTTTGCTATTCCAAGTCAACAGGCAGTTAATATTTGATTGAATGAATGTGACTCAAAATAGGTACCTATAGTCCCCGTAGAGTTTATTGGAGGCTGTGTGAAGTTGGTTGATTTCTGCGCAATGACTAATTTTAGATCTCAAAGGGGAGGGTGCGGGGATTCACTAAGAGACGCTCATTCAATTTCAAGAAATAGTTTATTGATTCGATCAACCGAATCAAATTTTCAACATTATAAAGGTAAAAGTTTGTTAGGATGTTTGTAGCTTTCTTCTTAGCTTGTTTAAAAGAGAAGCCAGTATCCATATTTTATATCCATATTCTTTCTGTTAAGTAGCTAAACGGTCAGTTAAGTGCAGAACATTTCTTAAAGTAACAGACTTATTAACTTTTGTTTTCAAGTAGGTAAATAAACGCGCTTTCTTTATTGAACATCTCTGCTTTTGGCAGAAAGACATCAAGACCATAATGGAACCTTAGCGTTAATATTCGTTCCAGAAGTGAGATGTAACTGTAATCATCACAAGCCAGTTAACGCCCACTGCTGGACTTAGGACCTAACATGTCATAAACTTCTACAGAAATGCGGAGGTAGAGATTTCTTTGCAATGCCGCCGTGACAATAAATCCAACAAATACAATTAGCAATAGACTTCGATTTCTGTATTGTGTATTGTGTATTACAATTTGTGTATTATGAGTATACTAGCTGTTGTCCGCGGCTTCGTCTTAACGTGGGATAACTTTTTTCCGCGGGAACAGTTTATCGCGGTAAAAGTAACTTTTCAGGGTTCAATGTATGTACACACCAGATTTGATTAATATCCGTTCGGCCGTTTAGGTGTCAAAAGGTAACAAACATACAGACAGGCAGACAAGCAGACAGGCAGATAAGCAGATTCAAATTCAAATTCAAAAGTATTTTATTGCATGTAAGTACACTAGGTACATTTATACAACGTCAATTTTTTTATCTACCACCGCCTCCAAGGTGTTATATAGAGCTGGGAAGAAGAAGCGGCGCAACAAACTTCCGCAACACATCTTTTAAAATCAAGTTTGTACATAACATTATTTTGTAAAGATTGTGCGAGGCTGAAGTAACATTAACACCAGGCATCTTTGTCATTTAGATAATCGACTGTTTTATAATAAGCTTTCTTACAAAGTTGTTGTTTAATGTGAGTCTTAAATTTTCTGTCATTCATATTTAAGATTTCTTCTGGTAGTTTGTTGTAGAAGCGTATACATTGCCCCGTGAATGATTTACTGACCTTACTAAGCCTTAACTGTGGTGGTACAAGTTTGTTTTTGTTTCTTGTAACATAAGCTGTGTTCATATCACAGTGCCTCAAAAAGAGAGATATATTTTTGCGGACATACAAAATATTCTCAAAAATGTATTGACTGGCAACGGTTAATATATTAATTTCTTTAAACTTTTCTCTTAATGATTCTCTACAACGTAGATTATAGATCGCCCTAACAGCTCTCTTTTGCAAAATAAAGATGGTTTCTATATCTGCCGCTTGACCCCACAGTAGGATGCCGTATGACATGATGCTGTGGAAGTAGCTGAAATAGACTAATCTCGCAGTAGCAATATCTGTTAATTGTCTAATTTTCCTAACGGCGTAGGCGGCCGAGCTTAGTCTGCCAGCTAGTGAAGCTATGTGGGGCCCCCATTGAAGAGATGAGTCTATAGTTATACCTAGGAACACCGTGCTTTTGATAAATTCTAATCTTTCTGTACCTAAAGTTACATTATTAACTACATGTCTTACATTTGGTAGGCAAAATTTAATACATTTAGTTTTTGTTGTATTTAATGCTAGATTATTAATGCTGAACCAGTTAAGTACTTGTGTGAGAGTATTGTTTACCTCAGGAAGATCACAAGCTCTTCTGCTAATTTTAAAAATCAGAGAAGTGTCATCGGCAAATAATACTATGTTGGACATGTTTTGTATTAAAAATGGCAAGTCATTTATATATACAAGAAAAAGAAAAGGACCCAGAACTGAGCCCTGGGGCACCCCCATTTTCACAACTGAACCAGATGATTTAACTCCATTTATATCAACTTTTTGTACTCTATTTTCAAGGTAAGATTTAAGTAATTCGAATGCTCTGTCTTTCACGCCATAATGTTTTAATTTGAGTAGCAAGGTTTCGTGATTAACGCAATCAAATGCTTTGGAGAGATCGCAGAAGATGCCTATTGCATCATGTGAAGCTTCCCAAGCATCAAAAATATGCTTAACAAGCATGACTCCTGCGTCGGTGGTTGATCGTCCCTTAGTAAATCCGAACTGACGATCGTGAAGAAGTTGTTTGAGATTGAAATGACAAAGCAGTTGATTCAGTATGATCTTTTCGAAAATCTTGCTAAGCACGGGGAGAACTGACACTGGTCTAAAATTACTGGGATCTAGTTTGTCACCAGATTTAAACAGTGGTATGATTTTACTTTGCTTCATTAGGTCAGGGAAAATACCTTGATTAATACTCATGTTAAATATAAAAGCTAAGTAAGGCGCAATAATCGTTATGACTGAGTTAACTACTTTAACAGACATTCCCCATAGATCTTCAGAAGATTTTAGTTTTAATGATTTAAAAGCCTTAATAATATCTAGAGAGTTTATGTGACTAAAATTAAAAACTGTTTCACATATTGTAACGTTATTTACAAGCAAATTTTCGGCAAGAATAGGCGATGAATGCAGAGCTTCGGTGGTTTTAATAGGGATGTTAGTGAAAAAAGTTTCAAAGGACTCAGCTACTTCTGTTTTAGAATTAATTATTTTACCATTATTTCTGATTGCATATTCATTTTCACGTGGTTTAGTTTTGGCAGTTTCATTATTTATGATTTTCCATACTGCTTTAACTTTATTATCCGAATTTTTAATTTTATTACTTAAATAATATGACTTGGCTATTTTACAAACTTTCCTAAAAATTTTAGAGTAATTTTTGACATATTCATGGAATCTGTCGTCAACTCTGTAAGACTTTTCGTTGTACAAATCAAATAACTTGGTCCTGCTTTTCCGAATACCAGTGGTTGCCCAGTCACTAAATTTAAACTTGTTTTTAATATTAATTTTCCTAGTTTTAAAAATATTACCGAATTCCTGAGACAGTGTCGTGAAGAAATCGACATAGAAATCATTGATTTCCACCTGATCAGTAACAGGAATCGGCAATTTACTTGAAAGAGCATCTTTATATCTCTCCATTCGACTGACAGTGTTGGGCCTAGTAAGGATTTCAGTTTTTGTATGTTTTATATTACCTGGAAAGGTAACACTTTGCCCACAGTGGTCTGATGTTAGGCAATTTATAATTGTCTTTTCTATAAAATCACAATTGCAAAAGAAATTATCTAGGCAAGTAGCTGTGGTACTTGTGATCCTAGTTGGTTCAAGAAAAATATTCTTTAAATTAAAGGAATTAAATAAGCCAATTAATCGAGTTGAAAACCTGGAGTTAGTTTCTAGTAGATCTACATTAAAGTCTCCACAAATTATTATATGTTTTCTACTTTTAAGAAGTATTTTCATAACATCTTCCATTACTGACTCAAAAGTAGGAAATTTAGAGTCATATGGGGGTCTGTATACGCATACCACAATATGTTTCTCCATCTCAACACAAGACAATTCAATGTGCCATTCAACTGAAAGTCCCACAATGTCTTTGCGTTCCTTGGCCTTGATACCATTTCTCATGAGTATGAGGGACCCTCCACGTGCTGCGTACTTTCGGTTGAATGAACAGACAGAGTTACATTCTCATTTATATTGTATAGATAACCAAAAGCGATGTGAGTGACCAGGAACTAAAAACGACTTGATAAAAAATATTTATTAAAATGTAACATCGAACTCGTCTGCATCAAAAGCGGTCAATTCTGCGATAGAAGAGGCCTGTCCACTGCCATTTCACCTTGCTAAGCGACCTTAGTTCTTCATCGGATCCTTCCAAGTTAGAATATACTATACAGTTATGTAATTCGGTTTCGACAACGATGAGCCTATATGGTTAGTACGGAGGGAAACAATAGGGGTATCTGTAATAAATTCTGACCTCCCTCCGAAACCGAACCCGTAATAATGATTAGGATCTTGATTAGAGATACGATATTCACCTCAATAACGTAACCTGACAAATTCAGTATTTCTGTGAAAAACATTATACGGAGTGTTACAGGTTTAGGATGGAGTAGAATTATTAGTAGGTACCTGCTAATCGCATACGTACGCAACACAATCTTTTGCATTTGATTTTTGTTTTCGCTACGCCGTCTGTCTGTCGGATGTTCAAAGGGCTGTATCCTCCTGAGTACATCTGTCCTTTACATAGGACGTAAGAAATAAAAAAATCTATGTCCTTCGTTTTATGTGGGAACACCAAAGAAGTTTTACCAGTGCCATCTATTGGCTTCTTAGGGTATGTTAAAAAATAAATGTCAAGTATATTCTGTCAATTTTTTATTCAAAATGGCGTCGGTAGGCAACCATAAGAGCTTGCGTCCGCGCAATGGTAAGTTAATCTTTATTGATCCTAAAAATTATTTAGTAATTATATTCTTTTTTTGTGCTAAACAACGAATTAGTATTGCAAACTAATGATCTGAGGTATTATTTTTACAAAATAATAAATAATGGGCTTGTGGCCTTGATATCTTTTTCTATGTCCTATGCAAAGTACAACAGTATGCAATTAATATTTTCCAATACTGTCTTCCCGTGTACTATGTAAAGTACATTGAGGTTTCATAAATGTTTAATGTTTATTTTAGCGACTTTAACAGACAGCGCCATCACAGAAGATTGAACGACTCAGAATTCGACTAATCTGGAGATGATTCAGATGAAGATCTGGAATTTGTTTCGCCAGAATTCAGGAAAAGAGCCGGTGACCATCGCATAGTGAATCCAGTAGCTCGGACGAGGAATAGGATGTTTTTTACTCCAGCGGCTTCTCCAGCACCGTCACACAACTCAGATTTATCATCTTCAACTATGTCGTATCAACCACGAGCAAGAGGACGCGCAAGAGGTACATCTAGCGGGCAGCGGTCGTGGTTGCCGTGGCCGAGGTGAAGGCTCGCAATCGTTAACCACTCGACAGATAGCTATTAGAAAACGACAAAATAACTCTGACTTCCAAGACTGATACCCTGGACCTGGAAACTGAAATAAATAATGTAGTCCATCCATCGTACATCCAGAAAAATGTGTAGATACTGAGGAATGGGAGTGGTGCCAATTCTATGACCAATATTCTTACCAATATGGTAAACTGCAATAATAGGACACGTTTTGGAGACCGGAAAATCTAGGTGCCAAACTTTAAAAGAGCTTTTTAAGGCTTATTAGGTCTATATTGGTATAAATATGATCATGTCCAGAGGAGCCCAGACGTCAAAAAGTATAACGAAAATATGAGTGGCGTAGATTATGCTGATCGGATGCTTACATCGGGTCCAAAAAAATGCACAATTCGCGTGATCTCTCATCTTTTAGACTTACCAGTATGTGTGGTTAAAGCTTAGCTGCAGCACACCGGGTCGTGGAAGCAGAGAAGGGCCACACCAAAGAAAAAATTGAAAAGTTGCGAGAATTCAAACTGAACTTGGGCACCAAACTCATCATTGACAATGAGGAACATTGTTATGATTAAGGCAAAACTGAGATGTTGAACTTAAACCTAAGCATAAAAAGTTTAAGGCTCTAATAAAGCCAGTTCCTTACAAAGAAAACCATACCAAAGGTGCTGCACATTTACCAGAATAGGGTACCTACAAAAATATAATAATGAGTAGTTTAGTTTTTGAGAATCATGTATGAGAATAAAGTTTAATTGTTGTTGATTTTGAAAAATTTAATAAAAGTAATTAATATGAAACTAAAATCTATTAATTAATGCTCTTAATTTCTTGCTATGTCTTAAATCAGACTTAAGAATACGCTATGTCCTTCATAAATGACATGTTAGTTTAAACCCCTTGTCCTTTATATAGGACATAGTGAAAACCCAGTTTTTCCAGTACATTGATTTTTTTTACTATTTTTCCCATACTAAGTCATTATCAAGTAGTGCACTATAAGAGTTTCAAAAAGAAACTCCAAAAAAAGTATGTCTGGTACTCAGGAGGGTATCTCCGCAACGGTGATACATAGCTAGCTGAAAATTTCACAAAGCGGTTAACTTTTCCTGCGGGAAAAATATTTAATTTTGATGAAACTTGGTACAGTGATAGCACATTGGTGTGGCTGACGGAACGGAAACCTCCGTGGGCGAGTCCGACTCGCACTTGCCGGCTTTTTATACAGGACCTGATTTATATTCTTAAAGAGCAATGATGAGACCGAGCGAAGAGAAAGATGTGTGTCAGGATCGCGATACATGGCGCTCCGTTCTTTCTGCGTACTCCATCAGGGATATAGTGTGAAGAAATGTATGTTAGTATGTGCGTAACTGATTTCCTTTAAAACAAAAATATATCCTGCACTATTACTGCCAATCTGTGAGTCCAAAGCAAGAAGGTTTTATAAAGATCTTAACAAAGAAAAATCCTTGTTTGTTTTATTAGTATTTTCACATACGACATACGAGGATCAGATAAAGCGGGTGCTCACAGACAGACACGTAAAGAGCACTCGCGTCCCGCGGCGAGCGTGTATGAAGAGAATGATAAGACTGAGCGAAGCGAAAGAGGTGTGTCAGGATCGCGGTACTTGGCGCTCCGTTCTTTGTGCCTACCCCGCTAGGGACATGGAGTGAAGATATGTATGTATGTATAATTATGTATGTATGTATTTCCACATAATACTTTATTAGTTAGATTCGATGATTCTAGAACTTTCCAAAGACAGGATTTACTACTACCAATTTCGGCTCAATCCTTCTGAGAGAGCTCCATGCGAAATTGGATGGGTATTGCCAGTATTAATTATTCTGTGGCATTGCCAGCCTCAACCACTCTATTAGTTCTGTTCGCTCAAGAGACAGAACATTGTGTTAATTCCATTCCAGGGCTACCATGCTTAAATTAACTGCCAAATCCAGTGCAAAATATCACACTTCAGACATATTATCATAGGATACAAATCAAAATAAAAAAATTGCCTTATTAAGAAGGGTATACAAATCCCAAGTTCCAACCAATTCTTTATACCTAACCTCTTCGTGGATTTAATTACATTATAGTAGTAGGTATGTGTGTATTTGTGAGGGTTTCTTTATTAGATGTTAGATATTGCTTATCTTCATTTATTGACCGAGCGAGCGAAGAGAGCGAAGCGTCTATATTTCGAGATTGGCCAAAAATGCTATTGTCCGTCTGTCCTTCTGTATTTCTGTCTGTAATTCTCTACAGGTCGCATTTTTCAACTGATTTTGACGAAAATTTGGCATGGGTATAAAATAATTAAGCCAACAAAATGAGTAGAATAAAATTTTGAAAAACATGTTTTTTAGAGTACCTACCATACTCACAAAGTGGGAGTGAGCTTTTTTTTTCTTGTGAATCCCATAGTGTGGGGTATCGTTGGATAGGTCTTTAAAAAATATTGCTGGTGTGTGAAAACCGTTTTTTCGATTTAGGGATCCGTTGGCGAAATATTAAGCTTTAAAGCGGTAATTTTTGTTAGAGTCACGTGTCCCCCCCCCCCTCCCCTGCAAGCTAAACGGTTGCTTCTGCAAATGTGAAAAAATTCACGGCAGTAGCATATTTAACGTAGTTAAAAGGAAAACTATAACAGATAAGAAGGTTCTATTAGTTTTTGAGTAATATTCGATTAATTTAAGAAAGTCGAAAAATTAAATTATTTTCATAGAACTGCATACGTAAAATGGGAATGATTTTTTTTCGCGTGAATTCCATGGTGTTGGGTATCGTTGGATAGGTCTTTCAAAAATATCGCGGGTGTATGGAAAACATTTTTCGATTTATCGATCCGTTTGCGAAATATTAAGTAAGGTTTCCCAGCAACTGATGAAATTTTTTTTTAATTTCATAAAATTAACTGACATACTTAATATTAAAAGAAAACTAGAAAAACAATTCTCGGAATCCGCACATTGATACTTTGCTGACTTTTTATCTCAAAAAGTTCGTCTTGAAATTGCCTCTCTCAAACGGTTTTAATTCCAGAAGGATTTATGAGTAGCAATGCTACGCAAGTAATAAAGTTACATTGTCAAGTTGTTTCTTTTCATAATATTATTTTGTCATCTCACAGTTCCCTTGACTTTTATTTCGTTGTTATCTTTTGTTTGTTTGGTCACTTGTTTAAAAAGTCTCCGTCAGTATTCCGAATGTAAAAGAATAATTTGAATACATAAACTGGTTAGGAAAAGACTTCTGAAATATTTTTTTTGTTTTCTACAAACTTTCTTGCAAACTTTCTTCTAACCTAGCCATTTAGCCAAGGTTTGATATTGGGAATTTTATGTGCGATATAGTATTTTATTTATTTATTTTGTGCAATATAGTACCTATTGTATTATTACTAGTAGTTCCGTGAGAACAGTAGACCTCGCCAGCCCTTATAAACCAAACCTAAAAGAAACCAACAAAAGTCAACTTTGTAGTTGGAGACAGAAAAAGTACCTACATAAGTGACAAAAATTAGCACTTTAAAGCTTAATATTTCGCAAACGGATCCCTGAATCGAAAAATGTTTTTCACACACCCGCGATATTTTTGAAAGACCCATCCAACGATACCCCACACCATGGATATCACGCGGAAAAAAATAATTTTCCATTTTACGTATGCAGTTCTAAGAACATAATTTATTTTTTCAACTTTCATAAGTCGATCCACTATTACTCAAAAACTAATAGAACCTACTTAGCCGTAATTGTTTTCCTTGTAACTACGTTATATATGCTACTGCCATGAATTTTTTCACATTTCCAGAAGCAACCGTTTAACTGGCGGGGGGGGGGGACACGTGACTCTAACAAAAATTACCGCTTTAAAGCTTAATATTTCGCCAACGGATCCCTAAATCGAAAAAATTATATTCACACACCAGCAATATTTTTGAAAGACCTATCCAACGATATCCCACACTATGGGATTCACAAGAAAAAAAAAGTTCACTCCCACTTTGCGAGTATGGTAGGTACTCTAAAAAAAATGTTTTTCAAAATTTTATTCTACTCATTTTGTAGGTTTAATTAATTTATAGCTATGCCAAATTTTCGTCAAAATCGGTTGAAAAATGCGACCTGTAGAGAATTACAGACAGAAAGACAGAAGGACAGAAGGACAGACGGACATTAGCATTTTTGGTCAATCTCGAAACTTAGACGCTTCGCTCGCTCGGTCAATTATTATTTATTGACAGATTGTTTGATTGTTTTATTAATTGAATTTAAAACAGCTACTCCGTGAGTGTACCTCATTATTTAACCCTTTGGAAGGTGGTACGGTATATGAGATCCCCAATATCCACACCCCAGTGTGGATATTGGGGATACACAAAGGTTGGAAGATGGAAAAAAGTCAAGCTGAAGTAAAGTTTATTAGCAAAGACTCCTCTTCTGCCAGTACGCAATGGCTTGGGCATTCGACTGCATCGCCAGAGGTCGTGGGTTTGATTGCCAATTATGGGGACAGACAACTTTGTATAATTTGGTCTCGTTGCTTTTATTATAATAATATTATTATATTATGAAATTAATTGCGCACCCACAGGGCAACTTCTATTGTCGGTAGTTCGACTGCCGCCGCTCGCTGCGTGGGCGTGTGACTCGGCTAAGTTCGGCTCTGCTCGCACACTCACTACTGATAGCCCCACATTTATGCACACACATAAATTTACAGATACAGATAGGCGAATACTCCTGGTAATTATATAATTATTTACGGGTCTTACACACGAAATAGTTTTATTTACCTTTTATTTACCCGACGTTTCGACCAGGTTACACTGGCCGTGGTCACGAGCTGACTACACGACCCGTAAATAATTATATAATTATGAATACAAAGCGCGAAAGTCTAAAATGTACTACTCCTGGTAAGTTATTAAATCTGTACGCTTGGTTTTCAGGGGTGTGAAGGGCAACCGTCACAATGCCATCTTGTGTATTATGTAGCTCAACCCTAATATTTCTTCCCTATCCAGGGTCACACCGACTTACCCCATGTTCACACATAGTTTAAACCAGGCAGTGTCGTAAATATCTGTCATAGTTCTTAAGCATGTAAGGAAACTAGGGCATCATAAATAAAATCGTTTGTTTGTCAGACCATAATTATTCAAAGTGAATGTTCAGCGTTTGTTGGTAAACACAAAGCGTACTCCCGACACAATAAAGGAATTTCATCGGATGAACGAGATCTTTGCTCGTCAGTTCCAAAGACTTAGATTACAATACCAGGCCATTATGTAAACGGTAGCTGGAAGACAGCCAGATAATCATCTAAATGGTGTATTCCTATTTTATCTGGGTCCTTGGGTCGCGGCATCGTAAAAATAATTGTAAATCTCCGGAAATAATACATTTAACTGTTTCTATTTGTTAATATGAGTAGGTTGTTTAATTCGTTTTCTTTTTTATGAAACTTACCAAAAAACATAATTATTGTATATTAATTTTGTCGGTAATTAAATTATCAAACAACAATAACAACCACGTCCGTCCCAAACACAATTTTATGTTTGCATTTGCATTTTTTTCGTCTTTCTTTGTATTTTTATTAGGTGTGTATTTAAATGTTTTACGTACTTATAGGTAGGCCTAACATCTTCTTTAGTGTTCCTAAAATACAAAATAATTATCTAATCAAACTGACAATAATTTGAATCGTAGCTTCTCTGGTTTAGGCAGTATGAGAAGAAGCTTTGGTTTCATTTCTCAGGTCCTTCTTTGTTCTCTGTAGCTATACCATCTAAAGGAAATTGTATTTATTTATTTGAGGTACTGCCCGATATGGACACTTAAATTACATAGGTACTCAATTGAAAGCTTTATATTTAATTGCTGCTTTCGTAAACAAAATAGGCGGTAAATGCGAGTGACCCGTCGAGGACGATGCAAGGTTACATTCGAGATAAAAACAAGTAATTGTGGTCCTCAACTCCCTTATAAATTATACGGGAGTCAAGCCATGACAGATATTATACGGTATAATATTTCTCTCATGACTCTACGTGAAAATTCTACGTCTCTGTAATTCAATGAATAATAAAATTAAATGGCAATATACGCGAGTCATATTTAGTATTAGTACTTAGGGTTGGGTTCCTTTGTACAGTCGACTGCGCGTCAGTGGAGACAAAACCAGTATAAACTGGTCTCTTCGTATTGATACTCCCTGATAGGCTAGGCCAGCTCAAGGTCAAAGTGTTCCCACTGACGTGCGGTTGACCCTAGAACCCTATTATGTAGTTCAGTTAGGGCATGAATCAAAAAATTTTGCCACTCCCATATGGATGAGTAATAAAAGCATCCTATGGGTGTCAAAATCGTGTCAAATGGATTACAATATTGTAACTCACTCACACATTCTCAGTTTCAAACTCCATATAAATTTGTATTAGCAACCTTCTCCCGCTACTCCGCTTCCTTTGTCCGCACCCCCCAGTAAATGGCACCATAGGTTCCGATACTAAATATGCGAGATGCGATCTCCACAGGGAGCGCGGGCGCGACCAGAGATTTGAAATTTCTTGAGTTAGTATCAATATCGGTATCAATATCCATCAACACTAATCAACCCTAACCAAACTACTGAACCTTAGTCTCAGCAGTTCTGTTGTAAATACAAAAGAATCTACCACTGAGACAAAAAAAGGCTCAGTAGTTGGGTACCGGCACAGAAGAAATAATAGTACAGTCGACCGCACGACAGTGGAAATACTTTGACCTTGAGCTGGCCTAGCCTATTAAGGAGTTTTAATATGTACACAAGATTATACTGGTTTTGTTTCCACTGACGTGCGATCGACCGTACCAAGTGTAGCGGTTGAAACATTCGAACTATTGAGACTTTTAAAGTTTCCCAACAAGTAACCGATGTTACAGACGTGTCACGGCCATGGCAGCTGTGATTACCCCAGCTTGTTCATTGTTACTTCAAGGCGACCAACCATTAGTATCTCCACTGGAAATATACATAGAAACCGGAAAAGAAATTCGATCACTACACGAGAATGCAGTCTCGAAGAAACTTACGGAAGTAAACATGTGTTTTCTTCGACAATCCATGCATATTTTTTTAATAATGTTTATATGAAGTGCATATTAGGTAGTTGTAGATTGCACTAATTTTAAAATACAATTTACTAAAATAAATAACGATAGTATCTCTTCTATACTTTTAAGGTTTTTTAGGTTTCATATAAAAAGTAGGTACTTAGATAATATAAAATATTGTTGTCCCAGGATTCAATCAACCATTCAATCATGAATCAAATTATGGCAAGAGTGAGTTCATACATTCAACATTCACACCTTCGGCTCCATAATATTAGCATGATTATTGTACCTCTAAATGTAAAATCAAGGCCATAGATATAATTTTCGGCAGCCAAGGCCACTATTAAGACCGCAATTTGTGTTCCAAATCACTTCAAAGGCCCCAAATAAAGCCTTATTTATTGCCGAAAGATGGGCTAATGCGAGGGATGACTTAATTAATAGGCGAGCTTAGTTTTGCTGACCACAGGCATGAAAATATTATGTAAATATTTTAACTACATTGAAAGTAATATTACTTTACCTATCGTGCTTATACTGCTCTCGACGGCAACTTCGTCTGCGCATCATCATCATCATCACAGCCTATTAACATGTCCCCACTGCTAGGGCTCAGCCCTACCCTCTCAACGAGGGCGTTAGGGCTATAGTCCACCACGCTAGCCCAGTGCGGGTTGGTGGACTTCACATGCGCCTGAGAATTTCTTCTTCGGCGTATGCTGGTTTCCTCACGCTGTTTGCCTTCACCGTACCTTCCAAAACGTAGTTCCATGTATTCTCAACTGCATGAGAAAAGGAATTGCATATACTCCTTTTGTTAATGGTTTATCTTGCAGTGGTATTATTCTTCGGATATAACTGTCCTATCCATAGACTTATCATTCGCTACGCTGTAAAGCTACGGTTCTTTCAGAGGTTGGATAGCATTCATCAAAAACCGACCAAGTGCAGATAAACAGGGAAAAAATCTTGTAAGTAAAATCCAGGTAAGTAGAAAGAGGTTTTATTCCTTTTTGAGAACTGGTAGAAGGACGAATTTCTATTCCTGCTGTTGTAGAACCGCAAGGCATTGTTTTTCCACTGGGATCCTGAAACTTGCGGTCCTCAACAATTCTTTTTATAGAATATTGGTCTAATTTTTCGTGATTTTCTTTTTACGCTTTCTACAGTACTTTGTTACGTCGTATTAACTTTGTACCTACATAAGACTCAAGCATGACGGTCCCAATCAAGTGACCCTTCAACCTACTAAAAATACACCTACGACCTGCCCCTTTGATTGAACGCTGTCGAAGGCATGTTATTTTAAACATACCCAATAAAAGAGAATGTTCCATATTTTCATGCCCTGATAAAGGTCAAAGGTTGGCAATAAGCCTTTACGATTTCGGCGATACTTTGTCATGTGTTTGTTTATGTCCACAGCATAACCAGCTCTCAATTTAGGGAGGACCTTACCACCTTACTCATTTTACCTTAACATCCTGTACTAAACTATATTAATATTTATACAGTACTCTATATTTTTTTAATGGAAAGGCAGCTTATAGCTGATGCTTTCATATCAGCAGTCGACTTGTGTTTGAGCTTTCGCTACGCCGTCTGTCTGTCTGTCTGTCGGATGTTCAGAGGGTGGTATCTCCGCAACGGTGATACGTAGCGAGCTATTCTATTTTAACATGAAGCATACTTGATTTATTTTGATATGATGAAATCGTTTATTTTAAGTTCATGGTCAGGGTTGTGCCCTATCAAACCAGCTAAAGGCTCGAAATATAAATTGCGATAAATTATAAAGCAGACTAGCAACACGCGACCTTTCATATTGTTTCAGGCTCAATAGTTTTACCAGAATAGATCAACTGAACAAAGAAACTTTACAAATGGGGTGTCTGTTTTGACAGAACAACAGAATTATAGATCAGTTACGTGTGCGTGAGGGTGAAATTTAATATTAATTCTAAGAATAATCCTAAAGGCCTATACGCATGTTAAAATCCGACATGTTTAAAGGAGATGTGGTATACTGTCAAATAATAAATAGTCAGGGTGACTCGCCCGCTCCCCGCGTTGCATCGAGTAAATATTATTACTGCCAACACTGCCGCAATGTACTATTTATTCTGGGGCTTTGGCAGCACTGGTCGCTGCATTAGTTCTATGGCCGACATCGCATGTGAGCCGTAGAAAGAAAATACCACTTCATTTTGTAAAAAAGGTATGGGAAAACATTTTCACGATTTTTGTCACTTCCTGAACCTCAATAATTGGTCCCATATTGTATTCTTTTTGCCCTATTTCTTTCTGACTGACCATTTTTCAAAATCTTAGAATGTGAATATATTCAATTGGCGCTCCGTTCTTTCTGCCTACCCCGCCAGGGACATAGCGTGAAGATATGTATATATGAATATATTCAAATATCGAAATATATACCACGGTACCGACAATCTTATGAAGGACGCAGGACCCAGCTGGATGAGGTTAGCGCGGGACCGGTCGTCGTGGAGATCCCTGGGGGAGGCCTTTGCCCAGAAGCAGTCGACTTCTTTCGGCTGATATGATGATGATGATGATACAACGGTTCAAGTAGCCGTTACTGTGTCTCAAATTACCATTCTGTATAGAAAACTCAAAACCATTTTACATCTCAAAGCTGTATTAGTGTAGATAGATTAGCTCCACTAGGGGAAATAAGCTATCGATCGGCGTTTGTAACTCAACACTGTGCCCTGAATATCAGTCTCACTTCAATTACTGGACCGGGGAACATCGGAAAGAATCATTGCAGCTCCAAGAAAATCCGGATTTCGCAGTCTGCATAAAATCGAGTACTTTTAAAAATCCTTCAGTTTGAAACTGGCACTGGGGATTCTCGAGAGTGTATTGCTATTTCTTTTATCCAGTAGTCTGGAAAATCATTTAACTGTTTAAATATTATTTTAAGAAAGAGTAGTAGGTAATAAGTACGCGATTTTTTAAAATTGAAATCACATTTTCTTAGACCATGAATCATTGGAACTTTCTGTTCATTAACATCAGGCTCCTGTGGCCATTTTATATAAAAATCCTCAATCGTATCTCAACGTTCACCAATTCCATGACTAGTTTAGAATGAAAAATTTAGAAGTACGAAATTGAAAATGTGATTGGTTGGTTTAAAATGTCAGTTATTTTCCAAAAACCTTTAAAAATGTAAATAATGAAAGAAAAAATTATAAACGTTTTCTCTGTATAGTAGGTACTAAATCAAATTAAATTTTGAAACCGTTTTCTCAAATATTGTTTTAAAGTTATAGTAAACAAAACTTACCTAGCGGTTATAGAATAATCAAACAGACTAACTTAAACCTAACTCGAGAGAATACCTTCTAAAGATAAGCATACTTATTTGTTATTTGTAATAAACTCTCCCGTAAAATATCATGCTTTGTATCCTTAAGGATTTTCAATCAAAATGTCTTTGTAGTGTCGCATTATTCTAAAACGTTATGTCAAAGGAAAATTGAAAAGGTAGAGGGCCTTCGTTTTCTGGCGGCATGATGAGACTAAAAACCCAAGAATTCGCTTTATTCTAAATCAAATACACCGTGAAATGCCTTTAAGTCGGCAGACTGTAGAAAATGGAGTTAAGGTACCTTTTAAGCGTAATTTTGTGAAATGTTTGGGTGATTTCATCACAATTTTATATTAAACTAGTTTATGCCCCGCGACTTCGTTCGCATAAAAAGCATCGTGTATGTTACTTACAACTGTTGCCCGCGGCATGAAAATTTGATCTGTAATTTTTGTTTCCATTCATACCTTAATATCCCTTTTCACCCCTTTAGGGTTGGAATTTTAAAAATACATGTACACCAGATTTTAAGTTAGACCACGTGCTTTCAATCAAAAAAACCCGGTTTAAATCGGACCAGTAGTTTTAGCGTGATGCGGGTACAAACAGACAAACAAGAAAATTTTCGTGTTTTTTAAAGTGTTTTGGGTTCAGTTAAGCCTAAATAACGTATTCCAATGGTTTTTTTTTAATCTATTCAATGTAACAGAAATACTCCCGTTACAATTTTATAATAGTATTAGCCGATGCCTCGCGACTTCATCCGCGTCTTGAAGTATACTATTTGTTATATTTTTTAACCCGTTCTAATCCAGTTTCTTAGTTTTAAAGTTTGTCAATAGATGGCGTTAGGTGTATGTTACATCCGCTATCATTGGGTTGAAAAATGAACAAGTAAAGCAAGAAAATTACAACTAACACAGACTTTTAAAAATGCATTTCGTGCGCAAGTGTTCCCTAGACAAAAGCACAGGAGTCTTGAGTTCTTAAGTTCAAGATAGGCTGTAAATCAGCTGCATTGCATTAGCGAACAGGTATTTCATCGTCTCGCTGTCCTCTCCATATGCTATACAGATGACGGTCTCCGATAGTCCCGTCCCGTCTTAAAGCGTGACACACCCTGGGCGGCGGCGTTGCGAAAGCGTTGCGGCGGCGAAGGTTTGTATGAAAAACGCGCCGCGCCGCCGCCGCTTTGACGTAAAGGGCTTCATACTATTTCGAAGATTACAGAAAAAAACCGCAACGCCGCCGCTCAGTGTGTGTCGCGCTTAAGGGAGGTGCCTAACACCAAAAAGTCCAGTGAACGCTTCTACAATAGGATCTTAATAGCATCTTAATCTGATAGTAAAGCCTGTCTCTGACATTCGACAGGTAGGCGTCCAGGTAAAACAGTTTACATGTAGTTTGAAGTTTTATCTTAGCAAGCAATATTGTTACAAGTTGCGAGGGTGCTGCAGGTAATTAACTTGATAACTAATTAATGTTATAATTTCTGACGAGAAAACTTTGCGCCGGCATACACCTAATTAAGATTAATTTCCCTGTGATCATCCAATTATTAAGTTCTTAGCAAAAAAGATTGTTTTATTAGTACCGTGGTTTGCTGTGGGATGTTTTAGAGACAATTTAAAACAAGAATAGAAAAATTCTAAATCTGGGCTATTTATATTTATATCGAATTTATTTCTAGCTGGTGCTTTCAGTTGGGTGCTTATTTTGGCAACTTTTATTCATTCGTTTAATACTTTTTATTGCACATATAAAACAGAACATAATTATACAGTAGATTTAGTAGATATAGGCGGTCTTATCGCTAAATGCGATTTCTTCCAGACAACCTTTATTAACCTTACCATATCTTATCATAAAACACAAACTCCGCCTCTTGCATTATGTTTTATTGTAGGCATTCATGTCTTAAATTCATTTCCTGGTTCTGGGACAGTATTCACGATATTTTAATTCGAATACTTCATTCAACGTAACCTTAACCAAACCTAAGCCAAAGCTAACACAAACCTAAACTAGCCTCAAGATAAGCCGAATCTAACATAATCGGACTTTTGCAATCGTCACTAGGGAATTCTCAGATTTTTACTGTAGTTATTAATTATTTAATACTGTTTTTTTCAGTTGCCATGGCGGCTGGACCAGAAAGTCAATGTTTTGAAGCACGTGAAAGTTAAATAAAAACAACTGTTTGCGTTGAATGGCAAAATTAAACTCGCTGATAAAAAATAAAATAATACTATTATGAATGAGCGAAATTGAATTTTTCACCGCTCCAAATCCTATATTATGTTTCCATACATTGGTCAATTCATCAAAGCTTAATATTTTTATGAATAACAAATCGGTCTCCTCTCGTCCTGTGCGGGCGTTAATTCTGTTTAATTAATTTCAAGCGTTTTCGACGCAAATATATGCTCGTCAGTAGCAAGTGACTATAATGCAAATCCAAGTGAGTATGTCGTGTTCAAGCAATAAGTTGCACTGTCACCTTATACGTTCTTCAGTTGGAGCATTTAAAATATCCCATTACCAGCTGTTCCCGCGGCTTGGCCCGCGTAGAGAAGTTTTTCCCGCGGGAACAGCTTTCCCCGAGGCATATAGCCTGTGTTATTTTGATGTACAATCTATATTACTATAAAGTTTCATCAAAAATCAAAATCTATTCTGCAGTTTTTGCGTACAAGAGTAACAAACATCCACACATCCTTACGAACTTTCGCGTTTATTAGTAGGAGATATCTAAGAGTCTTTTTGTAAAATGTCATACCTACTAAACCTACCAAACTTGCTTCCATTCTACTTGAAGCTTATGATGATGAAAATGCCCCTGACGATGATCATCATCCTCACCATGACCGATGGTAGCGATTGAAGCTAGAAAGTTTACGGCGGCGGCCTTTTGCGGACTCTCATTTCATTGGTTTCAGTCTTATAGTTCAGTTTTTATAACTGGCTTTTACCCTATATTGCTTTGAAAGTTTTATAGGTACACTAGTAACCTAAGCAAATGACACTCGCATTATAATGTCAACTAACACATCACTCTGTCAGTGCTAGAGTAATTATTTTTTATCACTTCGTCTTATGGCCTTTTAATGTTTTGTGAGCACGCCTTTAGTCTGTCGTGGAATGAATATCCGTCATAAAACCGAAGGGCACCCTTAAGTGACTTGTAGGACCGTCTTGAGAGGCTGCGAGTGGCTATAGTTTAATTAGGTAAAGTGAGGTCCTCTAATAAACAAGGAATGATGGCAGTACGTCTGTAAGTGTACGCTATAAGGGAAGCAAGTGAGCATGAAACAGACCCTTTGGATTCACAACTTCCTGCCCAAATTGAGAGACAAGTCGTCGGGTAAATAAGGAAGGTTAGGAATACGTGACTGTTGTTAGAAAATGACGAAACGGTTTTGGACGAAATAAAGAAAACTATGTACTTATACATTTAGCACTAAGAAAAGAGTTTGCTAAAAGGTAGCTTGGTCCACAGCTGGATATAAGCCTTTCTCATAGCATCCCTCTGACGCTGTCCTTTGGTTTTCCACTTTCGATATACTGCATTACAAATTTACCTAACGAAAAAATACGAAATATGTTTAAAGTGAGAACGGACAATAGATTAGATTAGATTTATTTATTTCACTGATACAGCTTAATAACCGTAGGTATACAACGTTATTAAAAAATCATATCTGTAAAAGGGATCGTCAAATACAATAATATTTTATACATAAAAGTACATGGTCATATCAGACACACAATAAAACTACAGAAGGTCAAAAGTAAATTAAAATAAAATATATAGCTACATCATGTATGTATCAAGATTTAAAAATTCGTCAACTTCTTCCAAACTTCGATTCTCATGACGGAAATAAAACACTTGTTTATACGAAGAGTCTCAACATTTTCGTCTAGAAAATGTTAAAACATTGTAAGATATCAATGTCTTTGTATTTTCTTTACAAATCAAGTTTCGAATCATGTTTCTACCCTCAGGCGTAACTTCTCAGTAACTCATTCTCGTCAATACACGCATTGTACGTACTTGTTAATTTGAATGTATACGAACCTGTGCATGTGTGAGAGAGAAGAAATACAAAATATTTCAGATATTATGTGATGTTTATAATTATTTTTAAAAAAATAGTTAAAAAAAATTGATAGTTAATATTAGATATAAAAAAAACAGGCGAAATTTCGAAATAATTTTCTCTCCCCTCTTCTGGTAAACATGGTAATATTGTGGGAGTTTATTAATAAGAGATGAACATACACTATCAATCACTATACTAATTCACATCGTCAGATAAGAAAATAATTCAACGCAAACTCGTCGCAGGAATTTGTATTAGGCTTGGTCACGACTCAACATAAGTGAAACAACATGGAGGGAAATAAGTTTTGTATTCGTGAAAAAAAAACCCTTTTTGATGAAAATTTACTGAAATTATACTTATACAGTCTCAAGTCGATACTACATTTTGTGTCCCTCACCATGTCTATATAATATATATAGTGAATTAAACATTGTTTTGCCCGATAAATAAGTGTATTATTATTAGTAAATACGAAAACATCGTGAGGAAATCTGCATACGCCGAAGAAGAAATTCTTAAGCGCATGTGAAGTCCTCCAACCCGGACTGGGCTAGCGTGGTGGACTATAGCCCGAGCGCACTTGTCGAGAGGGTATATAGGCCTGAACCCCAGCAGTGGGGACATGTTCCTCTAGGCTGTTGATTTGATTAGTTAATGAGAAAGTTGTGCGATGTGACCTACCTTTTATATTTCCACCATCATTTTTACTCTTGCGGAAAACACTGCAAATCGTCTTTTTATTTTTGTTCCGTATTTTTGTCTGAGTAGGTGTTTTCCATTGTGTTCCTAAGATATTAAATAGACCTTTTCCTTTGTTTATTTTTAGGCTTCCTTTTATTATTTTCCTGTAAGCAGAAACTGTTGTATTTTCACAAAATAAGTCGGCTTCTGTATTACTTCATTAGCCGCTATTATTTTTGTATACTTTTCATGCGGAATCATGGAGTGAACTGTCTAAAGGATATAAATAGCTATTTATATTAGCGAGGAAATTTAAGGAGTAGAAAGGGGAACACTTGACAAGTTTACGGCGGGCGTTGTATGTTGTGTTGTGTACCATAGCCGGGCTATTATAATGAGGCGTGAATAAAGGTTGGATGAAGATAGGAGCGGAAGCGGATTTCGTACGGACGAGAAACATAGTAAATGTTAAAAACATGCTGAACTTGAAGATAAAGTGTAATTTCATTGAAATTACAATAAAATAGTCCGTAAACTCAAAGTCGCTCAACGGGCTATGGAAAGAGCTATGTTCGGAGTTCCTCTAAGAGATAGGATCCGAAACGAGGTGATCCGCCAGAGAACCAAAGCCTTTGACTTAGCTCAAAGGGTTAGCACGTTGAAGTGGCAGTGGGCTGGTCACATCTGTCGGAGAACCGATAACCGCTGGGGTAGACGAGTTCTCGAGTGGAGACCACGACTAGGCAAGCGTAGTGTGGGACGCCCCCCGGCTAGATGGAGCGACGACCTGCGTAAGGCGGCTGCCAGTGACTGGATGCGGAGAACCGAAGATCGGACTCAGTGGTGCGCCTTGGGGGAGGCCTATGTCCAGCAGTGGACTAGTGCAGGCTGATGATGATGATGATGATGACAGTAAAATATAATTGTCTTACGAAAAAGCATTTGCCGTGGCCAGCGTATCAGAAAAAGAGAAAGAAAAAAACGGCTGGGATGCCAGCTACAAACTAATTGTTTTTAATTAATTTTATGGCTTTGGTTGCCTAAAGGTTGTCTGGAAGAAATCGCTCTTAGCGATAAGACCGCCTAGATGCACATTACTGTATCTGTTTTTGTTTTTGTCTGTAATTTTAAAACGTGCAATAAAGTGAATTGAATTGAATTGAATATTTTTGGTCAATGCATTGAACCACAGACCTAAAAATTTTTCGCTACGCTGACATCCTAAATCTATGCATTGAACAATGACTGTACTTAGTCTTGACGGAAAGCGAATTTGACGACACAATGACTTGACGAATGTAGAATTTGTCGAAATAAGAATTTTACGAAAAACGAATTGGACGAATGTCGTTGCTGCCCAGCCAATGGAACTGTTTCGAATGTCCAATCGTATCTCTTAACTCACTCGACCAAAAATTGCTCACTTACCGTTTTTAATTGAATTGAAAATTTCTGAATTATTGATCTGTATAAAAAATAATTGAAATAATCGTGTAAACACGGTTCACAGAGTGTAACATTTACATTACCGAAAAAATAGCCTTTACTTATAAAAAATAGGTTTAAGGGTCGAACGACTTATCTTTCGGGGTTGATGTCCTATGATTTTCTTTAAGCTAGGTGCGCTCAACTTCTTGCATATGTATAAATAAGTAAAGTTGTTTTGCTATGAAGTAAAAATAAACGTAGTTTATGCAATCTTCACTGTTGTTTAATAGCTTATAATCCATAACTGATGCTAACCATAATTGGAGGAGACCATGCAAGAATGGATGAACCAGCTGTTATCATCTTGAGATGGTCTTTCTTGAAAGAATACGAAAGTAATGCTCAGCATTTGTTCAAACTTTCAACGTTGACTACTAACCACTACTACTGTATGACTTACACCTACAGCCTACAGTACAAGATAAAGTACAAAGACATTTTCGGAATTTATTTCGTCTAATTACATAGTTATACCGATAACTGACTTGGCGACTAAAAAAAGATAGGGCTCTGCCGACTGAAAAATCCCTATGCTTTGTATAAAACAAGGCTTATATAAGTGAATTTTTCAGTCGTGAGAGCCCCGCCCCATCTTTTTAGTGAGCAGCGCAGGTGAGATTAACTTTTAGCATTAGGTATTGTAATGAGAGTGGGCTCGCTAATGCTCATCCCTTTAACCGACCTCACATCGACTGATAATTGCTTGTTCGCGGCTGGAAATACGACGAAATCCGGCGTCTTATGGGCAGTAAACAGCAGGCACTGCGTTACTGCCGGGTCGAGACGTCATAAAGATGACGTAACACACGACGTGTCGCCCCCAAAATGCTGCTTTCAAACATTCTATTTGGCAAATATCTCGTGCTACTCTCGAGATTGGATCGGGTTCGGCCATAAAGCTGGATAACAGTCAATACAAGAGACAGTTACATCTCAGCTTATCGTAATGTTACGAAGTGTTCATTATTTTTCTTCGATGCGTAAAGGTAGGTTCTTATAAAAAGCTTCAAGTTTTTATAAAAGTCCTAAAAAGTTATGGCACATACCTACTATTTGCATTGACTCTAATCATTCTGTGACGTTGGTCATTCCAGTCATAGAGTTAGCTACCTACCTTTCAGTTTCAAACCAACTGGCTGGATTGCAAATCGATGTTAATGTATTGTTGTTGTCGACAGTTTAATAACACCATTGTCATTGTAACTCACGATATTACGTCCCGACGCCATTGTTACCCTCAAAACTGATCCAATAACTGATATTATACGTTTCGATCATTGTTTAAGTTGACAAGTTCTACATACATAGGGTTTATCAAAGTTTCAAATCAGTGAGCAGATTACATGCCGACCGTCAATGAGCGAGCTATCTTATTGATATTGAAATAATCGACGTGTAGGGTCCGACTCAAGGTCGCATTTGATTGGAGAACAGAGTCAAACCATTAGTTGTCGTGTGATATTTAAGTCAATCTCAAGTATTATAGTAGTTTATCTGCACACACGACCGACTGAACTCGCCGCCTTGTTCCGCGTACTGTGTAGGGTACTGTGATTGGTCGGCTGGTATTGTTATGCTGCGCCGATAGCACGCTAGTTGCGAACTTGCTTTACATAGCTAGGGATCTTTGGAAATAAACTTACATTAACTTCAACTTAAAGTAGCATAAAATAGTCGACCAAGCGTACAATGTACAAAAAAACACAATTTATTTATATGAATTACATTACTACAAACGAATCCTTATTCGAATGTAAATAATGGTGGAATCCAATCACTTTCTTCTATTTTAACATAGCAACTTTATTCCAAAATTCTGTATAAAAGAAGAGCAAAATCTACGAGATTAAAGTACTGTAGACAATGTCATTTGCCGGGTTCCGAATATTAATCTTTTTTTAGTTTTCCTTGAATACATTACACATATCTAGGTACAGTCTACCGCACATCAGTGGATACACTTTGACATTGAGCTGGCCTAGCCTATTAGGGAGTTTCAATACTACGCGAGACCAGTTTATACTGGTTTTGTTACCACTGATGTGCGGTCGACCGTACTTAGGAGCCGATTAAGATTTACGGGAAAATCTGAATTTAGACCGTAGTTCGGGCTCTTACAGTAACACAACACTGTGATCGGTGTTCGATCACTTATCAAGCAACCAATCACGACATGAGGCGTTTTAAATTATTTTAATCCTTTTTAAATTAAAATTGCACTTTTTCTACAGTTGTCAAAATAATTATGTTGACCCTTTTGTTGACCCTTAAATGAGTTTACGAATTTCTGAATGAAGCCAATATGAGCAAGAAGTGAACAAAACATTTATGTGAGTTTAGTCGCGTACGATTGTCTAAATTGTTTCAAACACCCTAAGCATATTAAACTTGACTCCTAACTTGTTCGGAAAGTAACACGCAATGTATTCAAATTTATGCAAGAAATTCGGGAAGGCGTGAAAAGTAAGAGATGAAAAGGATGACGTGAAGAAAATTCCAACTAACCCGTTTCTCATCTTAAACGTCCTACTGAGAGTCGTTTGGGCGGAAGAGAAGTAGATGGCTCGTGGTGGTAGTATAATAAAGAAAAATTGTCAGCAAAGTAAACTAAAACATTTTTAAAACACAATTAAAGCGTAAATGTTTAAATTACCGTTTGTAAAAGTTTCGAAGACATAAAAAACCATGTTTGATTTATAATCTCCTTAGTGTGGAATGTCATACCTGTTTGCTATAAAGTTCTTTGCCTTCGAGTGAACGCCATTTTTTAAAACTACACATTATAGTCCCTAGGGGTATAATATTGTACTGATTTTCATTACTCTCGCGGGTGTATATAGGCCATTGTGTTTCTGTATGCATGCGTATAATAATCCACATAACGAGCAAGTGTGATGAAAAAGTATATTAGACTTTTGTGCTTAGTACAGTAGGCTAAGAAACGGCGCACGATTTGTGTATGTTTACGCTAAGAGCTGTAATCCTATATATGTGTTTCCCTATGAGGCTAGATCTAAAATCTATAAATAGTAACACCTTAGAGTAGCAATATTTTGAAATTAACCTTGAGAGATTATTGAGTTCATGGGAAACCAGATTATTTATATATTATTTGAAATATTCCATTAGTAGATTAAATAGAGACGATTATTCCGTTCCAATAAGCATACTGAAATGTTATTATTAATACATTTCTCAAAGTAGTCATTGAAATTTAACAAGCATCAAAATTATTTAGGTACAATAGTTTCAAATTTCAAATATGAAATGTGATGAACAGAGTGATTTGTTTCTATTTTAGAAATGAAATAGGTACTTACGTACGAAATGTTTTCTAATGACAGATTACTAATGTATTTGATCTCGAATTTCGTCCGTAAAATTTTACTATTTTATAAAACGGGGATTTCCCTTTTAAATCTATTTTCAAAGAAAGAATACGGTTCATTAGAAGGTTCACAGTGTGATATTAAATAGCTTGAAATATTCTAATGTATGAAATAAAGAAACTAAAGCCAGAGCATAGATTCTGAATAATGTTTTCTCGATGATTAAACCACATGCGGCTGTGTTTTTCTATCAACAAGCCAGAAGGTATTAGGCCGTGCTCACACTCATTATCAAAATCCAATTTAAAAAATATCGGACCAGAATATCGGCAAACTTCACTGAGATACATAAAGGCCAGAGACGCAGACGTTTCATGTACCTACTTAGAAAGGTACTGCTGTACCGATAAAAGCCAGCGGCGTTTTATTTCCATTTGGCGGTAAAAGCTAAGTATACCTGTCTATACTTTTGTAATAAATTATTTAATAAAGAACAATAAGAAACGTAATGTTAAACGATTTTTTTCTTATTTTTTAATAACATAAAATTATAATATTTCTAGTTTTTCCATCTTGTTTAAAAATGCTATACTTTTTAATACTTTTTACATACATTTTTTTAATACATAATTTTTAATTACAAATAATTTTCTAAACACAGTTACTTACTTGTTTTTTCCTTGCCACTGAGAAAACGTCGTATTAAACGCGTGTGCATTGGTGATTACAGCCTCGACTCAGTTACGCCTTCGCCTTCAGCTCGGGCTGCAATCCAGTCTCGAATAATCAATGAGCAATTTTAGGTCACTTGTATCATAAATTGTGCGATTGTACTACAAAAAAACCAATTTGAAACAAACAATCTATCTAGGTAAAGAGATTTCATGTGGTATATATAAAAATAATTTAAAATAAAATTTAAATAAGTTCATTTTATTCAACGCCCAAGCTATTAGTAGGTAATAACTTATTACTAACTTTTTGTGGCTATGTACTCAAATAGAAATAGAATATATGCGTGCACCCCTTTAGGTATTAATACATACAGTCTGTAATCGGTACGCCTAACCATTTCCCCGACAAATTGTTTACAATAATGTTTCATTCCGAGCCTTGTTTCAATAAATATTAAAACCCCTTCAAGTTGGAATATTTATGTAATATACATATTGTAATATACATATTACAATGTAATGTAACCAATATCATGTAGGTAACCAATAAAACTCACAAATACAATGACGGACAATTTTATGAATAAAAAGATTTTCGAAGTGCCTGTATCAAGTAGGTACGATTGAAACACGTTGAAATTGAAGATTCCTGTAATAACAACAAACAATTTTAAGCTCTTAAAAATGAATTTGGAATCATACGTGAGAGTCATAATCGTTATCGAAGGTAATAAGGTTACCTAAATATGAGTACAATCTATGAAGTCCTTTTGAATTGTTAGTTTAGAACTGTACTCAATTCAATTCAATACACTTTATTGCATATTTAAAAATTACAGACAAAAAAGAGAAAAACAGATACTCATTATACATATTTACTGTTGGAGGGAAATAAGTTTTGGTTCCGTGAAAAAAATTTTTTTGATGAAATTTGACTAAAATACAGTCGCATGTCTATACAATATAGCGTCTAAATTAGTAAAGCGATTTGAATGGCATTTTGTACTTTGTAAGTGTTTCGTAAATATCTTTATGCAATGAGTACTGTATATAGATACATTATATATACTGTACTCATTGCATAAATATTCAGAAATTTTGTATTCAGGAATGGTACCGCGTCGATGTATAATTTTAATGTCACCCAGTGTATTTCCAAGCTCATATCAAAACCTAAGAGCTTCCACGTGTATCTGCGTAACTTTACCTAACAAATTTCGTCGCCAAACAGGAGGCACAAACAAATAAGGAAGACAAGCATTATCTCAAATGGGGCTTTAGGTATGCTCAAACAAAAGTTATATCGCGGTTTAATATAAATCGTTTGATGAAACCAACAAATCATAAAAGTTCTACAGTAATTATTAAAAATAGCATTAATTGCATTTTACCAAGAAGTTTCAAATCTCTTTGGTCGCGCGCGCGCTCCCTGTGGAGATCGCATCTTGCATATTTAGTATCGGAACCCATGATGCTATTTACCGGGGGGGTGCGGACAAAGGAAGCGGAGTAGCGGGAGGAGGTTCATCAACAGCCTATTAATCTCCCCACTGCTGGGACTCAGGCCTACCCTCTCAACGAGGGCGTTCCCATATACTATAGCCCATAGTTCACCACGCTAGCCCAGTGCGGGTTGGTGGACTTCACATGCGCCTAAGAATTTCTTCTTTGGCGTATGCAGGTTTCCTCACGAGGTTTTCCTTCACCGTTTGAGAGCAGTCAGTACATGTACTTAGGTTTCGAGAAAAAACCCATTGGTACATGGCCCAGCCGGGGATCGAACCTCGGACCTTTCGATATGATATGTCGCGTCTTATCCCCGAGGCCACTGAGCGGGAGGAGGTTGCTAATACAAATTTATATGGAGTTTGAAAATGAGAATGTGTGAGTGAGTCATAATTATGTGATTAGTTTGACACGATTTTAATAATAATAATAATAATGTTTGGACAAATTACACACGGCTGTTTAGTGCCAACTAAGCCGAAGCTTGTACATTGGTACTCGACAACTGATAAACATACTTAAATACTTTTAAATACATACTTAAATACATACAAACACCCAGAATCCGAAAACCAACAGATATGCTCATCACACAATTGTTGGTCCCGGGTGGGGATCGAACCCACGACCTTTGGGTTACTACCACTACGCCAATAGGCCAGTCAATTTTGACACCCATAGAATTCTTTTATTACTCATCCATATGGGAGTGGCAAAATTTTTTGATTCATGCATTTTACAGAGATTTACAGACCCGTATGATCGAGTCATGAGAACGGCGTTTCGCGGGATGACAAATTTGGTTATACCACCTCAAAAGTCATAAGATATTAAAAAAAATATTATTATTTAAGCCCATAGTTTACACAGAATAATAAAATAAATATTAAATTAAATTAATTTCAACTCATGTGTCCTGCCAGTCTTCTACTTCCGGTTCACGCTCCGATGCACATCTCGCCAGTACCTATATATCGGGCCATCCAGGTCGCAATAGACGGATTTTAGTATGCTGTTATCCTTAGAGTATGCATAAGCTTATGTATACTCTAAGCTGTTATCAGAGCAACGTAGCCTTTCCCAGGAGGATGCTACGCGCGCTCTCATAACAGCAAAGAAGGTGGGCACCAAAACCAGTCTAAGCTGGTGTCTCATCGTATTGAACTCCTTAAAGTTCAAAGTGCTTCCAGTGACGTGCGGTCGACTGTACTAAAGGATTTTCGACGTAAATCAACCCAGCGTTGGCAATTGTAGAAACAGTGACAATTAAGCATTCATCATCAATCATCATCAACAGCCTATTAAGATGTCCCCACTGCTGGGGCTCAGGCCTACCCTCTCAACGAGGGTGTTCGGGCTATAGTCCTCCACGCTAGCCCAGTGCGGGTTGGTTGACTTCACATGCGCCTAAGAATTTCTTCTTCGGCGTATGCAGGTTTCCTCACGATGATTTCCTTCACCGTTTAAGAGCAGTCAGTAAATGTACTTAAGTTTCGAGAAAAACCCATTGGCACATGGCCCAGCTGAGGATCGAACTCCGGACCTTTCGATATGATAGGCCGTGTTTTATCCCCGACGCCACTGACGCTCTGTGGCGTCGGGGCGAGAGCATTCAATAATGTCAATTATACCTCATCGCTACAACATTGCCAAACCTGAGCGCGAGCATGTTACACAAAATTAAGTTCTCTCTTATCCATCGACATACAAATTTGATAGGTATGGAACTAAACGAGTAACGCCACGAAGCAGCAGCTAGTTCGTATTACTGTGTCTTTCATTCAATTAACAGACTGCCGTGACGGCAGAATCTGAGCACATTGGAATTCTATATTTGCCTTCATTGTTCTCGAGGGAGTTTCCTAAAATAGAATGATTAGGTGTGTAGAAATTCTTCCTAGGCGAGGGTAGAGAGGTAATTTAACAAATGTACACCTACTAATATTAATCTAATTGTATTTAACGAAGAAAGCGTTCTGAGGATACTTTGACTCAGGAGACAGTAAACAAGACATCGGCTTTTACTATTTTACATTTTATAAGTGGAGTAATAGTCTAACCGACCTATTGCACATACCTATATTAATTAAATAAATAAATATCACATACAAAAAACTTGGTATCAAAAGTTACTAAGGATAGATACAATATATATATACTAGTAGTTCCGTGAGAACAGTAGACCTCGCCAGCCCTTATAAACCAAACCTAAAAGAAACCAACAAAAGTCAACTTTGGAAACAGAAAAAGTACCTACTAAAGTGACAAAAATTAGCACTTTAAAGCTTAATATTTCGCAAACGGATCCCTGAATCGAAAAATGTTTATCACACACCCGCGATATTTTTGAAAGACCCATCCAACGATACCCCACACCATGGATATCACGCGGAAAAAAATAATTTTCCATTTTACGTATGCAGTTCTATGAACATAATTTATTTTTTCAACTTTCTTAAGTCGATCCACTATTACTCAAAAACTAATAGAACCTACTTAGCCGTAATAGTTTTCCTTGTAACTACGTTATATATGCTACTGCCATGAATTTTTTCACATTTCCAGAAGCAACCGTTTAGCTGGCAGGGGGGGGGGACACGTGACTCTAACAAAAATTACCGCTTTAAAGGTTAATATTTCGCCAACGGATCCCTAAATCGAAAAAATGGTATTCACACACCAGCAATATTTTTGAAAGACCTATCCAACGATATCCCACACTATGGGATTCACAAGAAAAAAAAAGTTCACTCCCACTTTGCGAGTATGGTAGGTACTCTAAAAAAAATGTTTTTCAAAATTTTATTATACTCATTTTGTAGGTTTAATTAATTTATACACATACCAAATTTTCGTCAAAATCGGTTGAAAAATGCGACCTGTAGAGAATTACAGACAGACAGACAGACAGACAGACAGCCGGACAAGAGCATTTTTGGCCAGTCTCGAAACGTAGACGCTTCGCTCGCTTCGCTCGCTCGGTCAACTATGCTAACCTACTTACCTACCTAAAATAAATTAATAATAAAAACCCGTCATATCACGAACACGTCGTCCAGCTCGTGTGTGCACGGCATGGTTCCCAGGACACTGGCGGCGTTACCTCGCTGAATGGCTAGGCTTAGCCTTTGAGCGAGGTACGCGCCAGCCCTGGGGTCACCGGAGGCGAGGACCAGTCGCGTGGAAATATCGCGCATAATTTTTTTTGTGTCCGACGACCATGGACCCATTGTCTCTACGGCAAGCGCCGCAAACTCGTAGTGCTCGGTCAAGCACGAGTATTTGCGGCGCTTGAGTTCCTGAGCACTTTCTGCGGCGGCGCCGGCTTTGTGAGCCGTTTTCTGGATGTGGGATGCGGCTAAAGTATCAGCGCAAGTGGCGTCCCACACCAGTGATCGGCCCAGGGTCCACGGCACTTGGGTCGCTCCATCGGGCCTCTTGCCATCATCCCTTGACATTCCGCTGGGTTCCAAAGTGGCGGGCACGGAGGCGGTTGCAAGGGCCCGACGGATGAGGTCGTTCATAGCGCCGTGGCGGTACATTCGGCCGGCGCTCCTCACACACGAAAGCCCATGGTGTCCGAGCTGGTCCACGCGTCGGCCGCACACGCAGTCGTGCGGCTCACACACCTTGATCCCGAGACGTAAGCATACGGCTATGCGCAGATGTACAGGACCCATAACCGTGCCTAAATTCTCAGACGGCAAAGCACACAGCCACTGCCCCGACTCCTACTCTGAAACAGCAATGAGTCTCGCTCGGTCCCTGTCGTCTTGACAGCTGTTCATGATGCTTGTGCACACTAATTTTATGGAAGGCTGGTCCCACAGGCGTTGACTCCCTGAATTCGCGTCGGAGGGTGCGTCCTCTCCCGGGTAAGCGGCGAACCAAGCCGACCTGGCCTCCGCCAGGTACGACACCGCAACATCCGCTGAGCTTGGTACGTTAAGAATCTCGGCGGTGAGGGCGCGCGTACTGTTGACAGAGGACAGGAATGCTGGGAGCGCTACGGTTGTTGTCGACCGGATGCCCAGTCCACCATGCCTTATAGGCAATGACGCCTGGGCCCAAGAGCGGTCATCGAATTTAATATTTAATATTTGTGAGACCACGTCACGAAGTGAGGCGTCAACGCATGTAGTGGCTTGAGGAAACTTCCAGCCTGGGCAGCATCGGAGCAGGTAGGTAAATTGGGGAGTGAACAAGCAGAGCCGGAGAATGTATATGGCCGCGTGTGGTTTTATTTCGAGTATGCGATTTAAAGTTTGACTAAATAATGTTAATTTTGAATTTATGAAAATGGGGACTGCTTGTTCAAAAATTGGGGCTCCCAGAAGACTCAGTGATTCATTGGTCTGAACTGAAATGTTTGGCGTGAGTAAATTGAAGTTGGCCAGAAAGTTGGAGCGGTCGGCATCTGAAACCGCCGATGGTATGTAAATTTCACACTTGTTAAAATTTAAGGATAAGCCAATTTCTGAAAAGCGGTGTATAACGGTCTGAAGGTCGCCAAGCACTGTGGAGGCCGAGCCCCCTAGCGAACCGTCATCCAAGTACCACAAATTAAATTTTGAGTCTAAAGAAGATATTACTGAATGGATGGCAAGACTGAATATTACGGGGCCGAGCGGGTCTCCCTGCTGGCAGCCCACGCAGGAAGCAATTTCATTGTTTCCGAAAAGTAATTTAGAAGGAGCGCCATAGCATTGCCACAAGTATCCAAAAATTTCGGGTAATTCGTTCTGAATTTCATTGAGAAGGACGCTCCTGTCAACCGAATTAAAAGCATTTTTGACGTCTATTTTAATAAAAACCTCATAATCCTGGGTGTTGAGGAAAGTGCAAGCTGCGTGGACCGCCGCTTCGCATCCTCCTTTAACACCAAACCCTAGCTGTCGGGGTTTGAATTTCGCAGTCAGCCTATCATGGTATGCGCGACAGCACAGTTTTGATGCTAGGCGCCTTAGGGTGCTGCCAACAGCTATAGGGCGGATACCCCCATCTTTTTTCGAAAGAGCTATAAGGTTCGCGCCGTAAAGAATAGGAACCACCTCTTCATTGACCCGTCCAGCCAGCAAAAGGTTCACTAAGGCAGTGAGTTCCCTGAGTAGGTGCTTCCCTACGTCTCCTACCACCGGGTTGACAAGGTCTTTTAGGTGTTGCGGGGTAATGCCGTCCAAGCCGCCCGCAGAACCGTTGGGGAAAGAGCGGATGGCATGCAGCGTATCCTCCTCACTGACCTGAAGAGGCTGCCGAGAAGGTGAAGTAGGATTCGGGAGCTGAAGTGTGCGAGAAGGAGTAGGATGCTTGTCCCTAAGGGCCTGAAGTGTCTCGGATGAGTTAAAGGCCAAGGAGTCCCCAGAGAATAAAAGTTTTGCAGCCCCTCTTACATTGCCCTCAGAGAGTTTATTCTAAACCAGTCGTGCTCTGCAAGTGGGGCGGGCTTGACCGTCTGGATCGTGGCCTTGATCTGATGAAGAAAAGTTAATTTGAGCAGTGTTTCTTTTGATGATTGAGGATAAGGATAGACCGTTGGTTCGATTGGTCCCACGCTCAATGTGTAGAACCCTGTAAGGGAATGTAAGTAATGCTTCCCATGAGGCTTGATCGTTAGAGGCCACTACTTTGGCTATGTGTTCCGAGAGACTTCTGGCGACTGTATGGCGTGCTGCCTTCGGAATTCTTTTAATAACAGTCACGGTATGTTTAAGATGAGCGAGGCGAGCTGAGAACGATGAGCTTCCCGGTGTCCCACCTGCGCCGACTGGTATCCCCGTGGTTCCGTCGTCAGGCGAGCTCTGTTGTGATGACGGTGCATCTATACGTGGGACGTGACAACGGCTAAGGTGGATATTCAGACCGCGTTGACCCTTGAAACGTTTTTGGTCAGCGCAAATGGGACATCCGAGTAGTACCTGTTGGGACGACGTGCTCGTCTGGCTGGGCATAAAAAATCTTATAAAATGTCCTAAACTATATACAAATAAGAATGTATAAACGAAAACAACACTGAAAAATAGTCTTATGACAGCCAAGTATGACAGCGATGACTGCTTGGCTGTTGCAGTGCGCGCGCAGCGGGCAGACCGTCGCTTCTCCTCTCCCGATTGGCTGCTGCAGTATGTTGTTATGGCAACCGGCACACTTGCCATTGTCGAAGGCTATCATTGGTCATTGGTTGCCATGGTTCCGGATGGCGGCCTTGGATACCGTTGGTGAAAAACATTTTCCGGAATCCGATTATATTTGGTGTACACGCAAGCGGCACTCGGCACTGCCTACACTCACGTGGGCTCAGCGTCAACTAATAATGCCCCAAACTTTAAAAGTATACGAAAAAGTAGCCGGCGACGCCTTAAAAAAGAATAATTCTGGGGCAGCCGTTCACTGCTGTCAATGGACTTATAAGTTTTATAAGTACAGACCACTTTTAGCCTATTTGTTACCCTTTTAAAGTCGTCAATCCGTCCGTCTTCCCACGTAAGCCCATGCTGTATTTTCTGGTCCCAAATCTACACTCTAAAAGTATTTTACGTCCAATGCCAAAGGGATTAAAACATAATTATATAATTATTTACGGGTCTTACGCACGAAATAGTTTTATTTACCTTGCCCGACGTTTCGACCAGGTTACACTGGCCGTGGTCACGAGCTGACTGGAAACTGGAATACAAAGCGCGAAAGTCTAAAATGGATTAAAACATATCCTATATAGTCTTCAATCAATGTCTTCTAATGTTACCGCTTCCAACATCACCTCTACAGACTTGTTAAAAATTTGTCAGATTCCATGGTTCTAAAGTTTTGCCCATCTGTTTCTCTAACTTAAACTCAACTCTGACTTAGTCTAATTCTCATTATTGATGATTATGATGAATGTAATTCACAGTTTCAGCGTTTTTTCACCATGTATAAATTTCCCAGGAGAACAACCAAGTTGTGCCAACGATTTGATTACTAACAGAAGTTTCACATTTGCGAGTCTACTTCGGCTTTAGTGTTAATTATAAAGTTTATATTGGAATACCTATGTCCGTTACGGAATTCAAGGCTATGTGAGCTTATGTGTGAAGGGAGGCCAGACTGCCATAGCTATGTAAAGAGAACATTTAACAATGTTATTTTAACTTTGTCTGAAAATAGACCAGATTATGTGTTACGCAACAGCTTTTGTTGGAAATAATCAGAATTTGGTTAACAGGAATTACTCCTCCCTATTGGAATCGCAATTTATTGTTCGGCAACTCCTATTGGAAGTGGTGTGGAAAACGTCGGCCTTGAAATCGCGAATTTCAAACATTGGTTAATTAGATGTAGCGAATTTTCTCTATAGATGTTTTGAATGAGAGCAATGCAATCAGTGCCTATTATTTATTAAACATAAACTTTATTCACTTATTAGATGCATACATTTTATATCGAAGCCCTGACTCCCAAACTAGTCAAGCTGTATTTCAGGAGTCATTAAACTAACCTAAATTTTGATGAATGAGGTCTGCAAGTGATTTTCCTGTTTGGTATTAGGTTCAATAAAAAGGTCACGATTTTTGTATTTCTTCTAATGTATCATTTAAGTTGGTGTGAATAGCCGCTAGATGTCGCTAAGCGTTTCGAAATCATGCATATTGCACTATTATTAAAATATATGAAATGCGCGGTTTTTACCCTACGGATTCGATGCTTCCAATTCATTACGGTGGAACGCGAGCCGAAATAAAACCTTGTATTCATATTATTTGAGTGAAGAAAAACGCTTAAATCTAGTGCTCAACTGTATGTGGTGTTTGTGTGGACAAATATATATAAATTTACCTATAGACTACTTAAATTAAGGAACATTTAGCAATCGAGGTAGCGCGGCGCCGGTGTAAGAAGAAAGCGACCGTATATTCCTTCGGTGAGTAGCACTTTCTTATGTGTTATATTATTAGAGGGATCTCTAATCGTGACTAGAACCTTTGAACCAAAACCATCTGCCAATTGGTCCTTCACAGTCCTTCAATCGAAGATAATTACGCCACATTTCCACTTTATTGTTTCAATAAAATTTATCATGGAATTGGGTTATGGATACACTTATGTGAATTACGATACACTTATATACATTGATGAATAAACCCTCACTTAAAATCATATCTTGCGCACTGTGCCAATGCGATTCTTTCGTTTTCTAAAATCGAGTTAAATAATATTTAACTTATTGGATCAAGTTTTTAAAGGCTAAGGCTACAAATCCGCACGTATAGGTACCATAATAATCAGCATGGTGGGCAGAATATCAGATTTTTTTCTCTTGTATTTTTACAGCTTAGAGGCAATCTATAGCTTCTATAATTAGCATCTTTGTTGTCTGCGCCACCGGCCGCAGGTATCGTTTGCTGAGAGAGTCAACTCTTATCTCGTAGTTTAGGCAGGTAAGGTCCAGAGTTATTCCTAACATGGAAAGTAGGCTTCTCACACAGTGCCTGGGTAAGGGCAGATCTGATGATGATCGCAATATAATATGAAGTAAATGCACAAACGTTACTGCCCACCTCCCTGAATTTATCCTTTTGTGACCTAGACATCATCTACAGAAAGAATTCGGAGTAATACTGTAATGAGTCGCTATGCCATTTTAGGCATTTAAAAATATCATTTAGATTTCAAATTACATTGGTTCTTAGAAATGTTATTAATTTGGTAGTATTATCTTTCCTACTTCAGATTTTATATTGATTTTTCAGATTAAGGGCGGAGCCCTGGCAAAGTCTAGTCTATTAATTACTAGTAGTTCCGTGAGAACCGTAGACCTCGCCAGCCCTTATAAACCAAACCTAAAAGAAACCAACAAAAGTCAACTTTGTAGTTGGAGACAGAAAAAGTACCTACTAAAGTGACAAAAATTAGCACTTTAAAGCTTAATATTTCGCAAACGGATCCCTGAATCGAAAAATGTCTTTCACACACCCACGATATTTTTTAAAGACCCATCCAACGATAGCCCACACCATGGATATCACGCGGAAAAAATAATTTTCCATTTTACATATGCAGTTCTATGAACATAATTTATTTTTTCAACTTTCATAAGTCGATCCACTATTACTCAAAAACTAATAGAACCTACTTAGCCGTAATAGTTTTCCTTGTAACTACGTTATATATGCTACTGCCATGAATTTTTTCACATTTCCAGAAGCAACCGTTTAACTGGCAGGGGGGGGGGACACACGTGACTCTAACAAAAATTACCGCTTTAAAGCTTAATATTTCGCCAACGGATCCCTAAATCGAAAAAATGGTATTTACACACCAGCAATATTTTTGAAAGACCTATCCAACGATATCCCACACTACGGGATTCACAAGAAAAAAAAAGTTCACTCCCACTTTGCGAGTATGGTAGGTACTCTAAAAAAAATGTTTTTCAAAATTTTATTCTACTCATTTTGTAGGTTTAATTAATTTATACCCATGCCAAATTTTCGTCAAAATCGGTTGAAAAATGCGACCTGTAGAGAATTACAGACAGAAAGACAGAAGGACAGACCGACATTAGCATTTTTGGTCAATCTCGAAACTTAGACGCTTCGCTCGCTTCGCTCGCTCGGTCAATAATCTAGAATAGTATTGTATAGTCAATTAAAGGCTTGTAATGTTCTGTGATCAAAATGCCAGTGCAATAAAAATCGGTTCTACCATTTTCTTGTAGTTATTTATTAGGGCTCCCTACCCCAAAAGGAGGAGACGATAGAGGCTGCTTCATAGTTATAAATCTCATATTCATGTCAGTAGATTTCACAAGATGACTTATGCAAACTCATCATTTATTCACAATTGTATATATAATACTAGGTGTTTCCCGCGACTTCGCCTGCACAAGAAAGTTTTTCCCGCGGGAACAACGGGAACAACCTTTTCCCGAGGTATCTATAGCCTAGCGTTATTCTGATGTATAATCTATATTAGGTATTGTAAAGTTTCATTAAAATTTTATATGTAGTTTTTGCGTGAAGAGTAACTAACGTCCTTACAAACGTTCGCCCTTATATAAAATATACATGAAGGATAATACCTATTCGTATTTGATAATCCGTTCCATGACTCGGTCAGGACATAATCCAGTCAACAGGGCTCTGATCAACCATCAATCATGCCCAACCCCTTGTAATTGATTCGACACCCGCAAATAAAACTCGGTAAGCCGGCAACTTTTAGAACTGATTGATATATCCCGTCAGCTTTAATCCTTTGTGACCGGTGGAAAATAAAATCAATGAATAAACAATGAACCAGGTTTGCAATCTGTGACGAAAATAATTCTATTTCAAAATCGTAAGCCACAATTAATGATCCTGCCGGAAGTGTTGTCTCTATATAGTTAAGTTTTATATTGTAGACCAACTTACCTATAAGTACATCGTATAAGTATAGTGAGCGTCAGTGGCCCTGGGGATAAGACGCGGCCTATCATATCGAAAGGTCCGGAGTTCGATCCCCGGTTGGGTCATGTACCAATGGGTTTTTCTCGAAACTTAAGTACATTTACTGACTGCTCTCAAACGGTGAAGGAAAACATCGTGAGGAAACCTGCATACGCCGAAGAAGAAATTCTTAGGCGCATGTGAAGTCTACCAACCCGCACTGGGCTAGCGTGGTGGACTATAGCCCGGACACCCTCGTTGAGGCCTGAGCCCCAGCAGTGGGGAGATTAATAGGCTGTTGATGATGATGACATCGTATAAAAATTATTGATTCCACAAGTATGGAAATATTTAAAGCAGGGTTCTGATGAATTCGGGCAGAAGATTTCGATGAAAACCTTGATTTTATTTTATTTATTTTTGATTAATCATTGTCATATTATCTATCATAATCCCGCGATATATCGTTCCTTTACCCTAAGGTATAAAATAAATAAATAAAATAGCCTTTATTCTGATTCTTAAATGTACATAAATTCAAAGAATAAATTAGCTAAATTAAATGTCATTCATTTCTTCATATTAATAGTTCGTTATATTGTATTGTTTCATTAGATTTATGTCACGCTTTAATGGTTTTCATTTTTCAGCTGCTCTATTTCGAGCGTAATCAAGCCTCTCTCAAGAACTTCCATCTCCTCCTATCTTCTGCTTCTCTGTGCCATGTTACGTCTGTTTCATTGTTAATGTCGTCAATCCACCTTCTTTTACCCTGAAGTAGTGAACTTTATTGTAAATCGCCGGAAAAACGTTAGGTTTAGGTTAGTATGATACAATCAATAAAGTCTTCATTTGGTCATACATAATCCTAGAATTATTATCGCTACGATATATCTCGGATACAATTATAAATCGTTTACATTCCTTGGTTAACAATTTACTACTGTCTAAGCGAACGAAACCGCAGGCAAACAGATAGTGAGAAATAAATATATTTAAAATAAATCTGTAGGTAAGTACAGTAGATTAATAGGTCGTTCTATTACATCTTGATTAATTGATTTTATTTCATTGATCATTATTGATTACCGCTAGCTCAATGAGGGCAATCTAGCTTTCAGTGAGATAGATCGAACCCATCCGCCTTTGCTTACATAGAAACGTGGTAACGATCGAGATACCTAATGGTGCGAAATAAATCTATTGACAAAAAGCTGATCAGTATTGTCGATTAATGGTCGGTCTACCGCTTCAGGGACGTAATAATGCTTTTTATACTCCTAACTCAATTAGAACTACTTTTCGCAAAGAGAACGCTCGGCCCTAACCGCCTTTGCTTACATAGAAGAGAGATACTTAATCCTACTTAATATTATAAAGGCGAAAGTTTGTATGGATGTTTGTGAGGATGTTTGTTACTCTTTCATGCTGTAACGGCTGAACGGTTTTTGAAAAAAACTTGATACATTGATAGGTAGCTTATATTCTGGAATAACGTAAAGGCTACTTTTACCGCGGTAAACTGTTCCCGCGGGAAAAAACTTATCCGCAAAGCCGCGGGCAACAGCTAGTGATAAATAAATCTATTTACAAAAAAGCTATTGAGTATCGCCGATTAATAATAGGTCGTTCTAGTACTTTCGGGACATAATAATGCTTATTGGGTGATTACCCCATCTATTGGGAAAGCTCGACGCTATCCGCCCTTGCTTACGTACAAAAGTGATAATTAATGTGGGCGTTCATTAAGTCGACGCTGACGTAATTGCTAGGTAGTTAACTTGAAATTGCGTCCCTTGTCTTTAAGTACGTTATGTGAACGCTTTTATTGTTAACGTCAGTTTGATGCGTGCGGTTAATTCATATGGTAGAGGCAGCAACGGAAGTCTATAGTTTCCAAAAAAAACGCCCCAGTGTAGAATAATTAATATAGGTGACAAAATTTGATTTCTATGTAATTTTGTATTTTTTAAATAGTAATGATAATAAAATAAACTCAATGTTGTATATACGTTTTCTTATTTATTTACTAGCTGTTGCCCGCTACGTCGTACGCGTGGATTTTGGAAGTAGGTATCTATCTCTGCTATGTACAGACATCGTCTAGTTCTAATTTTCCTATGGGAAAATCACCAGATTTTAAGTTAAATCCCACAACTGTGAAAACTGTATCCAATTTGGTGAAGTAGTTTTTGCGTGATGTGGGAATAAACAATTATAGACAGACAGAAACTCTAAAAATTATTATAAAGCTTCCGCGACTTCGTAAGCTCGTAAGTTTATTCTTGATATTATATCTTTAACCTCGACATGAGAGATGATATCGGCAACACTCGTTTACAGATAATATAAAAAGGCCGCTCCTAAATAAACAAATTGAAGACATTCCCTACCTGACGTTTGAAACCCTACTGAAATAACTGCTGAAAAGGCGTTTTACGAAAACGATTGGAGTCGGCTCGTAGTGGGATGGTGGTCGTGAGCTAGCCTTACTTTTAGGAGGTCGAAGGTTCACATCTGTGCGGTTTTTGACAATAAAATAATATAGACTATTACCAGACTAGAAGCTTTTCGGCGAAGGGAAACATTGCGAGGAAACCTGCATGCTCTAAAAATATATAGTCGTATTAGGTCATAAATCTTCAACATGGTGGAATAATAGTGAAGCTACCTCCAAAGCTCTACGCCCATACATGACGTATACGTGACCTATATTTAAAGATCATTCGAATGTTCATTCATTTATGATTCAGAAAAACCAAATCTGATGTGAGCAGAGTGCCTAGATTTTCATGTATCCACTTAATACATTAATATGTCAAAGGGCATCCGAAAACAGCTCACAAATCCCAAAAAGCTTGCGTAGGTGCGTAATAACACCGCACAGTCATACCATAATATAACAAGTAGGTAGGTAAATAATAAATCGAAAGAAAAAATCTGTTTGACACGTGTCGTGTTGTAAGTAGCGGGATTTATAAGCAATACAAAACATGCACTATGAATGCTATGAAAAAGTTTTGTATTTCAAAATTTAAGTGTTAGAGCATTTTGTGCCTTATATGAAAAAATTTTTTCAAAGTACTAAGTGTTATGTAATAGTACATTGTTACCCCAGGGGTGAAAGTAACTTATTTAGTCCCGAAGCGGGGTTTGACGCCCGACGCGCAGCGAGGGCGCCAATAGTTCAAGGGACTCTAAATAAGTCTTGAACCCGAGGGATACACTGTGCTTTTCATTACGAATACAATGAAAGTAAAAACAAATACATAAAATAAATGTTAATACAAAATTAAATGTCTGCTATACGGAAGTATGAACAAAACTCTACAACTCGAAAAACAAATGAAGATCTGATTGCCGCTTTCCCGTCTATTTTGTTTTTTTTCTGTGGCCGGCCAGCTATTCTGCCATTATTTCTCATTTCCATCAATGAAAAAATTGTAAATATTTTGCCCAAATCTGTTATTTAAAAGAAATAGTTGACAGTAATAATTAAAATAAAGTCATTAATAAAAATATATTCTCTAATTATTATTTATCTTTAAGTTATTTTAATTTTACATCGCGCTGTAATTGAGTGGCTGTATAGAAAGTTGGAACATGGTCCAATAGAATAACAAAATAGTACTATTATTTTTTTAATAATTTGACAGCTGTCATTTGAAAACGATTCTCCCTAGGGCTGAGATGTATTACTTTCAACCCGCTACTCAGGCAACTTCAGACCTACTTTCAGAGTATGAGTAATGAAAAATTATAATACGCCACAGTAGACCAATTTTTTCATCTTAGTCTGTTTTGAAATTTGGGAAATTTTAAATTGGAATCGTAGTTTTGCGTAGGCTCGTAATAGTACATTGTTACCCCAGGGGTGAAAGTAACTTATTTTAGTCCCGAGACAGGGTTTGGCGCCCGACGCGTAGCGAGGGCGCCAATAGTTCGAGGGACCTCTAAATAAGTCTTGAACCCGAGGGAAACACTGTGCTTTTCATTAAGAATACACTGAAAGTAAAAACAAAAACATAAAATGAGTGTTAATACAAATCTCTGCTATACGGAAGTATAAACAAAACTCTACAACTCGAAAAAACAAATGAAGATCGGATTGCCCCTTTCCCGTCTACTTTGTTTTTTTTCTGTGGCCGGCCAGCTATTCTGCCATTATTTTTCATTTACATCATTGAAAAAATGGTAAATATTTTGCCCAAATCTATGTTATTTTAAAGAAATAGTTGACAGTAATAATTATAATTAAGTCATTTTAAAAAATATATTCTTTAATTATTACTTAACTTTATGTTATTTCAATTTCACATCGCGCTGTAATTGAGTGGCTGTATAGACAGTTGGAACATGGTCCAATAGAAATGTCAAAATAGTACTAGTTTTTTTTTAAATAATTTGACAGCTGTCAGTTGAAAGCGATTCTCCCTAGGGCTGAGATGTATGACTTTCAACCCGCTCCTCAGGCCACTTCAGACCTAACTTCAAACTTTCAGAGTATGAGTAATGAAAAAACTAATGTAATGTAATGAACCAATAATGAGCTACCATTTTGACTTAGTTCCAAATAGTTGAACCTATTATGACAATATAACGGCATTACTTAACTGATCATTCGGTTTTTCCTGGAGATGGATTGCTAAATATCGCTTTAGCTTGGGTAAATAACGGTTCGTATTGGAAAAGTAAACATAGGAAAAGACCGGACGGTAAAACTATGTGTAGTGCACAAGCGCCTTAACAGAAAACTTGTGTAAAACATTTTTGATCGTGATGCTAGCAAAGACATTTTCTAAAAGGTTAAAAGAACTTTGTTAAAAAGTTCACGCGTCAAAATGAAACAGGTTTTCAACAGGAAAAGGTGAAACACGTGTGGAATATTAAGTAGTTCGTAAAAAACGTACCCAATTGCGAATTTATATCTCTCTCATTTTAGGAATTGCTTATTTACGAGTAGGTACCTATGTATTACCATTCACTTCTTGTAAAGCCTGACAATATCAAAGCTCCGCGGCAGCGTATAACATTACATTTGCACATTTTATCGGGTAATTGTTTTGAGAAATACTTAGTTTGTCGTTGATACCTTTACTTTAATTACCGTTTAAGAGCGTCAGTGGCGTAGGGGATAAGACGCGGCCTATCATATCGAAAGGTCCGGAGTTCGATCCCCAGCTGGGCCATGTACCAATGGGTTTTTTCTCGAAACTTAAGTACATTTACTGACTGCTCTCAAACGGTGAAGGAAAACATCGTGAGTAAACCTGCATACGCCGATGAAGAAATTCTTAGGCGCATGTGAAGTACGCCAACCCGCACTGGGCTAGCGTGGTGGACTATAGCCCGAACGCCCTCGTTGAGAGGGTAGGCCTGAGCCCCAGCAGTGGGGACATATTAATAGGCTGTTGATGATGATGATGACGTTTACTTAATTAAAGCATTTCTTCAAAAATTAAATTTCGCACAGACATTAAAACCATTCCCTTTAATAATTTCATAAAATCCGGTATATCTTGTTGGTATGAGATGGTACATATTATTTGGGTAGTCGCACGAGTGAACCAAATTATAAAATAACGTTCTTGAGAATCGATAAAACTTTTTAAATAAAAATGCCTAATCAGGAATTCGGATTTTAATTGGTCAAAAAATATTTTTTTTACAATTTACGTTACAAAATGAAAAATTAAGAGAACAATTTTATCACATTAATGCCAACTTGTAATTTAACAATCAACATTCACGGTCTTTTTACATCAACAATCTCACTAGATCTTACAAGTAACAATTAATAAATACGAACAATTTTAATGATAACGAGAAGCATTCAGATATCAGATTAGAAATGATATCAAATCAATGGAATGTTTAGAATTCAAAAACAAACAAAATACTTTGTAGAATTCGGAAAAAAACATTACAAAGGAGGTACCTACATTTATTTTTAATAAAAAGTTGAGTTATGGGTAATCATCAATGTGAAAATATGTAAGAAGATACTTAAATGTTTTATATCAGAGAGTTGTTAGTTATAGAGCGCGTGTTAGCAAGTCTGAACTGTAAGCACGGGTCTGAACAGTCTCGAAATGTTCGGGGCGACACTACTAGTCGCAACACGTCAGTAGCGCTGATTGTTGCTCTCGCCGGTATTTATTTAGATTTGGAGTAGTCATGGTGAAATGTGCAGTGCCAAGCTGTAAACACGATTCACGGAAAAGAACGATCTAGAAAAAATCTATATAGAAGCGTCCATAGAACACCTGCTTACACTTGGCACAATGGGCAATGAGCGATGCGCGCGCTCTATAGCTAGTATACTAACTCTATGTTTTATATTAATTTTATAGAAATAAATAGGGATTGGTAATTCGATGCCTAAAAATGTAATTACCTTATTTAAGTATCTTTTAGCACCAATTTAAAATGTTTATGTAAGAGATTTTGTAACTCCGTTGTTCCAGATTGTACTTTTACGAGTATTTTGATATTTCCTTGATTACTTTGTACCCAAGTGAGTACAGAAATAACCCCATTTCTAGTTACCTCATTTCGAGTCAGATTCTAAACGGAAATATTTTAATAACTGATTATACACATTTTAATGATTCTTCAGATGAGCAGTCGGCTAAAATATTTAGTTAGTATGACTATCTAATAAGAAACATTAAGATTATAATGGCTCGTAGATACTATAATAATAAGAATAATTTACTAATTGATCATATCATTAATTCTATTCTTAATTTACCGAAACTTTTCGAAACAGCGATGCTGCAAATTAAAAATTTTGTTAGTAAAATTAAATCCAGTTTTAAATCTAAGTATATCAAATCATTTGAGCTTATATAAATTATTATATCCTTTACCTACCTTAATACAACTTCTAAAGATATTTACAAAATTTTATATATCTGAGCATTTTCAACTGTTTACCTAGTGGTTTAACTTAGATATAAATATTTCTATACTTTACATTTACAATTGAGATAACAATCATACCTTAACTAATAGGTTTTAAGTAATACTATAAAATTTCGGTAAAAGTAATGTAATTTTCTTGTAGTCAGAAAGCTATGCACTGGTAAATTTGTATTAAATTAGTTACTTTTATAATTACAAAAATTAAACCAATTATATTAGCTGAATATATATTGCTACGGCGTAGCGTCCGTAGCACTGCGTAGAAAACGAATCCTATACAAAAATTACGATTACCTTGAACAAAGTAAAACGCGTCTCTGGTAACCAGCAGACCTCCATATTGTTTAATTTTATGATTATGATAATCGCTTACTTTTTGACGTTAATGTCAAGAAACAACGGCTATAATAATCATAAAGTCACAGTATAAAGGCCCAGACACTGAAAATTGTTCCTACACAACAACTTTCTCCGTATTTTTTTTACAATTTACAATTATGATTCTATTACCTAGACAATTTACAATTTCTTCCTCAATATATATTTACACACTTTATTTCGTTAATGTATGTAGTTACACAGGTTATTTCGATTGTCGGTCTAATATAAAACACTTTTCTTCTTTTCATAGTTTTTATTCATACTTTCCTTCCGTGAATGTAAGCTGAAACAAAAATAGGTTTATTAGTTCGTAGTAGTTTTTTTTTCTCAGATTTGACTAGACAAAGGCCGAAATAGATTTGGTGGGTTAGGTTAAGGTTAGGTTAGAATTTAAGACCTCTTAATTGTCTTAAATGTTTTTTTTGGTTTAATGAGTGTAACCAAACCTAACCTGCCGATTCAAAAATTATCAAGAATTGTTTGGTTATGTTTTAGGTTCTATAAATCCAAAACATAATCCATCGAATCGATTGATTGATACTGTTTGCGATTTTGTATTTGTCTAATTTTAGGTTCACGATTAACTAAAATTATACTTTATCCTGGAGATGATAACAAAGGAAGTATTTGATATTATTTCTGCGAAGGTTTGAAGGGTATATCTCCTACCCTTCTAGGTAAAGGGTTTCAATCACAAAGAGATGTATTCATGTGTGCCGCCTTCAAGGTGCTTCAACTAACGACATTGTTATGGATCTTACTAAATACATTTGAATTTCTCCCCGATATTATACATTTTCTGTAGGTACTTGAAGAGAGTGATTTAAGGAAATAAATTTAAACTCAAATTATGTGCTAAACGCTTATACTAAATTAGTGAACTTGACGAATTGGAAATCAGAGGCATTGACCTAAAAGAGGGCACCGGATTTAAACAACATGCGCACACTTGGAGAAGAATCATCATCATCATCCTATTCCATATCAAACTACCTTCAATTAAAATTAAGATGATTGACAACTAAAAAAAGTTTATATTTCAATAATGTGTGTTGTTCTAGTCATCATTTTCTACATACAGATATGATCTCTTTGGTGGGTGCTTGCGGCCTCTTATAGAGGCGTTAGGGAGCGCGCGCGCCACCAAAGAGATTCGAACCTTCTTGATTTTCTAACTTGCATAGACGTCAATTTTAGTAACGACGTGCTCCCCGATTTTGACGTAGGTACTTATAAATTCTGACTGATTTAAAAATATATAATTATTGATCTATCAAATAATATATAATACTATGTTCATTCAGCGATCAATACTATGATCATGAGAGCGTCAGTGGCATCGGCAGAGAGCGTCAGTGGCGTCGGGGATAAGACACGGCCTATCATATCGAAAGGTCAGGAGTTCGATGCCCGGCTGGGCCATGTACCAATGGGTTTTTTCTCGAAACTTAAGTACATTTACTGACTGCTCTCAAACGGTGAAGGAAAACATCGTGAGGAAACCTGCTACGCCGAAGAAGAAATTCTTAGGTGCATGTGAAGTCCACCAACCCGCACTGGGCTAGCGTGGTGGACTATAGTCCGAACACTCTCGTTGAGAGGGTAGGCCTGAGCCCCAGCAGTGGGGACATATTAATAGGCTGTTAATGATGATGATGATGATGTTCATTCAAGTTCGATTTTTTCTACAAAAAGTCCTATCACTGCTAATAACTTACGATCGTAGGTGTGGTAGGGACACCTGGGGCAGCTAGCAAGCAAAGGCGGTTTCCGCGACGGGGGCGGCGGCTCTGGGCGGCCCCGCCACGATAAGTGAGGCCATCCGGGCGCTGCATTTCCTCTTGAGTCTCTGAGTTCCTCTAAACCTGTTTAAGATTATTAGTTTTAAAATTCACATTTATTTATTACAGGACTTACGGCCCTGGAAACATAGTCCTTCTAGGCCCATCATAATTTTTAGTTGATCGTTTACCTATATCAAAAAAAGCGGCGGTTACAGCACAGCCTCCTCTAAATCAGGGCACGACTAGAGTTAATCGGCTGTTCTCACGAAAGTTACATCCTCTCTAAAGCGATAGTAACTTTTGGAGATTAACATTGGACAATTTTGGTATAAAAGAGTTGTTTCACATCTTTCACACACAACCACAAATAAAAAATACAATCACAAATTATACATTAAAACCCGGAAAATACATTTTCTAGGAAAATAAAATAGAAGAGACGAACATGATACTTCAGCTCCCACCAAAATCGTCTATGAGATATTTAGAGAGGTACGTACTTTGAAATCTTGCTCTTTTGCAAATAGCAATAGAGCACAGTTTTAAATAAAATTTAATTACAATTAGGTACGCCATTGTTCCTCAGAAATTACGAGATTCAGGGCTTCTTTCACCACTTCCTGATATTGTTACAGATAATAATCTTAGTGATAAACTAATCTATCAGATAAATCTGTGTGATAGACTATATAAAATATATAAGATATAGGCAATCAGATACCAGTGAAACCAAAAAAACAGGCTATCTGTCAGATAACCTACAGATAGGGTATCTGGGACTTTATCAGCAAGCGGTGTAAGAGGCCCTCAAAAACCTAATAAATTATATTTAGAAGGTGAGTACAATGAGTTGCAAAAAGTATGTATCTAATGGATTACGAAGGTTTTTATTTGAGTTATTTATCTTAGCTAACATGGGTTCTCAGGTTACACCTTCCAATTTGTTACAGAACGTGGGATAATGAGATTCGAAACAAATACCAATTTTCTCTTCACTTAGAATTCTGTGACACAATATACTCTCTTATATAGGTTTAACACTGGTAGAAGAACATGTTATAGAAAACCATTAAATAATATTATTAACTTAATACCTATTATGATCTATAAAAAATAATATCAAAATCTAAATTGATGGCATTAATAATAACTTTAATTAATCCCAGAAAAACAATATATAAATTTGAAGTGCAAAATGCATAGCGCTTGCATGAATTAGATTTCTCAGTAAATATAGCGTTTGGGATGAGTAGGTACTTACTAGATGGGGTGAATTCAGAATAGAAGTACCGTAACGAAACTGAAATTGCAACGAAACTGATAAATTATTGTTGTAACAAAATTCACAATTACGGTATACATCTATTCTGAATTCACCCAGATCTAATTGAAAAATTGAAAATGACCCGACATGAAAATATTTTATGTAATTAAAAATGCATCTGTACAATGATGAAATGAGTTGCGTTTTGCTCAAAGTTTCATTCTAAGTATAAAAAGTCGCTTGCTGAGAAGTTATTAAATTTGCAAGTGAATCCTCGAAGTACGTGCTCAGTTTTCTTTCCAGCTGTCGGCTCTCTAAAATGCCACATTCCGAAGATTAAATATTATGGTGTCTTCTTCTTCTATTTGAAGATTGATTTTATTTACATACCTATACTTTTCTACTCAAACTTGCTCAATTTACATAAATCTTTAATATTGAAAGTTAAAGTTGATATATATAATGATATATATTTAATAATAATTTATAAAAATTACAGTCTTTTTCAAATTTAACTTACAACATTACAGATTTCAGACCTGTATTGGCCTGTATTGTTATCGTGTTCAGTTCGGTTGTTTATAGCTAGGTAATTTTTTATTGCTTTTTGTTATTAACAAATACATAAATCGCTCAACATTTGTATAGATAATGTTGAAAGATCTTTATATATCTACTTCCTTCTATTCACTTGTCTCAATCAAGATATGCAAAAATTTCGTGTATATTTTTGACTATAGCTGAAGAAAAAACGGAAGCATGCGTATTCCGGTGTGATGAAGCAATAATAAAAAGACGCATCGTCAAAAATGATACCAAAGATATCACTTTGAATAATAATTACGTTAACGAGTAAAAACCTGATCTTGATCGGCTGCCGGACTGAGAGATACAGTCCGGCGGCGACTCGGGCAGCGACCGCTTGTGCCGGCGCAGCGCTTCCCGCCAGCGGCACAGTATCGCCGTTCGAAAGTACGCGCGGAATCTGCAAATAAATGATCTCATCAACAGCCTATTAACATGTCCCCACTGCTGGGGCTCAGGCCTACCCTCTCAACGAGGGCGCTCGGGCTATAGTCCACCACGATAGCCCACTGCGGGTTGGTGGACTTCACATGCGCCTAAGAATTTGTTCTTCGGCGTGTGCAGGTTTTCTCACGATGTCTTCCTTCACCATTTGAGAACAGTCGTAAATGTACTTAAGTTTTGAGAAAAAACCCATTGGTACATGGCCCAGTCTGGGATCAAACTCCGAACCTTTCGATATGATAGACCGCGTCTTATCCCCGACGCCACTGACGCTCTCGAACAAATGATCTATTTACTCCGAAATATATATTTCATTGTACAGTAGACCTCGCTAGCCCTTATAAACCAAACCTAAAAGAAATGAACAGAAGTCAACTTTGCAGTTGGAGATTACGTACTAAAGTGACAAAAATTAACACTATAAAGCTTAATGTATCGCAAACGGATCCCTAAATCGAAAAATATTATATTATATAATATTATAACCTACATAGATGTCATAGTTTTCCTTTTAACTACGTTATATGTTACTGCCGTGAATTTTTTCACATATCCAGAAACAACCGTTTTGCTGGCACGTGTACAGGTGGGGGGGACACGTGACCCTAAATATAGTACTTACAGTATATTCTCAACTATGCATTAACAAATATATAGGTACCTAGTCGATGGTATGTCAGCTCAAATTCAAATTTCCCCCCCGCATGCCTCTCCCACCGCCGCCGTCAGCGCACCTATCTCACTCGCACTATTTATGTAGGGTAAGCTACACAATATTGACCGTCCAAGATGGTTCTTAATAAAAAAAACCACTATGTATTAATAATTTATTTACAGTCAATGTCAACATACTTTATAGCATAGGAGTACCACATCACCAAGTAACATTAATATCAGGCGTCTTTGTCATTCAAAGAATCGTCTATTTTATAATAACAAATTGTTACATAATGTGATTTTTAAACTTTGTGTGCTTCATATTCAAGATAGATATATATATCTCCTGGTAGTTTGTACGATAGTGAAACCCTCATCATCCATCCGGACATCACCAGCAGGCGGCTGTGGTTTTACAGCGGGTTTACTTAAACAAAATATTCTCAAATCTATATTGACTGGATACGGTTAGTATATTTATTTCTTTAAACTTTTCTCTTAATGACTACAACGCAGATTATAGATCGAGCTAATACCTAGCTCTCTTTCGCAAAATAAAAATGGTCACTATATCTGCTGCTCGACCCCACAGTAAGATGCCTTATGCCATGTTACTGTGGCAGTAGCTGAAATATACTAATTTTGCGATAGCAATATCAGTAATTGTCAAATTTTTCTAACGGCATAGGCGGCCGAACTTAGTATGCCAGCTAGTGAAGCTATGTGGGGCCCCCATTGAAAAGATGAATCTATAGTTATACCAAGGAACACAATACTTTTAATAAATTCTAGTCTATATGTACCTAAAGTCATATTATTTTCTACATGTCTTACATTTGGTAAGCAAAATTTAATACATTTAGGCCGGTTTTCCTGTCACGCGTGTTTGCGCCCGCGTCCTGGTCCGCAACTTTTCCCGCTGGAAAAATATTTAATTTTGATGAAACTGATTTTATTGAGAGAGAACAATCATATATGGACGAGTGTTGTTGCCTTGCCTTACGACACAGTCAAAGTCAAAGTCAAAAATATTTTATTGCATGTAAGTACACTGGGTACATTTATACAACGTCAATTTTTTTTATCTACCACCGCCTAGAAGTCTACCTATCAGCCGTGTTATGTTATTAGTACTCATAAATTGGATAATCCCGAAATCGAAATGTTGCTTCAGAACTTACTTTTCCATGTTGTTATATATGTTAACATCTGTTTTATTCGGAGCATTCTCCTTGTCAGAGCCATGGTTATTTTCGGATGCCCCTGATCGTCGTAATCTAATTTGAGAAAGATAAGTACATTTATGATTACGTATAATAATTTAACCCGATGTGAATTTTCTTTACCAAATAAATTATACTCACTTTAGTGCTTTACTCAAGTTTTTGCCTTTTTTTTTACGCCAACCAAGTCTTTTCTTTTTTTTGTTACCTTGGTTTCCCATTTTAAAAAATTCGTTATTATACTAAACGGTCGGGAAATTATTAAGAAAGATATTGGAAAATAAATATTATCTTCAGAAAATTTCTTTTGTAGTCTTCTGTCTACACGTCGTCGTCTATTTTTGTTCTGTCAAGTCAAACAACCAAGTATCGAAACAAATTACAAACAAACATCCAGTCATTTTTCAGTCAAGGAGACTGTACTCCAAAAAACACTAGGATAGCAACAAAGATGCTACCCTATTTCAAAATATAATTTGAATAAATGACGTGTGACGGGAGTGACAGCTGGATGGCGGCGAGCGACACGTGTTCCCCGTGCCACTGGCAGAGCGGGACTGACGCGGGGTAGGGAGATGCCATGCGGCTCAAGTTGGGCTGGCTCAAAAACGCTTAGATTTAGGTTTTTCCTTTTTTTGCCGAAAGTTATGTGTATTTTGTAAATTCAAATGTTATGTGATCTGCATATTAGTAAGTACAGTTAGTACTCAAAATATGGTGATTGTACGTAGCTTTATTACATAAAAGTAGCGAAAATAAATTCTTAAAATGGTTAACTTTGGAATTTTTTTTAATTGAGAAAATTTTAACGAACTGTGTTTTCGAAATCGTGAATAACTAGTAAAAGTCTTCTACTTTACTGCATATTTATTACAAAATGAATGATACAGTATTGTTGAAATAGCGACGGATCATCCGACCCGCTGTGAGATATCATCACCCGTTTCTGTAGGCACTGATATACAAACTTCAGGCGTGTCTTCCTAAGTGAAATAGATTATAGTTGATGTTTACTAAGTCTCTCACACTGGATTAATTGTCAAACTTATAAAGGCATTACTTATCTACTTATTTCAAAAAGTTGGTCGTTTAAATATACTTAGAATCCAGTAAATACGTACGACTAACATAAACCAATAATCATAAAAAATTCCAAAGTATACGAAAATAACTAAAAAACTCGTAAAGGATAAAAATAAAACAACCCAAAACTAATTTTAGTCCCGCGCCGCGGTTAGAATTTCAGATAGCTACGTACCTACGTGAAAAATATTTCTCGGAATACCCGTCAAACGTCATGTGGTATTCGCCCGATTACCACATACAAGAGGAAATGTACTTTATATGCAACAGCTGTTATCAGATTACGTACTGAGTCTTCGCGATACGCCTACGCCGCACCTACGACCTATCTGTCGGTCGCCTGTTTAGCATTTTCCATCTTTTCGGGAAGCTTTCACCAAATGACTTCTAAAGTGATATAAATCTTTTCCTTTCGGCCCACTATGTAGCTGAGTTTTGTAACCAGCCAGAAGGTGGGAAATAATCTTTTTACCGGGACAAACGGACCTACGGATTTAGACGTCCACTTCTTATTGTCACTTCGTAGATCCTCAGCTTCAAGCTGATGTTATTGTCGTAGCTTCAACCTCCTAAACAATACAATATTCTATATTTTAAGGGGGATTCTACTAGGCGTTTTGTATTAGAAAAATATACTCTATACTATTTAATTTGAATTATCCGGCTATTGTTGGAATTAGGCCTCATTTGCACATTGAAACCTATAATTTAAGTAATAAAACCTATAATATAAACCTATAATGAGTTGACCTACCTCGATATCCGATTACATTCCGATGAGACCGAGATGAGACGTGTTTACCGACGTAGTCCCTAGTTGCCCTCCCATGTATTCCAATAAAATACGTCAAACCTAAAGTTTTTGGGTACGAAAAAGCAAGTCTATGTAGGACTTAACTTTGAGAACTCATTTAGCCGGAACTTGGACTTCCAGGTACAAATGTTAATTCTTCCTAATAAATTTTCCTCTTAGGTAGGTACTGTTGTATTTACGACGTAACTTAATGATGCTTTACTTTAAACTTTCAAGAAATTAGTAGTCATTAGTCAATTCATCTGTAGGTATACCACATTTTATTTATTTAAAAAAATAAGTAGAATTTTACAGATTTTTTGAAAATCTCTTGCCTGAGCCGAAGGGTCAATACATAGAAACAATTCCTTCTAAGTAACAACAACTATTACTTACTCTGTGGTCACAAGTAAGTATACTTATGGGAAGGATTTAACATTTTAAATAACAAAACGATTACCTACTTAGATCTTTCTTCATAAAAACCAAATGGTAAGTAGAGAAACATTTTCATTTTTTTGTAACAAAATTTTAAATTGAATGTTTATTTTTATGGTCTTAATTTAAGATACTGTGTTACATAAAAGGAATTGATTCTTATTATTGACTCTTTAGATCATCGGTATCATAAAAATACATGATGATTTTTTCCCACATTTGTTCAGTTCAATTTCCGGCTCAGACAGGTGTGATTTGTAATAAAATAAAGTTGTACTTATTTAAAAAAAATTAATATGAAAAAGAAATGTTTCCTTTTAGTAAAATTTGCAATCATTAACACTTAGGGTACTTTCCCTCCAGTCACGTCTTTTAATTTCCACCCAGTAAATTCCTTGATCGTATGATTACAGTTGATTCAGATATAACCATTAACGTCTAGCCACTTTCTTTAGCGACTATACGAGTTCAGTATGTATTTTGTTACCCCTATATTTTCCACGAAATAAATTATGTAATTAGAAGGTAGGCTGAGCATACAGGAGCGGCTTTGATGAAACAAACGAATTGCAAACATCTATTAGGGCTGACGCTACTGCTCCAATCTTACCAAGCTAGTGTTAATGCGATGTCAGGGCCGAAACAAGTAACAAGTTACTAGATACAAGATAACTTAAAACCTACTGAACCGATTGAGCTGACACTTAGAACGTACATGTAAAATTACTCGAGGGACAATTGTAGTGAGGAAATAGTTATTTGTTATGCAAGGCTGCAAAGTTGGTTATTTTGTGCAAGTACTAGTATTGTAAACTGAGCAAGCGATTCGCGAGTGGTTCAAAGATAGAATCCTGAGCGTAGCGAGGGTTTCAAGGTACGAGACACAAAATAACTTTGCTGCCGAGCGCAACACACAATTTTTCACCTCGCTACAGCGAGGAAAATATTAGGTGAATTGAATCCTTTCGGCGGTTTAGAACCACAAATAATAATAACCACAATTAGAATTGACTACTTCTTTAAATGTCCACCTTCTACAAATTAGAAGAAAAGTTTTAAAAAGTTTTTTCCAGGTGCAGTTTTCCACGCAGATTTCGAATGAGAAAGTATACCCTTCAGAGGTTGTGAGGTGAAAAAAATATTATCCATAATAATTAGGAGTCTAGGGATGTTTCCTGCGGTATAGTAGTTAGGAGTCTAGTCAGACGTTTCCTGCGTCTGTACCTTTTCATTTCAACAAGTCGATTTTTTATTATCATCTCAACCAAAGTTGGCAACAGCAGAAACCTTACGTGCTAAAGCCGGGTTCAGTAATCCGTCCGCGCGGGCGCTCGCTCTATCTAGATTTATGTCTGCCGGCCAGACCAAACGAAAAGGGTAGACGGAGTTCAGCCACCTTAAGGAATACGGATATCAGCCGCTATGGAAGTAAGAATATCAAAAGATAAGCGCCGAATACAATGCGTAAATCTTTTTTGTGTTATTTTATTGTCGAAAATAACATCAGTAGTATTAAACTCGGGTAAAGTAAGGCTGAATATTCTATCCACTGTCTTACTATGGAAAAGTTTTTTTTGTATCGGATTATTTTTTTATAATTTATCTTTTTATTTTTTTTTACTTTATTTAATTTCACGAAATATTTATTAAAGGTAGCACATAATTAAAAATAAAAATAACTTATTATAAATCTAAAACTAAACTACAAAATGAATTATAAATAGAAAATCCTTTTTGACTTGTTTTTAGCAGTGAAATATAATATTTTTTTTATTGCAACACTGCGCTCTGTGGGGTGGGATTTTGTTTGAGGGCGCAAATCTCAAGTGTCAAAGCCTGTTCCCGGTCCTGCGCGACATTATCCCGGTAACATTCCGCCGGTAATGTAATAAAACACGGGACTATAAACTTGTTATTCACGACTCCTTACATTTTCCTATTACGCGGCGCAACAGTGCCTTCAGCCTTCCACTAATACCCTAAATTACCCTTTGTCCCCATAAAAGTTGCCTTTTACTTTTGCCTTCAATGCGGGACAATAAACCTGAAACTATTTATGATGCGATGCCTAATTCCCATTTAATAGACAGTTGTCACGGTAGAAGATAATAAAGTAAGAATAACCGAAGACTTATTTGGAAAAACAAAACCGTTAAAGATCGAAAAGTGTTAGGGGTAAAAGGGTACAAAACAAAGGGGTTAGCGGTCTGACTACTCTTTGAGAACAGTAAACTAATAATCGTACAACATGTAAGTAAACATGTCGGGGGGTTAGTAAATTAATATAAGACCGCTTCTAAACTAGTCCTAAATTTAGATCAAAATAATTATATTATTATACGGTAGGGAATGGAGTATTATAATATACCAATATTATCGAGTTTATAACGTGCCGCTTGGCACAAGCAGGGTAATCAAGTACCTAATCTTATATTTAGATGGGTAGATTTTTTTCTAGGTAGATACCCAAAATAGTGAAACCTATTTCTCACATTTCTTTTACTTTTTGAAAGGTCAATAAATGCTAAATCACTCCAAGAACTTGGAAAAGAGACGTCAGTTTATTTAATTAAACGTAGTTAAACCAGAGGGTAATAATAATATTAAGATCTACTTAAAGTGTAGGCATTAGAGTTTGTAACAAAATCTGTAGGTGTACCTACTTAACTAACAAAGTCAACGGAATTTTATTTCCTCTCGTAGGTAAGGTAACACACTTGAAGATTTTTCCGACCAAAATTTTTAAATTTAACGATGCCTCCGAAATTCGTGAAGCCTTAAGCTAACTCGGTTGGAAGCCCGCCCCTGTGCTATAAAGGAAATTTTGAATTCATTTTAGCTTAAAAGCGACGTCGCACGTTGGAAATAAAATGGGAATATTAAAAAATCCGAGTTTTATTATACGACTTAGAATATTTGAGATTAGAAGCCTGCAAAAGAACGAAATCTAATAACAAAATTAAGGCTTTCATTTAATCTTAACTAATGCGAAAGTGAGTTTGTTATGCTTTCACGGCTCGAGTATTCAACCGACCTCCATAAAATGTTGAATTCATATTAGGTAAGCCTGTATGTATCATGGAAATGAGGATATTTTTTTCCGTGGGAAACTCTGTACCTGCGGGAAAGAAAATCCTATTTCATTAGAAGTCGTGAGCAACAGATACAGAATAACCTAAAGCTCTAAGGTCGAATTACGAACTCGCACCTAAAAGTTTGTCTTGAACAAAAAACACCGGCAGTACTTTAAAAAAGTTTGTACTTATCTCAAAATTTAACTTTAGAGCATTATGTGCCAAAAAATTGGGTTTTTACCCGTGGTCCCACCGCGCTAGAGATGGAATTAAAAAACAAAACTATCGTAGTTCTGTTTTTAGTTCCACTGTCTATTTAACTGTTTTACCGACTTCCAAAAAAGGAGGAGGACATCAAACAGATCAGTACATAGCACATATTATAATAATATTTTAGTTAAAATAATAAGTAACAGGTTTCTGTCATATAAAAAAGTTATTTTACGCTTTTTAGTGCCTTTTTGTGTTTTTGAAGGCGGTTTTATTTTTTTGTTAAAAAGTTTTTGAGTACCTACAATCACTGCATTTTGCACTTTTGTTTTTTATCACACACTTTAATCAGGTTGTTATGTTGCCACTACTTCACAACCGCAGATGTTTTACGATGACCTGTCCGCGCTCTGTTCATTACAATACGCTTACGATAAGCATGTCCCGAGTCTCGCTAACCCTAGCTATGACCACAAAATATATAATAGTAACTTACTTGGCATTCATCCAGTAGTAAATGATGGGGTTGACCATGGCGTTTGCCATCGCCAGCCAGTAGAAGCCGAGGTACATGTGCTGTACGTACTTCATGTACAGGATCGACGGGTTGAAGTGGGTGTAGATGAAGTACGTGTGGTACGGCAGCCAGCAGATGCCGAATATCACTATCACTAGTATGAACATTTTCACAACCTGAAAGTAATTGGTAAAGTAAATGCCGAGAAATGTGTGTGTTTATTTTACTGTTAAAGTGAGAACCTAAGATTTTACTAAGTGATTACAGAAGTCCAAATAGGCATGATCACAGATTTTGAAAAATTGTTGTATAAAGTTCGGAAATTAATACTATTTATAACGAATAGAATATTACTGCAAAAAAAGTTAATTAGTAAAAGCATAGAGATAGGATCTCTTTGGTGGATGCTCTCGCCCCCTATGGGAGTAGCAAATTTTTTTGATTCTTGGAAAAAAGTGTCATTTTAATTTTCAAAATTTGAAATTTACACCAAAACGCTTCCGGTGTCATATCGTTGCTTGTGACATCACGTTTGAAAAACTCGTATTCGTTTGTTTATTCAAACGTGACGTAATTTCCTGTGATTGGTGTTCTATATAACATGGCGGATTGCCATAATTTGTAGTTTGATTTAATTAAAATAATTATCGATCTCGCACACAAAAAAAGTAGGTACATGTTTTATAATCCGCGACTGAGGTTAGATAAATACATAATTTTAGTGTTTTATAGTTACTGTCGTCATGCCTATTGTATAATCATCATCATCATCATATCGGCCTGTAGACGTCCACTGCTGGACAAAGGCCTCCCCCAAGGATCTCCACGACGACAGGTCCTGTGCTAACCTCATCCAGCTGGGTCCCGCGACCTTCACCAGATCGCCTATTGTATAACACATTTAAAATTCGACAGTACCTAGGCCTTCGCCTTTTACCTTACAGTAGAGATAGAAACAATTTTAGTGCTGTCAGAGAAGAAATAATAGTTATTAGTATGATGATGCTGCCATATTTTAAATAGGTACAGTCTTCCTTCAGAATTAATGTTGTTTTTTATACAAAATATTTTTATTAGTTAGTAGATACAAATAGTAATTGTCTTATTCTAATAATAATAGTAGATTCTATATGGTCCATTTTCATTTTACTTATTTTTTTTCCTGCTTCATTTTGCTTTTACTCAACTTACTCATTAGTCGGTTTAGTAGTTTTTGAGTTCACTGCCTGACAGACGAAAAAAGCTTCACTACAAGTGTAGAAATTTCGTTCGTCGTTTTCTTTTTGTCTGAGTCTGAAAAGAATATTCTTTTCGATATTTTTTTCTATAGAATTTTGTCACTTCCTTCAGTTTTATTTAATTTAAAAAAGGTTTAAGGACCAACAGACTAGCCTTGCTATTTACTTGGGATTCTGGAATTGTTTACAAAGAGAAGAAAGAATGGGCAGTTGTTACTTTCCGAGAAGTCAAAGTTATATACCTAATGCTTCTAGACTTGGAGTGGGCTTTAGCCTCGACTGGTTTGACTAACTTGTAGACAACTTTTTATGTCATGGCATTTTTCTTTTTTACTACTATAATTATGAAAGGGAAAAAAGGCGACTAGAATAATTTCTCAATGATAAAATAATCGATCCACATTTTGCGCTTTTATTGAAAAAAAAATGCAATTAAAAGTTCGGGAAACACTACGCTATTCTCAAGAAATTTTAAATTATTGTTCTAGAAGGTTTGTTTATTTTTGACTGCAAAATATGGAGTTATTTCGTATATTTTTAAGGATACAAACTGGAATATCGACAGGATAATTAGAATATCTTAAACAAAAACCCTTATAAAATTAATAACAAATATTTTTTCTCCGTACAGTACCCTGTATAAATACTGTGTACAAAATATTTTAAAATATTAGATTTTTTATATAAAAACGATACCTGTAAGCGACGCCATTGATGTAAAGAAAATATCGGAACGATCACGAACCACTCAAAAAAACGGCCGTACGTGCGAGAGTGAGTGAAAATCAGCGGCGTTAAGGCCCGGCTACACGCGCAATCTTGCATGCCCGAGCTCCAGGTTTGCACAAGCAAGAAGGTACCATTTTGCAGTTTAAACGTACCTGGTTGTTTGTGCAAACTTGGAATTTGCGCAAGCAAGATTAGGCGTTGGGTTTTGGAAGCGTCGTCGAACAACGTCGCGCGGTCCAGTGAATATATAATACAGGGTATCCTGTAGTAAAAACGACTAAATTATTTCATCATATCAGCCGAAAGACGTCCACTGCTGGACAAAGGCCTCCCCCAAAGATCTCCACGACGACCGGTCCCGCGCTAACCTCATCCAGCCGGATCACGCGACCTTCCCACCTTGTGGGAGGCCTAAGCTGCGTCTTCCGGTACGTGGTCGCCACTCGTGAATCTTTCTATACAAGCTATGTGCCCTGCCCACTGCCACTTAAGCGTTGCAATTCTTTGAGCTATGTCGGCGACCTTGGTTTTCCTGCGGAACTCCTCAATTCTGATTCGATCTCGCAGGAAAAAATAACAAACTAATGAAATAAAAGAACTTAAAAAGGTACAAAGTTGAACGCAAAATTCAGTTACCTTTCTTTTTGAGCGTATCGAGTCCACCTGCCTCTGCGTCAGCTCCCCTATCGACCCTGAACCCCATAGCACCTTTCCCATTGCAGAGTAAAAAAATGTCATTCCCAACATTGGGACGGCGTATGTTACTACGAAGAACAGCACTTGGTACCTGGGAAAGAAAATAATGTGAAGTCACGTGGCCATTTCATTTGATTGATGATTCGATTATTGATTGATTGACTTTATTTAGTTTTCATGAAATTTTCTTAAAGGTGTCTAATTTTTATTTTTCAAAATATTTGTGACATAAACATAGAACATAATATAATAAAATCAAAATTTTATGTAATAAATTAAATAAAATGTAAGACATACAAATATGGATATTGGGTCCTCCAACACAGGCACAGGCTTAACAAGAGGACCTTGGCATAATTTTAGACTATGTAAGGCAAGGTTTTAAATAAAACAATTTTGTATTTTATGGAACTTGGAACAAACGGGCATCCTAAAAACGTAAGGTGAAGTAAAAAAAGCTGTTAAAAGAAACACCCCCGGGCGGGAATGAAGAACTGGAACTAGAAGACTAGATCTAACAAACTATAGAGTGAAACTTTATAGACGTCCAGAGAAGAAAGAGGAACGACCAGACCAGAGTAGACGCTGGTCTGGTCGTTCCTCTTTCTTCGGTGTCCGTGTACCCCACCGACCTTATCTCAGTGGATTATATACTCTGGTAGATTTTTTTTAACTCGACAAATCAGCAAAAACTAACAAATATGTATCCCATTTGTATTTTCCGAAAGGAATGCTGTCATAGAGATATTTCTGTATTTGTGCATGTAAAAATTCAATTAATTAACATTAACTGTTTATTAATAATTTATTAATTATGAATCTCCACGAAATGGGTGCTACTGCTACATAGATATGGGAATTTACATATTTTTGTTAATCTAACGTACGGCAAAATATTTACTTTATGGATACAGGCAGTTTTCGTTACACTGTATCATAATAATAATATTATTTACCTTCATATACGATTCTAGGCTCGTCCTAAAGTGTTTTTACCAGATTTATTGTAGCCTGAAGGACACCTTTAGGATAAATGAAAATAAACCTAAATCCGATTATATAATACAACGTGTTGGACACTTCTTAACAACCCGGGTTGTATTACGTCTCAAGAGTGCTCTAATATTATTTTAATCTTCTAAATATATAAAACAAAGTCGTGTTAGTTACACAATTTATAACTTGAGAACGGCTGAACGGATTATGATGAAACATGGTACAGTGATAGCCTAAATCCTGGAATAACATATACGGCTAAACTAATTTATCGGCAAAGCCGCGGGAAACAGCTAGTGTGACATACAAATACATATTTCCTATACGTACAGGTTGTTCAGAAATGAGATATAATTTAAAACTCGGTAAGTCCTATCGTTATTTTGATAACACTATATTGTCTGGAAAAACAGTACGTAACTTATATAGGGATAAGGCATATCCAACGGTCAGGGACACGTTTAACAGGCATGATGACAGATTTTGGAAAACTGTTGTATAATGTTCGAAAATTAATACTATTTAGAACGAATATAACATTTCTCCAAAAAATAAAGGTTTAGTAGAAAAAAAATACATTATAATTTTCAAACGCTTCCGGTGTCATGGCGTCGCTTGTGACGTCACGTTTTAAAACTCGTATCCGTTTGACGTTTGTTTGTTCAAGCGTGACGTAATTTCTCGTGATTGGTGTTCAACATTAACATAGCAGATTGTCATAATTTGTAGTTTAATTTTATTAAAATAATTATCGATCTCGCTCCTAATAAAAAAATAAATACTTACATGATTTGTAACCAAGGACTCAGATTTCATTAGATAAATACATAATTTTAGTGTTTTTAAGTTACTGTCATCATGTCTATTATTATGTTAACCCCTAACGCGGACTACGATCTTCACGACTCCCACTTCCTTCTACAGAAGAGCTTTCGGCAACCTTTTTAGTCATCCGGAAACTGCAGGTTTTCACGTTCTATTGTAAAACGTGTACGTAATACAAACTAGTGCTGTGAATAGCAGAAATAACTAGGGGGCGGGTTGAAATCAAGTGCCTATTCTTACGCAGCTACGGGACTTTAAAGTGGGGACTTGATGGGGGTAAAGACTTCCCGTAAATACGTCATAGGCATTAGATGATACCAACGGAGGAAGATACGGTCTCCCTTAAAGGTACATTGCACAAACGAAAACTACGTGACGGGACAGGATGGAACGGGGGATGGGACGGAACCGGTCGGAACGGAACGAAACGGAACAGAATAGAAAAGATTTTTTTCCTGCTACAAAACACATGAATATAACTACTACTAGATAATTTAACTACAAGATCACATTACTTTAACTTTGACATACATCACCACCAGTATTTTCTACTAGAAACAGTAATAATGAGCGAAGTAAATGAAATCGCAGTAACTGACTTAAATCTTCCTCATTTTGGTTTCATCTCAGTCATGTTTTTTTCCTTTCTGAAGTAAAATCTGGCTACGTGCCTAAGTTATGTAAACTCGCATTTATTAGGGCCATGCCATACGGACGGTTCTCCCGCCGCGATAAGCCGCTCGTAGACCGTCGCAGGCACAATTTAATTATTTAGCTGCAAACTACACTGCGTGATTTCTCGCCGTGGTTCACGGGCGGGAGCAAATTGACTACCGAAAGCGTCAAACCGCAGCGGGCCTAGCACGGTTGACAACGTCGATTCTCGCTAGCGACTACGTAAATTAGCGCTATCTTTTTTCGACTAATTGCGAAAGACAGAGAGATATAGATATAGTTTTTTTTCGTAGTCACTAGCGAGTAAAAGAAAAAAAAACCTCTTTATTGACACTACTGCAAAACTATTACCTAAATAAACGGGTGAGCAACAGTGTGAACAGATTTTCAGGCAGAACCTTAGATTTACCGATTATTGACGTTGACGTATCAAACTACAACACGGCGAATTTCAGACATTCTGCGTCATAATAAGCGCTGCAAGAACAGTGAGTGCAAGGTGAATTTTGAGAATGAATAAAAGGTACACGAAAAACTACACGGTGTGTAGTTTGAATGGTTTCCGACAGCTATGTGGGCGGATTACCGCGGCGGGCGAACCGTCCGTATAGCATGACTATTAGATTGGGACGAAATTTTCGCATAGTTGTTGACAATGCGGGCTCTGTGTCCCGGGGCGAGCCCGAATGAACAACAACAAACTGGCTGATTGTTTGTGACTGGCTTTCGGCCAAAAACAGAATGCAGCAAGCATTACAAGCTTATGGTGATCGAAGATTTCAAGTGTTTGTTTCTAACTTCTAATAGTATTTTGTACAACTGTAAAACAATGAAGGCCATTAGGATACGAAATGCTCTGTAAGAAACGAAGCGAATCTGAGACTCATAACAGTATTTATTTATACCAAGTTTTAGGGCTTCTTTCACCACTTCCTGATATTGTTACAGATAGTAATCTTAGTGATAAACTAATCTATCAGATAAATCTGTGTGATAGACTATATAAAATATATAAGATATAGGCAATCAGATACCTGTGAAACCATAAAAACAGGCTATCTGTCAGATAACCTGCAGATAGGGTATCTGGGACTTTATCAGCAAGCGGTGTAAGAGGCCCTTAATATCTTATGTTATGTTTTAATATTAACCACAACAACACCACAGTTGAGGAACTGTGTGTTGTTGTGGCCCCGTACGCCCACTTTCATGCTCAAAATATTCCTCATACGATGGTCTATCAGATAATGTAGAAAGAAAGGTGTAAAATAATTCTTGATATAGCATGTTTAACACCTTTATTCCTACTTTATCTGATAAACCTTCGTATGAGGAACATTTTGAGATTTTAAAAAAACATTTTTGAAAAAACTGTCAAAGCATGGTCTTTCCGTTATACTGTTTCCGTCTAAACGAAATTAAATGTGTAGCTGAATAAACACTTTAAAATTGGACAAAGCAATTCCATTACAGATTCGCATCCAAACACAAATACCTACTCGTATAAGCAAAAAAGCGTTGCCGATATCACAACATTTCACCCGCATGTGTTAATTGTTATTGGCACGTCATTCACTGCAACACAATGAAAGCAATTATGTACCAAATAAAACCGTAAAGGCATGCAAATTGAATTTCACTGGCTCTTTATTATGGATGCTTAAACATTTGGAGAATACTTAAATCCATACTAATATTATAAACGGGAAATTAACTCTGTCTGTCTGTTCGTTACCTTTTCACACCTAAAAGCGCTAGACGAATTTTGATGGTGTAGAGATACTTCAATCAAACCTTTACTCTCGTTAACTTATTATGCGTATTTGCTTATAATTATGAGACGTATCAAATGAAGTGCTACGCACGCTACGCCGTAGCACCTTTAATGCAGATGACACGTTGAAAAAGAAATATTTTGTCAACACGGAATAAGAAAGAGTCAAAGAAACAAGCTTCAAAACATTTTTCGAAAATTAAACGAGTTGGTAATAGAAAGGAGTTAAGAGAAATTAAAAAAAAGTTATAGTATTAGGTACTAATAATTAAGAATAAAAATTAATTTAATTACTAATAATTTAGATTAAGCGTTGAGTGTTCTTGTAAACACTTCTAAATTTGATATTTCGTTTAATATTTACTGGAAATAGCACAAACTTCACGGTGTTTATTAATTGAGCACACTTTTGGTTAAATAAATAAAGTTTGGCCGCATCGATAGAAAGAAATCGCTTCAACAAACAAACTTGGAAGACAAAACTTTAAATGAAAACAAGTTAAAGCTGTAAGTAAGTTAGTATGGAGTGCAACCGCCCATTATAAGTTTTCGCACCAAAGTCGAAGTAAAAGCTCTTAGAAATCAGATATTTTATACAAAACATTGAAATATTAATGTACAATAAGATCGTGATTAATGTGGAAAATGTTACAGTATCGAATTTGCTTTTGAAACACTTCACATGGTAACTTCTGTTACTATGTTATACGATGTTGGATGAATATCAAATAAGAAGATGCAGAACCACCAAGAAGAGATCAAAATAAAAAAAGGAAAAAAAAAATCCTGAAATACAAAACTATATTCAAAATTAAATATATACTCGATGTGGCGCACTGGAAGACTTTTTTAAGATAAATTATAGTTAAATTTTACTTCTAAAACTTGAAAAAAAAATACTTACATAAAATCCATGTATGAGACGTCGGGCAAACCGTCTGGCCAAGACAGCAGGCACGCCGTTTTGAGGATTCCTTTCGACCTAACAACAAACAAGTAACCGTAATTAAAATTAAAACTATGAGAGTTTGACAAAGCCCAGAGGGGTTGTGGAAAAAACGGGAGCTTAAAAATAAGAGGGTAAGTAGCTAAGCGCGGCGGAGAATTATTTTGTTACATGAATATTCTTCGGTCCGCAAGTCCGCACTAGAGTCTGACCGAAAGTGAGTTTTTTCGTTTCGGCAACGAAACCGAACTTCGGCGCTTAAAACTGAAACTTTGTACCTACTTAACTTATATCTTAATTTCATTAGAAGACCTATGTTCTTATTGAAAACTAATGATGTCATATATTGTATGTAAAAAAATAGCCAAAAAAATAATAAAGATAATGAAATGTTCAACCATTACTGAATAAATCGCATCAATGTATTGTATGTACAGGGAAATTTTCTACAAACCGTAGGCATAGTTTTTGAGAAAATTGGATTTTAATTTTTTTTTGTATCCGTATTAACTTTAATTCTGAAGTTAGAAAAAAACCATAGAGATATTTACGAAATACTCGCAAATATATAAAAAAATTATATAAATCGTTTTTAGCAACTAGTTTTAGGCGGTACACGAGGTGAGGGACACACACACCTACTCACGTACCTACGTTTTTTAGTATCGAGTTTTTCGGCTCTTAAGAGTCGGTTCAGACCAAGCGGAAATTTGCCCGAGCACTTTTTGACGCATTGTCAAATGAACCGTATCTCTATACAATAGAGAACAAAATCGTATGAATGACTTCGAGCACGAGGCTCAGGGCCATTCATACGATTTTGTTCATTAGGATATAGTGATCGAGCACTTTTTTAAATCATTGTCAAATGAACCATTTATTTGACAATGATGTCAAAAAGTGCTCGGGCAAATTTCCGCTTGGTCTGAACCGACCCTAATACAATCGGTTTGCATCAAAACATTAGAAATAAAATGATCTTTCGAAAGATTAAAAAAACTTGAATTTTAGTCTAAGCGGAATTTCGGCCAAAAACACTAGTACCGAAACAGCGAGAGCCGTCCACTGGTTCGCAACGTGGCCTCATTACGGAAAATGAACGTTGAGAAATTCCTAATATTTCTTAGTTCGACACAAATTGCCCATACTCGATGTAATTTCGCAGAGCCTCGTTAAATTGAAACTCGAGAGATTGAATCGAATTATGTTCAGATTTTAATTTGTCGAGGTCTACGACTATAATAAAATCAATTTATTAAATGTTCGTGCCTATGGGAAATCATCAGCCATCATAGTATCTCGAGGGAACACTATGGCCTCGTGTACATAACTGTACTAACATATCGAACTTGCATTTGGCCTCCTCTTGTTGTTGTTGGCTATTTTTTACCGACTTCCAAAAAAGGAGAAGGGTCTATGTTCGGCTGTATGTATGTTTCTTTTTTCATTTTAAAATAATTAGTTTAGGTCCTAGACACAGCGGGTGCTCACAGAGGGACACCTGAAGTGCACTCGCGTCCGCGGCGAGAGTGTGTGAAGAGAATGATGAGGCTGAGCCAAGTGAAAGATGTGTGTCAGGATCGCGTTACTTGGCGATATATTGTGAAGTTAGTTATGTATGAGTAATTTCTACATTTTTTTCAATTACACGAGAGTATAACAACTATTCATAATGGTACTACTGATCCTAAATTAGTGTCACTAGTACCATTGATGGTACTAGTGATACAGAGTTGTGTCAATGGTACAACTGACACTACGCGAGTATTTCAAGCGTTTCGGCGCGGAGTTTCCCTGCGAGATTGAATCAGAAATGAGGAGATCCACAGGAGAACCAAGGTCGCCGACATAGCTCAAAGAATTGCGACGCTTTAGTGGCAGTGGGCAGGGCACATAGCTTGTAGAACTGACGGCCTTTGGTGCAGAAAGGTTCTCGAGTGGCGACCACGTACCGGAAGACGCAGCGTAGGCCTCCCACAAGGTGGACCGACGATCTGGTGAATACGCCACCATTTATAGGGCCATTGTTAGGCTGCTTGTTGATTTGATTTGATCAACTTTCGTGGCTAAAATGCATAGCATGTGCTAAAAAGATAACATACTTTAAATAAATCGCACAGGATCGCACCCGATCAGCACCAGGAAACATTTTACCTACGAAACCCAGCGGGCGTTAATAATTTAAGACACCGATTTAATTTGTTATTAGGATCCTGGGTTTCCATTACATTTACCCCATATCCCTTACACCTGGTAGCTTCAAACAGAAACGGCATGAAAGCTTTCAACAGAGTCTATTCGGGTAATTTAAGTTCCCCTGAGGGGCAGACCTTTACAGACAATTTAAACTAAATTATTTCACGAAAAGATTAAATTTACTTAAGTATAACCCGCTCTTCGGAACAGTGACATGCATGACAGCTGGTAGAGTGAGATGGGGTTACAGTGAGAACATATTTAGTTAGCAGTCGACTAGAGCAGGTTGATGATGATGATGATGATTTTTTAAGTAACTGTAGCGACAATTAAATGCTATTTTTAATTTTCGCTTAGTTACCATTGACGCTTTGTGACGAGTGCTCATGTATACTGACATTCAATTATACTTATTGCTAGATTAAATAACGTTGTCATAATTTATGACTAGTCACTAAGCAGTCATAATTTATGACAACTGGATACAGAAGCACTCGTCGCTAAGCCTCAATGACAATGAGACTGTGACTGACCACAACATCTGGGTCAAGAGTTAGCTAATTAAGCACTGTAGTTACAATTTAATGCTACGAGTGTCGAGTGCTACGTACCCACCTACGTTTAAGTGCAGTCTGACCAGAACAAGGTAGAATTTAAATTACTTAATATTCTTTCTGCAAAAAAGATAAAGTACTTAAAAGCTTTCCTCTCCATTCTACCTAATTCATAATATCCAACCAGAAGGAATGCGTTAAAAACTGCAGTCGGTGAAAAAGAAATAAGCTCTTCATTCATCAGGCTTATAAAAGAACTAAAAAGTAGCGTCATAGCCTTTTCACTCTGTAATCTAGACTTGAAGTACCGACGGACGGCAAAGCGTTCCACCTTTGAAATTTTCTACTAGCTTCATTGAATTCCCTGGCTGGAAAATGAACATTTTCAATTTTTTTATTCCTAGTTAGAGCCGGCCGTTAAAAGCGTAGGCACAAAAACGTAGTTAAACATTCAGTAACCCCCAAAGACAGGTTATTATTCTGTGCTTTTAGCCACTCAAACGTCCAAGTTTAACAACCAGCTACCCCTTTAACACCCCCAAGTGCATATGTTTCAAACTAAAATGCTCCGGTCCTACTGCAATACTACAGTTCTACCCAAAATACAAAATAATACGCAAGAATAGCTGATTTTGTGTAGTAGACTTTTCGCGTTACGGGCATTATGAGCAATGGCCATTATAAGAAGTGGTCACTTTTATTTGTGGCCCTATACCGCCGAAACGGTTCCCAGGACGTTTGAGAGGTTAGGTGAGTTTGTTTGTATATTTGTTACGCTCTTTTATTTCAACCGAGCTCCGTGGGAATGATTCAAAATTTGCTCACACAATAAATTGTATGTCTTATTAGAGATGAGCGTAGGATGAAATCGGCTCAAAAGCAAGCCGCGGGCAACAGATACAAATAAGTACAATAATTAAAATATATATATCTACGTGAAATGTGAATATTTGTACTTTTGTACCCAGTTTATTTAATCTGAAAGTTATTTTTGTTTTAGGATAGTACAACGTGGGGGAAATTAGACATGCTTGGTACGGCCAGGCACGAGTTAGATATTGTTTCGGGTTTAAGAAAGAAAATAACCCATGGTAATGTAGGTAAGTACATATTATATTTGTATTGTCTTCAGAACCAAAGGGGTTAGAACACGTCTAGGATATCTAAATATAAAAAAAAAAGTTTTGGTATCCAGGCTTTATACAAAAATCTTCTAATCCCTTTGTGCATGACCGGATATCGGGAAGTAGTAAAAAAATCGATTGCAAGATTCCTCCAAAACAAAGAGGAAACCAAGAAATAAAAGCATGTAACTAAGCTGATAGGACTTCAGAGAAAAAGGAAAATTGTTTATTACTTGTTCAATGAAACGGAGCAATGCAAACTTTAAGGAATCGACATTCTGTTTCCTGTACTTCCCTTCCTTTCTGTTGTTTCTTTACGATTAAACAATTGCTAACCCTTCCTTCACATCAATCACATTGATTAAGCCTGCAGGCCATGATGTGATATTTGCTTGTAAACAGCGGTAAAGCAGCTTTATAATATTGTTTCAGGGTGGGCGTTATTTATATTTGCGATCCCAATGTATTACCATGGTACTAAAATAATATTTGAGAAGAACATAATTAAGTACCTACATCATTATTTATCTACTTACTTACTACTAGAAAGAAGTCCTATTGAGAATTGAGAATTACAGAGGAAAGATAACAACTGACATTTTAGTGGAAAATTAATCTAATTTAATCTACGTATGTTCTTTTGCAGGTCAAGTGTTTAAGTGGAACGAGACGACGAAGAAGAGGATGGAGACGACTAGAGTATCCACTTTTTTTATTCCTGCTATGTCGTTCGTCTTTCTACTCACTCAACCTGACTTTACATGGTTTAATATAGGATACCTTGTTACCTAAATATGATTTGTTAGTGATAATCCTTTCACCTTGAATAAATAATTGCCAAAGTATTCAACATAAATAATACATGGTGTGTGAAAAGGGTATTCGTGCCTACTTTTCCTTTTCGACGTTCATTTATATTGTAATATTATATGATACATCCGTCAGTCTTAATAGGTACCACCATAGAAATATAAAGCGCCGTTCGTCACTTCGATAGGCACCTCTTATTAAATCTTCGTTTAATGCCTGTTAGTTTTAGGGGGTACTACGCTGTTTTAATCAACAATGTGCTCGCAGCATATAAAGGAAAAAGTTTCAAAACTGAAGGACCATTTTATTCTGCGACTGTACATACTTATTTATTTACATAAATAACGTATCTTTATCTTTTTGGCTTCATATAAGCACACGAGCCTTCGGATTTGGTGACGCGATGAGTTTCATCAATCACAAAGTTACCTCAATGCGAGAGAAGCGAATCGTAAAATTATAGTTCATTGTTGCACGCGTACCTAAACTATCCAACCAAGGCTTTGGAGATAAATCGCACTCTTCAGACTAAAGCCTTAAATATATAGCCTGTTTCTGACATGTTTTGTACACATTCAGACCCTTTTCAGTCCTTTCTTTCCTTTCTTTCTTTTATTCTGCAACAGTAAAGCATCGAGATGCTTGTGTGAAAGTTTTCTTACTTCTCTGTTGGGAATAACACCTTCGCATACTTTCGAAGGTGGATGCGGGACATTACTCTTATAAAAAGGGTGTAAAGTTTTCAATACCTACGTAGGTATTCGAAAAAAAACTTTTGTCTATTTTTGATATGGACTTCTGCTTGACGTCTTTAAATATCATGACTTCGATTTTCCTTATATTGAAATTGAGCGTATCTTTTTTGGCATTTGCTTCACGTATGCTTAGTGCATTGACACTGGGGCTTAGACACTAACCAGAATGTTAGAATAATTCATTCTAAGTAGGTAGTCCTACGTGTAAGGGAAATTATTAATTTATTACTTACTTATATTCCTTAGTAGTGGAGTATAGTAGGCACGGTATGGCTAGGAGCATTCCGCTGATCCATATGCACGCTATCATGATGAGGGAGCAGGTCTTCGACATGCGCGGGCGCATTGGTCTCACTATGGCTTGATACCTGCACGATAATGTAAAATATATAAGTATGAGAAATTGTGGATCAAAATGACAGCAGTTATCAGAGTGATAGTCCAAGATGTGTAAATGAAATGATATTTTCTCCTCACGGAAAATACAAATTTTGTCATAATTTTTATGTTATTCGTCATTGGCGGACCATTTTACATTAAATGGAAAGAGTCGTAGTAGTCTAGTTGGTAGTGCATTCGCCTCACGTTCATGAGGTCGTGGGTTCGATCCTGGCCCGTACCAATGAGTTTTTCGAAACTTAAGTACGGTTTATTATAATACCACAGGTTTTTCGGTGAAGGAAAACATCGTGAGGAAACCTGCATACGCCAAAGACTGGTATTTAACTATTCTAAGGCGTATGTGAAGACCACCAAAAACGGATTGGGACACCGTTTGGCGGACAGGAGTTTGGCACAACAGATCCCATAGGGTCGAAGTGTCGCCAGGTATTCCTGGCCCCCTCAGAAGATAAGATAAGATACATTAAATGGATCGTCGAAAAATACTACATTTTCACTCTATAAAAAAGACTAATTAATGACTTAAATAGCAATCCAAAAATGTTTCGTTAAAAAACTAAGACAGACTTGTATCTGTCTGACTTACATACTGACAAACTCTTTGACAAAATCCTAATTATGGTTTTATTTTCTGCATAATTAAAATTTATGTAAAAATTTCCAAATTAATAATTAGTGAAAGAGGTCAATCGTCGAATCCAACTCGGCTGGGCAGCGTTCGGGAAGCTACGCAACATCTTCTCGTCCCAAATACCGCAGTGTCTCAAGACGAAAGTCTTCGACCAGTGTGTGTTGCCAGTGATGACATACGGTACCGAGACGTTGTCGCTCACTATGGGCCTCATAAGAAGGCTCAAGGTCACGCAGAGGGCAATGGAGAGAGCTATGCTCGGGGTTTCCCTGCGAGATCGAATCAGAAATGAGGAGATCCGCAGGAGAAACAAGGTCACCGACATAGGTCGAAGAATTGCGAAGCTGAAGTGGCAGTGGGCTGGGCACATCGCCCGCAGAACCGACGGCCGTTGGGGCAGAAAGGTTCTCGAGTGGCGGGCACGTATCGGAAGACGCAGTGTAGGCAGGCCTCCCACAAGGTGGACCGACGATCTGATGAAAGTCGCTGGATGAGGTTAGCGCAGGACCGGTCGTCGTGGAGATCCTTGGGGGAGGCCTTTGTCCAGCAGTGGACGTCTACAGGCTGATATGATGATGATGAATTAGTGCCCGTAATTTATACCAAAATGTTCTGAACTATGTGAAAAATTAAAAAATATATTCACATTTGTTCAGCTAAAGATGCGAGTAAGCTCTTTTACAGCTTAATCCTTGTTTGTTGAAGTTCTATGGAGGAAAGCGAGCAAATCTCTCAGACTGAGGTCTGAGTTAGCAAACATGACAAATAGTATTTCCTTACGAGGCTGAATTTGGTTGACTTTAAGGCACAAGCCTCAAAAGGATTTAAAATAAGCTAGGAAAAGGAAAATCCAGGAAAATCCTACCTGTCAAAGGAAATCCCAGTAAGTGTGAACACGCTGGCCGCCACCGTCACATTCGCTATAAAGTTGCTGAGCTGGCAATACCGCACGCCGAACACCCAATCGCTAAAAATTAAATACAACATTTATTGGACTATGCATTTTATTCTACAGAAGCCAGGTAAAGTTGAAAAGAGAACGCACTTAGAGATTGTGGTAATAGTGCCTGTAAATCTTTTTGCCGGTTACGTGAAGTTATGTGATTCCTGCTCAACTCAACTTTTAAGTTTTTGGACATCTCTACGCGTCACATTATGTCAACGCACACATAGAGAGAGTGTAAACACTGTCAGCGATGTGCAATCAATCTGTGACTATATTGACTCAATAGCCAAAAAGAATTATGGGGACTTAGATCTAGGTAGTAGTGACCTTTCATAGGCAGTACAAGCTAGAAACTCATTTTCTTTAATGTGGGTGTCATGAGTTCATAGACCGCCTCTTTGAATAAACTATACTTTACAAAGGACGAGTGACCCTCGGGCCTCGCACTGAGCTCCATATAATAAAGGTATTCGCCGCAGAACATATTTCATGGCGTGGTAACTATTTAATTTTGTAGAATGGTCCAAAATTACTTGCTCCGGAATTTTTCATTAAAGTTATTCTGATGATTTTCATGTTTCATTTAATAATATTACTACGTTTGTATTAGTACATTGTTAACCTAGGTGTGAAAGTAACTTATTTAATAGTTCGAGGGACCTCTAAATAAGTCTTGAACCCGAGGGAAACACTGTGCTTTTCATTAAGAATACACTGAAAGTAAAAATAAATACATAAAATGAGTGTTAATACAAATCTCTGCTATACGGAAGTATAAAAAAAACTCTACAACTCGAAAAAACAAATGAAGATCGGATTGCCGCTTTCCCGTCTACTTTGTTTTTTTTTCTGTGACCGGCCAGCTATTCTGCCATTATTTTTCATTTCCATCATTGAAAAAATGGTAAATATTTTGCCCAAATCTAAGTTATTTTAAAGAAATAGTTGACATTAATAATTATAATAACGTCATTTAAAAATATATATTATTTAATTATTACATAACTTTATGTTATTTCAATTTTACATCGCGCTGTAATTGAGTGGCTGTATAGACAGTTGGAACATGGTCCAATAGAAATGTCAAAATAGTACTAGTTTTTTTAATATAATTTGACAGCTGTCAGTTGAAAGCGATTCTCCCTAGGGCTGAGATGTACTACTTTCAACCCGCTCCTCAGGCAACTTCAGACCTACTTTCAGAGTATGAGTAATGAAAACCCATTTACTGTCGCTTAAATTTAGATGTCTAGGGCGTTTGTATTTTTGGATAAGGTAGGTAATTTCTGAAAGTTTAATACACGAACTCACTCCGCCTTAAATATGAAATATTAATGTCGTGTGAACTGACCCAACAGTCGCTCCTTGTCATTTAAATAATAAATTGACTTAGTTCTCACAATTGGTCATTTAGTAATGAAATAAAATGACATAAACCATACCTTTACTAACAGTTATTAATCGATTATGTACAAATGGGTGTGGAGTAGGTAAATATGAACTACATAATTGTTTTATTAGTAGGCAGTGAAACTTTGTACTTAAAAATAGGTGCTTTAAAGTTTTTCTATCAAAAATAACCACTATTTCCATATACGGTTATAAAATTTATGGCTTCTTTCACCACTTCCTGATATTGTTACAGATAGTAATCTTAGTGATAAACTAATCTATCAGATAAATCTGTGTGATAGACCATATAAAATATTTAAGATATAGGCAATCAGATACCTGTGAAACCAAAAAAAATAGGCTATCTGTCAGATAATCTGCAGATAGGGTATCTGGGACTTTATCAGCAAGCGGTGTAAGAGGCCCTTAAACTAGCAAACTAGGCGCACTGGGTCGACGATTGTCCTTTCTTTTATTTTTATCTGTATCTACCTACCTATTATAATTTAGGAACTACATGGTTTATAAAATAGAAATCTGTTAATGGCTAAAGCACAATTTATATTATATTACATTAAAATATTCTGTAACTAGCTGTAGATTTGAGAATGAATAAATAAAATTAAAATAAATAAAACAAGTAATAGAGACGCCGATAGGTGACGTCTAGAGGAGGTAAGTATAGTCTTTAGAAACCTTTTACCCGACTACAGCGAAGCCCAAAGAAGAGTTATAATTTTAGCATTCTATGAATATTTGTATGTTTGTATATTTATAATGTATGTGGTCTTATTCCATTGTAAAGCCTAAACTATTTGATCGATTTAAAAAAAGGAGGTATCATTAATATTCCTCATATTATTATTATATCTTATCCTCTTGTAGGTACTCATCAATTTTCTGGAAAAAATACAACATTTTTTTCTCTCATACAATTTTTTTGAAAAAATTCGCGATGTAATACGGAGTACCTACGCCATTTCTTGACGAGTAATTACTACTACTTCCTTGAAAGTTTACTAGACTCTGTCACGTAAGCACATAATGGAAGTTAATAATATAACAAAATGTTTACAGTCCTTGTATCAAAAAAGTTTTACCTAAATTAAAATAAGTTAAAAAACTAAAAACCGACTACAAAAAGATAAAAACAAGTTTTTTTATATACTTAGACGGAAAAATAGCGCCGTGGTTGAGAGCTCAAATCAAAAATTATCTATACTTATAATAAAGGAGTAGAAATCGTGTCTGTACTTTGAACAAATTTAAAAAAAAAAGAGTGGGCGATAAAAAAAGAGTAACAGAACACAAAAAAGTTTTTTTTAATTTTTTTGTCTTTCTGTCTGTCTGTCTTTCTGTCTGTCTGTCTTTCTGTCTGTCTGTCTTTCTGTCTGTCTGTAATCGCTAATCTCCGAAACCACTGAACGGATTTTCATGCGGTTTTCACAGGTAGATTAAGCACAGCCTGGAGCAACTTATAGGCTTTGTTTCATTGAAATCGGATGACAGCGAAAAAGTTATCGTCATTTACAGATAAATCATTTAACGTAACAAGACGATGTCATAGACATAGGAGATATCAGTGTTTTTTTTAACTGGGACAGTATAGGCAAGTCCGAACCCATAGGAGATGCAGGGAAAGTGTCTTACATAGAAATTTTTTGGTCAAGCGTGTGTTGTCCATAAAAATGAGACAATTTGCACAATTTTTTTTTAATGCGGTTCGACTCAGTTTCATGTAGGGATCACTTCATTATATCGGAAGAAAAAAATCTGAGCAGCAGAAGCTAGTCAAATTCAATAAAATGTTTTCTCATAGAACGCCAGTGAAAAATAGTTTTTATTATTTTTTAAAAATGCGTATCGACTTAGTTTCATGTTAGAATCATTTTATTGTATCGGAAGAAAAAAATCCAAGCAGCAGAAGTTAGTCAAATTTAATAAAATGTTTTCATAAAAAACAGACTGTGCAAAGTACTTAGGTACTTACTACTTATTCATGCATGCCACCTGAACTCCAGCTGCTCCGATTACTATGTCAAAATTGTTATCACGAAAAAATACCTAAAGGTTCCTAAGACAGTTTCCCTGTATCTCCTATGGTTTTGGTTTTGCCCATACTGTATTAGTTAAAAAATACACACGTATAATAAAAATTGATATGAGAAGTCTTATGAGCAATAGAAGTGAAAACAACATTTTTTTAAATTTTTATCTGTCTTCACCAAATTGGATACGGTGTTCATAGTTTGTTCCTGAAGGTATGGTATACCTTATATTATGGTGAATAATATATACTTAGAATGATCCATTTTACCATTGGAAAATTATAACTAGACGATGTATGTCTGTACATAGCAGAGATAGGTACCTACTTCCAAAATCCACGCGGACGAAGTCGCGGGCAACAGCTAGTTCCTAATAAATAAATAATAAATAGAGGTGGTTTTGAGTTTCAGCTTAGTACGTGCCAGTACGGCCAGCAGAATAAATTGAGTATTTTCTTGTTACATTCCTTCGAAAAGTAATATCCTTTTTAGGCCAAGTTATTCCTGAACACGTGATTGGTAGCCCGGTTAAAGTCGCGTTCCTAAAATAACGTGCACATTTTTCATTCGATAATGATCGCATCCATTACAAGACTAGCGTCGCACCGCGCTGTAACCTCAGAATAAGGACGCTGTAATGCGGCCTTACATCGCGTCATACATACAGCCGGCTACGGAGGTAACCAGCCCGTCCTTAGCTTTACTGTTCTAATCTATAATTTACGAGTTTGTATGAGCGGATAAAAATTCGATTATAGCTAGGTACTTTTACTAAAACGGTATTTTTTATTCCCATTAACCAACATGAGGTGGGTTGGAAGTTGGAACATAGAATTCCTCATATCCTAACAGGGGTGGAGAGGGTAGTATGACTGAAAGAAAAGTTAGTAAAAACTACAAACCTGTGCAGCATATAAATGAAGTTGAAGAGGCAGTTGAGAGACGCCATCATCAGGTCTGCGAAAGAGAGGTTCACCAGGAAGTAGTTGGTGACTGTCCTCATGCGCCTGTGGGCTGTAGCAAAAATATATTTTGAGTAAAACCCTAAAGAGAGTGAAGGTAAACATCTACCCCCAAAAACGCGAACGAGGTCAATTTATATTGGTAGGTAACCAAAGTTTATACTGTTGTAGTCCACAGTCTAACTGCATTCAGACTGTTGAGGTACTATTTCTGGCAATTCAAATCTGGAATTCTAGCCACTGAACCGTCCGAGTTTGACAGCCAGCTACCCCTTTGCACCCCCCACCCCCAAGTGAAAAATTTCCAATAGGAAAATTCTGGTCCAATTTATATAGAAACGTGAAAACTAGCAATAAGCAAACAATGGAACCAACATTGTGTGATGAGCATATCTGTTGGTTTTCGGATTCTAGATGTTTGTATGTATTTAAGTATTAATTAATTAATTTAAGCAGTTGCTGAGTACTCGTTTACAAGCTTCGGCTTAGTTTGGGACTAAACAGCTGTGTGTGAAACATTATTATGAATATTATGATAATGCATGAATAGGTGAAACTATACAAAATCAACGTAAAAAATTGGCGACAGGACAGGACTTGAGATCTCAGACGGCTGAGTGGCTAGTGAACATGAACAAAAATGGTAGATAAATAAAAAAAATGCAATAAAATATGTTGAACTCCTCAGCCGCTTTGAAACCACACGAAGTAGATTTCGAACTAATATCGCAGCAAACTAATGAGAAGTTAACAGGTTTCCATCAACAATCTCATAAAAAAAAGATGTTCCGTTGTATATCGTTGGCGATAAAATGGGATTGCATGGAAAATTTTAAAGGAACAAGCAGAGCTGATAGAGTTTAAAAACCCATCTTGTATAAAAATGGCCTTGTTGTTATAGAGAAAAAGTTAATAGCGACGGAAGTAACTTAATGGGATGTGAGGAAAGTAAAAAGATACCTAGAAAATTAACAGCTCATAAAATCTAGAACATTTTTTTAAATTGTATGCTAATTGATCGCTGTACTAAGGAAATTTATAAACAGGGGGAATGATACGCAAAATTTTACTACCTACTTATGACCCTCCACTTTGTTTTAATAGCTGTTAAACGTGAAATAACAATTTCCGCAGTTTGAATCAAATCTGGCTACAATATAACGGAAAGTCGATTTGCCCCGAAGCACCAACGAAATTGTCTCGGGGTAATGTGGTAAAAATTGCACGACGAAAAAGGCAACGATGTAATGGTAACAGAGTTTTCACCATGGCCGCTTATTACGTAAAGTTTTAGTATTTACTTAGATACGCGGTAAAAGAACAGGTTATTAATTTTTGAACATTTTATCTTGCATGCTGCATGTTGAATTATTCGTTAAAAGTTAAGTTATCCACAAATGCTTCCCGGCCTAAATATATTAACTGAGTCCTTACCTTCATATTGACGAAATCTCAAAAACACCAGTTTATGGTACTTATAACCTAAATTAATGTTCGAAAATAATGATGATTTCATTACAACGTAATACATAAATAATTTAGGAGATACTTAAAAAACACATGTGGGTTTTTAATTTATTATGTTATAAAAATTAAATTTACAATAGGCAAGGAATTACATTTATTTTAAAGTAGGTAAGGGTAGGTATAATAAATGTTGCCAGAGCGTTGTTTTCGTAAAATATATGTAAAAATTATACGTGAAAAGTTTATGGGTCCAAGGTATTCTACATTTTACGATTGAACTAACCTTTGTGCGTGACTTTTTGTAGGATCAAGCTTTATCGCTTTTCATTTTTTGTGATGTTACAAATAGGTACGGTCGATTGCACGTCAGTGGAAACGAAACCAGAATAAAACTGGTCTCTCTTAGTATTAAAACTCCCTAATAGGCTAGGCCAGCTCAAGGTCAAAGTATTTCCACTGACGTGCTGTTGACTGTACGAGTATATTGGACTGGCTTGTATAAAAGGCAAAGTGTAACCATTTCTTAACGGAATACTTAAACTGCAAAAGTAAACTTTGTACTAAATAAAATGGAATTATCAAAATTGATTAATGGTACAAAAAATATATTATAGGATATTTAGAAAAAAATATTTCATAACAATATCTAAAAATATGAAATAAAACTCACAATTACTACTGACATAAAACACTATAATCTCAAAGCCATAAAATTTTCCAAAAAAACTCACCTGTCACTATCCAAATGACAATGGCGTTCCCGCCAATAGCCACAGCCAACATGGCGGCGAAGAGGCACACCCAGGAGTTGTGCGCCCACACGGGCATGGTGGTGGACGATGGCGGCGAGGTCGGTTTCTTGGGAACGAGGACCGTGGCTGCCCCCAGCAGACTCCGGTTAAAGTCCATCTCCCATGTGTACACCACCTAGGAGATACAAAACGTAACGAAATTCGGCAACGAAAAACATTACAACAACAATCACTGACTTTTATTGGCCGGTATATTGGTGTTACAGGAGTTTAGTAATGCCAGGGGACAGGGGTTTGATTACTACAGGGGAAATATAACTTTGTATAATTTGTGGGAGTTTGTATTTGTAACTGCGTGCTTATATTTATTTTATAAATCGTAGAAAAGTAATTTGTTTTAGATAGAACAATCTAAACATTTTATATACTAGCCACTATTACTATTGTAAGTAGACCACAGATTCAATAAAAGCGAGCTTTTTCCGGTGTTCAGTGAAGTAGACCTATGCGTGTTGTAAGTCAAAAATTGTCTGTGATAGCTCTAACATTTTATAGCTTTAACATTTTCATTCGCTGAAGAAATTTGAATAATAATTAACCAACAGTCCCCAATTTGTATGCCTAATGAGGTCCTATTGCATGTTTTTTTTTCTCTCGCTAGTAGCTAGCTAGAGAAAAAATTACTTCTTTCCGCTAGTTAAAATTCTACTTTTTAGTCAGGGTTATTACAGTTACTACAGAATTACAGTTTTGTTTTATTGGAAGGTTTGTTTTTTACTTTAGTACCTACTTATTGACCGAGCGAGCGAAGCGAGCGAAGCGTCTACGTTTCGAGACTGGCCAAAAATGCTCTTGTCCGGCTGTCTGTCTGTCTGTCTGTAATTCTCTACAGGTCGCATTTTTCAACCGATTTTGACGAAAATTTGGCATATGTATAAATTAATTAAACCTACAAAATGAGTAGAATAAAATTTTGAAAAACATTTTTTTTAGAGTACCTACCATACTCGCAAAGTGGGAGTGAACTTTTTTTTTCTTGTGAATCCCATAGTGTGGGATATCGTTGGATAGGTCTTTCCAAAATATTGCTGGTGTGTGAATAGCATTTTTTCGATTTAGGGATCCGTTGGCGAAATATTAAGCTTTAAAGCGGTAATTTTTGTTAGAGTCACGTGTCAGCCAGCTAAACGGTTGCTTCTGGAAATGTGAAAAAATTCATGGCAGTAGCATATATAACGTAGTTACAAGGAAAACTATTACGGCTAAGTAGGTTCTATTAGTTTTTGAGTAATAGTGGATCGACTTAAGAAAGTTGAAAAAATAAATTATGTTCATAGAACTGCATACGTAAAATGGAAAATTATTTTTTTCCGCGTGATATCCATGGTGTGGGGTATCGTTGGATGGGTCTTTCAAAAATATCGCGGGTGTGTGATAAACATTTTTCGATTCAGGGATCCGTTTGCGAAATATTAAGCTTTAAAGTGCTAATTTTTGTCACTTTAGTAGGTACTTTTTCTGTTTCCAAAGTTGACTTTTGTTGGTTTCTTTTAGGTTTGGTTTATAAGGGCTGGCGAGGTCTACTGTTCTCACGGAACTACTAGTAGTAATTTAGGACAGTTCTTAGTCAGGCTGGTTAAAAGTCAGTAATTGCCACTGCTTTGAAAGAAACTCATAGAAACGGATATGAAAACCCTAATTTAAAATTTTGAAAACTTAATTGTAAATTGTAATTAAAAACATTACCTACTGTAACACGCGAAGCTATGAAACGGTTTGCAAAATTATGATTTCAGCGACGCTGATATTTATATTTAGGCGTGTTCCTCGTGGCCAAACTCGATTGCCAAACTAGTTTGGCCATAGGGAAACTTAATTCCTCGTAGCCAAATTCTTCATCAGTTTAGTTGGCATATGCCAAGGCGCAAGGGTAAAACTAAAAATCCTATTTCTTATAATATTAAATGAATCACTATTTACAACACCTACCTACAATATGTTGTAAATAATACCCATGATATGAAAACAGGAGCTTCTATAACTTATGATTAACGATTTTCGTCTCAAAAATTGTTTGAAACTCATCCTTCAGGTAATTAATGGCTTTCCTCATGGATCAGAAATATAAACTAGTTTGAGTTCCAGCCCCATGTGTATATATTTGTAATTATTATGTGTTTACAAAGTGCAGAAGTTTAAACTGGTCCGTTTAAATGACACTTTACGTAACTTTTACGAATGAACTTCGGAGTGTTGTCTCTAAATTATTCATGGGAGGTAAAATTTTAAGTCGTATTTCTGCTGCTTCTGCTTTTGAATGTAGGTATCTAAGTCTTCAATAAATAATCTTGACCTGTCATCCCTTTTGAAATGAATATTTTTTAGACTTGCCTTGCACATAATGTGAAGTCTGCAAGTATATAATAAATATCCTTCGTTCTTGTCAATCAGTGGATTTATTATGATAATCATAATAAGCCCTTCAAGGTCCACTGCAAGACCTATGCCTTCTCCAGCCGCCTCCGGCCACCTTTATGTCGTCGGTCCACCTGGCAGCGCGGCGGGGCGTCCCACCTGCGGTCCCCTGCACTGCAGACCTCGTCTGCCCCAGTGGCCGTCGGTTCTGAGATTGATATGACCTGTCCACTGCCTCTTCAGATTGCTAATCCTTGCTATGTCAGTGACCCAATTCTGTTAGTCGCGATTATTATGTGCAACTAAATGTGCACTCGTCTTTCGATTGTAAAGTCGAGCGTTCAGACCTTGTAAGGGTACCTTCTCATCCACCGGAAAAGTAAACGTAAGTACTCGCAACAAAAATATTGAATGTAATAAAATTTCATTAGGCTTTTTAACTTCAACATCATCATCAACAGCCTATTAATCTCCCAACTACTGGGGCTCAGGCCTACCCTCTCAACGAGGGCGTTTGGGCTATAGTCCCCTCGCTAGCCCTGTGCGGATTGGTGGACTTCACATACGCCTAAGAATTCCTTCTTCGGCGTATGCAGGCTTCCTCACGATGTTTTCCTTCACCGTTTGAGAGCAGTCAGTAAATGTACTTAAGTTTGAAGAAAAAACCCATTGGTTCATGGTCCAGCCATTTAACTTAAATAGCCAGCTTTTTAATAATAATAATAATAATGATGTTTGGACAAATTTACACACGGCTGTTTAGTCCCAACTAAGCCGAAGCTTGTACATGGGTACTCGACAACTGATAAACATACATAAATACTTTTAAATAAATACTTAAATACATACAAACACCCAGAATCCGAAAACTAACAGTTATGCTCATCAGACAAATGTTGGTCCCGGGTGGGAATCGAACCCACGGCCTTTGGCGTAGTAGGCAGGGTTACTACCACTACGCCAACAGGCCAGTTTTTAACTTGATTTTTCCATTTTCAAGTCTTGCTTTTGTGTTGTAACTTCTTTTAAGTGGTTTTAAGAATGAACTGATGTTTACAATCAGTTCTTTGCCGACTGGTTTCCTTATAAAGATCGTTTTAAGTACCAAGTAAGGATTCAGTGTTTCCTGTTTTGTAGGTACAATTTTATTTACGTCGCAGTAAACAACTTGTCTTTACCTGTTGTTTGGTCGAGTCAATAAGCTATATTGAGTCCTGTTTCGGTTGGAAACTCTGTCGTTCGAAGCACATACATAGCCTATGTCGCCACGCCACATACACGCCTATGTCGTAAAGATGACAGGGTTATTTTTATCAAATGAAAATGGGTATTAGTTCCAACCAGAGAGTTGTTAGTATATATAGAGCGCGCGTTAGCAAGTCTGAACTGTAAGCACGGGTCTGTACAGTCTCGAAATGTTCTGGGCGACGCCAATAGTCACAACACGTCAGTAGCGCTGATTGTTGCTCTCGCCGGTATTTATTTAGATTTGGAGTAATCATGGTGAGTACAGCTTGGCACTGCACAGCCAAGCTGTAAACACGATTCATGGAAAACAAGGATCTAGAAAAAATCTATATAGAAGCGTCCATAGAACACCTGCTTACACTTGGCACAATGGACAATGAGCGATGCGCGCGCTCTATATCTAGTATACTAACTCTATGGTTCCAACGGAAAACAAAATGTTATTCCATTCGAGCGAAGTTGGCAGCTTCGTAAGATTGGAAATATACTCATGGATCCAGTTTGAAATCTGGACTTCAAGAACGAGCGTATTCCCTGTTGCTACTATAACTTTACCTGTTCGGTGAAGAGAAAATTACGACTTCAAAGTGTCAGAAGAACCGGCTAAGTTCATTAAAAATTTGCATTTTCGGAGCACGTCGGGAAAAATAACTCTACAGCCTATCTCCAAGGGTAAAAACAAAACTTTTGTAATAAAGTATACCTTATATCCCGTTACAATGGTAATGTCAAAAGTTGTTCCAGATTTAGTTATGGGCTCTCATAAAATATGCGTCATCTGTCATCGAAAACAAGTTTGTTAAGGCCGTGACAGATGATTTGGAAACGGATTCGGTTTTCCGATCTCGGTGATTCATAACGCAAAATGATAGGTCATTTGAAACCGGAAAAAATGCTTCCGATATTATAGAAGTATTATTATATTAGTAGTTATTTTACTAAAGGGCATGTAAACTTGAATAACTGAGTGTAAAAAGTTTACAAACAATTTATCTACATTAATCAAGAAAAAACTAGATGGACAAAGCAAAAAAAGTTGAGGGTAATGGAAAACAATGGCTGCTCCACCAGAAAAAGGCTTCCGTTACCAGAAGCCTGACAATTATAATTATAAAGCAAATAAAACTGGAATGTTCGTAATATGTGCTAGTACATAGCACGCAGCGCAGCAACCAACACACGCCTGGCTGCATAATTACAAATTCGAATGCAGCAGCACAGACAGAGAGTGCTCTGCAATTCTGTTGTGTATGGATACAATAAACGCAACAAACCCAATTACCTACACTACAGACTATGTATATGTTGCCAATAACGTTAATTAGGTTTAGGTTATGTAGGTTGCTGATCACCATGGAACGAGCGAAGAGAGCGAATGGACCCATATCTTGATTGACAAAATTCACCGATAAAAAAATTAATAGGTTTAGATTTTGTAGTATCATCGCTGGTTATGAGTATCAACCTGATGAAGGAAAACAAATTGGTGGCAAAAGCGTGCTGATATTCCTAATGATAGCTTAGCACTGAACTAAGGCAGCGATAACAATAGGTCAGCAAAGGTCGCAGTGATACAAGTAAAGCCTTGAAAGAGCCCAATCATAAATAATAATCGCAGCTGGGTATGGACGGTTGTGCAACGTACAAAGAGGCTGCAGCGCAGACGATGGATTTGTGTGTTGCACCCGCATTTGAAATTACGCCCCCCGGCATATGACGACAGGATGCATTGCTGCTACAATTTGGTCTGACAATGCAAATGTGTTGCCTGACGCATGGGTGCGCTGTGACACAATGCGTGTATGAAATGCAGCAACATCTGTACCTACCTAGACAAATTACGACAGTCATGACAAATTGAATATACAATTTTCCTTTGAAGACAAACTTGTTGCCTCTCTACGTTTTTGAAGGTAACATTTTATATGTCAATGGTATCGTGTGAGTGAATGAATATGTGTGAAGCGATGCGTCCCACGGTATTTGAAAGAAGTTAGGTTAGTAGATTTATACCAGAGCAATATACAATACTATTATCTAAGGCTGGGCACAGACCTATCGATTCTCTTGAGGAACAGAATAGAATCCGGTTTCATCACCAGACACACGCCCGGGCGCCGCCGAGCTGCCGTTTGCTTACTGACCGGGCGTTCTTAGAGGGTCAGTTGGTGACGCGTGTATATTTTTTGTATTGCATTCTAGCCTTCCGATTTCAATTATGTTCTTAGCTGTTCTAGGTAGAACAGCATAGTATCGGTAGGTCTGTGCGCAGCCTAGGTCTCTTGTGGTTTCATTACCGATGCTGTGGGATTTTTCATCAGGACTACTGGGTGACAGCGAAGGCGGATTTTCATTATTTTCTTAAGCTTTCACTTCAGGAAAGAAAGAGATCGTGACATCTCTAGGGTTATCATTTCCGTCATTCTAAAGTTGAACAGTTTAATAAAATTTAAAGTAAAAGATTTTGCTTTAAAAAGAGTGAGTTTGATAACTTTTTGAAATTGATTTGAATAAATTAGTACTTACTTCATCAGAACAAAAACAGCAAGGTACATAAAAATAAAGCTTTAAAAATTAAATTACAGTTGAAAGAATATTAATGAAAACAAAACAGCTCTTCAAATAACTCTGTAAAAATCGAACAGGATCGTAAAAATTCACGGTATTTGGTTCGCATTTTTGTTTATCGCTCTTTGACAACAAAATACGGGGAAAAAACACTTCTTCTCTGCTTTTGCTTGTCATTTCTTTTAATTCTATGACAACAAACGATGGATTGGGATTCACCGATGCAAAAGTTTTAGTAAAACGACTTTAACACAGCACCCAGACCCGGAAAAAATTATGCAGAAAATTGGTGAGAATCGAAACCAGTGCGCGGTGGTAACTTAAAAGGGGCCTTCCATAAATCACTTGAAGTATTTAAGGGTGATAGGGGTTCGTCAACAGCAAAAAAATTATTATACCTCAGTTAGACTAACTTTATGGGCAAAAGACTATCGGTAGGCTACGAATACAATACAACACCGACTGTGTTAAAAATTCCAGAAAAATTCTAAGCCTCACGGAATATTTAAATTAATATTCTATAGCAAATATTATTATAATGTCTTTAAATATACGTTGCGGTCGACCGGACTGTGAACCGGACTACTTGGAACTCACTGGATCCTGGACCTGGCCAATGGATCTAGTGAGAATGATCGGTACTTCCTGGTAAGAGGGAACCCAAAATCTACGGCAGGGCTACATAGGGGCGAGAGGGTTATGAAAGTGTCTAAAGTCTTCACGCTGTGTCCCTTATGGGGTAGGCAGGAAGAAAGAAGTGCCAAGTATCACGGTACTGACATACCTTCCACGTAGTTCAAGTAAACTCCCTAATGGAAGTACGTCTAAAGTAAGGTCACTAATCAACAGTGGATCGGCTTGGTGGATTCTAATGGTTATACGGCAAATAAACCTCCCATAACTTTGAGAGAGGTCTCGTGCAGCAGTCTGTCTGTGCTGTTTTGTTGTGTCATCTAGTACTGGTAGTGTTACAAGATTGCTACGTACCTCCATGTCCTGCATTTTCGCCGTCTCGACCCCGGCGCCCGCCCCGAGCGACACCGATGTAACGTTATACATAACTTCCATTGTTTCCCCCCCGACACCACCCTCTTTCCATAATTAACAAACTTTCAACACATTTCCAATTTCCATACAAATAACTCGAAACTCTCAACAGTTATTTCCAACTCGGTTTCACCATCACTAACGTCAGGTCACATTTTGAGTTAATTCCGTCGCTTTACGCACAACTTCGAATTATCTGTTTCGATTTCGAGCATTCCGTTCCACGCATCAACTCTGTGGGAGCGGACACCTGGAACAATGAAAACAGCATTTATATGAGGAAACTTTGAACAATTTATTGTGCCTGAAATGTCGCTTGTAATTATCAGAAGTTTGATTGACGTTTATTTCATGTATCATGGCGTATAATATTTTAAAACAAAAGATACATGACATTCAGATTATAGCTTTCATCATCAACAACTATTCATAATGGTACTACTGATCCAAAATTAGTGTCACTAGTACCATTGATGGTACTAGTGATACAAAGTTGTGTCACTTTGTACCATCAATGGTACTACTCAATGGTACAACTGACACTACGCGATCATATCACCCGAAAGACGTCCAGTGCTAGACTAGGGCCTCCCCCAAGGATCTCCACGACGCCCGGTCCCGCGCTAACCTCATCCAGCTGGGTCCCGCGACCTTCGCCAGATCGTCTATTCACCTTTTGGGAGTCCTGCCTACGCTGCGTCTTTCGGTACGTGGTCGCCTTTAATTATATAGCTTTCATTTACCTATTAATTAGGTTTCCTTTTTACTTTCTTACATCAATAATTATTGAAGAATAAGGTACAGCTTTGAATAACAATAATATAGCACACCCGCCACATAATATGTTTGCTTAAACCCACCACAAATATAAACATTTGCTTCTTGTTTTTACTTTCATATAAACGAACTAAACGACAAATCGGATCAAATGGAATTGTTCCATTACTTAAAAAGAAGTGATCTCAATGCCCTACATTCAGAATTTAATGTGTCCTGAGTAGAAACCGATGTACCTACCCAGCGTCGTTGCGTCTAGAATTTATAAATAAATCGAAACAATGGAACACCATCATTACAGATCACGTAGAATTTATAAAATGCAAGATGACTTATTTCCTTAAACTCAAAGTATTTTCCTTGTAAAAATAGGCCGTTTTACTTTTACTAAATGAATAATTCAGGTCAGCATTCGTTGGCGTAATGTCATCCATATTAAGAAACTTCCTCTTGGTAACAGCAATATATTATTTATGGAAGCTTTTATTAGGTACACCCGCTGATTCTAAACAATTTTAACGACCGAAAAACGTTTTCGCTTGTTAAAAATCACAATTAATTATCCTATAAGTGTTGTCTTTCGGCTTTCACTGTTACAAGTATCATAATTGATTCGGCTCAGAATTAGCGGGATTGCCCCCCAGGTATTTTAACATTAAAATTTTACATTTCACATTGGTGTTTATAAACTGATCTATTAATGAATGACAATATCTGATAATGAACCTAGCAAAATGTATTCAGCTTCTTCCAAACAACAAGATGACCAACAAAATTTTAACTTCATGCGTAGGTATACCGAATCACAAGTTTGCCTTATTCTACTCATATCATCTCACAAGATCCAGTCACGGAACTATAAAATATTTATTCACTAACAAATGGTTCTAAATCCAGTTAACTTCGTTATGCAAATTTTCATCTTGGGAAATGTTGAAACGTGGAAAACGTGAAACGAGCGAGAATGCCTACAACCTCTCCATCGAGTCTCCGCACAATATTTTTTCTTCAGTCAGCGAATAAGAAATACCATTATATTAAGTCACGAACTTATGGAATAACTGAATAAGGTCACCAGATGGCCAGATTTAAGCAGACGTATCCGGATATTTTTTCGGGATATGGAGTTTTGCGTGAAATTTCAAGTAGGTAATGAATCTAGTCACCATCATCATCATCATCAACAGCCTATTAATCTCCCCACTGCTGGGGCTCAGGCCTACCCTCTCGACGAGGGCGTGCGGGCTATAGTCCACCACGCTAGCCCAGTGCGGGTTGGAGGACTTCCTAAGAACGGACATTCAAAAGAATTCAGAAGAAAGGACATGCGCCTAAGAATTTCTTCTTCGGCGTATGCAGGTTTCCTCGCGATGTTTTCCTTCACCGTTTGAGAGCAGTCAGTACATGTACTTAAGTTTCGAGAAAAAAAACCATTGGTACATGGCCCAACCGGGGATCGAACCTCGGACCTTTCGATATGATAGGTCGCGTCTTATCCCCGAGGCCACTTACGCTCTTTAGTCACCATAATTCATACAAATATTATAAATGGGAGATTAACTCGGTCCGTCATTAGATTTTCACGCCTCAACCGCTGAACGGATTTTGATGATTTTTTTTGTGGAGGGGCAGAACATAGGTTACTGTTCAACACGACAAACTGTTTCTATTCCGTGTGGATAAAAGATTATCCCATACGGGCGAAGCCGCGGACAACAGCTAGTCACAAATCAATAAAGTACTACCTACCTAATGGGGTATGGGTCGCGTTTCTTTATTTTTTTTATAACTACATATACTAAATTTAATTAAATAGTTTGTGAGCTATACATAATAATTCATAAAATTTTCATGAATACTTAACTTATACCGAAGACGTTGACATGGTAGCATAATCTGTAGTTTAAGCAAGGGATTTTTAAACTTAACTAATCCTACGTCACTGAGATCCATTAAATTTAAGTAAAGTTTAAAGGCGTGTTTTCAACTTCGTTATCATCAACTCCACAATAGGAACTAACTGTAAGAAACTTAAACTGCGCCAATTTGGAAAGTAAAACACTGAGACAGCAATGCCCCGAACTGTGCAGTAAACAAAGCAATAAGGTACTGTAATTTAATAAGTTTTGTTTGTCATGTCGGTATTTAATGTTTACTTTTGATTGAACAATACAAAAAAAGTTAATTAATTATAATCTCGAAAATGTACCTATGTATGAAACAATATCATTGATTTTCAAAAGGGATTCGACCAATTAGAACTGCTATTATTACCTCAAGATGGACGAGTCTATTGTATATTGATGGCAGAATAAATCGGATAAGTTACTCTTAACTGGTCAGTACAAATAAAAATATTAAAGTCAAGGTTATTGACCAGTCAGGATTGATCTTCTTTTTCTTCATTCAAGGTATTTTTAAGATATAGGTATTTTGGTAGAATAAAAGACCTGTAGGGAAAAGATAATAAAAAAATACTTTAAAAAATAATAGTAAAATATTATATTAATATTTCCATTATAAATTTACTCGTGAAAAACGGAGGAAAGGACACTGTTGGCCTTGCAAAGACTCGGCCTTTAACAAATTCTGCCGAAAATTGTTCGTTCCCATTCCGTGCTTGGCAACAATAGGTAGGTACCCATTTAAACAAAAGTACCATTTGAAAGCGGTAGTTACCGCAGCGCAGGTAGTGTCACGGTTCGTCGAAACCTATTCTTCATTTAGGCAGATTAGCACCACAACCGTGCAACATGAATATAGATCAGCAGGGTTGCCAACCATTCAGTGAATAGAGATGTGGTGTCAATGGTCCGGCGGGCAAAATTCTCGTCCAAAACAAAATGTAGCCGTCCAAGTATAGTATTCTCGATCGCCGCGTCCAAGTCAAAAGGGAGGGTCCAGTGGGCTGCGTCCTATAGTTTCTAAGATATTTGAGTTTTATGACGAAAGGTGAAAAAAATCACATTTTGCCATTTTTGCCATTAATAAAGAATATCAAACCGTTTTTACTGGTACTTATCACAAAAAATTTTTTGCCTAAAATACAGTACGATAAACTTAACAACCCTAAACTTGTGGTAACTAAGTAAGCGCACTGCTACGGGAATTCCCCGTTGCACCACAGCGCATATGTACCTTTATATTTGGCCTTTAGCGACGTACAATTCATTCTCTGATTGATTACTAAACGAATAAATGCTGTGCAGAAGAACCCTATTGTTTTTTAATCAGAGTTAGTTTTTGATACGACTAATTTAAGTCAAAATTACTTGCTTTAGTGGATTTTTGATATCCAGTCATCATCATATCAGCCTGTAGACGTCCACTGCTGGACAAAGGCCTCCCCCAAGGATCTCCACGACGACCGGTCCTGCGCTAACCTCATTCAGCCGGGTCCCGCGACCTTCACCAGATCGTCGGTCCACCTTGTGGGAGACCTGCCTACACTGCGTCTTCCGATACGTGGTCGCCACTCGAGAACCTTTCTGCCCCAACGGCCGTCAGTTCTGCGGGCGATGTGCCCAGCCCACTGCCACTTCAGCTTCGCAATTCTTCGACCTATGTCGGTGAACTTGGTTCTCCTGCGGATCTCCTCATTTCTGATTCAATCTCGCAGGGAAACTCCGAGCATAGCTCTCTCCATTGCCCTCTGCGTGATATCCAGTCATAATTTTGTATTAAATAAAAGGAATTGGTATGCTACTATAATCAGTTACACCTTCTCATTTCTCTCTTTAACTTACAAGGATACTGCAGATTCGGCAGTAATACGGCAGATTCATAAATATCGTCATCAAATGAAATAAAAGCAATTTATATGATTGTCACGTGTGTGCTGGGTCCCATAATAGACTGGATCGAAAGATAAGACTTCCACTGCGACTCTGTGAGTTCATACAAAGTAGGCCCATGGGCGTATACTACGTGAGAATGGAACCTGAAATTTCTGCTAACGATTAAGGTGTTATAAAATTTTGAATGAATAAAAAACTCTTCGTGATTTATAATATTCCAGGCATGTTAGGCATTTATTTGTCGCGTAATTTCGTAAATAAGGAGGTATTAAAATAGTAGAAGATCAGTATAAGATATTCATCCACAGTGCATCCTATTTTGCCACATTACACCGCCTTCTAACGTGTCATCAATTTTACGTATTATTTATTAGTTCCATAACTCTAGTAGTTTTTGAGTTATCCGGGATTACGGATATAATGGAAAATAAAGTTTAATACTAGTAGTTCCGTGAGAACAGTAGACCTCGCCAGCCCTTATAAACCAAACCTAAAAGAAACCAACAAAAGTCAACTTTGGAAACAGAAAAAGTACCTACTAAAGTGACAAAAATTAGCACTTTAAAGCTTAATATTCGCAAACGGATCCCTGAATCGAAAAATGTTTATCACACACCCGCGATATTTTTGAAAGACCCATCCAACGATACCCCACACCATGGATATCACGCGGAAAAAAATAATTTTCCATTTTACGTATGCAGTTCTATGAACATAATTTATTTTTTCAACTTTCTTAAGTCGATCCACTATTACTCAAAAACTAATAGAACCTACTTAGCCGTAATAGTTTTCCTTGTAACTACGTTATATATGCTACTGCCATGAATTTTTTCACATTTCCAGAAGCAACCGTTTAGCTGGCAGGGGGGGGGGACACGTGACTCTAACAAAAATTACCGCTTTAAAGCTTAATATTTCGCCAACGGATCCCTAAATCGAAAAAATGGTATTCACACACCAGCAATATTTTTGAAAGACCTATCCAACGATATCCCACACTATGGGATTCACAAGAAAAAAAAAGTTCACTCCCACTTTGCGAGTATTGTAGGTACTCTAAAAAAAATGTTTTTCATAATTTTATTCTACTCATTTTGTAGGTTTAATTAATTTATACATATGCCAAATTTTCGTCAAAATCGGTTGAAAAATGCGACCTGTAGAGAATTACAGACAGACAGACAGACAGACAGACAGACAGACAGCCGGACAAGAGCATTTTTGGCCAGTCTCGAAACGTAGACGCTTCGCTCGCTTCGCTCGCTCGGTCAATAAGGGTATCCGTTTTGATGGAAACCTAAAAAATATTCTACGTTATATTAGGGCACTGCAATAATGCCAAATCGTACGTCCTATATCGACGTATGTCAAGTCATGATCAAATATGCAAGTACATTTTACGCTATAATCTATAATGTACCACGCGGCATGAGGGATCTCCCTCATGAATACTTGACACTTCACTCTTCTCGTGAATAACGCGGCTTTGGCAGGAAAAAATGTATTTCCTAAAATTTTACGACATTTTGCGCAATTTGTCTGGATCGCTGATTTTTCCTGTACATACATTGTATGTTTATGTATAATATTCTTCATTGCACAAACTTTACATGAAAAAACTTTACAAGAATGTGTACAAAGGAGGACGATTTCTACAAGTAAAAGTATAATAAAATATACATAAATTATAGCCTAGCTAGTCCCAAGCGGCGATAGGGTCGCACTTGGCCGAAATACTATTAAATACCGCCGACATTAATTACTTAATCCGTATCATACAAAAAAAGGAAAATTAATATTTTCCATGGAAAAACCCATTTTAGCGAAAAACGGACTTTAACAAGTTTTATTAGGATTAGTAAAGTCTGTCGATTGGTAAAACTAAAATTAAATTTTAAAAAAAATCTAATTCCTTCATACCTACTGCAGTTCCGACCCACAGGTCGGTTAAGCCGAAGGTATGTGACAGGACGTTTCGACATCATCATCAATATTAAATGAAAGAAGAAGCTGACTGACTCACGGCTGATCAACGCGCAGCCCAAACCGCTGAGCCTATAGACTCGAAATACTGCACAAACGTTTCCTCTTATAGCTCAGACGTCCACTAAGAACGGGTTTTTTACCGCGGGAAACAGCTACAACTTCTAAGTATTACAGCAAACCATCTTCAGAAGTCCTAAATAAAATAGCTGCTTGAAAGAATTCTTAAACTATGACCTTTCCAACTCCAATTTCCTTAAAGAGTTTCTTTTCTACTTTGCTCTTAACGTGTACTATTTCGCAATTCTTTGTTGGTTAGGTATTCGGTCAAAAGTTTGCAAAATTTAATTTTCCCTGAGTAACCTATTAAAACAGAATTAAAGTTTCTTTAACAACTCATTTAAGCAGGTCTTTTTTCATTCATTTACGTTTTAAATGAAAATTTTGCAACGCAATCTGAACTAAATTTTGCAATAATGGGTTCACGCAGCGGTGGAAATAAGCGATTTGGGGCGACACTATTATTAATGTGCCACCATTAAAGGTGCCAACATAACAAATATATTTGTGGCTCTTCATTACAAGTTGCCTTCCAGAGCTTACGAAAATAGTTACGAATGTAAAAGGGAGGAAGGATCCCAGAGCAAGGATTTTACGCCCCAAACCAAAAGCCTCGAAATCTTGTAAACAAAACTAATTTAAAACTTTATCAATACCTAGTTATTATCAGTAATATAATGTAAGACGCAGTAGCTGTTACGTACCTACCAAAACGTATTTCTATTTCATTCAACGCGCTTTTATAATATGTAGCTTGACCTGCCAACATTGTGAGCAAATCTTTCCTTTTAGGTTATTATGATTACCAAGATACTCAAAAATGCGGCAAAAACGGCCATATCTGTTCACTGGGATGACTTAGAAGTCTGATTTTCTCACGGCTCTAAGGGACCGCAGACCTGAGTATTAGATATTAATTTCAACTTGATACTTCCACGCGTTCCTGAGAAAAACGGTCTTGACAGACGGACGGACATACTGACGGACAACGGGGTGACCCCTAAGGGTTCCTTTTTTCCTCTTTTGAGGTACGGAACCCCTAAAAGTAACTTTTCTATTACCAAAAAACTTATATTTGCGTGTAACCAAATCATCCAGGTAAATTTAGTACTTAAGTGATATTTATGTACAATTAACGATTTTCGATTTTATTAAAATAAGTTTGTACGGAGCCCTCAGGGCGCGAATCCTACTCACACTGTCCAATTATTTTTATCAGCCCCAAAATGTTATACCTATTACGGCGCCCACCAAAGAGATCCTAGCTCCATGCCTATTTTCAACAATCAACTTATTCTAAAAGTCAATAGTTTGTAAATAAGCCTAGCAAATAATGTAGATTAATGTTAGTCTTAACTTAGGCTTGGCACTGTATTTCACACATTTTGAATAATAATAATTATAATATCATAATGTTGGAACTATACGGATTTGGCAATTTCATGTGTTATTGTTACGAGTATTGAATGGGTTCAGTTGATTTGTATTAAAATATAAAATAGGCATCCATTTACTAAGGGAATCTACTTAGCAGGCTGCTAGAACATTTCGTCGACTGCCTTCTTGAATCTTACAATTTTTTTAAACTATTAACTTTTTAAATCGTTAAACCAATGTAATCATAGAGTTAGTATACTAGCTATAGAGCGCGCGCATCGCTCATTGCCCATTGTGCCAAGTGTAAGCAGGTGTTCTATGGACGTTTCAATATCGATTTTTTCTACATCGTTTGTTTCCGTGAATCGTGTTTACAGCTTGGCACTGCACATTTATTTCACCACGATTACTCCAAATCTTAATAAATACCGGCGCGAGCAACAATCAGCGCTCCTGACGTTTTGTGACTAGTAGCGTCGCTCCGAAAATTTCGAAACTGTTCAAACCCGTGCTTACAGTTCAAACTTGCTAACGCGCGCGCTATGTATACTAACAACTCTCTAAATGTAATAAATTACCTTCGCGTAGTGTCAGTGTACCAAAACCAAGAATGCTTTCACGAGAGAAAACTACGCTTGATTGCTACGCTCGCTACGCCGTAGCAATCTTCCGTAGCTAATAACTTTCCTACTGTACCTACTCTGTAATAGCTAGTATCTTTTAACTTAATGTGGGTAGGTACTATAATGTATTAACTTAATTCAGAATTTGTAAGAAATAAATAATGTATTTATTTATTTTTATTTGGAGGTATTTTTTCAATTCAATACACTTTATTGCACGTTTAAAAATTACAGACAAAAAACAAAAACAGATACAGTAATGTACATCTTGGCGGTCTTATCGCTAAGAGCGATTTCTTCCAGACAACCTTTTCATGCTTTTATTTTGCATATTTTTAGTATATTTTTAAAAATCAAGTAGGTACAATCTTAATAGCTACAGATTCTAGTCTACTGTCTTGCCTATAATGCGCCTGTATTCGTACATCCGTTCCGTGTACCTACTATTATATGTTTACAGGTTGTACTTATTCGCCAAATCAAATCGTAAATCCTTATAAATAATTCAATCACAGGATACTAAGTCTCATTGGAAATACCGATAATTAATTACCCACTGTCTCCCCAATCAGGAGACAAAGGAGATTCAATAAGATGGATATGTGAAAGCAATTTGTCTTTTGTCATCCATCCCTTACTTTGGCATTGGAGGGCAATAAAAAGGGCTCGTCCCCTTAAGAAGTGAAAAGGTCCATTAATATAAATCACATTTACTGAGTGGGGCGTCTAAGGGGGTACAACAATATCGGGGGCTCTAAATGCCAATTTAAAAACAAAGCCAAATTCGAGGCGGCTCGACCAATCAAATTAGCTAGGCTTAAAATGCTACCAACCAATACCACGTTATATCTGTATTCTGTGCCAATACACAAAACACGACTGAAGTAAAGACATATCTACAAATCTTTGTCATTCATTTTAAGGGCCAAAGGAAACATGGAAGCTATAAAATCAAGTTTCTCTTCTACAAAAAATATAAAAAACCTTTGAGACAATTGTAACCGTAAACTAACAGTAAATTAGTAACCGGACTAACCAGATCATCGGTTCTACCAACTAAATGTCAATTTAAAAACGGACTTTTTGTTAGATTTTATACGTTTCGTCTTTGTTCTGACAAGATGATGAGTCTGAGCGAAAAGAGTGTTATGTGTCAGGAATCATGATCATGATACTTGGCGCTCCGTTCTTTCTGCCTAACCCCGTCAGGGACATATATTAAATGTATTTGTTCTCTCAGAAATACAATATTATACATTATGTTATGACTCGTGTTTTCAAGATTTGTTGTGTCTCATATAAATTCCTAATAATATTTTATGAACAGAATTGTCTTTTGTAATAAAAACGAAGTAGGTATCTAGTTTGATCCAGTAACGTTGAGCTCTCGACGCACGAGTCACGACCGAGGCATTTCAATATAGCTACAGGATATGCGTTATTGAAACTACGAGGTATGCACAAAAAGTATCGCAAAAAGCTTTGTGCGCCTAGTATATTTGTGGAATATTGTTGGAGAAACCTCACCAATGGCATTCTTTTACCCTGCGGCTCTCCCATGGAAAGTATTTTGATACTTTTTTTAAAAAATCATATCTGTTTTATTACGAATTTTTAATTACTCTGTTAATATAATTATTTGTTAATTAATGTTCATGTTTGTTATTTAAGTTTTAAAATATTTTTTTCTATAAATTAAATTAAGCGAGAATAAGTTATAACTTTTAACAGTTATGACTTTCTTTTATAATCTTAATAATACCTACTTTAGAGTGTTTGGGCGAAATAGGAACGAATACCAATGAACATTTTAAATTGTTTATACATTAATCCTTGATTGTGTTTGTCTTTTATTGCAATGAATGGGACAAAAGCCAAAATGAATCCAAGGATAATTTCAAGAAGAAAAGTAAAAACAACATTAAAGTAAGATAGGTTTATTTGTAGGTTTATTTGTAGGTTTTAGCCAATTATTTCATTTTAATGTTACAATAAGTTTTGTCATTGAATTGTTAAACTTACTAATGATTTCCGCTGGGGTATATTTAATGTTTACTCGTATATTAGATGTCGAAAGTAAGATAGGTAGGTATTAACTTATTGTTTGTGAATTCGTAACAATAAAATTCTGTAAACGATCGCTAATTTACAATTCAAATTGTTCACTCACCAACTTTTCTAAACTTCTTTATCAGTTTTATCACAACTTATTTCTAACTTCCAAAAACCAACAAACTTAGACGACCAACAAATGCACTGATAAAAACCCACTCACTGTTAAGTTTTTACATTATTCGAAAAAAAATATTTTCAAATATTTCACTGGCCAATTTGAAAATCGCGTGAAACTTGAACGAGCGTTCGAATACTGCTCGGCGAACGTTCAGAAACGTCCATCAACGACTCGCAGGCCGAAAGAACTGCCTCCTCTATGCTAAGGGTGTGACCAGTTTCGCTTGGAAACCTGCTGAGATTCCGTCTAACTGTTCCGTCTAACTGTATATTTGGTAGATAATTATTTCATTTCTATGAATGTGTTAGGTTAAATTCAAGTGAAATGATGCAGTAAAAATTAGCTTTTATATATTTTGATTAAAAATACATTGCACAACATCTGAATTCGTAAAATTCCTGATTTTGCTTCAATGTAAAACTATTCTTAAAACTCATATTAAGGTTGTTTCAGTTACAGTTTTCGCCGAATAAGGCAAAAAATTTCCGAAAATGGTCACATTCAAGGAGGAAATCGCAGCGTATTCTCTTCGGCGCTGCGCCCAACAGCCGCTTTACAATAAAAGTTGAATAGGTTTTCTTTTTAATTTATTCGGCAAAAAATTAATTAATAAATTTAAGGAAAGTGTGCAACGGGCCGGGGGTACCAAAAGTATCATCTGTTCTTTATTGTTCTCGCGCTTCGCCGAGCCTAAAACAATTCCAGCAGATCGAAACCCATTCAACATTTCCAAATAAATTTTACGGCAGACTGAACTTAACTCCGTTTTAAAAATATTTTTTATATTTTACGGTTTAGGCACCAAAAAAGGACAACTGTTCTTGTTTCCAGTCTGTTTCTTTGGGGGCACTTAATAAATTTTGGATTGGAACTACATTGATAGCATTCACAGAACACGGAAAAAGCTCGCTACGCTCCCGCTCGCTACTGCTTGTATTTCTAAGGAGGCATTGATGCTCACATTATTGTTACCTACCTAATTGGCCTATCTACCACTTTGTCTTGATATAAACATTTACTTAGTTTTCATATTTATAAAATATACTATTGTAATAAGTTGACGTCCTTTATCCTGTGGCTTCATCTGAATCTGAAGTTAATGCTTCGTCCTTAATCAAAGTAAATCAATGTATCTTTTCGTTGAAATCTTTAGTAGAAATGACCACAGATTAGTAATAATGTAATGCCTAGGAATAATATTACCTTATAATAATAAACCTAGTTGTTATTCTAAGGACAATACAATAACAATTCCAGGAACTTTCAATTTATTTTTATTAAAACCAGAAAAAGTCAATCAAACAAATAGGAGTTAAGGGCGTAAAGTCAACGCGTGGATGCTGTGCGTTTTGTATAGAGAAAGTGCGGCGCGGCGCGTAGTAGTGTGGCTCAACCCTAACCCTTAAGCAATCACTGGTTCTTCCAACCTAGTGCGTCCCAAACTTTGCCTGCCCAGTCACTGCAAAAATTCCTAAGTGTTCATTATTTTTCAAGAGATTTGAAATGGACCATTTCTCAATACAGTCTCTCATCATTATAAAGACTAAACGCTGCTCACTAAACTTCTAAAGTAAATCCCATTCGTATAATGTCGCAGGGATATGAGAATATCACGGATTTCGACAAATCCCTACAGATTTGATGAAAACCCGAACGGATACTGACGACTCGAGTTCGTCAAACTCAGGGAAAATCTAGTGTTTTAACTAATTACTCAAATTAGTGAACTGGTAAAATTAGTCTGAAATAAAATTTATTTTATTTAAAATCATGATAGTGGTGGCACAGGAGAAACATTTGATACAGTTTGTTTAAATAGCAACCTAACAAGTACGTTGCTTCGCGTAAGGCTTTACTTACAGGTAGTATTATAAATGTCATCCGGGATATGATGAAATTAATTCTCCATTTTGTTAACGCCGGGTTTTGATCAAACTCCTAGGAAATCGAACAAATCCCGGAGTAAATTATATAACACTGCGACGTATAGATCAAAATCCTTAAAACGGTTATTGTTGGAAAGTTTGGGCGATTAGGGTCGGATCGAGAGGACTATTATAACCAAAAACCCCTGGCATTATGCGGTGGTGTGATGTCAGCTTACTCTATTATACTGTAATATCTTCTGCCTTAGAATAATCTGAATCGGCCTACACTCAAAACAGTTTTACACAAAAATTACATAACTGCCTTATAATTATCATATCCACATCATTTATAGTGACAGCTCCCTCAAATCCGCTCTCTTATCAAGAAGGTTTAAATCTCTTTGGTGGCGCGCGCGCTCCCCTAGTGGCTTAATTTGTTGATTCAAGCTGATTAAAATCTAATGCAATGTCAAAAATGCAAACAAATTATGTTTCAGGTTAATAGTGGGACAGTAATTTAATTATACCTAATTGAAAGTTGATTTGTTTCTGGTTTCTTTTAACGTTTTATTAGTTTTCTTTCTAAATCTACGTTACGATTATAAATATAATTACGAAATATAAACATGAACGTAGACGCAAATATAAACTAACATAACCGTAAACGTAAGCGTAACTAAACATAAATATAATTTCGCATTATATTCAAATGAAACATAACGCGCACGACCGCAGCACGCGACGTACATGACACAACTGATTACAAAACAATGCTTAGCATTATTTAAGCACTGTTTTGTCGTGCCATTATTTTAACCTTGATGCGATATATATAGAAGAGCGTGGTCAATATAAACCCCCATAACTTTGGGCTTTATTGTGGACTGTTGTAGGCTTTCCATGACCTATCTCCCGTTCAATGACCTCGTTCAAGATCCTCATTTACTAGTCCCTTAAGAAAGCGGAAGTACGAGTAACTATGTCGAAATATGCCTTCTTATATCACACGTGATGGCCCCGGAAGATCCCTCCCTTTTTACTTAGTATGCTCATTTGTCTTTAGGGCAAAAAAATCCTGATAAGTTGGAGCAGTCTGTAAGATGTGATAGCAAGTTGATTAATGTTCGATGTTTTTAGACGGTAAGAAAAATCTATTACGAGAATCCTTAGTAATTCAATGTGAGAATCTCTATTTATTTTAGTTTGTTCGTCTTTCGCCCTTCCCTTCTCTTTAACTACTCAATTTACAGAACAAACTTTATTCTGAGTAGGAAACTTAAATTACTATTTTCAGTTTATGCAACAGTGTTATGTTGTAACTTAAATAACATTTGAATTACTTTTTGCAGTATTGGCTATAACCGCATATGAAACGAACAATTTTTATATTTTTAAATATAAATCAGTTTATAACACTTGTTAGTTATTCTGCAATAAACTAATAGTTTGACTGATTTCATGTATTAGTCAAGTACCTATTAGTACTTGATTAGTACATACCTACTTACTTAAATGAACACATTTTCAGAAATGCAGCTATATAAAACCTAAACGTCTTTAAAAGTACAAAGGAGTATGTAAACTATAAAAAGTATACCTATTAAGTATCTATACGTTATCTATAGGCTCAGACCAGTTCTAATCTGAGTCTATAGGTATTAGATATGTCAAAAAAAACAAGTAATGTCTGCCTAAAAATAAAAATGTAACAAAATTGTTTGTAAAAAATTAGAAACTAAAAAAATATTGTAAAAAAACCTAAATCAAAATGCCCAACACGAGGCGTCGGCGGTTTTCAGTACAACATGACATAGCAGGACGAAACACCCCTAAAACCAGGTAAGACTATTGTATTGAGGATGTAACAACAACATCAAGTCATCCTAAATATTGAACTACTACAAAAAACTCTCACACTTTTAAGCCTTTTCTACAACCTACAACCGCTGAAGTATATACATTATTACATCTATCAGTAACGAACGTGGCTATTGATGTACCACCACAAGTAAAATAATTATAAGTGTTGTTTCCAGTCACCCTGAAAATGAATCCGACTTCAAAATCATGACACAAAATATAATAAACATGAAATCAACTAAAAGAAGTAAAATGTTTCCAAATAGTTCCAAAAACACTAAGCCTTTAGAAATCGTCGCTGAATGTGATAGTAATTCAACCGTAGTGACAGTTAGAGAGCAGTCCAGCACAACCACAGAGAAGACGGATAAGACTGTCACTGCGAGCTCCAGCAATATAGATATTTGCAACTTCCTGACAGGAATCAACAACCCATCGATAGAGTCCGTCGAAACCACTGCACTGCTAAAAGAAACAGGCCCAAAGAATCGAAGACAATCGAATAGAGATGGAATGCCGAGACGAGAGAAGCCCCGCCAACATCGTGTTAAAGTCAGAAGTCCTAAACGACGTGTATCTTCGTCTGATGGATACAGAACTGATGATACCAATATGCATACAGTAGGAGTTAATGCGATAGACTGGGACGAAGAGGTGATGGAGGACCAAGAGGTGACTAACATAGTTGAAATCAATGAAGAAGAAGAAGATAGGAGGAGTAATCATTCTAACGAAGATATGTGCCGGATTTGTCATAGTGGGGATGCGTTGTCTCCTGACCTTGGGCTGCTGATATCGGCGTGCTCGTGCCGGGGGACTGTTGGCAGAGTCCACGTGAAGTGCCTGGAGCGATGGTTGACGGAATCTGGAAAGTCTAGATGTGAACTGTGTGGGACACGTTACACCACCCGTCGCGTGCACCGATACGGCGTGCCAAGAGCGTTGATCATGTGGGTGCTGAGTCAAAACGCTAAACAGGTAATGTTTTCATTTTAAATATTTAAATTTAATTTTAAACGATATGGGGTCCTTCAAGAAGAGTCAAAAGAGCCCTTGAACCGCGGCCGACGACGCACCAGCACCCCCGGGTGTTGCAGGTGTCTATAGGTGGCGGTGACCTCTTAACATCAGGAGGCCCGCCAAGCAGACAGGGTTGCCCCCGTAGCAATAAATAAATAAAATACTAAAATCACGAATGTTCTCATACAATCTCAGATCTTTTCTTGCGTTGCTTTAAGTTTGACATCGTGGGGAATTGAACATACTTAATATTGATAATTGTCATTAAAAAGCTTTGGTGTATATTTTGTAGCAAATTGTGTCGACACTATAGCTCTGTTGGTAGACCGTGACCCTGGATAGGTTCGTCGCAGGTTCAAATCCCGCTCGCGTGTGAATTTTTGTTTCTTTCCCTATAGGTATTTATGGTTAAAAATATCACTAATTTTGGCGCATAGTTGCTGAAGCTTACACAAATATTAAGTTGTAGGTATTTTACCCCGTTATTTACAGTAAGACTTTATCTTGTCGTTGATCTTAAACAAAAACATAATTAACTAAAAGCTAGACCTCAAATGTTTACCTGAAAAAAATCCCAAAGGAACAAAAGGCTAATGAAATTGGCTGCGGCGAGATTAACAAAAACTTTATGGACCTACCTTAACGTTCTCCAAATAATTAAAACAAATAATTAAGACAAATTATATTTTTCACAAAAATTAATCCAGAAAGTTTACTGCCGGTGGAAGTACCTCGACTTATTATTCATAGTGTGTACAGAGAAAGATTACCTGCTGTTTCCATGCGCTGTTTAATAGTATTGCGTTAAAGTTCCTTAACATTTTTAAGGGTCGATTTTATAAATATCATTTGTTGGTTACGTGATGAAAAAAATAAACTCGTAACGTATTCATTATTACAGCAATTAAGGCCATGGCATTGATAAGTTAACCGGTTATTATAGGTAGGTATAATGCCTTTGGCTACCTGTACTATTATTTAATCTATGCTTATGCCTTAAAACTTAGACCAGCAATACGTGCAAGAAATGAATATACATTATACAATACAATATAATGTATATTCGATATACATTATATTGATATTGTGTACAATTTTGTCTCTTATATACATACTTAAGAAGACACGATTCTGAAGACGCAAAGTTAAAATTATACAGCACTAAAATTGTATCTATCCCTTTCACATAGTATTATGAAGATAAAGACGACACTAATTTAAGTCCTGTGAAATTTTAAAAGTGTATCTTCAGAATAGGACCTATATTTTTGCTAACGCTCTGTGTATATGCATATTATTATTTTTACCCCTTGACTGTATTTGGTAGTAAATAATCCTTAAAAATATCACACGGAGAACTGTTTTGTTTCCAGTTGATGGTGGACAGTCTTGGTATCATGCTGATGTCTCCCCTCGCGATCCTGGCGGCCTGGCTCTCTGGCAGGACCCTCGCCGGGCTGATGGCGCAAGACAGTCACGTGACGCCGTGGCCGTTGGCTTCCACCTTCGTGCTTGCTTGTATGACTCTTGTAAGTTTATTGTTGTTCAATTCAGCAGCCTGTCCGCACTAGTCTGTGGACTGTAGTTCACCTCGTTAGGCCGCGGGTTGGTGGACTTCTGTTCTTTCTCATATTTCAGATAGTTTTGAGTCATAAACTTGTGGTATGACTATCAGCGATTACTTCCAAACGTCGTAAACTGAATATGCCCGGTTACTTAATTCAGTCCCTGTACGTTTAAAATGCGCCATCCTGACTTAATTTTAATGTGTTTAGGTCCGAAAACGTATCTAACTAAACCTAACCTGACCTTTCTAACTATAACTGGTGTGTATTATCTAGAAAATTTACATTTTAGACTACAACGCTACAAACTACACTGACCAGCAAAAGTTAATAATCATATAAATGACTATATTTCCTAAGCTAGTCAGGATAGCTCGATATTTTGTTTTTTATTTTTTAAGCCTTCTCATACCTACTTTAACAGGCCATTATTTTAATGTTAGCGATATATTTTTCACTATACTTTTTATTTCCAGAAACAAAAAAATATCTTGACTTGTATAGGAAATATCGTCACTGACGTGACTAAATATTTGCATAATATGATAGCTCGATTCTTGAGGAAGGTCATAGGCTACCTAACACCACGCTATGACCCTTGGGAGCCGAGCAATAAACTAGAAATATAATGAACTATGAAGAATACAGGGGAAAAGGTGGAAGAGTCCTCTAAGTGTGGAAAGGATTTGTAACGGAGCTGAGTATTGTAAATGATATAAAGCAAAGTGAACTTTGGAGTCTCTTTATAGCTGAGATTGGTAGGAGCTTCTGTGATATAGGCCGGGTCAAACCGAATGCAGCACGGCGCAGCACAGCACAGCGCAGCACGGCTTATGACGTTGTAAATGTATGGGATATTATGGGAGAGGACACACCAACGCACGATGCTGCACAGTGCTGCGCAGCTACGCGCGTATCCGTGCGTCAAGCCACGCAGAGACAACCCGAGTGCGCGCGGTCTGGCAACGTCGCGCGACAGCAGCTCGCGGTCTGGCACCATCGCGCGCGTGCCGTGCCGTGCTTACAGTTGACGTCACACCGCGTGAGACGATTGCGTTGCGGCACAGCACGTCGCGACAACTGGCCGGTGTGACGTGCTCGCAACGCGCTGCGCTGCAGGTCTCTCCGGTGAAGCTGTGACGGCCAAAGAAAGGCCAATAGCAAAGTCAATTCTAAAAAAAAAGCTGCGTTGCAACGCTCTGCTCTGCACCGCATACGCATCCGGTGTGACCCGGCCTTATAGATATAACTAGTATTTCGGGCAGAAGCCGCGGTCCGAGAGTGGGTTGATATTGTAACAGTACAAAAAGCAGGATGTTACAAGAAATGTTCATTTAATCTGACATCCGGCATGTATTGACATCCGACATCTGACATACGCATGGCGAATAGTAGGCGAAGTGTGGGCGGAGGTGTATTTTGTAAGAATAGAAATACCCATTGGGTATTATTTAATTATAATCGAAGTGTAAGGCGCGACGACATCTGGCGCCCCAAATGCCAACCTCACCTGCACGTGGTGCACCCTGCTGGTTGACGGACGAGGCTCTTGCTGATGGATTATAGCCAGAAATAAGAACAGCAGCCAGGATTAACTTTGATTTTATTATATGAACACAGTTGAATAGAATTTCAGATGACAGCCAAAGAGCCAAATGAGCAGAGACAAAGTAAATAAATAAAATAAATAAAAGATAATTTATTCATCGATCACACAATATTACATACTTACTAAATACAATCATTATTAGATAACTTTTTGTAGTGAGATGAAAGGGCAGATGACTCAGCGAAGCGCTGTTTTTCAGTCATCTCTGCCAAGAGCATAATGATAATTTATAAAGTAAGCCTTATTATAACAGGTTTTAGGGCCCCAGTTAAATAAAATTATTGATGAAATTGTTTTAATAACATTATCCTAACATATATACTGGTAGGGACAAATAACTAATCACATAGACCAGACACAGGCAGATTTTTGCCTAGACATAAGCCATTCCTTACACCGCTTTTTGAACGAGGCTAAGGTTTTTGCTTCTTTAATTGGAGTTTACTTCTTTAAGTAGGTACCAGAGAGTTATTTCCATAGACAATGACCGCAGAGTAATTTCATTTCATATATGATTATGTTGACAGACCCATTCTGAAAGCATTTACAAAGCAAGTTAAACAAGTATTATGATAGACCTATTTATGCCTATTAGCATAATATATTGCGTTTACAAATACAGCTCTAATACTTGCGACCGGCAATGGCAGACCGGCGGCGGCCAGCAGCGTCACCGGTGCGAGGCCTAGCACTACGATGGGCGTTATGGGCCAAACTTCCGAATGAATCACGACCATATACCACGGCCCTCAGTTCCCGGCAGCCCTACTGTGTACCGACGACCTAAAGAAGGTCGCCGGAAGCGGCTGGATGCGGAAGGCGGGTGTGATGGCGTTCATTGGGGAAGGCCTATGTCCCGCAGTGGACGTTGAAGCGCTGGTAATGATGATTAAATTGCGATTGGTTACGGAAGGGAGGAAGGAGGAGCGTCAGTAGCGTCGGGGATAAGACGCGGCCTATCATATCGAAAGGTCCGGCGTTCGATCCCCGGCTGGGCCATGTACCAATGGGTCTTTTCTCAAAACTTAAGTACATTTACTGACTGTTCTCAAACGGTGAAGGGAATCATCGTGAGGAAACCTGCATACGCCGAAGAAGAAATTCTAAGGCGCATGTGAAGTTCACCAACCCGCACTGGGCTAGCGTGGTGGACTATAGCCCGATCGCCCTCGTTGAGAGGGTAGGCCTGAGCCCCAGCAGTGGGGACATATTAATAGGCTGTTGATGATGAAGGAACGGAAGGGCCGTCAAGCATAAAGAGACAACAGCTTGTGATAATTTGTCATCTTATTCAAGGGTGATTTATTTCATTCATTAAGTTTCGCAGTTTCAATTCTATGTGTCTAGCTTCACATGAAAGTTAATTTATAGATTTAAGTACCCAATCGGGCGTAAATTTTGTTTGAATTCCTTACAGAACCCAACCCCTGTTCCTGGTAAAGAGTATTCGTTACATAAATTTATTAGAAAACCTCTTATGTTAGGTATTTCGAATTCGGAGTAGGCTTTCCGATTTCACTCGTGTAATCGGGGCTACGTTTATTGTCTTTCATCTCATCCGTTCATACCCACAAAATCATTATCCCGACTTTTCTTTTGTCGAGTTCTTACACATAATAAATAATATATTATGTACACGCCTAAATTCATGAATTCTTGATAGTATTATCAAATCTCGTGCACAAAGGTTGTCTGGAAAAAATCGCTTTTAGCGATAATACCGCCTAGATTTACCTACAATTGTGTTCTGTTTTTTCAACCGACGAAAAAAAAAGGAGGTTCTCAATTCGACCCGTATATTTGTTTTTTTTTTATGTATGACCACGCATAACTTTTTACAGAGCAGTCCAATTTTGATAATTCTTTTTCTATTGGATAGGGTCTACGTCGAAGTTGGTCCCATTTAAATTTGAAGAAAAAAATTTCACCCTAAAAATTCTACCCTAAGGGTAGAAAATTAGGGGATGACTGATTAATTTCCTACTAAATTTTCATATTTGAACCAATTCTGTTGAAACTAGGCACAAATATGTAGTTCTAATGACCCTACAATATGACGGAGACCTGAACTTGATCTGATGACGGAGACGGAAGACAGTTGAGGGAACTCTTCAACGGTGTACAGCAGCTACCTCGTGTTTGGGCTTATTCATTCATCTTAATGAGAACTTTGAACCTAACTTATGATTTATTCGATTACGACTACCATCTATGGGTGAAGATGGAGACGGAAGGCTGTCGAGGGAATGAATTAGTATATTTTAGTCACAAAAAAGTAAAAAATAAAAACTTTTTAACAAAAAAATTAAACCGCCGAAAAAAAGAAACTGAAAAGCGAAAAATAATAACAAGTTACCTTGTTAGTCTATAACTGCGCTCCTACGCTAATGTAAACCTAAGTCATTTTGAGTCGGCGCCTAACAAACAAGCAAATTAATTAAAGTTGATACGTAAAGTGAAATGATGGCAGCCAAGTTTACGTAAAGTGGAATGATACAAGCAATCAATGAGAAGATCATCAAATTAAAGTACGAAAAACGTAATAGTAAGTAATAAAAATAAAAGAAATTAATTTGTATGTGTGTTGGGCGCCGACTCAAAATGACTTAGGTTTACATTAGCGTAGGAGCGTAGTTATAGACTAACAAGGTAACTTGTTATTATTTTTCGCTTTTCAGTTTCTTTTTTTCGACGGTTTAATTTTTTTGTTAAAAAGTTTTTATTATATGTGCAATAAAGAGTTTTGAATTGAATTGAACATGACTGAGATATACGCCTCAATATAGTATTATCGCGCGTATGTCTATTTAATTTTATTTTAATCGAAGATTGAATACCTATAACAAATATAATTGAATCGCTAATTAACAAACTGCCATAAGTCTAAAATGTCCCTAAACGATCATGCTTGCATGACATACAACGTTTACGTGAATGTCATGCTGCATGATGGACCATAATGCTTGCTATCAATCAATACAGTGAAGCAACGGCCAGCACGTAGTTTGCATGTCAGTCATGCACGTAGTTTGCATGTCATGCACGTCAATCACTACAGCTAGACGATCATGGATGAGTGACAGCACGTATTGAATGTCATGCCGCATGATCGTTTGGGGAATCCTTAACAACGTCACAAACACAATGTTTTTATTTAGTCGGTTCACATTTAAAATATCATCTTAATATTTATTTTTAAACATCCAAATATTCAAGATCCGCTTTCAAAACCTGGTCAAAGTTTTCGTTTTACTTATTAATTTTTGGCTCTGTGATGTGGCCATATTCTGTCCACTCTCTGGGGTAATTTGATAAGTCGTATTATACATTTAGGTACCTACTTGAATTGCTTTAATAAATTAGATCTGAAGGCCCAGGGCTTCCACGGAATCATGAAAATTATTCAATTACCTCCGTGAAATTAGTCTATTTCATTCAACGTTATTCTGATATTAAATAAGTAAGTATTATAATGAGTTGGTTATGATGAGAAATTTTCTGGTTCATCTTATACCTACAGGTGGAAAATATATAAAGCTCTGAAGGAAAAATATCTTACACATACAATTTCTTAATCAAAAAAGACTTTATTTTTCAAAACTTACATTAAGTAATTTTACTTACATAATTTTACAAGTAAATCCAATTTTTTTATCTAATATAATGCAGTTTCTCTTATTAAAAAAAGTATCCTTTGAATAAAATATATCTTCCGTATTTGTCCGTATATTAATTAAGGTACTTTCCCTCTTAGAAGCATTCATTTTTTAACCCTGTCGGTAATAAGTCTTCCTATTACGTACGTAGATGACCATAAATTATAAGCTAACTAGCTGTTGCCCCGCGGCTTCGCCCGCGTGAAATAAGTTCTCGTGGGAACCGTTTACCCCGGTAAATAGTAGCCTATATGTTATTCCAGGGTATGAGCTATCCCTGTATCAATTCGTCAAAATCATCAAAATCCGTTCAGCCGTTCTTCAGTTATATATGGTCTAACTAACACGACTTTGTTTTATATATTAAAGATTTGTGTCGTGGGAAAATCTGTTACCAATTCGTGTGTCAATTTGTCCAAACATTATAAAAATACGTGTTTATTATAAAAATACCACAAAACAAAAACTCCACACGGACGAACCCCGGGAACCGATAGATTTTTCATAAACCAGACTGTGTCTTGAAATTGTTTAAATACCACCTTGACATTTTGCCTCCAGGTCTGCTATTACTGCTGGATAGTGTCGGCTGCAACCCGCCACGCCCTGGGCTGGTGGATCTGGTACCGCTCGCAATACGAAGTCCGGCTTCAGTTCCAGAACACAGACGAGTGAACAATATCCACAGATCGATGTATCGGCTGATTTCAGTACAGCGTACAACACGCTGATGAAACGCGACGGTTCGGACGCTACGCGTAGATCTAGCGTAACACAGACAGGGCGGCGGCGGCGCGATAGCGTTGCGGTTTTTTTCTGTAATGTTCGAAATAGTGTGAAGCCCTTCACATCAAAGCGGCGCGGCAAACGCGCGGTGCGAAGGCGAAAGCGACGAAACCGCGCTCACAGATTGGCGCGGCGGCGGTGCGGAGCGGCGGCGGCGCGTTTTATTCCTTTGTAGTATATGAGAACTCCCACACAAAGCGGCGCGGGCGCGGAGCGGTGCGGAGCGTTCTTCATACACATCGCCGCCGCGCCGCCGCCGCAAGCGATATTCCTGTCTGACTGAAGGGGTCCGCTTTATATTCGCTTTCCGCAGATTCGCCGCCGCAACGCTTTCGCAACGCCCAGTCTGTTTTGCGCTTAAGTGTTTCATTATTTCTGTTTAGCTTAGCATGCACATAAGAACCGCGACGGTTCCAATGCTACGTCTATGGTCATCCAAGTGATTATGTAACTCGCCCAGACTTAAGTTCAGATATCGTTTAATTTCAATCAGATCCTGTTAAGCCGAGTGCAAACAGACTAATCTACTTAAACCAAATTGTCACAACAATTTAAATGTGACACTTAAACAGTTTTCCTCGTTGCTTGGATATTGTTAAGTTACAAAACCTTTTAAATAAGTTATTTAAAATGACTAGTCAAATAGGGTGCAACTATAACCGATGTCCAAGTTATCTGGAAAGCGTTTCGATCGCCCTTCCCTACTTATAATCCTTGTACCCTACATTTCGCTCGCGTGCTCCACTGTACTGAAATCTGCCTTGTGTATGGATGATCTTCCTTTGAATCCATGTGATTTTTTCAGCGAACTTTCTGAAAGTTCGCTGGATTTTTTCTTGTATACAAATCTTTTTAACTTTTGGTTAAGAAATTCTGAAATGTGTGGCTGTGAAGTCTCTATTAAATATTTTGTTTAGTCACTGGATAGAATTGTATGTCATTATTGGTTTCCATTATTTTGTTTTCAAATTATTTTGTTCTGCAAATGAACTTGGCCATTATTAAATCGTTAATTATAGGTCAACAAATTATCCAACTTTTATTTATGTAAATAAGTCTCATTTAGTCAATAGTATTATTATTATTACATCGGGACACATCGCTCGTAGAACTGACGGCCGTTGGGGCAGAAAGGTTCTCGAGTGGCGACCACGTATCGGAAGACGCAGCGTAGGCCTCCCACAAGGTGGACCGACGATCTGGTGAAGGTCGCGGGACCCCGCTGGATGAGGTTAGCGCAGGACCAGCCGTCGCGAAGATCCGTGGGGGAGGCCGTTGTCCAGTAGTGGACGTTTACATGGACGTTTACAGGCTGATATGATAATGATTATTATTATTACACATACCACTGGCTTATTCAAAATTAACTGCACCAGAAGTTGGCAATCTAATAATTGAAACGCCTTGGACGCATAATACCACAAACGTATAATACCAACAACAGATTTCAGAAACAATCCGTGATGGAAACTATTATTTTGTGGAATTTTCACTGCGTGGAATTCTATTTACAGTAAAATGTTTGGATGTCTCTTCTTTAAGATTGAATAGATCGGGTACGCAGCGAGCGAAGCGATTGTAGAAACACAATACAGATTTCGGTGAACTGAAATTTTAACAAACAATAGTTACTGTACAAGGAAATTCTTAGAACCGATAGTATACTGGTTAAAGCCTACACAATTTAGTAGTCAATTTAAACTTCAAACGTAGCGCATGCAAGTCTTCTCTCAAATGAATTCGTAATGAATTCACTAGAAATTTCCTTCTATTAATTAATTGGTACCTACTTATACCTACTCGTAGAGCACATCCCTCTTACTGCTCAGTGAAAGAAGTCGTGAAGTGTCAGTTGTACCATTGAGTAGTACCATTAATGATACAAGTGACACAACTTTGTATCCTTAGTAACATGAAAGAAAAGTGGACATTCCTCGCAATTGTTGATGAGATAGGTTATGAACATTTGTGTTTATACAATCAAAGTTAGAAACATCACAATGAAAACCAATAGTTTAAACATAAACATCAATTAGTATTTTTGACTAAAAGTACTCGTGGGGAACAAACGGGTTTTAGTAGGTATAATATAGTTTATTAGTATAACAACCATATCAGTTTATCAAGCCAATTAAGATAGAGTTACCGCTGTTCTTTAAAAAAATGTTTTATTGTATGAAATAGGTACCTTTTTATCTAAGAATACAAAACTTAAAAACATTCAGTTTTTATTTTTAATCGAGTCCACGTTTTCAAGCCAATTTGGCCAACGTCGCATTTCATTGTACAGTTTCCGTCCAGGGCTCTCGGTGGCCGTCAGCTGTTTATGCGCCACCAGGTTGTAGGTGTCTTTCAAGTGTCCGCTGTCCACGCCACATTTAATGAGCGCCTGCGCCGCTTGCATAGCTTTGGTTGTGGGCTGGTCCTCTGGAATAAAGAAATTTGTTCAAAATATTATTGGTGCAAAAATTGTGTGGTCACCTAAGGCTCGAGCATGCTCTGAACCGCGGGGCAGTCATGATAAAAAGTAGAGTACCTATGTCGTAGGCCGATCATAAAATCAGCCAGATCTTGATTCTATCAGGTACTTATGTTCCTAACTACTATTATAGTTACTATCTGTACATGACGCAGATTGGCATAGCCATGGATCAATAGCGCTTCCTCGTGGTCCTACTAGTAGGACAAATTAGTAGGACCACGAGGAAAGACCCCTATTTTTTAATCGCTCGCCTAGTTTCGATTTTACTAATTTTCGAGTTTGTATCGGTTGTCGATGAAAATTTGAAGAATCGACCGCTCGAAGCGAGGCGAGCGATTCACAAGTTGGGCTCCAGATCTAGGGACTAGATTCGACCTGCTAAGGTGGACGGTGATTGATCGGCTACCCGTGTCTTCCATGTCTACTTATACAGGGCGCACTAAAAATAAACCGGTTGAGGAATAAAATATTCAAGAAAAGAAATGAATTTGTTACTTAACCATTCCTTTATCCACTACTAGTATGAAAGAAATTACTGTAATTAATTATACTTAAATCCAGATTTGACAGCTGTTGTCAAGTTTTGGCAGTTGTCATTAAACAGCTCAACACGAAAGGACGTCTTCTCTCTAATTCTCTCCCCGTTTTCCAACAACTGGCGACCGTGATAATAATGGATAAACTTAAAAAGGAGAGGGGTGTAATTCGGCGTCTTTTCACTAATAATTTAAAAGAATTTGAAGAAATCTTCGAAAATGAAAAAAATTTACCATCATGTTCTGTAAAATTCAAACTGATCCGGGAAATGTCAGAAAAAATGGCTGTCTTGGACGAAAAAATTCGAGAAATTTTGCTTGAAATTGATAGCGAAGAAAGCGAAATGGAGAAAGAATTTACCAGTGTAATCGAATATCGCAGCAAATATCTTCAAGTCGAAAATCAGTATGAGTCGATAAACAATACGTCAGCCTCGGATACGTCCTCGCTAAGCAAACATTCCGTGATAGAAAAGTCAAGTCGAAGGTATTTTAAATTACCGAAATTAGAACTACAAAAGTTTGATGGTAGCATAAAAAACTGGCTCAATTTTTGGGGTCAATTCCGAAAAATTAATGATGACAAGAAGCTAGATGACGATGACAAATATCAATACCTATTACAAGCAATGGAGCCAGGTACAGAAGTACGCTCTATCGTTGAAAGTTTTCCTCCAAGTGGGATTAGTTACCATCATGCTGTGGACCAATTGAAGTCAAGATTTGCGAGAGATGATCTTTTAATAGAGACGTATGTGCGGGAGCTATTGTCGCTAATATTGCTTCAGGCTAAGAATAATAATGCTCTATCGCTCACATCACTTTATGATCAGCTTAACACGCAAATAAGAGCACTTGAAACCCTTGGGGTGACCAAAGAAAAGTATTCTGCTTTTATACATCCTATGATAGAGTCAGCTTTACCAAACGAAATCCTAAAGATATGGGAAAGGTCACGTCCAGCTAAATACACATCAGATACACTTTTGAATGATTTACTTGCCTTTATCAAACGAGAAGTAGACAGCGAACAACGCATCAAAATTGTAAAATCCACGTTTGGGTCTAATGATGAATCTCGTTTTGAAAATGCGCAGCCACCCACTGCTGGATGTTTAATTGCAAACGTGAAGAAACCTGAGGTCATTAAGTCGTGCATTTTTTGCGACAAGACTACTCACGTAAGCCTCGAGTGTTATAAAATATCTAAAATGACACTGGATCAAAGAAAAGAACAAATAAAGAAGAAAAATGCGTGTATTTTGTGTTTGAAACCAGGTCATAATGTGAGAAACTGCAAGGCGCACACCAGTTGCTGCATCTGCTCTAAGCGTCATTCCATGATCATCTGTTCTGGGAAGAATATAGACGGCGGCGACAGTTTGAGTAACACGGCTTGTACGAGCGACACGGTCTCTACTAATCACAATATTTCACAGGCTCGTGGTGTAACGTTGCTGCAGACGGTACAGGTACACATCACAAATGGTACCAAAACAGAAACTGTACGCGCACTCTTCGACAGCGGGGCTCAGCGATCATATCTCAGGAAGTGTACAGCTGAAAGGTTGGGCTTGAAAGTCTCTGGTAAGGAATTTTTAGGTCATTCATTGTTCGGCGGCATTGACGTTAAGCCCAAAGAGTTTAATGTATTTAATTTTACAATTCAAAGCTTAGACAAGGGGTTTTCTTTTAAAATGTCGGCTTTATCACAAAACTGTATCTGCGGGAATATTCCTCGTGCTAATTATTACGACAAACAGTTGTCAACTTTAAATAAGTTTAATGTGACATTGTCAGACATCGGTGACGGATCGCCCGAAATAGATTTATTAATCGGTGCAGATTTTATTGGTCTTCTTTTAACTAATGAGTCTTTATGCCTCGATAATGGACTGGCAGCGGTTAAGACGAAATTAGGGTGGACGTTGCTCGGTAAACTAAACAGTCGGTGTTTAAACGATAATAATAATGTTAATATTTTGTTTTGCTCGACTAATTTTAATGTTTCTGAATTTTGGAATCTTGAATCTTTGGGGATAAAAGACCCATTGGAAGTAAAGTCTCGGGCTCAAAATGAAGCTGAAATAATGATGCAGTTCGAAAATAATATGAAGGTCACTAATGAGGGCAGATACGAAGTAAGTCTACCTTGGAATCATGGCCATAAAGAATTGCTGAGCAACCGTACCTTAACCGAACGTAGGCTTAATTCTACGACAAAACGGTTGCTATCAGTAAATAAATTTAATGATTATGATGTCGTATTTAAAGAATGGTTATCTCTGGGCATCATTGAACTTGTTCCTCAGGAAGAAACAAATGATAACTCAGTTGGACACTACCTACCTCACCGAGCGGTGATTAAAGAGTCACGATTGACTCCGAAGATTCGGCCGGTCTTCGATGCGTCTGCTAGGGATGGGAACGGTAGGTCGATAAATCTGTATTTACAGAAAGGTTTTGATTTACCTTGTGAATTTTATTGCTGGACAGATTCAAGTGTAACTCTATATTGGATTAAAATTAACTTACCTTGGAATGTTTTTGTCAGCAATCGAGTAAAGGAGAAAAGAGAAACTATTTCAAGCGATCGTTGGTTTCATATTCTTGGACAAATGAATCACGCAGACATCGCATCTAGAAGATGTGATGCTAAGAATCTCGTGATAATTAAATGGTGGGAAGGACCACAGTGGTTACTTACCGTCGAAGTGGCCCAAATCAATAATAATTATTAATTTTGAAAGACTTATACGGTTGTTATAGGATTTGGTGCGTCGAGTGTTAGGAAAGTCGGTTCTTACTTATGAAGAGCTTAAAACATTTTTTGTGATTGTGAGGATACCATTAATTGTCGTCCAATTACTTATGTACAGGATGATACAAATTCAGCTCTTGAACCTCTGACACCTTTTAATTTTTTAAGTCCATTACCTTTAGCTGGTGTGAGTGATTTAGATAAAATCGACACACAAAATTTAAATATCCGTTTTAAATATCTCCAAAAATTACGAAATGATTTTAGACAACGGTTTAATACAGAATATATAGCTAATTTAATCTAAAAGGGAAAAAGAAAAGAAAAGTAATATCAGAACCGGAGATAGAAACACCTAATAAAAGAGTACAGTGGCCGTTGGGTGCTGTCGTTAAAATGTTTCAGGAAAAATACTTCGCGCAGTGGGCGTGTCATTCGCGCACCTGACACTTGTCTGACAATGATAGGCTATATTGCTAACTGTACTATTTATGATTACATTGTTAATTATTAGTTTCTTAGAATTAATTTTATATTCATAAAATGTTATTTTTCTCTGGTTCGGATGATGTCAAGTTTTGGCAGTTGTCATTAAACAGCTCAACACGAAAGGACGTCTTCTCTCTAATTCTCTCCCCGTTTTCCAACAACTGGCGACCGTGACAGGACTTGGAGAGAAAGACTTAGTACGTACTTAGCTGAACAAAAGTAAGCTTTCAAAATTACTGACTGCACAAAAACCTTGTTTATAATATACTAGCTGTTGCCCGCGGCATGGGATAAGTACCCACCTATAAACCATCTGGAAAAAAATATCTCAACGATAGTGAAAACCGCATCAAAATCCGTTGCGTAGATTAAAAGATTCTTAGCGTATACAGAGCGACAGACACGCGGTAAGCGACTTTGTTTTATCTATATCTATACTAATATTATAAAGAGGAAAGATTTGTATTTTTGTGCGTATGTTTGTAATGAATAAACTCAAAAACTACTGTGCCGACTTCAAAAATTCTTTCGCCATTGAAAAGCTACATGCACCCTGAGTGACATAGGGCTATAATTTTATTGCAAAAAAAATGTCCACCCGTGCGAAGCCGGCACGGGCCGGATGTACAGAAGTCGGTTATTGCATGGACCAATAACCTGACTTCTCTACTAGACTAATCTGAAAACAACGATATAATGTTTTACATCAAAATCAATGTTCACCCTTGAAATGGGCTTGTCAATGACAATTTTCACAGGTGACGATTCAATTTTGTGCGGAATCCGACAGTCCGTTATCGAAATCGGGACAGGATGGACAGATACTAATGGTCTTACGTTACTTAACTAAAAAGTACGGGAGCTCAGAGACTTAATTTTATTGGATCTGAAAGCTCCTGGATATACTGGTTTTTCCCACAATTTCATATTTTTTTGCCATTTGAAACCGTTTCCTTTCAGTAAATTTTGCTATCAATAACTACCTACTAAACCTGGTTAGCGTAGCCTAGGAGAGCGTCAGTGGCCTCGGGGATAAGACGCCCATATCGAAAGGTCCGAGGTTCGATCCCCGGTTGGGCCATGTACCAATGGGATTTTTCTCGAAACTTAAGTACATGTACTGACTGCTCTTAAACGGTGAAGGAAAACATCGTGAGGAAACCTGCATACGCCGAAGAAGAAATTCTTAGGCGCATGTGAAGTCCACCAACCCGCACTGGGCTAGCGTGGTGGACTATAGCCCGCACGCCCTCGTTGAGAGGGTAGGCCTGAGCCCCAGCAGTGGGAAGATTAATAGGCTGTTGATGATGAACCTAGTTATAAGAGATTGCTGTGCCCTATCCGGGTGTCATGTCTTGTCCTAAAATAAATATAAGACCAATGTACATACATAACACATGACAATGCAATAAATATTTGAAATTGAAAATAATAAATCTGCACATTTTGTTTTTGATTGAACACGCTAATCTCTGTAACTACCAGTCAGATCTCAAAAATTCTTTTTGCATTTGACAGTCCAATTCCTGGGGAAGGTTATAGGAGAATTAACATCACGCTACGACCCATAGGAGCCGAGCTAAAATAAGTCAGAAAGTACCTGCTATTTTCCGTGGGAAGTTTTCCACGGAAAATAGCATCAATAGGTACTTTCCCTCAAAACACCGATTCGTTTTACAATCATTAAGTACTGTATATTTTACGCAATACCACAACATGTACTCGTAATACCTACAACTATAAATTCTCTAATCTAGAGGCATTTATCTACGGCTCTTAATTCAAGTAGTGGCCATAAACACCATTTACAGCGAGAAAGCAATATCCGTTTTGTTAAATAATAAAATGTTCTAAATGCAAAAGTAACAAAAATAAATTCGTGGCTGTATCCAGAGATAGTCGCAGGAAATTACTAATTAATATATAAATAAATGAATCCCTAAGAAATGATCCCTAAATAAATATTAAAAGAAGACATAACTGAATTTTTTTTATTGTAAATTTTCTGTGCTATTGTAATAATTAACTGTATTTTTTTCTATATTTTAAATTTTTATTGAGTTTGGCATTAAGTTTAATATCATTAATCACATTCCGTAGGTTCTAATAAAATTCATTTGTTTTGATGGCGACGTTAAGCTCGTAGCAGAAAGGCAGCCTAAATAAAATCATTTCTTTAGTTTATTAAAGTTGCACATGGGGCATTTATCATTGAATGATAAGGTATGTCCATGTTATGCAAAAACTGAAAACAGCACACCCCCGCCGACCTCTGATTATAATAATAATGTAATATTTCATACATTGTATAATGTCATAACCTAAAATAAGATTTTCTTCTGTTCTGGGGAATTAACGAGAGTGGATTTATATCTTAAAGCTTTGTAATATTTCTTATTACTTTCTTCTATTCGTCATTGCTTTGTCCGTTAAAATAATTAAGTATTCTTGTAATCTGTGGAAACTGTTTCTGTCTATGTTTTATTATTTGTCTAAATTTTAATATTTTCTTTGTTAGACTGGTGAGTTTCCTAAATATACTAAAAATTAAAAAATGCATTGTAGTTGCCGAAAAAAATAAATTGAAAAAATTTACAGTATGTGTATTAGCATTACATTTCAATGTCACCATTCAATTGGGTTTATGTAGTTGTTTCCGAATTGTGTTGAATTGTTATAACTGTTGTACGGTCGACCGCACGTCAGTGGAAACAAAACCAGTCTCAGTAAACTGGTCTCTCATAGTGTTGCATCTCTCTAATAGGCTAGGCCAGCTCAATGTCAAAGTGCTTCCACTGACGTGCGGTCGACTGTACCTAGGTCGAAAACAGAGTAAGTCCATACCTGTGACAACTCAATAGTTCCACATGGAAGTAAAAAGTATGAAACGTCTGCGACATGCCCCTTCTTGAGGTGCCGAGGTGGGCTTGGCCGTCAGAGGTAACTTGTATTAGAGGCCCGGGTCAAACCGAATGCGTATGCGGTGCAGCGCAGAGCGTTGCAGCGCAGCGCGTTGCGTAGCACGTCACACTGGCCAGTTGTCGCGACGTGCTGTGCCGCAACGCAATCGCTGCACGCGGTGTGACGTCAACTACCAATGACGGCACGGCGCGCGCGCGACGTTGCCAGACCGCGAGCGCTCGCGTTGTCTCTGCGTGGCATGACGCACGGATACGCGCGTAGCTGCGCAGCGCTGTGCAGCACCGTGCGTTGGTGTATCCTCTCCCATAATATTCCATACATTTACAACGTCATGAGCCGTGCTGTGCTGCGCCGTGCTGCATTCGGTTTGACCCGGCCTAATAATTAATGGCGTTCCCCGTGGATTAAGGGTTTCCCGTGAACACTTACTGTTAAAATTTCCAATGAACGAGATTCCTATGGACTTTTTATTGTACCCGTACGTGTGTGCGCCTACGTGGATCCAGCCGGGACCCTCGTACACTTTCCCGTTGCCGCCTACCAGGAACCTGAGAGCAAACACGCATCATCGTCTTTTTAATCTGACTCGATCAAGTTAGCAGGACAAGGTCGCCGACATAGCTCAAAGAATTGCGAAGCTTATGTGGCAGTGGGCAGGGCACATCGCTCGTAGAACTGACGGCCGTTGGGGCAGAAAAGTTCTCGAGTGGCGACCGCGTACCGGAATACGCAGCGTAGGCAGGCCTCCCACAAGGTGGACCGACGATCTGGTAAAGGTCGCGGGACCCAGCTGGATGAGGTTCGTGTTCGTGTTGTAATCTTACGAGGATCCAATGTCCCAGTAGCCCAAGTTGTCCATATGGTTGGTCTGGATGTTCCTCACGATCTCCTCGCAACCCGCGTCGCTGCTGCAGGTTTCTGTGCCCGTGTGCTGGATGATGACCAGGTCCACCGGCCTCGCCAGATAGTCCACGTGCAGAGGAACCACGCCGTCCCATTCCTTCCTGCTCACTATGCCGCAGTCTGAAATGAGACAGCGCCTTAATTAGAGACAACACGAGGTAAATCTCGCTTCTACGATGACATTTTATTTCATTTTTATTCTAATTTAATTTATTTTTACTAAATATATTTATTTTATTTTATTTTTATTTTAAATTTTGTACACATTAACATAGTAAGTATATTAATTGGTTGCGTTTAATTTATTTCATTAATGTTAGATAAGTATACGATTTTATGTGGGGTTTTATACCTTATAATAAATTATTATAATTATTATTAATCAACATCAAAGGCTTCTACAGAATTTTTTTACTAGAATTCGCATACCATCAGGTGAAATGGTCACAGGTAGAATGGAAACAGGTAGACGTAAACCTTGACGCCAAACCTTTTGAGGAAATAGCTATAAAAATGTCGTGCAAATAATCTGTTTTAACCACTTAAGACAAAAATGTGTGCATTTATAGTCGTGCATCAGATTTTTTTTTAATCTCAAAAACCGTGACACTTAAGTACAAAATATCTTTCAAATGTCAATTTTGCTAACATCTACCTAAGACCCGTATGAATATAGTACAGTCGCACTAAACGAAGGCACAAGTTCATTGGAATATAGGCTTTATCGCTGGTATATACTAAGCTCTGATCATCTTACCTGCATTCACATATCCTCCTGCAGCGCACAGTATAAAAACACAAAAAATGAACATGTTTAAACCACCCATCAATACCTTCGATACAAGTATCCTCAACCAGTCTCAGACTGACACTAACATCATCCATACTTATATGTAGGTAAGTACATAAAATGATAACAGGAATTGCAACGTGAATAACCTAAACGACCGATGACCAATTACGTGTTGTGATGTCCGTCAGCAATCGTCTTTGTTTTCCTATTTCATTCTACGGTACACGCGATTACTTGATTAGTGGGAAACGCTAAGGTGGTTTTTGCTTTAGGGGGCAGCCCCGTTTTCTTAGGAATTGACGCAATTTCCGTCGGATCTTCTGAAATGTCCCGCTTTCTGCTGACTGCCTTCTTTTAGTGGAACAGTCCCGTTTTACTCGGAAGTGATAGGGTATTCCCTGGATTTGTTTTTGTCCCGCTTCTATATACTGGACTGTCGGTGTCGCCCTGATTAATGCGTAATATCGTTAATTATGTACGTATGGAAATATATGTATGTGCATGCATGTATGTATATTATTTTAGTGTATGTGTGGATTTTAAAATATTTTTATTTGCTATATTATTTATCTAACTGCACCATCAACATTTATCTGTTTATCAAATGAAAATGATACCTTTTAGAATAACGTGACAAAGTTATTATAATACATCAAATGTATTATACTCACAGTAATTTAATTACTGAGAATGATTTCTTGTTAGTACCTAATTACTTGTATCTAACCTTTATAAACAATCATTGCACGCAAATAGAAATAAAATTCCATAACTTCCACTCCTATCATAAATAAAACATCGATTGTATCACTAATAGGTGCAACTAACAAAGGAACTTGTGTATTGGCCAGCCTTCACCTTGTGCGACCCAAATGTTAATTTTTGCGGGTTGTATGAGCGATAAGTTGCTTACGAATTGGTCGGGGACTCCCTGTAGCCGGATATTATACTACTTAAAAAATCGTAATGTGAGTATTTCTGTACATTGAAGGGATTTAAAAAAAAATTTAGGTATACGTGAATTAGGCTTATCTGACCCCAAAACAATTTAAAAAAATTCTTGTTTGTCTGTTTGTACCCGCATCACGCTAAAACTACTGGTCCGATTTGAACCGTTTTTTTTGTTTGAAAGCAGTGGTCTGACTTAAAATGTGGTGTACTTGGATTTTTTAAATTTTTACCCTAAAGGGGTGAAAAGGGATGTTAAGGTTTGTTTAGGAACAAAAAATTACAGATCGAAACAACATGCCGCGGGCAACAATTAGTAAGTAACATATACGGTACTAATGCGAACGAAGTCGCGGGGCATAAGCTAGTCTATTTATTAATATCTACCTACCTACTTTAAGGAAACTAAATAGTATTGTAATTAGCTATAATCACTAAAACCATTAAAGTTTTAATTGGGAAAGTATCGTCAAACTTGACGTCAAACTATGTACCTTAAATGTGCTTCTGTCTTTTGTCTTTTCAAATTCAAAAGCATCAACTCAATTAGATAACATCATAATGCTTATCAAACTAATTATCTCAAGTCGTTTGACCACCCGCAGCCTCTCCCATGTCATAAGCACAAGGCATAAGGACAAATTCAGATCTAGATGACATAACGGGTAATATTCATCTTTCTGCGCTAGATAGGCTAACATAAAGACGTATAGACAAAATTGGCTTAGTAATAGGGTTTCATTTGGGTGCTGAACCCTGAAAAGGACTTGCCTACCAAAATTACTCGCTATAACAGTGAAACAAGACAACGGCATTACAATTATCATACTAAGATGTAGGGCTTCATACTAAACTCAGAGTGAGATGTCGTGTATGATCATTACGCTGAATATACCATACCTTACTGTTACGTCTTAGCGTAATATTTAAGAATAGGTACCTATAAGGTGTTGTTTAGTTATTTGAAAAAAAAATTAAAATCGGTCCACAATTGACGGAGAAATCGGTGAACATTAAGGAAAACCTTTAAGGAAAAAAACATACTTACATACAGACAAACATAGAACCTCCTAATTTTTTGGAAATCAGTAAAAATTGTGTAAAAGCGGAAACACGAGATTTCAAATAACAACTTTTTTTTACGATTTTACAAAAAAAACTAAAGGTACAAAATACAAGAATATGTGCCTTATGCGGCCATTGATCGATTGATTGATAGCACGCCGTGACACATATAATGACCAGAGACTAAGCATTCTGATTTTTGGTGGAATAAAATGTTTGTAAATTAATAAATACTACTTCTGCTCAATGTTAAAAAGTCGTAGGTAAGTCAAAAAATTTTGTTTTTGGAAATGTCTTTGACACGTGTTTCGGCTTTCATACTATTTTTATATAACCCTCTGTGTGCTAAAAATTAATTAATAAGTACATACAAACGAACGTTAACATTTTAAAAAATTAAGGCCTATACCTATAAATTCGTAAAAAAATCATTTTTCACCGTTAAAAAGAGAAAGTTTTCTAATTTTCGGCCGAACTTTCTTGCGATCTTGCTTTTACTTTTTGCAACCTGTCTTGCCTTAAAAATAATTTATCAAAAACTTGTCGAATCATCGAATGTTTTCTATTATATGGATTAACATCATATTAAAAATAATAATAAAATATCTTTTCAAAGAAATACAATAAAAAGTATTGAAACAGTACAAATAATAAGATTAGGACCTCTCTCGAGAGAAGACCTCCTTCAGATCATTCCATTTTTTGGCCGTCGTTATCTGGCGAAATATTCTGGAGTTTGGTAAAATATAAAAATAACTCATTATGTAAGTAACTCATTAATTTGCTTAACACTGTTATAATGGTCTTAAATTATTGTATATGCTAAAACATGTGACACCCAGGGACACTGCAAAAATAGAGAGATAGTAAGTAGGTAGTACATGAAGTAAATAATTTCAGTTCTAGCATCTATCAGTCGGTGATTGTTGTCACAAGTTAGATATAAGTTATGACTCTGTTTAATTGTTTTAGTAAATAAATAAACAAAAATAAATAAAAGCTTATAATTACGATTAGGTTTTTTTTTATCAAAGCTTATACTTACATGTCATAATATTTCGTGTGTATTCGATGTATCCTCTAACTAATGAATGTCAGAAGAAATACCAATTCGATCTCCAGAGTCTATAGGCAACAATACGTACGACACGTCTACCTACTCATGTACACGTGTGCAGACAAACATAATGTCAATCAACATTTGCCCCCATGAAGCTAAAACGATGTTGGTAGACGCTGCCGCCTCAATGGAGAAAGCATGAACACTTCTTCCCAGCGCTAACACCTTGGATGCGGTGGTAGATAAAAAAATTGACGTTGTTTATGTAACCAGTGTAGCAGTTTGATTTTGGTTGCCGAGTGTCTGCGAAATCTGTTTGATACCGGGAATTACTAGAAGATGTAGGTAGTACTTAATGAAATTCTCCTCAAAAATTGGCACCGCCATTGACAGGTATCCATACAAAATAAACGTGATACCGCCTCCAAAGGGCCGCTGGCGACTTATTTTACCTACATGTTTGCCTCAAATACCTGATATAGAGTCACGCCCCGTCATGCCAGTCGCCCACTGACGTAAAGACAGACAAGCTTTATTTATGCACGGAGTGGAGGCGTCTCAGGACGTAATTCAAGCAATGAATGACACTTTGTAAGACACATAGTTCGATTGTATTTGTATATAATTGTATATATCCTAATCTGAAACCTATGCCGTGGAGCTGCTTTCGGATTCTAGGCTGACAAAGATTCTGTGATTCTGGCTGGCTGGATGCCTCATAATAGTTGTTGCCCTGTAAAATATCAAAGTATTTCTACAACCATTTAATGACGTCAATACAAGAACGATAAATATCGAGGCCTCTGATAGTGGAGAGCATAGACAATATTGACCCCAGGCTAGAATGTTATCGTCTAGACTACGAGGGCGATTTGATAAGTCAGTGACATTAATGAAAAAAATTACATACTTTTATTTCTTAATTTGATACAGCTAATATCATTTTAGCTAAATTGTTAATTGTTCCGCCAAACTGCAGCTTTGTAAAGGTTTTAAATTAAAAACCATAATTCGTTTTTTTAATTCAACCGATTTTTTAATTCAATCAGCACGGCGAGACTACTTGTGTAGCATAGAGGAAGCGTAGAGGCTACGTAGCGAAGCGGAAGCTACGCGGTAGGTAAGCGAAAGCTACATGGTAGCTAAGCGAAAGCTACATTGTAGGTAAGCGAAAGCTACATGGTAGCTAAGCGAAAGCTACATGGTAGCTAAGCGAAAGCTACATGGTAGGTAAGCGAAATCTACATGGTAGCTAAGCGAAAGCTACATGGTAGCTAAGCGAAAGCTACATGGTAGCTAAGCGAAAGCTACATTGTAGGTAAGCGAAAGCTACATGGTAGCTAAGCGAAAGCTACATGGTAGCTAAGCGGAAGCTACATGGTAGCTAAGCGAAAGCTACATGGTAGCTAAGCGAAAGCTACATGGTAGCCAAGCGAAAGCTACATGGTAGCTAAGCGGAAGCTTCGCGGTAGCTAAGCGGACGCGGTATCTTAGCGGTCGCTAAGCAGTCGCGAAGTAGTATCGTAGCTAGTTAAACGGTATCGTATAGATATATAGAATTTACTGTGTAATTTAAATATCTCGTCAGAATAGTAAAACGTACAATTTATTTAGTGCGGTTGCCCTATAAAAATAATATACGTGTCAAAGGTTGCCCTGGTGGAAAGATAACCGTAATTTCTTTCCTCTTTATGTCATACCTACCTACGTAATAAACTCTGATAATATTTGGATTGTGTAACTTATTTCTTACTTAATATTATGACTTTAAACGAGAGCGAATAGTTTTTTTAAATCTTGTCCTACATAGAGTTCTGTTTAGACAGTAATGAAATTGGTATGTAAATAGATAAATATTAATAGTTATTTGTTATGCAAGGCTGCAAAGTTGGTTATTTTGTGCGAGTACTAGTATTGAAAACTGAGCAAAGCGAAGGGTTCTAGGATTGAACTACGAGCGAAACGAGTGGTTCAAAGATCCTGAGCGTAGCGAGGGTTTCAAGGTACGAGACGCAAAATAACTTTGCTGCCGAGCGCAACACACAATTTTTCACCTCACTACAGCGAGGAAAATACTAGGTGAATTGAATCCTTTCGGCGGTTTAGAACCACAAATAATAATAACCACCATTAGAATTGACCACTTCTTTAAATGTCCACCTTCTACAAATTAGAAAAAAGCTTTGAAAAGTTTTTTTCCAGGTGCAGTTTGCCACGCAGATTTCGAATGAGAAAGTATACCCTTCCGAGCCGGTGAGGTGAAAAACACATTTGCATGTATCTTTCTCGTTCTTTCTTCACTTTAGCACATGAATACCTCTAGTAGTACTTATTTAGCTTCACAAAACTAGAGAATGATCCAGATACTTTTTACAATGGGAAAATAAGTTTTGTATCACTTTTTTAAACAGACGAAAATCTAGTTTTCTGCTTGGACGTGTTCCTTGTACAAACTCTGCCCTAAGGGTACAGTCTTTGATAAGATGTTGCCGAAGATAAAATTCGCTAAAACGAATTGCTATAGAGGGGATGTGGGCGGTCTACGTTTATTCTAGTTCAAGGTGACCTTTTTGCTTGCTGTATACTTAATAATTAGGTCCTTACCTAAATGAAGTTCCCGTTTTTTTCTTACATTTAATTTTGCATGTTATTTCCATAAAACAATAGCGATTTAAAAAAATTATTTTAAAAAAACAGACTGTTTACTATATTGATTATTCATGTATTCAAACGGCAAAGGAAATAAATCATCGTGAGGAAACCTGCATACGCCGAAGAAGAAATTCTTAGGCGCATGTGAAGCCCACCAACCCGCGGAATTCCTTATATTTATTGTTATGTGCCAGACGGTAGGATCCCGCAGCAAAACAAATGACCGCTGCCGCCACCGCGCCGGTGTGGGTGTAGTTTTATCATCCACTGCCTTGATAGAACACAAAATGTATGTACAGTCACGTCCCTCCACTCAAATCATCATACGTATAACAGGTAGTCAAACATTGAAAACCTCTTTGGCACACTCTGGGGTAAACGAGTGCTGCTAATTTTTGTATGTTACCGTAAAAGTTTTTAAATCGCTATGCTAAGATTTGCTAAATCCTCTTGGCGATCAATATAGTGTAACAAAAAAATGTTTCCGGTAAAAAAAATTACAAAGACCATTGATGCAATATAGAGTAGCTACTTCAAACAAAAGCTATGGTATATAATTATACACAGATCTATGTTATGGTATAACTAGATGACGGCGGGGCACGCGGGGTGCGCGCGGGGGTGTCTCCGTTCTCATAGACAACATTCAATGCGCACAGATGCGACTTTGTCTGAATATGAATGAATTTCACCGAAATATGGCCGCCCCGCCACGTGAATTGGTGCCAATGAACACCAACTCCTGTTGCAAAAAGTCGAGTTGCGGTGTCTTCTCTAATACGTAGTACAATAATTATTACCTGGTGGCTTACTTAGACACATTCTGATCCTGACCATACATTTTGACATAAACGTTTTGCACCCGATATCAAAGAGGATGTACTCATCGTCGTTCTGAAATGCTTTATACTGTTTCACCATAGAAATATAAGTTAGCGAGCTTTTTCCGTGTTCTGTGGGTTTCACAGTCCATACTTATGTAATTTTGGTGATAAACATGTTTATATGGTAGTTTAAAAGATGGTAGCGTCCATGATATCCACATTAAATGTTCTACGAAGTGTACAACCGAAACTGGCCAAACGTATGTATTGATGGGCTCCCTTTATTATTTCAGTTACTTACTCTGAGGCTGAACCGCTGAACAAAAGAAAATCGATAATGGCTTTTTCCTTTAACTTGTTATCTCTCAGACTGAGATCTGAGTAATACGACAAACAGTGTTTCCTTACGAAGCTGGCATTACGTCACAAGCCTCAAAAAAAAGAAAAAAAAGTTAGCCCGGAACAAATTCGAGAATTAGTCAATGTCAGAATTAGCCCTATTTTCGTTATTTTGCAGTAACATGAGCGAAGGGGTGGTATGAGTCGCAAGTGTGGAGTAAATATTTGTAAATAAAATTGTCCTGGGTCTGACTGTGTGTTCCGTATAATTACTAATTAGGCCTCAGTTTCCGTTATATGAGGTTTTGTTTATTTAACTACATTTTCCATGTGGATTCACCCACGTGAAATTTTCACGCCGTATACCCTAGGCTTGTTACTAAGGGGAACTGTAACTGAACCGGATCATATATAGGGATTACATATACATAGGTGGACGGATAATTAGAAACAGGGCAAATGAGCCGTCTGGAAGCAGCATCGTCATGATTCCTTAACTTTAAGATGTTCATACATTTTGATGCCGTTGTGCGGGTTTTTTTCTTCATGACGATGCTGTTTCCAAACGGCTCATCTGATCAGTTGGATATAATATATAGCGATCTAAAAGTCCTCTATCTACTCTCTCGATGACCGTCATCAGACCATGCCCCGATCAATCCTTCACGGAGAACCATGGCTTCAAAGTGACCTCGATTGTATGAAAATCTTGCCCTGTTTCTAATTATCCGTCCACCTATGCATAAGGATTACATATTGTCTATGTTTTCTTGTGGTCCCACTAATTTGACTCACTAGTATATTGCTAAGACAAGCAGATAACCGCTGGAGTATACGAGTTTTCAAGTGGAGACCACGCGTGGACAAGCGTAGTGTGGGTCGCCCCCCGGCTAGATAGAGCGACGGTCTGCGTATGGCGGCTGGCAGTGACTGGATGCGAAGAACCGACGACCGCGTTCAGTGCCGCGCCTTGGGGGAGGCCTATGTCCAGCAGTGGATTGGTTCAGGCAATAATCTCAGAGTCCCTCACTCTTTGCGATGAAGTTCATAAATGTTCAAAAGCAGCATTTATTGTGTCTACACGACAAAATTCCTATTTATTCTGCATCCGGTTCGCCAACTTGCACTATAAAATAAGGGTCCTAAACCTTTGTACCTTTCGCTCTTTGGAATAAAGTCAAAATGACGGAGATAGTCATAAATCTGTCAGCAAGGGCCGATACTGTTCTCGAAGATTTTATTTATAGGAAGTGCCCAGACCCTTTTACGTTTTTGCCAATTTCGAAGTTTTGTCATAAAAATCGCACCGCACCAACTCGGGGACCTTGACGCTTAGTTGCGATTTTTATGACGCAACTTCCAATGGGGACTTCGATCGTTGATTTAGGATTGTATAGAAACACCATGAAGGTAGACATGAGTTGGTGTGAAAATTGTGAAATGAAGTGAACCGACGAAATAAAAACATGTGTTTGGGACGAAGATAGACTTTATGACATTTTAATAATTACCGACACGGTTAAGCGTATCACAGACACACACGCGGCCTGCGATGGCGGCCTACCGCAGGCCGCAGCCTCAATATGCAAACGCAGGCTGCGCGTGTATGAAGTCTCACATACATTGTATTAGGGAATACAACAGGCCGCCACTGCCACCGCAGGCCGTGTGTCTGTGATACGCTTAACATCACGGCCTGCACAAAAGTAGAGCGCAACTTGTGCGAGTCGGCTATCCACACTGCAGTTCACATCCGCACTAAACTGATAGTATAGACTTAATGAAAATTTAACAAGCGAAAATTTGGATTGGACTGACGGTTCACGCTTATATTTTTAACTTGTTGATATTATATAATCAAACCCACAAAATGCATTTTTATAGGACCACTAACTAAATAAATGAGACCACCATTTCTGAGAAAATCCCGCCAAAAAGTTCCATTTGAGTGACGGATGCGAACAACTTTTTACCACGGAATAGATATGTAAGTGTTATTTTACTCAAAAGTGGGCTATGTACTTTACATGAATGACGTAATCCGATCAAGGCTGTCGGCCGTGAACCTTGCGGCTGTGGGTAGCCTCAAAACACCCATTTTGCAATTTTATTGTATTACCACGTGCCGAAAGGGATGGGTTTCGGAAACCCTCAGCATCTGCGTCCCCCATTACCTTAACTGCACGTGTTACTAACGCCAATAAACTCCAGTTCCCGTAATTAACCGACGCAAATCGAGTTACGAACGAACCCGTAGTAACGCCGTTGTTGGAATAAACTTTTATCACATTTGGCGACGGATTGGCATTCAATTCGGTGCGTTGCCCGTGGTACCACCAATTTGTACCACGAGAAATTTTTCTTCCCATGGTACCACTATGCTACCACCGTAGTACCAAAATTATTATTTTAAACCACGACAAACTAGTTATAATAAAATTATAGCCTACTTCGTTTTTTTTTTATCTTTATTTTATTTAGGGACTTTTGTGTTCTCCACATGTCAGTCCCATCGTACCCTGACCAAGATTTACTGACGAGGCGACTCAAAAATATCATACAAAGATCGTGCCGCCACAGATGCAGGCTTGGACAAAATTGACTGAGCCAAACCCACATCTAATGGATTCAGCTTGAGTCGCCTCATCATTAACTCCCGCTTATTCCTGAACCTGTCACACTCCATCAGCAGGTGTTGGACATCTTCAACAACTCCTGTCAATGGGAAGAAAAAATTTCCATGGCTGGTACAAACTGATAGTACTATTATTATTTGTCTGTTTTGAACACTTACCTACGTATGCTAGGTATAAATTATCACACAAAAGAATACATCGTGATGCGCCTACGTCACTCTGGCAATACGAAAACAACTTTTTACTCATTCTTACTTATCTAGGTATATTTTGATTTGACTCAATAGACTATGTATTTTTAATATAAGTACCTCTAAGTACGTACCTATTTCTATAGTTAGATCGGGCTAAAGATCATTTCCATTGTTGAAATGAGACAATAGGGACGGATATTTTAAGAACTATATTCAACTCACAATAAACACCGTTTATTTATTATCACGGTAAGAAATTCCTAAATCACAAAGAAAATTTGGTAAGATTCTAGTACGGATCTTTCTGGGTATTTATGAGTGATAACACCCCTTTGGACGCCTACGTAATCAGCTCTACGTAACCAGCTTCGTACGAATACTTTTTTTTCTTCCTACGTAACCGGTTTCGTAGGAAGAACTTTTTTTCTTCCTACGAAACTATATTTTTTGTACGTAACCAGACTACTTTATCACCCTTTTGCAGCAAAGCATGCGTTATCAAACTTTTCAATTTATACAAACAAACAATTAATTGATTATTTAAGTTTATATACCAGCGATTACATAGACGTATCTAATTTTACCTTGAGGGACAAGCAATACGTAGCGATAATTCGACCCTTTTGGCATCCAAGCTATTATTTCCTCTGTATCCAAGCCTTTGCCACAGAGTTAATAATAGTTATGCCTTTGCCTATCAGCGGTGCCCCAATCCGATTTTTTGTGAACTTTGCAAACGTTTTAGAATATAAATTCCAATCTTAGGCATAGGTATGCAGGTTTCCTCGCGGTGTTTACCTTCACCGAAAAACCTATTGATACCTATTATAATAAACTGTACTTACTTAAGTTCAAAAATCTCATTGGTACAGGCTAAGTATACTCAACTAGAGATCTCATGGTATTCACACAGTGTTTATCTAGTTGTTAGAAAAGATATAGAAAGCTCAGAAATAACACATCGCGGCCTCCGAGGCCGAATACAAGACTTGCTGTCTTCTGTATTGAAAAATCAGAATCAAAGCAATTACAAGCACTCTTGGGATCCTTAGAATGTCGTGTAAGTATCTGTTTTCACACTGGCTACATTAAGCTTACAAATATTAAGCCCACGATACACAATCCGTCATAGTCCATCATGCGGTGTCGTCAGGCCATGTGGCGCTATGCCAAGGCAGCGGCCTGCATTTCCTGAGGAAAGACCGGCCATTACCGGTGCGCGTCGGAGGTGCGACCGTCTGTACAAACACCAGCATTCTAGTTCAGAATATAGGTATTTATTTTTCCGGAATGTATTGTAAGTAAAACATAATAAAAATAAATATATACTTGTTTGTTTCCTGATGAGTGGACTAGGAGCACGACAGCACGCAGAAGAGAAAAATATAGAAAAACGCACGAGTCCTCGTTGTAAGTTTTTATTGAAGCAGATCGCAATTGTATCGTATGCAGATGTCATGAATCAAAAAATTTAGCCACTCGCGCGAGTAAAGAGAGTTGAAACTTCTTGGCAGATGTGAATGGAATATGAAGCTAAATTAAATTACAGATATTTGACAGTAGTTTGACAGTGACATTTAACAATTTAGTGTTGCCTGCAACAATACTTATTTACAGTTATAAAATACTAGTAATCCGTCCCGGCTTCGCAAGGGTGGACATAGATATAGATAAATATAGCCTATATCACTCAGGGTGAATGTAACTTTCCAATGGTGAAAGAATTTTTGAAATCGGCACAGTAGTTTTTGAGTTTATTCATTACAAACATACAAAAATACAAATTTTTCCTCTTTATAATATTGGTATGACGAACGAAAGTAAAACAAAAACTGAAGGCGAAATTTCGAACACAACATGAACAGAAAATACGCTAAATTAGCTTTTAATAAAAAAAATATCAATCCATGCTTCAAAAATTTTTTAAAGCCAGAGGTCTAGTCTCAGCAACTCGGCTGTTTTGTTCGAACCTTCTTTAGATCAGTATTTCGTTTCCGACTTGCGACTTCCTATTACTACGACCATATAGAGTTTGATAGTGGTAGAGTAACATTCTTGACCCAGTGTGGCCAGCTCTCTATAACAGCCTGTAGGGTTTTCCCAGGGCTCTCAGTAGCGACCAGCTGCATGTGCCCCACCAGCTGATAGTCTTCGGCCAGGTAATTGCTGTTCACACCACAGTCCATGAGCTCGAGAGCTGCCTGCAAGGCTTTCTGTGTCGGGAGTTTCTCTGAAAATTGAAGTAGTTACGACTTATTACAGATTGCGCGGATGTGTAATTAGAACTTTATAGTTATTGGGAAAGTAGTCATTTTAGAAAAATCCTACTGGACCTAAGCGGGACTAATGAGCTCAAATTTTTTAGAAAAAGTAATGTAAATCTATGTTTTTCTGTACTTTATAGTATTTATTTTGATCCTAGTCTACGAAAACCTACTTCATTTTCTCCGTCAATACGAGTCCAGTTGGTTTCTTTTAAAACAATAATCTACTATATGCATTATTTCTCCTTTAACCTCAACCTTTCACTGAGTTTCAAAATAACGTGCTGCTCTCGCTCGGCGAACATTACGGATACCATTATAGAGAAGCTTCTTATGTCTGTCTGTCAGCTATATTAATCTAAAACTATTGATCGAATGAGCTTAAATTGGAATAACGTGAAGTAAAATGGCCTGGCAAATAACTATTTATCCGAGATATTAAAGAACACATTAAAATATGTTAAAATATTTCAAACGAAAATATTCAGACTAAAGAAAGTATTTAAACTAAACTGAGGAAATATTTTAATTGGAAAAACCCGCACATTATTGTGCACCTTTGCTTAAAGCTTTAACCATGATTTTTTTTACCATGTTAGTACTTTTTAAAAATGTTTAATTACTTAATAGAAAATATCTGTTTTATGTTTTTTTTTTATATTAACTTAATTAATAGCAAATTGATGAATACACTATCCAAAGAAATATATCAAAACTTTGGCCCTGTTAACGATCAATGGCTTTATTAAAAGACGACACTTCGAAAAAGCAATCATTATTTCCGTCAGTGTCATATCTACATCAAAGAATATCTCTCTAACAAGAAATATTCTATTTTATAAGAGAATGCTAAACTACATTATCCATTCTCTTTTCATACCTCCCTAAAACCTCTCTGAACTGATTTTTCTTTTTGATTGTCCGCAGTTTCGCATGAATTCTAATCTTTTCCACGAAAGATCATCGCGTTGCTAAGAAATTGTCGCAGAAAGTTCCTAAGTATGTGTAAAAAAGTGCGTGTAGATAGGAACTACTAATCTGTGGTATAGGTAAATTAAAACCACTTACTCCTAAAATCTCCTATGAAGGAAATCCCGTAAGAAACTTTGTTATATCCCTTTGTGTGGGCACCTACGAGCCGCCAGCCGGCACCTTCATAAACTGCACCATTGCCGCCGATGTAGAACCTGAAAAATATTAATAAGTAGATAATTAAATTGTGTTTTGAAAAACAACATATTTGAGTCTACCTCATGAAGATACGCAGAGATATTTGCGAATGAAAATTGTTAATCATTTTGCTGTACTATTAAAGTCAATATGTTTTATTGTTAGTACACTGGGTACATTCTTATAAATACATTGGTTACATTTCTGCACCATCATAAACTCGACACAAATTTCTAACAGACTTAATAATCCAGAGCAAAAAGAATTCTCTTTAAGAAAATATGCACGTGATTCTTATAAAAGACTTCCTTTGAAAGTTAACACGAAAAACGGCAATTTTCACTTTATTTAACAAAGTTAACGCATAAATTAGATGGGCACAAATTACACTGCACAGCAGACTATGTGACTAGAAGTTTCGCTGTTCATTAGCATAATTATTTAGAAGCTTGTACCGCCTGAATTCAGAAAGACCTACTTTAAATGTTTAAGTTGGCCACAGCTGTTACAAAACCGATATCCGATTCTGGGGTGGAGACCACGTACCTACCGGTAGCGCTTGTGACCATCTTTCCCACCCAGGTGGCATAGCCGGGTGGGAAAAGTGAAGCTCGCGATGGCGAGTTCATCATTATCATCATGAACATTGGTGAAACTAAAACACTTTCCAAGTACTAACATTATAATCCTCTGTGGTACTAACTTTGGTAGTTTCGGTGTAAAGCAGGTTAATTTAACCACATTTTTACTTACTAATAATTAAAGGCCGAAAGTTTGTATGGATGTTTGTGAGGATGTTTGTTGCTCTGACGCTGTAACGGCTGAACGGATTTTGATGAAACTTGGTACAGTGATAGCTTATATCCTGGGAATAATATATAGGCTACTTTTTACCGCGGTAAACTGTTCCCGTGGGAAAAAAATTGTTTTGCACGGGCAAAGCCGCGGGCAACGGCTAGTATTTTGTAACTGCCAAATGTTTCCTGTCTCGGAAAAATCGCCTCGGGAACTTCGAAATTGAACTGTCCGAAATGAACGATTTCATAGTAAAAGACTATTACGTTATTTGGTAGGAACTCTAGGAACATAGTAAAAGAAGGAAGAAATGTACAGCAGGTTATTCTGAACATAGCTAGGTATTGTATAAAATTTCTTTCGTGCCAAATGTCAACCTACTAAAAATATCCTGGACCGCAAATTTAACTTTGTATTTTTAACAATACCTATTACTTATACATTATTTTATTTTTGACACAATCTGATGTAATGATAATATTCGTATCTCTATGCAAAAACTATGACGATAAAACCATTTCTGAGTGAATCGCATTATATAAATATGATAATTTATTTTGTATGGGTTGTATGGTTATCGGATTTTTCCCAGACTAAAAGGTTTTATCGTATTATAGACAGGTATGGTCATTAATATTATAAAACTTTTCAAACATACCGTAATAGCATAGTTTTTGAGAAAATCAACTTTTTCATTTTACGTGCATGGGAGTAAGCCTTACTTACTCTTAATTTCAACGTTACGAAAAAAAGCCCCTGGAGATATTTATGAAATATCATCCCTTTAAGGATAATATCCATTATTATTCACTGGGATAATTAATGGGATACCTACCCTGTATATTAATAATAATATGCTAATCCAATTGTTGTCTCTGTTTGGAACAAATACTGTTATTGGAAAACTTTGGAAGACTTTTCTAACCATATTAAAAAAAGTAGTTTTTCTACAACTTGCAGGCTACGAACAATCCAAGTTTTGTAATAACGTTATAGACTTTATTATCTACAGCCAAATGCTGAATGGGCATTGACCCAAGGGAGAAAAGTTGTTTCTGAGAAAGAACGAATAAAAGTTGATAGCTAGCACCCATCTTATTTGTAACTTAAGTCATATTCTCAAAATCGCACCGAAACCTGTGTTTTAAATAGGCACTTAAAAAGTTTAACAATGGAATCACTTTTAGATTATATTTATACTGTGTCATTTTGTTGCACTGAGGTGTAGTTTGGTGTGTACTTACTGAGAAACCCCGTCTTCATTCATTTCATACTTTATTGCAATTGAAAAAGGAATTCCTTTTCGACACAAAAGTATTTTTATTTTACTATAATACTATCAATGAGACTGGTTCTCGCTTTTTGAGGCACAGGGTCAATAACGGTGAAGTGACACACAAGAAATAAAAACAGTGTTACCACGATTTAAACTTTGTAAGAATCGTTCACGGGGCAATGGATGCCCCACCACAATAAACTACCAGAGTACATATTCTATAGAATATGATGAACAGAGAAAAATTTTGAATGAGAGAAATTTTGTAAGAAAGCCTAATAAAAAATAAACTAATAAGTAAATAACTGATGCCAGGTTTCAATGTTACTTCAGCATCGCTCAATGTCTTGACTTTTGACACTTACGAGTTTCCAATATCTGTGAAATGTCGAATCCCAATATGGTACTTCCTTATAAGCCTTACTATCTCCAAGCACTTGCTATGCGAGTTACATTCACGTGTTACCGTGTGCTGTATTACTGCTACGGGCACAGGTAGCTCAATACCCACATGTCCTAGGGACGGTTCTCCAGCCCAGCTGGTCATTGGGTCTACTCCACATTGGCCTGGAAGTACAGGAGTAAAGGAAACAGAGTAATTTATATAACAAAATTTTGTGTTATATGTTTCATCATCAGTTTGTCAACATCTACTGGGTTATGATTTAGGAGTTAGATAAACTAAGAAGATAAAATAACGGATAATAGCCCATCATCATCAACAGCCTATTAATGTCCCCACTGCTGGGGCTCAGGCCTACCCTCTTAACGAGGGCGTTCGGGCTATAGTCTACCACGCTAGCCCCGTGCGGGTTGGTGGACTTCACATGCGCCTAAGAATTTCTCCTTCGGCGTATGCAGGTTTCCTCACGCCCATATTATGGGCCTTTCTCATGGGAGAGTAATGCACAAAGGTCCGCCCTGGGATACCTGGCTTTTTGAAATATTTCACGTAACCATAGAACAATTTAGTAGTAGTTTTGATAGAGGTTCCTCAAATTACTAAGGATCACCTCACATCTACCGGCGTTATAGAGCAGAAACAACCTTAACTCATCGAAATTCAAATGAAATATTTGAAAATCTTTTGAAATGCCTCGTCTACACTGGCTCTTTTATTTACCCTTTACATAAATCGGAACACAGCAAAATAAGTCCTAGTTTCCAAACAAAGCAACTCGAATTCACGGTCGACTAATTAAATAAGTCCACACGCCTCAACATAACTTCTTCAAAAACGTAATCCTAGTTCCGACCAATGCGACCGGACCGGGCCAATCAGCATGCAGTTTCCTTCGTACGCACACCTCAGCACTTTGACAGAGTTTTTATGTCAGATTGTAAAATTATACGAATTAAGAGTCTATTAGAGCTTATTAGGATTCACTTACGATTGACCGACGTCAGTGAATGCCAATTTTTCCATCTGGTGCGCCCTTATTCCCCTCAGAACACCCTCACAGTCTGCGTCCGCGCTGCACTCCTTCGACACCGTATGCTGCACCACGACCAGATTCACACGACTGGCAAATGTCTCCAGCCGGTGTGACGCATTCCCAGCCCATAAGGTGAACGGCCGCATTCCACAGTCAGTATCCGGGTCTGAACCTGGGGAATATCAGGTAGATTCCATCGGAAGAGCCTGCCTGCCAGTCCCTCCTTCTCAAATAATGGCAGTCATATGGCCTTTATTTTACTAGCAGTGAGGTTCAGAAGGTCTGGTCCAACGTTGCACTCTTATCATCAGCCCACTGTTTATTTTTGATGTGTGTGTTTCACGATGTTTTCGTTCACCGTTTGAGATCAGTTACTGCCAGCCGCCTTACGCGGATCGTCGGTTCACTAGCCGGGGGCGTCACACACTACACCAGCTCAGTCGTGGCCTCCACTCGAGAACTCATCTACCTCAGCGGTTATCAGTTTTCCGACAGGATGTGACCAGCCCACTGCCACTGTAGAAAACTGTAGTTCTCTAGCGCATCATCTTCATTTGGGATTCTATCTCTTAGAATAACTGTACAGCGAATGTGAAAGTTTAAGTAATAGGACGAATTGGTAGGATACAATTAAGCCTCTTTCCTATTATCTGTCAAACTCAATTGCAGTGTTCTGATTTAAAGGGTAAGTTTGCTAAGCGAGATATTCTGGGCGAGTCCTCATAGCACAATTATAATCTTTGTACAGCTTCACGCAACAATATTAAGGCTGATCTTTGTACTGTTTACTTAATAAGACTGCATTGTGTTCATAGATTAATTTATCATTACGTAGGCTGTCTGCTAGTTAGCCCCTTTGGACCCAAAAGAAAAACTTATTAGATCTTTTATTGATGTATTAACGAAATAAACATTTTTCATTTACAATTTAATAAATGAAATTTTTTGATAATACAATGGATGTTGACTAGCTGATGATGACCATATTATAAGTAAAACTCACCATTGAAACTGTCTTCAGCCGTTGACAACTTGATAATTAGTACAAGCAGTAGGATTTTCATTCTAATAATTTATGTAGATTCCGCGATGATAATTTCTAAAAAATAATACGCACTACTTCGCACACATGAAACAGTCAAGCAGTAATGAAATCATCGACAGATGCCATCTGGTATTTGTACTGTGAGATAAATTGGCAATCAGTGCCTGCAAGGGTTATGTATATCCCCGTCGCGACGTCGTAACAGAATAATATACTTACCTAATTATATTTACTGCCGGCGCGTTGTTTAACAGAGGAACACTGTGGGTTAATGTTATTTCCCAATTAGGTACTAGAATCTACTTCTTAATCTATTAGTAAACAAAAGCAAGAACTTAATTCCCTGTGGATAAAAAGTATACGTTACTTCTACTACAAAATTGCGTGCAGATACGTTGAGATGGAGGTTTAGAAGTTTTGAAAGGGGGTTTAAGGGTTTTTGATAGAATTAGTTAGAATTAAACCAGATAGGGAAATGTTATGAGCTTCTTTTTGTAAGCTTGTTTAGAAAAGGTACCTTCAAGTCTCATTCACGCAAATTGAGCAAAAAGACGTCTGGTTAATGACTAGACATAGCAGTGGACCCGGATCTTAGAGCAATACAAGGTCGCCCGCTCGACTTGGGGAGGAGATGTCATATAGCGTTTTCTTACGAGCGAGGCGATAAATAGTAGATAGAGGGGGGCGCATCACCTCTTGGTGTTGTACTTTGGACGGAACGTCTGAGTGTGGCGCCTCCCCTCCATGTCCCTGGTCAACCACAAGTGCCATCATCATCTATATTCTTTTGAACACTCGGGGTTTGTTTGAAGCACATGATCCGCAATGAGGGAATCCAAATCCGACGAAGAAAAATCGCCGACGAAGTCGAAAGAATAAGCAAGCTGAACTGACAGCCGTTGTGGCAAACGATTCCGGGTGGTGACCGAAAACCCAGCCAACGAGGTAGGCGGAAGCGGCTGGATGGGGAGGGCGGAGGTCCGGGCGTGGTGGTTTTCTTTGGTTAAGGTCTATGTTCAGCAGTGGACTTCGGAAGGCTGATTGATGATGATTAAAGTTTAAGAAACTCTCAAACATGTAAAATAAAGAATTCAGGATGTCAATAACAACAAAAATGGAATATCAACTTTTAATTTTAGAGCAGTGTGAAATAAATGGGATGTACTTATAGGTACGTAATAAGTATTTATTTTTGCTACATTTCATTACAGCATTTTTATCATACGCTAACCTGTTATGAAGATGAAATGAAGTTTATCGATCCTCTCAAACACACATGACGTGTGTGTGACACATATCCCTTCTTCATTTTCTAGATTATTTCATAGCAAGAACAATTTCCTCAGGCCCGTTTTCAAACAGGGTATTTTCAAACATAATACTTTCTATTAGTAGGTACATTTCATTTCATTTCAACTATTTCACAGGCATTTTTGAAAAGCCTTTATAAATATTTTTTCCCCAAAAATTTATCTGTTACATACCTTTAAATTGGCAAGAACGTGCGATCAATTAGAAATAAATTCGTCTTCAAAATATCGTATTGAAAACGCCAAAAGGTTGTTTTTTCAAATGCCAACAGTGTCTTCATAGTACCTTTTGACCACAGTAGGTGGTACCCAGTTTTGAACCATAATAATTATTTTAAGAGGTCTCAGGATTCCCAAAAAGCCACCTAACTTAGGAACGCTTTCTTAATTCACAAAGGAGAAATCCTGGAATTTATTTCTTAGTAACTATTATTTTAATAATCTCTCTCAATTACAATAGAATCAACTCTTGACAGGTTTCGTTTTAATCAGCCGCGGTAGAGTTTTCCCAATCGAAAGGATAATTGAAAAGACATGGGCTAATTCAATTAAATTGATTGGAAACCGTAATTGGAAACAGTGCAGGCTCCTTTTAGGTTCAGTGGTCCTTAAAGTGTAAGCGTATTGGAAGGACCGATTGATTGTGGTGGTCCTTATTGAGGAAGGTCATTGTCCAACAATTAGCTAAGATGAGATGGCTGAAGGCTCTCCAGCCTGAAGGGCTTGGGGGATGATGAAGAGCAATAACGAAAACAATAATCGACAATAAACAATTCAATTCAATACACTTTATTGCACAATTAAAAATTACAGACAAAAAATTGGTACTAAGCCGTTTGACAAAGTAGGAAATAAGAAATTAAGTGTTATTTCTGTCAAGTCTAAAGTTATAATCAAAAGAAATCGAAGAAATATAGACACACATGCAGAGTGTTGCAGAAAGATATGAAGATATTCTGTAATCTTAGGTACAAAAGGGAAGACGCAGGTCAGTATCCCATCAAAATCATAAATGGGAAAATGGGAGCCAAGGTCCATATTAAGAATATGCGTGGTTGTCAACAAAAGCCCACAAAAGAATTGATATCGAAAAATCGATTACTTAAAAATATTTCAAATCGTAAAACGACACTGTTTTCTAAATTTTTCCTTTTTAAACACACAATTACCCAGCTATATGCCAAATTTCAACTTTCTAGGTCATCTGGAAGTGGGTTAGGTTTTTAAACTATATGTCAGTCAGTCAGTGATAAATATGCGGATTTTTTGACGTTAATATCTCAATAATCGTTTGATCTGTATTTATGAAATTTGGGGTTCTATTTCATCTAAGGAGTCTAAACAAATAAACCAAATTTCATGTGCTTATGTTAAATAGATTTTAAGTTATAATAGTGGCTCCAAATGGTTCTTGTACTCTCTCTCAACGAAGGCATATGGGCTATTAGTCCACCGCGCTAGCCCAGTGCGGGTTGGTAGACTTCACATGGGGCTAAGAATTTCTTCATCGGCGTATGCAGGTTTCCTCACGATATTTTCCTTCACAGTTTAACCGACATGGCCTGGCCGGGGGTCGAGCTCGGACCTCTTTATTATACGTGATTTATATGACGAACGTAGACTGACTGAAACACGTCTATAGTAGGTAAGTGATAGCTAGGTTTACGTCAAGAAAAGTGTCAATGCTGAAAAACACGATAAAATAAATATTTGCCAAATGTTATCTGAAGGTGGCAAAATACGGAATTAATAGTCAAAGTATGGAACTTGACGTTTGATTGACGACTAACATTTACGCCCAGCGCCACCACGAAACGGAATATATAAAATGGTCCCTCCATATTTCTTATATTCGGTGTCGTCATTCAAGCAATGAATGCAGCAAAAAAAACTTCAGTAAAAACAAAGATAGCAATAAGTACAAGTTTTTATGAAAATTATTAGGTACTTAGTAGAATAGAAAGATATCTATGTACTGCCACAAAACACATACACAACAATAAAATAATTACAATGATAAAATTAAAAGAAATAAAACACAAAGTAGTATTAGTTATTTACATATTAATTCGACATGCTATGCGATTTTTATAAGGTTATCACAAAAAATAACATAATTAAAGCATTTTAAGACAACACATTGGAAACTTAGTATAATAGGGAAAATAAATTAAAAGGAAAAGTCGTAACTTATTTAAACGCCCCCTTATGAAGTTTTCATTGTAACCGTTGGTAGGCAATGAACCTATAGGTAGGTATAGTAAGAAACGGATAAAAGATAAGCAAAACTTTACGAAACCTTGACCACAATTCGATAGATATGAATATCTCTCAGTCAATCGCCATAATCAACTCCACCGTGACCGATTGATCCTAAAATCTAAGTCAATGTCCCAACTATGTTGACGTGATTTATTACAGGCATCCAGATGATATCCAAAATATCAGTAGATATATTTATTATAAAAGAGAAACAAGCACCAAACAGTATTTCCCTACCAGACTGGCGTAACTTCTTTGAACCCAAGCCTCAAAAGCAAAAATATCTTTTTATTGTATGTACGGTACCATAAGTTTTTTACGTATTATTGTTAGCACTGTACCGAACGACGCGAAGTTTCCAAATTCAATGCGAGAAGTTTCCAGATCTAAGAATCTTCTCAGAATTGAGAATCTATAAATGAACGGAAATATTCAACTTTGGTATTATTAATAAGTTTTGATTTAACAAACACCTGCCATAGTTCTCAACACTAGGCTGAACAATAGCTTTAAATTATACGAATATTGTAATAATATTTATTTCATATAATAATTATTTCAAATGCTACACCTTGCAAAATAAATTGACACTTTCAAAACTTCCACAGACCCTATTGTATTCTGTGACTGAGCACAGAATGCGGATGTGCGGGCATCGCCGCTCGGCCCTGAGCGCGGGCGGGAGGCAGCGGCTCAATTTTGTTCCAACCTCTTTGAAAATTTCAAACCTAATGAAAAATGTCTAGCCATTTTGCAAATGGCGATCTATGCGACATACTGTTCAACACAGCCGCAAGAATTTTCTAAGAGATTTTCAATTAAACAAATTAACTTTAAATTAAACATTCGCGAGAACGCCACGTTACGTTATATGTACCAAGTCTTGGAAATGTTCTGCAACTCATACACTGCTAAACTGTACACAATGTGAAACCATGATATTGTATAAGATTTTACATGCACTGACCGAATACCTGTGTCCATGAGTGGTCAGTGTTTTATTGATTCTTGGATTCTTTGAAAGTGAAAATTAACCTAATTTATTTTGAAGTCTGTATTCGGGTAGACAAAATAAAGTATTGGAAATTTTGGTTTAGGTAGCTCAAACAGTATAACTACGATCGTGTATTATCAACAACAGAATTAAATAAAGGTCATATTTTCCTTAAATCCTAACAAAATATTTGTAATACTTACCTTTGTAATCCAACTTAGACAAACCGAAACAAATAAAAAGAATTCCTATACAAGCTTCGAAAAGTATAATAATAAAAGTCAAAGTATTAACGTTCGCGTCTTTGGAAAGAATAAATAACTACCTGATAATCATGATACTAGCCGAATTAACTTTGAATAGAAAACAAACATAAAAGCGATGCATTATACTTAGGCATACCTATCTCAAACACATTGTAGTAGCAAAGTTGACTGAATCAGGTGGCGATAATGTGCAAAATTTTAATAAAGTTTTGACTGACTCCTGAAAATTAATTGTTTGTACGAAACAGGATATTTTTCACTTTAGTTTGTAAATAGGAAATACGTAAGTAATTGATATATTCAGACCACTCGAAAGCGAGTGGTGTCAACTTGATGAGATGAAATGGGATGCCAAAATCAATTTCACATGCAAATTGGTCTTCTCGCCGCAAAACAGGCAGCTACGGCGGAACGTTCGTCCACCGACCTCTAATTCAATGAAACGTAATGACATTTGACAGGAGACTGAAAAGGAAGAATGGAGCAGGATATTATAGGTACTTAATTAATGTTTTAGGCCTAATTTGCAATGTAGACAATTAATTACGTTATAAATCTTATATTCTTAGAGGGTCAGAAATACCTGGCGACCCCTTTGACACACGAACGGCGCTGTTAGTATAATAGTCTGCTTTTAGTGGACTTCACATACGCCTTAGAATAGAAATTCTAATCTTTGGCCTATGCAGGTTTCCTCGCAATGTTTTCCTTCGCGGTAAAGCATATATGGTATTGCACCAATGAAGAAACGTAACCCGAAATCCCGTATTCTAGTTGATGATTTTGACATCCATGATCAACATTTTGAGAATTCAACATTTTGATATTCAACATTTTGAGAATCTAACATTTTGAGAATTCAACTGTAGGTCGGTAGCTCTCACTGCCAGTGATGGATTTGCAATATTAATTTAAAATAGGTGTGATCACATTATTGGAATCAATAATATTAATAAACGTATGATAGGTTGTTAAGTTGTATCCAGTTGTATCAAACCACGTTATAGTTTCAAACAAATCAGTTATTTACGTAAACAGATGGCTAGGTTATCATAAAACTATGCATTTTATTACGCCTTGAATAATTGACCTGGGTCTTTCACACATCACATAATGGTGGGAAACGGGGTTCTTCCGTCCATTGTTTTAATTATTTGAATTCTTTCAAGTCTTACAGAATTTCCTGCAATATATCGGTAGGTACGTAATAGTTTTTAATTCATTCATTCTTATTGCTTTTCTCATTAAGTCATTACCTTACAAAGGTATAGTTTCATTGTTCTGTAATGCTGGTTTAATAATATATTATTTGACATCTTATTATCTTACTTTTTATTTTATGTGCTAACACAAGTATTTCTACTACATCCATCTTACATTATTTACTGTTACCTGCGACTTTTTCCGTGTGTAGGCGTTTATTACAAAAAAAAATTGTTTATGGTTCTTAGTACATTGAAAACTGTAAAATACGGAACCCTTTATAAAGCGTGGTCCGCCATGCCGGTTTTTTGTATATATAACAAAAACAGGTTACAGTTTAAATGATCTTCAAACAGTCTATGTCATTAATATATTAATTAATACCTACATGATTATTAATTTGTATACACAGCTTTGGCGGTTCAAAAATAACAGATTCAGCTGCAAAGGAGATATAACAATAATTGAGTAAGTATAAAGTCCGTTCGCTTAGATACGGTCGCCTTTATAGAAAGCCGACGCGCCGCCTCTACTCAAATGATGCCGCCGCGAAAACAAAGGACGCCGACAGCGGCGTACACCCGCTGTTAAACTTGGCATTTTATATCGATGCGTTCGTCGCATTGAAAGGGTGTGTTGGCTGCTGCGTACGTTTATAAAAAATGTTTTTTAGAAGTAAGTGAGGTGACCAAATGAAATTTCGGATGAACCAATAACAAAAAGACGAACTTTTTGTAAAACATGTAGGTACCTAAGCAAAATATAATTGATGTCCATCGACATTGTGTTGAAATGAACTTGTGTATATTGTTTACATTCGTATTTTTTCCTTAAGAAATAAATATAAATCCGCGGCCTTACTCATATTCCGTTCGGGTGTACCGACACTATGTAAGTGAACGAACTATACACGCAATTCATAAATATTCATTGTACCGACCTGTAAAGTTAATATAAAAATATATGCAAGAAAAAGTTAGTGAATTTGGCAGCCGTAGGTAAACAGAAATTAAGTAGGTGGTATTATTTCTTCTTTACAATAATGACACTCGATGAAAATGAGCATTATTTATTATTATTTACTTATTTAAATGAACACGCCAAGTAATCTCGTACAGGTACAAATAAATTTAGATTTTGTCAACTGCTTTGGTTTCGTTTTGGACCAAAAATGAAAACGTGTGTTTCTAACTTCCGAAAGACGAAATTCAAACTGAAACTAAACATGGTTGGATTATTGGATATTACAAATACGACATTTAATATTTATAGGTATTTTTCTTAAAAAAACAGTGTAATTTGTTAAACATCAGAATCACGTTTTGATCACGAGCGAGGCTGGCCTGGCCTGGCCTGGCCTGGTAGTACCTACTTATCTACGTAAAGAGTTTTTACTCTGTTTCACCCAGATTTAATTTTTATACAATTTTATAGGTAGGTATGACGTATTTTTATTTGTGTCTATTTATTGTAGAGTCCAACAACGATAACTTTTATTAAGATTCATGAAATTTCTCGTTTCCTGAATTAATGGTTCTACGAGGTCTACACTACAAGTAGGTACGAATGGTCATTCACTTTAATCATCATCAGCATATTAATGTCCCCACTGCTGGGGCTCAGGCCTACCCTCTTAACGAGGGCGTTCGGGCTATAGTCCACCACGCTAGCCCAGTGCGGGTTGGTGGACTTCACATGCGCCTAAGAATTTTTTCATCGGCGTATGCAGGTTTCCTCACGATGTTTTCCTTCACCGTTTGAGAGCAGTCAGTAAATGTACTTAATTTTCGAGAAAAAACCCATTGGTACATGGCCCAGCTGGGGATCGAACTCCGGACCTTTCGATATGATAGGCCGCGTCTTATCCCCTACGCCACTGACGCTCGCACACTTTAATAAACACTTTAATAAATCTGTTAAATACAACGAAAGTCTTATAATTTAAAAATTTTACATTCCGTGTGATATTACTAAGTTTTAACTTTGAGAGTTTATTTTAGAATTAATTTGATTGAATGTATCATTTAAATACTAGACTTTCTATTTCAAATTTCCAGCATTCTCAAATAATATCAAAATTAGTTATTTATTATATTTTCCACCCAGATGCTTTAGTGGGATAACTCTACTCCGTGGAAAACTCTTCAAAAGATTACCAATCCTACTAATATTATAAAGACGAAAGTTTGGAAGGATGTTAGGATGTGAGGATGTTTGTTACTCTTTCACGCAAAAACTGTAGAACAGATTTTGATGAAACTTGGTACAGTGATAGCATATATCCTGGAATAACATATAGGCAACTTTTTAACGCGGACAAGGTCGCGGGGCGCTCGCTAAGTCACGTAGAGTGTCTACGTAACAAAACACCAATGTACACCGGGAAAAACTTTTCTACGCGGGCGAAGCCGCGGGAAAAAGCTAGTAGAGAATTAATTAAAAATATGTAGGTAGCTGAAATCTGGAGTGGTAACCGAAATGTAGGTACAGTCTGGGTATAATCAATGTAGATGTAGATAGACAACAAACACCTCAAATCAAACAATGGTTTGGAATTTCTTGAAATACAGATAAAGCAAAGAAAAGGTTAGGTTCTTATAGGTTCCAGACTCAAAGCATTAGGTGCTCCTGCCTGTAAATATCAGCATGATTGATTACAACTGCAATGCGGCGGGACTTTTAACGAATTGGCGTACTTTTTCAGAGCCTTTAAACCCGTTTTGCCTCCGAATTTCAAGTCATCGAACCCATACGGTACCGATGAACCCATTTCACTTCCAGATAAAAAACGTTTGACGTCACAGTAGGGGGTTAAATTACTGCGCGAACAGAATGTTAAAACGGCGAAGTGCTGTTACTTGCACTCACTTTAAATAAAGTCACATGTTTTGCGAAAAAACTTAATAAACTTGTTCAGCCAGTGCATGGTTGTCGTAATATACAGTGTAATTTATGTATTAGTTAAATTTTTCATCTACAAGCAAAAACTATATTGATATTATGACGTCCGTTATTAGGGTACGGTTCTAGCGGAGTGGAAAAGACGGAAGCGGAGAAAAGCCAAGCCGGAGTGTAGAAAAGCAGAACGGAGATTAGCAGAGTGGAGGTAAACGGATCGAAAAAGAGAACAATATTAAGCCATGCAGCGTGGTTGCTATGGATTATTCCGCGATGCCACCCGCGGTTATTCCAGTAGTTTTCTATCTATCACACGTTGAACTGCAGAGGCATACAGGTAAAATGGCATAGATAACTAAACGTATGGATTTAAACACTTTTAATTTCCGATTCACAATTTTCTGCATTTTGCGTTTCTTCTCCGCTCCGCTCATCAATGGAGGCTTACGAGTACCTATCGTGCTCTTGCGCATCGCAGTTCATATAGTTGGAAGGGGCGGCGCTGGCTCGCGTTAGATCAACTCGAACGCTCGCAGCGAACAGTCGTGCTTGTAGCAAAGTGAAGTCTAATCCATTACAATGTACACAAACCCATTTGAGAGGAAGCATTCTGCTCTGAGGCAGACCTTGGACCGCATCATCACTGGAACGAGGCAGAGCTTCAGAGCGAAGAAGATCCTTTCGAAGGTCAACGGAAACGTGTCCGGCAGTACATCATCCGTGGCGTCGTCGACAACCATGGACTGCAGGATGAAAAATGAGAAGAGATGAACACTACAGTGAAAAAGATTACAGTGAAAACTCTTAGACTCAGGTAAGTTCATTGCTTCCTCAACTTTTGTGATGTTAAAGTCCGACAAAGTCTGACCTTTAGGTCAATCATGTAGATTTCTGCCAGCGATAGAGCTAAACTCAAACATAAATTAATTTAACTGTCAGAACAACTTAAATATTGTAACTAAAGTACATCTGACAGTCTGTTTTTGTATAATTACGTAGGTACTTAAATGGAATACATTTCAGATAACTTCATGTTTGTTTTGTAGCGGTAAAGCAAGGCTTGATTTGCCTGTACTTTATATTATGATTTATAATTGAAGAGGGTATATGAAACGAATGTAAATATTTATTTCTATTAAGGGGACCGAGCGTAGACCTGCATGGCGGTGAGAAGCGCGACGGATTTTACGCTTTTAAAATTGCATAAAGGAGTAAATTATGACCGGCGGATAGAATCTGCACTGGGCTGTATGTATTATAATGAGCGGCGGCCAATTTTGTATAGGATCTACGTGCCTAAATAATTCGTCTCATACGAAGTCGTGTAATCATGAACAGAGCGGCAGCGCCGCGCCGCGCAGCCGTCGCCCATTACAATACAGTCTTAATTCTAACAATTTAACCCTTTATAAGGCCCCTGATAAACAGATATGCTACGTAAAAGTTAAATACACTACCATGTTTGTAATGCACTGGGGAACACATGTACGGCAAAAAAAAGGATTAAGAAAAAAACATGTGGTAAACATATGCACTCAGCCTGTTAGTGCACTTGAGTTTTCAGATGATCTGTTTCCAATACACCTATTCATTGACATTGAAATGAGGAAAGAAAGCCTGATATATTCGCTATATAATACCATTATAGTTAAATAAAAAAGAGGATGTTCTTCTCCATAAATGTTTATTAACTAAGTGGTATCCAAATCGCTTCTGTTTTATAAAGGGTTAATATCAATTTTTAATTATCAGAGGAAAAAATCTGTGCTAAATATAAATCACCAACTCTGCCCCAGAATGATGATTAGGGCAAATCCTTCCATTAATCGTAAGTTAGGCTGTTGCTTGATTGAATTATGCAAGATTAGGTTCGTATTCTTCAGTATATAATAGTACAGTTACGACAACCCGATGATTTGAATATCTGTGAAAGATTGAAGATATTGACTCCCTATTACCCAACTCTGAAGCAATAACGCAAGGTTTTTATTTACGTAGACACGTTCGTATATCTAATCGAATTCGATAAGGTCACAGATAAATTATTTCAAAATTATTGCTATAGACCGATATAACTGAGGCCAAATTAAGATTGGGATCGAATAGTGAAATACAGAATTTGAAATTATTTATAGAACTGGTGCAAAATTAAATTGCAAACGGAGAATTTGCTTTTTGCTTCCGCTCTGATGAAATTCTACGTATTTCTAGTCGTCATTTTCGTGGCGACTGGGTCGTAATAAATAGCTCGCTCCATTTTGAATAAATCACAGCGAATTATTTCGAACAATCAGACCAGTGATTCCAGAAATTAACTGGAACAAGCTTACGAACTGCATTTTTAATAAGTGCACATGGTAATCAAAATGGAGCCGTGTGCACCGCTGTTCCTTGCACCAGTAGCAGTTAAAGACAAACGTTAGGCTAAACAATAAGTCTCAAACAAGTTTTGGAAGTTTATCTTTATATCACGACGCTACCCCTCGGCACGGGCTGGAAGACTGATCATATTATATTGAGTTTTATGCCCATCGACTTAATTTACCCTTAGTCACATCATAAGACATCTGCAGCAAGACGGGGAGTTGCAAAATTCTGTTCCGGACATCTCATAATTCGTTGACAGTCAAGCAGCTTACGACTGAAGTCAAAATATTTGTGCAAATATTGTCAACAAGGTCGGAAATCAAACCAGTATAATCTTCGCCACGGAATACTACGGATGCACTACCGGTTGAGTTGGGCGGAAGCATAAATACAGTAATTAGAAAGCAGAATGCAAATTTGATATTTTATTTTGTTTGTTCACAGATTGAGTTCGTGTATTCAAAACCAGTCGTGTGACGTCAACGGACCCAGAAATTATATCATCGACCAGAGGGTGGCACGAGTCTAACTCGAAAAAGATTACGGCCACAAAACATTTAACAACAAGAATACGAAGTTTGAAAGAAGCTAAAGACGACCGACAGGAGATCAACAAGGAAAATACAAAGCTCAGTTTCAAGGCATAAAACAGATAACGGCGTAGGCAAACCAATAGAAACTATGATCAACTCAGAATGAAAAGAAATGAAGAACGAAGTCAAATAAAGAGTTGACTGTGGTGACAGTAGAATAGATCACAACGGGACTTGCGAAGCGGTTGGCATCGATAACTGGAAAGAAACGGACCGGCTTTCACAAAATACGTTATGGGTCTGGGCAGTGGGTCCACAGGCAGGTGTGCATCAAACTTGTTACTATGCCACTTAGGGCTAACAAGCTAAAGTTTAATTGATTGTTAAACGTTAAAAGCAAGCATTTGGGACACAGAAGACATAAACGTACCTACTCAACATTATGAATATTCCGGACATTTATAACCAGAGAGCGGATTTGAAGGAGCTGATATGACAACTGCAACTTTTTTTAACTCTGTACTATTAAATGTTAATTCAGGAAAGTCTTGTATCCATCGATTAATAGCGCTTGTTTCAGAATGTTGCGAACAATAAATAACAATTTCTAATAGAAAATGCACTTTTCATATCCATATTAATTATAGTGATAGCTCCTTCAAATCCGCTCTCTGTTTATAATATTATCAAATGGAAATCTATTCGTCTTCAATTAATGTAAACACTATGTAGATTGCAAACATACTTTTAACTTTCGCTCAAGTACTTACCTGATTTGTGTATAATTTTGTTAGGTATTTTAGAAATAAACATGTTTTTGAAAATTTTCTGGTGTCATCAATTCCTGTTAGCTTCCCTTGCACTGTACTTTTAATGAAGCAAATCATTTAATAGCGCTTTCTTTAACTTTACAAAGTAAATAATCTTATCTTTTTAATGAAGAGGGCGAGCAATACCTGGCGACACTTCGACCATTTTGGGATCATTTATGTTAAACCCCTGTCCACCAACGGTGCCTCAATCCGTTTTTTTGTTGATTATGTATGCCTTAGAATAGAAATTCTAATCTTTGGCGTATGCAGGTTTTCTTACGATGATTTCCTTCGCCGAAGAGCCGTACAAAATTAAATTAACTTAACCTACCTACAACATGTCGGAAAAAATAGCTCAAAATCGTTACAACACAGGATGAAGTCCTGTTTTTAGGGATCCGTCAGAACGGATATCTTTATAGTGAAGATATTTGTCCATCTCTCTGTCTGCCTGTCCCCTGGAAAACAGGAAAACAAAGTTGGGCAAAACGTAATTGCGATTACTGATTGATTAAGTATTATACTTACTTATTTCCTAATTACCTTTCTCACTTTCCTTAATTCTGTATGTGACATCGAAATAAGAATTTGGAATATAAACAAATTACCAGAATAGGGAAATAATTAAACAATCTTACATTTTGCCCAACTCTTGTCGAAAACTACTTATACAATAAGTATATAGACCGTTTGAGCTACAACTTGAAACATGCAAAATTTCACGAAAGTTACGGTCAATTTTAGGAATAAAATTTATCCAAATTAAATATGGAATATTACCTAGGTATCTTATCTGTTCTACTCTAAATATATAAAACAAACTCGTATTAGTTATACCATTTATAACTCAAGAACGTCTTGACCGATTTTGATGAAACTTGGTACAGTGATAGCTTATGTCCCGAAATAGCATATAGGTTGCCTTTTACTGCGGTAAACGGTTCCCACGGGAAAAAAACTTAATCCACGCGGGTGAAGCCACGGCCAACAGCTATCATGAATAAATAATGACAGGTTTTTATTTTTTTATATTTTATGGGAGAGAAGGGGGGGAAGGGAGAGGGTGAAAATTTGAACGGGAGTATCGGTTTCTTTAAAGGCAGTAACTTGAAAAATTAATTGTAGCTACTTGCTTTTGACAGAACGACGTCTGTCGGGTCAGCTAGTTTCTAATACATAAAAGTATAATAATGGATTCGAGGTAGGTGATGACCTGGCTGGGTGTCAATTATACCTCTTATCTTACTCCATTTCTTAATCTTCTTCATTTAAATTCACCATTACGTTAGTTTGACGAAAATGATGTATAGAAAAATAATAATTGCATTGATAAATGACGTTCTTTGCAGAAATTATCTGTAAATATTATCGTACGAGTATAATAATATGATGCTGCTCTCCTACGCAGATAATGTCTTATTGAACAGAGTTCAGTACAGTCTTCATGCCAATAACGTCCATTATTATGTAAATGCCAACACGTTATGTCAGGTTACGTGACATCCGATAGAGGTAGAATGTATGTGGTGGACTGTATACATAATATGTAGATAAATTCATTTGCATCCGTGAACGGTAAAAAAACGAAAATTCCTGTTAACTTGTATTCTGTGTTGTTGAAGCATTCATTAATTAACTAATTAATTTAATGGAAATGACTAACGATGGCGATGACGAGCGAAAACAATGAGAATGGAACATATTTTACTCTGGTCGTAAAAAAAGTTTCTAAGTTATGCCACAGAATAGTATTTAGTATTATACAGGTTATACAATTAGATTCCTCTTTTAATAATGTCGTTTAATACCTCTTTAAATTTTATAAATATTGATATCACGTCATCTTCGAATTCAGTCAATTTATACAACATAACATAACGATTAAGTCCACTCTTCACAAACTGTTTAACCGATTTTAACCTAGTTTCCTGGGTTACTTAGATCTTTCGAGGATCGTTTTAGTGTAGCCGCCAAGCTACGATGAAGATCAAAGAGAGTCATAAAATAAGATTTTTATACACAAGTCGATAGTACTTATTACTTACAAGCCGAAAGTTGTATTATAATAATTATGAAGTCATAGACTAAACATTATACGCCTTAATCACCACGTTGGCAGGTTGCTGCCCTCACCATTATTTATCCGAGTCGCCTTAGGCGATATTATGCAGTAGACTATTTTATTCTAAACAGATAGATACCTAGTTGTGTCTTTTAATTATAATGACATCATTAGTTTATAAGTCAAAAATATGAGATGTAGTTAAAAAATACAAGGTTAAATTTGCGGTTCGTGAAACAAACAAACAAACCGTAAATGGCCAGCTGCACTTATTAACTTTGTTTTTATAAACATTTACATGAATTAAAACGATTTCTTTGTTTGATATCTCTACGTAAGTAAGTACTTACCTAACTCGTTTTTTCCGGTAAAAAAAGTTAAGTCGATAGTAAGTTGGTGAGAATATTGTCGGTGTGACCATAACACTTTCGTTTACCCTGTGGGGACACAGGATATCGCTATCTCTTTCTAGAGATAATCACTCCTCCCAACAGTCACCTGTTGGGAGCATAAAACTGTAAATATATATAGGGACAAATGAGAATAAATTCATGCATCTACAGATCATCAATGTTTCATTTCTCACCTGCAAGCAGCGACCCCAAAGTGGTGACCGCTGGTTTCGACGTGGTGCACGACCTCATGCTTTGCTGGTTCCCTCAATGATAGTGGTCTGAGTACGTTCGGGTATTGTTTCAGGATATCTCGATAAATGTGGTCTTCACAGATCATCAATGTTTCATTTCTCACCTGCAAGCAGCGACCCCAAAACCCCTTCACTCGAGATTTTTCCCAACTCATATTTTTCGCCAATTCTTATTTTCCATTCTGCAGTCTACACCTCCACCTGCCAAACTGTCATATCAGCAGCAAAACTTTAGTCTTTCATTTCCAAATGTACGAGTTTGAAAACTAACCGTATTTCTTTTCTCGCCTCCTTTTGAAAATATAATGTCAGCTTATAACATTGAAAGATGGTGAATTTGTTAACATCGTAGTTTTACTATATATATACTTTACTTGAATCAAACAGGTGACAATTCCGGAGTTTGAGCGATTAGTACTATCAAGCCTTAGCCAAACCTTTTTCAGGGCTTGTTCCTCGTAGATCACCAAGAATTGATCATGAGTGGTGAAGAAGAAAAAAATCGTTGTACATCACTGCAGGTGTGCTACAAGGAATCTGAGTAGGTACCTAGTTCACTGTGACCAAACAAATAAATCAAAGCATCAACGAGCATGAACGTCCAGAATTAGATACCTACCTACCAATATTATATGCAAACGAAGGGATTGCACCTGTAATATAAAAAAATTGTATTTAATGCATAGTATATAATTAATCCTATACTATTCCTCTAGACCACCAGTGACATACAAAAAATTTTTTTTTTCTCCTACACCATTGGTGGCAATGTTGGTGTTCTACGAGGAACAAACTCTTTGCATAATGGCGCCATCAGATTCAATTTTTCTAGCGTATCCATGATTTAACTCAAATAACTCGTTTTCGATCGAGTCGCGACAACAAGCGACAGAATCGCTTGTTGTTTTAAGCTGACACTCCCCCCGGTTCCAGTCATTTGCGACTTATACCATTCACGTGTGTAAACACTGCACACAAAAAACCTTGACGTCACATTCGTAGTATTGGAAACACATGTATGTGTGCATGTCGCAGTCAAATGTTGGTTATTAGGTATATTACGATGCGCCTAGATGTTTTATTAAACGATGCCGTCCCATTGTAACCCTTACTGATATTTTTCGCTGAAGAGTGAACAGAATTTGCCGGATTTGCTAATAAACCACTGGTGGTAGACAGGACTCAAAATCAATAATACATTATGATTAAGTACTCGTGTGTGTTAGTTAACGTGTCATACGACGTTTTTCAACACACTTTAGCGATTAAAATTAATAAAATTCCATAAACTTATTTTCTTTTGATTTTGATGGTAGCAGCCTATCACTTAAATTTTGTGCCTCAGTAAGTTTTTCTGACGGCGTAGAATCGTATATCGTCAATGCAAAATTACATATTCCTCACTTGAATGCTCTATTCCCCTCAGTCGATATTTTTGAAAATAATCACAAATACACAAAACTATGTTTACATAAATATTTGTGAAATATGGCGCGAGGTATTCTTTTTCCACGGAGGTGGAAGGAGACGTGATAGTACGAAGCTGTTTGGCAGCATTAAAATATAGTAACCTGTTAAATTAATTGTATTTATTACAATAATTAATGTTAATTTGTTGACAAAAATAAATAATTTGACGAAATGAAAATGTTTATATAACATAATATTTATTGTCATTGTAAAGCGTTAATGCCATCAAATGATCAAACACCGCAATTTTGCAGCAGCTAGAATCATTATAAAGTGTCTAGTTTTACAATATAGTTGCAACAATTAACAGAGACACCAAAGAACTTCAAAGAAGTTTGACGTCACGGCGTCTTCGGTCATTAGACGAGTATAATGCTCTTGCGCATCGCAGTTCATATAATTGGAAGGGGCGGCGCTGGCTCGCGTTAGATCAACTCGAACGCTCGCAGCGAAAAGTCGTGCTTGTAGCAAAGTGAAGTCTAATCCATTACAATGTACACAAACCCATTTGAGAGGAAGCATTCTGCTCTGAGGCAGACCTTGGACCGCATCATCACTGGAACGAGGCAGAGCTTCAGAGCGAAGAAGATCCTTTCGAAAGTCAACGGAAACGTATCCGGCAGTACATCATCCGTGGCGTCGTCGACAACCATGGACTGCAGGATGAAGAGTGAGAAGAGATGAGCGACACAGTGACGTGTGTTGTGCCAGTGAAAAATTCAGCAGTGAATGCTCCAGAACCAGGTGGGTGTGAGGTTCATTACTTCCAATTGAATACTTTTATACCGGTACTCTTCATTGTTAATGTCAAAGTAATCGGTTCGAAATGAAGGTTGGAAATCGGAATTAAGTTGTACTTGTACATTTTTTGCTTATTAAGCTTTTAATTTCAATGTTGTCCCATACCTTGTTGAATATTGAATTTATTGTAAAGGAGAAGAACCGCTATTTTCCAATTTGTATCAAGTTTCAACTTAAAGTAGGTAATAAAGTAGAAATGACTTGTTTGAGCAGCGGGTTAAGAATGTAGAGCTACAAATCAAATCAAAGAGTAGATACTAGATGACATTTTTAAACACTATAAGAGTAGTGTGTGATGCATTCTATTTCATAGAAATAGATATATTATTTTGTGTCGGTAATTGACCACTAAGCTTGTTTGTGCATAAGGTTAAGAAGAATTTTAACGGTTGGCATGATACAGTTTAGCAGTTTCGCTCTTAGATTTTGTGCTCTTTAACATCGATAGCCTATCCACTATTGGACATAGGCTTACCCTAAAACACGTCACTACTATACACCCAGTCACAGAGGACTATAATAGTTTCCAAATCCAGTCCTAAGCTTATTCAGACACGCCCTTTATCAGGTTGTTATTCTTTTTTAAGTCTGTGGTGTTTCATTTCCTACATCTAGATTTCAAATACCCTGGAGACTATAGTATTTTATGTTATTCCCAGTTATTTGCTATAACAATAGAAACATAATATCTTTCTCATTTAGAAAGTTAAATTCAATAACTTGTATTGTAACTAATATTTCTTTTTTCTTTGCCCACAGGTCGAATAAAAACCGGTCTTGGTTGTTTGACGTCAACAAAGTCTGCCATCAGTGGAACCGGTATACGGAGATTGGTTATTCGGCAAATGGAAATGTGCTGTTTAAATTAAAATAAATGTTTCAATAATTAAGTTTTGTTTCATTAAAGTGGTTTGAATGTTTATTGAATACGTGCCTCTGCGTTGGGAGACCACATGGTCTAAACAAACTCAATAGAAATGCAACCAAACTTTATTGTCCACCATCACAATATTATAGTCCACCAATTCGACCCTAGCTTCACGTATCCTTAATTTCAAAGTTAGAAAAAAAAACTCTGTAAATATTTACGAAATAACTGTGTAAACATGTAATACAAAATTTCTTTAAATCGCTTCACTATACGGTTTAGCCGCTACACCTGGTAATTTAGTATCGACTTTTCTCGACTTTTGATCAAAAACACCTTTTCTTGCATGTATACAAAACTTCCTTCACTCCCATAGAATACACATTCGAAAGTAAAGAGCAAACAAAACTTGCGTAACCTTACGTTACATGGAATCAAAATAATCTTTCTCAAATATATTCTATTATAGCATAGCAACACAACGGATAAGCTGTCATGTCAACCATTTGGAATGTTGGTCCTTCGGATACCAGTTAGAAACATCCGGACTTTAAAAGAGGCTTAATATATTATGTGAGTCTATAAAGTCACCGACACACTGTGGCGGTCCGTAGGTAACGTTTGTATAACCGCCACAGCCACCGCCCCAGTGTGTCGGATGCTCCAAATGGTGGCTATGATTATCCACTGTATCGCTATCACTTATTATAGTTACTAATTAAGCGTCAAGTGACATTTACGGACATTTTGATCGCGGAAGCGGTTTTAATGACGAAGATAGAGAAACGGATGTGATGACCCGCATCGGCAGGCAATTGATACACAGCCTGATGATGATGATACGGAAACGGAAGGCCGAGGGGTTTTTCGGTTGTAAGAAAGTGGTTAAGCTAGTTCCACTCTGACGAAATACGAGTTGGGGTCGGGGCACATAGAACGTACAAAAGTACAAAATCGTATGCGCGAGGCGACGCTGACGTCTGTGTTGGTATTCATATGATTTTGTGATTTAGGCTATGGTGATATGGTTCATTTGTCAGTGACGTCAAAAAGTGCGCAAGCATTTTTCCGCTCTGTCTGCTCTGACGCTAAAGTTCGATCGCTAACATTCAATTAAATGTTAAATAAGATAACAGATTCACCTATTTCAATTGTTGACGCAGAGTCTAATTAAATTTTCGAAAACATCGTTTACAATTAATTATTTTCCTATTAAACTATCATGGAATCATTTTGTGATCATATTAATTGATTTTTTCATTAATCTTAAAAGGATTTTTTCGGAGACTGCGGTTAACGTCGTAATAGGTAGTTAATGTTATATAAATAAAGTTTTTACTTTATTCTACTCACAAAGTCTAAATATTTTTTCAAAGTATTTTAAATTTTAAAGCAGCTGGTTTTTGTTTGTTTATTTTTATTGATGAGTTTCCTTTTTTTTAAATTTATAAATACCTACTCTACTCAACTTATAAATAATTTGAAATTACTAAACATAACTTTACTATCATAATTTTCTTTTTCTAGTTTAAATATAGTCCCCAGTAATATTTCCAACAATACCTACGTTAAATTAACATACCACTATTATTATAAACTTAAAACAGTGTACCAATTTAAAAACTAAAACATCTCTCAATTTTGTATATAATTAAAGGATTGTAGAATTATTCTATTTGAAATCGTAATCTGTGGAAACTGTTTCGGTCTATTTCTATTAATTGTCTTATTAAAGTATTTCTTTGTTATTTATTTATTTTTAATTATTTATTTACGAAAGCAATTACAGTGTCATTACAGACGTGTCCAATTACGTGTTAGACTGTAACTTTCCTGAATACAATAAAGTACCTACCTATTCTGAAGGAACCTTATTTTGCAGTAATAATAAGCTTCATAGAAAAAACAACCTAATGACACTGACGTCGTTGTATGTATGTATTTATGTACAATTATAATATTATGTAAATAAATACTCAAACATCCATTGTTTGTTTGACACCGTGATCCTTATTAATATCATGTTTGACGTCACAACCCTCATCAGACCATCACCGCCATAATTAACTATTATTTATTTGTGCAACAAATATTATTTAAGTATACAGTCAGACACAGTAAATTATTTAAGACATAAATAGCCGGGTGTGGTGGCGCGTTCATTAGGGAATGCCTAGGTCTATGTCCAGCAGTGAACTTCGAAGGGCTGATATGATGATATGTTATAAGTATAAAAATGTAAGTAAGTGAAAAATTAAGGGCCTCTTACACCGCTTGCTGATAAAGTCCCAGATACCCTATCTGCAGGTTATCTGACAGATAGCCTGTTTTTTTGGTTTCACAGGTATCTGATTGCCTATATCTTACATATTTTGTATAGGCTATCACACAGATTTATCTGATAGATTAGTTTATCACTGAGATTACTATCTGTACAATTATCAGGAAGTGGTGAAAGAAGCCCTAAATCTTCCATTTTTCAGTTCTTTATCCATCTTTTTACAGTTGGGTAGGAACAACTTCGATAGGGAAGCTGACAGAAGGATCCAGTTGCGCTGGGCGTCAAAACTGCGTCAAGTCTTCAAGTCGCCTATTCCACAATCGTTAAAGACGAATGTCTTTAACCAGTGCGTCCTGCCAGTCATGACCTACGGCGAAGAAACGTCGACATGATGGTGGGATTGATCCACAAGTTTAAGGTCGCTCAGCGAGCTATGGAGAGGGCTATGCTCGGAGTTTCTTTGAAGGACATGATCCGTAATGAGGAGATCCGACGGAGAACTAAGGTTACCGACATAGATGGCAATGGTCACATCTATGGCAGAACCGACGGTCGTTGGGGCTGACGAGTTCTGGAGTGCAGACCGCGGACCGGTACGCGCAGCGTGGGACGCCCAGCCAGGTGGACCGACGACCTAAAGAAGGTGGCCGGAAGCGGCTGGATGCGGAGACCGGACGACCGGGTGTGGTGGCGTTCGTTGGGGAAGGCCAATGTCCAGCAATGGACGACAAAAGGCTGTGATGATGATGAATGATAACCATATTTTACATCTTATTTTTACCGGCGTCGGCAACAGATTTTTGTTTGCCGGTAGAAATAGATTCTGCCAATTTTTCACTTGTGATTGAAGCCGAAACCTCCAGTGCGGCAGCATACGTTCCACCGACTGAGCTAACCATATCAATATTTTGACCTAAGATTCATAGGTCAATCAAAGATGTTCAACTTACTATTTAGGTCACCAAAACTTTCCTCTTGCATTTATTTGGGTTACAACTTGTTTACCACCACCAGTCGCGTGACAGGTTAGGAAGATAATTCATACTGACAAGGAATGAGCAACGCCATTCCAATTTGACACATTGACTTGACACTGCGTGGAGCACTGATATTCTGTGATCTGATCCGTGGATCTTTGTGTTACTCTCCAGCCCAATGAGAATAAGGGAGCTGACCTAATTATATAGATCTTAGATTTATAATTATAATCTACAGCTTGTGAGCCATAATCACAATACAAGGTCAATATCCTCGGGCAGGTATGAGGTACCTAGGGTGGGTAATTACTATGGGGATAGAACCTGTAAAAAACGCCTACCCTATCTACTTAACAGCTTGCCCGGGGATATTAAAGACGAGTCAAACAAGAAAAAATTAAAAAAAAAGTTAAAATTATACTTATTAGAGAGCATTTGTCCATAGAAAGTAACAGAAAACAAATCATTTTTATTGTACCTAACTAAATTTAATCGATGATGAGACTGTACGATCCCCCAGTCAAACCGACAAGACGGTTTTGGGGGACAAATATGTACTGTTATGCTTATGTATTTGATTAATAAATAAATAATAATAAAATAAAAATAGAAAGGCTGTCCCTGTCATTGCCAGCATGTCACGCGGCGATAGCCAGGTAGCGTAATTACAAATGCGGGTGGATCACAGTGCTGCAGCGTCTTGTACGTACGGTCGACCGCACGTCAGTGGAAACAAAACCAGTATAAACTGGTTTCTCATAGTATTGAAACTCCATACTAGGCTAGACCAGCTTAAGGTCAAAGAGTTTCAACTGACGTGCGCGGTCGACTGTACAAAGTACGTCGAACATATGCCACCCATATCAGTTGCAATACAGCTATGATACAACAAAATCTAAACCTAAATAACTTTATAGGTGAATTTTTTCTGTCACATTCTGGGTCCTGGCACTCGCTTCGCTCGCTCCATGGTCAGCAACCTAACTAACCTATCTAACTAAAACTACATTGGTTAAATAGACTGACCTCTTGGTTTGTTGATTCCCACCCGGGGCAACATTTGTGTGATTGATGAGCATAACTGTTGGTTTTCGGATTCTGTATGTATTTTTGTATTTATTTGAAATGTATGTATAATTATGTATGTTTATCAGTTGTGGTGTACCCATTTACAAGCTTCGGCTTATAGTTTGGGACTAAACAGCCGTGTGTAAATTTGTTAAAACAAACAATTAGTAGTGCTGTTAAATTTTAAATGTGGGACTTCAAATTGAACCTACTGTGTACATAGTCTGGAGTGTAAATGAGTTTCTTGCGTTTATTGTATTCGTTCGTACACCGTACTCTCTGTCTGTGCTCATTACAGCACATTAATGTAAAATAAAATACCTACGTTAAAATAACGAATAACCCAGTAAGGCACAAAGTCGAACCCGTCGAGCTAGTAGGTAGTAAATTATTAATGAAAATGTTAATACTAATAGAACACCCATTTATACCTCTCTATGTAAATTGAAACAGGTGTAAGTTTAACACGAAGTTAATCGAACTGTATAGGTAGGTATACGGACCTATACATTCTATTAAAGGTAGTTATAATTATGTTACATTATGTTATAACAAAAATTTGTAATCAGTTTTATTTAAAACTACTATAACACATTATATTATGGATTCATGTGTAAAATAAAGAATTAAATTTTAAAAAATTAAATAAGCCGTTAGAGCAGAAAGGTTTTCGAGAGGCGACCACGCAAGACATATTGCGGATAGGCCTCCTATAAGGATCTGGAAAAAGATCTGGTCAAAGTCGCAGGAACTAACTGGATACAGACAGCGCAGGACGTCATTGATTGATTGATATTTGTCCAACAACTGATATGATTATGATGATGTTATTTAGAGACAAAAATCTCAACATTTTATTCTATTTTATCTCAGATTGGGGGACGTTTATTTATTGCGAAAATTGTTATGTAGGATACCAGATTCCACACCATGCATGATAAACCCAATTTAGGTAGAAATACATATATGTTAATATAATTATCAAATACACTTAGACTAAACTACGTTTTTAACACTAAGTACATGCTTAAAAACTTTCCACATGCAGGTAAAGAGATTCGAATGTAAACGTCATTGAACTTGACCCTTAGCATTTTGCAAGCGGCTGCGCTCTGGCAGCTACCGGCTACCGACTAGGGGGGAGGCGGCCGGCTTGCAGCAATGTTGATATTCGTACTACTCTCGCAATATTCGCGGCAGAGTGCACACGAGTCCACAAACATGTTCCCGAATCCTTTCGACAGAAAACACTCCACCATCCGACAAGTCTTGGACCGTTTCTTCAAAGACCCGAAGCCTAAACGAAACAATGGTCTTTCGAGGAAAGACAGCAACACATCCTCGTACTCAACTTCTTCGACGGAGAGTCGAAAGATTTTCGGCAGTTTCAGTCTTCGCAGCTGAATCGGACTAAGTATACAAGTGACGGTTCCATTTGTGTGTTAATTTGTATTGGATGCTACCAGTCTGCTAGTCACTGAGCTTCACTACTCGCAATTTTGGTAAGTTCCTCTCGTAATACACCTCTAGAACAGTTAGTTTTAGTTTAGTGCTCAAACTTGTCTTGAATTTCCAAAGTTTCCTTCGATACGTGTAAGTTCACTACAGTGTAATCGAATATGTACTTGTTCTAGACACTATGAAGTAATAGTTGTTAAGCTTTAGTTGACGTGAACTATGTGTAACTTACTTCACTTGGTGTCTATTTCTTATAAAAATAATCTAGCCATAGATACTTCTTTCTTTCAACGTTACATAATCATAGTTAATATTTTTTCTCATAATATAACAACTTTGTAGTATGTTTTCAAATTATTTCACAAAACCGTTATGATCATCCTCAAGGCAAGTGACAGTGGTATTTCCTTTTACAGTAAAGTTAATGGGATAATTAATTTTTATATTAATAGTTGTTTAACTGAGTTTCAACTCATTTCACCATCAGAACCTCGTTCCATCTTGAGCAATGGGTTGTCAAAAATTTTAAATGTAACACAGCCCGCGCGTAGGTAAGGTAATGTCTTTTGCAAGAGTGTGTCGGGCTGCTGAAAACCAGTTTCTAACTTAGAATTTTCACTTGGGAAATACGGTTTAAGTGTTAAGCCAAACAAGCGTCGGTTTAAACATAAGTAAATTGAGTGTATTTTTTTTGTACAAAAGCTTTAAGTGAGTCTGTCTAGACAGTAGTGATGGTTTGGACTAACCTCTAATTATACTTTCTTTGGAAAAATATCCCCCATGGGAAAACTGTGACTGCTGTAGTTTTATTTAATAGCTGTTTCCGCGGGAACAGCTTATCTATAATCTATGTGTTATTCTGATGTATCAATCAACAGCCTATTAACATGTCCTCACTGCTGGGGCTCAGGCCTGCCCTCTTAACGAGGGCGTGTGGGCTAGCCCAGCGCGGGTTGGTGGACTTCACATGCGCTATGTTTTCATTCCTCACTATGTTTTCCTTCACCGTTTGAGAGCAGTCAGTAAATGTACTTAATTTATCAAAATCAGTTGCGTCGTTTTTGCGTGAAACATACATCCAAATATCCTTACAAACTTTAGCGTTTATAAAATTAGTAGGACTTTAATAATAAATGTATAGTTTTTTTAGTTTAGTGCGTTTGTGTATTATATTTGTATTGTTTGTTTCACGTTATAAATAAAGGTAAAAAAGCAGACAGGATGTCGTCGCTCTATAATCTGCAGTCTATAGGTTATGGGGCTTCTCTTTATAGTGCTTTATAAAGATCACTAAAATCACTACTTTGATAGTGACATACACTTTCCAGACTTTAAGAATTTGTTTCGGTTTTCGAGTGACGTCTTTGACATCCTGATGCATATATAATAGCGTAAATGGTTGCATTATTGTATTACGGAAATATAGGAAGTCATTTACTAAATCCAACGCCCACGAGTTTATGTAATTAAGCCGTCAGTTAATGGGCTGGATTGGATGGAGTAACATTACAGTAGACAAATGGATCTATGGCAAAATTAATCCAGTCAGTTTTGTTGACAATGTCAATTCTTAGTTCCTGCGGGCTATAGCGTTGTGGCAACTATAATAAATCATAATTTATGAAAATATAGTTTTCGTGGCCACAAAATGTGATAGAACTTTGAAGAGTATTTAGAAGACCATTGACGGAGCATGACCTCCAATAGTGGGCATTGGTGGGCTGTAATGTAGTTAGAATTTACTCTAAAAAGAAAATATCTAGTAAGTAGGTAATAGCAAAGTAAACGTAGAATCATAGTTACAAAGACAGTAAACTATAGGTTTACTGACCTAAACTATAGGTAACATAAAGACATTTTTAATGGCACAGTATAAATAATATTAATGAAAAGTAGGTACCTAATTAGTAGTAATTAGGTAACAATTATTTTATAATAATCAAATCTTTTGAAAGTGTACAATTTTAGCTTAAACTCGGCGGTCTTTAGTCATTCTCCGACTATCCTGTTTTTAATGGGATGCAAATTCAATGAATAAATTCATTCATTAATTCGTATTATAATGAATTAGTGAGAAAAGACACTTTTCTGTATAAGAAAATTCTCCATTATTTTACTTCACATTGCTAATAATTAGTCCTTGCATTTTTCGCAATTTCACGTTTTATCTTCGAAAGTAGGATTTTTTTATCTAGGTACCTATCATTGACCGTGTCGTTTAAATAGTAGCCCAATAGCATTCGTCAGGTCACTGGTTCAACCCTGGGTTTTTCTATACTATGAGAACTTCGTAACATAAGACACTCACAAATACAGGTCGCTAACTAAGTACCATCGTTATCAGAAAAAGGAAAAAGTAACTAAACAAATTTTAAATAAAATTCGCTCAAAATTAGCATAGCTCGCTTTATTTAGTCTGCATACTCTACCTACTGTGAACTTGCACCGGACTTCTGCCCTTGGAGATATTGTATTTTCTTCGCCGACTGTACCTGAATAATATTATCATAATCGGTTATCAATTCACCTCTGCATGATAATTTGCATCTGATTAAAAATCGCATCCGCCGAAACAAGATATCATCAAGATATCAATGGAACGACTGCAGTGGTCATACAAGGTCATGGCAGACGGTCACAACATTTTACAAATGTTCAATAGTCCAGAGGTGGAGACATTATGATATTCAATATTCCAGAGGTGGAGACTTTACAGTATTCAATAGTCCAGAGGTCGAGACTTTACAATGTTCAATAGTCCAGAGGTGGAGATATTACAATGTTCAATAGTCCGGAGGTGGAGACATTACAATGTTCAATAGTCCAGAGGTGGAGACATTACAATGTTCAATAGACCGGAGGTGGAGACATTACAATGTTCAATAATCCAGAGGTCGAAACTTTACAATGTTCAATAGTCCAGAGGTGGAGACATTACAATGTTCAATAGTCCGGAGGTGGAGACATTACAATGTTCAATAGTCCAGAGGTCGAGACTTTACAATGTTCAATAGTCCAGAGACCTGGTGACCTGAGGTATTGGCTCACCTATATCAGGCATCAGTCTCCACAAATAGTATACTTTCTAGTACATACTTGTACCTACATGAACATAACCATAACTGTATATAACAAACTAGGTGTTTCCCGCGGTTTCGCCCGAGTAGAAGTTTTTCCCGCGGGAACAGCTTTTCCCGAGGAAAATTATAGCCTAGTGTTATTCGGATGTATAGTCTATTAGGTAGGTACTTAAAAATTTCATCAAAATCTGCAAGTAGTTTTTGCATGAAAGAAAAACATCATACATACAAACATCCTTACAAACTTTCGCGTTTGTAAGTAATATTAGTAGGAAGGTTAATAGGCCCTGTCAATTTATGCCTACAAAATCGGGCTAGGCCCAAGAGAGGCTAAAGTCAAGTAAGTACATGAAGCCTAAAGATGTCAAGTACCTGTACTATTATTTACTCTGTGGTCAAGTGCATCTTCCGGTTGCTACCCAGCAACCGTTGTATACTGAGTTGCGTGAAAGTGACCTTTCGCAACTAGACACCTGGCGATTGCTCGCTGCGCGCGCGCATGTTGCATACATCGCCGTTTGCGTAGACCAGTTTGCATTGCAATATGAACTGAGTGTGATGTGATAATATCCAACATCTACTGCCTTTTTAGGTTATATTTTGTCATTCACCTCACTATATAGCTTTCTCCATAGGTTTGCAACTGAATTTGTAAGTTTTGTCGTTATAAATAGTGTGTAACTGCAGTTGCGGCAATATTGCTTTATGTAATATCTATTTTTAGGAAGCAAATCCTCTAAGTTTAGTGTTAGAGCCCAAACTTTGTAATTTTTTATTAGGTACTTACTACTTTTAGAATTTTGAATTGTCATAAAGGAAATTTATTTTGAAATAAACACTTTATTATTTATTATTAACACACTAGCTCATGCCCCGCGCTTCGTTCACATTAAAAAGTATGGTACTTATAATAATAATGTTACTTACTAACTGTTGCCGGAGGCGGCATGTGAATTTCTTCTGTAAATTTTTGATCCCATACAAACCTTAACATCCTTGTCACCCCTTTAGGGTTGGAATTTAAAAAATTCAAGTACACCAGATTTTAAGTCAAACCACATGCTTTCGAACAAATAAAAAACGGTTCAAATCGGACCAGTAGTTTTAGCGTGATGCGGGTTCAAACAGACAAGAAATTTCTCGAAAAGTGTTTTGGGGTCAGTTAAGCCTAAATAACGTATTCCAATAGTTTTTTTTGTGAATGTACAGAAATACTGCTGTTGCAATTTTCATAGTCGAAAACTCCGAATATAGCCTTAATTAAAATTTTGAATATTTAATTAAATGTACGGAAATTAATACAAATTGTCTTTTGTTGCAGGTACGTGAATACTCTGGATTGGTCCTATGCACCCAATATTGGAACTGATGACTATAACACTGTGCATTTTATTAGATTTGTCTTACATAACGCAAGTCGATAATATAACCCACATTATAGAATGATGGATGGTTTAGAGGCCATGGCGAACGGAATGGAATTAGAAGGCAGAACAGGGCCGGATTGGTGCCAAATAACGTAGTGAAATTCAGATGACTCTGGGGTGCCAAAACATACGAAAATAATTTTAAGTTTCTAAAAGCACAAATTTAGCAGCACTAATATTGATGTAGCACGCAGCGTAACCAGGCCTCCCACAAGGTGGACCGACGACCTGGTGAAGGTTACCCGGCTGGATGAGGTTAGCGCCGGACCGGTCGTCGTGGAGATCCCTGGGGAAAACCTTTGTCCTGTAGTGGACGTCTACTGGCATGATGATGATGAAAATTGACGTCGTTCTTATCCTCACAATAATGTGACAGGGATAGAAACAATTTTAATGCTGTAGAATTCAGAATCAGGTCTGTACTTAGTGTTATTAAAAATAAAGTGTGCATTATTTGTATTAGAGACTCCTAGAGGCTAAGAGAAGATTGATAACAATGATAACTTAACATTGATAAAAACGGAGCGCCAAGTATCGCGAACCTGCACACCATTGATAACATCAATATATGTTTAAATTATTGCGGTTTCGAGGAACGAAAAGAAAACATTATAATTACAAGAACGTCACAGACTAAAGGCAGGTTTTAAAAAAAAAGTTTAAAAAAATTGAGTCGAAGAAATATTTAAAGTTGTTATACACTTTTTATAAAGATCGAAATAAAATTCATTTGAAGCTAACAAGTAATGGAAATTAGGCTTAAACCTGACCGCAGAGAAGAGGACCAAGAAATGTTAGGGAAACAAAAAAAAAATAGAACAAAAGTGACTACGTGCCCTATATTAACAAAAGGACCAAGAATATTATGAAACATTAGACTCGGTAGGCTATTAACATGATCCAACAGGACAGTAATTATCCCTAATGAGACAGCATAATGTCCTGGTCCCCAAGGCCAATCGGAGAAATTAGGAGTCGACATATTATTTCCAACAAGTGGGTACCTAATTGAGGAAAATTTTCGCTGATATCCTCGGGTATTTTCTACATTGCAATAACTTACTCCTACTTTACTTCATCATCATCATCATATCAGCCGGGAGACGTCCACTGTGGGACAAAGGCCGCTCCCAAGATCTTCATAATGACCGGGCCTGCTCCGTCCGCACTGCTTCGATAAGTAGCCTAGTTGGTTGTGCCAATCGCCTCACGTTGATGAGGTCATGGGTTCGAACCTTAGCCCGTACCAATGCGTTTCTCGGGACATAAGTACGGTTTATTATAACACCATAGGATTTTCGGTGAAGGAAACCATCGTGAGGAAACCTGCATACGCCAAAGATTCGAATTTCTATTCTAAGGCGTGTGTGAAGTCCATTGGTGGACAGGGCTTAGCACTTTGGTTTGGTTTTCTGCCCCCTATTAAAAAGATAAGATACATGAACATAAAATACATGGCTGATATAAATTAACCATTATTAAGTGTTTAATAAGCAGACGACCAAGGCATTTTCCAAAGGTATTGTGAGACAATAACCGCCCATATCTACCAGATAGTAGGTTACCTTCCCTTATGCCGTTTCAAATCTATTAAATTTATTCACATGCCTGTTCATCAGCACATAAATCTAGTTACATAAGCCGATCATTTTAGATAAGTTTCAAAACCAAACATTATTAATATGCTTACCTATACTTTAATTTAATTAATGTGTACTTTCAGGTTATTCAAAAATGTCGCAAACGTGGTTTCAAAAGTTACATCTCATACAAACTGACCAAACGTATAATCTATCATTCAGTTTGTATGAGAACGAAAACTGCATTGATCCTTTTGGGCTGCTTTTTGAGTTTTTCCACTTGTACTGTTTATTGAATAACCATTAAAAGTATAATAGATTTCTTTATAATAAGAATTTATACGAGTATTTAGTTGCTATGCCATTGGTCATGTAAAGCTTTAAATATCAACTTTTATTTTCAATCAAGTTTAATAAGTCAAGATTTTTATTTTTATTATAATAAAAGTACTTTACAAAAGTAACTCTGTTCTGTTTTATTTTTAAACCAACCCTTAACTCAATTAAAGTTTGTTTTCAATTAACCGCTTTCAAACCGAGCGGAATAAGTTATATTTATATAGAATTAACTACTATGATAATTGAACTTTCCTCAAAAAAATTATGTAAGTTTCTTTAAATTACTTAAATATACAGGGATGGCAATGGCAAGGCTTGTCAACCCTAAGGCAGCTTCCATAGATAGAGGCCACGGCTTGGAATCTCTTTTATGGAGATACCGTATCTTACAAGAAGAATTTTAATGTCTCCGACCGTAATGTCTTTCTTAATTTCTTCAGCAAGGTCAGTGCCCCTTGATAATAACCAAGCTTGTTCCAATTGGGACCTTAATGTCATTGATTAAGGTAAGTGTCGTATACCCAATTATGTGAACCGATGGTACATTAAGTCATTTCAGTAAAAAGTTAAAGTCCGTGTAATATTGTACTTTCGGCTTATTTATTATACGTTCAATTATTTTTTATTGATCGTTTGTCTCAGACAGCTTTGACCAATTAGTAAAAACAGAAATATAAAACCGGTCAAGTTCGAGTAGGACTCGCGCCCTGAGGGTTCCGACTTAGGGGGTACAAACTTAATTAAATATTTTTTTAGAAAATCGTTAATAAAATTTGTAGTTATATCATATGGTACGAACTTTATGTAGATGACTTGCTCATACGCAAAGTTAAGTTTGTTGGTACAAGAAAAAAATTAATTCTTGTGTGATGCGTTCCTGAGAAAAAGGGTCTTGACAGACAGACAGGCAGACGGACAACGAAGTGATCCTATAACGGTCCCTTTTTTCCTCTTTTGAGGTACGGAAGCCTAAAATCGAACTAATTGTAAGTCAGAGACAAACTATTTATAGCATATTAACAGGGTACACTTGGTACTGATATCATACATGTTAATTTTTAAATCTATCACACCGTTTAGCAAGCATTAGCGCTTTGTGAAGAAGAATAAGTACCTAATCAATGATTCGATGATTAATCTGTGCTTTGGGAGATATTATACGTAGTGTTAATTATTAAACCTAACATCCGTCTGTCTTCTACAAAAACTAATTTTTGCTGGGAGTTATCATGCATATTTAACGATTTCTCGCGGTTATAAACGAAAATAGACCGGAAAATCTTTCCAACAGTGAAAGATTTTTTTAATATCGCTTATCGTATCATATTTATTCTGTTTGCCATTTTAAAAAAAGTATGCTCAAAGGCCATAGGATAGGAGATAGGGTTTCTTTGGTGGGTGCTCGAGATTCCTGTTAAATGCCCTTTGTGTAATCAATAATTCCATCCGGTTATGGGTTAAATCGATTTAGTTTTCTCATGAGATTTTCCGAAATACTGTACACTATCAGTTATGATGACACAAAAATATTTTAAAAACGGTTGTGGTTGCCCCACAGTCAAGCCACGCGATAAAACTATAGGTAATATGTGCCCCAAAAAACTAACCGATACGCAATTATGAATGAACTAGCTTTTTCCCGCGGCTTCGCCCGCGTAGAAAAGTTTTTCCCGTGTACATTGTGAAACAGCGCCCTCTATGTAGGCGTTTTGTTACTTAGGGGGTATTAGCGGACGCTCTGCGACTATATTCGCGTTAAAAAGTAGCCTATATGTCATTCCAGGATATAAGCTATCAGTGTACCAAGTTTCATCAAAATCTGTTCGGCAGTTTTTGCGTGAAAGAGTAACAAACATCCTCACATCTTCACATCCTTACAAACTTTCGCCTTTATAATATTAGTAGGATGGGTAAGTAAAAAAATGCTTATTACTCAATAAAGTTAGATAAGTTCGACTTAACCCGGATTATCTGAGCTTCTAATTTGTACTCTCACAAATAGAATGCTCTTGAGTCGCAATATCCCTATCTCGATATCAGATTGCTTCCGCAGTTTCACATAAAACGTAAGAAATCCTTTGCCTCGCTTATTGGCTGTATCACATGGCATTTAAGTACCAATTATACCTACCTACCTATGCTATGTATTAATCAATAACACCCTATATACATTCAACATTCCTGATAATGGCCCTTCTCTTTGCCCTGTTCATAAATCAGGGCAACATAATTCATTTGACCAGTCACGTCAAGTGATAAGATAAAACTTAATACCTAAAGTTTCCTAACCCTCTATTGTTCTCGCCGTGATCACGCTCGGTGGCAGGGAGGGACTCGTTTTAGGCCCAATTTCAGAAGGCCCATCATTTTTCTATGGTGATAAACTTTTGAGATATTAAATCAGGCATAATTTCATTTCACTTGGAATGGAATATGACCTATTTCTGTAATCAAATTCATATCATCAAAGGCACATAATTATTTAAATTTATTAAGACTAAATTTTGGCACTGCCAGACTTAGAAGATCGTTCTAAATTTTATGTGGAAAAATGTGCAATAGTTAGATGAACAATTTATTATATTTTAACTAAATAAATCATATTATTTTCTACGTCTATACATGAAGCCATAAGTCTGAATTTTGGAATAATAATGTAAAAAAGATTTGTCAGTGCAAGCTGTACCCACCCAAAGAGGGCCCTAAGGCCCTTAAACATCTGTAGACGGGCCTGGCAGTAATCACATAAGAACTAAAATAGCCGTGACCATGAGAACTAAACGAACTTTATCTTAACAATGTTCTTGTATAAACAAATAAATTACATTGTTTATCTTTATTGGTATAATAGCGTACTAGAAATAAACATGGTCTTTGCCGACCTGCGTAGCCCAGTCGCGAGTCGGTAGTAAGGCATATAAGTCATAAAGATAACGGATGTATCGGACTATATATTTTCACCAACTTTTGCGTTGAGCGACCCTATACCGTACCTATATGTTTTGAAATCAATAGTCCCGATTATATCCCCCTTTGGGCAGTGGCGTACCCTCCTCTCTCAAAGATAATTTTCCAGCCAGGGGCGGGTCTAGGCGGTCTAGCTTTATATAGCGCGGGGGGCCCACATCTGTACCCCCCACATATTAGATGGGGGGTACATTAAATTGAATGTAACGTTATAATTGTTTTGCTCGGCCAGTAAATATAAAGTAGGTGTGTACACGTACAGATACCGATATTTCGACATATCTATCTTCTATTCTATTACTATTAGAGGTAAAGTTTGCCTTCCAGCCATATTCGCAACCACGTTTCGTAACCAGTTACCGTAGAATAAGTACTTTTGTTTGTTCGCAACTTGTTTCGAAAGAGTAATTTTATTTCTATTCGCATATAGTAATAATTTCCCCCATAACTTCCCACTCAACTAGATGCGGACAAAGAAAAGTACTTCTTCTACGGCAACGGTTACAAAACGTGGTTACCTCTTTATTATTAGTAATAGAATAGAAGATAGATATGTCGAAATATCGGTATCTATCCGTGTTTACACCTGCTTCATATTATTGAACTGGCCGAGCAAGAATTTGACCTCAACTCACCTGGACAAGACTGGAAGGTGACGACGATAGTGAAGAATGGCCAGTCTTTAATTAAACCGTCACCAATCTACTCCGATTCCCAGACAGCCACATTATTAACATTGTTCGGGATTTTTTATTAGAATCACATTTACGCACGAGTTAGTTACTGGAAGTTAAAGTGAATGGAATTATTTGTCGCGCATACATAGTTAAACAGATTGTAAACAAAATGGTTCCGCTTAGTCACAGGTAAAACCCATCAAGGCTTATATTTATAAGTATTGACGAATGATATGCAGTGTCAATGTTACACAGGCCTGGATGTGAGGTCCGGTTATATACCGGTTGGTCCGGTGTAATAAAAGGCGCCATCTGTTAAATACCTACTTAAAAGGTATCTATCACAAAAGGTCATCCCAAGATTTAAACCTAATTGTCTTTGATTTGGAGTGATAACTGGCATTATGATTTTACAGCAGGCATTCAAGAATCCTATACCAAAGAGAATGCCTTACATAATACTAATACGTGATATTATCTATTCTGTGCGAATACTTACAGCACAGAATAGAAAATAACAGTAAGGAAATTAAAAGCCGTGGTTGCAGGGAAATTACCCTAAATTATTTAGCACATTATTTTGTTTTCTAAATTATGTGAAGGGCCCAGGTTGCAGAAGTCCCTAAGTACTTATTCAGAGAATTTTAAGAAACAGGCGCAATACAGAATGTAATAAGAGATAGCTGAGAATCGAACTGGTGAAAAAATGCATCCAATCAATACAGAATGTATTGTAATTTTTATTAAATAATACTGATCCAAAGGGTCAAGGTCAAACAGCATCAATTCCTTTCTAAGTAACATCTTAAATTAAAGAAAGACAGTGAAATTTTACATTTTAATAACAAAGAAATTTAATCTTCTGAATACCGTCTTGCTCTTGGTAGTTAGTATCTGCTATAATAACATAAAGAAAACTTTTTTTTTTTGTTTTTTTAATGAGGCTTATGATATGATGATGATAATACTCTTTAACGCGAACGAATTCTCGAAGCGTTCATTATAAGTAATTACATACATGGAAATTCATGGCGTAAGTTAAGTAGGTACTTGATTGTGCTGACAGTGGAAAAGAAATGATTAATGATTGTTTAAAGTCCAGTCTAAAAAGGTTCTTGAATTGTCAGTCGCTGGTAAGGGCGAACATCAACATCTAATTATAGTTGTTTCAAATGCCAACCTATGCTCTGCTCGTACTTTTGAGAAAACCTTACGCGGTAATGGTGGGTTTTAAATTTATCTTTGAAATCATCTTCGCGATGTTTTCTTTCACCGCAAACCAAACTCCGAGTGATAAATTGGTACGAAGTTCCCAAAGCTCACAAACTCACAATCAGCTGAAAGTTTTATACAAAATTATTCTCTCTTTGACATAAATGAAATAGAATTCATCTTCAACTAATCCTTTGTCTTTACAGCTAGGATTATTGTGGAGATGGGAGGATTCACTCTCCGCGGAAATTAAAGTTGAGCGCGGTTAGCCTCGTCTATTGAAATCAGAAGCGTATTCTTAAGTATTCTTTAAATAAGACTTTCAATTTAATTTGGTCTTGAATTCGTCTTATAAGTCGGAGTGCCGCGGTTAGTAAAGAGGGGAAAGAAGTTGGGGAAGATTTGAAAACGTCAACTAATATTGTAAATGCAAAAGTGGAATTTGATCGTATCTTTGTAACTCATCGCGGCTGAGACAGTTTCGATAGACATGAGCGTCAATAGCGTCGGGGAAAAAACGCGGACTATCATATCGAAAGGTCCGAAGTTCGATCCCCGGTTTCGCATACCAATGAGATTTTTCTCGAAGCTTACCTAAGTACATTTACGACGGCTCTCAAACTCTGAAGGAAATCGGGAGAAAACCTGCATACGCCGAAGAAGAAATTCTTAGGCGCATGTGAAGTCTACCAACCCGCACTGGGCTAGCGTGGTGGACTATAGCCCGAAAGCCTTCGTTGAGAGGATAGGCCTTAGCCCCAGCAGTGGGGACATGTTAATAGGTGTTTATTTGATTTTGATTTGATAAATAAATATGGGTAGTTGCCACGATTGCCACTTAAAATCTTTTAAAAAAATTACTGTACCTGGTAAACTTGACGAGACAGTAGGTAACTAGAGTATGTAATGTATGTACTCATATTAATTAATAAAAACTGGCAGCCGTTTCTCGAACTCTCGACGCAGCCTTCTTATGTGCTTCCCATGTTTATACTTAACCATTCAACTGCTATTCTATTTTAAAATCAATACCCACCTATTATTTTTTCACAATCTATAAATAAATGATTGTAAGTACCTACAAAACAAACTCGTTAACAATGACCCGCGAAATACGTTGTGTTTGCGTTTTTTCTTCTCAGAATCGACAGGCGCTGACCACAGCCACCTAGTAATCTTCCGATGACTTTATGGTTAGAGATGAACGGGAAAATCCCGTCTATAAATAAATAATGTACCCGCATTATGACAGATTATGCGTAATTGAAGTCTAAAGTACGCACCGGATTATTCTAGAAGTCAAGTTAAGTTACTTACAAGATACTTAGGGTTAGGTTGGGTTAATCGCTCTGAAACTCAAAAATAGAGCTCCTGATTTGTTTGCCAGACATTCTGTTATTTTGTAAGTATGTCTGGTTTGTATTCTAATGCTACATTGATGAAGATAAAAACATCAACAAAACAACAACTTTTTGTCGTATTTGTTTACTAAATTGTATCATTTTGTTATAAATATGCAGGAAATTGGTCTTAAGTACCTATATAAGCCAACAAAAAGCAGTAGGTAACTACTATTTTATGTTTTTTATAAAGAGGACAAATCCATCATTGTCGTGTGCTTGTGTAACATTTCATTTGTAAACAAAATTCATTCCTGTGTCAAACTTCAAGGTAACTTGTAATAAATTGGTTCAATAAACTATATGTTAGAGGAAAACCTTTATGTATATTTTAGATCTGTAAGCTTTACAAAATCGATTGATATATCCATCTGAATTACACGTAATAGGTACATAGCTCGTTAAATAATGTTGTGTATTTTTCCTCACAAGCGAATCGATTGATAGGTAAGGTTTTTTCCGAAACCTTTTCACTTGGTTTCTTAGGTTAAGGCCTTAACTGACTGAAGGTTAACTTGCGGTTACATATCAAAAAATATCTCCTGTAACGTGACTATAATATTATTATGACGTTACCGAAAGCCTTGTTTTAAAGTTGAATAACATAACCAAACCACCTTGTTTCGCGGCGTTGCCTGCGGGTTAGTCGACTTACCAGTGCGTGGGAATCGAGTGTTAAAAAAAATAGTTCATCCAGAATAAATATCAGTATTAAAACAGCCTATAGAGTAGACTTACGCGGTAGACCCCTGCTTGACGAGGACTCTACTTAAATAATGGTAGGTTTATGACCTACCTTCGTATAAAACCCAGGTTTATATTAAGTTTTTATGTTCTACGACTATAGTATAGTATACGTACCATTGCGAGGCTGTTAGTGCTGCCAATCACTTGTATTTATTTTTGCCGCCTTGTGCGACATCCTTGGGAGAGACCTACGTGCAGCAGTGGACTGGTATAGGCTGATGATGGTGATGATAGTGGAGCTGACGGAAGAGTGCTCGAATGCAAGAATTTATAAAATTCGTACGGCAACGAAATGTGCGCAAATGTTTATCAATAACCTTTAGTTGCAGACCGTACCTATCTGCATTTATAAAAGGAATTCTCGATCACGACATCTTCCGAGCAACCTTGTTAGTTTTTTTTGTTGCTCCTGCTTGCCAGCATGTTCTGGTTTTGTCGAATAGACAATTATAACCTGTTTTGGACCTTGAGCGTAAAATTATTGTAAACATTAGTCGCCCGCCACAGTATAGGATTTAGTAGGGCATCGACAACTTTCTTATGTAACTATTTCCTGAGTAGGTAACTATTAAAAAATATAATACTGACTGGCCTAATAAATAGCAGGCCTAGCATGCTTGCACTGCACCGTGTGTTCCGTATTTAGTTTCATTTCTTGGTCATCCCGGGCAATAAAAAATAATATATTAAAAAACAAATATACGGGTCAAGTTGAGAACTTCTGTTTTGTTTTTCGTCGGTTGAAAAGAGGAATAACTAGTTTTATTTTAAACACCTCGATCGATAGGTGGCTCGGACTCCTGTTTAATATAACTTTATAATCGTCATCATCGTCATCTCAGCCTGTAGACGTCCACTGCTGGACAAAGGCCTCCCCCAAGGATCTCCACGACGACCGGTCCTGCGCTAACCTCATCCAGCTGGGTCTCGCGACCTTCACCAGATCGTCGGTCCACCTTGTGGGAGGTCTGCCTACGCTGCGTCTTCCGATACGTGGTCAATACCAATATACCTAATAGACATACTCGTACCTACGCGAAAATGTTTCCAACACCCGTGAGGCTAGGCCTTAAAATGTTTAAAATATTTTATGACCAATTATATCGTTGCGCTTGGAGTTTTCTAGTGTCGACACAGAATATTTAATAGGACAGTCGATTGACATTGACAACCGACAGTTGAGAACTCCGTCTATTGATTCCATATCAGCTAAAATTTGGTATCTACTGGAAAATCGCCGTGTCCTCGTTGTACCGATCTATACTGTGATATCAGTTCCAACTACTCGAAGTGCGTCAGTCGTCAACGTGTGAGACCGGAAAGCAGGAAATACCAATAATTGCACGGATCGGAACAAGCCAGTTACCAACATTTGCAAATTATAGACGTGGGGCGTCGCGTCGTGAGGTCAAGAACATATATTTATTTTTAGTACAGACTTATAATAAGTTTATTAATTATTTTAATTTATTTGTTTTTGCTTACAGAGCCTTTGACTTCATTACCGTGGTGAGAAACGTAAATAACAAATACAGGCTGTTTATAAATTCACCAATTTAAGAAGTACTAACTTCAAAGCGCAGTGGGAGTCCTATTGAGGCATTTATCTTGAAAACTATTAATCTTTCTTAAGATTTTGTGGTGTGAAATAACTGTGGCTTTAAATCCTCTACAATTTTAAGAAAAATAAAAATTTTCAAAACGTAAAGTTTTGAGTCGAGCAGACGTATAACATTACAGACCTTCGACCCCATGGTCATTTAAGCAAAAAAAAAAGTTTAATGTAATCTCACAGACTGAGCGAAGCGAAAGAGGGATCGCGATAGTTGGGGCTCCGTTCTTTCTGCCTACCCCGTCAGGTACACAGCGTGAACATATGTATCATCAACAGCCTATTAACATGTCCCCACTGCTGGGGCTCAGGCCTACCCTCACAACGAGGGTGTTCGGGCTAATAGTCCACCACGCTAGCCCAGTGCGGGTCGGTAGACTTCACATGCGCCTAAGAATTTCTTCTTCGGCGTATGCAGGATTCCTCACGATGTTTTCCTTCACCGTTTGAGAGCAGTCAGTAAATGTACTTAAGTTTCGAAAAAAAACCATTGGTACATGGCCCAGACGGGGATTGAACTCCGGACCTTTCGATATGATAGGCTGGGTCTTATCCCCGACGCCACTGACGCTCCTACGAAGATATTTATGTATGAACACAAAGAAACTAAGTAGAATTCTAGATTGCATTTATGGCGTTTATTAGGCTTACTGCTGGCCAAGGTATACCAGCAATGGTGTGCGGGCCCATAACCTCCCATTGCGGTTGATTAAATAATAGGTCAATGCAGAAAGGTTTTTTAACACCTGTATGTAAAACGCCTTGTCTATTACCGTAACCTTGTTTACGCTTATGTAATGAAGGTTCTGTAATACGACCGGCATGCGGCAGTTGAGCTGTTGCAAACGTCTCTATGATAGATGGTTGATTGGTTGAAGAATTTTCCGTTGAGCCACAAGCCCAGCCGCAAATTCGCGAGAGCTATAGCTTTGATAAGCGTCTTATCGTACTACGGGGCGAACAATATTTAGCGACACTTCGACATGATCTTTTTTGCCACTAACGGTGGCGATGACTTCACAATACACCTTACAATTTCTTCTTTGGTGTATGCAGGTTTCCTCACGATGGTTTCCTTCACTGAGCAGTCTGTGGTACTAATAATAAACCGGACTTAAGTTCCGGAAAACTTATTGGTACACACACACAACATTTTTCTAATCGACTTTTGTCGACTCTACTACAAAGTGCAATACCTACAATCGAATTTCATCAAAAACGCGCCTTTTTTATGATCACTAAACTTCCTTCACTCCGCTAGACTATCTAGTCATTCGAAAGTTTTTAAAATACAGAGCGTTGACCCTATACTTACGGGCTATTATACAAATACCGCTCCCAAACCGCGTCAATTGCTTTTATATTACAAAATAAACGTCGAAAGTACAGACAGACCAGCTAATACAAAAATTTCACTTCGCGAACAAAAAGCGTTGTTATTGTCTATCCATTTCCGGTAAGCTGATACTCGAGTGAACAGCGTAGTTCTGTCAAAGTTCTTTCCACTGACGACACCCACCAGGAGATCTCTACCGTCTCTCTCTTCAGGGTCTTTCGTATCTCGACACGCCAGAGGACCACCAGAATCTCCATGACTGACGTCAGAAATCGCTGACGTGGTGCAAACGAAACCGTTCATATCCATCTGCCAGACACTCGAACACTGGTTCCTCGTCATAAGATTGATTCGCGCCATTAGCAAAACCTCAGAATTTTTGTCCTGTGAACCATATCCCACCATCCCATACCCAGACGCTTTACAAACACTCGGATAATCCATGCTCCTTCTCGCTATTAACACATAGTCTACGTTTCCTTCGAAATCCCATGCCCTATCGACAAACACGAGAGCTATATCGTTTTGCGGAAAATTAAAGTGTGGATGAAGCTTTACTCTTCTAATGCTTCTCCACTGCGTTCCCATGATATTGTTGGTGTCGCCAGAGTAGTAGATATTAGTGTTTGTGCTCCCAGCGACAACTCTCAGGATGTGATAATTTCTGTAGTAGAAATAGCGGTAGGCCTCGAAGCAATGTGCCGCTGTTAATATTCGCGATGCACTGATGATGCTCCCGCCGCAAAAGTTGCACCAAAGCTTGTAGTTAGCGATGTTTTGACGAGGCTCCTTGATCGACACGATGTACGGTATTTGACCACTGTTGGCTTCTTTGCCGTTGACAATGGTGGGTTTTACACGGTATTTAGAATATTTTAACGTTGTTATAATGCGCTTGTCGGGTTCTGATATTGTCTGCATTGTAATTGATAGGATAGCTAAAAGTATCAGGAACATTCAAGATACAACAATAATTTTAAACGCAAATGTCATTGTAACGTATAATTTTGTGATGGCTGTGCAATGAGAGAGACAGAGAGGGAGAGGAGATAAAACAAGACATTCTGTGCTGCGGTGCTGTGCAAGGGTTGTGACATAATATAAATCACTGGGTTCTAGTTCTAGCTTCATGGTTGTTTCTAAGTAGGTAAAACAAAATATTCAAAAATCACGGACTGTGTTAAATTTCAAACTAAGAAGTTGAAGTTAGCGAGTCATAATAGTGCCCGCGATCATTCGCAAATTTCATCTTCTTGAACGATTGAAATTTCTGGAAAATTCTGTATATTCTTACAAACAAAATAAGTACCTACCTACCTACATAAGTACCTACTTACATAGTAATGTTAGAATTGATTTAAAATTGGGAACTAAAACTTCACTTCGAATTCAAGTAAAGTTTGTTATAATTTAATCTCTAATTATAAATTATATCCCTCAAATGGGTATCGGCAAAATAATTAGTAATATCACGACTAGTTATCATTAGAAATGGCCAATAAAACAATTAGGGTACGACGAGAGGGTACCCCCACAGGTACCCCGATTCGCCCTAATTTTGAGAACAATTTGTTTTGATTAATACATTATTAACAAAAAAGGCTGTATGGTTTAGGTCTATGGTCTATCAATCATTTAAAAATAAAATTGAAAACAGTGATGGGGCTAAAAAGACTATGTTTCCAAGGCCGTAAAGGTTAAATAAAACCAAACCTACTATTAGTTCTAATGGGGACGTGAACTGCAGTTGGATCACCGAATAGCACTAGTTGTGCTTTCGTGGAGGCCGTGCTGCGGTTTAATTGAAAATCGCCGACTAACTCTAGTCGTGCTCTGTTTTTGTGGAGGCCGTGCTGTAACCGCCGGTTTTAAATAAAGAAATAATACTTTAAATAAGACAGGGCTGTATGGACAAAGCTTCCCTTGCCCGTCCTCAATAGAGGACAAACCACCAAAAAAAAACCAAACCAAAATACTTTTTCTACACGTGAGAAAGATCTTGTGTATATAAGTTTAAAATAATAATAATAAGTTTAAAATGTTTTCTTTCATCATATAAATATTATTTGTTGTTAAAGATGTTGAAGCCTAAAGATTTGTCAGACGATCTCCCTGGGTTCGAAGCACTAACTGAAGAGAATAGCGCCGAAAATGAAACGCAAAGTATTAAGAAGAAAAAGAAAGGATCTGGTGGTTTTCAATCAATGGGGTTTAGCTTCCCGGTACTGAAAGGTATCACCAAACGAGGTTATAAACAGCCAACACCTATACAGCGTAAGGTAAGGCTCAAAAATTAATTTGCAAAACATAACCTCAAAGGTCCAAACAAACTTAATTCTTGTCTGATGAATGAAACTGTTCTTCATTGGATAGTTAAATATCGTTTAAGACGGTTTATTCATTGTTTGCACTAAATAACATAACCATTTGTTGCCTCTTTTACGCATAAAATATACCCTGATCGACTGATCTACAAAAGTACAGTTCAAACCGCTGGCTTTAGATCTAGACACTGGGTAGCTGCTTATAATTTGCTCAAATGTGCCACCTTTAATAAAAGATTTTAATGTTAATCCTAAGTGGTTGAAATTCCACACAAAATAATAATATTTAGTTGTTTACACAAATTACTGAAGATATGTATGTATGTTTTTTATTTTCAGACTATACCTCTGGCATTAGAAGGCAAAGATGTTGTTGCCATGGCACGAACAGGGTCTGGGAAAACAGCATGCTTTGTTCTGCCGATTCTGGAGAAACTCTCTGCGCCAGTACATAAGACATTGCCCGGCAAGAACTTCAGGGCTCTCATACTGTCACCTACTAGAGAATTGGCTTTACAGGTATAATTGTATTCTTTATTCATTTTATTAGTGTTCTATACGGTTTATACTAATTTTTTTAGTGTATAAATAACTTGATGAAATTAATTAGAATTCAACGAACAACACCTGCCAAAAAAATATTGATCAGTGTCCTGGTTTAGGCAAGGTCTATTCGCGCAGGTGCTATTCGGACGGGTGCTGTATGTAGCTGGACTACGTAATTTTTTTTTGATATGGCAATTTTGGAATACATAACTTGAGTAGGTCTCTATCTTTTTTCTAAAGTCAAACCTGGATAAGCGAGAGTTCAAGGGAGAACAATCTCATTCTCACTTATAGAGGTTTCTCACTAACCTGAGTATCTCGCTAATGCAGGTACATGGGTAGCGTTTCTCTCTTATAGAGGTACACAGCAATAACAAGTCATAGCAAGTACGAATGTAGTAAATATGTAATATGATAAAATTATGTGCACAATATGCACAACATATAATAAGTACATACATAGGTGGTTCTTCCGGTTTGACAGCTGACAAGTGAAGTGCTTAATCGGACGATCCTCAAGTTTTATTCAATATTTCGGAGTAAACCCATTCGATAGTTCACCAGTGTAACTCTAAAGTGTTAACAAAGTGCCATACCATCTAAAAAACGATGAAACAGTGAAAGAACTAAGTGATTCTCAGCTAAAACACTATAAAACCTAAATAGAACGATATACAAACATAACTACAACTAGGCACAAACAACAACGTCAAGATTGGCATTTCCGCTAAACACTGTCAATGTCAAGTGACAGTTGCTTGCAATAGACAACAGCTTCAATACAAGTTCAATACGTAACTGATTTGCTGCGTTCGGATACACACAGAAAATAGAAAAGAAACAACCTGATACCGAAAAAAAAAAAAAAAAAAAAAAAAGGGAAAAACGCAATTTTTATCTGTGAAACGCAATCTTGTGTTATCGTTACTACAAAATGGAGCAACAAATGCAATTACTGCTAGAAAAACTTTCGAATCAATTTAGCGCACAACTACAATTACAAACAAAAGAATTAACAGAAAAACTTACGAAGAACCTCACAGAAACTATAGAGGAAAAACTCAATCCGCTCTACGAAGAAAACCAAGCGCTGAAAAATGAAATAGGAGCCCTAAAGGAGAAACTACAAATAATCGAAAAGGAAGAAAGAAAAACTTAATCCTTCATGGAATTCCAGAAAAGGAGAAAGACAACACTGAACTCTTAGAGTTAGTCTTAGAAACCCTTAACAGCGTAAACGATAAGGCTGGGACAGACAAGTGGGACAAATGGGAGATAAGTAAAACTCATCGAATTGGTAAAAAAAACGATAATAATAAAAGACCAATACTATTATCGGTCACCCTGGAATGGAGGAAGATAGAAGTCCTACAGAACAAGAAATTCTTCACTGAAGGGATATATATTACCGAAGATTTCCCAAAAGACGTGTTAAAAATAAGAAAAGAACTAAAAACCAAATTACAGGAAGAAATCAACAAAGGAAATATTGCTTTTATTCGCTACGACAAATTGATAATAAAAGAAAGCAAAAACTCAGAGAAAAGAAAGAGAACCCCATCCACACCAGATGCAACTAATAGATCACAAGATAAAACACCAACCTCCAAGTTCAGTAAGGTCAACTCCGACTACATTTTCAAGAAAAATAAAACCAATGCACACGATACCAACTAGCAACTACAAACCGGACCCCAAACACAACAAAACGTACAAATATACAAGCAAAATAAAACATTCCCCAAGCCGACTGGTCCTCGTGGGGAATCAGACCACTACCCTCCACCAAAAATAAAAAATACCAAAAATTCAACGAAACAACTCAAAATCTGTACATACAATGTCAGATCACTATCTTCAACAGAAAGACTAATAGAACTAACCGAAGCACTGAAGAAAATAGAATATGATATAGTCGGCCTAGCTGACGTTAGAAGACTTGGCTGCAGTATAGAAGAACATGACTCATTCATCCTATGCTACAAAGGAGAAACACCGGGATTACACGGAGTAGGATTCATAATAAGAAAAATATACAAAAATAACATAGTAAACTTTACTGGCTTATCAGAAAGAGTGGCTACTCTACACCTTAAATTCGATGACTTTCCACTAACACTGATTCAAGTATATGCTCCAACCGAACAATCTAGCTCAGAGGAAATAGAAAAATTCTATAGAACTTTAGAGGAAGCTCAAAAACTTTCTTATAGTAATGTTATTGTAATGGGCGACTTCAATGCCCGAATTGGAATACCAAAAGAAGATGAGAACTTGATAATGGGTACGTCTGGCTATGGAACCAGGAACGAAAGGGGCGAAATTCTTATACAATATGCATACGAATCAAAACTATACATATTGAACACTCACTTCAAGAAAAAGAAAAGTCGCAAGTGGACATGGATTTCCCCGGACGGAAAAACGAAAACAGAAATTGACTATGTACTGTCAAACCTCCGACACAAGTTCACAAACACAGAAATACTCAATAATATAGAATTTCCATCGGACCATAGATTAATTAGAGCCACCCTAACTTTAGGAAAATCGGAAAAAAGTCGAAAGCGCTACACAAACACCCCAAAAATACCGAAAACGGACGAAGAAATATCCGCATACCTAGCCAACCTAAAAACTAATTTAGAAGAACTCAAGAACACAGTACAAACAGAAGTACAACAATATTACAATGAACTTGAATCCATAATAATCAACAGCTCAAACACAAAAGCTAACCAAAATAAAGAAAGTAACACACATAAAATTTTCAGCAATCACACCATAAAACTAATAGAAAAACGAACCGAGCTCATAAATACAAAAAACAAAACCAAAGAAATGAAGAAACAACTAACAGAACTATTTAAAGAAACAAGCAAATCAATCAAGAACGACTACAAAAAATACAGAATGCAAACTATAGAGCAGAACCTAAAACATTACAGAAGCTCCAAAAGAGGATTCAAGCAGTTAAACACACATAGAGAGTGGATACAGAGTTTGAAGGAAAGAGCCCACAAAACAAAATCAAGGAAAGAAGTCTTAAACTGCGCAACAAAGTTCTACAGAGAACTATACACAAAGCGACAAGAAAGTAATAATGACACAAATGCTAACTCTGGTACAGACAGTACATCCGAAACCACGCCCATCGACGAAATAGAAATCCTGAAGCACATAAAGAAGCTGAAATTAGAGAAAAGCCCCGGACCAGAAGGGATACAAAACGATATCTTAAAAATAGGAGCTAAGGCGCTAGTAACCCCACTGGCATGTCTATTTAACATGATCTTAAGCACTGGATCGATACCAAAACAGTGGAACAACTCCGACATCATACTGCTGTACAAGAAAGGGGACCCACTAGATGTCTCGAACTATCGCCCAATCAGCCTGTTATCTAGTATATACAAACTTTTCTCATCTATAATACTCAGTAGAATAGGGCCCCAGATAGACAAACTACAACCAATAGAACAAGCAGGCTTTCGCTCAGGATTTAGCACAATAGATCATATACACACAATGGAACAAATCATTGAGAAATATAAAGAATACAATAGACCTTTATATATAGCCTTCATTGACTATACGAAGGCATTTGATAGCATCTCTCATAATGCCATCTGGAAGGCTCTGGACAACTGCAATGTCAATCAAATATATGTAAATACAATCAGAAACATCTACAAAAAAAATACAAGCAGAGTAAAACTCGAAACTAGAGGCGAGGAGATAGAAATAAACAGAGGCGTTCGACAGGGAGACCCACTGTCGCCTAAACTCTTCATCGCAGTTTTAGAACACATATTCCAGAATATGGAATGGGAAAAGGAAGGCATATATATCGGTGATAAACAACTCAGCCACCTAAGGTTCGCTGACGACATAGCACTTTTCGCAGAAAGCAGTACAAAAATTAAAAAAATGATCAACACTCTAAACATAGAAAGTAAAAAAACAGGCCTGGAAATGAACCTAAGTAAAACAAAAGTAATGACTAACTCCCTAAAAAACAAAATACATCTCAACGACCAGGAACTAGAATACGCGGATCAATATATCTATCTGGGGAAACAAATATCATTTAAGGACTCCAATACTGAAGAAGAAGTAGACAGAAGAGTAAACATAAGCTGGAAAAAATTTTGGTCTCAAAAAGAGATTTTGAAAGGCAGCTTTTCAGTAGAAATGAAAAAAATTATAATGGATTCCTGTATCCTTCCCTCGATCACGTACGGTTGTCAAACTTGGGTATACAATGACAAGATAAGAAATAAAATAACCACCTGCCAAAGGGCCATGGAGAGGAGCATGCTGAAATTAAGAAAAATCCAGAAGATTAGAAGTGAGGATATAAGAAGAAGAACCAAACTAACAGATGCACTCCAATTCGCCCTAAAAATGAAATGGCATTGGGCAGGACATATCGCCCGGCTACCAGAGCCGCGTTGGACAAATAGAGTCACAGAGTGGGTGGGCCCTATTGGAAAAAGAAGACCAGGAAGACCAAGGAAACGATGGGTCGACGACATAAATGCAATCGCAGGACCTACCTGGTCTACAAAGGCAAAGGATAGGGACAGATGGAAGGGGTTGGAGGAGGCCTATACCCAAAAGGGGTCCTTATGAAAATGAAACAAAAATGTGTAAAAACCAAATTATTTTATAATTATGTACATGAAACACTGTAACAAATTTCATTTATGTAAGGAATAAATGGCTTTTTTATTTTTTATTTATTTATTTACATAGGTGGACGGATAATTAGAAACAGGGCAAGATTTTCATACAATCGAGGTCATTTTGAAGCCATAGTTCTCTGTGAAGGATTGATCGGGGCATGATCTGATGACGGTCATAGAGGGAGTAGATGGAGGACTTTAGATCGCTATAGTTAAGCAACTGATCAGATGAACCGTCTGGAAGCAGAATCATGATTACATAACTTTAAGATTTGCATACATTTTGATGCCATTTGGCGGCTTTTTTTCTTCATGACGATGCTGCTTCCAGACGGCTCATCTGATCAGTTGGATATCTATAGCGATCTAAAAGTCCGCCATCTACTCTCTCGATGACCGTCATCAGATCATGCCCCGATCAACCCTTCACGGAGAACCATGGCTTCAAAGTGACTTCGATTGTATGAAAATCTTGCCTTGTTTCTAATTATCCGTCCACCTATGTATATATTTTTAATAGTGTGTATATGTTACGTTCATTAGATTTCGACATATAAGTACTTTATAAGGGTAGGTATCAAGATGCTTACGAAAACAAAACAAAAATTCATGCACTATGTAATTTTATTTTATTTAGAACTTATTTACACCTAAAAAAATCCGTCAATTTCGTTTGGGTTTCTGTTTTTGTATTTTGAACGTTTTTCTCTAACTCGTAAATTTTGTCGAATATTGCTTGATCAACAACCGCCGCGTATTCAAAGTACTGATGGACCGTCTCCAACGCATTTAAAGCTAGCTTCATTGGAATGATCTTTATTTCTGTTTCCGGAATCTGTGCCTCGTCTTCACTGTCATTTCCAGCAATACAGGTGTTCACACAATTCTTAACGATATCGTCGTCGGTTTGTTCTCCAGCGGTAGTTACGTCGTCGTCAATTTGAACGAAATCTTCGAAGCTCGGCTTTAACATATTGGATTCGTGAGACACAAGCTTAGTCCATTCCTCGTTGCTAGGTCCAACTTCAACATCATTTTCCTCTTGGCAGGTCTTGCTCATCTTTACTTTTCCAAAACCCAGCTTTCTTGAAGCAGTTTTTGACAGTAACGTCACCGACTAAGTACCATGCTTTTCTAGCAAATTTCATAGCTAGAAGTACGTTAATGTCAGGGCTACTGTTTTCTTCCAGACTCGTAAGAATATGTTTAACGACTTCTCTGCGATAAAAGCCTTTAAAAGTGTGAATGATGCCTTGATCTAATGGTTGAAGTTTACTAGTGGTGTTAGCAGGTAAAAATATTACTTTTACGTTTGCAAGTGTTGGTAAGTCCGTATGGGCATCACAGTTGCCAATGAATAGCAGAATTTTTTTTCGGTTTATCTTCATTTGTTTGTCAACTTTTTTCAACCAATCTTTAAATAATATCTTGGTCATCCAAGCCTTTGTATTATTGGCATAATCAATGGGTAGAGTCTTGACACCTTTAAAACATCTAGGTCGCTTTGATTTCCCGATGATGAGAAGTGGGAGTTTGTACGTATAACATCACCACAAACACTCACACATATACATGCACACACACACACGCACACACACTCATAAACGTACAGACTGTCTATGATAATATGTATATTGAGAGTAAAATTAGCATATTGTAAATCCTTATTATTGGCAGTATGAGCAATGTAACCTTTAATAACTATTATTTTCTAAGTGCTGTGGATTTTGTGATAATAAATAAAATAAAAAAAAATAAAAAATAAAAGTACCACTCATGTTTACACATTGGAGAAGTGTAAGGCGTTCCTTGCTTTGTTTTCCTCCATGGCATTTTTCGCGTTTAAACGTAAATGTTTTATCCGGAAGGCACTTGAAAAACAAAGCAGTTTCATCCGCGGTGTAAATATCATCTGGTTCATACCCTTCTAAAAGATTTGGGAGATTTTCAGTCCAGCACACACCTTGGTCCACAGATTTACTTTCCCCAGCTGCTTTTTTGAAAGCTATATGACCCTCTAACCAGCCGTTGCTAGCAGAAAAGTTCTGGATTCCCAGTTTTGTAGCAAACTCTTTTGATTTTTCTTTCAACAAAGGTCCATCTATGGGAATGTTCTTACCGAGAGTTTGTTTTATCCATTCCAAAAGGCACTTTTCGATATTGGGAAATTCAGAAACTCTAGTCCTCTTAATATTTCCATGTCCATCAGAGCACTCAGACTTTATAGAGTCTTTTGATTTTATAATTTTATAATAGGTGGATTCTGGTAAATTAAACTCCCTCTGAATTTCATTTCGCGATTTTCTGGATTCAAATGCATTCACTATTTTAAGTTTATCACTTAATGACAGTACTTTAATTTTCCGTTTTGACATGATGCAGAACAGAACTTTCCTTCGCAATTGATTAACTATAAACTGAGTAAGTCCGACAAACAGGACGGTACACAGGCACATGTGTCCATTCGAAAAGAATGCGATAAAATAACAACGTTATTTAGTTCCACGAAATAGAATAGGTACAATATTGACGAGAAAACAATACAAAAACAATGGTAGGAAGTTCCACGAAAGTTAAGAATGAGTCATAAAATAGCAGATGTTAAATTTGTAATTTGTTTTGTCATTTGTTACTGCATGTGTGTATCTTTTATGTTTTTATTGTAGCTATAGTTCCTCCTAAATAATATAAATGAATAAATAAAGCTCGACTGTCGCTTATAGAGGTATAGATAAGTGGCAATCTCACTTACGGAGGTCCATGAGGGAAAAACGACTCTCTCTTACAGAGGTTTCTGTTTCTGGCTAATAGAGGTTTTGGGAGCTTAAAATGACGGGTCCTGGCTATTACTCTCACATAAAGAGTTTTCTCACTTATCCAGTTCTCACTTACCCAGGTTTGACGTGTAGATCATTCTCAAGTGGTAATGGTCCATTCAAATTACAAACTAATTTGCCTAAGATTGAAACTCATTCCATTTTATGCATAGTAAATTGTTGGAACCGTTTTCTTTGAACAGTTTTCTCTAAAAATCTTTTTTATTAAGTCATCTTGCAAATTGATATTTTCCAGACATTGAGATTTGTGAGAGAACTGGGCAAATTCGCGGGTCTGACGTCAGCGGCTATCCTCGGGGGGGAGTCCATCGAGCAGCAGTTCAGCGTCATGTCCGGCGCCGCGCCGGACGTGGTGGTCGCCACGCCGGGACGGTTCCTGCACATCTGCATCGAGATGAACTTAAAGCTAGACAATATAAGTAAGGTTTCCATCTTTCCATAAACAGCTAGTTATTTATAGTTTTTAGTTCTAATCCATTTTTATGTGACTATACTTTATATGTGCAGGCGAGTTGACTACAATAATAGTACCTCCTCCTTTTTGGAAGTCGGTAAAAAATATTAGGTAAAATCCAAAGGTGCCAAGTAGGTGAAATTTCGTTTGGGCGAGATGACGAACAAGTGTGCAGTCCGAATCCGAAATTGGTTGATTGCAAAGTAGCAGTATCATACACCTGCTTCATCAGTCCGTCTGCTTGCCCCGTGGGTATATACTACTTTATGATGAAGCCTTCTGTTGGCCTAATCTAGTCAGACCACCTCGTCGGAGCTCGGCGACAGAGGGTTATAACAGTTTGCTCGGCCTTGGGCTTGTGGACTGTCTCCAAACTTTTAAATACTTGACTTTGAAATAGGTAGTCTGAAATCGCCGTGTGTCTACTACTGGCGCTCTTTGGAAGAGGTTTACGACCAACAGTGATTGTGAACAAACTGATAATGATGTTGAAAATCTACTAACCAGAATAATATCTTAATATTTCAGAAGTGGTAGTATTCGACGAAGCCGATCGTCTGTTTGAGCTTGGTTTCGGCGAGCAGCTCAGAGAAGTAGTTTCCCGTTTACCGTCCACCCGTCAAACCCTGCTGTTCTCGGCGACTCTACCCAAGATGCTTGTAGAGTTTGCTCGGGCGGGACTGTCAGACCCTGTGCTCATAAGGTTAGGTTTATTTCGATTTTTAGATAGAAATATTCCTTACGCCTACTTTGAAATGTGAGAATGTTGTGCACTTTCCGAGAACCGAATCCCCAGTCATGCCATATACCAACGAACGTGTTTTTCTCGAAAACTTTAAAGTACATTTTGCTGAGTTCTTAGGTGTATCTAAAGTCTGTCAACCCGCACTAGACTAGCGTGGTGGACTATATCCCATACCAACAGTAGGAACATTTGTAGGCTGTTGATTTTTGATTTGAAGTACAGTGTCTGTCAGATTTGCCCCGATTCGAACCCGCGACTTCGAGCACAGCAGGCAATCACTATCTGGCTACGGATGCCTCAATAACGTCAAACGTCAGCGTCATACACCTTTTTCGGCTGCAGGTTGGATGTTGACTGGAAGCTGCCGTCCACTTTGTGGCTTGGCTGGATATCTGTCCGGGCCGAGCTCAAAACTGCAGCCTTACTGTTGTTGCTGGATAAAGTTCTGACGCCCACCACGCCCCAGGCAGTTGTGTTCGCCGCCACGAAGCACCACGTGGAATATTTACATTTGGTAAGTATGTATTTTATATTATTTTTAGGGTTCGGTTGAAACGAAGCTATGTACCCGGGTGTTTGTCTGCCTATAAAGTCCGTCGTATAACTCGAAGATACTGCACCGATTGAGTTAAATTTTCGAAGATAATATTACACGTATTATTACATTGTATATTATTCCAGGATATAAGCACCAAGTTTCATCAAAATCTGTTCAGCTGTTACAGCGTGAAAAAGTATCTAACATACTCACAAACTCAAACATCTTTACAATTATATTAATTCTCTTTATAATTTTTATATGAATAAATTGAATTGAATTACAAACTTTCGCATTTATAATTAGTAGGATTCAGAAAAAATATTGTCAACAGCAAAAACTGATTGACCAGAAGGTGCTGTTTCTCTTATAACTACGCTACTTCATATAGGTAGTTAATAAAGGGCTTAATCACCCATTGCTAATTAATATGTTACATTCTAGATCCTGCAGCAAGCCGGCATATCGTCCACATACGCGTACTCCGGCCTCGACCCGTCGGCCCGTAAGATCGCCCTAGGCCGCTTCATCAACAAGAAGTGTTCGGTGCTGCTCGTCACCGACGTGGCCGCCAGGGGGCTGGATCTGCCTGCTTTAGACACGGTCGTCAATTACAACTTCCCAGCGAAGCCCAAGCTGTTCGTACATAGAGTTGGTGAGTAAAATTTGAGACTCATTACAATACTAGCTGTTGCCAGCGGCTTTTCCCGCGTGGAAAAGATTTTCCCGCGGGTATACCTTTTCCGTATCCTATAGCCTATATGTTATTGTGATTTAAAATCTATATTACTGTAAAGTTTCATCAAAATCTGTTCTGTAGTTGTTGCGTGAAATAGTAACTAATATCCGAACTCTCAAACATCCTTACAAACTTTAAGTTTAGTGGGATTAATGAAGTAATACCAGATTTGAAATCAACAAATCAAAATCAAAAATACTTTATTGCATGTACAGTGTACATTTATACAGCGTCAATTTTTTATATACCACTACTTCCAAGGTGTTAGCGCTGGGAAGAAGAAGCGGCGAAATCGTTGAAACGTGGAAATCTGTCTGTCTGTCGTGGAAATTAGTCATATTTTAAGCTTTGATATGAATCTGTATCGCATTTGATTGCCCAATAACGAAATTAAAATTAAATTAAAAATGTTAAGAGAGTGCAAAAATAGATCACAGCCTCAAATCTGTGGTGGTTGGGAGGCCACAGAATGCCATTCGCTCAGGTGCCATTGAGACAGGTGCCCTACGTGGAATACATCAATTTTACCAATACTATATATATTAAACTCAAATGATAAATTCTAGTTTTAATTTCACCCCCCAAGGCCGCAGCGCTCGCGCCGGCAGAGCGGGCAGAGCCTTCTCGCTAGTAGCTGCGGAGGACGTCGCGCACCTGCTCGACTTGCAGCTGTTCCTGGGGGCGGAGCTCAAGACACCGGAGCAGGTCGCCGAGACCGGGGCGACGTGCCCCAGCGGCGTGTGGGGCGCCATGCCCACAGCGCAGCTGGAGCTGAGGCACCAGGACGTCATGGCGTGGGAGAGGACTCGGTCGGAGATCGTAAGTGGCTTGGCCGGTTGGACTTCAGCAAAAGAGGCCATGAGTTCGGTTCCCGCTGGGGAATAGATAAACAAGAAATCCTACTCAAAACATCCTAAATAACAAATAATTCTACTAATATCACATAGGCTAAAGTTTGTAGGGATATTTGTGTGTGAGGATCTTTGTTCCTTTTTCACGTATAAACTACGGATCAGATTTGGATGAAACTTTACTGTAATGTACTATACATCAGAATACCACATAGGCGTAAAGATTCACATTTCGAGACAAGAATCACAATTTTGTGTGAAAGAGTGACAAACATCCTCACAAAGTCACAAACGCCATTACAAACTTTCGCCTTCATAATATTAGTAGGATTAAAACTGACTAGATCCTGTCAACAAGTCCCAACAATGTGAAACCCACAGGAGGAGGCGGTGCGCGTGTGCGCGCGCGGCTGGCAGCAGTACGCGCGCTGGCGCGAGCCCGCCTCCGCGGAGGGCAACCGCCGCGCCAAGAGCACGCCCGCGCCGGCGCGCGCGCACCCGTTCCTCGTGCGCGACGCCGCCGACGCGCCCGTGGACATGGTCCAGCAGATCAAGAACTATACGCCTAAAGGGGTGAGCTCAACTCGTTACAACCATTGATATAAAAAAAAACAAGTGGCAGTACATAGCAGACCTCCGTGACCTCATTCGCCTTATAAGAGTACTATTTGAGCTGTTCTTTCTTTCTTTCAATACTTCAGACCAACCAACCAGCCCGTTATCATTAAGGATACCAACAGAGAGAATGACGCAAACAGGTGGCGCGAGAGCAAGATGAAGCGAGTCAATTAGGAGAAAGTGGCCTAATTTATGAGGTTCATGCGCTAGAGTATAGTAACCAATCTACCGCTTGTTTTCCTTGTCGATGGCTACAACAAAAAAAAAGGGTTTTGCGGCCCTGGAGACAATGTCCTTCTGGGCCCATCATAGTTTTAAAATAATTGTATACAGAACCAGCCGTTACAGCACGGCCTCCACAAAAACGGCACGACTAATAGTTAATAAGCGGTTTTCACTAAGGTTCACAACCACACTGAAGCAATAGTGACTTTTAATTGAGATTTACAACAGATAATTTTGGTACGAACTGAAAGAGTTGTTACATGCTTTTAGCTTAATTTTCCGCACAATATACACAACCACAGCCAAGTATTTTATAAAATACTATCACAAAATGGTAAAATAGTACACATTATGTCGCGATTTCGTCCGTCTGTCTGGCTGTTACAGTTGCTTATTTCTGCAACTACTAATGCTTTACTTTTAAACTATGATTACAAAAATATTTTTGTCCTGTCCACTAAATCACTAGCATAGTAGGAAATTCTAGTTTGGAATTCGATAAGTGTATTGTATGTATTTGTATTTATTTGTACAAATTACTATATTTCAGACCATATTAGAGTTGTCAGCCAAGATTGACTCCCCGATGTACTTGGCGATGAAGGAAAAGAAACAGAAGCACGGGAAAACTGTGCAGAAAATTCGAGACAACAAGAAGTTACAGGTAACGATTATTTTTAATCAACAGCCTATAGACACTTTTCATAACCAATTATTTTTATTTTTCTCTATGTTACTCTTTTTACTACTCTAAATTAATTACTTAATTTTTCTTATTCCAGGCTGAAGGTTTATTACAAGATGCTGACCTAACAACAACAAAAAATCAATTTTCAAAGAAAAAGAAAAAAGAATTCGTGCGGGATGAGAACTACATACCGCACCAAGCGATTGATGAACACACGGAAATGGGGTAAGTTCGGCACTCAACATTAAAATTTGTCAAGTGGGAATGCCACTGTCATTGTTTCTTATCGATCTATGATACGTTTGCTCGCAGCATGGCTGTGAACTTCAGCTCCGGCGCTGCGGCCGCCGAGCTGGAGATGGGCGCGGACAGCGGGGAGGGCGCGCGCCGCCGCAGCAGCCAGCTGCGGTGGGACCGCAAGCGGAAGAAGATGATCCACGTCGACCCCGTATGTACCGGGTTTCTATTGCAATTTAAAACATGGCGATTAAAATTCCCTCTATCTGACAAGACTAAACTAATTTGACAGTTCTAAAATTCATGCCATCTCTTTCTTATTGTTATAGATAAAAAAAGAGCAATCCGAATCCACACGAATACATAGACAAACCACTTGCCAAATTATCTTGTGTCGTAATATCAAACAAGGATTTGCTAGCGTATTTTGGGCAATACAAGGATATATGACCACATCTAGTCTGGGACCAAATTGTTCAAATTAGTCTGTCCCTAGTGGGAATCGAACCCACAGCCCCAGTTCTCGAGACCGATGACCAAGCCTCTAGGCCAACGAGGCGGTCATAACTACATTCGGTTTATAAACCTGTTTAGTTTATAATAAGTAATGATCCCAGGCGTAGATCGTCAGTGGCGTCGGGGATAAGACGCGGCCTATCATATCGAAAGGTCCGAAGTGTACTAATGGGTTTTTTCTCAAAACTTAAGTTCATTCACTGCTCTCAAACGGTGAAGGAAAACATCGTGAGGAAACCTGCATACGCCGAAGAAGAAATTCTTAGACGCACGTGAAGTTCACCAACCCGCACTGGGCTAGCGTGGTGGACTTTAGCCCTAACGCCCTCGTAGAGAGGGTAGGTCTGAGCCCCAACAGTGGGGACATAATTAATAGGCTGTTTTCTCAGGACGGCGGCCGCAAGATGATCCGCACGGAGAGCGGCGGGCGCGTGCCGGCCTCGTACCGCAGCGGCCGCTACGACGAATGGCGCCGCCGGAACGCGCCCGCTGAGGAGCACTCCGACGACGAGCAGCAGAACGCCAACAACAGGAAGAAACCCGGTGAGTCACCTACTGTAAGCTTTAGATTCATTTCTGCGGAATTTTGTGAATTATAAATGTATAGTGCACTAGAATATCTACTACTTTTTATGCCGTTCCCAGTAGTTTTATCAGTTGGACTAATGAGTGTCGCTCCTAAGGGCTGTATTGTAATGGGCGGCCGTGAATGATATATATATTATAATTCACTTTCGAATTGACTACTTTTTACCCAACGACGGAACGGAGAGGTTGGTATGCGTTTGTTTTACATGTTTATATTATGTATGGGTATGGTCATACCAAACCATAGGCAAAGGGTACACCTTCCATACAGCCCTGTTTTTTTCCCAGCGTCCGAATTCCGTCCGCGCTGGGTGAAGCACAACGAGCGAGTGTCGCAGAAGAAGGCGACGGCGTCCTCCAAGGAGTTCCGCAACACGCAGCAGATAGTCAAGGAGCGCCTGCGCAGGGACAAGATCAAACTCAATCTCAAGCACAAGACGAAGGGCAAGAAAAAGAAGAAATAACAATAAATTTGTATGTATATAATAACTTGAGTTTTATTTCTGATACTTCCCTGTACAATCGACCGCACGTCACTGGAAACACTTTACCTTGAGCAGGCCTAGTCTAAAGGGAGTTTCAATACTATGAGAGACCAGTTGATACTGGTTTTGTTTCCACTAACGTGCGGTTGACCGTACTAATGTTTTACATAATAATATGATGGATATTAATTTCCAGGGGTGGTTTCAAGCGGTCATATTCTTTCCGCGTGAGAGAGCCGACAATAAAAAGACAGACAAAAAATCATGATATATGTATATTTAAAAAATTAAGATAAACATTAGAGTACCTACTTACAATTACCTGTACATTTGATAAATAACTTGGATTCATTTTGAGGAAAAATATTAATATTGGACTTGGGATTTAATGGGGATTTATTAACCATAAAATCGAAAGTATTTACAGATTCAATTTATAAACTGTTCAAACAAATAATGATTCTGGGTGTAGTATTCAAACAATATATCTTAAAGTGAATTACATTGCTGCCGAGTACGGAAAGTAAACAATGTTTGTATGGTTTAGTCTCGATAGTTTGTATGGCCAATGTGACATTTTTGTATTTTACCTTACGTCTGAATGTTAAAAACAATGATAATTATAGACTAAATAGACACCATTCTCGATTGTGGAATAATTTTACACCGTTGACAGTTCACAACTGGAAATTTCTATAGAAAGCGAATCGTCTTTCCATTTCTTGATAAACAAATACATAAATTATTGTTCTAGTGACTATCACATTAAAAAACATTTGTACCTATAGTTGAATCCTACACCCATCATATTACTTTTAGAGGAATAAAACATTAGAAAGTGCTCCGGACTTTATTAAGTATAAGCTATCTACAGTCCAATCAATCCACAACAATAAAATTCACTCTCACAAAGGTATATATAGATACACAATTTTATCAAGCTAAGATCTCAAGTTTAAGCATTTTATTCATGGCAGTACCGAATAAGTACGTTTGATACCATTAAAGTTGGAGATAAATTCAAAGGAACGACAAATCTCACCTTAAAGGCGATTATAATAAATCGATTAACATTTGAAATAATTCTAGGTAGTCATTGAAGAGTATTATAAATTTATAAAATTATTATTATTAGATTAATAATTTAGATATTTTATAATAGCTTTGTAAATTACATACCATAACGATATTAATACAAAATGAACACAGCTTTATACGAATTATCTGATTTAATTTATATTCCATTCCAAATAGAATGACATACGAAAGAAAACATGCTATTTGCGCCTAAAAACAAAATTATACACGTGCAAGTGTAAGGGCAAACTCAGTAAAAGTTTATATTACCACATTAACTTTGCCGTCCACTTCGGAACCACATCAATAGTGTTTACATCACAGCTGTATACATGTTTCCGAGACGCAAACGCGTCGGTTTTCACGCCACTTGTATGTAACTTAGCGAAACTTGGTTGAAAACCCACCGCTATTCGGGCGCGATGACTTAGTTTAAAAAGGGCCCGATAACGTTCTTAAGCTGTTTTTTAAATTGTGATGAAATCGAATAGTACACAAGTCTTGGATTTATCGGTTAAAATTTGGCAACAATCTCACTCATTTTATATCAAGTGAATATTATTATTTTAATTATATACACAGACAGACATACCTATATCAACTATCAGTTTGTCGTATTACTCACGAGTAATATTGTAAATTTAACACTACACTTTCATGTAACACAATTTAATATACAAGCAGACTTAAAACGTGGCAGCTTTTCGTCAGTGGGATCTAGAAACTATTACAGTAGTAGTCAGTACATAATTGTTTATAGAGGTTTTACTAAAAGAAATCAGAAAAAAAACAACAAAAAACCATTTTGATAATTAAATTTATTGGAAATTTAGAAATTTTATGGGCAGGAAGGGAAAGTGCTATGATAGTAAAAAAAACCCCACGTTTAAAATCCAGGCCGTATTTTAAAGTAAAGTGAATTTATCTAGCGTCAATCCTACAACAATTTTTATCGCGACGCACGATCCACCAGGCATTCTGCTTTACATGTGGTTTTAGCTAATATAACAGCCAGCCAATCCTATAAGATATACATTCACAACATACGATAAATTTACTTAAAATTTATTTATATTTCCCTGGCACTTACAGCATAGATTCGCCTTACCTGAGTGTAACAACTTAACTTTGCCATTTACCTAAAACAAGGGCTCCGGCCGCGTTTGTAACCCAGTTTTGTAACAAGCTACAAACGGAGATTTTCTTTTCTTTGTAACCAAGTTACGAAAGAATTATGATTTGATGGCTGTATTTTCTTTCCTTGTAATTAGTTACGATTGAAGAACTAATAATGTTACAAACAAATTATTTTCGGATCTTCAATTTTTCTTAGATCGTAACACTTCTTATATCGTGTAGCTGACGACAAATAGATGAAACAAGAATAATAACAACAAACTGTTTGTAACAAAGAAAATCATTCTTCGTTTGTAGCTGGTTACAAAACTCGGTTACAAACACGGCCGGAGCAAAAACAAGACGTTTTTGTCTACAATCCTTTGGCAATTTTGTCTAGCACAATATGAGAAACTGCAGGTCCCATACATAAATTTCATTTACACAACTAATTTCAATATACAAGAGTAAAACTTAAATTTAATTAGGAAACCTAAACCTAATCCCTTTTCACGCCTGAACAATCAGTCTTCTCATTGAAAAATTATCATAACTATTTACAATTTCGATATCAGGAATTTATAGAATTTTATGCGTACTATACACAAAAACATACTACGCAAAAGACAATGTAGCCTACAACGAAAGCTGTATACACACACATCGTCTGCAATTTCTTTTAAGTAGTATACTTTTTCTTTACTTTACCTACTCATGACATGAGACAGTTTTTACAAAACAAAGTACTACAATGGACGGGTTATAGGATGCGTTATTTTCCAATGATATCTTTTCATGACGTTGAGCAAATAATTTTGCTAACTATTAATCAAATTAGCAGTCATTTTTAACGGTTCATTTTTACGATAAAAACAGTTCGGATTCTACTGAATACGATTCAGAAATAGGTTATTAAGTATGGGTCAGAGGTGCGAAACTGATTCCCAAATTATGAAATATCTCTTGGTCTCGGTCTTGAAAATCTTGAAATATTCTTAATATAAGCAATTTATGACAAGGAACATATTATGAATTCCATTTTCGCAGCTAGTTATAAAAACTGTTACAAAAACAGCATATAGAGACGCTTCCCTAGCGGCCGGGAGGAAATCCACATATCTCGAGATATCAGGCCGCAGGTCCTGATATTGCACAAAGTCCGTAGAAATTATAGTCCCCGTAGAGTTTTTTGGCGGTTGGGTGAAGTTGGCTGATTTCTGGCCTATGACTAATTTTAGGTGTCAAATGAGAGCTGTGCCACTAGAAACGCTCAATTCAATTTCAAGAAATATTTCGATCAAACTTTCAAGTTTTTGGACATCTCTATTTATCACAGAATCTCGCTTACGCACACATTGACTATAAACACTGTCAGCGATGTGCAAGCAATCTGCGACTATATTCATTCAGCCGCCAAGAAATTCTACGGGGACTATATCTAAGCTTCCTTACGGCCCCCAGGTGATTAAAGGGCAACCATACCTGTCCTCCCGCTTTTACGGCTCGTAAAGTTAAGCATCTAAGACCCTTAATAACCTCTAAATAAGTGTACAAGGCGAGAATTTCCAAAACGTATTTTAGATTTTAAAAACATGGTGGTAATAGAACTCCAAACATTTTAAAATTTTCAAGGTACAGAGCGAATGACAACGGGTTATGGCACTAATTCTTTACAAAAACTATTTAAATTAAGCTATGATTTACATGCAAAATAGATATTATAATTATCTAATTAACGCGCGTATATAAAATAACCTTTATCCGTACAGCGTGACTTAAGTCCTAATCTAACATATTCAACAGCGGTCGACATAAAAACATTGCTAAAACGGTTGCATCTTAATAATGGTAATAATTTATTTATTATCATTTAATATGGGTCAGAAGCGCAAAACTGTATTCCTAAGCTTAGTAAAAATTCGATCGCTAATTCCGCTCGATCGAATCCAAATGTTATCCTTTAGCGATATACTCACTCGTTCGAAGAAAATACCGATTGAATTTGTACTAAACTTAGTATCTCACTCCTACGTTATTTCAAATGGCTATAATTAGATAAAGAAATCATACCCTGTCATTAAGAATTAGATACAACCGTTCAGTAAATTTAAACTTTATTAAAGTCAGAAATAAATACGAAAATAAAATGGAATTATAGTGGAAATGAACAAATGGAGGAACTTGTAGTGAAAATAATAAAATTACCATTTGCATATACAGGGTGTAATCAGGGATACTGAATGCGTTTGAAGACGTCTGCCAATCTGCACAATCTGTGGTGGACGAATTATGTGGACCCAACAGTGGGAAGTTATTATACAGTGTGGAAAAATCGAACACTCATGTCGGTAAAGTAAACCTTAAATATTGAAGAAATCTTACTCAACGGAGATTATATTTTTAATAAAAATAAGAATAATGGCATTCATCCAAATTCAATTCAACCAAATCTATTTTATTGTTTTAAACAGACTTGATCAATGGTTTATGATCTCTTTGTCCAAGTCCTATTGAATTGATTTGTAAGTCATGTCAGATTAATTTATTATTTAAATTATACAGAGAAAACTACAGGTTGATTTTTGTTTGTGCAAGGGAGCAATGCAACAAAAAATATATACCTATATAAAATATATATTTTTTCAATAAAAAATAGTCTCCTTTGAGTAAAATTTGCATTCATCCATATTTTACTTTCCCTGCATGCAGCGTTCGATTCTTCGCCCACTCGGATTACACACTGCATCTTGAAGCCCTATGTAAGCTACTTATTTTATCCTTTAGTTCTGCACCACCGACGACGCAGCGACAAAGATCCAGCCATTACATATAACTACATACTTTGCTCCCTGTAAGACTTGACGTCACTAGCACGGCTTTAGTTCGCTCGCACGGCCGACCCGATCGCACGTCAGTGGAAACAAAACCAGTATAAGTGAAACACCCTACTAAGCTGGGCAAGGTCAAAGGTTTCCACTCCTTGGATACCGACCGCACGTCATTGGAAACACTTTTTTTTATGATTGCTACGGGGGCAACAAGCAGGCGGGCCTCCTGATGTTAAAAGGTCACCGCCGCCCATAGACACCTGCAACACCCGGGGGGTGCTGGTGCATTGCCGGGCTTGCTTGAAGGGCTCTTTTGACTTTCTTCTGTAAGGACCCCATATCGTAGCGCTGTGGAAAAGCGGCAGAGGGAAGGTCATTCCACATTTCCACTTTTACCAACTGGTTGCGAAACTCGGTCGCTGACGTGCGATCGACCGTACAAACTCCCAGGCTGTTGCTCCAGCGGTCTTACAGTATCCCGTTGGTGTAGTACTGGTAGTTGTCGTAGAGCCGTGTGGAGAGCGAGTGGAGCGCGTCGCGCACGAGCCGGTCGACGAGCGCCTGCAGCTGCGGCTCCGTCTTGCCGATGTGGAAGCGGCCCCGGAACGACGACACGGCGCTGCTGCTCCGCAGGCACGCCAGCTGACCGCCTGCAGCAGAGATCAGTCAAATGTCAGAAACACAAACTACCATAAGAAATCTTAAATATGAATGACAGAAAATTTAAAGCGTGACACACACTGGGCGGCGGCGTTGCGAAAGCGTTGCGGTTTTTTTTTGTAATGTTCGAAATAGTATGAAGCCCTTTACATCAAAGCGGCGGCGGCGCGGCGCGTTCTTCATACAAACCTTCGCCGCCGCAACGCTTTCGCAACGGCGCCGCCCAGTGCGTGTCACGCATTAAGTCTCACATTAAACAACAACTTTGTAAGAAAGCATAAAACAGTCGATTATTTAAATGACAAAGATGCCTGGTGTTAATGTTACTTCAGCCTCGCACAACCCTTACAAAAATAATCATCAACAGCCTATTAATCTCCCCACTGCTGGGGCTCAAGCCTACCCTCTCAACGAGGGTGTTCGGGCTATAGTCCACCACGCCAGCCCAGTGCGGGTTGGTAGACTTCACATGCGCCTAAGAATTTCTTCTTCGGCGTATGCAGGTTTCCTCACGATGTTTTCCTTCACCGTTTGAGAGCAGTCAGTAAATGTACTTAAGTTTCGAGAAAAACCCATTGGTACATGACCCAACCGGGGATCGAACTCCGGACCTTTCGATATGATAGACCGCGTCTTATCCCCAGGGCCACTGACGCTTACAAAAATAATGTTATGTACAAACTTGATTTTAAAATATGTGTTGCGGAAATTTGTTGCGCCGCTTCTTCTTCCCAGCGCTAACACCTTGGAAGCGGTGGTAGATAAAAAATTGACGTGGTATAAATGTACCCACTGTACTTACATGCAATAAAATAGTTTTGACTTTGACTCAATTCTGAGTGTAGAGTACATTGAATATATCGATGGTTCTAATTTCAATTTGCGTAAAGCACAAATAGCAACTTTTCAGGAGGCCAAAATAAACTTATTTAAATTTTTTATCCTTCAATCATATAACTTTATTGTACTCATACAATAAAAGGACCGCCAGACAACCAACTTAATTGTCCAATCTGTGAATTTCTTTGCTATAATTTTTACACTTCATCATCATATCAGCCGAAAGACGTCCACTGCTGGACAAAGGCCTCCCCAGGGATCTCCACTACGACCGGTCCCGCGCTAACATCATCCTGCTGGGGCTCACCTTGTGGGAGTCCTTTTTACACTTACGCTTTTAAAATTTTTTTTTGCTCTGTAAGCAGACCTTTTGAGCCAAATTTTCACTTACGCTAATACTTTAATGTTGCTAGTAAGGTGTACACTTTATTTTAAAGCGGAACGTGACGAGAAAGTCTGTTATGATGGTTGCATGGGCGTACTCAGTTTTTGACCTAAGGGGAGGCACAATACAGGAATTTAACTAATATTTTAAATCTTTCAGAATGAACATTTTGAAACATACATATTTTACTTCACCATGTACCTATGCAAGTAAATGTATGGCAGGCAAGAAGGGCTCAGGGATGGAAGCGGTCCGTATACGCCCATGTATGATTGTGCATACGTCACGTACCCATGCGCATGAGCTCGACCACGTGTATGATCTGGTCGCAGTGCTTGCGCGCCGCCACCAGCCCTCGCAGGATAAGGATCTTGAAGTACTGGAACATGTCGCTGCCCTCGCCGTCCATCACCTCCACCAGCTCCTGCGTCAGCTGACACACCAAATATACACATTTGAATACAATATATACCAATGATGCAAAATGAAAAGGTTCGTTTAGTTTTCAAATTCGCTATAAGTTAAAACCAATAAAAATATTAAATTTACAAATTCAATTACAATTGCTAAATGATTGATTATTAAAAACATTATTGACTTTAAGATGGCGGACCTATTCATACCGCGTACGTGCAATCGTAGGACGGAAAATTTGCTGCCCTACTTGGTACTCCCATGTTTGTAAGGATGTGAGGATGTTTGTTACTCTTTCACGCAAAAACTACCGAATAGATTTTGACGAAACTTGGTACAGTGATAGCTTATACCCTGGAATAACATATATAACTATTTAAAGCCGACAAAGTAGCGGGCGTCCGCTAATACCCCCTAAGAAACAAAACACCTACATAGAGGGCGCTGTTTCACAATGTACACGGGAAAAACTTTTCTACGCGGGCGAAGCCGCGGGAAAAGCTAGTAACTAAATAAATAGAAAATCAAATAACCTTGAACGGTGAACTCTCGAATCCTAAATTCTTGGGCGATATCGAGAAGATGAACCCGAAGTCGATGTGTATGATGTGGCCCGCGCTATCCAACAGAATGTTGCCGTTGTGTCTGGAAAATATGAAAACAATTAGCTACTGTTACAGCCTCTACAATAATGGTAGTCTTAAATTTGCCTTATTTAACTATTTAGACTACATACTAGACTACATCTGCACTAGGCACCGTCTCTCCAGACTGCTTGATACTTCTGGACTAGGCACAATCTCTCCTAACAGCTTCTTGGCTAAGCACAGAATGCTATACAACTCCTGGACTAGGCCTTACTACTTCTAGACAAGGGACAAACTTGCCCGATCACTTCTTGGCTAAGCACACAATAGTCTGAATACAAGCCCAATTTTTCTAACTACCTTCTAGAGAAGGGGGCAAACTTGCCCAACCATTACTTGGCTAAGCACATAATAGTCAATCAATCATTTATTCAATAAAAAATGTACATTGTATGCGAATTTTAAATAATGTCAACCCGTACGTGCATATTTTTCTATCCACAAGGGGCAAACTTGCCCGGTCATTAGGGTATCTAACTACTATTGCCTCGTGCAGACTCACGGCGAGAAGCCCCGAGAACACGTGAATGTGAATAGTTTCTCGGCGTCTCGTCTCATACAAAACTCTCTCACTCACTCGAGACTTCTCGCCGTGAGTCAGGATGAGGCAGTATACGAGTACCGACCTATCTTTGAGCTGCAGTAGATAGCTGGTGAGCGCGTACGCGGCGGCCGACTCGACAAAGTTGTTCTGCGCGCGAAGGAACCCCTCGCTGTTCGAGGGGCCGTGCTCCAGCTCCAGCCACGCGCGGAGAGACTTGCCAGATTGTTTCTTTATCTGGTGCAGCGACACCGAGTTCAGTACCTGGATACAGAAGTTGTATTGTAAATATAGATAAGCGAAAAACAAACCTGGAAGCTGAAGGAGATCTCGCATCTAATGACCATAGGGACTGATGTGCGAAACAAATTACCTAATTCGTTTATTTTTGTTTTCTCAATGTTGTTTGACAGCAAATAGGTTAATAAAAACAAAAAAAGCGTAAGAGGCAAGGCCTTAAAAAAGGGTCGCTCGACGTCACAAAAGGAAAACGTGACAATTGCGCTTGAAAAATCTTGCTGGCACTTTTTTTAGTACGTTGAATGACTAGATGCAGTGTTCTAAGAAAAACAACCACGCTTCTTTCTGCCAAATTTTATTATGAAGATCTACTTTAATGCGCGGGCACTGTACTCACCGGCTGTATAAGTCCCGACTCCTTGTCGAGGCAGAGTATTTCGTAGGGGTGCAGCTTGAGCGGCACGCGCTCTAGCGCCCACACGGCCTGCAGCCGCCGCAGCAGCTGCGCGGCGAGCATCTCCTGCCGCAGGTCGTCGCCCACCTTCACGATGCAGCCGAGCAGCCGCCAGCCGGCCAGCGAGCCGTACGGCGACGAGCCGCGCATGCGCGCCAGCTTGCACTCCCACGACTCCTGCGACATTAATAAATAAACATTTACCTCTTTCTTAAATGGCCTTGAAATATCAAAACTTTAAAGGCTCTCTTAAATTTTGAATATCTCGCTTAAACAACACGTTAGGAGACTTTGCCATAGAAAAGTATTTGTTTGTAATTAAGTCCTCTGTCGATATGCAATGTCTCCAGATTAGCCGCGCGAATTGAAAAAAAACTCACAAATAAAGTTTTGGTATCCCAGGCTATAGTTATATAAAGTAGGCATAGTTGCACAGAATAGACGTTTCGCATTTGTGGACTCCCGACGCCGTAATATCGGTAGCAAAACTAAATCATAGTGTCTTATAGTAGCGTTTCTTGTACTTATTGGGTGTTCATTTGGATGCTAAATATAGTTTTGTATATATGCAACATCTGTTGGTAAATCAATAAATAAATAAAAAATTCGTGTGGCTTCCGTTGTTACCTTGAGCGCCGTGGCGGAGGGGTCCGCGGGGTCGTGTCGGAAGGCATTCGGCGGGTGCGCGGCGGCGGTGGCGTCCGCGAGCCGGCGGCGCACCTCGCCCGCGCCCACCGCCACCGACTCGCGCGACCCGCACGACGACGTCGACAGCGCGGACATCGTAGACACCTGCGCAACCATTAATCAAATCAACAGCCTATTAACATGCCCCCACTGCTGGGGCTCTGGCCTACCGTCCCAACGAGGGCGTTCGGGCTACAGTCTACCACGCAAGCCCAGTGCGGGTCGGTGGACTTCACATGCGCCTAAGAATTTCTTCTTTGGCGTATGCAGGTTTCCTCACGATGTTTCTTTTCACCGTTTGAGAACAGTCAGTAAATGGAGTTTCGAGGAAAAACTCATTGGTACAAAAAATACGAATACGCTCAATGTATTTAAACATAAATTAGCTCAGCATATCTTACTAAATAAAAACCAAAAGTGAACATGATGTTGTGCAGAGGCAGTTTATCTTATATTTTATTTTTTCTAAATTGTTAAAGTAAATATAGTTCGATTAATTATGTACGGTGCGAATGACTACTACATTATACTAAATTATTATTGTCATCTCACGTAAGTGACGTTTGTCTTTTATGAGAATAAAGTATCTTTAAAGCTTACGTGGCCCAGACGGGGATCGAACGTCGGACCTTTCGATACGATAGGCCGCGTCTTATCCCCGACGCCACTGACGCTCTTGGTGTGCTGTATCTACCGACCTGCGATAAACTGTCCGGCGCGGGGAACCTCAGCGGGTACTGCGTGCTCAGCTCCTCGTCGTCGTGGCTCCAGCAGTCCCCGGCGTCGGCGTCGTCCGGCCCCGAGTAGAGGGACAGCGCCGGCCACTCGGGCACGAGGCTCTCCTCGCTCTTGGTGTGCCGGATGGGGGGCGAGTGCGGCGCGGGCGGCGCCGGCGGCAGCAGGCGCGGGGGCAGAGGCTCGTGCCCGTCCGTCTCCAGCACCTCCACGTACATTATGAACGGCGCCTGTGGATGAACAATGTTGAAGAGGTCAGTGACATTTCATACGTGAAAATAAGGGTTAAGGGAACTAACCACAGGTTACCTAGGAGGCCTGGATAGGATACCCGGATGGAGCCGTCGTAGTAACCATTTACGTCGTAAATACAAACCAAAATTGAAACTTAAGTCGGTAAGGGTTCAGTTACAATAGGTTATACCTTGAGTATCTAAAGTCTAGTATTTTTTTAGTACGAATTATAAGATTAGGCCAGTTGAATCTTATATACCTGCCATGTGGGTGATTCCCTAATTAGATAATACCAATTATTATTATCATGATAATGTGGATACGTATACGTATCCTGAGTGGTATAAAACCCATTAATTATTAAAAGTGTAATTATTCTTATCAATTTTAGTAATCAGTTCAGTCATCTATGTCTAATTGAGGGTTAGAGCCATTTTATATTGTTACAACTTGTACAAGGGCAAGTTAAAGGCAATAATAGAGCTAGAGTCGTGAGGTATCTGTCGATAGACTGAAGGCCATCAGCTCAATCAGGATCTGCTCTGAATTGCAATGTTAATTATTTCAAATACAGCCGACCACATGGCACGGCACGCCCAATTGTTAGGTAGGTACACTGCAAAGTATCACGAAAGTGTGGGCGACCGTACGCGAGTGTCTTGACCTCGGTCATTAGCTCAAATCGGTTTTGGTTTGACTAAATGTAGGTTTGAAGTTGTTAGAGTGAACTGTTAGTCCAATCATATATTATTAATTTAAATATTTTTATTTGGCTTTTCCGGTGTCATTTCAAATGAAAAATACCTTATTAAAGGTTCTTCAAATATCCCGCTCTACCGTTCGTTTACTTTCTAATATACTAATCGTAACTAATAACAAAGTGGGTACGAAAGTGAGTATCTTAGTTACGCTCTCACGGCACGACTTTTCAAAAGAATTAAATTTTGAATACACACAGAAATTGTCATGTAACAGCTCATTATAAAGTAGAGATTACTATAATCAAAAGAGAGATAAAAAACGACATTTAGCCAACCTACTTTACGCAGAACTTGTGAGCACCTAAACAACTTTATGTAGTAAAAGAATTCAAATAGTGCCGGTCATGATAACAGGATCATTCCTGACTGCAATAACAAGGAACTTGACTTTATTTCATCTAGGTAAAATACACGGAAATACGTGAATAAAGTCAACATTACCTAAATCAAAACATTGAGTCATTTCTTGGCAATAAAAGCAGACTTCAATTTAGGTATTAAGCGGCGAATCTAAATGTATATCCAGTGGTGTGTCATTCTTACATATTGTATAACTCCATCTGTTCTTTTCAATCTTGTCTAAAAACAGGATTTCTATAGGATTTACCATTATATTCATTCATACCACTCCATCCACTAAGCTCCATTGAAAAGATACAGACGATAGACGATCTTTTTTCCACTTTTGTATATTCACTTTAACTCATAATTGATAATTACGTACGACATGTATTTTCGAGGACTCACGCAAGAGGGTCTAAAAATGCATCATAACAATTTTAATTCATTATTAGGGTATGGGTACAACTACAGTGTGTACATCTATTTATTTTAACATTGTAAGCAGAGTCACTTCGGATTATTTTTCCACACGAGCAGAGCAACATCCCTCACAGAGAGTAAATAAAGAATCAAGCTTAACTAGAGAGTAAATAAGCGATGAACGACCATCCTCTCCGTCCACAAGTAATTAAACTTTGATCCCAAAAGGTCCAACATGATCCCCCTAAAGCCGCGAACGACATAACCGTCACGAGATAACTGGAGTGGACTTTGAATTTAAGAGGTCCTTGTTGTCATTCCAGGATTACGACGGAAAGCTTCAACAAAAGAGCGTAAAATTCGCGCCGGTACTTTTTAGATGTGATTTTGTTTTTATTAAGACAATTTAGTTTTGTTTCTGCTTCCGAAGTAAAGTAAAAGAAGTTTCTTTCAATATTAGCAAAGTAGATTAATTGAATCTTTTATCAATAACATCATAACATGCCACTACGCTTTGACACGGGGCGGCAAAACTGAGTAGAAAAAAACCTCAACATAAAATCAAAATCCATTTAACTTTTTTTCGCCGGAAATGTATGATAGCAGCCATACATTAGGCGTCTGTCGACCGATAAACATGTTTGTCATTCGTCTGTTATTGCATAATTGACGTTGACGCAACAACGCGCATTCTTAAAAATACCTCGTCTGGTCAGTGGGGTACTTCCGGGGCTACATCGCGGAAATACACAGATAAGCAACATAGCAAACATAATCTGGAGTGTCAGTAATTAAGGAATAATACATAATACCACATTTTTAAGCCCGTTAGGGACATAGCGTGACGATATGTACCTATGTATTTATGTATGCCACATGCGCCAAGACGATTTGTATTGTGGTTCGACTTTCCAGCTTATCAGTTTACTGAGTACGGAAAGTGGAAATTCATATACAAATGAAATTTGAAATGATATGAATGAATTTTGCGTTTAAAATGTTGTGATATGAGTTGGTAGCTGAATGAGCGGATAAACCAAGTCTCAATTTGTCTTTAAATATAATTGAGCGTAATTATTAATATCACCTTTTCTTTACCATTGAGCGGCTAAACTAAACATCACCTTGTCTTTACTGTTGAGCTACATTGAGTTTGCGGCTGAACTAAATCTCACCTTGTGTTTACTATTGAGCGTGTGGCTGATCTAAATCTCACCTTGTCTTTACTATTGAGCACGGCGGCCGCGTGCGGCGGTATCCTGAGCACGCAGTGCGGCCGGTGGTGGAGCGGCAACCACACTCGCGCGGGCAGGTTCAGGTCGAGGGTCGCCAGCTCGGCCCGCAGGCGGCCGTTCCGTCTCTCCTTGTCCGCCACGCCGGCCAGCCGCCGGCCGATGTTCGTTAGTGCCGTTAGGAACTGGAAAAAAACAAGTATTAACAATTGATAATTAATTGTTTATTTTATTAGGTACACTTTTCTCATAATTTATGCATTAAGAATAATGTATTGTATCACGTAAAACGCTAAAGAGAACAGAATGGAGACAAAATATAATTATTGAAAATATTGGGAATTAAGATGCTGATAGCGCTGATGATGGTGTGATGATTAGATGGATGACATTATATATAGACTAGAAACTAGTAATTATTTAAAGAAAACATCAAATTAGATGACAGGAAAACTAGGAACGATAGTCAAAAATGCCATACGATTAGAATATCGTGGAAAATTATACAGAACTGCTTTGGTCAAGTGAAAAGAAATAGCTACATTTACGAAGCAATAATATCATTTACAAGGTATGTGCGACAAACCGACGCTAGCTCGCATAAAAGGTTTAGGGCTTCTTTCACCACTTTCTGATATTGTTACAGATAGTAATCTTAGTGATAAACTAATCTATCAGATAAATATGTGTGATAGACTACATAAAATTTAAAAGATATAGGCAATCAGATACCTGTGAAACCAAAAAAACAGGCTATCTGTCAGATAACCTGCAGATAGGGTATCTGGGACTTTATCAGCATGCGGTGGAAGAGGCCCTTACCGGTGAACTTTAACGAGATGTGTAAGCATATCTGACATTGTCAGTGCAGTTGCAACACTACACTGTTACTTTGAACGTAACATTACACCCACAATGACGTCGGCATCGCACCGCGCATTGAATGGCTAAGAAAGAGAAATACTGAGTATTTCTCTCGCAGCATTACCCACACTTTCGCGCAATCTACAGCCATCCATATCAACTATTCAACATCTAATCCTATTAAATGATTGTCTTTTAACGCGGGGCGTAAAAGGTAACATTTAGACCGTAAAATAAGGTACCTTTTACGAGGGCGAGGCATGCAATGCGAGTGTTTCCAGCGGCCCGCCCTGCCCGTAAAACGTTTGGCATTGATGTAAAAGGCGCGGCCTTACTTTCCGTATGTATTCGCTTCTATTGCGATATTGGGAGCATTTTTATTACACTCCACTGAGAACGGACGAACTGAGTTTACGGTTTTGATACATAAAACATGTTTAGAGACATTAAATCGAAACTACTTTAGATATTTACGAGATTGGACAACAAATATAACAATGTAGTTCCACTGACGTAATTTGGGGTTTTATTTGATGACTAATATACTGGCGCATAATTTGGACGTAGACCGCAGCTAACAAAAATATATTATTATGATTTGACTATGCATAGGCCTTATCTTGTGTTTATTTGAAATGTAGGTATCACAAACGATATCTCGTTATCAGATATCATTATCAGCCCTAGTCTAATATTTATCTAATTGAAACATTGACGGACGAAATTTGTTATTCCTTGATATTCTGCGCACATAGTGATTTTTTCCAATATCGCCCATAAAAAATAGGAATACAAGGTGTGAAATTAAAAAATGTCCAATATAAAAAATATATTAAGTACCTGTGTTTGTGGTGCTAGTCTCGGAGCGCCGCAGGAGCACTGCTCGCCGCAAACACATCCGCTGTCGAACGCCCTTCCAGACGCCAAGTCTCCCAAATGCCTTCCCGATGGCGTCGCCAGCCTCAGGGCCGAGGCATCAGACTGTGACCTGTGATGCCCTCTCCTCGCCGCCGGCCTGATCTCCTCCGCCAAAATGGAGTCTCTCAACTTCGTCGCTTTGGACCTCTTCGAGTCGCCGTTGAACGCAGTCAACAGCCACGCGAGCCGAAGCGAGAACTCCGCGCTCTGCTTACACCTGTGCACCAAGTACGGCTTCAACACGTCCGCCACGTCTCCCATCTCGACAAACATGGTCGCCAGCTGCGGCAGGTAGAAGTCAACGTCCTCGTAAGGGAACGAGAACAGTTTGTTCGCCAGATACGTCTGCACACCTGGCTCCTTCGAGTTGAACAGATACGATATCGCCATGCTCATGTCGAAGAGTTTACTTTCGAATAGCCGGAGCAAAAAGTCTTTGTTTCTCGATGTGTCGGCGGCTGAGACTTCTGTTTTCGTGGGTTCGACGCCCGCGTCCGGCGGGTCTGGGGGTTTGTCTGTGTCCTCTGGGTTGCCAGAGTCGAGGCTCTCTCGCGACCTGGCGGCGGCGGACGGTTGGGGCCTGTCCTCGTCGGCGCAGTCCGGCGGGGCGTGTATGCCGCTGTCGTCGGACCCGACGGGCACCTCGGGCGGCAGGGCGAGCCGCGGCGCGGGCGCCTCGATGGGAAGCCGGAGGGGCGCGCCCTCCGGCGACGTCGGCGTCATGTCCTCCGGTATCCTCTGCAGCACCGAGTCCAAAGACCTGTTCCTCTGGTGGCCGCATCCCGGTGGCGGCCCGCTCGATCCCGTCACATGTCTGCGGACAAACAAAACATGACATGAGGAAAAATATTCACAACTAAGCAGAAATATTTCCGAGAGGAAAACCGAGGACATACAAAGTTTATTTGGTTCAAAACAAAACCAAATCAAACTTTATAGGTACTTGCTCGTTACATTTTATCTCTACGGTACGTACTTATAAAACGGATCCTCGTAATACTGAAGCCCGACCACAATAATCTTCCTAACCATTTGTCCGTTTACACTGAAATCCAATCACTGATTTATAGAGCACGTACGTAATACAATTAGCCTGACAACTTCACACAGACATGGTTGTTATGCACTAGGCACTGACGTACGGAGAACTAAAACAATTTGGAGTCGAGCAATGGTAGCGCGAGCGTGAGTCATGTCGCGAGTACGATGCGATACGTCCGATCCCGCGGACGGCGTGCAGCGGACTGACTGGTTTACGCAACGTACGTACGTACTAGGGCCACCAGACACCGACACGCGCCCGCAGCATACCATTCGAAAAGGATCACCTCGATTACGCAGAACCTCGCCTAAACAACCAACGAAAGAGTAAAAACAAATATCTTGACGGGTCGAAGATTTCCCCGACCGACTTTACGGTGCCACATGTGTGCCGCCGACGTGGAACCAGTTTCCATGTAATTTGTACACTTACAAATCCCACTTGTGCAAATGTAAGGTTTGGCAGGCATTTGCGTAACGCATGCGTAAATATAATACTGTTGCTATCATCACCATCGTGACGGCAAGAAATATGTTCACTGTTCATAACTTCATAATAAATCATTGTTGCATTGGAACGTAAGCGTAAAACTATTGGGAGAAGAATCTTTATCTTGGAAACTATTCAACCGATCTGCAAAATTCTCTACCATTGCAAGTGGAGAAAGGATTTTACTTTAGGAAATGTAACATTATCCAAAGATATTAAATGACAGTGGGCTCGAATGGCCGACTGTTAACACTACAATTCTATTAAGGATAACCATTGACCGCATTTCGTATTCACCGAATGGGCCGTAACGATCGTAACGCAGTTCCTTATGAGGCTGTGAGTCTTATTAGTAACCGTTGTGATGAATATTAAACGACAATGTAACAGTAACAGTCGCTAGAATTCATAAAACTGTGTTTTTACTAGTTCCTAGTGCGTTAGTAAACATCTAGCAAACACCATGACATAAGATTTACGAAAGCAAGCACCGGGAGAAAGCGTTCGACGAACTCTCTTAGTTTTATCATCACGCTATCGATTCCGAGAGACGTGTGTACACGCTGCGCGGCTAAGTGGCGGGTGTATTCTTAAAGCGGCCGTGTAGTCATTCAATCAAGAAAGTAGAGGAAGTGGAAGTGTAGACATTGAGCGCGCATTCCGTGGGCGTGAGCGGCAAACGAATTAAGGCGCAGACACTACTTACAACGGGCATATATCCCGCTTATGATAGCCGAAATTATATATATAGCCTTAGCTTTCCCACTCGGAACACAAAGCTAGGTATGCATGCTAATGATTTTGTATTATAAATTATTCATCAGTCATACTATATTTCACTAAATGCATTTAATAATGATAGGTAGATACGAGTATGTACATTTGTGTTATGAATGCATCGTCCAAAACATTCCCCTACTTTTGAATTCGCCGTCATCATCATCATATCAGCCTGTAGACGTCCACAGCTGGACAAAGGCCTCCCCCAAGGATCTCCACGACGACCGTCCTGCGGTAACCTCATCCAGCTGGGTCCCGCGACTTTCACCAGATCGTCGGTCCACCTTGTGGGAGGCCTGCCTACGCTGCGTCTTCCGATACGTGGTCGACACTCGAGGGTCTGTCTGCCCCAACGGCCGTCAGTTCTACGAGCGATGTGGCCAGCCCACTGCCACGTCAGCTTCGCAATTCTTTGAGCTAGGTGTCGGTGACCTTGGTTCTCCTGCGGATCTCCTAATTCGCCATAATTAGTTGTAAAAAGTAGTCATAATTACATAATATGACCATTTTAGTGGCATTGTGACATGACAACTCTGTGTGGAGGCCGTGCGGGTCCCGATCACTACCCCCCCCCCCCCCCCCCTCACTCTCGCAATCGCTTTTTTTCTATCGTAACTTTTCCCCTTAAAACACTTCAGTACGTAAATACACGAAAATAATTGAATTGCAAATGTGTGGCTTACATCACAAACTCTCAGGCCATCTCTAGCGGATTGAGTAAAATAAAATAAACTTGGCATTTCACAGAGTTACGATTATTTCGGCGAACGAGCCTTAACGAAGCGATTATTTGTGGAGTGTTATCGGGAACATGTGCTGCGCGTGAGAATGCGTATACACATGTGCCGATGAAATGCCAATGGAAATAAAAAATATCAGAAGCTAGAAGATTTTTATAGTAAGGCGTAAAAATATTATTAACCGAGTCCTTGGGTCATATTCTGAAGACAGACATTTGAAGACAAAATAGCTGTTTCTCTCATTTGCCTATAATTCATGTAAATATTTGATATGAACTCATGGCATAGGTACTTTCAATGTTTATCTATTTGTTTGAATTGTACGGCAGTATAAGCTGCAGATAGATATTTTTAATTTCAATTTTTTTAACATAGTACATACTACATATAGTAGGTGTTAATACAGCAATTTACAATAGCTACTTAAATAGTGTTCTTATAATGTTCACACTGTATTTTTGTTGGGTTGATAAAAGAGAATAGTGAAATTTGTAGTACAATTAGAAGCGAATAGTTCAGTAACAGTAAAACACTACGTAACATCTTTGAATTGAAACAAAATGTGACATAACGTCGGCTAAACATGTCAGCTATACAGTTTTACACGTTTACCCTACGATATGTGGCAGAGGGGGAGCATACAACCGTGACATCAGGCCTAAATGGACACACCCTAAAAAAGTAGAGCAAGGATTGGCACAGCAGACCTAGATACACCCCACAGGCACGCGCTGAACTTTCACGGTGTATAGGATAGGACAATACTAGTTTTTACCCCCGAATCCGACCGCGTAAGTGAAAAAAGGTGTTGACGTGCATTTGATTTATTTATACTGCTTGTCTTCCTGTTATTGCAGCTTCATAATTTTAACACGAAAAGTTTCCTAGAGAGCTTTTCTAAGTAACAACTGCGCCAAACTCTGTTGCGCTGATCTCGAGTTACCTATATTATGCGAACAGACGGCGCGTTTTTGAAATCTAGTGATAACAGGAGTCTGTAATGTCTGTTTGTGAATAACAACTAATATATCTGCTTAATAAAAACTAATTTACCGTTGTTATCAGACCATATATCCGGCCAGATTAATTCTTATAATGTTACCTAACACGTTATTCCAAATAACAATGTAACGGACGAATATTAAACTTTATAGAAATCAAGAAGTTAATTATTTTATCATTAACCTAAAAACCACCTACTTCTGATAGTTGGTGGAGTACAGCCACTTAATTGGCAATTAATTACAGACGCGTACGAGTACGCGGAGATTATTCCACTCATACACGTAGATGCACGTGGTAATTAGTAATGTACATGAATGCATTTGCTCCCACCTCAGCTCGGACCTTTGACTAATAGTAGTTTATTCTATTAACTAGCTATTGCCAATGGCTCCGTGCGCGTAACCTAAGAAAATGTACAGTCGACCGCACGTCAGTGGAAACACATTCACCTTGAGCTGGCCTAGCCTATTAAGAAGTTTGAATACTATGAGAGACCAGTTTATTCGGGTTTTATTTCTACTTACGCCCTCGGTACTTATACAATTACTTTTTGTCTCTAAAATCCCTTTTATCTCAGCTCTTAAGGTTTACATTTCTGAAGTATTAAGAAGTTTGAATACTATGAGAGACCAGTTTATTCGGGTTTAATTTCTACTTACGCCCTCGGTACTTATACAATTACTTTTTGTCTCTAAAATCCCTTTTATCTCAGCTCTTAAGGTTTACATTTCTGAAGAGACAGTCTAACTAAATAAGAGTGAAAATTGTATCGAAATTTGTCGATCTTTATAAACTAAGCAAAAGAAAATATTTTCAGTTAATGCTCATAGAGCAAACAGCCGGAGAAAGAGTACCTACATTGAAACGTACTCTATCTTCGAATGAATTCAATGAATTGTGCGACACCTAATAGAGAACAATTCCTAAGCGTGTTGTCGCTAAAAATAGTGACTCACAAACGTTCACAAGTGTTCATGTGGGTCAAACAATCACAATCGATGGACTCTATTACCGGCCACCGTTCGGGGCGACCTCGCGTGTCCCACGAAACGATGCGATTCAATTCTAACGTTACGTAATAGTGAGGAATCACGCATTGAATACTTCGCTAAGTAGTACTTACTTACTGACCACTAAGATCAAGATACCTTAAATGCAAGATCACTATGAAGCATATGCCTTACGCTGGTTAGAAGTACTCTTTATGAATATTACTAGCAAACGCCCCGCAACTTCATTCGCATTAAAATACTACACAGACAGAAGTTTATCTAAAAATACGTATGATTTCTAATTTTTCGCCCATATGTTCTCGATTCAATACTTAATCATTTTTTTACTGATCAATTTGGTAACACAACATTCAAGTTACGATTTCCAATGTCAATTTACTAACGCCTAACGTCTCTAAATGTTGATGAATTCCTGATATATTCACCGACTTACTTCATTTTAACACATTTTGTGGCCGCTCCTTTTCAAAAAACCCAATACCAAATAGCTTATGTTCACACACAGAGTATTAACTATCCAACAGCGAAAGAATTATAGGGATCGATTTTGTAGTTACAAAGATTACTTCAATCACACATCCATCCAAACTGTACCTCTTTATTATTAGTATAGATAAAGAGTCCACCAACATGCACTAGGGAAACGTGGTGGACTATGGCAGGTACACTCTCGTGGAGGTTGGGTCTCAGCCCAACTGTGGACGTATTATATACCTATAGGCTGTCGACTTAAATACCAAAGATAATTTACGAGTTACATATAACAATATATGAAATCAACCGATATTAAAATACCAAAATTCCAAAGGACAAAAGCAATCTTAAACCCGGTGAAGCATTTGATAAAAAGCTGGAGTGAATAATTACTATTCATATTAGATATTTATTAGGGCTTGGAAACCTTAAAGTTTGAGATTGGCAATCTGTGAAGACTTGCGTGGTTTTTCCTTCCATTCCGGTAGATAAAGACTTCCTGTAGTTCAATGTCTACAAACATGTATGCAAACGGGGGTGCCATCAAGTGCTCAACGAGAATAACAAATCTATTACCTACTCTCGTCGACAACTGACGGCAGCAACTAATGAAGTCAATATAAAAGGCACTACAAATGCCATTCCACTTAATCGTAACTGTCTTTATATTGGTTCCAATTACCGCCCTGTTTCCACTGCGGGCGAAACGTCAATTGACTTTTACAAGTGTTATGGACTACAGAAGGTAAACCTTGAATGCCATTCAAAAGTAATGTAAAAATGTACATATACGAATATAAGAATTGTAATGAGATTCTGGTGGTGTGCAAACGAAAAGGTGACATCTTCTAAGTAACCGATATATAGTAATGCAATAACTATAACAATGTGTAACTATAACAAGCTGACGTAGGTATCTAAGATGCTTCTATGCAATGACAATTAATTCGGCTGAAGGACCATTTCTTTAGCATTAATGTTTATGGTACGTATTGTTAAGATTTCATTGAATGTGCTATACTAGATAGCAGACAATTTATAAGTGGGTTTTATGTAGTCCTTCGGCCGGTTCCTATAAACCTGATCTTCTTTCAGCCCTTTATGTTTCCATGCACAAATAGTGAATGCTGATTGATACCGGACACGATACCCCGAAATGCTGTCGGCCTCCACAGTGTTTCTCGTCTGCGATGACGTCAGTAGCAGTCAAACAATGGTGAATTGATTGGACCCGGCACCATAATGCATTGTATTGAGTTGGACAGCGGGTGAAAGCCGTTCGAGCGAGTGGTTTCAGCAAACAGATTTGAAACAATCGATCATAACGCGCATATCTTTAGGCACCTGCTACATCGACTAGTTGGCAAGCACGTGTACCTAGAATTTTGTGCTATGTTTCTGTTTCGGCGCTTTAAGAGAATTTGGAACATTTTATTTTAAGATTTCAGGATTTTTAGGTTTTTTTACAACTTAGCCGTAAAAATGTCTTAATTGTTAGTTATATTTATATATCTATTGTGCTGATGGTTTTTGCTCAAATAAAAAATGAGAAACCTAAAAATCTATGTACTTACCTATTTATGTACTAATTTAAACCAAAAAAATATAGGTTCATAATTCAGCTTTCGACCGAAAGAAACAAACACCTAGAGTTCGGCTTTCGATCAAAAGAAAATACATTCCGTCGGACACTATTACAATTAACTTTCAAAGACTTTCTTTCGCTCTCTGAAACACTTATTTCTATGAATTCATGGCAAGATTGTTTTAATAATAGTTGTTTGAGATGGTTAGGTAATTAGTTTAAAAGCTTTTGCAAGTGTGAGCGGACACGGCCGGGCTTGCTAAACCGTGGTGGCGAAAGTAATCACCTCTCCTAGGACCGACCTTGTCGCTTGTAGGGTTCCGTAGTAAAGTCACGGTCTAATACTTTCGTGTGTTTAGAAATCATAATATTATAATTAAAGTTTAATTAGGAACTTGTGTTATTTCAAGGCAATTTAATACGGTTTGTAATTATTTTATCTTTTATCATCATACCAGGTGATATACTTGCTTTGATGTATTTAGTATTGCATACTGAACTACTTGTTCTACCGTCAAAATAAAACTTTTTACTCGCTGGGTAAGCCGCGGGTAACAGGATAGTAATAAAATCTAATCCTAACATATTGTAATACAACTACCTATAAATAGTTCTTTGAACCCTCCCTCAAAACAGTCTATTGTTTCTTTAAATAGAACGAACTACACTATACTCGTACAAATAGCATACTATTCATTAGGCAGTCAAATACATCACAATATTTGTCTAAAACAAAATAAACATTGTCCTTCCTTATAATTTTAAACCACTTTGAAGTTTACAAAATGAAATAAACCATTTTCTTATTGTTTTTTAACAACACGCCGGCAAAGTTCCCGGAATAAAAGCTAGAATCACTGTATAAAAAGTGTAAATTTTTATAACATAACATCAGGTATATGTTCTCAGAAAGTTTACCTCTTTATTTAATAAGCGTTGTTGATAAGAAAAAGAATACAAAATATCCTAAGAATTTATGACCCGGCATAGTAAACCTGCCGTACAATGGTTGACCAATCGCGACGTTTATCATTTGGTATCGTCATTTAATAGTTCTACATTCTAAATAAGACAAGTAGCATTACATCATCATGATCCAGTTTTGTCGTCTCTAAGAAACCTCTCTATGTCACTGTTTCAATTTAGCCTACTTTTATTTAGCATCATATGGCTAATCTACTTACATCTCATTATGAAATAACTTTTGTGTCTAGCAATATTTATACCTACCTAAGTATATTTTAGATTGGAAACAAAATAAATAATAATGCTAATTTTCTGTTAGTCTACTTACATTATATTATATATGTTATTGTTAGAGAGCCAATGTAATGTAAAATTACAGGCATACCAGGTATTTCAGTCTAGTTTTCAAGTGGCAACATAACGGGTTTGAAGGTCATCACAACACTTTCTACGACTTTGATCTGCTTTACACAGCAATTCAAAGATTCCAGGAGTTCCCCATCATGTAGGCTGTCAGCCAAAATCTATCATTTTTCATTGACATATTTTACTATATTTCAATTTTCTAAAAATTTTGCTATGTACTGAAATGTAGACTCCAAACAAGCAATCTTGATTTAATGTTTTAATTAAAGTTATTGGAATCGAGTGTTTGATATTGAGGGCGCATGTTTGCTGAAATTGGCCAAGAAATCTTACATAAAAACTGTTATTAACACACATTAATTCCCACACGCGTAATAAAACCGGATTATAACGTTAACGACCCATAAAATATGTTTGAAAGCCAAATATTTACGGAATGTAAAATAATCCGCAAGTGGATAGGTATTAGGTAATTTGGGGATTTTCTTATTGGTTTATTTATTTCTCATCATCGTTTGCTGAGATCTTAAAACTAGACCACATACCAATGAGGCTTGTTCTTCATCTGGGTTAATTACATACACTTCAATTGGTACTCCATTGATCCTTAGGTCTATTGGTTCTAACCTCTTAGGTACTATTTTATAATCGGTCTACAGTACAACAAGAAGAAACACTCCCGAGTCCCGACTTGCTCACTTGTCGATTCAAAAATGTATCCCATGGCAGGCAGCTAGACTAGCTAAGCTATACCCAAAACCGAATATTTTTTGTAGCTAGCTGTTAGTTTGAAAATGTTGCTAGATCTAGTCAAGAAGTGGCTAAAGTGGCAATACTGCTGAGGCTCTCCGCTTCTCATTCCCCGCGGCCACCATTGGCTGTACCACCAAATAGATGTTAATCGTACAGTACTCGTATTTCACCTGCTTAGTTGATATCGCCATTGTTAGGTTAGCCCATAGAGTTAGCTATGTAACTTTATGGGTTAGCCGCATCGCTAGCTTGCAGTATATTGTGTGACATTAGGGTTACTCGTTCGCTGGGTTACTCAGTCTGGAAAATTAATCAGGGGCATCTAACTTTACTTCATTTCAATCTTCTCCTAGTCGCGTCGCTATGGCGTCCGCATTATGACGGCGTACGACATTACTATGATCTAAATATTGCGCACTAAGTGAATTAACATGCGCAGTCGTACAGTGTGCCAATTATAAAAGCAATATTGGGCAACGAGTGTATTCTCGGAGGCTTTGCGACCGTAATAACATTATGTAAGACGGCGCATTACGTTACAATTCTATTCATTATGATTCCTTTATAGTTGTGCACAGTGCAAGAAATCTGTCAGCATTACATGGTTCTTTTTAATAAGTGGCTGGCGTATACCTTTTACAATTTCAATTCGTTTTTTGTAAAGGAAAATTGTTAAATTTTCTTTCCCAACAAACTTTTACTACAAAGTCGAACTTGCGGAACATTTCCGTATTTTGTCAATTGATCGATTAATAGGTAGTAGCCGGCAAACTTCTTGAACATTGAGTGACGTAGTGGGGGAAAGTTAGCGCAAGTATTCGACTGATCTCCAATAGCGCGCTCGATTCGGTCTGATCTACCAATAGCACGCTCGATTCGTCCTGATCTACCAATAGCGCGCTCGATTCGATCTGATCTACCAATAGAGCGCTCGATTCGGCCTGATCTACCAATAGCGCGCTCGATTCGGTCTGATCTACCAATAGCGCGCTCGATTCGGCCTGATCTACCAATAGCGCGCTCGATTCGGTCTGATCTACCAATAGCGCGCTCGATTCGGTCTGATCTACTAATAGCGCGCTCGATTCGGCCTGATCTACCAATAGCGCGCTCGATTCGGTCTGATCTACCAATAGCGCGCTCTATTCTGTCGCGCCCCGCACCCCGCCGCCAAAGAGGCCTATAATTCGGTTCTGCGCAGTCAACTTCATATTCACGAAGTTCGCCGGCTACTATATTAAGTAGCGTGTATATGGATTTGAGATAAGAAAAGTGTAGGTATGTGTTGTTGTATTTTTAAATAAGAAATACTTGACAGTTTTAAGCTACGAAACAAAAACTTTAATTTACCAGCAATCAAAGACATTACCACTACCACCGATGAACATCGGCTTTACAAAGCATTCTAGCCTTTCTTCTTCAAAAGTATTTATCAACAATGAATGTATTTGTTACAACAATAAGCAATGAACTGCATTATTGCTATAAATTGTCGCATTAGTCTTTAATTTATGGGTCTTTCAAGATTCTTTTTATAAGAAGAATAGACAATAGCGATTGTAGCAAAACTAGGGCTTGTTCGCCATTATTATCATGGGATGGTATGTGTTCGGCCGAGAAAACTTGATCGCGGCCTAGTTTTCTATACCCCGATGTTTTATCTATGACAATATGTTTAAGCAAGATAAAAACAAGTAAATATGCCCCAAGTAGACACGTTATTTATAATTATCACTTCACTTCAGCCGTATTATATTATACTGAACTTTCATAACTGAATTAGCTTCGACTAGTGATTAAAGTTTCAAATCAATACCCTATTAATATGTCCGCACTATAGTGGTATATGTAGGTCGCGGGACCCAGCTGGATGAGGTTAGCGCAGGACCTTCGTGGAGATCCTTGGGGGAGCCCTTTGTCCAGCAGTGGACGTCTACAGGCTGATATGATGATGATGATAGTGGGTATCGTATGGGTATGGGGTGGGTAGCCCCAGTATACTGGGGCTTTTAGACCTACCCTCTCCACGAGTGCGTTCGGGGTATAGTCCACCACTCTAGCCCAGTGCGGGTTGGTGGACTTCACATGCGCCTAAGAATTTCTTCTTCGGCGTATGCAGGTTTCCTCACGATGTTCACCGTTTGAGTGCAGTCAGTTCAGTAGATGTACTTAATATTCGAGAAAAACCCATGGGTACTTGGCTCAGCCGGGGATCGAACTTCGGACCTTTAGAAAAGATAGGCCGGTCTTATCCCCGACGCCACTGACGCTCTTCTCGATTAAAGTTTACGAATGGTATACCTAGGCAGGTGAATTAAGTTTGTTTAGTTGTCACCTAAATTTGGAAACTGTGTTAGGTAGGAGTTAACGAACTAATGAAAACACAGAGTCGGCCATCAACCCCTGCGGTGGCTGAACTGCCCAAGTGTCCAGTTTACTGATCCAACAATGAGGATCGGAGAAGTAGACTTAGAGACGCGAACTATAGAGCACTATAGTCCCTATAGGAAATGTCTATCTACGAAAGTTGACGCTAACGGACCTATTTAACTGCCTGTATGATTTACGTCCTGCCCTTTGACTTTTGGTTATATTAACAACGCATGTCCTCAATCTAAAATCGATTATAACGACATAACTCCCACCGTATAGTTATTAGTAGCGATGTGCCCGGTTCCGTAGTACCACCGTTATGCGGGTCCTACAAAATCCAATAAGAGCTCAGCTTAAGCCCACTCAAGCTATTTACTGGCCCCTGATTCTATTATATGGCTTCTTTGACAACGGTTTCACGCACCTTTATTGTGAGAAATCTGTGAAAAGGTCACCCGACTAAGACTAGAGGGATAATAAATTCCAAGTCTTGATAAAATAAAAGTTATTAACAAAATACTGTCGACTAGCAAATAAGAAGGGAAAAATTATGGTGACTAACTGTTACAGCAACATAACAAAGAGAGATTACAAAAGAAGATGAACCCAAACAGATAAAGCGAAGTTAATGACTGGAAGCAGAATTACACGTCTATTTTATATAATAAAAAATAAAAAGCTAATAAAATGTAAAGTAGATCTTATAGTTACACCTGCTTCATAATCGATCAGTGCGAAAAACAAGCTTCCTACTCGATAGTAACTTACCTTGAAGATGTAGAGAAAGGGAACAGAGGCAAAATGTCTCTACCTACATGTCAAAAATGCCAATGTAAAAACACCTAGTCGAAGTATAACGTAGCTAAAAACAAGTCTGAAAAACAGTTTCCTAAACAGTGTACTGACTGACCTCAACCATTTGTAAATGTCAAACTGGTATTATGCGAAATCTTGAACATGTAACGCCCACGACTGTTCTTGGAAACTCTGTCTAATATAAAGCCGGATAATGGGAATCATTTAGTTTGTAGAGACCTTTCATCACGTCATATTTTAGCTAGATTTTTGCTTCTTAAATTCGCGATGTGAACAGAAATCAATTTTGTAGAGGAAACTAAAGTCATTTTCTATAAAATCTGATCATTTCTTTCTCCTTGTACATCTAATTAGGTTTTCCCCAGCGTTGTAATTCATTAGGCGATTTATAGGAAACCCAAATATTTGCAAAGGGTAAATAATAAATAGCCTGTGTACTGTATCTAGAATCAGTATCTATACAAACAGATAAAGTTATTATTGTATAATTGGTTTGATAGTTTTGGAGATTACCTACGTGGACCAAGCTTTAGTTGGGTGGGACTCACAAATAATGTAGGTACCATAACAAGGGAAATTGTATCACACTGTCATACAATTTCACGTGTGTCATGGTACATTCTTTGTGAGCCCCACCCAGTTCTCTTTTACATGTAATAAGAAGAACATTATTATTTTTCATGAAATTCTGTGTGGTGGAATATGTGGTGGAGGAATAGAATTACCACAGCAGTTACCACTAGGTACTTCTGTTTCTGTGGATGTAGTGTCGTTAACAGGTTAAGTAAGTTTAACATTGATTGAGGATTCCTCAATGACTGAACAACAAAAGCGCCAATGGAGTGCGATCGGGCCGAAAATTCGCAAACCATTAGACACAGTTTAAACCCCCTACCTCTACAACTAAGCTATAAATAGGTACTCAGCTCATCATGTTGGAGTTAATGCAATAGGTCGTATGTCAAAACAATTCTGTATTTCAATGGCGTTGTTCACTCAAAACAACAATTTTTGACATACGATCTATTGCATTAATTCCATCCAACCGACTATTTATCATCTTAATATTTTTTATTCTTTAAAATTCCTGGTAATTGTAAACGATACGTGAATTTCATCAATCACGTTGAAATTTATAAAAAAATTACAGAAATTTATCATTTAGGTTTTTGATCTATGGAACTACTTTCAACTTTTTAACTATTGCTACGCTTCTGTATAACTGCATTTTCCGCAGTTTCATTCAGATTTATGTGTCTTTCCACATTTGTCCGGTTATACATAGCTCAGACAGGTGATTTCTTTAAAAATCTTTGAATGCAGTTTTACTTATTTTTGAAAGACTTCACAGATATCAGAGTTTCTGCTGTGGCTGTCTTCAATATTTAGCTTAGGTAGGTACTTTACTTTCCCTCCCTCCAGTTTCGTTTGGTTCAGTCCTGGATATAACTTTTTTTATTATTTTATACTGTGCTTTGACAGATGGTATAGATTAAACCAATGAGGCCGCGCGAACGTACGAGTGGCTCAGTTTCCCAATACTCGCGAGGGTGCTCGTGAGTACAGCTGCCGTGCGCATCCACTTCTGATTGGTCGACTGCGCGTCAAAACCATCTGCCGAATTGATTGCACAAACAGATTGTCCTATCGTAACGATGCGGGAAACAAAAAACATGTTAAACGAATTGTTGCAGAAAAAGTTGTTATTCGACCGATTCGAAGGTAGCGTATGGTTACTTTTTTCGTTTTTGCCGTAGACAAATGAAAATTGCATCGACGATAACTCTACAATAACGATAGTCTTATTATTTGTGAGGGGGTCTTTCAAGGCTTATCCAGCCTTGTATCACCGCCTTACTATAGTTCAGTGGTAAGCTTTGCATCCGTTAGGAACTTCAGCACGCTTTTGGCACTGATTAGTTTTACTTTATAAGGTTGAAGTGAAATTCTCTTCCCATATAGTTGCCCAGATTGGTGTTTCTTTTAACGCATCAGTGGGTTACACAAGGTGCAACATAGTGGTAGCTCCTCTGCCTCTTAGCAGAGTCTGCAAACTTCAGTTTCCCGGAGAATGAATGAATGAATGAAAAGAAAGAATGAATGAAATGAAAATTCGTTTATTCAAAATTGGAATACAATATTCTCTTTTTGACGACAATCTGTCTAAAACTAAAACTACTGTTTCCACCTGCATGAAAACCAATAACGAACTCCAGGTAGGATAGGTATTCGGTATATACTTGACAACAGGCCTATTCTAACTCGTGTCGTCAAAAATACGTTTTGCACGAATAACTTACACGTTTCTATGAGTTTAGACAATGGGGGGTAGACGCAATGACTTGCGTGCAAAGTGACGAAACAATGCAGTTATAAAATATTATATCTTAACGCACGCCATGCAAACTGCAACCCACGTGTATTGATAAGAGATTAATTTACCTAAATATAAATACATCAATCTAAGTTATCTACGCTGTCCGCCCTGGCTTCCCACGTGGGTCAGTATTGTAGGTTTCAAAACCCTCCTGAAAATGATGAAAACCGGATCGAAATCCATTGCATGTGTCAAAATAAATCACTTCAAATGAGTCTTCCTCGTAATAAATAATAAGACCAAATTAAACTAACAGAATAGTCTACTAAAAGCAATTTATGTAGGCCATAAAACTTAACAGTGAATGTTAAATTAGGAATTCATCGAATTAAATTAACTAAAACGACGGTCCCTCGGGATGGGACCGCGTCGTGACAGTAATTTATCCTCGCTAAAGTTTACATTTGGTAAATGGGTATATTTTTAGATACTCAGGGTTAGCTCAACAAATATGTTTGATAGGGCACGCATGAGCAGCTTCAAGTCTTTCGATAGATAAGCGGTTACTAAATGAAAACTATCATCATAAAGTTGTGGTAAGTACTATATCTATGGAAGGCACCCAAAATAAAAGTGCATTTCATTTTACAATAGGTAAGCTAACAGGCCATTTTCTGTAACCTTTCGTTAGAAAGCCCACAGGATCAATCACGTAACTAAATGCGTTGTTGCCAACGTCATCGCTTTCCTGCCGTAAGACAATGTCATTCATTTCCTACGCACTCAAAAGCGTCTGCTTCCTTCCATTGCGACGGAGGGGTAATTAGATTACTTCCTCCGCACACAATGCAATGTAAAAACCAGCCGCCATGACGACACGGCAATTATAAACGAGGGGTGACACAATGCTACCCGAAATAGTAGCATTTAACATCAAATGGGAGGTGTTTTGTGTCGATGAGAAAAACCTATCACGACATGATAGCGCTTCTTTCGCATGCAGGCTTCATTATGTACAGCAAAGCTGATAAAAAGCAATAAAGACGTCAGCAAATTAGGTACCAAATTTATGAAAGTGTCCGCCTAATTCTACTATCGACTACAATGCTTTATCAATAAGATTAGCTATCTTGGGAATAAGAAAACAATCAACTAAGACCCTGCGCATACTACTCCATTCTTTTAGCATCGACCATCGGTGTCTTAGTCGCTAACTAGGTAGTTAAAATGAGGTGTTCGTCCCAATTTAATAAAAATAATATCAAGTCATGGAATGAGGAACCGACCTGTATGTAGTCTTAAAAAGTGACTTAACCCTTTAACTTGTTGTGAGAGATTTGTTGCAGCAAGATGGCAGTTATTTCTTGCCTTTAAGATATCTTTGAAAACATCTTCAAATTAAAAAAACATTTTTATTATGAAGATAAACTTAGTTTGATTGTTTAGAAGTTCTGTTTATTTTACCTTCTCTAGTCTGAGCTTGGGAGTTCGTATTCGGAATAGTTCGGAATTCTTCGTGGCTGGTCAAACGTCGCGTGAAAATGGGAGATTATGAGCAGAGGCTTGGCGGCCCCTCAATGTTTATTTTACCAAGCCGAAAGCTCTGCCCTTCACACAAAGCGAATAATCAGGAAAACAGCTATTTTATTCATCTACTATAATTTGTGAGAAACTTGCTATTTTTACGTTCAGCCGTGGTAAAAAAGCCATTCGGACGATTTACCGATATGATATAAGTACAATAATTGTCAATGACAATGGTCGAAGCGAAACCTGTGGTAAAATATCAAATTGACATACCTACAACAATTATACCAATTATTATAAATTAGAAAGGTCACCCTGAATGGATATATAACTGGCACCAATTTAAAACGAATGCACAAAAATAAACCATAATAAATATATAGGTAAGTAAAGTACCAATATGTGTAGTTGCACATCAATGCTATTATCGAAACACAAGCATCAGCCAGACCAGAATACAAAACGTAAGAAAGCCAGCACTACTGAGAACCAAACCGCACAGTGCCATAGGTGTTCGAAATCGCGAAGTTGCACCATATCCGTCGGATCTCACGGTTCCTTATGGTGAAGGAAACCCACGCATCCGAGATAATCAGTGTTTAATCGCCGAGGGGCAAAATATTGCACCACGTCCGTAGCAGTTGCCCCAGGTACTCATACGCGGCCCCACGGTGGTGCAAAGGCGGCCGTAATGACTTTTTGCATAGCAAGGCTCACAAATAAATACCATACGAGAAGAAAAGTGTTTTAAAACTAAAATTTCAACAAACCTTGTGCCTCTAAAATGCGGCGACATATTTATTCAAAGTAAAACAAATTATACTATAAAAATGATTTTCCGTTGTCCGATCCGATACCGGAGGTGGACGGAGTAACGAACGACAGCCGAAATCCGATAACTAACATAGTAAATATAATATTGCACTTCCAATATCACAGTGACTGTTCAGTTTTGTGAAGACAGTCACTGGCTTAACATTGGCTCGGTATCGGCCGATGGTTGACCCGTCAACTTTCGGAGTCAGGCTTTCGATAAATCGGTGACGGATCCGAAATCGATATCTGAGCGAACCATGTGGAAACGCTCTTACATAGAATGAAATATATTCGGTTATGTTCCAGCAATATGACCTTGCTGCATGCAAGGTGAGGCGGCTAAGCCCGCGAATTGCCACTTCCGAAACCGCAACGAGGCCGTCAAACTATGTACTAACGGCTGTAAACGTACATACACAATTTCGGCTCGAAACCAAAACATTTACATTCATTAGGTAGGTATATTAGTAAAATTATAACACCAAACCAGAGGCATTATAATGCATATTACGAACCAAATCTTACTAATACTTTATATGCTCTTTTATTTATTTCCGATTGCAATATTACTAATCCAAATATAAAGTACCGTTTGTCGGTTAGTTAAGTTAGAGTAAATTGTTTGTTAAGTACCTAATCTAATACTCTCCGTTCAAAGATACGTACATTCCGACTTTATCAAGGGGATGGCTGAAAATGCAAATAGAACTGATAGAAATGAAGAGAGCAGGTAATTAAACCAAGCAAGTTAACATCACATGTAATTCAAATGACGGACGTCGCGTGACGTAGATTAGGTAGGATGTGTACAATTATTCGGATACATTCGAAAGCGTATCTGAACTTGCCCTATTCACCTTTACTACCACGTGTCAATTCACGTCATTCATTATACGGGTATTGTTCTGTCATATATTGTTTTCATAAACACACATTTTGTGAATTGTTATTGCAATCGTCATCGTCATCTGCCTGTTGTCGTCTACTGCCACACATACGTATTAACGAATTCCACTTCCACTAACCGTCTGCCCAATAGCAGGGTTGGAAAAAATAAAAAATCATTGATTTTTTCAAAAAAATAAAAATCAATAAATAAAAAATTTTTAATAAAAAAGATCATGATATATTTGATTTTTTGCTTGAGCCTTAAAAATTCACTTAAAATAGTGCGTGTAACGAAACGCGCTTTTGTTTGACGGCGGCTGGGAGATTTCCCTCGCTTTGTTTTGTTCACAAACTTTATAGGGATGTTTTGTTTGACACTTCAGTTAATTAAGGGGCTATGATATCTCACAGCGGGTCGGATGATCCGTCGCTATTTCAACAATACTGTATCATTCATTTTGTAATAAATATGCAGTAAAGTAGAAGACTTTTACTAGTTATTCACGATTTCGAAAACACAGTTCGTTAAAATTTTCTCAATTAAAAAAAATTCCAAAGTTAACCATTTTAAGAATTTATTTTCGCTACTTTTATGTAATAAAGCTACGTACAATCACCATATTTTGAGTACTAACTGTACTTACTAATATGCAGATCACATAACATTTGAATTTACAAAATACACATAACTTTCGGCAAAAAAAGGAAAAACCTAAATCTAAGCGTTTTTGAGCCAGCCCAACTTGAGCCGCATGGCATCTCCCTACCCCGCGTCAGTCCCGCTCTGCCAGTGGCACGGGGAACACGTGTCGCTCGCCGCCATCCAGCTGTCACTCCCGTCACACGTCATTTATTCAAATTATATTTTGAAATAGGGTAGCATCTTTGTTGCTATCCTAGTGTTTTTTGGAGTACAGTCTCCTTGACTGAAAAATGACTGGATGTTTGTTTGTAATTTGTTTCGATACTTGGTTGTTTGACTTGACAGAACTAAAATAGACGACGACGTGTAGACAGAAGACTACAAAAGAAATTTTCTGAAGATAATATTTATTTTCCAATATCTTTCTTAATAATTTCCCGACCGTTTAGTATAATAACGAATTTTTTAAAATGGGAAACCAAGGTAACAAAAAAAAAGAAAAGACTTGGTTGGCGTAAAAAAAAAGGCAAAAACTTGAGTAAAGCACTAAAGTGAGTATAATTTATTTGGTAAAGAAAATTCACATCGGGTTAAATTATTATACGTAATCATAAATGTACTAATCTTTCTCAAATTAGATTACGACGATCAGGGGCATCCGAAAATAACCATGGCTCTGACAAGGAGAATGCTCCGAATAAAACAGATGTTAACATATATAACAACATGGAAAAGTAAGTTCTGAAGCAACATTTCGATTTCGGGATTATCCAATTTATGAGTACTAATAACATAACACGGCTGATAGGTAGACTTCTAGGCGGTGATAGATAAAAAAAATTGACGTTGTATATCTCCATCTCCAGATTATGGAAGATAAATTAAAAGATTTTTATTTATCATGCATGTTGCCAGAGTTATGCGATCCTAGACATGTTCGAAATATGCCAATTCGAGAGTTAGGCGAGGTGTGACGACAAGTCCGCCCTCAATCTACTGAATAAAAAAATTAAACCGCCGAAAAAAGAAAGGAACTGAAAAGTAAAAATAAAAAGCCGGCAAGTGCGAGTCGGACTCGCCCACGGAGGTTTCCGTTCCGTCAGCCACACTAATATAAGCTATCACTGTACCAAGTTTCATTAAAATTAAATATTTTTCCCGCGGGAAAAGTTTACCGCAGTAAATAGTTGCCTATATGTTATCCCAGGATATAAGCTATGACTGTACCAAGTTTCATCAAAATTAAATATTTTTCCAGCGGGAAAAGTTGCGGACCAGGACGCGGGCGCAAACACGCGTGACAGGAAAACCGGCCTAAATGTATTAAATTTTGCTTACCAAATGTAAGACATGTAGAAAATAATATGACTTTAGGTACATATAGACTAGAATTTATTAAAAGTATTGTGTTCCTTGGTATAACTATAGATTCATCTTTTCAATGGGGGCCCCACATAGCTTCACTAGCTGGCATACTAAGTTCGGCCGCCTATGCAGTTAGAAAAATTTGACAATTACTGATATTGCTATCGCAAAATTAGTATATTTCAGCTACTGCCACAGTAACATGGCATAAGGCATCTTACTGTGGGGTCGAGCAGCAGATATAGTGACCATTTTTATTTTGCGAAAGAGAGCTAGGTATTAGCTCGATCTATAATCTGCGTTGTAGTCATTAAGAGAAAAGTTTAAAGAAATAAATATACTAACCGTATCCAGTCAATATAGATTTGAGAATATTTTGTTTAAGTAAACCCGCTGTAAAACCACAGCCGCCTGCTGGTGATGTCCGGATGGATGATGAGGGTTTCACTATCGTACAAACTACCAGGAGATATATATATCTATCTTGAATATGAAGCACACAAAGTTTAAAAATCACATTATGTAACAATTTGTTATTATAAAATAGACGATTCTTTGAATGACAAAGACGCCTGATATTAATGTTACTTGGTGATGTGGTACTCCTATGCTATAAAGTATGTTGACATTGACTGTAAATAAATTATTAATACATAGTGTTTTTTTTTATTAAGAACCATCTTGGACGGTCAATATTGTGTAGCTTACCCTACATAAATAGTGCGAGTGAGATAGGTGCGCTGACGGCGGCGGTGGGAGAGGCATGCGGGGGGGAAATTTGAATTTGAGCTGACATACCATCGACTCTTAAGATTAAGTTGGAAGAAATACAAGTTTTGTTCAATAAAATAATTATAAATGCCTGGTGGTGGAAGACAGAATCAAAACTGCCATCTGGCAGTTTTTTTTACAAAAAAAAAGCAGTAATATAAAAACTGGGTGTTTCCGTCCGTAATCTTAAATGAAGAATTTTAATTTGTGTTACAAATAGTAAAGAACTGAAACAATTTGATTTAATCAATGATTTTTATTGAAAAAATCTCTTGTGATTTAATCATGCCAACCCTGCCCGATAGCCACCTAATGCCGGGGCGAAACTTTCTGTAGCAAATTAGCGTGATTGATCTTATATGTCCGCAATCACATGCTTCCCAATTTCTTCCGAGTTTCGAACGGTTCCGAGTGATTCCAAACTTCCGAATTCCGGTCAATAATCAGATCAGTACGCACTGAGGAGAAATAAAGTTATCTGTTTCTGCTCCATGGGTACCGAAAGACAGATTTCACGTCAAATAAAATCAGGAAAACACACAATTAGGACATGTTGACAACATTGTCTTGTCTTGTCAAGCACGAGCCTGCTGGAAAATTGTGCGTAAGATGCACAATGCATTCAAACTTCGTCATTGAGCGAAGATCTTATTTTGTTGCACATGTAAGTAGCGGCTGAAAAAACCCTTTCCGATTCGACGCTCGTTGGGGAAATACTTAAGAGGTACATACATATAAGCTGCATCCAAAAATCTGCCTCTGGTGCCTCCATTTTCATATAACGTCATCTCAATACGAACCAGTGTAACAATGCCTAATTTTACTGTACAGTGAAGTGGTATGAAAAAGCTGTATTTTCCAAAAGTAGTAATTATGGGAAGGATAGAGGGAGCGAGAGGGAAGAGGATAGAGAAAGAAGGGGAAATAAGGCAAGGCAGAGAGAAAGTGAATGAGAGCAAAGAGGCAACAAAGACGTTTTACGTAAAACGCTGCGGCTGTACTGAGTATTAACAGTAGTCCGGATATGGCAGAAGGAGCTTTCGGTACGCGGTACCCACTCAATAACTCGTACAACGAGAGTTTGTTCATAACCATTCCACCGTTCCGATCGACCTTCACGGTACAGTAGAACAATAAAATAATTGTACCATGGATACGGTTATTAAATCTGATTGATATAACAGATAAAGATTTTATTACAACACAAACGAGAATTGAAACAAAGCACGCTTCTGTGTAATAAATAACATATACCACCCACCGCAAACATAGATACCAAAAACTGCTGTTTAATATGAACTAGTTACGTACTTAGCCAACGGAGTCAATAGCTATAAGGAAGGACTCTTTCAGTCAATTGCGCTGATGACATTCTAAATTTATACTTGAACTAGATTTCTGTAGAATCTACAGCAATTCATGAGCAATCAATCAAGGAAATAGGCAAATCAACATCTGTACATTTGACTATGTTTACACCAACATGTCGAGCATGGTAATTGGGGAATAAACCTCTTATTTTGAATGTGGGCTGTTCCCACAGTGGGTTTTGACATATGTGCGTATTCCTAGTCACGATGAGAAAATAACAAGACGCCAATTTGGTATCGGAACCGTGGGCGACAGTTATTACGGCTGGTCACCCGCGGACCCCTCGTCGTGGTCGACGGCCACTGATTGATGATTTCCGTCCATTGTGTCATCCCCTTATATTCGCCCGGGAGCGTCGGACTAAAGCGCTTCATACACTGAAAACATGCTATGTTGGACATCTAATCAAGCTTGGCATGACGCCATCGAGTTAATAACCGTATCTAAATCCCGATCTTGATATCACTTTCACCGTGGACCGAAGCAGTATGGAATGGACTTGAATCTCTGTCTATGTACTGTAGGTTTCAATTACTCTCAGACTGGTACCTAATTGTTTAAAGATCTAAATGTGATCCCATTCCTCGGTACTGCAAGCAGTAAACTTAAGTTTAGCAATATGTATGCAAACTGCAGTCATGTGATGTCAGATACAAGACCGTCGTGCCTGTTTCCGTCAGTTTCATAAGTTATCAGACCCATTCGGAAATAATTTCCTTACAAAACTATATTGGCTTGGCTTATTGACCAATAATAGAATATGAACTTGTGTGTCAACTTCATGAGTTATGACCACGTTTCTTACACTAAGAGCATTCTTTATTTTCCAACCGCTTATTTTCAAATATAAGTGAACATCACACGATCTATTTTCCAAGTCGTTTGATTCGTAGTTGAGTGTTCGGACTGTAAACGCGTCGTTTAGATCCGTCTGTCCGTAACAAATGGTATCGATATCGTCTGCAAGATGACGCAAGGAACCCCCCCACGTAGGAGACAAATATAGAATGCGATTATATCTCTTTAGTTGGACGCTCTGTAAAGAAGTACTTCTGTTGCTTAGGACAGATGTGTAGGGAGTATAAAATTATGATATTTAAGTTAAAAATATATAAGCAGTGTATGTGTAATAAAATGTAATGTACTATTATTTATTCTGTGCCTATAGTGAGTGTTGAGGTTATTAAAGATAGAGGGCGACAAGAAGCGGCAAAATAATGAAAATACAGAAAGTAACAGCAAAATACGGCGACTTTTATTTACAACGTCAATAAAGCGATTGTTAGATTGTTACAACTGACAGATTCTAATATCAAAAATATGTATAAAAAACCAGGCGCAAAAGGGGCCAGTAATTTTAATTTGTCGTAAAGCTTAATCTTGTTGCCTCGAAAACTTAGCCATACCTGTTTGTAAAGGACAGAAGTGACAACAATCTAAGTAATGTAAATTATTAACTTAAAACCTACCTCTACATTAGCCTCAATTAAAAATGATTTGGGCAAAAACCCCCTCTGACCCACAATCGCGGCGTCAACGACATAGAGGGGTGTGTCTTCAAAGTCCAACATTAGAATAGCTATCTGTGGGGTTCGTGGCACGACCCCATTTCTATGGATCAATTCACAGTAAATACAGTATAGGAAAACCTGATGATGGCTTTAAATTTTCAGTTACTTGAATACTTTAAACATGATAAGCGGTGGTAGATAAAAATTTACGTGCATAAAATGTACCCAGTAGACTCAAAAATTATGCAATAAAATATTTAAGTCTTTATTTTAAGCACACAAAGTACATGGAACAGTGTTTTACCCATAGAAAAATTATGATAAATTGAAATAAATGAAATCAATTCAAATAAGTCAAAGTACATTACAATTTCAGTACACATTACACCTTTTTCTTAAATTCATAGTTATAATAGAACATTAATCAAATAATTATGTATGCCACAGCTCAAATCTTTAACTAACACTGAACCTAGGATAAAGATAGTAAGAAGCATACACCGCGCCGAGAGTTTTAATTTAAAACATTTATAATATAATATGGGTATTAGAGATCTATTTCCAGTACTTTGCAATATTTTCCAAGAAACATGAGTAATGTATAAAGCGCAAAATAAGATCAACGTCACCAGACCGGCGACGATGTAAGAGCATAATGATTCACTCAGAACTTTGAACTACGAATAAATTATTAAGAATTATAAGTAAGTAGAGTTGATGATAGTATCCAGTAGGGCAACTAAGGGGTTTGGCTATAATTAATCCTACTAATTTGTAAGGGTGTGTGTGAGGATATTTGTAACTCTTCACGCAAAAACTATCGAACAGATTTTCATGAAATTTTACAGTAATATAAAGTAACCATCAGAATAACACTAAGGCTATAACTCATAAATATATTGTGTAAATTGGCAAATAAATTCAAATTTAATGCAGGTGGATTTCATGTAAACTTACGAACCAAATAGTTAGAACAGATTGCCACAGACGGCGCTGATACAGAAAATACATAGATTAAACTTCATTAACTACAAGATACCTCGGGAAAAGCTGTTCCCACGGGAAAACTTTTCTACGCGGGCGTAGCCGCGGGGAAAAGCTAGTATACAATTTTACACACCCAGACAGGGTAATGGCACTCGTATAAATGTTTTTTTTTTTGTGGAACAGTTTCAGGGTAATTTATAGTATGTAGATACAGTGCGATAGGAATATTTGATCAAAGTAACAGTTATTCGTCTCGTACAATAATACGAAAGTCAGTTTTCGAAAAGCGTTATTAGGTAGGACGCGGATGGCCGGAGGTAATTTCATTGTTTCATGTAAATTGACTGGAGAATAAGTTTGCACATGGGCTCGACTTCTCACGATGCCGCCGTCTCTGCGTCATCAAATTATTCGAACAAGGTACGTACCTTGGGACGTGCTTACTAAAACAAGACGTCATTATACGATCTGACGACACCATGATGGTAGGTAAGATGCTATTGTCCATGTCCATATTGAAACTTTAGCGTTGCCTTTGAAAAGCTGATGAAAAACGAAGCGGAGAACCAGGTGTGCTGGCGCGCATTGGGAAATGCTCGAGTCCAGCAGTGGCCAGCCATAGGCCATTGCTCTGGTAAAACTGCAGTGAATTAAAATTTGGCTGGATGTCTCGTAATCAGGCGATGAATTTATTTTTAAACTGGGACTCAATATTGACTTGGATACGGGTAGTGCGTAAGCATATTACCCACTTCCCTACCTGTAGCGGAATCTTCATATCGTACCACCGTCAAAGAATTCTATTATTACGATATATTATTGTAAAAAATGTTAATTTGCGTAAGTACTTACCTACTTTTATATCCTAAAAATGTATACTTGACCATGATATTAACAATTTTAGTCCCAATATTATGACAAAGTGAATATACTGTATAATATAGCATGAATAATCTGGTGTATGTTGTGGAACATCTGTTTTAAGGTCTCCCAAAGACAATATTAGTTTAGTAGTTACGACAGCGAACGGTGAGGCCCAACGCCCGCGCCCTTAGATCAACAAAGGGAGGCCACACCACACACTGTATGATCGCAAATCGATCATAATATGCAGAACTATGAGTAGATAAGTAAATTGATTTTAAATATTTTGAGCGCTTAAAAAATTTTGCCTATGACTTGAGCAATCTATTTAACAAGTTATAATTCAACTTATGATTTGAAAAGTTGATAGAACCGACTCTGTTCTTTGGTCTTTTAAAGTACCTACTAATATTGTAGGTAGCTTTACCACATGTAATGTGAATCAATGAGAAAAAGAGTCTGATCGTGAGAAACTAAATAGTGGTGCGGTAGGCACGCCCCCAACGGAATTTAGCACAAACATAACATAAAAGTGAGACGCCCAGTCGCCTACTACATTTTGTTTGACCTTTATTTCGCATATACATACATATATGAATGTAGATCTGGTAGATGTACACAGTAGGCGAGAATACGGCCTCGATATATAAATCCGTGGGAAGACGCACGGGCGTCACTCTATTCCCAACGAGGCCTCAACTCTCAAGTGCTGTATTATGCTGCCACTATACTTGTATAATAATAGGCCCGTTATTCGTCTGGTGGAGGGTTGCCAGCTGCTAAATCATTTACTGATGACAAGCGAAAGCGTCACAAACTCGGACTTTCAGAGCCGTAAAATCTAGTAAAAAAATGAGCATGCACTCGATAGTTACAAATGGACTTCAATAACGATTTCAGTCCAGTTCAGACTGAAATACAACAGCACAACAGAGCGCTCTGAGTTTACTTCTGGACAATGCTGTAAATAGTATCAACAAAAGACATGAAAAAGTTCTGTCACTATCGTTCTCATGGTCTTCGCCCATGAATACAATTGTTTGAAAAGAAATCTGAACCTTTGAAACTTTTATTTTTCGAGCGGATAGAATGAAAGCCAGTCTGGAATCCGGATGAAATCAGATACTGGTGGCATGGCAGCCCTAGCTCCATGAGATGGTGGTCGCTAATATCAAGCTATCAAGTCATCTGTTACGCTGCCACTAAACGCACTTGAGTAATTGCTCACTTGAGAAGTCGTCACACAATGGACCTCACTATTGATTCAATTAATGTATGGTACAATGTGTTTAATTTATGCTCTCCGATATTTATGTACTATCTACATACAACAGACATACTTATTGGAAATAAATTGTAACAAAAGTTGTTCAAGGCAAACCACGGAGGCGAACACACCAAAGTGTACCTAACACTGTAATAATTATATAAATTAAGCGACTTGACGACTCAGGCCGGGAACGTCCAACTCCTCAAACGTCTAGTCAATAAAATCTATTCCCCGTATGTCCATTTCCCCAAATGTCCCGTTCCCTGTATGTCCATTTCCCGGAACGTCCAATTTAACACTGAAAAATGCGGAATCAAATCATAAAGAAATCAAACTGAAAATCAACATACTCGTACACAACTTAACCAACACATCAAACATAAAGTTTGATTTATTTTGGGGGCTTATCATGGAAATTGGACATTCGAAGAAAAATGGACGTTCAGGGAAATAGACAATAGGGGAAAAGGAAGTTGCACGTTAGGGGAAAACGACCGAACTTACCTAAACATTCGAGGAATTGGACGTTCCAATGAATCCTATTATTTTAAAGAATGGTTCACTAATCAACCACATAATACTTGCTATGAATGTAGTGGTATGTTTTAAGTCTATTTAAATAAAGGATTCAATGCCTATACAAAAGACAAACAGGGCGGTTACAAATAGCCTAACCGCAGTAACCACAGACGTGACTGAAAAACTCAAAATAGTACTCCACTCCACCCACGGCTGAGTCACTCAAGTGACAAATGATAACACGGACATTGGATAGTAGCTACCAATTAAAAATACAGTCAAGTAATTATCAACGATGACTAAGTTCGAAATTTCAAGTAAAGGGTTATAAGCTATCGGCAAATAAGTAAAGATATGAAATTAGATCGGTTACGTGAATTATAAAGCATTCGTCGGGTGATTTAGATAATGCAAAATGCTATGGATTCCGACTAAATCGAAGACAATGACATAGTAAAATCGGCGGAGGGCGATAGGCTGATGACGAGGATATAGACATTTAAAAACTATGTTGTGGGTCATTGTTTATGTCACAGAATACATATATGCCTTGTCCTGTTCAGGAGTCATCTAATTTCACATAAATGCATGTGACAAACGTTATTGTTTCCTCCGTAACTTAGCTCGGTCGCAAATACGCATAATCGAAACAAAATAGCTGGTTATTTAACTAAACGTGGTAGGTATAGAAATCGGAAGGATACGTTAACTGAATTAAATACAAAACGGCAGGAAAGTTCCAACGTTTGTTTACTTTTAATAAACTACCTAGTTATATAGGTACCTAGGTACTTGTTTAAATATGAAATCGAAAATGATAAATGCACGATACTACGCAGCCGCTGACAATCGGTATAAGGCTCGGGACATACTTCATACTCGTCATCAGATCAGAAGAATATCTAAACCTTTGGGTCCGTGTGCCTACGACCATCAATTAATTAAGCACATTTTATACAATTGCCAATACCTACTAATCTATAATATGCGCTAGATTTTGAAAAATTAATTTTTCATTAATAGCCCAATTCTAGAGGAAGGTTATACACTATTTAACTTCACTCTACGACCAATAGGAGCCGAGCAAAAAGAATAATAGTCAGAAATAACTTGTAAAACGCAGGAAACAGCTGTAATCCTTAGGCAGAGCTGGTTACAGCTACTGAAAGCAAGTACTAAGGGTGCTTAGCTTTGGTGGAAACGGTCACATAGTTTCGCAGTTTAGCTTTGACGTCGCTCACCGCTTAGCTACTTCCCATATCTCTGGTGGAAAGCCAGCTTAAGTATCACGTGCGCACAGGGCTTAAGTGCACGCGCACCGACCGACCGATGATGTATAAAAGTATATCATCCATTTCCGAGTGCGCTCAGCTCACTCCCTCCATCGACTCAATGTTGTTGTTAGAGCAGCCAAACAAACGTTTAGCTATTTAAATACCTCGATGTCTACTTGAAGGTGAACCAATATCGTAATTTGTTTTGTATTGTCTCTTACCTACATCCGATGTGTACTTTGTAATAGGTTATGAAAAATAACGATTTATGTTACTGTGAGTCAGTTTCGACTATCTGGTTAATGTACCTAAAGGATATAAAAATGCTATAAAGTCTTGAGTAAAAATGACAACAGCTCACACTATAATATTATGTTCATACAAATATGAACCCAATTTCATTTACTTAAAGACTACACTATACAGTGATGCACACAGGTTTGCTTGCTGTGCGTCAGACTGTACATACATAACGGTACCCCGGCAAGTATTGATAAAAAGTAAGTACACGATAAAATAAATCACAAACGGTAAACCACTCATTAAACGGATTTTATTGAATATTTAATATTTTCTGGTCTAAAACTTGCAGGAAGTACCTACTGTGTATTGTAAAACAATCTGTTGATGGTACATATTTTAATTATGTGGGTGTAGGCGGAAGTCAGGACAAAAATAAATATACGCCTCGACAATAATAAATAGGTACTTAGTACTGACTATCAATGAAATGAATGACGCACCAAGCGCACATCAATCAGAGAATACTTGCCAAAGTATAGCTTTGATTTCATTCAAACAACCTAACCAACCTAATTTTACATGACCAGGATGACCTACATAATACATATTATGTTACCTTTACACTAGACTATACACTCGCAATTTTAAATAATCCCTCTTCATAGTACATACATCCCTGAGGGAATACGTCGGGTGGCACATAATTCCACATTTACAAGCACGCAGTGATACGAGATGAATGGTATAGCCGACCACACGTCAGTGGAAACAATTTGACCTTGAACTGCCCTAGCCTATTAGGGAGTTTTAATACAATGAGAGCCCAGTTTATACTGGATGTTCCCACTCACGTGCGGTCGACCGTACAATATTAGGGAGGAACAGTGTGGGCGTTGTGCCCAATAATAGCTTGCCGCATTCCACGCGTGCCATAGTTAATTGACAGACGGAAGGGTCAATATAATTAGAGTTGTTAATTGGCCAGATATAATACACAGTGTACCATCACTGGCTATATGACTCACTTGTGAGATAAAACGATACCAAATATAGCAAGATAAAACCACAAAATAGCCACAGTCAAGATAAACGAGTGACGAACCGGAGTGACAATGACAAGTCTGGTCATTTTTTCTCTTTAAGTCCGGAAGTTGACTTGACTGGCGATAAATAAATGGGTGGTCGATGAATCTTCCACAACAAGGACGGTAGCATCGAACAAAGTATACGTTTTGGTTGCAGTAGGTATACCGTGCTATCACAGAACATGTCACAGACAGACTTAAGCCGAAGAAGAAAGTCCTCACTGTGCAAGTGAGTTTGAATATGGCCCGATCCTATTTGCTGTTTGGTTCCGTTAGGAACTATTAAGTAATCTGTGGTTTGGTAAGACCTTTGTCCAAAATTCGGACGTAAGACTGTTGATTTGATGTCACAGATCAGTTCTTATCTCCACGAAATTGCAGATAAGATACTTTTAGTAAGGAGCTACTAACCAGCAGTAATAGTGTTAACAATCGTAAAAGGACTGAGCTATCGAAGTATACTTACTGACATTTTTACAGCTTTATGAAACAGCAGTATCTCTGGTATCAATTGACGTTGCTTTGCTTTCATAGTAATGTCGTAAATGACTAAACACGACAAATCGACAATAGTATCGCCTTGGTCGGTCCACCGAGCACCGGACCGGCAGAATCGAAGGTCGTTCGTCACATTCTGTAGCCAATTGTTTTTGATTGATCGTTCACAAGCCCACGAAGCTTATTCATGACAAAAAAAAGAGCCTACGTCTCTAGTTTAACCAGTTTTATACCCCTTATAGGTCTTGTAACCAAGCCACAAACTAAAAATAAACCTGCTTCCTACCTAATAAAGGAAAGGAAGTCACGTGCATATGCAATAATAATATTGAAATTAGTTTTACATGTTGCGAATTATTTTGTGTTCAGATTTTGGGGATATATAAATTGCATAGAAATCTTGTCCCAGTACACGTAAAATATCAACTTTTAATATTTAGTTAAGTATATCAAGTATCTTGTTTTAAATATAAGTATTGTAATGTCGCCCTAATGCAGTAGCCATTACGAAGAATTCGTTTCATTCGCGTTTTCCTCAAAACGAGATAAAATCATTGAGAAAGTACAGATTCCAATGCTACTTAAACCCATATAAGCCTGTTTAACTTGCGTATCGCAATTTTCAAGTTAGACCGATAATATTTTCAACGTTATACTTTCGTTTTTAAAGGGCGGCGTCGACCGTTAATCTTAAATCTAAATCGTTTAATAACGTGACTCGTTAAAAAGCTTCACAGGTATATAACCAGTAGGGTACCTCAACATTCTCGTACTTCAACCTAACTTTACCTCTTCAGCCCTGAAACAGAGTCAATAGGTATAATGTGCTAGCTCGCTCTCACCTCCAGCAGGAGACGTAACGCAAAAGATGCGAGCCTTTGAGGAGTTTTAAACCTGACGTACATAACTTAATAACTGTTTGATAAAGAGTGTATAGGAATACACTGCGTTAAGCGTACTTTTTTTCAATTCCGGGCTCTGGTTACGAAGCTGGGATATCATATTTTATTCGGTCTCACGGGTAGGAAAAAATCCATGCAAAGCGTAGGTATGGCATGCTAGCATCCAAAAAGAGCCCCTTCTCAAACCTCTAAATACGACCCTGAGTTGCCACGTTCGTTGATCCGCGTTAACGACTCACGGGTGAGGGGAATAAACAAGAAAATTGAAATTAATGCAGCCTTTTGGGAGGAAAATCTGTCAGTCAAGTCGGGCCATTAGCCATGACACTTTGTTTCAATGCTGAAGGAGAAATATAAATAACCTTTAGGTACCTACTACGTAGGTTGTTTACTTACCGTGCTGGTAATAAAGTAGAATTACGTTAATTTCGAGATTGTATCTTTGCGATCGGATTTAATTCTATACTTAGTATACTTACCTAGTTAATTAAACTCAGCGCATCAACGTAACAAGTGTGTCTTACTAGATAGGTAGATACTTACATAAGAAAAGAAGGATTCAGAGACGTAAAGTCTGCTATTGCCTGTATTGCTCTATTCGATGATAACTCGCGTATTATCTGAGTACTAAACATACTGTCAGCACGGAACGCACGTGGCTTGACGATAGTAAAGCATATTGCAACAACTTCCAACTTAAGGTATTGCTTGCCTCAACAATTGTATCAAAATATTTTATTTTTATCAACACTTGGTTCAACGTTTTGAGAAAGAAGACGTGGACGTTTTGTGACCAGAACCATATTATTTTATATATTACATATATTATTTACTCGGGTATTATATTTTCCGCTGAGAAGAAGGGGAAACCAACTTTCGCAACACATCTTTTAAAATCAAGCTTGTAAATATTAACAAGTCGTGCTATGCTGAAGTTACATTAATACCCAGGCATCTTCGTTAATAAATAATCGCCTATTTTACAGCTATTTTATAATAATTATTTTATAATAATAATTTGTAATTCTCGGTTCTTCTATTCAAAATTTCCTATGGTAGTTTAGTTTGTTGTAGAAGCGCACACATAGCAAATATAGAAGTACTCTTATTCAGATACCTAGGGGCTGTTTAGTGAATAAGGGCAGCGTTTCAAATAGGTAACGGCAGTACCGCGCCTAAGGGGTACCATCGCACGTTACGCAGTGCATGCACGCGACAGTATGTGAGAGTCCTAAAAGCCGCCGTCTTCGCCGCTTTCCGTCAATTGGCGCCGAGGCCCGCTCTCGGCATCCACTTTTACTTTCGCCCCCGTACGTTCACCTCACAACACGGCCGAACACTGTCCCAGATGTAGGTACCCAGCCGTGTTTACACAGCACCTCCTACCGCCTGAAACGTGACCTAGATACTTAGCCTTCACGATAATCGATAGAGAGTGAGTTCGTGAAAATGAAAATTGATAAGATAAACAAATTATTTTTCATTAGATAGGCACGAAATGAATCAATGATTCCCTGCAAATATTGTCTTTTAACCTAATCCTACTAATATTAGAAACGCGAAAGATTGTTGGAAATAATGGATGTTTGGATGTTTATTACTCTTTCACGTAAAAACTACGGAACAGACTTTTATGAAACCTTACTGTAATATAGATATAATTATGATATTATGACAACACATAGGCTATATATATAACACATAGGTCAAAGTAAGTACTTACCTGATATAGTAAAACAGGATTATTAACGTAAATTTACTGGAGCAGAACAAATTTAATTTATCCAGGTTAGTAGCATTCCAATGTAAACGAAATACATAACTCCACCTATGACTAAATAGCCAATTTAAGTGATATTAAATACCTAGCTACATGTTTTGTATCCTTGGACAGTCTAAAGTTGGTCAGGTCTAAGTAATTATAATGAATTAATGCAGCAAACTACTTGTATTAAGGTATTTAGGACACAAACTAAATACAAAATTATTTAACTAGCAATTTGGCAACGGGCACATAGCAAGTAAGGAGAGTAACAAAATTAGCTGATGGCATTACCTTACTTAGTTTATAATTATTTTACAAATTGCTATTGGGGTTAATAATAAATAGCTATCAATGAGGCTAAGGACTTTGTTTATTTCACTCAGGTAATCTTTAGTTTGCAAACTAAATTAGGCTGATAGGCATTGTAATTGTAATGTCATTTAGATTGGAGCCAATTGGAAGTCATAAAAACTGTTAAGAGTTTATGTGTTGGAAATAATAACAATGTCTGGAATGAAAACATTAAAACATCTTTCTCATAAAACGGTTATTGTACAGTCAACAACATGAATACATTCACATTTACCTTGTCACTCTAATGTAATTGACACGTTCACTCTTTACATTAGCGAATACATTAGGTTCATGTCAGGTGGTTCAAGGTGATCAGCTATTTATGATCTTCACTGTACCACCGCAATTTTTTTTTTAATAGGTCAATTATACTATGATCATAACAATAAAGTGATAAGATAATTGAGGACAGTCCCTTAGCGCAAGAAGTCGATAGCATAGCAGAAAATATGGACAGGGTATTTCCCTGCTCTGAACTTTGATGATCTGGTATTTGTCTTGCCTGCTCTGCTCTGACTTAAAATCTAAAGGGAGAGTTTATAGAGGTTTAAATACCTAATCTTGTGACTATGAATAGCTAGTTGCACAACATCTTTAAGATAAAATAAATTAATTTAGATAACTTTGCGTTTGACAGCCTTGAAATTGAGGTCTCAAATACTACAGATTTGTAATCTTAAAATAAGTGAAATTGGTGAAATTATTGTGCGCTAAACACAATACAAATGGCAATTATTTAAAAAACATACATAATTTGGTTTTGGTTTGTGTACTAACAATTAACTAAAGAAACTCACCCTCGTATTTATTTTATTAGTTAGGTAGGATTAGCAGTACTGGACTGACCCAAATAGTTTTGCATGCCCAGTTACTCTTTGTAACATAGTTTGTTCAGAATGTGTGACCAACAAATTGCACAAGTATAGTTTCACGCCCTCTTAACATGATGATTTCTTCAATGAGGTAAGTTTGAATGAAACAAAGGCCTAGTTGTTAAGAGTTGGGAGTGCAATGTCAAATGGTAATGGAGATTACCTTAAAATTGCCACAAATCACCATGTGTACATATAATATGCAACATGTAGTAAAAGCAGGCAGTGATTGGTATCAAATACAGAAAGTTTGAATAAAAATAAATAGGTACAAATAATTTTTTAAAATAATTCCAAAGAATTCTTGTTTCCTCATTATAAAATGTGTTTTTAAATCAAACTTTGTTGATCGCAACTCGATATAGTCAGCCTATGTTGAGACAGACCACCAAAAGAGAAACCAAAAAACATTACATTATTAAACCTTTACTCCACTCTAAACATGTGTAAAAGTAGTTATTAATTAATAAAATTAAATAAGTTATGGGTACAAGTTTTAGTAACCAAGTTAAAAGTAAAAAAAACCATGTCAGAGATTAGATAGGTATATAGGTTCAGCTTGATGAAAGTTGATGATCATATTGGTTGGTTATTTAGTAGTTTATTATATGTAAAACTCAATTCACACACCCTCACTATGTTACAATGCATGATACAAAGTCCATTTAATGTTCTGTTTATAACAACATAGGTACCTAAGTCAGTTGTTTGGTAGGTTATACCTCAATCAGTATGATGAATCTTTTAGTAATTTTATTGAGAACTGCTAGGGGATGACTAATAAGGAGAGTGAGATTATTTGCTCCTCGAAGCTTTTTATGTTACAATTGTACAATCAAAGTGACTTTAAACCATGTTAATTTACGAACTACAATTGGAAAATGAACACAAAAATATACTCCACAAATCCAACACTGGGAAACTTCCGTTGTAAACATTGGATATGAACGTTATCAAATTGTCCACGGTGTAAGGTGATAAGATCAATTTGCATAGGTACCTGAAGTCCAAACTGAGGTTCCTCTGATGGGCCGCGACCTTCGGGTTCTGGGGGTCGTTCCGGGTTCCGTGGACAGGCACATCTTCCAACATGCTCACACACTCACGGGCGTCGCTCAAAACAAATAGCCATATCAAAGGAACTCCCACAGAATCAGAAAGTAAATAACAACATGGCGTCCATAATATTACCTACGAGATTCTTGACTCTACAACGCACCCACCCTGGTTCTATTTAGTTATTAATTAACAATCAAACAGAACTACTCACAGCCCACAATATCCGAATAATTTTATTAGAAACAAGACAAATATACTTTTTATCTGTATTTTATGTTCGTGCCTTACAAATGTTTATCATACGTATCACGATGAATTTCGAAAACACAATGCATGGAACGTATGTATGAACTTCAAAAACTACTTTTATTTACAAATAAAGTCTAGCCGTAACAAAACAAATTCCTCAAAATTAAAGAAATCGATGTTCCCGTTCGAAACGACAGACAGGACGACGGAAAAAACTGACTTGACTGAAATGAAACGGGACAACGGACAACCCTATTTTATTTGTTTTATTCGGTTTCAAATGTTGAAGGCAAAGGTTACAGAGATCATTCAGTCTAATCATTTGACAGTTGCTAAGAAAATGGGTTGATCTTCCTATTTACATTTTTTAATTAACTGGTTTTATTGTATTGTAGTTTGATATTGATTTTATGTTCGTTTCGCTGCTGGGCACACTCTCTTCGCTCGAGGGTTGCAATAACATTATAACAAGATCATCGCTTCGCTTCTCGCAACCATGTGTGCAGTCAGGCAGCAGAGATAATGAATGCAGACGCAGTCTTGCAACACTTTCTTTAGGACTGCACAGAGATAACTTGCTCGCCTTTGGTTTGGGTCGGGATGCAAAAACCGATAAGATAGGCCGCGCCATGCCCATGATGTCGCGTGGATGGAATATTTTATCTTGTCACTGACCGGGGCGGTCGGTGCTGGCTACCGCCCGCCCGTGTAGGGGTGGCTTTAATAAGTGAAAAGCGACAAATTCATTACAAATATATTTATTAAGGTATTAAAATTATGCATAATAATGTAGTATTAAATAATATAATTTATTATACTATAGGTATATATAGGTAGGTATCCAATCTTACATTAGATTAACTTGCTAAGCAAACAGGATCTGTAAGTTTTATTTGACAAGCTCCACCCAGTTTAAGTAGATAAAGTTGATTTTATGCCCATATCTAAGCCAATGAAAACATCACACCACAACATAACAACCACGTCGCTTTAGGTATTCACATATTCAATGTTCATAATTACATCAAGCCTCATAGGCATTGCTTTCGTACATCTATAAGCTACGCAAGCTTTCGATAATTTATATTACCTAGATAACTTCAAATAGATTCAACAAAAAATGTACACCACACTTCTTTACAGGCAGCCAGCGCTAACACTTAGGAAGTAAAAAAATATTACGTCCACAAATGGATCAAGTATAACTCAGCAATAAAAGATTTTGACTTTGACCACAACACACGACGCACACAACACAAATGATTTCAGAACAAGTCTCAGACTATATTTAAGCACCATTTTGTCATGCCTCCATTTGAGTATTGATGCAGTATCTGGGTAATAAAATATGATCGAAGATGCAAGCAGACTATTAAGATTTTCAATGTAGATAGTCTCTACATTGATAACCTTCAAGGTTTCGGTGTCGACTGTCTGGCGGAAGGTTGGCGCTTGTGTACATTAGGCTTCCTCAGTCTATGGTAGTTTGGCATCACTTTGCTTAAGAAGTCCAGTTGAAGGAGTTGAGAGGGTTGCTTCTCTAACGCTTCTCTCATGTGGTGGTCTGAGCCCCAGATCACAGTGTTGTCTGCCAGTGTTTGTGGAGCCGTCAAACGGCATGATGCACCTGAGGATAAGATTACGATGAAATAGATTAATAATTTAAAGCAGCTTTAAATAAATTGAATGGTTTCGTGTTTGTATATTAGAGATATTAGAAATGGCAACAAATGTACATCTTTGTATATAGAGGTGGAGATTTCTAAGATTTGCACTATTATTAAACAGCAGAATCACATTTGCAAAAGTTTCTTATAAATTATAGGTCCATATCCATTTACCAATAACACAGCCGCTACCAATTTTGATGTCAACTCCAACAAAAGATCTGCATTCAAACACATTGCTCTCCCCAACGTGACCACATGGCGACTCCAGTCTGCAACCAACTTCGAAGACATTGTGAGCACCGATAAATAATGGTTTTGGTGGATTCTCTTGGTCCAGTTGCTCCTCACTTTTTCTGAAATATACAATGATAATAATAAAGATATCTTTTTATGGTCTTGGTTCTAGCACAAAAATAGATGGACTGGTAGAGTTAATTTAATAATATACTAGACTAGGCCTAAGTAATATTCTGTGCCTAAGGGTCTTACAACACCTTACAACACTTTTGCACTGTACTAGAAAAAAATATTCAATGCCATGTACAAAGTAACCGGAAAGCTCTGTAAACACTTTAACACATAGTACTTATACACATTTGGCTGGTTATTTTCAATATAATTATGGTCTGTCATATGTTTGGCCCAAGAGGGCCATAAATAGGTACCTATTTATGGAAATAGTGTAGCTTATTTCTGGTCGATAGTCCAGATTTTATGTCTAGTCCACAAACTAGGACATTATAAATTATGTATAGAGTCCTATTTCCAAGCAGTGAACTGAAATAATATCATGATAATGATTAGAATGACTTAATGTAGTCAGCCCAAAAAAGAAATCTTTTTTATACCCAAAAGAGATTTATTTTCTGGGCTGACTACCAGAGCTTGAAATGATATTTTATTTAAATACCAAGTATAGGTACCAAGTTTACCTACTCACTTGTGTATTATGGTGGAGTACTCTTCAATGATACAGTACTCGGATATGATTATAGGTCCACCTTCAGCAATAATTGTGACCCTGGGATGTATGACTGTACCTCCGCCGATAGTGATGTCACCCTCGAGTGTGCAGTCCTCGCAAACCGTCGCTCCAGGCAAGATTTTTATACTAAAATTTGGGGGAAATACATTTTATTTGTATTGTAACTACACATTTCTATTGTTTGCTCCATGGAGGTACTTACTTATGAGACATTTTAAAGGATTTTATTACTGTCTTTCTTTAGAAGTTTAGAACCAATATCTAGAACCAAGACCAAGTTCTAGAACACCCAAAAAATATCAGCAGAACAGAAAGAAACTGATGAAACGCCAACCCAGTATATATAATGTACTCTGTGCGCCGACCCACAACAGACCACAAATTAGATAGTATACATAGAGTAACTTAAATACTGGCAAATAGTATACATAACTCAGTGTATACGTCCAACCACAGACTACTGAGAAGTCAGTCAACCAACCAACTTTGACACATACAATTTGCAAAATTGAGTTCAGAGTGGTTGAGTTGGTTGATTATTTGTTTAGTATTGCCTATCGATCGATAGTCACTTGATAGTATCCACAGACTACTAAGAAGATACTACTAGTATCGATGGCACATAATATAATGCCGGCGCCACACGTTTGCCGCAAACCTCCGCCACACATTTGCCGCAAACCTCCGCAAACGCAAACGCACAGAAAGCTATACTATAGATAGTATTGATGCTGAGCTGACTATTGAACGCACTATCGATAGTTTGAACTATTGATAGTTGTCATACAGCTATCGATAGTGCAAAAGTACAAAACTATCGATAGTGCGTTCAATCAATAGTCAGCATCATTATTATTACGTAGTATCAGTTTGTGATTGAGAGCATCGATTGTTTAGCCGATAATGGCAGTCGATACTATTGAATTCCATCAAAAGTATTGTTGCTTTTGTGCTATCGATGCGTTAATCGATTTGCGCACTTTATATTGTGAACTATTTTTGTCTAAGCATTTCAGGCTACTGTTCACATCTCGCCTCCTGAGCTCGCCTCGCTGTCCGCGATTTTTTCAATGACAAAAGATGCTCCTAAATGTTGTTGCATTTTATAAGCATCACTGACGTAAAGAGACTTTGTTTCGAGAGCCGTAAACCAATTATAAAAAAGTGGAGTGTTCGTTTCATCGTTAAACGAGGCAGTAGGAGGCAGTACGTCATGCATGCAGGTTCAAGTTTAGTGTAAAGACAGCACAGAATTTGACAATTTCTGTCATCTGTTCTGTCAATAATAATTAAAAAAAAAAAACTCTTCGCAGTCAAAATTTAAATGGCGGGAAGGGAGAATGCCAAAATTGCCAAATGAAGAGCAAGTCGTCCGTTGTACAAGAAATAATAGTTTAATTATTTTATGAATAAACAAGCAAGCGACAAACTTACAGTAAGGTATTATAATATCTGATCAAACTGATTATGGAGCCCAAGTTTTGTTTTCCTTTTCAACCCTATGCTATTCAGGAAAAATTTATGAAAGAACTGTACTATACAATTGAAAATAAAAAATTAGGTATTTTCGAAAGCCCTACTGGAACCGTGAGTATTTTTAAAGATAATTTAAAAAATTATAACCACCTAATTGGCCTGGTGAGGGTCGCGGGGCCCGGCTGGATAAGGTTAGCGTAGGACCGGTCGTCGTGGAGAGCAGTGGATGTCTACAGGCTGATATGATGAATTAGCCGGCCGAATACCTACTTCAGAAGTTTAGGTTCCTCCACAGACCTGGTATATCTAGGTCTGTGGGTTCCTCAAACATTTGCTTGCTCATTTCCCACTGGGACATAACAACTTCCTGCATGTTGATCCCATCTTTAAGATATGCCTAATTCAATTGCTCATCTTAGTTTGTCTATTTATATGCAATTGTACAGAATCCCAGTTTGAGGTAGGTACGACTTTAATATATGAGGTAAGACTAATATAACAATGAAAACATATTTTTGTCCCTAATGTAAACTCTGTTTGTTGTTCTGTATTACTTATATAACCGAAGTCCTACTTTTTCAGGGAAAATCCTTGAGTATATGTTGCGGATCACTACAGTGGCTTAAAGACAGCAATAATAATAGACTTGAAGATCTGGAAAAAGAAATATTACAGCTGAAACTTGAGGTTTCTTCTAAAACAAGTAATCTATTGTACTATAATTTTTCTATTTCCTAACTTCACTCTAACTCTAACAATAGTGTTTAATGACGCAATATCAGATGTTGTATTGACAGGAGAAGACAATCCAACATATGGTATACTCCATTACTTTAAGAAGTTGGGACTGACGGCCCGGGGGAATTGCACAAAAGTCCCATTTCGTGGAGGCGGTGCAGGGACCGTCCCCCTCGACAATCCAACATGTAAAGGGGCGTATGTCTATAAAGCAGCATAGGGTCGCTGGCTCCACCTGGAGCGAGACACCAAAGAAAGAGTGTTCTCTCGATGCCAATCATTGTCATTTTTCGCTGGTGGATTCACATACCATGCACACACACTGTCACTATGGGACACACCAAGTCTTAACAACACATTTTAAAAAATCCCTCATACATTGTGTGTATGCCCATTTTCCACTTTATGTTGTAAAAATGTGAAATTCTTGGTACAGTCAGCAACAAAAGTCCATGAACACATCCACATTTTCAAAATACCTGCACACTATAAAGTTTTATATGTAACAACAGGTTCCAGTTTTTGTTTCCAATAACTTAACTACAATCAATGTTTCTAGCATCTTTTGTAACATGTTTGGCAACTTTCGTTTCTGACTGCGTTTCTGAATACCTAATAAAAATTAGAAACTTGTCATTCTTTTAATTTAGGTACCTGCTAAGTTTATGATCAAATTGTAAACAGATGCAGATGATTGGCTGCAAGAAGAATACGAAAAAATAAAGAAGAATCAAGAACTAATCTCATTGCAAAGTAAACTTGACAAAATTAAAAAACAAAGTGATACGTTCAATGAAATGAAACTTAGAGTTTCGAAACAGAAATCTAACCTTAGCAATAAGACTATAGAGACTTACTTTAAAAATTCCGATAAGAATAAGAGAGAAGTAGACAATAAGGAGAATGCTTTGGAAGATAAAGAGAGTGAAGAAGACAGGGATCTTATCCTAGAAGAGTGTGAGGAGAAAGAAGAGTCAGATGATGAAGATATTGTAGAAGATGATCCGAATGATGTCACAAAGGTACTTGTAAAAAAATTTAGTACAACTGACTTAAAAATAATTCACTTGCGGTCTCCCTACACTCCAGAACTTGTCTCCAAAGGTCATTGAGTATGGGACAGCTATGACCTGTCCACTGCCATTCAGCTTATTAATCCTTTTGGCTACGTCGGTGACCTTAGTTCGTTGTCTGATCTCATATCCTTTAAAGAAATCCCGAGTATATCTCACTGAGTGACCTTGAACTTAACTTAAACTTGTGGATCATGCCCATCATCAGTGTCATAAAAAAAATACATGTAACTATGATAAATGAGTCCTTAACCTAGTGTACCTACTATTATTTATTCTGTGACCTAGGATTGTACTACTAATGTGTGATGAAGAGTAGTTCGAAAGATTGGGCTTCACAATATGAATGTCACACTTAATTTAAACTTGATTTGCAGATATACATTAGCAGCAGGACCCACAGCCAACTGTCCCAGTTTGTTGGAGAGATCAAGAGGACTGTGTTCAAAGAGGACACCAGATTGGTCACCCTAGCTTCCAGGCAGCATTATTGTATCAATACCGATGTCACTAGACTGAAGAATGTCAATTTAATCAATGAAAGGTATTATCTAACTATTGCTAGTGCTGATAAGTCAATTTCTTCCAAAATATCTACTAGGACACTAACCTACATCGCTCGTAGAACTGACGGCCGCTGGGGCAGAAAGGTTCTCGAGTGGCGACCACGTATCGGAAGACGCAGTGTAGGCAGGCCTCCCACAAGGTGGACCGACGATCTGGTGAAGGTCGCGGGACCCAGCTGGGTGAGGTTACCGCGGGACCGGTCGTCGTGGAGATCCCTGACCTTTGTCCAGCAGTGGACGGCTTTCGGCTAATATGATGACGATGATGGACTAAATCTACTAGCGGATGCGAAGTCGGCCGCGTTAAAAAGCATCCTATCTATTACTATTATACAGGGTGTAACATTTAGATGGGTCAGTATGGGGAAGTCCGAAACTATAGGAGATACGAAGATCTGTTCTTAGGAACCATGTCATCGATTTTAGTAAAAAGAAAAACTATATCACACTTTTATTACCTTCACAATCCTACAGCTGAAAGAGATTTCATAGAAACAAGCTTGACTCTTTGTATAATTTTCTGTTGCTTTGTATTGTTTTTTTATTTATTTCTGTGTGTACAATAAATTATAAAATAAATAAAATAAAAACTACTGTCATCCATTTCTATTTAACAGATGCCTAGACATGCAAAAGTCAAAGACGAAGGTCACATCCGTAGGGGGCGATGGGAAGGCCCTGAAGAAGACCAAGACAAAGTCCTGTACGGCCTGTCCGTATTACCATCAGACGAACATCACACGGCTGAAGGAGAGGATGTTGGTTGACATCATGGATATGGAGGACTTGGTCAAATGCGGGAAGGAATTGAAGGCCTGTCCATATTACGCGTCAAGAATGGCTTTGGATGATGCAGAGGTAATAAATATGTCTCTAAAGACTTTGAAATCTATACTTATGTAGTAAAGCTAAAGAGTTTGTTTGAACCCTCTAATCTCTGAATCAACCATTCAGATATGAAAAATTCTTTTAGCATTTGATAGCCCGATTCTTGAGGAACGTCGCTAGGAGGAGGAGGAGCTATTTGACGTCACTCTTAGGAGCGAGCAAAAACAAAAAATAGTCAGAATTATGAAACGCGAGCGGGGCCAGAAACAGCTAGACCTACTAAAATTATAAAGGCGAAAGTTTGTAAAGATGTTTGTTACTCTTTCACGCTGTAACGGCTGAACGGATGTTGATGGAACTCGGTACAGTGATGGCTTATATCCTGGAATAACATATAGGCTACTTTTTACCGCGGTAAACTGTTCCCACGGGAAAAAAACTTAATCCACGCGGGCAACAGCTAGTCTTATCCTATCCTACTAATATTATAAAGGCGAAAGTTTGTAAGGATATGAGGATGGATGTTTGTTAGTCTTTCACGCAAAAACTACCGAACAGATTTTGATGAAATTTGGTACAGTATAGCTTATATCCTGGAATCACATATAGGCTACGTTTTACCGCGGTAAACTGTTCCCACGGGAAAAAAACTTAATCCACGCGGACAACGGCTAGTGTAATATAATATGATTTACCGACAGGTAGTTTTAATCAGCCACGCTGGTATAGTGAGCTCTGGTGCGAGATCAGGAGTATCCCTCAAGCTGCAAAACAACGTGCTGATCTTAGACGAGGCCCACGGCCTCACGGCGGCGCTGGAAAACGCCCACTCGGCGCCCGTCTCGGCCAAACAGCTGTCTTCCGTGAAGACGTTCCTACAGTTCTACATAAATAAGTACAGAGCAAGGCTGAGCAGTAGAAATCTTCTGTCGTTGAATCAAATGAGCTTTGTAGTGGGGAAGTTGTTAGGTGAGTGGTATTATTTACTTAGGTATTGTAAGAGAAAACTATCATCCCACCGGGTCCAGCGCCGCACAACGCCGGCCGGCAGTCGCTCGCGCCGCTCGTCGAGGGTGGAGTGCGTGTGCGCATTCGTGTCGCCGATCTAAACGTATAGATCGCTTCGCGAGTGATTTACCTAGTCGTGGTGGAATATAGTTTTATGTTTGTACTTTGCGTTTCCTTAAAATAGAACCATTATCTTAAAGTATTTATTAACTTTTATATAGGTAACTTGGTTTCCTGTTGGTCTGTCCGTTTTCTAAGATTATTTCCGTCCGTAAATTTTTTTTTTTTATATTGGTAGGTATCTAATTTGTTTTTGTCTGAAAATATTCTTTTTGCATTTGATAGCCCAATTCTTGAGGGAGGTTATAGGCTATTTAACATCACGCGACGACCCTTAGGAGCCGAGGAAAAAGAAAAAAGTCAGAAATCATACCAATATTATAACGAGGAAAGATTTGTATTTTTGTATGTTTGTAATGAATAAACTCAAAAACTACTGTGCCGATTTCAAAAATTCTTTCACCATTGGAAAGCTACCTTCACCCTGAGTGAATAGGCTATATTTATTGCAAAAAATGTCCACCCGTGCGAAGCCGGGACGGGCCGCTAGTAACTTATAAAACGAGGGCGACGTCGCGGGAAACAGCTAGTATCGGTATAAGCATTTAAACTGCCGAGTTCAAATAGTGCTCAAATAGTGTTTGGTATAGAACTGAGTTAATATTTGCTATTGTAACTATCTTGTTCATCTTACCAGATATGATTGAAACGAAGATGTCAACTGAGAATGAGACAACAATATTCACTCTTGAAGACTTCGTGATAAAGGCAGAAATAGACCATCTGAACTTAAGACCGCTGGTAGAGTTCTGTAGAACTGCGAGGCTGGCTCCTAAACTACACGGGTTCTCGATGAGGTACAGTCAGCAGGCGCTCGAGGAGCAAATGACGAAGAGTACCGTCGCCAAAAAGAGTTCATTCGAATCGTTTCTGAGCAATATTGCTAAGAAGAAAGTTGAGGAGGTCGTTGAAGAGCCTAAACCAGATTTGAAGCAAAGTAATCAGGTGCCTAGTGTTTTTATTGTTGGCTCAAACTGATTCTGTGTTATGTGAACACGAAATGCGACATTATTTTGATAGAGATATGTATGTTTCTTTGCATTACGAAATCCAAGTATTATAGGATCAAGTAGGAGCACAGATAGAGATGGTTTTCGCATTGTCGTCGCAGAACCAACGGCCATTGACCTGCTGTGGTGGTAACAGCATTTAACTTGAAAGTTTGACGTTCCCCGAATTCCTTTAGATCGGTCCCCGTAAATGGGTAACGATTACCACATTACTTGATTTTAATTTTATTTAATTATTAAGAAAACCAACAGCTTTTTTACAATAAAAATACTCTAAAGATATTACATACTTAAAGCTGATAATAGGCTTCCCTAATGTGATTATACTTAGTTGAATAATTTATGGTTGCCGAGTACAAACATCTTAGAATAACATAGTATAGTCTAGTTCAGCATATTATAGTTTTACATAGTTATAACTACTACTCTACTTATAGGTAATGTATGGCAGGTCGTAGCAATCAGTAAGTAATGATGAATATGTAGTAATCTATTGTCTATCTAAATTACAGTTGCCAACAGAGACCTCTGCGGGTAGCGGTTTGTACGCGATACTGGACTTCCTGGATATGTTGTGCGACCGCAGCGAGACCGGGCGCGTGCTGGCGCGGCGGGGGGCCGACGGGCGCGCGAGCCACCTCAAGTATATGCTGCTCAATCCAGCGGACCACTTCGCCGAGGTCGTCACGCTGTGCAGATCTGTGCGTATTATAGTCCACATTTATTATCGCAAATAAAATTCTCAGCTCCGGTCTAGACACTAGACCGGTACTAGGCACGTTAAACTGTTTTCACTACCTCCATGTCGTACCAACTATGCACATCACTCCACGCTTAACCGCATTTGTCGCTCATACAATAATAAATTTTGCTGATATAGATATCATTCTCCACTCAAAACATAGCTTTAAAAAGAAAATAATTGAATCAATACATGCCAATTAATCAACACACATACACATCACACACTATACACACACACACTCACACCTCCATTGTTTAGTTTTTCTTCGCACGAATTAATTTAACTTATTTATGAGATTTGTAGTGCAAACTATTAAAAATATTTACTATTATTTAAACTGATATGTATATCTTCATTGTCAACAACCACAATCTTTGTAATATGTTCAATTTACCTAGGGAAACCTATTAATAGCTTAAGTCTAATTAAGATCTATATAGTAATTTGTGTTGTATTTACAAGCTGTTGGTTACCCGAATAAATAAAAAAATTAAAAATTAAAATTTTGCTTCTTGTTATCTGCTGTTGTTGAACAATTGGCGTGTGATTCGAGTTTGTGGTCTCATTAATTACCTCTGAGGTTCCCACTAGAGACAGGCACAGAGTACTATATGTAGAACTTTGTAAAATTTTGTCCTGGCCTGTCCTTTAGCTCTTGTAAATGAACTACTGATACATAAAAGTCTCAATAGTTCCTTTAAAGGAACTGCTAAGTAAAAGTACTGACAACAAACTATTAGAACTATTTTATTTTTATTTTTTTTCGTTAAAAAAAAGCGTCAGTGGCGTAGGGGATAAGATGCGGCCTATCATATCGAAAGGTCCGGAGTTCGATCCCCAGCTGGGCCATGGGCCAATGGGTTTTTTCTCGAAACTTAAGTACATTTACTGACTGCTCTCAAACGGTGGAGGAAAACATCGTGAGAAAACCCGCATACGCCGATGAAGAAATTCTTAGGCGCATGTGAAGTCCGCCAACCCGCACTGGGCTAGCGTGGTGGACTATAGCCCGAACGCCCTCGTTGAGAGGGTAGGTCTGAGCCTCAGCTGTGGGGACATATTAATAGGCTGTTGATGATTGATGATGATGTTAAAAAAAAGAATTCACCAAACTTGGAAGGGTTGGTAATTCAAAGTCGCGCCGACCGACCCGACCGCGAATCTTAGCGCCATTTGTGCAAAAACTTTTTTTTTTCATATGTGTTAAGCGTCAGTTACCCTAAAGAAACTTAAAAGTTATATCTATTGTCTGTTTCCATGTACAGTCGACCGCACGTCAGTGGAAACAAAGCCAGTATAAGCTAGCCTCTAGTTGGCTAGGCCAGCTCAAGGTCAAAGTGTTTCCACTGACGTGCGGTCGACTGTACGTTGTATCTATTGGGGGTTATCTGTGTTTTGACGGTTAACATCTATTATCTCCAGGTGATATTGGCAGGCGGGACAATGGAGCCGATCACCGAGTTCCAGCAGCTACTGACGGGAACGTCTTCCAGCGAGCGCGTGACCGTGGTGCGGTGCGAGCACGTGGTGCCGGCGGACAACGTGCTCGCGACGTGCTTGTCGAGGGGTCCCGCCAGCGTGACGCTCAACTTCTCGTACGAGAACCGCATGTCCAAGGAACTGGTCAGTGATTTAGTACAATTTATTAGGATATTATAACGTATCGGAAGACGCAGCGTAGGCAGGCCTCCCACAATGGACCGACGATCTGGTGAAGGTCGCGGGACCCGGCTGGATGAGATTAGCGCAGGACCGGTCTTCGTGGAAATCCCTGGGGGAGGCCTTTGTCCAGCAGTGGACGTCTACAGGCTGTTATGATAATGATTAGGATATTAAATACATTATTCTACTTCGTCATTTTTATACCTTGTCATATAGCCGCTGTACACAGGTAGATTAAATATGGTAGAGTGAACTAGGGTATTACTCTACCATCTCCAAAATTTACATACAAAATAGCTCTAAATTTTAGTACTCTATCCTAAAAATGCTGTCTACATTGCTTTAGTTAGTAGTGTACTGCGGCCTACTCCGACATTTTTCTACTTTGACCTAATGACAATTTTATACCTTGTAATTTCCCATTTTGACATAATAATAATAATGTTTGGACAAATTTTACACACGGCTGTTTAAACCCAATCTAAGCCGAAGCTTGTAAATTGGTACTCAACAACTGATACACATACTTAAATACTTTAAATAAATACTTAAATACATACAAACACCCAGAATCCGAAAACCAACAGTTATGCTCATCACACAAATCTTGGTCCCGGGTGGGAATCGAACCCACGACCTTTGGCGCAGTAGGCAGGGCCACTACCACTACGCCAACAGGCCAGTCCAGACCAGACATTAGTCCCCGAAATCACTTAAGTATGTGTATAAAAACTTATGTAAAAAATCCGCCGGTTGTTATAGAGCATAATTAATTTGAATGATATCGAAAGGTCCGAGGTTCGACCCCCGGTTCGGCCATGAACCAATGGGTTTTTTCTCGAAACTTAAGTACATTTACTGACTGCTCTCAAACGGTGAAGGAAAACATCGTGAGGAAACCTGCATACGCTGAAGAAGAAATTCTTAGGCGCATGTGAAGTCCACCAACCCGTACTGGGCTAGCGAGGTGGACTATAGCCCGCACGCCCTCGTTGAGAGGGTAGGTCTGAGCCCCAGCAGTGGGGAAATTAATAGGCTGTTGATGATGATGATGATAATTAATTTCAGCTCAACGAAGTGGGCCGTATTCTGCGAAACGTATGCAGCATAGTGCCGGGCGGCGTGGTTTGTTTCCTGCCCTCCTACTCGTACGAGCAGACCGTGTATGAACACATGAAGAGCGGTAAAGTAATAGACGCTATTAGCAAGAAGAAAACTGTCTTCCGCGAACCGAAATCTGCCTCTGAAGTTGATCAGGTAACTAATCCTCACCATTTGTACATACTTATTGTTTTGTATTTGTATCCTGTTAATGTTTTGTGTGTGCAATAAATTGTTAAATGAATAAATAATCCTACTAATATTATAAAGGCGAAAGTGTGTAAGGATGTGAGGAAGTTTGTTACTCTTTCACGCAAAAACTACCGAACAGATTTTGAAGAATTTTGGTACAGTGATAGCTTATATCCTGGAATAACATATAGGCTGCTTTTTAACGCGGACAACGTCGCGGGGCGTCCGCTAATATCCCCTAAGTAATAAAACACCTACATAGAAGGCGCTGTTTCACAATGTACACGGGAAAAACTTTTCTACGCGGGCGAAGACGCGGGAATAAGCTAGTAATATTATAAGGCGAAAGTTTGTAAGGAAGTTTGTCAGTGAGGATGGTTGTTACTCTTACACGCTGTACGGATTTTGATGTAACTTGGTACATTAATAGCTTATGTCCTGGAATAACATATAGGCCCAAAGGTCAGCTGGTAGAGAATGCCATTGGCATTAAGTTTGCCTTTTGTACAAATTAGTGCAATAAAGTTTTAAATAAATAAATAAAATAAATAGGCTACTTTTAACCGCGGTAAACTGTTCCCGCGGGAACATTTTATATAGGCTATTTAACATCACGCTAGGACCATTAGGAGCCGAGCATAAAAATAAAGAAGTCAGCAATATTATAAAATGTGGGAAACAGCTAGTAATTGACTAGTAATGACGGCTAGTAATGACTGGCCTGTTGGCGTAGTTGGTAGTGACCCTGCCTACTGCGCCAAAGGTCGTGGGTTCGATTCGCACCCGGAGCCAACATTTGTGTGATGAGCATATCTGTTGGTTTTCTGATTCTGTGTGTTTGTATGTATTTAAGTACATATTTATTTAAAAGTATACAATATGTATGTTTATCGATTGTTGAGTACACATTTACAAGCTTCGGCTTAGTTTGGGACTAAACAGCCGTGTGTAAAGTCCAAACATTATTTATTATATTAAGATTGATGTGATAATCAAATAATGAAATGGGTGAACATTCTCTATTACCTTTTCAATCTTATTGTGTTGTATGTTACAGGTTTTAACTAAATACGCCCAGGCTGTGAGGAATAAAGACGCGGATCAAACTGGTGCCTTGTTACTGAGTGTCGTAGGGGGGAAGCTAAGCGAGGGCTTGAACTTTAGGTAAGCATGCAATGTTGCCAAGTTTAGTTGGCAGCAATCTTACTTATATGTTAACAACTTATTAGACAAATAAAAAGAAAACGAACAAAAATAGATTGTGCAGCAATTGGCACCCTTTGGAATTTCCACCCTTCATTTTATTTATGCGTCGAAAAAAAATAAACTTTAAAAATAATGGATCCCACTTTTAAAAGCTTAGGTTTAGATTTAATAGTTTGCACTTTTTACTTTAAAATTCAGCTATAAAATTAATTTGTCTTCCTGAGAAATAATATTTCACCATTATGGTTATTTAGGTTGGGTTTGTTAGGTTGCTCTGAACTTGCTGAAGATGAATAACGAGCGAGCGAAGTGAGCGACAGGACCTAAAAAGGACTTAATGTTGGGGTTATATTTTAGTGTTCATTTACTGTTTATTGTTGTGATAACAACTCTTTTAAATGTGGATATTATTTTTCATTAATTTTAAAGTGCTAATAAAATATTACACTATAGATATGAGTTTTCATAGTAATTTATTCGCCCGCTAAACACGACAGATATAGATTTTCGTAAAACATTGCCGTCCGCCTGCTCGCATGTATTTGACCAGTACAGCATTTTCGATTTATCTCGAAGAAAGTTGTCAAAATAATGCTCTCATTTCCGAGCATGTTTGAGAAAAATGCTTTTAAAGGCATCTCAAGAAACTTGTATTTGCTATTCGTCCAACAGCGACGACCTAGGGCGCTGCGTGATAGTGGTGGGCATGCCGTACCCGAACATCAAGTCACCAGAGCTGCAGGAGAAGATGGCCTACCTGAACCGCGTCGCGGGAGGCGCGGGGGGAGCGTACTACGAGAACTTGTGCATGAAGGCCGTCAACCAGTGCATTGGTACGGATTTAATTGTATACGGGTGTGGTTCACAAAGAATGTACCATAACACACGGGAAATTGTAACGCAGTGTCATACCATTATTCCCGTGTGTTATGGTACATTCTTTATATGTGTTATGGTACATAACACACGGGAAATTGTATGACACTCCGTTATAATTTCCCGTGTGTTATGGTATGTACATTCTTTGGAATCCCCACCCATATATCACTAGCCATTTCTTAGAAAAGTTTTTCACGAGGTATCTTTAATAGCTTATGTGTTGTACTAAAACTAAGAACTAATTGGGAAAAAAATACAGATTGTCGCCTTTGATATTATCACATGTAAAAATTGCTATTTTCGGCCGCTAGGTACGCTTCGGTTTGATCCTCTTCGCTGTCATAGGTATGTCAATGGTCCGCTGCATTTATTGTTCCAGGCAGAGCGGTCCGGCACGCGAACGACTTCGCTTGCGTGCTGTTAGTCGACGAGAGATACTCGCGCCCACAAACTATATCTGCGCTGCCGTCTTTTGTGCAAGTGAGTCATTGATGGCTGTATCTTGCTCCGTTTTCATGACAACAGTTATGAACAGTTACGAATAATAGTATATTACTGGTATTCGTAACTCAATGTATTTTATTAATAAAAATCTAAAGTTCCTGTAGGTATAATTAAATTGATTATCATTCGTTTTTTTGAAAAAGTTTGCATTGTGTGAAGATTCTTATTCGTAGGAGTTACGAAAGATAGCTACTGAAAACGGAACAAGAGCATTCTGCATGCGTTCGGTTGTAATTTCAATTTCTATTTATGTTATGAACACGTCCTTAGATACAGGCCTCTAAGAAACACTAAGGGTGCCTTCACATTAGGTCGCCAGTAATGCGGCAGCAGCGCGACAGAGGCTACTTATATACTAAAAAAGCAGCGCGACACTTGATTTTTCATAGCGGACGGCAGCGCGGCAGCACAATTGCAATTGCACGTTCGAACATAAATTTCACAATGAGCGAATTTGACACAGAACAAACATTGATGTTTCCTCGTTAGAGTCCAGTATTGGAATAAACTGGCCACCCTAATCTAAGCAAGTGGCGCGGCTGTATTTGTAATGAGAAGGCATCCGCTGCTGCCGCACTACTTACGACCTAATGTGAAGGCGGTCTAAACTTGATTGACCAAGCGAGCGAAGCGTCTATGTTTCGAGATTGGTCAAAAATGCTAATGTCCGTCTGTCCTTCTGTTTTTCTGTCTGTAATTCTCTACAGGTCGCATTTTACAACCGATTTTGACGAAAATTTGGCACGGGTATAAATTAATTAGCCGACAAAATAAGTAGAATAAAATCCCGAAAAACATTTTTTTACGAGTACGTACCATACTCGCAAAGTGGCAGTGATTTTTTTTTCTTGTGAATCCCATAGTGTGGGGTATCGTTGGATAGGTCTTTCAAAAATATTGCGGGTGTGTGAAAACCATTTTTTCGATTTAGGGATCCGTTGGCGAAATATTAAGCTTTAAAGAGGTAATTTTTGTTAGAGTCACGTGTCCCCCCCCCCCCTGCCTGCTAAACGGTTGCTTCTGGATACGTGAAAAAATTCATGGCAGTAGCATATATAACGTAGTTACAAGAAAAACTATTACGGCTAAGTAGGTTCTATTAGTTTTTGAGTAATAGTCGATTAACTTAAGAAAGTCGAAAAATTAAATTATGTTCATAGAACTGCATACGAAAAATGGGAAATAATTTTTTTTCCGCGTGAATACCATGGTGTGGGGTATCGTTGGACAAGTCTTTCAAAAATATCGCGGGTGTGTGAAAAACATTTTTCGATTCAGGGATCCGTTTGCGAAATATTAAGCTTTAAAGTGCTAATTTTTGTCACTTTAGTACTAACATCTTCTCCTATTGCAAAATTGACTTTTGTTCGTTTCTTTTAGGTTTGCTTTATAAAGGCTGGCGAGGTCTACTGTTCTCACGGAACTACTAGTATTTAGTTATGAACACTAAAGTTTAGTGTCTGAAATACTAACGAACGGACAGCCTCATCGTTTTATGATTATGTAAGGAGGATAATATTTTAAGACAAATTGAGATTGAATTATTAATTCTATTTGCAGAAATCGGTGGTGTCTAACTGCACTTTCGGACAGACAATCGGCTGTATAGCAAAATTCTTTTCCAAACATAAACATAAGAAATAAAGTTAAATAAATTGTGTAAAATGTTTATTATAAATTTAAATAATAATAATAATAACATACCACATAATTTTTTCTCTACATTGTAAGTCTATAAATGTGATAATACAAATATTTTTAAACATATTACTTGTAGTTATTTTTAAATCTTTACATCGCCATACATTGTTGTAATGACCGACGCGACGAACGGAATAGGCTAGCTGGAAGCGGAAGGAAGGCGGAGAAGTGACTGTGGTGGCGCCACTGACCTCTCTTCTAATATTACTGACCTCTTAATAAAAGTGCCTAATAATAATGTATCAAATAAAGCCAGACTATTTTCTATCATTGATTTTCTTTGGAAACAATAAAAATATTCTATTTACAAGTTAGTTTTTTACACTGCTCTCTAAGCCTAAGGATTTTATCCTTTAAAAAATATACATCAAATAAATACCTAACTAGAAAACTATGCCTGTTAACTTATTAAATTACACATAACCCTCAATTGATTAAAAAAATACCATATACCGAACCAATATCACAGTTTAGTCAGCTAACGCTTGTGGTAGCGTGGACCCACAAGGTCCTTCGAAGTAATAGTTGAACTCTGGAGTAGCCGGTGTGGGTTCTATGTTGAACTCGGCCACGACGGCTCCCCTCGCCGCCGCCTGCGGAGCGAACATGGCTGCCGGGTACACCACAGATGATGTTCCCACTACAAGACACACGTCGCAGGTTTCCATCACTGATCCTGGAATACACACGAAATGAATCTATACTAAAATAATAAAGCTGAGCAGTTATTATTATTTGAGGTGGGGCACTTTTCAAGGCTGAACTAGCCTTGTATCACTGCGACCATTGCTGATCTATTGTGATCGCCGCCTTTGCTATAGTTCTGCTGCTATGCTGAACAGTTTGTTTCTCTGGAACTACCAGTCAGAATAGCCTAATTCTTGAGGAAGGTTATAGGCTATTTATCATCACACCACGCCCCTTACAAGCCGAGCACAAAGAAAAAGTCACAAAATTACATCTAGTAGGTATTCCTACATCAGATATTTTCCTGATCTAGTCATAATGATATTTTCTTTGACACTAATAATATTTTACACATCTATACATTAATTATAGGGTAGGCCATTAACGACCCGCTTTCCTAATAATGTCAGATAGCGTTGCCATTGTACTAAATAATAATACTTTGTATGTGGAAAACTTACCAGCTTTACTGAGTACAGCAGGTTCCAAGTTTTCACCAAACCAGACAATGTGAGGCCTTAGCAGTCCATTGCAATTTGATTTTTTGCAGTGCGGGAGTGACTTCACTGGTATATCGGAACCTACTATATTTACATCTGGAGCCCCTCTATCCGCCAATGCCTGTGCAATAACAAGTGGGTGTAATGCAGTAAAATGAAATATCAGAAAATGTTACTCAAGTTTATCTACCTATTGGTAATGACTGCCCTCTAGACATGAAAATAAATCACTTCTATGTGGTTAGTTACCCATGGGTTTAAGGAATCGGGCATAATATCAAGTTCTCAAACTCTGCAGTTTTATGTGTGGTTTGTTTGTCAGTGTATTCTTTAAAAAGTATGTAATAATACCTCAATCTCCTGAATATGAATACAAAATTGATTTGACTCAAATTACCTCACATATAGGACTGTCATTGTTAGCTTCAATCACCTTACATTTAGTACATCTAGTCTTATATAGATTTCCATGTAGTTCTATCAAATTCTTAGTGCCGGCTCTGGCATGCAACCCGTCCACGTTCTGTGTTATCACTGTTATCGTCTTTCCTGATCTATGTGTGTTTTCATAATTCGCTATCGCAGTGTGGCCCTGAAATGAGATGAAGGTATATTAGGAATGGTGTAAGTAAAATTGAGCTCTTTTGTATCTAATACACAAATTTAATGATGTGTTGAGTGTTTAGTTTATTGTAGTTCAAAAGAAAATTCTAGTATGAAATTAGACAAGCGTATTGTACATATTTATGTTTTAATTAAAGGTTTAGTATCATGGGGCACTCTCGAAGATTAGAGAGTTGACCAAGATATCAGATGTCACTCAGAAAATACGACAGCTCAAGTGGCGTTGGTGTGGACATATGATGAGGACAAACAAAAATAAATGGACAAAAGACATCACAGAGTGGTACCCCTGAGGCGGGAAAAGGGGAAGCGGAAGACCAATCAAAAGATGGGAAGATGACCTGCCTGGTGGATGGCGCAGAACATCAAAAGACCGCCACAAATGGCGACAACTGGAGGAGGCCTATGTCCTCGGACAACCTAACAATAAAGTTGTTGATGTCGACAACCAACTTTTAAGTGTATTATAAAATGTCAGCGAATATAGGCTATTTTATTTTATTTTATCATGGGGCACTGATTATGAGAGGGATACGGAGATATAGGCGTCTCGTCATTGGTACAACTCCTTTCCTGAGGTTAAAAAAACTTCTTAGTAACGTACTGAGATAGGTCCTCAGGCCATTGAGGGAGGAGCCGGCCGCCGGCCCGCTTCCCCTCGTAATTGTTGCTGATATGCCGATGATACTAAACCTAAGTTTTTACCGGGTTTGGCTGAGCCTTGGCGGCTACTTCTCTTCTATAATGATAGAACTCCCACACCAGACTCGGGCTACTTCTGAAGGCTTCCGGCGTGGCCAGAGAGGACGCCTGGTACTTCCTCCAGAATCCACCGGCACCTCGAAACGTTGGTATACCAGATTCGGCACTTATACCGGCTCCAGACAAGATAACAACTTGTTTCGCAGACTTTAAAGCTTCTCTGAATTTCGCCATGTCACTTGATTGTCTCACAGCCATTGTTTTTGGTTTATACGCGAGTATCTTGCTGCTGAGTGTCCGTATACAACTAATATGCATATTAAATGGTGCAAAGAGCAATTATTTTAGTGTAAAATTCATGAAAAACATCAGAAAATAAACATTCAAGGTTAGGTGCGTTCAAAAGTTCCATGCATGGTGTTCATTTCAGTCGATCCCATCAGATAGTTGTCCCGTCGAGTTTTACCATTATTTTATATTTTAATGGATTTCAAACATTTATTTATTATTAAATTAATATGGGATTTCCCAATATATTAAAATTGTATAAAAAAAGTTTTATTTAATCCAAGAAATATCACAAATTTCTACTTACTTAGCTGTGTTTTTGAACGCACTTGACGTTTCATTTGATGTTGCCAGCACCATATTATCTCCACACTATTTCTCATGTTTTACCATGTTGAATGTGTTTTTCCCAGTTTTTCCTCCTTTACAATCAAAAACTTTTCAACTTGCATGCAGTTTTTCGTGTGAGAAAATATTGAAAGCATACAGGTATAGACAATTAACTGTGTTGTATTTCACATAATTTCCATATTATATCGGTTTCATTCATCGGTCATTAGTTTTGAGTCCCGTGAAATACTTCGTGTGAAATTCAAACTTTACGGTAGGTACCTATAGTTACCTAGCTATAAAAATAGGTACCTACTAGTACGGTTAGTAATAGGTACCTATATAATTTGTAAACCATAAAGAAGATACATAAGTAAAGTCTATTATTGAGCGAGCGAGCGTGGCCGCCATTTCTACTGACGCCTTTTACTACAATGTTCGTAGCTATTCCAGGCTAACCCATTGAATGCACGCGGTGCGGTGTATCTCAATATAATGAATACCAACACCTGTATGCTTTGTGAACGAAACCATTGACGTCATAGGGTTGGCGCTTGCGCGGCGGCGAGCGTCGCAGTCAGGTACGTGACCCAGGCAGGGAGCGGCATGAGTACAGCCCCCATGGTTATGCAGCCTCACATGTTTACATAAGTACTAGTTGGTGCTCGCGGGCGTCGCCCGCGTGGAATGTTTTCCCGCGGGAGCAGTTTACCGCGGTAAAAAGTAGCATATATGTTATTCCAGGATATAAGCTATCACTGTACCAAGTTTCATCAAAATCCGCTCAGCCGTTACAGTGTGAAAGAGGAATAAACATCCAAACATCCTTACCGGCGCTGCACGCAATGAACTTCCGCAACTCATCTTAAAATAAAAACCAATTTGTTTAGATGCTCAACAGCTCAGAAGCTGAAGTATCTAACATTAAGAGCCATCTTTATGTCATTCAAATAATCGTATATTTTTATCCGACTTTGTTAGGATATGCTGATAGAGCTGTATAATGAGATTCTTTAGGTTTCTGTATTAAATAGTATTAATGTATTAAATTAAGGTTTTCTTGGGGCAGCCCATGGTTCAAAATATATGGTAGCTTTGTATTTGCTTCATGGGTAAAGGCACCTCGTCTGAAACGTTTCGCTTTGGCAGAGATTTAATCTGTAACTCTAGCTGTTCTTGAATGCTACGGCGGCGTAGCACGTGTAGCAGTGCGTAGTTCTCTAAGCAGCTGGCGCGTAATCTCGATATGTCCCATTACGTAGCCCAAAAAGCCCAATTTATAGAAAGCAGCTTTAAAATGTTAGTATAAAATTGAAAGGCACACGACGATAGCTCGTCGTATATATCCGGCATCAGCTGTATACAATTTACTCCTTCATGCAATTTTTAACTCTGTTCTAAAAGACTATTATAATTGTCAGCGTGAAACCTCTCCGCTAGGCCTACGCTTCTATGGGAAGGGCAGAAGTCTATAGTAATTAAAAGTCACAGCGGCAATCCTGCCAGGAATAAGACAGGCTTAAAGCTATTAGTAGCCCCTCAAGAACATCCTGAGTGCATACCTGGCCCACCGATAAACATGAACGCAGAGGAATAGGAAGAGGGTGTTTGTTAGAACGCGGCACGCTGTCACAGCGGGCAGACGTTTTTACTCGGTTCAAACTTCAGCGGGAATTCATCTGACCGGTAAGTAGCGATGCCTACGTAATGTTATTGCTGACAAAAATATGCAAATTGAGGGACTTGTTACGGTGGAGGATTTCATTTGACGGCAAAATAAAAATGTTTTTTTGTTTTGTTGGAATGCTCGTCGTAAATATGAATGGATGTATGGTTCTAGTAAGTTTGAGTGCGTGGGCGGACTTTATGACGAGGTAGAGTACTTATCTTAGTTAACGTAAAAAGCTTTATGTGCTGTAAAATTTCGTAGCTTCAAGTCTGTTTTAGTTTGTAATAAGTGAACATAATAGATAGGTACGTACGATACGTAGCTTTAGTTTGGACGTTGAACTACGGGGTTGGGGAATGAATGAATGTTACGAGACAACAATGATGGTGCGAACTTTTGGAAAGTCACTTTATTATTAGTTTATTACGTTTTGAGGTATACCTAGATACGTACCTACGTGTGTTTTGTTCTAGTTAAGTACCTACCTAAGCTGTGTACCTACGTATTTCATTAAACAAAAGTTTGATGTTTCAATATTTTTGTATAAATAGAAATAATTACCCAGTTATGTACCTACCTACAAATTTCTAAGTAGGTAGTAGTTACCCACCTAATTTGTTTTGTATCGGATTGTTTTTCATTTAATTTTAATTTAGTTTGTATATTATCATAATAATAAGTACATATTATTAAATAGTTAGGTAGGTAGTATCTGTATTGGAAGGTAACTAGGTACCTTAGTTACCATACCACTAAGAGGGGTTTCCCCTTTAGTTCTGGGAACAGTGGTAATAAATAATAATAAAGATTGTAGCATCCACTACCACTACTTTATTGTCTTTAGGTATCGTTTAGGTTCAACGTCGGAATCAAAACTACATAAATTTTTATGAGAGTCATAAACTCACAACCTAATTATCTCAGAAAAGTGTTTTTCGAGTTGTTCCCCTATCGAATTGACCCATCGATATTCTGTGATCCTTTGAAGTGCCACAAGTGTGTTTCTATCTTGAGGACGCAGATTAAATGCGTCGTGAGCCTGTAATTACATTGGCTTTCTACCTTTGACCTTTCTTCCCACTTTAACACTCGTCCATTCATTAATTTTGTCTGGGGTCAAGATAGCAGTAGCCTCGCCTACCTTCGTCATTAGTAGGGATTGTTTGTGTTAACGGTAGGTACCTATCACTGTCTAACATAGCTTTCCAAGAGTTAATGCGGGAGAATGGAGTGGAGGCGATATTGGTGCTTTTAAACCGGATCACAAATCACAGTGCATTTTCAAGTTTTAAAATGGGTTTCCTTCAGTCATATTTATTTATTAAATGCCTTCAGAAATCTCAATCAAGTTTTCGTTAGTTACTATATTAATTAGCTAAATGTGATGATTAAATTAATGCTTAGCTTCTGCTAAGCTAGAAAACAGTTGACCGTAGATTTAGCAAATTAATTATTCGGTGAATTAAAATATTTGAATTTATTTATTTATAAAAAATCATTTTCCATACACGACATATCCCGATAGCAACAGTTTCAAAACTCGCGAAACCTACAAGCGGATAATGTTGTAAATTGAGAACGCATTGCTTTCAAATCTGTTCAGGATTTGATCGAAACATAAATATTAATTCGATATCGATTCATGGTATTATAGTTTTAAAATAGCTATACTATATTCTATAGCTATTCTATATAGATAATACGGGCATCATAGTTTTAAAATAGCTTACTCCCTTTTGTTAGACAGTAGAATTTAAGTAAATATGATGCAAGATCAAAATAGTGGAACGAAGTACGCATTACAGAAAAAGCGTTGTCTTAAAAACATTTTCTTGAACAGTTGTTATTTCACAATACGCAAGGAAGAGATCCGCAGTGTGGCTGGACCGAATGAAAGTGCCAGAAAGATGTGAGTCAGGATCGCAATACTTGACGCTGTTCTCTCTGCCTACCCCGTCAAGGACATTGCGTGAAGATGTATGTAAGCATGTTCCACTATTGGGTAATTCCTATATGCGGGCTTTTAATTAAATTAAAACGCTCTAAAAAGATTTTGTTGCGTATTGTATTTTTTAATTAAATGTAAATTGAATATTTTAATACCGAAGTGGTCCTTTGATGAAAGTAGTTCGTTTTGTGAGTACAAGTTATTGATGAGTAAAGTTTTAATTAACTGCTCTACTCACCTTGAGTTACGTTTTCACTGCATAGTATAGTAATAGTAACGAAACTGATAGACGGGTGCTACGTCGTAGCACTTCTGAGCATTAATATTTAATAATATTCGTATTAGAATGCATTATTAAATATATTACTATAGGATAGGGAATACAAGTGGTAGGATTCGGTGCATCACTGACGATGATGCGTAATAGAGAATTAAATTATGTAAGTCTTGTGTGATTATTAGTAAAATGTATTTTATTATTACCTTTTGTCAGCAAAAGTGACATTATAAAGCTAAAGGTAGCAGTCGGATCTGAGCCGTCGCTGCCCGGCAGTCGCGGCCGGGCAGCGACGGCCGTACCTGTCTTTATGGATTTGTATGGAGAACCGGCGCTACCCGGCCGCGCTGCCCGGCCGCCTGCATCGGATGGTTCTCCATACAAATCCATAATATAGACATGTACGGCCGTCGCTGCCCGGCCGCGACTGCCGGGCAGCGACTGCTCAGATCCGACTGCTACCTTTACAAAGCATTTTTGAATTACAAATTATAATATCAATTTTTTAGGCGGTAACATACAATATTATAGTCGGTCTTTTCTTAGAATGAATGTGAGAAACTGAAGGACAAGGTGCACTGAACATATTATATCTGCGATACACGATAAAACATTATTTCTAGGTAAAATATGTATTATCTATAAATATTTATATATTATTATAATATGTATTAATCTTTTAGGTATGTTGTTATATAATATGTTATACATTAGTATATCTATCTACCACAGATATAAGTTCGCCTTTGGTACATTATTTTCATGGTTTTCTTTGTGTGTGCAAATATTAAATAAATAAACACAATAAAAAATAAACTAAGAACGCGTTAATCCAGACTCTGTCCATTCCATACATTATGGATGGATACTACCCCAAGAGGTATTCATATAATTAAAGGTAGGTAGGTACCCATACCTTCGAAAATTACCATACGCGAGGTATACATTGCTCGCTGTTGTGGGTTTCATTTACATTTTAATTAATTTGATTTTCTCCTCTGAAGCTGCAGATGAAAATAGTGTAGGATGTCTATTATTATTATTTGTGATGGGTTTTTTCAAGGCTTGTATCACTGCGACCATTAGGTACCGATCTATTGTGATCGCCACCTCATTCAGTGCTGAGCTTTGCATCCGTTAGGAACGTCAGCACGCTTTTGGCGTTGATTTGTTTGACTTCATCAGGTTGAACTGAGTATGTAGCCTAGATGGTGTTTCTTTTGCCAGTACAGAAGGGTTTCCTCTGCTTCCTGGCAGAGTCTGCACACAGATATCTATGTACACTGATGATCCTTTTAGATTAAAGTTTCGGCGTAGCGCTAGAGTAAGTAGGGTACTAAAACCTCTGAATTACAAGCAGAGTGAATTTTAGTAGAATTTCAACGGTGCTTAAAATTTTCTGTGACGTTGGGGATTACATCTGGGGTCGCCTAGGTCTTACCTATTTAGGTGTTTTGGTTTTAGGAGTAATAAGCCTAATACTTCGCAGGCACTTAAGTCCTCAGGATGTTAAAGCACTCGTAGTTTTTGGGTTTTTAAATGCAGCAATCAAAGGTGGCAGGTTTTTGTGTGCAACCATCATCGTTTTAGAAATGATTTTATCAGGTAAAATTACCCTATAATTTCTGTAAACTAAATGAACTAAAAATAATTTATTGATAGATCAGCATGCCGCGATAAGTACCTTAGGTATCGGTATCTCATTCATCCATTAGAGTTTAGATATTTATCTAACTTGCAAGTCATCGTGATGCGATTAAACAGGGTCGACTCGAAGCAACTTGTTGATTTCTCGGTCTTTCTTTACAATGCTCGTATACGGATGCTTTCGATCGCGGATGTTTTTTTAGTATAATAATGGGCGGTGCCATGGCGCAAGCGTAGCAATGGTCTATACTTACAGATTAGGTACATAATTTCATCATCATCAACAGCCTATTAAGATGTCCCCACTGCTGGGGCTCAGGCCTACCCTCTCAATGAGGGTGTTCGGGCTATAGTCCACTACGCTAGCCCAGTGCGGGTTGGTGGACTTCACATGCGCCTAAGAATTTCTTCTTCGGCGTATGCAGGTTTCCTCACGATTTTTACCTTCACCTTTGAGAGCAGTCAGTAAATGTACCTAAGTTTCGAGGAAAACCCCATTGGTACATGGCCCAGCCGGGGATCGAACTCCGGACCTTTCGATATGATAGCCCGTGTCTTATCCCCGACGCCACTGACGCTCTACTTACGGTACATAATTTGCTACGACTTAAAATATAACAATATATAAAACATTTCTTTGCACAGTGTCTAAAACATAATCTCGCTACCTAATACTTCAAATATTTGCCGAGAATGTCCAAAACATGAAAAGGCAACATACCTTTTCAGGCGTGTCCACTCCTTTCTTGATAGAAATTAGGGATATAAGCCCGGATAATCCACCGCAATCCGAGATTAGATACGGCCGGCAGCTCTGCCGGTAACGGCAACGTATTTAGCAGATATGTCACGGGGCGCAAAATCCAAGGGGCGCTAAAAATTACCAGGGGTTTAGGAATGTCGTCGTGTTTTGACACCAAGATATCTTGATGAGATCTAAAGTGATCAAACTACAATTTTAAGACTTGAATTCATTAGTAAATTTAATATTTTTTTATTTTCTATGGTGTACATAAATGTGATAAAATTAATCTAGGTATTATTTAGATAGAAAATTTTCGTATTGAAAAGTGGCCTACGCATGCGATGGACTTCTGTAATCTTGAACTTCGCTACAGGAAACGTAATTTTTCTTTGTCCTGTGAGCTTTCCTGTCAGTTGGTAACTTTATTTTGAAGTTTTTAAGAGTTTTTTAAATAATTAATGTTATTGGAATTTGGTTGAGTGGGCGCAAATGAATTCTCGCCCTGAACGCTAACTGACCAAGCTACGGCACTGTACGCCTGCTCAAGATGGAAAAGCCAATCAATGTGCATTGAGGCATGTCCTTTCCAGGCTGGCGGTCAGAGATTATCCCGGGCACAAAATATGTCATATCAACTTTATTTATGGGACTACGGGTATGCCTACGACGCTACGTTAATTTATGCTTTTGTGTGTCGTAGAATAATGAGCTAAGTACTGGGAGTTGAGTAAAATGTACGACAAATGAGAAAGTTTATAATTAAAACTTAGTTGAAGTGTGAATAATAATTAAATATGACAAATGTGTACAGTGAGAAAGAGCTCAGTATGCATGCGAGTTAGAAGTGACAAAATTAATACTTTGTTTATGGTTTGAAAAAAATACTTATTTTTGTTTTCATGCAGGTAGTTTATGAGCCAGACAGTCAAATAGACAAACGTATTTAAATTAACGTTGGTACACTAATAACAATAATTCTTACTATTCAAAAGTAGCATCATAAAGATTCATAATGTATTAAGCACTGAAACACAATCAGAAAATACATGTAAGGGACCATGTTTGTAACTGATTTATAATGTGAATAGTACTTCACATCGTTTCCCAGCTCATAAAAGCCTATGAAACCCTCTGCAAAGAGAAATGGATTGCCACTCAATCATACCCAGAGGGACGCGCGAAAATACATCAACCTAGATATGTCGACTTGTTGACAGATGGCTCGACTGAGTCAATATATTGTGTACAAATTAGTCACTCAAATGTACATTTTGTGTACAAAATTGAAGGTTCTTGGAGCTTAGATTGGCAGCGATAGGAAAAAACAAGCACAAAAATTTTACCGGGGATTTGTATAAAAATTGAACGAAAGCTTTTTATTTATTAAAGTGAAGCAATTTTGTCAATAACTTAATGCGTGGGGAAAACAGAGTTTGTCAATTTATATTCACAATGTGGAATAAATCTTTATTGAATTAAGTTATGACAGATATGAAACGATAGATTAATGAAAGCGCTTTCTTTGGTAACCCTTATCAAAATCTATACACAATTAGATCGACCGATCTTATATCAGAAACAACACAAGGAAATCAAAAGCAAACATTTTGGTAAATTCACTTTATGTACATCAGCGAACGTACATGAAGGAATGAATAACGTTTTGACATGCTAAAAATGCCACCGCCCCGCCCCTGTGTGGAGCGACTTATTCTGCAAGAGGCTGCGATCATTAGTATTGACGATCGCCGGCAAGAGGTAACAAAACTTGACAAATATTTAATGATGATTATAAAAAGGTGTAAGACGAGGGTACGCACTTGTTCAAAAGAAAGCAGTGTGCGAAAGTTGACAAAGTGCACGAAAATATAACAAGTTTGAATTTGAATTTTTGAATTTTTCTGTGAAAAAATATAAGTAAGTCATTAGACTAGTTTTTTTTCAAATTATTATTACAACCTGCCCTCCTCGATAAAATTAATCAAATACAATAAAATATTCCTGAAATTTGCCACGCAAACTAATTCTTCCAATTTCTTTTTAGTATCAATTTCACGCGTAGGTGAATATTAGGTTGCTGATGCCAGAAAAATTCGAAGAAGCACTTCTTCAAAATGAGGGTCTCTCTGAGTCGGATAATAAGATTATAATATTTTCTAGTTTAATTTTTTGAGTTTTTTGATTAGAACTAACTACCTAGGTACTATGGTCGGTCGGGAGATATATAATGTAGTTAATTTTTTTTTGGGTGTTTGTATGTATTTAAGTATTTATTTAAAAGTATTTATGTATGTTTATCAGTTGTTGAGTACCGATTTACAAGCTTCGTCTTAGTTGGGACTAAGCAGCCGTGTGTAAATTTGTCCAAAACATTATTATTATTATAATTTCATCATCAGGGCTATACCCTTTGATGAATATCTTTTTCAGGCAGGGGCATCCCACGCTGCACTAGGCCTATCAGTACAAGCTCTTCCACTACACGCATATTGGCGAAATCAATATTAGTTTTTGTTATTTTTCGTATTTGACAATTTTGCGTTATACCCGGACGTTACACATAATACTTACACATATTTTAGCCTCTAATGTGATAGGCCTATAATAATAATATGTTTATGACATGCGCTTAGAAATATGTGAGTAGGTAGGTAGCATTTTACGTTTTTGGCATTATCAGTTTGCAGTAACTGCAGTTGTAGGTATACAAGTAAGTAACATAACGAAGTTACACTTTTTATTACTTACCTACTTATTTACCTACTTCTATTTTCTTATTCTGAGTAGGTACGTTTCTAGTGCAAACGACGTCACTCAAACTGCAATCGCGGTCTACTTATTCCGATATCACAGGAGCAATCGTTGCAACCAATCACGATTTCAAAAGTTTTTAATGAAAATTGAGAATGAAATACGTTATATCTGTCAACATAGACATTCGGGCTTGAAATAGAACACATCAGGCGAATGTGGAATGTTCATACTTTGCGATTATCATACTCTCTCGCGCCTAATAAAATTCGATAAACTTAAGTACCTACCTACCTATACTAACACAATAATAATAATTATTTAGAAAAACAATTTACCTGCCTTTCTTTCACAAAAGAATATAGAAACCCAACCAAAGTCTTTACATAATTTGAAAAGTCAAATTCAAAGTGAAAATTTTCTTTTATTGAGATTACACTGGGTGCATTTATATACGTTTATACAGGGTACATTTTAACCTCTCCCTCCGTTGCCAATATCTCGTAATTGTTTTCGAAGTTTCCTGCGACGCGACGTAGGCGGGCACTAATTTTCGCGCGGTGTCAGCAGCGCTTTCCTCGCTCCAATTGAATAGAGGTTGCGTTGAGTTCCTTTTGGTGAGGTCCGGAATAGGTTGGTAGGTCTGCGGGGGGCGGCGCGCGCGGGGACGGGAACTGGGTCACCGGAGCAGCCACAGCTGAAACAGAATCTGGTGCACAGCCACGCACAGGTTAAACTGTGTACGCTTGCGGCTAAAGTTAAACGCGGAGTACTTTCTTGTTTATTTACTTTTATTTTTTTTATTTAATTTGGAACACTTACAGCTAATATTTACTAATACATACAGAACTTAACTATCTCTTAGCCATTGATTAACTCCGGTTTTATATTTACGACACGTGTACCTACCATTCTCATCTCAAATTATTGTCGAATAAATTATGGAAGGTAATTTACTTACCTATGCATTCTTGATTAAATGGCTTTAAGAACATATTTGCTGTTAAATAATAGGCATATTTGTTCGATTTAATTTCTTGTTTCTGTTTGTATTGATGTTGTATCCTGTAATTGGTTGTGATTAGATTCTTAATTTAAATATATAAAAGATTCTTAAAATAAATAAAATCAAAAGAAACAAAAACATTAGGGACAGTCTTCATTCAGATAGAGAGAGAGAGAGTCCAGAGAGAGAGCTTAAATGATTTCTTTAAGAAATAAATTTCTTTTTGCATGTCTTCAGCTTCAGCTAAAAGTGCTACTCGACTCTATTATCGACTCTTCGACTTTTTATCAAATTCATAAAAAACGTCTAAATATTTCATAATACAGTCACTTTTCTTGCTGACATATTATGACAAAACAGTTCTACATGACTCCAGTCTTCGATTTGCGCCCTGTCGCGCGGATATAATATATTATATCGAGTTTACCGAATTGTTTTCCCCACCAGCAGAATGTAGATGTGCAAACACAGGAGAAACACTAATTTAATACCTATAGTGTCAAACATACCTACGTATACATAAAAATTGAATTGATTTCTCAGAGAGTGGTTTCTTTCTCCATCGATTGGCTTGTCACTTGCAGGGATTGCTCCATTCAATATCTGAAAGGATTGCGATATCAAATTACTGATCCAATATTTGCAGCCTCAGTTTGAACGCTTAGTTATGCGGAGATTGAAATAGAAAACCGACATGCAAAATCATAAAATACTTGCAGAGATATGATGAAATTGGGTATACAGCAAAATCGTCGATTGCACGTGAAAGGAATGCATGGAAGAAATCGCAAAAAGCAATAAGGCGGTCTATCAAAAATTAGACTCCAATGTACGAAGTGTATATTTTGATTTGATTAATAGAAATTCAAAGGGGTAACGCCGCGAGCATTTTAGGCACTATTGGAAATCCGGCGGAGTTGGAGGAGATCTTCTACCTTTAGGTTATTTTTTTACTGTTTGTTTAGGTTTAGTTTATTTTTTAAATTATGTTTGGAGGTTAAGTTATTTTAGTTTTTTAAGTTAGTTTAATTTGATTAATTTAGTTTTGTGATATAGAATTAATTATTTTCGACTATTACTACAATAGACTCAGGTACCTATATATAATTCATATTTGTCTTTGAAAAATGTGACAGCTTGTACGATGATAAGTATTAGGTTACTAACTATAAAATCAATAAGTCAAGGCGTAGTTTCTTGGTTGCAGTTTGCACTTTTACGTATTCAGGCGGCAATGCAAACTGATTTCCTTCCTTATATTCGAGTAGTTAGTAAGTACATAACTGAATTTATGAAAGTATTGATCATATTACGCTTGCAAAGGTTGAAGAAGACTTGGTTTTGAAGTAAGAGTACCACATACTTAGTGTCAGTGTTTTCGTCTTCACTTTTAAGTTATTTTGTTTTCGTGCGTATAGGTATTTAGAAACTAGCCGTTGCCCGCGTCTTCGCCAGCATGAAATAAGGTTTGCTTCCCGCGTGAAAAAATACTATGATAAGAGTTTGCCTTAACCAAGCTATTTAACAATGAAAACCACATTAGAATCCATTAGTGGTTTTAGAGAAAAGCTGGTGAAGTGATCAGATCACAGATTACTTAATCGACGTTATACTTAACTTGTTACTTGAGTACAATTGTAAACGACAAATACTTAATAATAAAGAAATAAATAAAAATAATATATTTCGAACTATAACAGAAGTGGTTGCAATTCAAAATTAGCTGTAATTAAGTTAGTTGTTATACTTATTAGTTGTTTTCCTACTTAAATAAATGGTAATTTGAGTTATTTGAAAAATACTTTTGATTTATTACATTTGAAGAAAATCGCATCAAATATTCAATTATATCGTTTGATCTTTATAAGTGTATTTATTTTAAGAAAGGTCCGGTTGTTTGGGACCGCTTGTTTGTGCGGAAGAATTTGTCTTTTCGACGGATATTTGCCAGAAAGACATTCGACAATTTATAGCGTAATTTGTAAGAAAACACTTTCCTTCGTTTTTTATAGACACTGGGGGCGATTGTTGCTGTATTGATATATGTAAGCTTTTGTGTTTTCATATCTTATTTTTCTATAGTTTTAGATATTTATGGCATAAAACAGTAATTTGTGAACACGTGAAGGGTTCACAAATTACAGTTTTATGATAAAAATTGTTTCGTTAAAAAAATTTAAAACATTCGCTTAAAAAATGTGTATTGCAACGATTACTTTAATCGGTAATAACTAATAAATAAACTAATATAATTTAAAAGTACGATAAGATTTACAAATAAACTAAGTGATTACATTGTTCACAGACTAAAATGGCGGCTTCGATCTGGTACAAACTGGTTCTTACGTGGCTTCTGATTGGCTCATCTCATGTCCTCTGTGCGCCCCTCGCCCAAACTACAGGTAAGTTAATGTGTGTTTAGGACTTACACTAGAACTGTGGTTCCTAGTAAATAATTCCTGTTAACTTGACAAGTTAGTACTGTTAGATGATGTTTAAGTTAGACTTAACAAAATTAAGTGGATCTTACAAAATTAATTAGCTAGCGTAGGGTGTTTAAATTTCCGTACAACGTACTCGTAACAAAAATAAAAGAACATGTTTCAAGCTTAATTAAAATCAATATTGAAATATAAATATTATCTACCCTTGAAACATTTGCGATAAAATAAAGATAAATATTTATAAAACACCTTTGTATGCCTTTGACGTCTCCATTTAATTAACATTCGCGTCTTCTTAATAATCAAGTGAATCTTGATCAATTCAGTAGCTGCTGTAATCATATTGGCTTAAATGAAAATTTCAAAACACAGTATATTAAATACAGTGAGAAAACTGATACCTTCGTATAAAGTACCGAAGTTCCAGCGGAGTAAGGGTTGGACCATATCTGTCAGCATGGAATCGCACTTTTGCCGTCGGTGCTGCGGCGTGTTAAAGCATGCTATAACACGCTATCGCGTGCGATCGCATGCAGTCGCGTTTCCGTGCTGACAGAACCTACTATCTATTCTGTGACAGAACGTCATATTTTCCTTAAGCAAGAAACAATAGCGGGCGTGCTATAGCGCGCGGTAGCACGCGTCAGCACTCCATCCAGGGAACTTTAATAATTATAGAAATACCTACTATTTTTTCCTTCGAGAACAGTTTTTTCTAGAGTTTATATTAGCCTATTTCATCTCGATAACACAAAATCCACGCAAAATTTCACGAAGATTCGTTGAATAATAGAGCCGTAAAATTATAACGAAAGTTAGTGTTAGTTAGGGAAAGGAGATAAGACCACCGCCGGCCGTCAGTCAGTAACAATCAGGCAATGAGGTTTCCTCTTGGAAATTCCAAGTTGGAATTACTAAATTTGAATAGATTCGTTAAATTTCATGTTCTTCCTTTAATTTAAGATATGTAGGTATACTATGTTACTTATAACGAATTGATTTTTATGACGGGCCCTTTCACTTCGATATGCTTAAAATACAGGATTTATCTTCCACGTTTTTCTCTGGTTCGCTTACCGGCTTCTGATATCATTGCTAGAATTTATTTAACATGTTGACTAGTGATTTAACTATCGACTTTTTCCGTCACTTGACAATCACAGGCCAGGGCCCCCAGTCAAGGATTTGCGAAAATTCGACAAAATACTGTAGTATTGACAATTTAAGCGTTTCATAAACGACAATTGTCGGAAAATCGTTGACAATTTGTCAAATTTTCATTGTCGCTTGTAAATTTTCATGAAACACTAAAATGTCAAATTGTCTGTGTCGCCTTTTTCGATTACAAATATTAGTTCAGGCTAAAACTAATATGAAACGTTCAATTGTCGAATTGTCGACTTGTCACCTGACACTGACTATTTGTAAGTTTTATGAGAAAGGGCCCAGGTGATTTTAAAAAAATGATTTTGATTGAACTTTTTTTAAAAGCAGTAAATTTTAAGTAAAATGTCGAATTCGTAGCTTCAACATTTTAAATACTTTCTCGCCGAGCCGAGTGGCATGGTCTTGGCAGACTCTAATAAACTTAATTTTGTCAATTTTTTTTATTTAAAGTATTTACAACTTAGTAACCATACGCTATAAGTCTATACTGTGCTACCGAGTGTTGACGATTCATTATTCAATGAAATGATTAATAAATAATTTTATTAACGTTCACAATTAACCCTTTGTTGCTTTGAGGGCTTCTAACCAATTATCAAAATTGTCGCTCCGACGGTCGATCAAAAGTTAGAGCTTCGTTAACCCACCCAATAGCATGGTTTGCTACTTTGACGCTAATACCACAGAATAGTAATACGGTATGTACAGAAGGATCATCCGGAACAAAATTTTGATTTCTCCATAGTCTATTTGGCTGGCTATTTTATGTCCACTCAGCGAGCTAGATGTCACTATTACAAATATATATATCCCATTTACATGGGGAGGTACTGGACAAAAGCATTTATTTAAATGTTTTCAAAATTGAGATCTACATCGATAGTAGCCCTGTATGGAACGACTGCAAGTTAGGGGAATCAAAACCAGTACAAACTGGTATCTCATAGCATTAAAACTCCTTAATAGGCTAGGCCAGCTCAAGGCCAAGGTATTTCCACTGACGTGCGGTCGGCTGTATAACATTTTACGCATTTCGATTTACAACTGTGAAAGTAATGAGGCTGTGACAGACTTTGATGGATTGGACGATGTTATAAGGGTTCTTTGTCGGAGTATGGAACCCCAAAAAGGAAAATAAATAAAAGAGTATAGTGCTGGCTAAAAATATCTCGTCAAATCAACGTCACTTACTCACATCATACCGGGCGCCACGATAAGCTTCTAGGATAAGACCAGCTATTTTTGGGACTGATATAAGTGGTCGTGACGTCACTCGAATACGACAGGCTTTTACACTATCGAGGCGATTTATGATACCACTTACACATTTTGTCTACCCCTACTACTACCACAGATACCCCTACCTACTTAGCTGTGTTGTCCGATTTCATAAGAAATTTCAACACTTTAGTAGGTAGATACGTATTGGAATGGAAAAAAAATCATAAGTCGTAGAATTTTGACTTACCGTCAAAACTTTGATTAACTCAGTGGCGACAAGAGAGCTTTGTACAGTTTGGTGGTTTGGTCCCGATGTGGATGTTAAGGGCTCCCTAAACGATCACGCGGCATGACATTCAATACGTGCTGTCACTCATGCATGATCGTCTAGCTATAGTGATTGACGTGCATGACATGCAAACTACGTGCTGGCCACGGCCAGCAACGGCTTCACAGTATTGATTGATAGCAAGCATGATGGTCCATCATGCAGCATTACATTCAAGTAAACGTAGCATGTCATGCAAGCATGATCGTTTAGGGACACTTTTAAGATGTATCTTGAATAATTCCCATAGTGCAGTTTTTTTTATCTAATATAATTATTAGATCAGTTAGTCAGGATATATTTCGTTATAATAAATATTTAATAGGTCCTGGCGGATACCCATTCACGGTAATTTGGGGTACTCGCTATGTATATCATGCATCATTACCCCAGCTATAACCGCAACCACCTGTATAAGGATGTCCTCATTAAAATGACAGTAGCTTTAATAGAGATTTACTACTGACGAGTTTGGAGCGACCTGGAAGAATACTTACACATGGACAATACAATACAATACAATACACAATACCTACATTAAAAGTACCTTAAACCTGAGATTTAGAATGTAGTAGCGTAGCGAAAAAATATAACTCTGATTAAAACGCATCTATAATAATTAATAATTTTGGACGGGGTGACGGGTAAGGTGGGGTAAAACTTACAAAATAAATATAAGCTTCGAATTAAACACTTGCATAAATACAAACGTTTTCTTCTATAATTTTCTCAACATGTAGTTTCAGTTTCACGGCAAAAAGATAAATAATAATAAAACAGGACAAAATAATAGTAAAATATCTGAATTCGTTAAAACCAAAGGAACGAATTTAGCAACTCCCATAGGGGTATAGGTACTCCATTATGGGGCGCGGTTCCTAGCTTCATGGTTAAAACCGAGAGTAATCCTTCAATTAGGAAATGGCTGACAAAATGTTAAATGGAATAAGTTTCGTTTTGTTTTATGGAAAACAGGGGTCGGTGGCATAATTTCATTCCCCGGTTCGTTCGACGCAGAATGCTCTTGACATTGACTTCATTTTATTGGCGCGCGGGCGCTCCCTGGGAGCATTTTATTTTCCTTTACAGACATTTGCATAATAGGTGAAGTCTGTTTTTTATTTAAATGCAAATAACTATTAATGTCACACAATTGGTGGAAAATAGAGGGGAAATTACCATTTCCTTTACAATCGGATGTTTATCTCCCTCACACCCATTGTCTCAATTTGACAGTTGTTCGCATTTAAATAAATAAAAGTTAGTCTACATAATAATCTGTAAAATCCGGCCAATATTTTTTTGTTTGCCTATATAGGTGAAAACTGGTAAAATAATTTCGTGCTTCTTCTGTATCTTCAATTTTCAGCTCATATCCTGTCGGACGTTAGTTTTCTGATCTCTTTTGTGCCTAATGTGCAGTCAACAAAATCATGGTTTGTTTCTATAAACCCCATTGATCTCGACGCGATAATAACTATATCTAGTATTGGTGATCGAAGATACCTACTTAGCTATATGGTGTCCAGGCTCGTATTAGTGATATTAGTCCAACAGTGGCCTTAACAGATGGACATGAGATACTTTAAACCGTAGCAAATAATATTCACGAAAGGCTATTTATATCAGTTAATTTGATTTTAGAGTTTAGACAAGTTATTTACCGTTCGGGTTCAATGACTTGTAGTAACCTTCGGGCCGCATTGTGTCCCCCTGTATTACCGACGAGCGCTTCCCAGTTAATATGCAGTGTTCCGTATAATAATATATCATTAACAAAAATTACTTACCTAATTTTTTCCGAGATTGTTGCGCATTTGGTATTAGAACTTTTTAAATAGGTACCTACCTACATCCGTCCTAGTCAACAAAATACAAGGATCAAATAAAAAACTTTTTTTTCAGCAGCTTGATTTTTATAATGTATTTTTTTTATATATAATAAATATGTGGTCTATAAATGTTTAAAAATAAATATTTGGTCTATAAATTTTTTATATATAAATATTTATAGACCATCCAATAGCGAAATATTTTTAAGTGAGGCACCTACCTCGAGACGAGTTACAGGGGCGTCTTGAGACGCAAGGCAGCTTCCAAATTTTGCCTCTAGCGGCGTGCGTGTCACATTGTATTTCCGATAGCCGACTGTTTATGGGAATTCAAAATTGTAGCCTCACAACAACGACTGCTTAGTATTTATATATTCTAAGTGCTTCAGAAAAGGATCAGTGCTGGTATTATTGTATACAAGGCATTGTATGTATAATTTAACCCTTCCTTTGTGCCTTTACTGTAAATTATACGGCCTGACAACGAGCACGTAATACATTATTTAGAGTGTAGTCCGGTAAAAGGCAGGTATGTCAACGTTCGCCGAAGCCTAGATTCCTTAAATATTTATTGCAGCCGACGACGACAGAGTGTGAATTATGCCTTAGTCCACCAAAGGCCTCTAAGACTTCCAAAGGTTAAATGAAATAGTGAGAGTTTGACTTTATCTATTTATATAAACGGGTTTATTACCGCTTCTATGTGGAAATATTTATGATGTAGATTACTCTCACTTTATACCGAGTTTCCCGAGTCAGTCACACCAGCGATACCTGCACTAACATAGTGACATCAAGTTTACTGACTCACTAACAGAGTGACATTAAGTTTAACGACTCACTAACAGAGTGACACTAAGTTTAACGACTCACTAACAGAGTGAATTCTAGTTTACCCAGCCAGTAAAATTTATCGATCCCTAGGGTAGGCCTTTGTCCAGCAGTGGACGTTCGACTGATGTGATGATGACGACTTGAAATAATTATATTATTATGTACATAATGTTCTTTAAATTTACTCATTTTACAGAAAAAATATTCTCCTAATGAGACTTAACCATTCAAGCAATTATTACTTTTAATTAACATTGTCTGACCTAGAAAAGACGTCTATATTTAGATTGCTTTTACTTACTATTAGAACATTGGAGTGTTTACTTTGATCTTCAGACTGCCTGTAATTTGCCTTCGTTCAGAATTCCTTGATTTCAAAGACAACATCACTTTAAAAATGTTTATTTGTGTATAATGTATCGTTAAAGATAAATAGGTACAAAGAAAAACAAATTATTTTCCATTTATTTTAAAATAACACTTGAAATGCATTTTTTTATTAGTTTCAAAATGTCTCCCTAAAATGTTCAACTTTTTCTTCTACAATCTTTCTTGATGCAAAGATTAAATAGAGACTAAATATGTGCGTAAGAATAAATTAAAGAAATTTGTATGTATTGGATGTATGTAGTATGTAGCCATACGCAATCTTCTAATAGATCGATACACCATTTTTAGATAATATAATCAAGCACTAGCAATTTCGTATTTCTAGTACCGCAAATCCGGTCTTTATTTATCATACAGTACCCTATTTAACCAGATCCCCTTGTATGATTTATTGCTGACACGACCTATATAGTTAACACCCGACTCCCGACAGGTTTGATCCTTCCGGGAACCATGTTGTCCTCAAAACTCGAACCGGAATATGTCGGTGTCAGTAATATTTTTCAATTATGAACAAGTGTCAGCCTCTACGGTAAATTATACTTAGTAACTGGTCACCTCTCAGTTGATAGGTATAGTCCCCGTAGAGTTTAATGGCGGCTGTGTGAAGTTAGCTGATTTCTGCGCAATGACTAATGTTAGGTGTCAAAGGGGGAGCTGTGCGGAGGGGTCACTAGAGACGCTCATTCAATTTCAAGAAATAGGTAATAGATTCAAGGAACCGAATCTAACTTTCAAGTTTTTGAACATCTCTATGTAGCACATTATCTCGCTTACGCACACATAGACTATAAACATTGACAGCGATGTGCAAACAATTTGTGATTATATTCATTCAGCCGTCAAGAAATTCTACGGGGACTATACCTACTCGTAGTTATGAAATCAAATTAAATTTCCTATATAACAATGGATGAGATTATGTTGAGTATTTTTCAAGCATCCTTACTAACGGTATATGAGGTATATCTACTCATAAGTTCACATCTTTACATTTTACAAGCTTTTATTATTTTACTAGCTGACGCCCCGCGACTACGTCCGCGTTAAAAGTGTGTTCTGTGCAATATTCTTGAATTTTCCTTCCGTAAGAACCTTCTACAAAGTATAAGATTTTTGTCTCGGCGTTTTTATAATCGCATATCCAAATAAATCCTTGTGAAATATTGTCAGTTTTTTCTCTTGGCGAATTAACTCACTCCTTCGGGAATATGTTTCAACTAAAGCCATTATACCCCGACGGGAAGCATCATAAATTTGCCGTTGTACGAACAGTACGTATATTTTTTGTTCAGCAAAGTTCAAGGTAAAATAATCTAAATTATTTGACTACCTCTCGTGGCTCGGACTTTGGATGTTAACGCCCGAGGTCGTCGGTTCGATTCTCGCTGGCCGCATACCCTTTTGTGCATCTTTAACTAGTTCCGTATAATATAGTAATGCGGAATCCTATTTCTGGATTAGATATAATATTATTATGTATTTTGTCAACAAAAAAGTCAGTTATTCGAACTGTTTAATTTATGTTACGGTCCTAAAGCCCTTTTATCAATCCCAACAGCGCCGTCGAAAGGGTGATAAATAAGCTATGATAATATGATATTTCATAAAATACAATAAAAAATTACTTACTTACAACAACTTTTCCTAGAGCGAAGATTCCAACGCACTTCGCAATTCAGAACTTTTGCTTTCCGCGATGGTAAAATTCAATTTTACTAGAAAGCTTTGCAAATTATTCTTTTGTATTGTTCTTTATTTAATTTGCTGCCGGTCTCTTGGTATAATAGGTCACTTTCTTCTTATAAAAGTTAGCAGAAAGTTAACAAAAAAAACCGAAAGGAGAATGATTAATACAATAAGAAACGCCAAGGCACTTTGCTCTACCATTATAAGAAAAGCTCTAATTTCAACTCTATACTAACGCGCAATCTTTACAAAGAAATTGTTGTTATACAAAATTGATTTTAAAAGATATGTTGCGGAAGTTCAATTTCTCAGTGCTAACAACCTAGAAAGTGGGGGTTTATCCACCTAGTTATACTTTGATTATACGATTTAACAAAATGGACAAAAATTCCAAATAGTTGTACTGCTCCTAAATGAATTCGATTAATTTGGGTTGGATTCTTCCATTTAGTTGTATTCGTAAATAAACAATCAGTCAATCAAAATATTGATGTGTATTAATGTATACCCAGTGTACTCATGCAATAACATATTTAATTAGCTACACAACCATTGAGGGTTTTATGTTGCTACCTCTTACCTACCTGTTACTACTTACTTTTTAACTAGGTACCTACAGCTATTACTTTTGGCTCCTGACACGCGGGACTTCATATTTTAGGAGCCAGGGCCGCATTGTTTTAGTTACAAATATAATTGTGGATCAATAAAGTTTTTTTTAAGATTATTTTTTTATAACTTTTGGTTTCAAAAAATTGATTTACATAAAAAAAGATTTTTTGACTTGCACAAAAAAACATTTTTAATAGGTAAGAGGTAGGAACATAAAAATTAGGTATACCTAATTTTTAATAAAGTATAATTACACAAAAAAAGATTTGATGACTATCATTTTTTGAAACCAAAAGTAATAGCTGTACCTACAGCTTTGTTAAAAAGTAAAAGTAGTAACTGTTATTTTTTCATGCGTTTACGTTGAATAATGTTGGATTTTAATTTAATTTAGAGTACAGTTTTTTTGTGAAGGTCGCGGGACCCAGCTGGATGAGGTAAGCGCGGAACCGGTCGTCGTGGAGATCCCTGGGGGAAGCCTTTGTCCAGCAGTTGACATCTCTCAGCTGATATGATGATAATGATGACTGTATTTCATGCAAACTATGATTAATGGAAAAAAATCATGTGATCAAATACTACTGGTAGCATCGTCTTAATCTTGATAGAATTACATGACTATTATACTGATATGTGATGATGATTGTATTACCTCATGTATTACCTCCCTTACCTGATGTATTACCTCACTGTGTACGAAACATCTTTAGTAAAGCTAGCTATGATGTCGGCATACCTGTAGGTAGAATTCATTGAACATGTAAGGTGTTCCGATTTACTGCCTTTGATCTCGAATCACATGAGTGGTCAGCGTAGGCAATAATAATTTCTTAAATAGCTATACATTATACCTATGTAGCTTATCAGGAATTTAACCATGGCTGTTACATTCAAAATGTTAGACTATTCACTATTTTGTATTTTCTGATTTAGATTGTAAACAAGTGTTCTTACTCTAGCTAGAATATAGGCATTTCATTCAAATCTTTAAGGTGGAAATGTGTTTGTAGTTTTTGATTTGTTGCATTTGAACAGTATCGCTTACCATCAGTGGCCTGCCCGTCTACCAGAATACCATCCTTCCGGATCCTTAAGGAGCACAGACCTTGAGCTTTATTCCTCATTTCTGACGACTTGGTTTTCTTGGTCATCGTTATTCCCATGATATTTCGCACGTTACACTCCAGACACTTTGTGAATGAGGCCGAAGAAAGTGTAAGACTTCGATCGACACAACACTTCGCGATGTGTCCCGAGGTTATGTCAGGGATTTATTTCAATGTGCCTGTTATTTATTGCATAATATTACAGCGAAAGGAACTTCGTTACAACCGGGTGTAGCACCTCTCGTCTTTTTATATCATCTGTTACGCTGCTAAATATCGGACTTATCGTCATAATATTATGTACCATAATCCTTAGGCATTTTATTATACCTACTCTTCAATCACTTCACATCACATACAATCACGTCTGGCTAGACGTCAGCGAGGCGAGGCTTTCAAGACAAAATATTTATTTTGTCATCCAACCGATGGGCCCAACATCACCATGCTTATACATCATACATATTGTATGACGCAAACATGACGGTCGTAAACTCACGCATTGCTTAGTATACGTAGTATGACGCATGATTTTACTGTTTATTGCTGTTTGGATGTTTATTTATTTATAAGACGGTGTGTTTCATATGCGCTCTGGGCCCATAACCTGTGTAGATTTTTAATAGAATACACTGTTTTTATCTACTTGTTCTATCAGACACAAATTAACTTACAATAATTTATAGAAAAGCTGCTTTAGGAGATCAATCTAGCCTTTCTTCATTTTAAATTTCACTTCTTTCATCTTAAATTTTAATGTGAATTCCAACAACTTTTGGAAATTCATAAAAAATTTAACTTCTCAAACAAAATGGTCGCCTGATGAAGGGTCTAAAATGAACTTTTTGAATTTCAAAAAGTTGTGCAACAAAATGTTGTTTGAATTGATAGGACTTTGACCCCTCAAAGCGGTCTGTATTACTAGAGAGAGTATAAAAGCTTACCTACCCGTGAAATAGAGCCTTTTGAAGCTAGGCTAACCTGGGCAGGCCTCTATTTGTCAATCACCAGAAGCAGTCACGTGGACTATATCGTGTAAACATGCATAACTGTGTATAAATATCGATAGTAATATTATAGTTGTTATCACAAGATAGAGATTCTAATAAAAAAGTCGGTAACTATGAAAGTAAGGTTGAGTATGAGTAGATATAAAAGCTTTCATTAATTCCAGGAAAGGCAAATAGACCGCTCGCTGCGAGGCCTATATAATCACAGAATAATTAACCTATATAGACAGGAGCTACCATCAACCTTTAGAACCTATATTCTCTCAGCGACCTATATGTCACTACTAAATCTTTAAATAGTATATGGACGCAACTTTAATAAACATGTTTGAAACTACATTCTAAACGTGTTTTATACGTTCATTATTGTTATAGTTTAAAATATGGCTTATATTGTGAGTTTTTATGCTTTATTCCAAAGTTGTTTCGCTATTTAAAATATCTACTGCGGAAATGTTATCTTTTAACGACACAAAAGAACAAAACGGCCACAGGCTCACGCTGATGATGAATTTAAATTTGTTGTAACAAACTTATAACAAGTTTTATAACAAATGTCGTTACAAAACAAATTATATTCACTTTTACATCTCTTTAGTGGAAAATTTGAACCGCTCTAATTCCATTAGGATAATCCTGGCGAAACTAGATAACATAGATAGGTACCTACAAATAAAACTGAAAATCTGTTAGCGTCCATTGTCGAACATAGGCAGATTGTTTTACAAGGTCCATAGGTAAAAATTATGAAGTAATCTTCAGAGAAAATACCAAATGACAAATTCTGATTCATTCTTTATGGATTTAAAAAGTTTCTTTATTATTGCAATTGAAGTTACTGGATTTGAATCCAATCTAAGTTTTATTAAACTTTACTCTTGGCCGATATATTTAATTTTTGTTTAGCATTAAGGTACCATAGAGAGATATAATATTCAGGGGCAATCATCGTCAATTTGAAATAAACCATAGATTGGTTGACTACAAAGTTATAGGGTGGTAAGACCAAATATTTTTGGTTATATTTTGTATTTAATATGTTGTACACAAATAAAATTTGTTTTCAGTTGTACAGTTTATTGCGTGGGCGTGGAAAAGCCTTTTGTTTTCAGCCAACTTGACTGTATATGACTTGCGTAAGTCGGCTGTAAGCGACGTGGCCTTCCGCATGGGAATATAATTCTTGTGGACAATGTGTTCTGATAAAATATTTAATGTTGAAAGAATAATTAAGTAAATTGAAAGATTAATGAGTTAAGTTACTGTTCGGGTGCCTACTTCGGACAAAGGCTGAGCCTCGCCATCCAGCGAGACAATGTCTCCAGCCTCCTCGGGACTCTACCGAGCAGTGGTGGCGATTTGGTCCAAATTTTTTATCTCTGTTAGTATTCTAGTTTCTATAAATAAACTGCATTCACTTTTCTTACAGTAAGTCATGTTGTTCATTACATACAATCATTTAACTATGTTGAGCCATAAGGTACTCCATGGAATTTTGTCATTCAAATAATCTCCTATATAAAAGGCAAACCTGACTCACTGACTGATCAACGCACAGCCCAAACCGCTGAACCTAGAGACTTGAAATTTGGCACAGAGGTACCTCATATAGCACTGACGTCCACTAAGAAAGGATTTTTCAAAATCAACCCCTAAGTGGGTGAAATAGGGGTGCAAAGATTGTATGAAAGTCCTTCATTTTTAAAGTTGGAAACCTGAAAATTTGTATTTAGGCTATTCGTTAAAAACCAATGAACACGTGTTTCAGCGATTTTGAAAATTCCACCCCTGAGTATGTAAAATAAGGGATGAAACGCGCACAGCCTAAACCGCTGGAGCTAGAATCGTGAAAATTTATATTTAGGCTTTTAGTTTAAAAACAATAATGACGTGTTTCGCGAATTTTGAAAATTCCACCCCTAAGTATGAAAAATAGGGGATGAAACGCACACCCCAAACCGCTGAGCCTAGAGACTTGAAATTTGGCACAAAGGTTCCTCTTATAGCACTGACGTCCACCAAGAAAGGATTTTTCAAAAATCATCCCCTAAGTGGGTGAAATAGGGGTGCAAAGATTGTATGAAAGTCCCTCATTTTTAAAGTTGCAAACCTGAAAATTTGAATTTAGGCTATTCGTTAAAAACCAATGAACACGTGTTTCAGCGATTTTGAAAATTCCACCCCTAAGTATGTAAAATAAGGGATGAAACGCGCACAGCCCAAACCGCTGAAGCTAGAATCGTGAAAATTTATATTTAGGCTTTTAGTTTAAAAACAATAATGACGTGTTTCGCGAATTTTGAAAATTCCACCCCTAAGTGTGAAAAATAGGGGATGAAACGCACACCCCATACCGCTGAGCCTTGAGACTTGAAATTTGGCACAAAGGTTCCTCTTATAGCACTGACGTCCACCAAGAAAGGATTTTTCAAAAATCATCCCCTAAGTGGGTGAAATGGGGGTGCAAAGATTGTATTAAAGTCCCTCATTTTTAAAGTTGCAAACCTGAAAATTTGAATTTAGGCTATTCGTTAAAAACCAATGAACACGTGTTTCAGCGATTTTGAAAATTCCACCCCTAAGTATGTAAAATAAGGGATGAAACGCGCACAGCCCAAACCGCTGAAGCTAGAATCGTGAAAATTTATATTTAGGCTTTTAGTTTAAAAACAATAATGACGTGTTTCGCGAATTTTGAAAATTCCACCCCTAAGTATGAAAAATAGGGGATGAAACGCACAACCAAACCGCTGAGCCTAGGGACTTCAAATTTGGCACAGAGGTTCCTCTTTATAGCACTGACGTCCACTAAGAAAGGATTTTTCAAATCATCCCCTAAGTGGGTGAAATAGGGGTGCAAAGATTCTCATATATAATTTATAACTCAAGAACGGATCGACGGATTTTGATGAAACTCGGTACATTTATAGCTTATATCCTGGAATAACATGTAGGCTACTTTTTACCGCGGTAAATTGTTCCCGCGGGATACTCGATAACGGCTGAACGGATTTGGATGAAACTTGGTACAGTGACAGCTTATATCTTGGGATGACATATGGGCAACTTTTTACCGCGGTAAACTTTTCCCGCGGGAAAAATATTTAATTTTGATGAAACTTGACACAGTGATAGCTTATATTCCGGGATAACATATAGGCTACTTATCACCGGAGTAAACTTTTCCCGCGGGAAAAATATTTAATTTTGATGAAACTTGGCTAACCTAACCTAACCAAAACCAACCTAACCTAACAGTGATAGTTTATATCCTGGGATAACATATAGGTAACTTTTTACCGCGGTAAACTATTCCCGCAGGAAAAATATTTAATTTTAATGAAACTTGGCTAACCTAACCTAACCTGACCAAACCTAACCTAACCATCAGTGATAGTTTTCCCGCGGGAAAAATATTTAATTTTGATGAAACTTGGCACAGTGATAGCTTATATCCTGGGATAACATATAGGCTACTTTTCACCGCAGTACACTTTTCCCGCGTGAAAAATTATTAAATTTTGATGAAACTTGGCTAACCTAACCTAACCAAAACCTAACCTAATAGTTTATATCCTGGGATAACATTTATGCAACTTTTTACCGCGGTAAACTTTTCCCGCGGGAAAAATATTTAATTTTGATGAAACTTGGCGCTGCGAAAGCGTTGCGGCGGCGAAGGTTTGTATGAAGAACGCGCCGCGCCGCCGCCGCTTTGATGTAAAGGGCTTCATACTATTCCGAACATTACAGAAAAAAACCGCAACGCTTTCGCAACGCCGCCGCGCGGTGTGTGTTACGCTTTAGTGATGAAACGCGCACAGCCCAAACCGCTGAGCCTAGGAACGTGAAATAATAAATTTATTCTTTTAGTTTAAAAACAATAATGATGTGTTTCGCGAATTTTGAAAGTTTCACCCCTAAGTATGTAAAATAGGGGAAGAAACGCGCACAGCCTAAACCGCTGAGCCTAGAGACTTGAAATTTTGCAGAAAGGTTCCTCTGTGATGTCTATTACGAAATGTATTTTTACCGCGGGAAAACTTGCGGGAAAACCTTTTTTACGCGGGCGAAGCCGCGGGCAAAAGCTAGTCATCAGATAAAAATTTAAATTATTTGGCGACACTGCTATTGTAAAACTGACTAAGTCTTGCATGTATAGCTATGAGAGTTCTCGAAGACAACTCTACCTCTAAGATTTTTACGAAGCTCGAAAGGAATTTTCGTTGAAAGCAATTACATTTCGAGATAAACCTATTTCAAATTGGATTGCGGCGAAATTTTTGTACGAGCACATACTTTCAGCCTACCTAATGTAGGTAAGTAAGTATGCAGATGGAATCTAGATTTGACTAAAAAGGAGCTACCTACGTTCAATTTTACCTGGCCGTAAACGGATACCTACATACCTAGTCGTTTGGAAAACATACTTCAGATTTTGACCTAATTTTCTTTAAGTAAACAAACTTGATGTTTTGACGCAATTTACTCGTATCAATGATTTCACTTCGCATTTCCACTTACCACGCAGAATTTTCAGAATTAGAGCAATTCTACGTTGCAACTCGCGCTACGGCGTAGCAATCCACGGCGGGTCAAAGTGAAAAATGGTTGTTAAATTTCATTTTACTTTTTCACGATTAGGATCTGCCCTGTTTTTAGAAACATTTTTAAACTTTTTATAAGTACCTATTAGTTCAATGTGTAGGTAAGTACCAATTTTTTCAATCTGGAGATAGATATTTTATTGAAGTAAAAATTTCAATAAAATAACCTATCTAAACGAACTAATTCGTTTACGTATTAAAAAGAAAACATAAATTAATATTACGATGTTATTATATCTACGCGTTAGATAGGTACAGTCAATGAAGAAGGCGATTGTTATTTATGGCGTATTTATATTCAGCGCGCTATGCTTAACTGCGCAAGCTGGTTACATTTGGTTGATCATGTCTAAGAGAGCGTCAGTGGCCCTGGGGATAAGACGCGGCCTATCATATCGAAAGGTCCGGAGTTCGATCCCCGGTTGGGTCATGTACCAATGGGTTTTTCTCGAAACTTAACGTACATTTACTGACTGCTCTCAAACGGTGAAGGAAAACATCGTGAGGAAACCTGCATTCGCCGAAGAAGAAATTCTTAGGCGCATGTGAAGTCTACCAACCCGCACTGGGCTAGCGTGGTGGACTATAGCCCGAACACCCTCGTTGAGAGGGTAGGCCTGAGCCCCAGCAGTGGGGAGATTAATAGGCTGTTGATGATCATGTCTAAAACGCAAAACGTCTACATAACAGAACGTCTAAACTAAAGTGTCATAAAATAGAATATATTGTTATTAAATGTTATTCTTTTGTACTATTATGTTATATATAATAGTAAACGAATACGACCTCCTAGGCACGCTACTCGAACTATATTTAGATAATATTATGTGGATTCAATCGATAAGGGTGCAAACAAGCCCTTTTGATGTGAGATTGGAGACGGCATATTATACATTTCACACTACGTAGGTACCTTGTGTTATGCTGTAACATGTAAAGGGTAGAAGATCCATTATTGTTATAGTCTCAGTGATAGTGTATGATTTTTATTTTGTTCTGAAAAATACATACCTATAAGTAGTTAAAAGTGGTAAGTACATTAAAATAGGAACATAAATTTACCAACTGTAATATGGTAGTTCTCATTAATAAGTACAAATATTGTACAAAAACTTATAAAATCAATTCTATTCCCATACTGTTTTAAACGTAATAAATCTTTTTGTTATATTTTAAGGCATACAGTGCAATATAGTGTTAAAAAATAATCATAAATTATTCACTTTTGATAGTGACTGTACTGCTACTAAGGAAGCTGAAATTACTTTGACATGAAATTGGGAAAGCTTTTCAATTTCAAACGACGTTTTATTTCATTAAAACATCAAACGCGAATGAAATAATTATAAATAAATTATTTATCGCGATTTTGCATACACCCCGCGTAGGTGTAAGTACGACTTAATTTTTTTGATTCGTACGTAATTTATTTTACTCTGTGAATTGAGTAGGTACCTCTCGCTAGAATATTCTTTGTAACACCAACTATAATAGCCGTGGTTTTATTTTTGGTATATATTTTAGAATGAAATATAATAGATCATCTTTGGTATCTGCAATCAATTTATTACCCGTTTCTTGCAACAGAGTGCGTTGCATTGGGCAGGTCACATTACAACTAATAAACCAAGAGAGTACCTAGATACCACAGAGCACAGAATGCGCATGCGCGGGCATCGCCAACGCTCTCGGTGACATAAATTTCCAACTTCCTTGGCTACCTATGAGTAGACGATATCCCAAAAGACGTCATAATTATCAAAGCCCATTTGTAATCATTGTGTGGTGGCGTTCATTGGGGATGGCCTATGTCCAGCAGTGGACGCTAAAGGGCTGATATGATGATGATTTGTAATAGTAAAACATTTATTGCAGACATGTCCATATTATATATTATGCCCATATTTTGTTAGTAACAAAGAACAGTAATTTGTTACTAACAAAATATGGGATTTTGTTAGTAACAAATTACTGTTCTTCATAAAATGATCATCGATCCCTAATTCTTGATTTTTCTCAAATAACTCCATTTATATCTTAACTCTAACAAGCACGTCGCTAATCTTTAGTCCTTTACCACATTCACAGCTGAGAGGACATTTCGCCCTAATTTCCAAGGGTCACCAAACAGCCCTTCAATTATGTTTTTGGCATAAACACGCATTTCCAACACGTGTGTATTCCCAACTCTAAAGCAATTATATTCAACTATGATTAATATAAGTAGTTAATAGTGTTTCTGCAGAACTTGGTCATTTCTCCCTTGAGGTTTTTAAGGTCATACGGCATTGGTGTAAAAACCATGTTTTTAATATGGCACACATTATGTTTAATACTTAAATCATCTTCTCTATCTAATGATTATATCATCATCGTAGATCCACTTCGAACGTCCACTGCTGGACAAAGGCTCTCTCAGGGATCTCCACGATGACCGGTCCTGCGCTAAGTTCATCCAGCCGGAGGGATGAATGATTATATATTCTATATAAATTTATAGAGAAACCAAAGGCCAAAGTTTATCAGGTCCACAAAGTAAACTAACGATAAATGACATTACCACAATTATTGTTAGTAATACCGATATTCTTAGGCGCATGTGAAGTCCACTAACCCACACTGGGCTAGCGTGGTGGACTATAGCCCGAACGCCCTCGTTGAGAGGGTAGGCCTGAGCCCCAGCAGTGGGGACATGTTAATAGGTCGTTGATTTGATTATGAAAAAGTTTCTAGATAAAAGCTTTTCAAGGCTACTTTCGTTTTATAGAATGCTCTCGCGACTAGAAAACCCATTTAGAATATATCGAGTGTTTACGTAAGGTCAATATGACCGAGTCCGGACTAAGTCCTCGACTCTCGAGGGGTTCCGTCCACATTGCTAAGGCGATGCCAACACAGACTTGACTATATCGATTGGACTTGCGACTCTGACGTCGGTTCTTTGTTTAAATTAAGTTATCGAAGTATCGATAAGTGTTGATAGAAATTATCTATTACTTTGACTGGCCTGTTGGCATAGTGGTAGTGACTCTGCCTACTGCGCCAAAGGTCGTGGGTTCGATTCCCACCCAGACCAACATTTGTGTGATGAGCATAACTGTTGGTTTTCGGATTCAGGGTGTTTTATGTATTTAAGTATTTATTTAAAATATATATGTATGTTTATGTTGAGTACCCATTTACAAGTTTCGGCTTAGTTTGGGACTAAACAGCCCTGTGTAAATTTGTCCAAACATTATTATACTGTAGATTGCGGTTTAGAATTTAATTCAATTGCCATATTTTAGGTAGCTGCACGTTTTCTTATTATTAAGGAGATGGCTGTATGTTTTTTCACTGACTGCCTTCAAACGGTGAAGGAAAACATCGTGAGGAAACCTGCATACGCTGAAGAAGAAATTCTTAGGCGCATGTGAAGGCCACCAACCCGCACTGGGTTAGCGTGGTGGACTATAGCCAGAAGGCCCTCGTTGAGAGGGTAGGCCTGTGCCCCAGCAGTGGGGATATGTTAATAGGCTGTTGATTTGATTGTCTGTTTTTTCCAACCTTTTATTATTACATACATACTCTCAAAAGGTTTAAAATAGAAGTAACAATGAGATATTTCAACAAGAATTTCCAAAACGCTCTGAGTAAAATTTGCATAAATACTCTGCATATGGTGTTGTTATTAAAAATTTCTCTCCTGCTTTTAGACAGTGGATTAACTATAGACATTATAGCACAGTTTGTATCTAAGGTTTAGTAAATTCAATAATTTTATCACAAAGTCATAATGCAATAATAATTTTAGATGCTATTTTGAGGCACTAAATGTAAATTAATGTTACGCATTTTTTTTATTTTATTGTACTTACTCCACTGGGAATGAGATAAAAGACAACCCCTGACAAAGTTAATACAAAACAGAGTTAATACAAATAAGCAAAATGAATGTCTGCTAATTCATTTTGCTCATTATACAGTGGAATCAGTGTTCATTATTGTTGTTTATGTGAACAATAATTTTGTTTGCTGAATTCTAAAAGCAGTATAAGTATTTTCACGCATACGACCATGAAGCTAAAACTTTTTGGTGGGCGCCCGCGCCCCCTATAGGGCAGTAGCAATTTTTTTTTCACCTCACCGGCTCGGAAGGGTATACTTTCTCATTCGAAATTTGCGTGGAAAACTGCACCTGGAAAAAAACTTTTTAAAACTTTTCTTCTAATTTGTAGAAGGTGGACTTTTAAAGAAGTGGTCAATTCTAATTGTGGTTATTATTATTTGTGGTTCTAAACCGCCGAAAGGATTCAATTCACCTAGTATTCTCCTCGCTGTAGTGAGGTGAAAATTTGTGTGTTGCACTCGGCAGCAAAGTTATTTTGCGTCTCGTACCTTGAAACCCTCGCTACGCTCAGGATTCAATCCTAGAACGCTTTGCTTTGCTCAGTTTTCAATACTAGTACTCGCACAAAATAACCAATTTTGCAGCCATGCAAACAAATAACTATTTCTTCACGCCTAAGACAATGTCTACAAAGTGCGAAAAGAAGTTACTTACGTGATGCGTATTCCGACGTGGCATCGCTACGGGAGTCGTAAAAATGGACAATGACCTTCGAACGAACTTCAATTTTCCTCGAACTAATAGTAAATTTAATGAAAGGAGAATATTCCGCGCGGGTTTTTGCTTCGGCCGTGTGAGAAAACGCGCAATGTGTGGAAGAAAACTACTTTCCTTCATCGTATAACAGAGTCAATAATGTCGAAGGCGGCAATCTGTCGTATTGCCAAAAATGATGATGTAACTTTCCATTGTAAATGTTGCTATGCCCTAACTGGGTCTACAATACATGAACTTATACAAGAACAACGTCTCTGTAGAACGCGCCATTGTAGAACGCAATAAATATTTAGACTTTGGGTTTGATCTTGATACAATGAAAATTGATGAATGATCTTGATACAATCTTCGATATCATACGACTCATATACATAATACTTACACGTATTTTTTAGTAAATTTTCAACCATATTTTGCTACGAGTGCTACGCCGTAGCGCTGCCTGGGTAAAATACCAAGCTCGTAGCATCAATTAGCTACGAGACGAGATGCATGATGAAAAGACAACACAATTTGAAATTAAAAATAGGGACTACGAAACTAATGTCTATTTCTATGGAATTTGGTTTCTCTAAGTTTTTTTGCGCTGCTACTTGAAAAATAAAATATTGTTGGCTAAAATCATGATTTTTTAAAAAAAGCTACTCCCATATGGATGAGTAACAAAATCATTTTAGGGGGTGCCAAAATCGTGCCAAATGTATATCGAAATTGATACTCACTCACACATTCTCGTTTTCAAACTCCATATAAATTTGTATGAGCAACTTCCTCCCGCTAATCCGCTTCATTTGTCCGCACCCCCCCTGATTTTGACACAGAATTTTTCATCGTTTCCCATACAAAATTTGCAAGATGCGATCTCCACAGGGAGCGCGCGCGCGACAAAAGAGGTTTGAAACTTCTTGGCAAAATAGATTTATTGACATTCGTAAATATTTTTAATGTGAGTAGGTAGGTTGTCTTTGTCATATTGTGACGACATTAGGGACAATGAGATTTCAAACGGAAGGCCTTTCTATACGTTTGAAACGTGTGTGTCATACCGCAGAGCTAGTGGTTAACACCGGAGCTGAGTCTCATTATTTGGGTTAAATTTTGTGGAAAGCCCGCCTCAGAACGAACTCAACAAATTTTGCAAAGTTAATGCGCAGTCAATTGGTAGGGTGGTCTGTGTACAAACTTGATTCTAAAATTTTGCGAAGTTTGTTGCGCCGCATCTTCTCAGCGCTAACACCAAGGAAGCGGAGGTAGATAAAAAATTACGTGTATAAAATGTACCCAGTTAGTAGACTTTCTCACGTTATAATTATATAATTATTTACGGGTCTTACACACGAAATAGTTTTATTTACCTTGCCCGACGTTTCAACCAGGTTACACTGGCCGTGGTCACGAGCTGACTGGAGAGGCGAGCTGTCAATGTTAATCGCTGTGAGTAGTTTCTGAAACTACCCTCTGCTGATCTTGTATTATTGGAAAGTCCCGGCACACAACACTCACGGTATCCGCGGGTGTATTCGACGATAAGTCACGAGATTTAATTTTATCGATCACTGGATTCCACGACGGTTACAATTTAAAACCATCTTCCCTATTGAAATTTTTGATTTCTTTATTTCTCACGTTATGTTTTGTATCTGGTTCTACCCCCAGCATCTTTAGATATTGGTCGCCGCACGCTGTGACGAGGGTAGATTTTTACTAACGGAAGCGTGCCCGCCGGCGTGTTGGGACTCTAAGATGCTGCTCATTGAATTCAGGACACGCTCCGTCTAGATCGTGTCAGCTGCCCGATAGAAAACAATTTGCGACTTGCGAGCTCGACATAAACATGTCGCAATTTCTTGAATGTTACTTAAAATGGGAACAAGATTGAAGGGATGCTTTATGACTTCGAGCTGGTTTTTTATTTGATGTTAAATAAATCAAGGCACATTTTTAAGTAATAGGATTTACGTGCAATTCTCTTAGCGTAACTACGAGTAAGTGTTCTGTAAGCCCTTATATGGTTTGATTATGTAGCATGGGTAAATACCATAGTACCTGTTTGGTTTATATTATTTTTTACCAGTAAATTACTCGTACCTATTATCATAAGGTAGGTACTTGAAATAATGATATAATAAAAAGCAAATTGCTTTGTCATTACATAATAAATAAGTAGGTACTTACTACTGAATATTTTAAGTGACCACTTGCGGCCGTATAGTCCTTTGAGGATCTTACGCCCTTATCGAATGTAGTACAACGTAATTGAAAATGGTATTTATGACCTATTTTATTGGAGCATAAAGCGGGAGTACTTCCGCCATTACACAGCCTTATTGGCACTATGAAACTCTATTAACAAATAATAATAAAATTAAACAATTACTTATTCTCTCATTGAAATTGGATTATGCCGTGTACTTACATGTTACTCTGAAAATTTAAATGGAGTGCTAAACTCCATTTCTTTTACCTCTAAAAACTTTGCAGCTTCTTTTTATATTTATTGTGACATGCAACGGCATAATTATGTTGGGTATGTTCTACTTTATATTTTTTGTTTCTTTAATATTTTCAAGTGCCAATTTAATTTATTATGAAAATCCTTTTTGAGAAATCCCAAACGTTTAACGATACCTCAAATACGTTTTATGCAAAATGGCCACCAACTCTTTGGTTAGGTACAGTTGGGGAAATCCATAGATTGACAAATATTTGTCAAGTACTTTATAAATGTGGTTATAGGACCGTTTGTCTTGTACTATAATGGTGCCTGACTGAACATACAACCTACATCACACTTAGGCTCTGTGCACATCCAGCGATCCATCCGCAATCCGGTCTTTTCGAAGCCACTCCGTTCACCGATTCACATCAACAGGGGTGAAGCCGCGTGAATTAAGGCTAGTTAGCTTGCCGCCGCGGACGATCCTTGGTTTTAGCGGACATGCATACCTTTATAATGCAGACAGAGCGGACGATCCGAGGTCGTCCGCTGGAATGTGGACAGAACCTTATACGACCCAAGCTGAGATAATCCTGAACTATATGCCGGAATACGTACACGTAACACCCATCAGACCCTAAACAAATATATACTAGGCATACTTGTAAGGTCAGAAATCTAACTGTGTAAGGGATACACAGCACAACAGATATAAAATTATACGTAGTACGTACTTTCCAGTTGTTTAAGTATAATGATCTACTAGTTTACTTAACTATCAACACCCTTACATGGCTGACATGTAGTAAACTACTAGAGTAAATCGATCTTAAAAGGTTTGACATTAAGACATTAATAAGTATATAAGTAGGTTGTTTACCATACTAGGTTGGATAGGTACATTGATAACTGAAATAAATTAATAAAAATAAAATGTAGCTTCCAAAGTGCTTTTCGAACGACAATATAAAACTTATTGGGAAAGTTTTTACCTTAGAGTATACATAGCTTATGTATACTCTAAGATTTTTACAGAACCTTCGTTTCTAGACATCTTATCAGCATGTCCGTCTTTAAATAAAATGGCAAAAATTCAACTGGAGGTTAATCAAGGAATGGCCGCCGCAAGCTCGGCGCCATTTCCTCTAAGCTGCGGTGGGAAAATTCGCTAACAGTTAACGGTAGGGCTATATTTATCTTTCCTACCGCCTACCGGCAAATAAATGAACGAAGCACACGTTATATTTTTCTACTTGTGAGTATAAACTAAATATCCTAAAATCGTACAAGCAAACGCCCCCACGACTTTTTTCGTGTTAAAAGAATACACAGACTAATTTCAGCTTTGAATGCAATAATACTTCAATACAAATAAACTTACAAAACTTCAGAATTTCTTGCCATAGTCTCTAAGGGTGGATAATTTAAAATATCAGTGATCAACAAGTCATCCACGTACATGAACCAAATTTTTTCAAAGATGTCGTTTTTATTTTTTTATAAAAAGTCAAATTATTTGCAAAAAAGTCAGATTATTCTTGTCACTAAAAGATGTCCAGTTACGATCCAGTTAAAGTTCTCAGTGCTTTCGACACCGAGTGCTTCTGGAGAACCAAAATACTGGTATTTTGTTACACCTGTTTAGGGCACCAGACACTGCATGAGCCTGTCTTCGTCACATCACAGATAAGTACCAATACGATTTTGCCTGTTCATAAATCTTGAAACTTCAGCATGTTGGATTAGGTATCTGGCGGGTCGCTTCATCCTTACATAAGCGTGTAATAGCCGAAGTTTCAAGTAGTTTTGTTTCACCGTTATGTCGGCGTGGAATAACATTTCGTGAGACCTTGAACTTTATCAAGATTTCACTTTACCGCGAGTTACACGGTTTTCGTAACTTGAAAGCTTAAATGTTCTACCGAGTTGATTATGAACGTCTAGTCGACAAAATTTCATTATTAAACAGTACTTAATATGCTGTTGTATGTAATTGATTATTTATTTTGTTTATTTATTAGTTATTTTCTTGTAACGATTAAACATAAACTAGGTTAATTATTATGTTGGTAAACTATTTCCTATAACCAGTAAGTACTCGTAAATAGTAATGCTGCTCTACGGATTCAATTGTGTGGCGTATAATAACATTTAGTTTTATGGATATGCCCTAATTCTCCGGCCATAGTGTAGCGGTGACCTAAATACCAGATTTGCTTGCAAAATACGCATCCGGTAAGCCTGTTGAGTCTAGAACTAGTTTCACATTGTGCATCACAATAAGGCCCGTGGCAATTTAAATTACAAATTGAAAAGAACCTCTTTTTGACAAGAGTAGTGGAGTTTCTCAGTAAAAGCGAAACTTTTGAATATCGTTCAACCGCCTAACTACATAATAATGTTTGGACAAATTTACATCCGGCTGTTTAGTCCCAAACTAATCCGAAGCTTGTAAATGGGTACTCAACAACTGAAAAACATACTTAAGTACTTTTTAAATAAATACCCAGAATCCGAAAACCAACAGATATACTTATCACACAAATGTTGGCCCCGGGTGGGATTCGAAGCCACGACCTCTGGTGCAGTAGGTAGGGTCACTACAAACTACGCCAACAGGCCAGTCGATAAATATAATTATACTTGCTTCAGCTCTTTATTGTTAATGTGAAATTGTGAATAATGTATCTTTGGAAATAGGTTTTACAGAGATTCGGTGCCGCGATATTAAATTTTATTTCATTCAGTCTTGGTTATATAAAAGAAAACAAAAGACTTTCGGAAGATTGTATCTGACTGAATTTCTGATTACTGTAAATTGAATACCTATTGAAAAGAATTTTCACTCGCGTGAAATTGACTTGTAAATTTACAAAATTTTATATTTTGACATTTCTTAATAATAATACCAATACTTTGATTAGAGGAATAACTTTGAGACATAACATTTTTATAAAAAGTAAAAGTTTTGCGCTGCTTGATGAAACATAACTGGATAGTTGGTAAAATTTTTCTTCGTCTTTCTGATTGACTTTTCGACGAGCTAACATTGATTTCCGACAATGGGATTTTTAAAAACAATTGCGAAAAAGTTTCTCAAGTAGGTATGCTAAAGATAATTAGGTATTTTATTTTTATTTTTGATGTATTTGTATTTTTTTTTACTAAAACAATTAAGTGTCATTACAGACGTGTTTAAATTTGATACTGTTTAAGCACAAACATTTTAGATTACACTTATGAATTTTTTTTTAATGTATCATTTTAGGGTACTATTAGTACCTGTTCGACGCTTGATAAAGTTTAGCAAGAAGCCGTAGTAATTAGAGCGTTTACTAAGAATTGGGTTGCGGCGGGAGTTCGCAACTTTGTTTTGAGACCCGGAACGTGACCGACCACAAACCTTATTAGGCAACGTTTTGTTTTTATCATAAACTCCTGCGTGGGCTTTTTTCTTGAATGTTGGAAATTGCTCCCAAATATACATTTAAGTATATAATTTTTTGCGCCTACCACTAATTTATCTGCATTGCTCAAAGGTCAGCTGGTAGAGAATGCCATTGGCATTAAGTTCACCTTTTGTACAATTTAGCGCAATAAAGTTTTAAATAAATAATAAATAAATAAATTTCTTAACAACTTCATGACATTATAAGAAATACATAGAGTTAGTATACTAGCTATAGAGCGCGCGCATCGCTCATTGCCCATTGTGCCAAGTGTAAGCAGGTGTTCTATGGACGCTTCTATATAGATTTTTCTAGATCGTTCTTTTCCGTGAATCGTGTTTACAGCTTGGCACTGCACATTTCACCATGATTACTCCAAATCTAAATAAATACCGGCGAGAACAACAATCAGCGCTACTGACGTGCTGTGACTAGTAGCGTCGCCCCGAACATTTCGAGACTGTTCAGACCCGTGCTTACAGTTCAGACTTGCTAACGCGCACTCTATGTATACTAACAACTCTCTGAAGAAATATAATTTGCGTAGCAAAATATTAATAGTTGTAATTAGCCCCAATTTCTTCATCAATCATCAGTTTAAAATTATTACACTGCTGAACCAGTCATCTCTCACATTAAGTCAGGTGGGAATATCAGTATCTCTTTAAATATATAACAAAGTCGTGTTAGTTAGACCACTTAAAACTGAAGAACGGCTAAACGGATTTTGATGAAACTTGGTACAGGGATAGCTTAAAGCCTGGAATAACATATAGGCTACTTTTTACCGCGGTAAACTGTTCTATATAAAACAAAGTCGTATTAGTTAGACCACTTAAAACTAAAGAACGGCTAAACGGATTTTGATGAAACTTGGTACAGGGATAGCTTTAAGCCTGGAATAACATATAGGCTACTTTTTACCGCGGTAAACTATTCCCGCGGGAATAACGCGGGCGAAGCCACGGGCAAATTAACTTTTGACAGAACGACGTCTGTCGGGTCAGCTAGTATTATTTATTATACACAGATGATGCTGCAGCCTGTTATCGGGATTTATCTTTTGGTCGCCTCATACATCATCCACAAAAGACTAGACAGTGGCACTAATTCTGCTCCAGAAATACGGACCATGCTTAATCTTAATGTTTTCAAATTAGAATATATTCTTAATAAGTACCTACATTTAGTATATAGGTAAATAATAAAAGTTGTGTATGTGAAACCCAACTTTAAAAAAATTACGGGCTGTATAATGACTGCAATTCGTATTTTATTTTAGTCCATTAAAATACAAGCTTCAATTAAAATGAAATAAATAAAATTATGAACAATATACAAATAAAACCATAACATGGTTATTTCCAGTTATTTCTCAGTAATGAGATTTTAAAAATGTCGCTTGAAATAACCAGGGGCACCATTTTAAACCCATTACGGCCATTTTGCTTTTGAATCTTGTTATGCTGTAGAATTCCAATTTTCTTTATTCTCCTTTCATTTTTATTTAACGATTACAATGATTTTAGACGCTGCTTTCATTAAATAAGCAGGGTTGTTCAATCTACGGCCCAATGGCATTAGTTAAAATATTATTTTTCTAAGTAAATTTTCCGCAAAGTTTTCGTTTCCACAAAGAATACCTTAAAATTAGATGGCGTATAATAAAAGTCACAATATACGAGTCTATAATACTTATGTGTATTCTAATTGTTTATGTATAGAGGACTAATAAAATTGAATATAAGTCATAAAGAATTTACGGGTAACTACTACTCTTATAAGTACTCTATAGTAGGTACATAGAAAAATCGAAAGCAACTCACAAAACCTACTAATACTTAATTATACTTACTTATGTCTATCGTGTAATTATGCAATTACATATCGGTACTGACATTCCTATCTGTTTCATGATAGCAAGCTCATACTACATAACAATGAGAAACGATTAATTAGTAGTGAAATGTAACACAGAATATTGTACCTACTAAGCTCGTATCGTTTAATTAACCTGTCATTTTGATTAATTTGGGAGTTAGTAAATAATATTCATGGACCTACAAAGCAAATTATAGCAGATGGTTTTGATAGTTAGATACGATGGTATTATCAAAGTCATATCCTGTACCTTGTTGCCATCCGTTACCATAATTATCTTGATATTAATCATTGCTTAGATATGATATTTTTACAAATACGACCCTAGAGCAACGCAGACACAGCCCAGAGCACAGCAGACTCCGGGTCTCTCGGATTTTATGTCTGATTTTTTTCCTAATGGTAACAAGGTTTCACTTCACATCTTAGTCTGACGTTAATATTTAATTTTATAACTAAAACGACCTTCGTCAAATCCCTTTTCAATCTTTGGTCAAGCCCAAAAATTAATAATAAATAAATACATAGATATGTATGTATTTATTTCACGCTATGTCCCTGGCGGGGTAGGCAGTAAGAATGGAGCGCCAAGTATCGCGATCCTGACACACCTCTTTCGCTTCGCTCAGTCTCATCATTCTCTTCATACACGCTCGCCGTGGGACGCGAGTGCTCTTTACGTGTCCGTCTGTGAGCACCCGCTCTATAAATACCTAATGTAATTTTCTATATTTTTATTTAGAACTTGGAAGAGTACCTTACAGTATTCTTACTGACACCATTATCGAGCACTAATCGGCGACTTGTCAATAGAATTGGTAATAGAATTGGTAACGATTTACAATTCAATGTAGGTGTATGTATTAAAGTAGGGGGTTATAAAAAGACGTCATTGCTGCAATGCGCGGTATCGCACCTGGCCGACTGTACGCCTTACACCTTTGCGGCCCTGATATAAACTCCATAGCGACCCGCAGATTTAGAGGTTGAGTACGGCTGGAGTTGGGTTTCGTGGCAGTACACAACAGCAATTTGCATAAGTTAACGCTTAGTTAGTACGGGAAAGCGCTTTGCTGCAAAGTAATCACAGGAGGTGCTATATATATAGCGAACACTTATAGGAAAATCGCTAACAAACATTTTAAACATAGGTACTTTTATGGCACATTATAATTTAAAAAAAATCCGTGTATTCTAGGTCTTCTTGTTGGAAATAAAAGTTTTTCTGTTACAAAAAAGTATAATTAGGAATGGGCTACGGACGCGAACGAATGATCAGATGCCATATAAGAAATTCGGGAATCGCGATTCCGAGATATATTTTTTAAATTTTTAAATATATATTTTTTTTGTTTTGCCTCTAGTTGTTTTTGTAGTTTATTTTTATTTTTAACGAGATATCTACCAATTCATTCGAGTTTACGTTTTCAGGAATCTACGTTTTTCTGTCTGTCTGTCCCACGGATAAGTCTAAAACTACTGGACCGATTGCGCCGAAATTTAGAAATACACTGTAATGTAAAAGTTACTGACATTTAGGGGAAAATTATGGAAATATCAGAAAAAGAATATTTTACTAGATTATGTCAGGAAAACTAGCCCGCACTTTGTATACGCCGTAAACTTTGCTAACACCCACGACATAGTCTGGAACTGCTCTTAAAGTGTATCTAAACGATAATGCTTGCATGACATGAAAAGTTTACGGAATGTTATGCTGCATGATGGACCATCATGCTTGCTATCAATCAATACAGTGAAGCAACGGCCAGCACATAGTTTGCATGTCATGCACGTTAATCACTACAGCTGCAGACGGTCATGCAAGAGTGACAGTACGTATTGCATGTCATGCCGCATGATCGTTTAGGGAGCCTTTTACGCCGCTAATATAACTTTATTTCTGTTTAAAATGGTTCTAGGTATCACGTAATCTTTGAATTAGTTTTTAGCTTTTGATCAAAGATACTGCAAAAGGGTCCCTTGGGCTCGATATATCACTCAATATTGGTAACAAATCACTGTGTTCATTGAAGGTTATTGGCTTATTGCGTGCGTGTGAATCAAACGCTTCTCGCGATCCGAGTTGCTATGCTAGACATGTATTTCTTAGTAAACGATCCCGCGTCACTGATACGCTATTCTATTGGTATTTAGTGCCGAGAAAAACTTATCCTCGCGGCACCCTTTTTTACTCAAAAGGAAAAGGGACATAAAATAGGATTAAAACAAATTTCAATGTTTTGTCATCTCAATAATAAAATAAATTCCCATGCACGGCATAAAGGTACCACCCGGTTCAAACGACCAAAAATGGAAACAATGGATGCAACGGGTAAATTTTTTGGTCTAACAGTGGACGTTAACAGGCCAATTTGGGATGAATCGAGAATAGAAAGTTATATGGACTTATCAATCAGGCGTGGTTCAAGCGCGGTGTATTGCGGGTTATCAACCGCGGAAAGAAAACAATGGAAAGTTTATTTAAAGGAAAAGTGTCACTCACAGATTTCTAACGAAGATCTGAGCTTTCCACGCTGAGAGCTGAACAACATTAAATTAATGTAGATTAAAAGTACCTTCGCAGTTTTCACTTTATAAGATCTGTATGTATGTATGTAAACACTTTATTGTACCAAAAATTTACAAAAACAGACAGTTAAGAATAGAGTTATGTACAAAGGCGGACTTAGCCCACTAAGGAATCTCTTTCAGTCAACCTTAGAATAACTGAAAGGATTAGCATAAGCGTTTAGTACCAAAATTTGATAGAAAAGTAAGGGGATGAACTACCTGTAAACTTATCCTAAAAATATATAAACCTTAATGATACAGTACAAATACATAGACCATACTATTACACAGATTATTTATTTACATTATATACAGTAAGTACATAAAATACATATATATATAATAGGTCATTTAATTGTTTTTTTTATTATTTTTTTTAGTCAGAGTATATCGCCAGCTTTTCATACCGCGCTATGATAAGTCAGCGAAATTCTATTGCACATTCCTAGATTACTTTAGAATGTATTTTGCAAACCTGTCTTGTTTGTTTTTTACAAAGAAAATTTTTAGAAATTCCACTAATTTATGTAATGAGTATAAATGCGAAAGTTTAGATGTCTGTGAGTTGGATATTTGTTGCTCGACATGATTATTACGGCTTAACCGATTATGAGGAAACTTGGCACAGTGATAGCTTATACTCTGGATTAACTATAGGATACTTTTCAACGCGAACGAAGTCACGGGGAGTTCTAGAATTTAATAGAAAATTCCAAACAGAGCAGACGGAATTTCAATGTAAACTCCAGTTCGTTAGTATCAAGTCTCTGAACGCATAACCACAGAGTAAGTAATATGGCATAACTTAATAATCAAGCTAATATCAAGGTGTGAATTTACTTGGGATGTAACCTGAAGTAAATTGATATTATCCATAGACATTGGATATTCTAAAGTAATTAAAGTTCGTGTTACGATACCAGCTAACTTGGTAATGTATTAAATATTAATTCGATAATAATATTAATGTTTTGGACAAATTTGGGTAAATTTTGTCAGTTACGCGCGTTACGCGGTAGCCAAGTGTAATTACGTGGTACCTATGGCAGGACCGCGTAAGTACACTCGCTAACCGCGTAGTAGGAAGGTACTTACATAGAGATTCGTTGAAGAATAAAACAAGTTGCTCCGCATGTTTTCCCCTCTGACAATAATAATGTTTGGACAATTTTACACACGGCTGTTTAGTCCCAACTAAGCCGAAGCTTGTAGATGGGTACTCAACAACCGGCGATCGTAGCACAGAGCAAGTAATAGTGATCGTAGTCAACAACTGATAAACATACATAAACACTTTTTAAATAAATACTTAAATATATACAAACACCTAGATTCCGAAAACCAACAGTTATGCTCATCACATAAATGTTGAACCCTCCCCTCCCCTTCCCCTTTCACCCCCCCCCCCCTTTTTATAAAACGCAAAACCAAATAGCCTATGTTCATACACAGAGTATTACCTATCCAACAGCGAAAGAATTATTGAAATCGGTTCAGTAGTTACAAAGATTACTTCTAACATACATCCATCCAAACTTTACCTCTTTATTATTAGTATAGATAAAGATTACATGACATTACGCAGAAGATGCATGTAAAAGCTATGAACCAATCACAAAGATGACACCCAATTGAAACAGAGCTCTTTATTTTAATGACTTGAAATGAGTAAGAGTTGAGAGAGCGTCAGTGGCCTCGGGGATAAGACGCGACCTATGATATCGAAAGGTCCGAGGTTCGATCCCCGATTGGGCCATGTACCAATGGGTTTTTTCTCGAAACTTAAGTACATGTACTGACTGCTCTCAAACGGTGAAGGAAAACATCGTGAGGAAACCTGCATACGCCGAAGAAGAAATTCTTAGGCGCATGTGAAGTCCACCAACCCGCATTGGGCTAGCGTGGTGGACTATAGCCCGCACGCCCTCGTTGTGAGGGTAGGCCTGAGCCCCAGCAGTGGGGAGATTAATAGGCTGTTGATGATGATGATGAATGAGTAAGATTTTCAAAGTATATTTTTTGTTTCAGGAAGCACTGATGGGACGGAGACGAAATCGGTAAGTGAATAACTACCTGTATTGTATTTGTATGTCTAGGAAAAAGATTCTATAGGAGGTAGATTCGGTCTGCCTACTAGCACTTCAACTAATTAACCCTTAAAATAGCTAGTTACGAAAATCTCCTAAGTATATACTTTAAGGAAACTCCATAGAACCTCATACTTAACTCTGCTAAGTGCTAAGTTTGTAAATACTTTCCAACTGCGGTTTCGAAGGCGGCCAAAGAAAATGTGACAATCACTTGATCGAAGCCAGTTACGTACAAGTACTATAAAAGCCTCGATCGAAGCGAGTTACGTACAAGTACTATAAAAGCCTCGAGCGAAGCCAGTTTCGAAACTCCGGCTTCGTAGACGGCCGAAGGGACTTATACTTACCTATCTTGTCATCTTAGGGGGCCAGGAATACCTGGCGACACTTCGACCCTATGGGATCTGTTGTGCCAAACCCCTGTCCGCCAAACGGTGCCCCAATCCGTTTTTGGTGGACTTCACATACGCCTTAGAATAGTAAATACCAGTCTTTGGCGTATGCAGGTTTCCTCACGATGTTTTCCTTCACCGAAAAACCTGTGGTATTATAATAAACCGTACTTAAATTTCGAAAAACTTATTGGTACGCGCCAGGATCGAACCCACGACCTCATGAACGTGAGGCGAGTGCACAACCAACTAGGCTACCACGGCTCTTTATACTTACCTATACTTGCGTGTGTTCTTAGGAGAGCGGTTAAGAAACTGGTCTGTTTTTTTATTATTATTATTATTATTTGTTGCTACTGTAATTTTCTTTACCCCTCGGTCCCAAAATATCACTCCTTTGAAAGCAACTGAGAACAAGTTTTCTTGTTACTCCGAAATAACTTATTCGGTTTCTTTGGGTCGGTGAAAGTTATTTTAATAACATTACCTAAGAATTGAGGTTTTTTGTTAAAGGTATGTTTATTTGTTAGACCGTCAGTGGCGTCGGAGATAAGACACGGCCTATCATATCGAAAGGTCCGGAGTTCGATCCTCAGCTGGGCCATGTACCAATGGGATTTTTCTCGAAACTTAAGTACATTTACTGACTGCTCTCAAACGGTGAATGAAAACATCGTGAGGAAATCTGCATACGCCGAAGAAGAAATTCTTAGGCGCATGTGAAGTCCACCAACCCGCACTGGGCTAGCGTGGTGGACTATAGCCCGAGCGCCCTCGTTGAGAGGGTAGGCCTGAGCCCCAGCAGTGGGGACATGTTAATAGGCTGTTGATGATGATGTTTATTTATTGCTATTTATGAATAGCCGTCTTTATTTATTAAACAACACGAACAAATTTTATCCCGAACTATGATTCGCAAAAATATGCGCTAATAAACTCATCTCTTTCATAAAATCACTTTGTTAATTAAAACATTATTAAACTTGGCCTCTCGGAAACACTTTGAAATAATATTACAAGAATGTCGAAGTCTTCAACAGTTCAAAGTTTCTTTTGACGGTGAAAGAGTACTGCAAAATTAATGGGTGAAAACATGGTACCAAGAAGTTGATCATCATCATCAGCCTGTACCAGTCCGCTGCTGAACATAGGCCTCCCCCAAGGCGCGCCACTGAACCCGATCCTCGGTTCTCCGCATCCACTCACTGCCAGTTAGAGAACTTAGAGACCTGAGTATTTGATATTAATTTTAAAGGAAGAAGAAGGAAGGAAAAGGGTCTTGACAGACAGACGGACAACGAAATCATCCTATAACGGTTCCTTTTTCCTTTTGAGGTATGGAACCCTAAAAATACATACATTTAAATACCGAAGTCACCTTGAACGAATTCAAAATTGTTAGACTACTACGCCCGAAGAGCGTTGGAGCGAAAATTCAATTTGGGTAAATTTTGTCAGTTACGCGCGTTACGCGGTAGCCAAGTGTAATTACGTGGTACCTATGGCAGAACCGCGTAAGTACACTCGCTAACCGCGTAGTAGGAAGGTACTTACATAGAGATTCGTTGAAGAATAAAACAAATTGCTCCGCATGTTTTCCCCTCTGACAATATGCATAGTGTTTGTTCTGAAAGATAATTTTTCAAAGCTATGTTACAGTGTCCTAGATACCTAATAATATTTATGTGCAAATATTTATGAATACAATCTCAATTATTTATATTATATTTGAAAATCAAGGAATTAATAAGGTTTAATAATAATAAAGAAGTGCGACTACACACCAATTGGGAAAAAATTGGAAAAGGGTGATAGACAATATTAATAATGTATGTATGTAAACGCTTTAGTGTGCCTAAATTTACTTAAATAACAGCTAGGAATAAAACAATGTATACAAACGTGGACGTATCCGGCTAAGGGATCTCTTCCAGTCGCCCATAGAGTGGCAGAAGGGATTAGTATATTGCGTTTAGTACCAAATTTTTGTAAGTAGTAGAAGGGAAGAACTACTATAAACTTACACCTAATAAAGTAACTACTTACTTTACATAACATAATAAGTCATTTATTTCTAATTTGTTATTTATTTAGTTATTTATTTCTTTTTCTATTTTTCCTAAGTGATGACCTGGTAATGGTAATGGTAGTAGAGTAATCTAGCATGGTCTTACGGTTACACGTTGCTTGCGCTAATTCCAGGTTTTCATTGATTCAGCTTGCTACCCTTCCGGCTATGTCGGTAACCTTAGTTCTATGGGCCCTGGCAGAATTACTAGCGTTGCAGTCACCGCTGGCTGCAACACATCTGAGTCAGAGCCGTTCCCCTGGCACGACACACAGGCACACACACGGCTACTGCGCGCTCGCGGCCTCCCAACGTCTTCTAGGCAAGACAACAGTAGGAGTCCTATTGTGTCTCGTTGGGTGCCCGCGAAGCGTTCAGTTAATTTAAGCTAGTTAAGTACGTAAGTACCTTAAGTCATCTTTTAATTGTTTGTGTTGTGTCAGTGAATAAATGTCTATTTATCTATCTTCTCCGTCGGATCTCCTCATTGCGGCCATCAGAAAAATGCTTAAACTGTATGTCAAGAAGCTTACTAAGTACCGTCAGCTGAAACTGGCTGAAATCGAGTTTGGTTTCACTATAAAAAGGGGCTTAATCGGAGTATTTGGTCGCGTCTACGTTCCGTTAGTATTCCGTCGGCGATCCCACCAGCTCTAAATGCAAATGGCTCGTCTTGATGTCTGGCGCTCGTAACGACATTTGGTATATTTTTGGAGTTCAAATTACGTCATAAAATATTTAGGGCACTTAGTTTGCAGTTATGAATGAGATTGATAATGAATGAGTCGTTATGACAAGCATTGTGATAAGAATGGCAATACTGGACAGAATGATTCAAAGTCAAAATCCTCAAAGGTCAATTGTGGGGAACGTTAAAAGCATTTTGTATAAGTATGCAAATTAGAAATTATGGGAACAGGACAACGAAATTTTTTTGGAGAATTAATCTAATTTGAAGCAAGCGTGTGGGTCGATCCATATTATCCGGGTTATTGCTTGTTATTTACGTTATAGATGTTTCCACCAGAAAAATAACCTGATGCTTTGCTTTTACATAATTTTGATTTGAATACTTTTATTTTGTTCATATAAAATATATTGACACCGCCGCGTCAGCATATTTTGAGCTCCGGTGAGGCATTACCTACTTTGCAAAGGTCAAATAGCGTATGTTACGTTATCTATTTTGACCTTTACCTATTCTCTTTGACAGACTTAATAGGCGGTGACATTATTAGGTACAACAATCTTCCCTAGAAGATAAGTTCTAGCTTTGAAGTTGTAGTTTCGAAGTATCTACTTTTGCACTATTTCAGTTTACTTTATTTATTTAGAATACATAACGAAGTCGAGACGCACGATGTATGTCTAGGTTAGAAAACTTTGCAAATTAAATAAAGTTGACAAAAAAATACGTAGGTACAGTCGACCGCACGTCAGTGGAAACACTGGCCTTGAGCTGGCCCAGCCTGTTAGGGAGTTCCAATACTATGAGAGACCGTTTATACTGGTTTTGTTTCCACTGACGTGCTGTCGACCGTACGTTAAGTAAGCTAGGTTTTGTTTCACAGAAGATTTTGTTTGACCGACAGAAGCTCGCGTTTCTTTTTGTGATACGTTCTGTTTTGTTACAGGACGCGCCAGTCGAGCAGTTGGAAAAACTAAAAAGCGGTGAGTATCTCGTATTTACGTTTTATTTTCATCAAACTAAATGATTAGTTTGTCAATATTATGTTGCGAACTAGTCGGCATCAATAAAAGTGATAGTAAAAATATATTTAGAAAAGTATTTTTCATTCCTTAGAATTTGCGCTTTAGAACTAATCCAAGGGTCAAGAAGTAGGGATGCGCCTCTCAAATACAGTTTTATGTTTCGTCGTAAGCTAAGCGAACGGTTATATCTACTAGCAACTAGACGAAAGAGGTGTCAGGATCGCGATACTTGGCGCTCCGTTCTTTTTGCCTACTCCGCCAGAGACATAGCGTGAAGATATACATAGGTGGCCGGATAATTAGAAACAAGGCCAGATTTTCATACAATCGAGGTCATTTTGAAGCCATGGTTCTCCGTGAAGGATTGATCGGGGCATGATCTGATGACGGTTATCCAGAGAGTAGATGGAGGACTTTCAGATCGCTATAGATATCCAACTGATCAGATGAGCCGTTTGGTAGCAGCATCGTCATGTAGAAAAAAAACCTGCAAAATGACATAAAAATGTATCAAAATCTTAAAGTTAAGGAATCATGACGATGCTGCTCCCAAACGGCTGATCTGATCAGTTGGATATCTATAGCCATCTAAAAGTCCTCCATCTACTCTCTCGATGACCGTCATCAGATCACGCCCGATCACTCCTACACGGAGAACCATGGCTTCAAAGTGACCTCGATTGTATGAAAATCTTGCCCTGTTTCTAATTATCCGTCCACCTATGTATATGTGTATGAACATTGTATGTAGATTAATGGGTTGTCAAATACGCGTCTCAGGATACTTTTATTCGCCACAGCCCTGTAATTTGACGCCGAAATAAGATCAGTTAAAGGTCACGGGCACAGCCCTGCGTGTAATGAGGGGCGATTACGGAAGAATCGGGAGACTGTAGTAAACAGTAATAACGTGAATTGACTGTTTTAATACAATGTTGACGCGTTTTGTAAACAGAAAACCTAATAAATATAAACTACTTAACTTATATCAAGTGAAACCTATTCATCATATCAGCCTGTAGACGTCCACTGCTGGACAAAGGCCTCCCCCAAGGACCACTACGACGGCCGGTCCCGCGACCTTCACCAGATCGTGGGTCCACCTTGAGGGCGGCCTGCCTACGCTGCGTCTTCCGGTACGCGGTCGCCGCTCGAAAAGCTTTCTGTCCCAAAAGCCTATTACGTTAGCAAAACCCTCGTCTTCCCATCGTACAAAGCGACTAGACGACAAATTCATATTGGCAGCAGCCAATTATATTGATGATAGGTATATTTTGTATGAACTAGTACATTTTGTAAATGAAAATCTGCATTTAACGAGTCAAAATCTGTTAAAGCGGTGCCAATGCACCCGCGTCACAGACCACCCAACCAACTGACTGCGCATTGACGGCGCATGAGAAGGCGACAGCGTTCACCGAACATAAGGCCATCTCCGATTTGGTACCTATATTACCGGCGTCAAGTCATAACTGTTTTAGTGTGAGTTAATTTGATTTTGCCTAAGGTAAGGAACAAAGTCCCCTTGTAACACAAATAACTATTGCGGGAGCTCTTACTTTAGACAAAATCAAACTCACACTAAAACAAGTATGGCTTGACGTTCCGGCAATATACCTAGGCGATGGCCTTATGTTCGGTGAATGCTTTCGCCGTTAATGCGAAGTCAATTGGTAGGGTGGTCTGTGAGCCGCGTTAAAGCCATGTAAGCCCGCTTACGTGAGAACCGCTTAACTCGCTCGTATTAAGTTAAGAGATACACGTCAATATGTCAACCGTATAGACGCAGTATACTAGATTCATAACGTGTTTTGAATAATTGGGTGTCAATGAACGTGTTAATGAACTGTGTAGGGGAGGGGTGAATTTCTGTGACACCTAATGATGCTTTTACCTACGAGTGTACCTATATTTAGGTATCTTTGTCATCATCAGAGCCTTATAGTCCACTGCTGGACATAGCCGTCGCCCAAGGCGCGCCACTGAACCCGATCGTCGGTTCGAAAGAACATAAAATAAAAATAAAATAAAATAAATAAAATAATCTGTAAAAATATAACATAATAAATATATCGTTAATCGAAAAACTCACATCTTCCTCAGCGCAGTAAACTGGTTGGATCAATGACCCATGAAATTAAGTTTCCTATAACTTTTACGTCCGTATTTCCCGATACAAATATCTACTGTCAATAGTGAGAGAGATAAATAACGCGTTGATCAGTTAGATTAGTAAAGTTCGTATCGATTTATTCTCTATAAAATTGCCTAGCAATTAGGGGAAAATTATCGAAATTGGTGTAAGTATTAAAAATTATCTCTTGGGTCATCATCATCAACAGCCTATTAACATGTCCCCACTGCTGGGGCTCAGGCCTACCCTCTCAACATCGGCGTTCGGGCTATAGTCCACCACGCTAGCCCAGTGCTGGTTGGCGGACTTCACATGCGCCTAAGAATTTCTTCTTCGGCGTATGCAGGTTTCCTCACGATGTTTTCCTTCACCGTTTGAGAGCAGTCAGTAAAATGTACTTAAGTTTCGAAAAAAAATCCATGTGGCCCAGCTGGGGATCGAACTCCGGACCTTTCGATATGATAGGCCGCGTCTTATCCCCTACGCCACTGACGCTCTATCTCTTGGGTATTTCAGAAAAATTTAAAATGTCGAATACCGCATATAATTATTGTGTCTTCTTAACCATAGATTTAGGTAGCGAAAAATTTTTAACTCTATCGTCTTAACGAGTCGCTATATAAGTCGGTCTATTCAAATACTAAGCTACAAACAGCCTTTTAAATGTCACGTGAATTCGAGTACGGCCGCTGTGGAACGTGCGGTGGTACCTCGGCACGTTTTTCGTTGTTAATGTAATTTCCTAGTAGGTATATTCATGTCATAACCACCTGTATATTATATAACATATTCATGACATAACCAGTTGTATAGTTTGGGATTTTAGAGTTCTATGAAATTGATTTTTACATAAATATATTATGAACGAATAAAATAAGTATACATAAATGAACGTAAGTAGGTACCTTCAAAACACAAGATTCTTGCAGTCTGCTTACTGATTTGAAATTTTAAAATTAATTATTTTAAAGAAAAATCTGCGAATTCCGTAAACGTTAAAAGTTGATTTTTATTTTGTGTTTGACGTTTAGGTAAGCATCATTATACTATACGTAAATCCCTCTAAGTTTGTGTAATTAATTTCGAAATACCTTATAGGTGCCTAATTCCGTTTGTATTTATGTAAGTAATTTGTACAGCGGTAAACATTTGAATGTTTACGTAACAGGCGGCGAAAGTAATTTACGAGTTGATTTAATTTTAGGTAGGCAAGTAGGTACCTAAGTACGTTCTGCAGGTGCTTCAAAGCGCCAATTATAGAAAGTTATTTTGGGAGTTCGAAATTCGAATGTTTGTGTTGAAATTTCCAAGGCTTCGCGCGAAAGATGAAAGGTATTAGGCGTAAATCATAAATTCTAATGATTAAGAATAGTCGGCGGCTGTAACTTGAGCTTTGATTTGTATGGCTGCCGGTTCAAATCAGAGCTCAAGAAACTTGCCGCCAACTATACTGTTCATTTTGTAATTATTTTGAAAGTATATTGTAAGTAGTTAGAAAAGTTACAACGCGAAAAGGACTTCTCATTCTCCTCTCGAAGACGCCGCGCACCAATCGCGGACGTCAGCTTAGTTCCGACCAATCACGACATGGCGCGGCTACAACCGGGCCAATCAGCGTGCAGTTTCCTCCTTCCGCACACCTTAGCACTGAAATAATATGGAAGGAGTCTTTTTTTTCTTTGTCTTGTTCTGTAATGTTCGTTTTGGAATCTTATTGTTTCATTTTTTTGTTATCAGCGGAACCCAGCAAGGATGGCTCAGACCTAAATAGCGAACACGTGGAGTATCATAGACTGGGTGAGTGTTGTGTTAGTTTATTTTAGATGTAGGTATTGCTATATCGAATAGAAACACATAGATACCTACCTAATACCTATTGAATGAATGAGTTTGTTGCGCGGCTCACACCTAGTATATAGTATAGTAATGAATAAATCGTAGGTATAGATAAAAAATATTTCGATTTCGATTATATTTATAATTCATAAACTTTTTTTTAAAGTAGGTTTTGGCTTGGTAACGAGACCTTTAAGCCATATCTTAATATGCATTTAAAGTCTTATTTCTTATATCTATTTAAACCGGCGGTTACAGCACGGCCTCCACAAAAACAGAGCACGGCTAGAGACTTTTTAACCAAAACCCCAGAATAGAATAGTTAGTAGTACTATTGTTTTTCACAGTACCTACCTAATCGAAGGTAGTTGAAAAGATTTCTTGCAAATAACCTCAAGTGTCGAAACCTTTTTTAAGGAATAGGTGGAATTTCGAGAATAGTTTATACCTAACTGCAGCTGTTCCACAGACGCAGTGTCGGCGAACGGCGAGCTGGTGTCCCGCTTAGAGCAGCACGCGTCGGCGGACGCGGCGGGCGGCGGCGCGCCGCGCGTGCGCGCGCAGGCGCAGCTCGACGTGCCCGCGGAGGGCGTGCACGTGCTCGCGACCGACGCGCACGATGCCACCACCGCCGCGCCGCCCGGCGGCGACGAGGTCACCACTAAGGTATATTCATATCCTCGTTGTTAGGGGGATGTATATTTGAATTTTGTTTACCACCCTCCCTAGCGCGCTCTTGTAAAGCGTATGCGGTGCGGTAGGCCGCCACCGCAGGCCGCAGCCTCAATATGCAAACGCAGTTCGCGCGTGTCTGAAGTCTCACATACATTGCTTATGGAATACAACAGGCCGCCACCGCAGGCCGCGCGTGTGTCTGGAATCCCCTTAAAGGTGAGGTGGGAGGGTGATATTTCTTTTCACTCAATCTAACGGGACTTCTTTATTTAGGTACCTAGCTTTATGTATAAGTACGTTAGAATATTTAATACCTACTCTCAAATACCTAATTTCTGCCTTGTTTACGAAATTACGCGACAATTAAAGTGAGCAGTCATTCTGACGTCACGTTGGCTGGTCGAATGATATACCGACTATAACGTACAGTAGCTTTTAATAAATCCAGTTATAGCTGGATAGTAGTATGGGATAGTAGTAGTAGATGGTAGTATACTACCACAGAAGAAATAATACTACTTACTACTATAACCGGTCGGTTTACTTTGTGGGGATTCAATATATTTCCCTCTCTCTAGTTCACGAACCTAAAGTGTATATTGAGAAAACATTTTGGCAACGAATACGATTCTACTTAACTAGTCTATCTCCACACTGCAGTTCCAAAAAACCCAGAGATAACTCATTATGAGATGCTAGGTACTACAGTTTTTATCAAATTGACAAACAATTCAATATTCAAACTTGTATCGTAGTAGGCAGAACGGTGTGACGTACTGCTACGCCGTAGCGCTTCGTAGCTTACTGATCGTAGCACTGCAAATATATATACAGATAACTGAATGTGAGATGCTAGCTAGGTACTACAGTTTTTATCAAATTGACAAGCAATTCAATATTTCATTTCATTTTGTATCGCGTAGGCAGAACGGTGTGACGTACTGCTACGCCGTAGCGCTTCGTAGCACTGCAATATAATAGAAAACCATTTGCGATATCGTGTACCGCGCGGTATACCGCGGCGCTTTGAACTAACATTTATGTAGCGGATCGTATTTAAGTGTCTTGGCTGCTACGCGATAGAGGTTTCTCGGGTATCGTAACCTTTTACGCCCCCGCTGCAATAAAGCAGGACATAATTTTTTTATAAAGTGTCATAACATAACATAAGTCGTATAATTTTAAAAGTTACCACATTTTATGATGGTAATCCTTGTATTAAGTATCTTAAATTATTTTTAAAAATATGGCCCTGCAGAAAAATATGTGATGGGAGCGCCTTACAGGTGAAAGATCTCCTTTAGCACTGCAGAGTTCGTAATGGTCCCGACGACCCTCGCCGTGATGCCTCCAGGCTGATAAAGAAGGATCTGGCGCGAGGGTCTCCGGACTTTTTCTTCAGAATTCTGCCGATAATTGAAGCCAACTTCTTGGCCGGCGCCCAAGCTCCAAGTGTCTCGACCGCAAAAGGAAGAAATTCAAAGTGGTCTCGCAGCGAAGAGTATTTTTGAAGTCATTTATTTTATATAGAATTCCATTAAAGTCATGTCTGCTACGGCGTAGCGCCGGTAGCAACCTTTTTAAGATATTTTTTGTTACCGCCGCCGTCGTCGGGACGTGTTTAATAAACAAGTCGTGAGTGAAAAGTGAAAAAAAGTTCATTTATATCATAAATCAAATCATATAGGCAATAGAATAGGTACCTATTAAGACAATATTTGTAATTTCACTTAAATACGATACGTTTATCAAAGTTATAAGACTTCACCTGTGCGGCGACAAAGTCATTTCTAGAGCCTTTCTTTCATTCTGAGTGGTGTGACTCGTGTATAGCAACAGTGGCCGACCAATCTCACACCTGACGCTGCCGACTGGCTCCAGAACAGAATTAATGTTGACCTATGAGCTGAATTTGCTTATTTTTGGACGGCATACGGTTAAACAGAAGCGTCAGTTGTTTTTCAAAATTCTTTATTCGTCAAAAAAAGAAATACAATAGTATAACAATATACTTACAGTTACACATTATAAGCATAAACTAGAAAATACTTTATCAGGCTGATGGCACCTTTGAAAGTAAAGAAGCGTCAGTGGCGTCGGGGATAAGACGCGGCCTCATCATATCGAAAGGTCCGAAGTTCGATCCCCGGCTGGGCCATGTACCAATGGGGTATTTCTCGAAACTAAGGTACATTTACTGACTGCTCTCAAACGGTGAAGGAAAACATCGTGAGGAAACCTGCATACGCCGAAGAAGAAATTCTTAGGCGCATGTGAAGTCCGCCAACCCGCACTGGGATAGCGTGGTGGACTATAGCCCGAACGCCGATGTTGAGAGGGTAGGCCTGAGCCCCAGCACTGGGGACATTAATAGGCTGTTGATAATGATGATGACAGTTAAATAAAAAAAAAGCAGCCGTGGTTCACTGGGTGGGGACTGTTGGCAGGTGTTCCACGGCGCGGCGCGGCTCATCCAGGCCGGCTCCGGCACCAACACCCCGCAGAACGGGCACACGGCCGCGCGGCGCTCCTTCAACGCGGACATCACCAAGGAGACCAAACATAACGTCAGTACATTTTACTACTTATTTTATTCTAATAGGTAAGACACCTGTAACGTGGAATTGGAATGGGTTTCAGCATGAATCTAGGATCTTTTTGGTGGGTTTCTGGATTCCCCCCACCGGAGCTCTAAAGGCTGCATTATAATGAGCGGCGGTGAATTTTGTATGGGATCAACGAGAGCGGCGCGGGCGGCGGCGTCCCCGCTGTCTAAATATTTTGACATGTTGACGTGATGAATGTTATTTATTTTAATAATTTATGACATGAACTAAGATTTCATTTATGATTTTTATTTAATTAATTTGACGAAACTATGAAACTAGTTTTTCGAAATAAATGAATTTATTATTATTAAATAGTTCGTCACATACAAACTCATGTAAATTTCGTACAGAGCGGCAATCGGTCAGGCTGGCCGATTGTCTGGAGGGGCCATTACATTGCGCCAGTCGACACAGGCAGCGGTGACGACAAAAGACAAAGGCCCGGAAAGGAACATAGTGGGCGGGGTGGAGCCGTCTCAGCTGGCGCCGCCTTTTGTTTTCTTCAACTATTCCAGCCGAAGTGTGCTTGTGTGTCGTCGGTCTGTCGGAATCGGGTTGTTCGAAAGCGTTCATAGCCGCGGGCCTTTTATTGCCTTCGTTTGTGACATGTGTCCCTTTTCTCAATCTTAATGTGTGATAAAAAATAACTTGCCCTGTTTTCCTTCCCAAAATAACTTAAAGGATACCTCTGACGGAATCCTACATCCTTATTTGAGTCGGACGAAAGGTTCCAAGATTTTTATGAGGGTATTTTTTTCATTATCCAAAGGCTCAGCGTCCAAGTGAAAGATCTTGGCCACTATTTCATTGTTCATTTTACTTTAAAAAAAATTAACGAACTATTTTTTTCTGGGAGGAAAAATGATCCAATTAAACGATAAATGGCAATCAAATCGTACCTATATGATGCAGTATTTTGTGTCGTTAGGACATTTTACGACCGACAGTGTCGGATGGCCTATAAAGATCGGCACAGCTGTCTTTCCTAACCTCAGTAGGTAAGTAAAGGGGCACTTTAACAACTGTTGTATAATTTTATTTCCTGTATTATTCTTACAACCTACATCTTACGAGGGTAATCTTTGTATACTTTGACAGATGGACCATTACTCGTCGTATGCCGGCGTCCAGTACTCGCCCCTGGACATGGCCGAGTACGTGTTCTGGACCGGGGACGAGCGAGGGGTCACCACCGCCATCGAGGACTTCTTACAGGACGGACTGGTCAGTTTCTAAGTATTCAACAGATAAGCATAATGGTCAAACGGACTTGCGTTTTTTAGGACTTAGTTTTTCTATGATGGGATGAAATCTTTATAGGGTGGAAAAAAGTAACTACATTTTAGAGTATGTAACTCCTAATTCGCTTCAGTGTCCATACTTTTAGCGCTAGGAAGAGACTTGGTTTTATTTTGAAAAATATAAAATTTTGCATAAACTTTACAGATTTTTAAAAAGCAACTTAGTCTAGAATATGCGAAAAAATTTCACCTGTATTATTATGGCACCAATGTGTAGGGTAAGTAAATAATAAGAATGAAATCTGTAAAAAAAATCTCATAAATTAAAGGAACACCACGAAATGTGCCACTAACTTACAAATCAATTCAACAGGACATGAAAAACGCATTCATAGTTTTAAAATCCTCAACACCGCCATTTCGAATGTAAATCTAGAACTATGAGTAAAAGATATACCTACATTATTCTTGCAAATCCGATCAAGACGCAGCGTTTATTAGATTTGCTATTTATTTTACATGCCTATAGAAACTACCGGAGTTGTCGCGAGGGACTGTGGCTCTACTCCCTTCGTATAACCTTGTAGGATATTGTGTAAGCCGATCTGATTATCGACGACGTCGGTAACTCATATAAGATCAAGGTCCTTTTACTAACAAATTATACTTAGTAACACAAATAATATATGAGGCGCCAACTTTATTAGGTAACCGTGCGTTTAGGTAACCGTCCGTATGAGATTAACGTCAATTACTTTACGAAAAATATTTCAAGTCGTACAAAACATATTTTTGTTTACCTTTGCCTCAAGCGTGTACCCATGTACTTCAAAATTAAATCTCTAAAGTGTATGTAGGTACCAAATTAATTCGAAAATTTTAAAATCTATTTTTAAGTAGGTACCTACTTACCTAAGCGAATGAAACAATTCGTCTAAGCAGAAGAGGAATAAAAGATTGAACTTTTCAGATCCACTTTGTATATTCGCCCTTTGTACATGTCTGTCTTTGTTGTTCTGCCTGTTTGTATAGGGCCTCATTGTCGAACAATAAAGGCCAGTCATGTGTACAAAAACGGCACAAAATAAATAAATACGAAGCTTAAGTAGGCTGTAGCAGAACAGTAGAATTAAAGTGGGTCATATTCAAGGGTATTTACAAACACCTTTGCTTTTCAAACCACAGGGTATATTAATCTAACTCCATTTACCTGCATCCTTTATTTATGTTATTTACATTATACTTTGTCTAACTAATCTTAAGTTAGGTAGCTACTTATCTAAACTTAGGTAACAATGGTAAAAGAGTTGACTGAGTCAGGGTGCTGGGTCCACATTTGTAACACTTTTGGTGTATCGCGATCACCCGTATCGTATCGTAACAATTAGTAACTATTATTTCCTCTGTGATAATACTGATAATAGCCATATAGTATCGTACGTATCACATATCGTATCGCTACATCGTATCTTGATTCTTGATATAGTGATGGTATGGCGTGTATTCGTCACTATGTATCAGATACAGAAATTTTGCGTGACGGGTGTACCATCGTATCTGATCGCGTTAATACTACCGATCATGATACATGTCGTCGGCGACACGGGACGGAGATACGATACACTAAAACGCTGCAAACGCGGACCCAGACAGTCTCTGGCCTTGATTGACAGACGCAAAAAGGGGGGATGAATTTGACGCAATTTGATTGTAGATGACAAAGGAAGAAGCGATCGCGTTCCTGCAAGAGATAAAGTTCAATATCGACTACCTCCGAACGCACTACACACAGAATCTGAGGGCGGCCGAGGAGAATGCCCAGCAGGAGAAGTTGAGGAGCATGCTGCTGGAGCAGGCCAACAACGCTAAGGTACCTACCTAGTGCAAGAAAATAAACAACCAAGCCGAACCGAGAACCGAGCTCTTCTACCAAGGCTGGCAACGCACCAGCACCCCCCAGGTGTTGCAGATGTCTATAGACGGCGGTGACCTCTTAACATCAGGAGGCCCGCCTGCTTGTTGCCCCCTTAGCAATATTTTTTTTTTTTTAAAACCACACACATTGATCAGCAACATGTATTTTCCAAGACTTCTTGACTACACGATAGCTTGTCGCAAACTGAGTCCGTCGGCCCAGTGCCACCGTTATTTTTTGTCAGCGACTACCCCACCACACGCAGTGTTGCTAGTTTCCGAATACCGGAATATATTACTTTATTCGATTAAAAGTATTAGAACTCTACACTACTCAAGTGTTAATTAAACCTATCCTTGTATCCAATGTAACAAAATTCAGATTTTTACGAACTAACCCAGCTATAAATACAAAATCCAATATTCGTAAAGAAAAATAGTTTTTGTCTCAATCATACCATAAATAAATAAATAAATACAATCCCGAACAAACAATTAGATAAATATTTCCGTGGCTCTGAAATCGAATATCTATAAAAAGGTCGAACAGGAAACACTTTTCACTAAGCCGATATAAAAAGTAGGTTACGGGTCAATCAAACGCCTTGTAATGTTCCATGACCCGAAGGCAACCTTTGTTCATGACGATACGTACGTATTATACGATCTGATACTTTTACGTACTCACTCAAGACATAACACCGTCATTTCCTCTGTGACACACGTGCTCAGACAATCGGAAATTCTATTAGGTACTTACCTACCTATTTTTATTATGGTTGCCTACATCAAAGCGAAAATCCGTTATAGCGATGATTTGTCCGTCCGTCTATCGCCGGATAACTCGAAGACTATTTTACCAATTGGTGCCTGTAAAAACCCGAAAATGATGGGAAATAGTCCAGGAAAAGTAAAAAGATAGTGTAGGTACAGTAGTAGATGTACATTTTTGCAAATTTTTTTGTTTCGGGACAGGTATATTATTACATATATACAAATAGTTTTCAGGTATAGAGGGGTACGACGATACGCCTCACTTTAAATTAACAGTAATAGTTGTTAATTCTTATGTTGGGTAAAATATATTTTGATCATCCTATCAGTTAACGTAAGATTTATAATTTGGGAAAATCTGATAACGCAGGAAAAGATATTCAACGCGGGCGAAGTCGCGGGCAACAGCTAGACGAGTATAGTTCAGCTATCAAGTACCAACCTAACTTACTCGAGTATTAGTTTTTTTTATTAAAACCGTAATTTGCATAGTCTACGCTACGCTGTAAAACTTCTACATGAATCTAACTAGAACGTTTTGCATAACTTATGTAATTCATGCGGTATAAACTTAGCTAATAAATATTTTAGCTTGAAAGTCAAGTTTCACAACGAAAGAGCATTTTCAAAACAGCAATTTTCTTCTAGATAAAATGCGGCAAATTAGAATAAAACTGATTAAAAATCAGCAGCCCGACGATTTTGGAGAAACAACATGTTACCAGTAGGTACCTACTATGGGACGATAAATTGATCTGTATTCACGAAAGTTAGATATTAAGGTTTTAAAGGCGCTGTAGGATTCTCCCTTCTGAAACTTTACCTTACAATACCAACAACAAATAGGACATAATCCGGTCCTCTCCCCTCCGCATCAACTTTAAACTCGGTTAAAAACAGGGCCAGAGCCGTGCCATAACTACGAACTAAGAAATATTGAAGATCGGAAAATTAATTGTTTGTAACTCGGTTACAAACGAAGACATTATAAATTCTTCAATGGTAACTGATTACAAGGAAATAAAATACAGCGATCAAATTATTCTTGTTTCGTAACTTGGTTTGTTAGCTACTTCTGGTTACAAAACTCCAAGGCCTGCGCCAAAGAAACCCTCTCCGTGACTCGGAGTAAACTGCATTCGTATTTCCTTTCAGGAGTACCAGTACCGCAACCCAGGCTCCCTGCAGTCGTTCCCGTTCGGCAACAGCCCGGACATCATCAGGACCATCGCCTCCAAGAATTGGGAACTGAGCAACAGCTTGTCCCCATACGGAGGGCTCCCGGTGTCCAGTGACCTGAGGCCGGAACCCGTGAAGAGGACTTTCGACCCTATGCTTCAGACGAACGTTATCAGTGAGTACCATCATTGTTAGGTCCCAACACTACCTATGACCCTATTCAAAATAGCTTGATTATGATTAGAATGGAGGGGTTTTAAATGTGGTTTTGGATTGGTTATAGTAGTCGGCAAACTTGAATAACGACCTTGACTGCGCAGAACTGAATTATAGAATTGATTTGCTATTGGTAGATCCATAGAGATATGATCTCTTTAGTGGGTTCTCGCGAGTAGCTAATTTGTTTTCATTCAAGGGTGGATCAGACCGAATCGAGCGCGCTATCGATAGATCAGTGGACTATATGCGCGAACTTTCCCCACTACGTCACTCAATGTTCAAGAAATTTGCCGGCTACTATACCTGCTAGACATTTAAGCCATATCTTATATAATATATTGTCATATTTCTTATTTATCAAACCGGGGCGGTAACATAACGGCAGTCCACAAAACAGGCTCAACAAGAGCTAGTCGGCGACTTGCATCCATAATGACACTTCGGCTCCCGCCAATGGAAAGAGTCCTCCCCAAAGAAATTGAATATTCAAATTTCTCTGGTCCTCCCCATGTCCTCCCTAGTAAGAAAATTGACAGATGTCAAAAGATGGTAGGGAACAGTGACGTGCAAAAAAATACCGGTATTTTATACGCTTCTTTACAGGTACATCGGACTATGACCGAGATGGACCAGTCATCAGCGAGGAGGAGTACGAGGAGATGATGGACAAGCTGAAGGCGGCAGACTCTCTCTACACGGAGTACACGCTAGAGGAAATCATCTACCAGCTTGCCAAGGTGCATTACTTTTTGCGCAGATTTTATTGTAACTAGATAGAAGCAACAAACGGGCAGACATCAGTATTTATTTTCCTTTTAGAATACTGCTCTAATTTGATTTTTCACTATGGACATGTTAAGAGAATGAGTGATTAACGAATGACTAAGCAATTATATCGAGCGAATCTGAGTGGTAATAGGTAAGAGACGACCTAGCCTAATATACAAGGATAAGGAAGGAACATACGAGGATCAGACAGAGAGAGAACAGAGGGTACCCACAGACGGACATGTAAAGAGCACTCGCGTCCCGCGGCGAGCGTGTGTGAAGAGAATGATGAGACTGAGTGAAGCGATAGAGGAGTGTCAGGATCGTGATACTTGCGCTCCGATCTCTCTGCCTAGTGCCTATGTTTCTGTTTTCTAGAAGCAATAAGCCCCGCAACTTCAGGTAAATGTTATCGATTCCAGATGATGTTCTCTCAGTCGCTATCACGGGACCCGGCGTCGGCGCGGGCGGCCACGCAGCGGTTCATGGCATTCCTCGAGCTGGAAGCGGAGAGGGGGCAACTCTCTAGGACTATTGAGAAAAAGGTTCTTGGTATGTAACATGAGTTTAACAGGTCGACCAAGCACAAATAAAAGGCCTACGGCCAACCCGTGTCCCATATACTTACAAAATTTTGAATTCAATATCCTATTTCTAAAATGGAAATAATATCAATTATTATTGCAGATGTGATGATTGCCGCACTAACGGACACGATTGGCGACCACCCCGAGTTACTCCAGACACGCGAGGGTTTCGGAGTACCTGCCAACCGGTTAGTACTCTTCTTTGTTCCAGCCATAATGGTTTCAGCCACCTGTGGACATGATGGATCTGATCTTTTAACGAGCTCAGAACATACTTAGGCATAGTGGGATAAAAGCGGCGTACCTAGATAGACTCGATAAATCTGTTTACCTGGTACCTTTATTTGTCTGGTAACTACCAAGCCACAGAAAAAATAGAAATCGTTCTTTTAAAAATAAGCTTTCTTATGTTGTTTTTTTAAAGGAATGTGATTCTTAAATCTGTCCTTCATATTTTGTATGTATACTGTCTGCTAGCTTTTAACGTATATTGTTTGTACCGTAGACTAATGCATCAATTCCTGGAGACCAGCGCGTCGGAGCCGAGCATGTCGCGCGCCATCCTCGCGGCCTACAAGGACGAGCTACTAAAGGGGCCTCCACTGCACAAACTGGCCTTCCCTGAGAGAAACTAAATTGACGCAGTCTTGAATCTTTTTGTTTTCGTGAGCTGGAAGACTTAGAAAGACCCTTTTGGTATTCAAGACAGTATTGATTTCTTTGTATCAGAGCGGCATTTCAGAACTTGGTCTTGGATGTGTTTGGTAAACGATCAATGGGCAACTTGCAATGGTACAGATTCTAAGGCGAATAGACGATCTGTGTTACTTATCAGACCTCGATAAGCTAACCATGATAAGTCAGAAGATCTCGTGATAGACCTTGCCACAAAACATAGATGGATTGATTTTTACAAAGCGTCATGCCTGACGGCATAATGAGGTACCTATATTGATCACTTGTGTTAACATACCTAATTAGATAATATTTGAAATTGTGTATTTAGCAAGTAGCAAAAATAACATGCGTGGAATACTAATACAGCCTTGGCAGGAAAATTTGCTACTCATGCCAGTTTGCAAACATTTTTCGGTTTATGGGCAATTAAGTTTTCAGTAGGTATAGAATTTATTATCTATTCTGTGGTATAGAGTCATAAATTATGAATCACAGCACCTACTTTTAAACAAAATTGTATGTCTTATGGGCGAAAGACTATATTTTAGAAATTACTGAAAACAGGAATAGTACAGTTTATTTCAATTATAGATGTTTTGTGAATACCGTAAGTTTTAATTTGGCATTAGACCAAACATTTTGCGATTCTCTAAAAAATCAATGAATTATTTTATTTAATGAGGTAAGATATTCCCCTCGACTGCGCTAAATACCGGTACTAAGATGTAATTTATGTATCTTACATTAGGTATATGCTCTGTATACGGCCCTGTCGAATGGCTTAAGTTATGGATGTATTTATTTAATTTTCAATCATTTTAGAATTAGAACGTTCTTGTTTTATTTAGGAGAAAATGGTACTTTAAATAATAATTTAATATTTATTTTCAAGTTTAATTTACATGTAGATACACTTGTTATGTTAATTGTTCTGTTTTTAGGTGCCTTTGCAACTAATGCAGATTGGCGCTTTTTAGAAACATCTTAAAATAACAAACATACTTGAAATTATTATAATAATCGATCCTAATTTTTTCTCAGGATTTTCAAGTAGAATATTGTCACTTTTGTAAATAATTTCAATATCGTGTAAGGTAGATACTGGATTGAGATTTAAAATCAAAAATTTTTAATTACCTATACAAATTGCTTCCCTGAAATCTGTATGATGTAGATGTATAACAAAAATATTCTATGTGGTATATATTGAATAAATAAAAGTAGCTTTCCATGTCATAAATAGTATTCTTATTTAGCTTTAATTTTATATTAAACGGTACGTAGTTGAATTATGATAATCATTAAGTGCTAGAATAAAGATATACTGAAAAATATAATTATATGAAATATAAATAGCTAGTCAAATATTTATTAATATTTTTCTAATAAAAAACGTGATGTGCAGTTTTTTGTTGTTTATTATACTTACTTCATAAAAAGAATTGTAACCCATGTCTTCCTCCTAAAAATATATAAATGCAGACTACTATGTACCTTAGCGGAAAATATAATATCAATATCTCAGAAAGAAAGTCAATAATTGCTGTATTATTAATATTGCATATCATTGGAAAATTAAACATATCCCAATCATAATGTAGTACCTACTATAAAGTACCTACCTATGTATTCAATTTAGTAAAAAAGTATGTTTAATAACAGTCTATGACCATTACACAGTAACAGTTTATGTAAAATGTAAGGTATAAATTAGGTAGATTATATACTGTAGTATAATTAAAAATTGAAAATAAAAAAAATCCAACAAAAAAATGCACATCACTAGACATTTTACCCTTTCATATTTTCTGCTAACACTTGACTTAATCGAGCTGTAAGGGTCATTCATTACGAGTGTTATTGTATGGGATGGGCCTAACTGTAACATCGCAGTTACAGTTATGGGTCACAAGTATTCATAACTAAAATACATTAGATCATGTCTTTCTATTAGAGAATAAAAACATACTATTTATAACTCAGCATTGTTGGAAATAATGCTATGTTAGTGATCAGCAAAGTTTATTATATTTATATTATTCTTTGAACATATACCTATTATGGATTTAATAAAAAAGTTTTAATGTCATTGGAGTTTCATTTCTCCAGTCTCCAGTCTATCTATACATTATATATCCATCATCATCGGCAGTCTATCAACATATCAAATACTCAACTTCAATCTTAAATACTCAATGTTTATGGACTTGTAGTTAAGTTTTCAGTTTTTTTTTAAGACAAAAATTACCTTTTCAAGAGAAATATTATTTTACTAATATTTGATGAGGTGAACTTCTTCAGATCAGAATGAAAAAAAAAACCGCACAAGTGCGATAAGGACTCGCGCCCTGAGAGTTCCGTACAAAGTTAAAGAAATAATTCGAAAATCGTTATTAAAAGAACAATTGGCGAACTCCCACATTTAATTTTATTTAATACAAACTAGATAGTGGTGGGAACGCGTTCTGCTTACTTACAACTACTTTCTTATGCTGATAGGAAATGTAGCCTTTCACTTTTCCATCGAAGATCAAATTTGCAACTATACATTGTGTTTCATCAGAATCTATGTCATCTTGACCCATAAGCTGTAACGCAGCTTGGAAACTCGCTATAGCAATCTGATGTGACCCCTCAGCCAAGTAAACTAACCTAAACAGATTTCTATAAGCGGTGATCTTCAGTTTCTCCACAATTAAGTATATACCGGCCGTTATGAAGAACTTCTCATGTTCCTCCATCACCCTGTCAATCCCTCTCAAATCTCCATTCTTCACCACGGAAACCAAGTCCCAAAACGGCAGTAAATCGTATTTCTGCAGCAATTGTTTTGACGGCATAAAACCCAATAGCATTTTAACTGGCACTAAATATGTCAAAATCAGTCTTTTATTTTTAATGCTCTTTTTGTGGCAGTTTTCAAACGCAAAAGATAGAAATTCGTCAGCAGATCTATAGTCCGAATCGAACATAGCTTTCCGCCCAACAAAATATCTGTAAGTAATTTGTTGGGCGAGTGGAAAATCATCTTTGAAAGGTGACGAATCTATAGCCCTGATCAAGGGCTTGCATAGGTGCAGCTTGTTTATCCGAAAGTAGACTTTAAGTAGTTGGTTGACAAGATTCAACATACCCAGTCTTTTTGTGTCAACGTCTGAGGATCTGTTGTCCGCTGCACATACCCTGAAGCAAGCGAGAAGACTTTCAGCAGCTTTCTCCAATATTTTGCCATTACTTTGAGCTGAAAAATAAAAATGCTTAGGTAGAAAACAGAAAAACTGAAATTCAGATATATTTTTTTATAAAATTTTAATCAAAGGAAAAGAACATTAATGGCAATAACGGAATTTCTATTGAATAACTTACGATTACACCATTCAGCTTTTTGAGCGACAAGCCTTAGATCCAAACAGACTGTGTACATCACGGGAAGACTCCAGTTCTCTTCCTTCTGAGCTTGCAATACCCGTACTATTGCAGCAACACATGACCTCTGGTACTCATAAGCATCCATGTAAGCACGAGCATAAAGAGCCTGAAATGCATAAAGGGAGCTATTGAGTTTGAGATTCACAAACATCCTCTTTAACTGATCAGTTTGCTTGTAAGATTCATGAAAGATAAGAATTAAATAATACTTATGTAATAAAAATAACGAAAGCATTAAATGTTAACAAGTTTAATTCAATAACAACAATAATGCCCTATATTTATTTATCTTTATTTACCTGAACACATTGCAAGTGATAAATGATGACGTCGTCAAGAGGAGCTACGCAGTTGCCTTCAACCAAGGTAGCGATGTCGCTCGAGCGCAGATTCCGGTTGGCCACGTGCTCGTCCCTCAGGGCGAGAAGTCGCGCCAGGAGTGTGCCCTGGCCCGTTCTGTAGGCACGCTCAACCAGCTGAATGTATTGGTTGATGGTGCCGTTCGCCATGTGCATGTGCGACATTTTGTATTTGTAAATCTATGCTGGATTCAGGAGATTATACATTTGCTGTTCAAAACTCAAGAGTTAGGAAACGAGATTTCGAAAGAGAATTTAAAAAATTATCACAACTACAACAGCAAGCAACACACTTACTTCACTCACACATTTTGTCTTTGCTGTCAATGATGTCAATCCAATCAATCAAATTATGGCCAATTGGAAACAAAGTCCTTCTAGACCAGTCATAGTTTTTACAGAATACAAAAAACAGGCGGTTACAGGGTAACTTAGCATAGTTACAAACAATAGGTAGGTACCTACTGTGTGTACCTATTTAAATAAAAGCATACCTAGCAAAAAAAATCAGTTGTAAATCACCATTAAAGTTACTATCGTTTTAGTGAAAGCCTCCAAATTTAGTGAGGATGTGGAACCTGACTAACTGTGTTTGTGCTGTGTGTGTGTGTCCTGTTTATGCGGAGGCCGTCCTGTCAGTCTGTCACTGTCAGTCAGTTTGTGCAAGTGCCTTTGTCTTGCCTGCCTGCCTTCTTCCTTTAAAAAAACAATTGTGATTGATTGATTGATTGAGTGCATGGCGTGCGTGTGCTGGCTGTGGTAGTCTGATAATTTCTTGTTCGTAATTTGTTTTCTCAAGAGATTTTTACAATGGAGGAAAATGTTGCTTTAGATTCCAGTAAACAGAAAAAATTTGTCAAGTCTATCAAAGGAATCAAGAAGTTGATAAAGGTAATGTTGGCTGTTTTGAGGTTAGATTCGGCATCGATATTCGATCGGCATGTTTATATCTTTTAAAATTTATAGAAAAATAATGGAAAGTCAACGTCGGTGGATGACGTGCCAAAGATCAAAGGCGGTGGAATTCGTAAAAGGAAGCACAGAAAAAGGGGACTGGTCTACCTGTCTCATATTCCCCATGGATTTTATGAGGTTAGTCAGTTTTGTTCCACCCTAATAAAATTAAAATAACAGCCTATTTTTGTCTCCGCTGTTAGGGCCTACACTCGGCTACTCTCTTGAATAAGGAGTACTTTCTAACAACAAAAGTCCACCAACCCGCCCTGGGTTGGGGTTGTGAACTAAGTATAGCTAAGTTTGAATTTGAATTTTGAATTTAAAGCCTATAGTCCAGTGCGGGAAGGTAGTATTCATCAACGCCTCAGAAATTGACGTATGTATGTAGGTTTTGTCACGATGTTTTTGTTTTTTCTCCACTGAATATTCTTATTGATTCCTGACCTCTTATCAACTTTAAATGAGATCTGCTAAAAAAACCAGTACAAATCGACAAAATACTTATCCTTTTTATAGGTAATTTTTTATGAATAATTTTTATATATTCTATTTAAAAAATATTTTTTTACACTACCCAGCATGAGATGACACAATACTTTAAGCAGTTTGGTGTGGTCACTAACGCACGAGTCATACGCTCCAAACGCACTGGCAATTCCAAGGGTTTTGCCTTCGTGGAGTTCAAGGAGCCGTCAGTTGGGGAGATTGTTGCGGAAACAATGAACAACTATCTTATGGGCAAAAGATTGATTAAGGGTAAGCATGCATATCGTAACCTAAACAAAACTAGATTGCAGTATACAACTGTCCCTTAGGTCATAGTTAAAAATAGAACTTACTGTTAACCTTTAAAACCCACTGGAATTGTTTCTGGAATATTATTGCTAGATGAAACAATATGCCAAATAAACATATTCAAACTGTTACTATTTCAGCTGCATACATTCCTCCAGAAAAGCAAAAGCAACACGCCATGAGGAAGCATTGGAATGCTATCTATAATCCTGGAAATACCCTCAGGATCAAAATGAAAAAGGTATTAGTTAGTTCTCAGATGATATTAAACAGGAAAGGTACATTACATAATTATTGAAAATGGTTCTACAAAACCAAGTACCAAATAAGTGCCTAAGTTGATTTGCTCAGTCCAGCATGGAGCGAAAACAGCTTGATTGCATGTAATTAACGTTATACGTTTCTCGAAGAGACTCGTCAGTACTTTTTTTGCATAAATGAAACATTAAATTCTTACATATTTTATTTATTTTTAGGCACACAATGCAAACAAAGATGAAGCTGGAGATTTGAAAAGAGCCAGGAAGTTGCTGTCAACGTAATTTTTTTCATATTGTAGTTAACAATTTTGACAATATAAGAAAAATTATTCTCCTAACTAAACAAGTCTTCTGTTTCAGTCTTAATATTAATAAAAAGAAACTGGGTGAACTGGGTATCAATTACGATTTTTTCACACCAGTGGATGTCCCAGTAGTGTTACTGAGTGACGAAGCGCCAGTCAAAAAAGAAAAAGTTGAAGTCAAAGAAAATCTAACTAATGGTGAAAGTGTTTTGAAAACGAAGAAAAAGAAAAATGGAAAGAAATCAAAGTTAATAGAAAATACTGAAGACATTCATAATAAAAAAATCGGCAAAGTGAGTGCAGCCGTACACGCAAGTGAGGGTAAGTTGTATTATGTATGTACTTTATTAATATCTCAGGCACAATAATATTTTTCTTCCAAGAAATTATACATGTTCGCTTCAAATATCAGTTCAACCGGTGCAGTAGTTAATGGCTTCTGTACCAGGAAAAGGGTGTATTACTTGAATTTTATATTTGTCCAATTGTATATTATAATATGATTTTATGCCCAAATTAAAACAATTATGTTAAACCTGTTACAGTAGAAAATAAAAAACCAGAAAAAAATGTCAAACTTACAGTTAAAGAGAAATCTAATAAAAAAGGAGTAAAAAATGCCCAGGAAAATGAGGCATCAAAAAAGCAGAACCAGAAGAGGCAAAATTTGAAAGATCAAGGTGTTAAACCTCCAGAGGACTTCATAAAAGTTAAGGAAGATTCCGATGACAGTGACGACAGCACATACGAATTTGATTCAGACGAATATGAAAAGATGTTAGCGAATGACGACGAGTTTAATTCTGACATAACATCTGGAGAAAATAGTGATGAATCCGAAAGTGGACATAAAAGGTCTCAATCAGGTGATGAAGATGGAATAGATGATGAAAGGTTAGCAAAAATAAACTTATTATACTAAGCCAATAGTCAGATGTTTTGTCGCACTTCGCTGTCGATGTTTAGGGATTCATTAAAACCTCATCATATTAGCCGAACTACGTCCACTGCTGGGCAAAGGTCTCCCCCAAATATCTCCACGACAGCCGGGTCCCGCGGCCCTCACCAGATCGTCGGTCCACCTTGTGGGAGGAAGGCCTTCCTACGCTGCGTCTTCCGGTACGTGGTCGCCACTTGAGAACTTTTCTTCCCCAACGAACGTCAGTTCTATGAGCGATGTGCCCTGCCCACTGCCCATTTCTGGTTCGATCTTTAAACTTAGGAAGCTTTAACTTCCTATTTTACATAGGAAACTTTTTGTATGTCGAAAACTACCTACTGGACTTATAGAATTACAATGATGGTAAAAAGTACTTAGTAAGTCAGTTCTGGAAAATCGCTCATTATAAGTAATACTGGTTATATTAGTTGGTTGGTCACTTAAATTATTGTCCAAGAAGTGTTCCAACTCGTATAATTTCATTTCAGTTTTGAAGATTTGCCACCCATTAAAAGCAAAGTCAATGATGGTTTACTGAAAGTGGCACAATCGGTGCTGATGAAACATGCAGGAAAACAAATGCAGGATAAACATTCTAAGCAGGCGAAAAAGAAGGCTCCTCAAAGTAAGAAAGTTTTTATTTAAATGGCTTTGCTTTTGTTGATATTTAAGTTTCCCGAAAAGCCTAAGGCCTGTATTATAATGGTCGGCGCCGGCGTTATATTTGTACGGGACCTACAAGCGGCGACGCCGCTGCCTAAATAATGCGCCTCATTCAAACTCCTGTAATCTCACACAGAGCGCGGCGCCGCAAAATAAAATAAAAACAATAAAAACCTCATTCGAATTCTTTCTGTAGTTTTGGAGAATAGTAACAACCAGAAAAGTACGTATTTCTAAGTAGACTATGTTTTTCCCGCGGCTTCGCCCGCGTAGGTGAGGATACCTAAAACTACCGAACTGATTTTCATTAAACTTTGCGGTGATATAGATGTGATAAAACATGTGATCCGCACTAACCGCGCATGACGTCTTAGATCCGACCAATCAAGGCATGGCGCGACGGAACCGGGGCCCCGTCTCCGAACCAATCAGCGTGCATTTCGCTCCGCCCGCGCACCTCAGCGTTTTGTCAGAATTGTTGTGTGTAGAAATTGGAGTCTCACTACTAAGTCCCTTTTAAATAAGGTAGTTTATTTAACAAATTGTTTTTCAGTACTGGCGCCGGCGTCGGCAGGCCCTACGAAGGCGAAGTTTAAAAAGCAGAAAAAATCGCCACTGAGTAAGCAGTTCAAAAAAAAGAAATAGATTATTCAGTTAATTGACATTTTGTTTTATTTTTTTTATCTATGATGCCAAAGAGAGCAGCAATAAGATTTTTCATAATAGGTGGCATTGCATTGAATTCTCTGTAGGTAGAAAGATATTATGGATATTTATTAACTAGACTCGAAAACTTCAAGGACATCATACATGTAGCAAAACTAGAAAATTAAATATTGTCTACATTCAATATTTTTTGAAAAATTTAGTTCTCATGATTGCTGGATTACAGGTTGTTACGTAACGTTATAATTAGGGGTCGCGGGCGCCCACTAAAGAGATTTTAGCTTCATGGAAGTGAACTATTATTTACAAAAATAATTAAAACTAGGTATTCGATCACAGATATACTTTATTAAAGTGGAAAACAAAGGTTTTTTAAAAACATCAAGAGGTTAAATTTAAAATGTTGAAAAAACAATGCTCTCTGTATGTACTAGACACAAATTAGTAAACAGGGGGCCAATCTGGCTAATTCTGAAACATTACCAAACCATAACCAAAACGTTCGGCATCCAACGTTTGGCAAACCTTTACAAACGCAAACGTTTACGTTTGTAATGGTTTGCCAAACGTGTGGATGTCGCATAAGTTTTTGGTTATGGTTTAGATTTGGTATTATAGTTCAGAATTAGCGCGATTGGCCCCCAGGTCCTAGAAATCGAAGTTACCCTACCGTGAGTTTACAGCCTCAATACTTCACTACTACGTAACTAGAACTACTGTTTCTTTTCAACAAACGACATGGGTAGAGTGTTATAGACACTTATCTATAGTTTCTACGTAGTCGCTAAAGTCAATTTTTTATTTAATATACTCCTTTATTATAAGTATAGATTATGCACAATGGGTGGAAAAGAGAAGGAAATGATTTCTCCTTTGCAATCTGATTTCTGATTCTCCCTCTATCACGTTGACTGACAGTTGTTCGTATTTAAAGAAACTAGTATTAGTAGTAAGCCGTAAGCTCATGGCAGTACTGATCTGAGACTTGTGGTACTCTATCTCACTACAAAAGTACCACAGGAGCACCAGCAAAACTAGCAAAAGTACCTCTAGAGGTACTCCTACACTTTTGGTATGCACAGTACTAAGCCATTATACTATATTCATCTTTTTCATAATTCATTCACATTCGCCCTCTATAAAAATACTAGTCAAACTTCAATATTATTACTTACAGTAAGAGCTTGACGGCCTGTGCCATATGATACTGGTACTTTTTGGTAATGGTCGGATCCTAAACGAGAACCGGTATGGTACCGGTTCTTTTATATAGGTAAACAAATACCGGTACATTTTTGCCATGCCAATTCTAGACTAGGATTCGACCGCCATCAGTCACTGATGTGAAAAACTTGGTCTGCCACAATAGATCCAAGTCCTCCCACTTTCAATGTGTGGGTGTTGGAAGCGTTTTACATCGAACCGGTATTAGTAAAATCGATATTTGTAAAGAAAATACATGTTTAAGAGACCGCCGTTTTAAGTTACCGTTAAACAAACAAGCCCTGATAAAAAGAATATCGGACAGTTTGAAACACCAGGATCTCTGGAAATATAGGTTAAAAATTACTCCTAATTAAATCCACAAGCAAATTCACTCCGTCTCCTCAGTCATACTGACCACCACCGGCCTTTCATCCTCCTCGTCCGCGTCCAGCCCCGTGAAATCCCACTGAAGTTTCTCCGTCAAATTCTCCCTGAACCTGTCAATCATTGACAGCAGTCTCGCGTCGACTTTGCCGACGTACGCCGTACGAAACAACTCGCGAAGCTTCTTATAAACTAGATTCTTGTTCATCACTATGTCCGCCAAGAAATCCTCGGGCATTTCCTCAATTTGCGTCTCAATTGTTCTGATGAAATGGTGGAATATGGTTCTGTGTTTGTGGATCGCGTCGTCGCAGGAGCACAGCAGGATGACAAGGTTCTTCCAGTGGTCGAACGCTTCGAGGGAATGCCCGATGAGGAAGCAGAGGTACGCGAATTGCAGCTCGCCGATGATGTGGAGTGGCCTGAAATTGAGAAGTCCAAGGCGTTGAGTACCACTAGATGGCGCCAGTAGTCAGAAAAATAGATTTTAATTTGCTTTTTCCTTTTAATTTTAAACAAAATCCACAGCATATTAGAAAACAAAATTAGTCTAGATTTTCCTGAATTCATTTGACTACAATGTAATGCAACCCTGCAAGTAAGCTTTGACAATATTCGAAAATCTCGACTCAGATGGCGCCACTATCGTATTCAGTAAACATTGCCGCAGAATTTTTCATAGGTGGAAAAAAGGCCGAACCAAAATATGAACTATCTCTCTCTTTATTCTCCTTAAGGGTAAATATTATAATGAGTCGGGGGCGGGTATTGCCTAGGACGTTGCCTATATAGCGGTATGAGCGGCTGCGGCGGGCGGCGACGCCCGCTGCTCTTTGAGTTTTGACAAGCAGCGCCGCCGCTGCCTAAATAATTCGTCCCATTCAAACTCATGTAATCTCGCACACACTATAATACCACCCTAACATGTAAACATACTCGTCTTGTTGTGCAATCATGAGGTCCAATGTGTATGATTGGTCCAAATAATGCTTTGTGATCTCCTCTGGCGACGAGCCCGGTGGATATTTGTCGCGCGGTATCTCCGTGAACCTCATGGCTGTGCCTGAAATTACAACGAGATAAATATATAATTCCAAAGATTCAGAAATAATGCAACTGTTTCTCGCGGCTTCGACCGCGTAGAAAGAAAAGCTTTACCAAGGTATCTTTATGAATTAAAGCCTGAGTTTTCTGATGTAATGTGTTTTTGCGTGAAAGAGTAACAACATCTAAACATCCTTACAAACTTTTGCGTTTATAATAATAGGGTTTTGACTGCTAGGTAATTATTTTGTACAGCATAGCAAATAACATTTGTTAGCAAACAGCACCGCGCAAGTCGAAAATTTTCGGGTTCCGACATTATAATGCTAAAATGCTGCTGGCATTAAAATGTTTAAATTGTTTGCTAGCCGACGGTATGTAAACGAACCTGGTGCAGGTTTCAAATCTGGCAGCATAGAATTCTCTTTTTCCTCCCGAGTAATCCTTTTCGCTCGTTTAGCATCAGACTGGCCTGGTGTGGATTCTTCTGCGGTTTCCTTGGATGGTGATTCAGGCAATTCTTCCGAGGCTTCCTTTGGCGTTGATTCAGGTGTGACATCCTTCTCTGTAGAGCCTGAAGACTTCACGCCTCGGGGCCTATCTGCATCGGTGGTGGACAAGAGTTCCACTGAAGCCCTGATCATGCCATTCTCCGGTGATAATTTCTCAGCTAGCTCGGCTGGAATTTTAGAGAGAAAACTTGTGAAATCATACATATAAAAGTGGTCATCCTAGTTGGTATGGACCTCACCTCACACACAACTCAACACCGTGAATTTTGAAAATGTGAGTTGTAAATGTGTGACAGTATCAGATTGACTTCAAAGTTAGCCTGCTACTTATTAAATGTATGTAACTGTACTGTAGTGTACTATGTACTGTAAGAATTTATACCTGTTATTTGAGAAGTGAGCAGTTTCCATTTGTGCCATATTTCATATGGATATGGTGCCAAATGTCTGTCCAAATTAAGTAAATTGTCCTTCAAACGTTGAATGCTTTCATCGCTTATTTCATCCCTGCTCATGTCCTCTGTTTTTTTGTCCCACATCTTTACCAGAAACTCCTTTTTATGGAAATAGTGCATGAATCCTGACCTGTAAAATGAAATCAAGAAGAGATAAACATGACAAATGACCAACTTTGATCTATTTTTAACTTTATTTATGATCATTGGATAAAGTGCGAGGAGTGAGGACTGGTCACTTAACTCAGAATGTTACTTTACTATTTGTGTTTTTGTTTCATGAAATAGTTAGGTACAATAGGAACTAACTACTGACTAGAAAACTAAGTTTTAAGTCCTAGTGGAACAAGTGTTATATACAAAAATATGCCCAGCAAAGATGGGGCGAAATATCCCAGAAAAATTATTTACTGAAATTATTGAATTTGTATGCCGAGAACCGAGATATTATTTTATATGTATACTTATTCATAAGTAGCATATTTAATAGGCTGCTCTTAGTAATGTTTTAACACCCTATCGGGAGCAGCTTGAGTCTTTCCAGTTGAATAATTGGAGGCAACGCTGCAGGGAGAAAGCTTTATTCTATTTCTGTATCCCACATAATCCAACCTATTTTATGTTAAGGTCATCAGGTGTAATTGAAGCGACCATAATCAGATTACTACGACTCACTGCGCATGTAGGTACCTAACGCGTAGGAGCATTTACCACATAACCTATTGAAAAATAATTAAGTAGGTACCTACCGATATTTGATAGTAAACTTGCTAAAGTAATGAATTTGAAACTTACCTGGGGGAAACATCGCCTGTGCCTTTGCTTACCGCCGAAAAATGAACATAATGCAATCCCGGAGGAATCATTTTTATGCCGCGAAAATCTTCTTCTGTGTTCCAACATTGCATATCAATACCGAACTGGGTTTCTTGAGGCACGCCGAGGAAAACAAACGTTCCCCCTTCCACTAGCAGCTTCTTCGCAGTCTCTTGGTCCATTCTGTGCGGCGGTGTCGGTCGGTGCGGTGCGAGTCAATAAAATAAGACAAGCGATATGTTTACATTTTTTTCTCAGACAGTTTTGTAGCGGCCGCTGCCTGGCCTGCACTGAACTGACAAGTGTCAGTGACTGACAGTGACAGATAGCCAGGCCCGGCAGCGGGTGGCAGTGTTGTCACCTTACTTTTTGAAAAGCGGCTATTCGCACCTTAAAAAAAACTTGTCCTATGCCAGGCAGATCGCTTTTTGAGCATGATAATCTGCTAAACATGGAATCAAATCCTAGCCGTTGTCCTGTTCTGCCGAACGTTTTGCTTTCTTTTTTCTCGATGCCTCAGTCCGTTGTTATTTAGCATTAGTTATGTAATGGCTGCTTTCGAGATTTTTGCCCTGTAGCATTGTGTCTATAGAATTTAATATAGTTAACGTAATTTAATTACCTTCGTATATAGCATGATACAAAATCATCGTCTGTCATAGTCAGTAAGACGAATCTAAGGGCTGTAGAAGTGTACGGTTGAAATATGTAATTGTTCTATGTTTTAATTACTAAATAGGATTAGACTGCCTTTTTCGGACTAGAGCAGTAAAAAAAAGGAACCCAGTAGAAAGTGCTAGATTTAGCCCGATAAAGGCTAAGGTGGCAACACTGCAAGGGCGTTTGGCGTTCCGTTTTCCTATGATTTTCCACAGGTTAGACCGGACGGGAAATTCTATTGGCAGTAGTAAGTGCGTTTATACAGTTTGTCAATCTCTTAAAGTAGGAATTTTTATATATACTCGTAAGGAGCTAAAACTGGTTTATACCTATTATAGAAATGGTTTCAGTCCAGATAATAATAACGCAACCATAGAAAGAATTTTGTGTTCTTAAAGTAATTCTGGAAAAAACAATGGCGACATACTTATTAGTAACAATGCAACGTTCTAATCAAATAAATCAATATTAAGGTCAATATTTTAGGAAGTAGTTCCTCGTCTCATGCTCAGAAGTTACTTCTTTATATATTTAAGTTACTATTCAAGTTAGGTAGGTAGGTACCTACTTCTGTAAAGGTAGTTTGCGATTGAGAGTATGACGACAAATTATTAAAAGTCATCGTCTACCACTGTTTTATAAAAATAAATAGGTAGGTAACTAGTATCATCGACAAATACTTGAGCACGAAACGCTGATCGGCTCTGGTTTGGTGCTCATTCAAATAGTTTGGTTCGATGAATTGCTGTCGGAATGCCGTTGGGAAAAATTCAAAATTTCCCGTCGAGAGGCAACACAGAAAGCCTGTGAAGCACTCAGCACCTGGATTTTTGTTTTAAGCGCTGACTTTTTTTGCCTAATTATTTTCAACAGGTGACGAATTCCCGTCTCGAGCACCACTATTAAACGAGACTGCTGCGGTAATCAGAAAAGCGCTTTAACGCTTTAGTTTTAGCTGTCGCTCGCAATTAGTGGGTTTTGTGAGCTGTACTTTAATTCAAGGTGCTGGCTCTGAGACTTGAGATACGTGGGACTTTTTTTCGGCTTTCTTTTCCAACTACTTTCTGATAGGTACCTTTAAAGGCTTTAGGTACGTGAAGCGGTACCTACCCAGAGGTATCGAACCCAGTAATTACGGCAAACGTTCGAACCACTAACCCAACGAGGTGTTACAAATCTATTAAGTAAGTACTTGTTATTATAAGTATAACCTGACGAAAAAGGTCTTTCGATTCTTGATATTGCTGACGAATTCGCTCGCGATAGAAACCGCCAGGGAAATTAGGATGGAAATTTCCATTCGCCGCTCTTGCATTACCTATATATTCTCGAGAATCTTTTGTTTTCAACGGAAATTTAGGGATACGAAGTCCCGTGGGGAGTCCCCGATATCTGTTTATTCTATGCCGATATGTAGCTGGCAGGATGAATTTCAAGCCTTTCGTTGGGAACTGTTGTTTGTATGGCGACGGATTCGTGGTTACTTGTTTGCATGATCTAATTTTTCGTATGATAACTAATCTGAAATTCTAGGAAAATCATTGAGATAATTTTAATCTGTACTTATCCGTTTTAATGAATAATAAAAGTACTTAGCTAATAATAAATAATATTTCATTCAAAAATAAATGATTAAAAATTTCATCTATAATATTAAACGATATAAAGTAGGTAATATTGTATTTTAAGATTTCTAAATCTGAGTGAATTTCTTTGCGACATCGGCTGGATAGAGGAGTATACGCGTGAGTAATTCCGTGAATGTTTTAAATAAAAAATTAATCTTTACGCAATGAAAAGGTCTCCTCACAGATGCCACCGGCGGCAGTGATCGTTAAAATTTGTAGACTGTCACCAGTGTGAGTGTCCCTTTCAGTCGCGCATGTGAAGGCGTCCTTTAGCAGAGATAAAGCTTTCCTTTTTGACAACGGCTTCGCCTTTACATTTTGCATGTTGAACAAGCCGATCTGGTTGTCCAATAATGGCTGAAGCAACGCTCCGGCGGAGCCCACAGCTCTAAAAGTAGATCTCTCACAATGTCCCACGACGTCGTAGTTGTAGACGCAGCCCTTTCCTTCCTCATCGATGCCAGCTAGAAGATTCAGAACGCAGTACGGGAAAAAGCGTTTATTGTACATCGTTACTGACAGCATCTGCGCGAGCGCTGGGGTAGACATGGTTTTGTCATGCTCGCCTGTGTACATACGCATCCGGACGTCCAACATCTTTGTGAGGGTTACACAGTCTGCCCAGCAGCCAGCCGTGCCAAGTACGGATTTGTTTGAGAGCTTGAAGAGTTTGTTCTGGTTTCTGCTGATTAAGGTGTTGTTGACGCTGAGGCGGGTGTCGCAACCGATGATCGCGAAATCCTCTCCCGCTATGGCGACTATGCTACCTCCGTTCCAACTGTAAGGGGAGAACGCCCGAGTTTCGGATGCATCGTAAGGATTACCAATATTGTAATAAAACATTTTAGATAAAGTAATAACAAATAGTAAAAAATTAAAAATTTTACAAAAGAATTGCAAGTGACAACTTTGTTGCCACTTGACAGTTGTAAGATCTGAAGCTGTAAGTCATCAAATAAAGTGTCTCTCTCTATAGGATGTCTCTCTTTGCTTTCTCTATCTACGGATGCTGTACACGGGTAGAGTCAGCGGTAGAGTGACAACTACTACTACTACTCAATACTACTACTCTACCAGTTCCAAAATTTACATACTTACAAAATACTTCCAAATTTTAGTACTCTACCCTAAAAGCTGCTGTGTGCCCAATGCTTTCTATAAACATTGGTATGCTGATTGGTATAGTTAGAACTCTACTGCGCTACTCTACCGTTTACTCTACCCGTGGACAGCAGCCTTATGGTAGGTGGAAAAAAGAAGTTTGGGCGGTGTGATTGGCTATTTCAGGTATCACCGACAAGAATCCTATAGTGTATCACAATTGGCGTAACAGGTATTCCTGCTTGGCTCGCCTTATCAAGATAAAATAAGAATATAAGTATCAGTAACCTTGGTACCTATACTTAAGTGGCACGTCTCGAAGACACTACAGGGACGCGGAGCCTATTAAAAGTTTGCACTAACTTCGTGAGAGCGCCGACGACGCCATAGTATGGTGGCCTCTCTAGTATAAACACTAAGCTATATAAACGAAGGCTCAGCCTGACTTAAATCTTAATATCGATTGGTTTCTTAATTATAGATTTTAAATATTGCATAACTATAAATATTTAATCAACAGTAAGTGTTCGGAACTTGTGGAAAGAGCCCTAGTTCCAAACGTTTTATAATAGTCGGTACTGTAAGCGGTTTCTTGGTACTGTTTCTGTACGCAATCCAACAGTGGGACCGGTTATTGTTCCTGTTATTGGCGCGGAGAAAATTGAATTTGTCCACAATCCGGCGGATTGCAATGCGACTAGAGGATCCGACCCAAAAACAAACATTCAATTTTCCAATCCTGTTTTAGGGCCGCTACATACCGTGAGATCTGATCTGACCGACCCGGTCGAATGGATGGTCTCACGTACGTATAGTACCACAGAATAGATAATAGTAGGGATAGTACGTTCCCATAGAAATGTATGTAATATATTTGTTTATTGTAACGTATCAACGCAATGTTTGTCATTCGTGCAAAAAAAAGATTTCATTTTAATTTCACGTTCGATCGTAAGGATAAAAAGCTTAGGTTTTTTTTCCTGTTGTGATTGGCTGAATCCGGTAATGTGACAGATTGCGGGAGGATTGCGGCGACCGAGGAAATGGACCAATTACTTGGAAGTTCGAGGAATTGGACGTTCCTGGCCGAAATCGACCAATCTTGGTAAGTTTAATTTTTACCGCGTTGGCCAATCGACGGGACTGAGTCGGACTACTCGGACAGATTCGGTCTGTTGAATTCAGAATAAGTTCGCGCAACAATCGCATCTTGTGTAGTGCACTGTAGATTTGCACGGTGGTATAGATATCGTGCGGTATACCATTTTGTAACTGTCTTCTTGTTTTGTGCTGAAATGCGCCGAGGCTGTCCGTAGCTTTTAGTTTCAGTTTTTTAAAGATAGAGCTCTCACTTAATGCAACTAACCGGTAGGTACCAGTTTTCATATTAAATAAACAGGACAAATTACTTTATTAATAGAAAAAAATACCTCGATCAACAAAGTGGTATACAGGGTTTGTTTGGGCACATTAGAATGATTGGTCTCAATGAGTAGGTAGTTTGCTAACGGATGGTGACCAAGGTCTGATGACGAAGTCAGAATTTGGTAAAGAACTCCCCAAGAAAGAACTTAACGTAAAATTCGAATTTGAGCTCGTTAGATTGGTCTTGATGAGTAGATTGCTGATAGATGCTAATTAGTGTTTTTTTTTCTTTTTATTCATTTTAAAAAAGTTTTTTTTAAGGCATTGAAAAAACCCACGTAGGTAAGTACTAATTTTTGAGCATATGTTTTTAGTTTTTTTTATGACAATGTGAAACAAGACTCGGTTCGAACGGCAAGGGACTGGAATAAAAGAAGTTGATCAAGTTAATTAGTGAGGACGTTTGTGAAGCACTAATTGCGCTCCTATTTTTTGTGCCACGGGACTTTTAGAGGACAGAGGTTAAAGTAGCTGGTCTCATTAGTGCTGGGCTTAGGGGCGCCGGCGCCGTCGGGTTTGTGTTTTATTGTTATTTTGGAACTTTCGTTTCGTTACATTATAAAGATATATAAATGAGTACTTATTACATAAAAAATTTAGTTACTTAGGGCTTCTTTCACCATTTCCTGATAAAGTCTCAGATACCCTATCTGCAGGTTATCTGACAGATAGCCTATTTTTTTGGTTTCACATCAGGTATCTGATTGCCTATATCTTATATATTTTATATAGTCTATCACACAGATTTATCTGATAGATTAGTTTATCTCTAACATTACTATCTGTAACAATATCAGGAAGTGGTGAAAGAAGCCCTTACTCTCAAGAAGTTTCAAATCTCTTTTGTCGCGCTCTATGGGAGTAGCTAAATTTTTTGATTCAAGCTTACTCTATTTAAAGAGTTATCTTAGCAAATAACTACTTACTCTAACCTGATGAAGTGACACAAATCAGTGCCAAAAGGGAGTTGAAGTTCCTAACTGACGCAAAGCTGAGCACTGGTGATCACAATAGACCAGTGTTGGGGTCTCGAGCCAGTGGACTGTGTTATTTTGATGAATAAACCAAATTGTATGAAAACTTTCTTTTATTTGCGCGTTGGTACAGCGGACCGGTTGAGATGGAATAGACAAGAACAGAACAATGAGTTATCTGTGGGAAGGTTTTGACACTTGTATACGTATGGTGTTGCCATATAAATATTAATGTTTCCAACAACCAGAGCTGTGTGATTCTGTAAAGTACGAATTAAAACTTGACCATCACATGACAAGTCACTTATTCACTTCGCATCCGATCATGAAAGACCTTGATGTCGCATTGTGTAAACAAATACAAGCTACACAATAAACACTTCACTTGCGAAGTAAAGTGAGTATTGAACTGTGAATCATTGAGTTAGAGACCGATCTCACTGCGGATTCAGGATCGAGTTGCACAGTAATGGTCTCAGTGGTAGGTACAAGGCTGGGTAAGCATTTAAAGAGCCCCATAATAATAATACTCTATTTATGATGAAATACCGATCATGTTGATACCTTAGACAAGAAATACTAAGAAATAGCGTTCACAACCTGTGGCTTCGTTTTAACTTCCTCAGAATTTATATTTATTTAGCTCGTCAAAGAGTCGTTTCAATGTTGTATATAAATCTCCATCGGGTCTACCAGACGGATGAAGCAAATAAGATACCAACACCGTCGGAGCAAACTGAAAACTTGTTCGCTTGCACAAACAAGATTTATTTAGATATTTGGTAGCGGTACGGTAGAGTCTGGAGAACGTCTTGTGTAGTCATACGGAGGCGGAGTCAGTGGTCGAAAATCACGACTATTTACTTACTTATTTTATTACTTACTAGCTTCGTCCACTATCACTCATCATCATCATCATCATATCAGCCTGTAGACGTCCACTGCTGGACAAAGGCCTCCCCCAAGGATCTCCACGACGACCGGTCCTGCACTAACCTCATCCAGCTGGGTCCCGCGACCTTCACCAGATCGTCGGTCCACCTTGTGGGAGGCCTGCCTACACTGCGTCTTCCGATACGTGGTCGCCACTCGAGAACCTTTCTGCCCCAACGGCCGTCAGTTCTACGAGCGATGTGCCCAGCCCACTGCCACTTCAGCTTCGCAATTCTTTGAGCTATGTCGGTGACCTTGGTTCTCCTGCGGATCTCCTCATTTCTGATTCGATCTCGCAGGGAAACTCCGAGCATAGCTCTCTCCATTGCCCTCTGGGTGACCACTATCACTATACCAGTTTAATGAAAAATGCTCCTATACAAGGTTTCACCCCCCATTTCCCCTCTTAAAATGTGAAAAAACCGTCATCATCATCAATCAACAGCCTATTACGATGTCCCCACTGCTGGGGCTCAGGCCTACCCTCTCAACGAGGGTGTTCGGGCTATTGTCCACCACGCTAGCCCAGTGCGGGTTGGTGGACTTCACATGCACCTAAGAATTTCTTCTTCGGCGTATGCAGGTTTCCTCACGATGTTTTCCTTCACCGTTGGAGAGCAGTCAGAAAATGTACTTAAGTTTCGAGAAAAAACCCATTGGTACATGGCCCAGCTGGGGATCGAACTACGGACCTGTCGATATGATAGGCCGTGTCTTATCCCCGACGCCGCTGACGCTCTCTGAAAAACCGTGAAACACGTTATTATTTATTTGTGCTCAGAGTAGCTGTAAATTAAATTGTTATGTTTAATTTTCAGAGAACAAAGACTTTCATACAAAGTACCTCTCATTTCCCCCTCTTAAAGTTGAAATTTCCCAAAATCCTTTCTTAGCGGATACTTACGTTAGAAAATAAACCTATGTTCCGTACAGAGCTTTCTAGACTTTGGTAGTTTTGGCTGTGCATTTATAGATCAATCAGTCAGGCAGGACAGGACAAACGATTAGTTTAAATAGGTGAAATAAGTGAAGGTTGCTTTTCGCGTTTTTTCTTCATTAAAGAGGCGGCAGCCAAATCTACCAGCTTCTCGTACGTAGTTATTCAGATAGGTATTTCAATCTGTCATACAAATCGGTCCGGTGAATGACCCTTGCTTCTTGGATGTCCCACGCACACTGGTTGTTTCTCACAGTTTTTCTCGCCGCCCGCTCTAATGAAGCTCGCTCCCATACATTCATTTCTCGCCTCTTCGTTACTCAGCACTATGTACACTAAGCTTAATGATCCGAGTCATTTCTCCGACGAAAAATGGGTGCGCGGAACAAATAATTTTGCTCGCAAAAGTGGCGCGGGAGGCGTGAATTAGATTTATCAATATGAGTATTGGTAACACGACTTAATACACGGTATATTACATACACGGTATATGATTCAGGTGAACGGTGAGGACATATTTTTAAGATCTTGTGTGGCAATCAACGTGGTAAGCGGTCACTCTCACCCATACATAGAATTGAGCCTACAAATGTCTACAAACTGGTAACTGGAAACCTATTGGTTCTCCGCCAGGGATTGATCGTGGTGTCATCTTATCCGTCCAGAGAGTGAATGGGGGAGGTTCAGATCGCTACCCAACTGATCAAGCAAGCCGCTTAGACCAGGGATGTTCATACAAAATCAGCTGAAATGGCATCAAAATTATGACACTAAAAACTCCACACGGTCTCGGGTCGAAACGATTTTTTTTAAACAGTTTTACGGCCAATTGGAAACAAGTCCTTATAGGCCAAACCGTTAGTAAATCAACTCATCTGATCAGCTGGGCCAGCTGACAAAACCAAAACTGTCAACGAGTACGTAACGTAGTCCACCACGCACAGTGTTTTGAACAGATACTTTTCTAGACTATATTTTAGACCGTGTTCCATTAACTATTCCATACCTAGATAGGTACGAGTAACAATGTATTTATGTGCCCGTAAAACAACTAGATAAGAACCACAGGGAATACTTGGTCGTAGGTTGTATTTCATATAGAGGACAATTTATTATAATGTATTTAAATATTTATAGTTCATTGTAGGTAAAGTTTTGAATCTTTCGACTAATATAAAACCGGATATACGAGTATTTTACGCGAGAGGTAAAACAAAAAAAGTAAAACAATTGCGATCTACATGATCCGATGTCCTTCTAATACTGCGATCATTAATACTAATGATCGCAGTTAATATTTTATCATATTAATACTAATATGATAAATTCCGGTGTAAGTAAATTATGCTTCCACGGCTCAACTATCCAAACGATTTCAATGAAATAATAATAATGTTTGTACATATTTACACACGGCTGTTTAGTCCCAAACTAAGCCGAACCTTGTAAATGGGTACTCAACAACGTTATGCTCATCACACAAATGTTGGTCCCGGGTGGGAATCGAACCCGCGACCTTTGGCGCAGTAAGCCGAGTCACTACCACTACGCCAACAGGCCAGTCAAATTTACTATTGTATCTAATAACTGACTAATTGTCACTCGATTTTAAGATTTTCAAGTAGTTTTAAAATCTTGTTCGATCACTTTACTGAGTGTAATAGTGACTTTTTTGCGTTTCGATAAAAAACCAAGATAATATTATGAAAATTAAGGGGTATAAGTACTTATTTTACCATTTTCAACTAATTTTTTTAGTAGCTATAGTAAGTACCTAGTAGTCTACAGGTAAAATAAGGACTCGGTGTGTTTCACTTTTAAATGTTATACTTAGATTTTTCATGGCTAATATCATAAAACAAATACTTTTTTAGGAATAGCGTCTCCTCTTGTTGTAATTAGCTTATTACGCTGGCTACATATCAGTACTCGATACCGGTTACGCTTTGCTTTAAAAAAAAACAATAAACAAGATTGTCGTGCCCAAGTTGCGAGGAGAAAGGCCACGCTAAAAATCATTGTAAAGTTTCCATGAAATTTCGTTGAACATTTTCCAATGCCTTAAGGTGCGTTTCCACTGTAGTGGGCGCACTCGAGCCGCCCCGTAAGGATGATAGGGCACATTCCCTGTGTGTCCGCCGCCAACCCCACTCGAAACCCCCCTTATTATCCCCTTTTGTCCTTCTCCTTTGCACCTGACTGCTGCGTGGTTGTGTTTAAAGCTTCAGCATGTACAGGATGTAATAAAATGCCTGTATTTTAAGTTTACCCACGTGGTTTTCGGTCTTAGATAAAAAAGAAAGCATACAAAATCAGACCATTTGTTTTAAATAGAACTGCACTTATTTTGGCGTGCGATTAGACATTTAACATCATTTCGGATTTCAGAAGTTTCAATTTTCAGACATTTTGAGGAAAAGTGTTTTTGAGATTCAGTCCTTACTAACGGTTACGCGAGTAAAATACCTACTGACTTAAAATTTTATTATTAATTTAATTAAGTGCTTCAGAAACGTGCAGACATTCTTGGAACTTTAAAATTAGGTACAGTCAGCTAAGAAAATGGTGTAGGAACCATTTTAGACAAGTTTTCATTTGTCAAATAATGTGCATTAAGGACAGCATATTTATTTTCATTAACTTTTTGTGTATTGTTTTTATTTGTGTGTGGACAATAAATTATTAAATAAAATAAATAGGTGTTTTGTCTATGAAAATATACCACATTGTTTTATGGTGCGCACACGAATATCAAACGTAGGGTGTCTAATATTTTAAACTACTAAAGATCAGTTATGGTCACTAAGCGACTTATGAATCATCCTGTATACATACATCTTTGGCCTGCATAAGTCCTTATACGTTTAATGGTCGAGTGCTTAAACATATATTCGATAGTACACGGGACTTTAGGGCATTTCGGTTTAGAGCCAGCGTGTGTTTAGAATGAAGAGTAAAAACATGCAATAAAACTTAGTAACTACTGCTGTCGACAGTACCTTCTACAATTTATTTGTAAGTAGGTATTAGTCTTTTACACTTATACATACATATTACTAGTAGTTCCGTGAGAACAGTAGACCTCGCCAGCCCTTATAAACCAAACCTAAAAGAAACCAACAAAAGTCAACTTTGGAAACAGAAAAAGTACCTACTAAAGTGACAAAAATTAGCACTTTAAAGCTTAATATTTCGCAAACGGATCCCTGAATCGAAAAATGTTTATCACACACCCGCGATATTTTTGAAAGACCCATCCAACGATACCCCACACCATGGATATCACGCGGAAAAAAATAATTTTCCATTTTACGTATGCAGTTCTATGAACATAATTTATTTTTTCAACTTTCTTAAGTCGATCCACTATTACTCAAAAACTAATAGAACCTACTTAGCCGTAATAGTTTTTCTTGTAACTACGTTATATATGCTACTGCCATGAATTTTTTCACATTTCCAGAAGCAACCGTTTAGCTGGCAGGGGGGGGGGACACGTGACTCTAACAAAAATTACCGCTTTAAAGCTTAATATTTCGCCAACGGATCCCTAAATCGAAAAAATGGTATTCACACACCAGCAATATTTTTGAAAGACCTATCCAACGATATCCCACACTATGGGATTCACAAGAAAAAAAAAGTTCACTCCCACTTTGCGAGTATGGTAGGTACTCTAAAAAAAATGTTTTTCAAAATTTTATTCTACTCATTTTGTAGATTTAATTAATTTATACATATGCCAAATTTTCGTCAAAATCGGTTGAAAAATGCGACCTGTAGAGAATTACAGACAGACAGACAGACAGACAGACAGACAGACAGCCGGACAAGAGCATTTTTGGCCAGTCTCGAAACGTAGACGCTTCGCTCGCTCGGTCAATTATGTAGCCTACTGTACTTTGATTTCCCTATCCGTGAATGTTGTAGCTGTCACCGTGCGAGACGGCAGCGGTCAGTGCAGGTGACAGAAACCACTTGTAATTTGGACATGTTATATTTTTTGTGTAAACTGTTATGTTCTCTATCACCGTTTGTTAACCAACCCGCTCTATCTGATCCTCGTATGTCCGTCTAGGTCGTCCCCGGCTTCTTCCATTTCCGTCACTTGGCCTCTATTTCGTACCTAGTATTCATACTAGGTACGAAATAGAGGCCAAAAAAGTTTAACCTTCAGGTTAAACTAGCCTTTTTCATACATTCGAGATTCAATAAGAGGCAAACAAGATCTTCATCATCATCAACAGCCTATTAACATGTCCCCACTGCTGGGGCTCAGGCCTACCCTCTCAACGAGGGCGTTCGGGCTATTAGTCCACCACGCTAGCCCAGTGCTGGTTGGCGGACTTCATATGCGCCTAAGAATTTCTTCTTCGGCGTATGCAGGTTTCCTCACGATGTTTTCCTTCACCGTTTGAGAGCAGTCAGTAAAGTGTACTTAGGTTTCGCGAAAAAACCCTACATACAAAAACGACCTTGAATGTATGAAAAAGAAATTCACACTGAATACACATTCTTAACAATAACAAATGACAATTGAATTCAGTTCTAAATTGAATTTAATTGTTATTGCCTCGGACATATTCAACGAATATTCTGCTATTGATCGATCAATAGAATATATCCTTTGTTGTTGTCGTCGTAGCGTCTTGCGTAGCTCGGCGTAGCACGTCGTCGTAGTGCGAGGCGTAGCGCCGTAGCTCTAACGAGGTTACAGCCTATTGGCTGTCATGTCTCCAGCAAGCCTCGAGAATTTCAAATGTAATTAAGGTGAGTACTTATCTTTGTGCATAAGTTTGATGATAAAGGAAGTGAATAAATAAATAGAAGCTGGTGGAGAATATTTGAATAAACACAAAAATAGAGGAACATAAAAAAAAAAACAACTTGTTTCCTTTTCGTTTCAAGGTAATTCATAAAGTAGTTTTTATTTGTTAGCCATTTTTATAAACATCTGCAAAATTTCTTCTAGCTGCCAGTGGACCGAATGAGCCAGAGTGCGAGTCAAAGAGTTAGAAACATGAAATTGTTTCAGCAATGAACATCTTTACTTGAATAGCATGTTATTGACAGTAAGAGTTACATACCTAGGTACTAGAATAATATTGTTTTTTGAAAAGATGTGTAAAAAAATACTGTTTGGCCTCATGAATCCGTAGAATGCCTTGTTTATTTCTCTATAGGTATACATTCAACTTCTGGATGTTGATGATGTTATTATTTATGTTTTGTATAGTACGTATGCCATGATAAATAATAATTCATGTTAATATTTAGAGATACTTCGTACTGCCCGTCGAAATACGTTAATGTCAAAAACAAGCGAGACGCTGAGATAATCTTCAGGGAGGAACTTTAAATTACATTCCGAACTACTTCCAACCATGTATGTGGAGCCCTAACGTCGTGGGAGGACAACGTGACCTAATACTTGGAGGCAGCGTGCGATTCTCTAAGCGCATAACCTAGACTTCATTATTGATACATCCACGGATTTATGTAGGTAGTATAAACTGTGGAAATCTTTGAAAACGATTTAGAAGATCATTGATTAACTATAATCTGTAATTAACCAAGAACGACTTCATTACCTTCTTAAAGTTAGGTAGGTAGGTATGTTTCTTTGCCTTAAGTATACATGTAGTAATAACACAAAGTCAGACTTGGGAACTTAAAATAATTAAATTATTTTGGAGCTCAAAATTTTACGTAGACAAAACGAAAATACTTACAAAATCCGCAATTATGTCTATTTCCTTCAGTCTCAGTCGACGAAAATCAAATTAAGTGTATAAAACAGGCACTGGAGCGCCAGGCACGGGTTCAGGTTACGTCCCAAGATGGACCCAAGGAAATTCCAGGGACCAAAATCAATTCTATTGGTATTAATCAAGCATCAGTGGAGTAATGGCATCCAACATAATTAATATCTTTCTAGGTATCTGGGGATTTCCAAAATTGTCTGATCTATTTTACCTCGATGTACCTACCTAGGTATCTGGGGATTTCCAAAATTATCTGATCTACTTAATAAAAGAGTGGATAATATTATAAATATTTCATTCGGTTTCATACAAAAGACACTATTAATACCTCTGTGACAAAAGTCCAGTTTGTGCCACAGGACGCAAAATGAGTTGGATTTTTGTAGGCAGCAGAAATTACGCGACCGAAATTGCGCGACCGAAATTACCAAGAAGTTTCAAACCTCTTTGGTCGCGCGCGCGCTCTCTGTGGAGATCGCATCTTGCATATTTAGTATGGGAAACGAAGAAAAATTCGGTGTCAAAATCAGGGGGGGGTGCGGACAAAGGAAGCGGATTAGCGAGAGGAAGTTGCTAATACAAATTTATATGGAGTTTGAAAATGAGAATATGTGAGTGAGTATCAATTTTGATATACATTTGACACTATTTTGGCACCCCCTAAAATGCTTTTGTTACTCATTAGTAGGGAGTAGCTTTTTTTAAAATTCATGGAAATGACGCTCGTTTGGCCTCACCCTTAGTCCGCCTCTGCGCTTGGCTCGTTGTCGTGAAGAAACCCGTGAATATCTGACAGCCAAAATTGTGCGTAATCTCCCGAGGCCGCCGCAAAAAGGTGAGCTTCCTCCATTATGAATAACCACCACCCTCGTCTAATTTAACTTGTAAACATTACAATTTAGCCGCCCATCTCGACTTGATGCTTCCAAAAGTGCCATTCGCTACCTTCATTCCGGGAATTTTTATTTTGTATTTTATTTCCTTTTTTGTTTCCTTGTTATTTCTTTGCTAGTAACTTTGTTTTTGTGCGCGAAATGTACTGGGGATTATAAAACTTTTAAGTATTACGTGGAACTGTTGTAATAGGTAAGTATGTAGTTTCAAACTAGACTCATTTTGGAGACAATGTTTCGAACAAAAACTTCTGCAACTCACTCATCTCATCATCTCATCTTTACAAAACACTGATCGACACTTCATGTAGTCCATAAAATCTCTCCTCGTACCATAAAATGTCATCAAAGTACACGCAATGCACAATTTAAGATCAGAGAAAGTCTACCGGATTTTTACGGAAGCGCGCCTGGAAAACGGCTTATTGGAAATAATAAAAAACGGGAATGGATAAACTAATTAATTAATGTTTTATATTATGTTGTCCATAGACGAAGTAAATCATATAATTACTATATTACATACATAATAAGGACATTCTAAAACTATCTGTAAAAACCAAATTAACCTAAAATTAAAATAACTTAACCTCCAAACATAATTTTTAAAAATAAACTAAACCTAAACAAACAGTAAAAAAAAAACAAAAAAAAAACCTAAAGGTAGAAGATTTCCTCCAACTCCGCCGGATTTCCAATAGTGCCTAAAATGATTATTTAATAAGTTCCGTCGTGAAAATTGCCTAATAATCCGAATGTATCTCAAATTCACCATTAAAATAGGTTTCTGTCGTCCTCAAATTGCCTTGTTCCTGGAAGCTTTGACAATGCGTCAGGCATTTGTCCACAGCCCGAGCAACTGCAACTGGAAACTAATTGCATCCGTTACCGACCGATCTGTAACCTTTGTTACTGCTGCAGTACAGCCATTGCCGTAGGGCTAACTCCAGGAAACAGGTATCGTCGTACTGCAACGAATGGTCCGTATTACAATAATTCTGAAAGTTAGTAGAAGCGATGCTATACACCTTAGTTAAATCTGTCTTGAGAGCGTCAGTGGCGTCGGGGATAAGACGCGGCCTATCATATCGAAAGGTCGTTTGATCCCCGGCTGGACCATGTTCCAATGGGTTTTTTCTCGAAACTTAAGTACATGTACCGACTGCTCTCAAACGGTGAAGGAAAACATCGTGAGGAACCTGCATACACCGAAGAAAAAATTCTTAGGCGCATGTGATGTCCACCAACCCGCACTGGGCTAGCGTGGTGGACTATTAGCCCGAACGCCCTCGTTGATAGGGTAGGCCTGGGCCCCAGCAGTGGGGAGATTAATAGGCTGTTGATAAAATCTGTCTTAATTAAAATGCAGGATATATAGCTTTTTGCAAGAAGTGATACCTATATTAAATGAACAGTCTTTATTGTCTGCTTAATTTCGCAACATTTTAATTTCATCTTGTTTCCTATCTGAGGTTTAGGTGCTTCGAATGTCTGTTCTCACAACGAAGCTACTTATATAGTAGGTAATCGACGTTTAGTCGTTATCAATTTAGCAAGCTCAGGTAAAGCACGTTTAAACATAAACAAGTACATTATCGTTACCCTGGTCTGCTTTGACACATACAGGCACTGTCGATGTTGAAAATGATTTTTAATAGCTACAATGATCAAATCGATATGTTTAGATTATACATTATTTACATAAAGTAGTAATTTGTTTTTGTCTACTGTTTAAAAACTCAACCATCGAAATGAATACCAGAACAACATTCATTTAGCAGGTAGAGTATTTGCCTTAGGGCTCAAACGGGGAATCAACAAACTGAAAACTGAAGGCCAGAGAGAGAATCCCGAATCGAACTGTCAACCATCCACCGAGTAAACGGTGCCAATGGCCTCACCTTTTGACGCGCGCTGCCCGGCATGCGGCGTGCCCGTCGCTTAGTACTCGCGCGGCAGACCGATGCCATTATTGGACATCTCTCGGCTATACAGACGGACCTACCGAACAGTATAAGAATTTTAATAATATTTAGTAGCTGATCCTTCATTTAGATTTCCACCCTTGTAATGCGCTGACCAATTGATTGTACCTATGTAGAAAAAATATTTTTATAAACAAGCTTTTAGACGATACGATCATAACCCGAAAAATCGGGGTATGGTATTATTACCCGTGAACCAACTGGATTGTCCAACTGGTGGTTCCACATTTTATAATTTTACTCCACAGTAGGACCACGAGGAATAGGGCTTCCTCGTGGCCCTACTAGTAGGACCACAAGGAAACACCCGATTTTTTTTCCTCATAGACCAACTGTTTAATAATCGATAACAAGATTCCTCCCGGACAGACAAAGGAAACGGAGTTAAAATAAAGCTTGTAAAACAATTTTAAAATACTAAATTAGACACCAATCGTTAAAATTAAAGTAGTTTGGAAGAGATCTCATAAAAACGTCCACCTTTGTATGTACACGGATACCGGATGCCCTCGTGGACCTACTGGATACGATAAGTAGTTCCACGAGAAAACACCCCATTTCTCTTGTAAGCTTTTATGTAATTTTTTATATTTGTATTTTTGGATGCGCAATTTGTAGAAGAAGCCATTTTCTCGTATCTGCACTTAAGCAACGTCCAGCCTTCGCAGATAGCGGCAATATTCGAAATAGAGGTAAGAGGGACCCCGTACTTTGGTACTCCCATCGACAAGTGCGCTATATTGGACACCAGTGTGTCCGAATCAGTAAGGCGAGGTTACATAAATTCAATTTGGACACCTCAGAGCGTTGCAAATTGCCTCGTCGCCGGCGAGCACCGCTAACGTTAACCCTTTGAAGCCGGGCCTTATCGCCGTCCCGTCACGAAACCAACACGGCCTGATCAAAGAGAGTCGATCTAGAATTGAAAATTTCAAATACCTACCTAGGTTACAAAGCACAAGTTTCAGTTACATGTTTTGATATAACTTTTCGTCTATTTCCCAGTAGGTATCAGATAAGAACCGCGTAAAATTTGATAACTTTTAAAATTCACATGGCTGTTATATCTCTTTTTAATTTCTCTAAAGGTTCTCGAGTGGCGACCACGTATCGGAAGACGCAGTGTAGGCAGGCCTCCCACAAGGTGGACCGACGATCTGTTAGCGCAGGACCGGTCGTCGTGGAGATCCTTGGGGGAGGCCTTTGTCCAGCAGTGGACGTCTACAGGCTGATATGATGATGATGATGAATTTCTCTAATAAATAAAAATGAAAAAACCGGACAAGTGCGAATAGGATTGACTCGCGCCCTGAGGGTTCCGTACAAACTTAATTAAAGAAATAATTCGAAAATCGTTATTAAAAAAAACATTTGACGAGCTCCCATATCAATTTGCATAACCCCAGACTTGGCTGTATGAACTAACATTCCTTTGTCTTAATTATATCTTAATAAACTGAACGAAAAAAAATTTTACAAGTCCTGTCATGTCAAATAATAAATCACGTGTCTAGTCTATGTAGACCTTTAGTATAATTTGTAAAATCTTACGAAATTATTTAATATAGATTTGTAATGATGAAATTCCTAGACGCTAGGGAATTCTTTCAACAATTATTTACGTCATTGTACTAATATAATAAGGGTGGCTTGCTCATACGCAAAGTTAAGTTTGTTGGTACTTTTGTACAAAGAAATTTTTGTGATATAAATACAAATTTACGGGTTTCGGATTTTTTCCTTTACTTGTGCTATAAGACCTTGCTTCTTGCCAAATTTCAAGATTCTAGCTCAACGGGAAGTAACCCATAGGTTTTGGTTACCAAGATACTCAAAAATGCGGCGAAATCGGCAATATCTTTTATCTGCGATGACTTAGAAGTCTGATTTTTTCACGACACCAAAAGACTGCAGACCTGCGTATTTGATATTAATTTCAACTTGATACCTCCACGCGTTCCTGAGAAAAATGGTCTTGACAGACGGACAACCGAGTGATCCTATAAGGGTTCCTTTTTCCTCTTTTGAGGTTCGGAACCCTAAAAACACCATTGAAAAACACAACTTGAATTCCTTTTTCAAATTATTTAATTTCCTTTTTCGAAAAGTATCCTTAAACTTTTCGAAAAGTATATGGATACTTTTTGAAAAAGGTGAATAATAAGGACTTCAAAGTTATACTTAAGTTGGGGTGAATTTGACATCACTCGTTATTTTTGTTGGTTTTATTGATTGAAGGGGGTGGCTTAAACAAAAATCGCGTGTAGATAAACAAAGTACTTACTTCCACTGGCGTATAATAAAATTTTAAGTCAAACAACAATCAACAATCCATCACAAAATAAATATCCGTCAAAAATCTTTAACTAGAATCGGAAGTAGCGTATATGATCCTCATGGTGTTCGTGAACCCGGAGCCTTGCATCCACCCCGAGACGATGACGATGGGATCACCGACCCTGATGAAGCCCCTCTCCATAGCCCATTTGGTGCAAAAGTGGACACGCTTGTCTATGTCCAACTGCCAGTCCGCGTCGGGGGCGTCTGAAAGAAGTGAACCTTGATATACTTACCTCAAATCTACTGTGCCTCAAATCGCACCAAGAGTATTTGTTGAACAAAGCAATTGAAAGCCAACTGAACAAGGTCCAGTGCGATTGTCAATAAACGAACGGTTAAGTTATGCATGACATGAATGGAAAATGGATGGTACACTCGATTTTTAATCTCAAAATATAGCTGATATGGACATACACTATTTATTTTAAAATTGGAAATTGTTAGCTAAAGACGATCACCTTCATAAAGCATAGGAATAATCCCTCTCCACTGGTGCATTTGCCTTGCTATTGGCGCGTATCTGGTTACAGCCATGATCGGGCACCGAGGTCTGTACTTGGCGACCAGTTGCGCTGATTTTCCTGACGTGGTCACCACAACGATGGCGGCTGCAATGGATCTCTGGGCAGCGATGACTGCGGCCACAGCGGCACCGGTCGATTGATCGCACGGCAGCGGCGTCTATGGAAGAGTTCATCAATATCATAAAATGTCCATAGACAATTTTGAGCAAATGGCTCTCCGGAAAAATTTGAGTTTATGACCTAGTCATCAAGCGGCCATTAGCACAGCCATAGACTTATCTTAGTATGCGGAATCTAATCTAGAACTTTTATGCCTCAAATGCTTTCTGTGCAGAGTTACCCGAATTCCGAAACCGATCCCGTTTTCAAATGTACATTCGTACATTCGTATAAGAATTCGAAAATCCGCAAATTCGACCATGTCTCGGAGTTTCGGGAAAAATTGAACTGGCCCCCGATCAGAGAACGCAGGAATTTCCACATCTTATCTCTCCTCTACCATGTTCTACATTGTCCCCTAGCGCCTCCTTATCTCCGCGAGCGGTTCCACTACCTCACGGAAGTGAGCGGCGGACGGCTGCGCTCCAGCGACACTCGAGCGCTCACCCTCCCCCCCCACACCACACATTGCTACACCAACTCGTTCACAGTGCAGGCAGCGAGGCTCTGGAACCAACTCCCTATCCATGTGAGAAAATCCCCCTCACTGGCATCCTTTAAAAATAAATTAAAAACTAACTCTGGGTTCAACATCGATGCTTTGAGCTAACAAATATAGTTTATATTATCAACTATTTAGTTTATATATATATATTAGGTTAGGTAAATATATAATTTATAATATATGTATTATTATATATATTTATATGTATGTATATGTATTATATATGTACTTACTGTATATGTAAATAAATAATCTGTGTAATAGTATGATCTATGTAATTGTAATGTATCATTTTGGTTTATGTATTTTTAGGGTAAGTTTACAGACAAGTAGTTCTTTCTCCTACTTTACTACGAAATTGTGGTACTTAACGCAAAAGCTAATCCTGTCAGTAACTCTAAGGTTGACTGGAAGAGATCCCTTAGTGGAATAAGTCCGCCTTTGTACTTAGTTTCACTGGTTTAACTATCTGTTATTGTAATGTTTTTAGTACAATAAAGTGTTTACATACATACATACGAATTAGCAGTTTTTTCATTAAGCCTATTAATATTGATAGATAATGCTCTCGGCAAAACTATTTTTGACTGTAAAGCGATTTCACATGTAATTGATTGATATGGAGACTTTCACATGATACAATTACGTATCCGTGTGATGAAAATGACGCTTGTGTCATATTAAAGCCATCGTCAGCACATGTGAAAGATTGCATCCGTGATATGTGAAAATGTTTTACCGCGGCTCCTCCTATCTACGCGCGGCACCAAATTAGTAAAGAGGCGCGCATAGAATAAGGTAATCCAAAAATAGAATCTCTTATCTTTTCACGAAGATTGCATGCACGAAGAATCGATCCGAATTTTAATACTACTATGTGAGATTCGTTACTAACTTTGTCGATAAGATCATAGAATATCTGCTTTGTCCAAACGCAGGCTTCGGCTTCCTTGCACGCCTGTGCTAAGTTTTCCACTGTTTCTACCGGATACAACCCTACAGCGGTCTCAGCTGATAGGTACATGGCGTCAGCTCCATCTAAAATGCAGTTAGCAATATCCAGCAGCTCAGATCTAAGAGGAATTTTCTGATACCTCATGCTGCTTAATAGATGGGCGCTTATACAAACAGGAACGTTAGCCTGTTATAATAAAAATATATTATAATAACAACTCTTGATTCGGTTAGGATAATACGTGATAGTTGTGCTCTTAGCCTCTTACCATGTTAGCGCGAGCTATCATATTTTTCTGAGCTATTACTAATTTCTTTGGAGTAATGTCTGAACCCAATTCTTGTCTAGTTATCATTACACCATTAGCGACCTAAAACGGACTTAAAGTTACAACCTTGATTTCAATTAATGATACCTACTACCGACTTAGACTTAACATTACTTACCTCAAGAATTTCCTCGTAGTTGCGGAAACCTTCAATAGTCTGAATGTTAGCGATTATGGATATTTTCTTGCCTTTCTCTCCCAATAAAGCTTTTAGTTCCATAATGGCTCTAGATGAGTTAACGAAGGACGCAACTAAAATGTCGACCTTAAAAATCAAGACAAAATTAATGGTAAACTCATTAGGACTGATATAAACCTCTCATCAAATGTAAAGAATTCTTCTTGTACATGGTGACATGATAGTGATTGCTTCTGTAATCCCTGCTAAAGTACAATTTGTGATCAGAATATAATTTGGAGCTAAGATCACATCTGAAGCCTAGGACGTTGTTTTAAATCTGCAATGTCTCTAGTCCTCAGACCAGACTTTTTCATTATCGAAGTGTTCAAATACCATTTTTCTCTTGCTTCATAATATATTCTAGTTAAACACTTGTAAATTTTAATTGAAACATACCTGTTGATATATTAGCATTTCAACATCTTTTTTATCTCTTTCTGAAATACTAGGCATGTCGAACACCACATTGGGTACAAACACATCTTTGTATGAACCCAGAAATCCGCCCATTTGTACTCTACACGTCAATGTTGTAGACGAAATGATCTCTACTTGAATGATAATTGTCTCATTATCTAGTAGTATGATGTCGCCTTTCTTCATTTGGTCCGCAAAGTTCATAAAATCTACATACACAGTGTACATTGAACATCTATCCCTGTAAGTTTCGTCTGTAGTCAGTCTGACTATTTCCCCTGTTTTTAGTTCTACTGTATCTTCATAAGTCTGAAAATAAATTAACAATTAAAAAAGATTTTGTGTAAAGGATTATACCCTAACAGCTATGCTAGCCAGAAACATCAGGTAAAACACCTGAAATTATATGAGCCATTAAAAATGATTTACTCTTGCTCGACGTCATGACGTCAGTGTGGAAGACTAAGCCCGTCCTTTATATGAACAGCAATTTCCATTATATGTTATTACAGTACTAGGTCACCAGAGAGTAACTATTAATCGCCAACCAGTTTCAGACCTGTCGACTTTAGTAACTCTTTAGCTGTAGGTAATATTATGCTAACCTCAGCTATGCGTCCAGTTCTGATTTTCTTTCCAGCTAGTCGTGCCGCTATACACAAGGGACAGTTTCTGCCCATAGTCACGCTGAAATTCTTAGCTGCCTGCCGAAGCATCTTTATGGTCTCTATATGCTCCTCTCTGGTACTAAAACACATGTTCAGCACCGCCACATTCATTCCCGCTGCTATCATTCTCTCCATTGTATCCAGATCATTTGTCGATTTACCTTTAAACATATTGCTTTTCAAGAACGTTTGCTATCTGATTGAATCTTTTAATTAAATGTAAGTAAGATTAGAACAGAATTATTTATACATATTATATTTGTATGTTAACTACTGCCTTACCCAATGAATGCCATCACAGCCAGAGGGATCATCCTCCCCATGGGCGGGACGAAGCAACCTATATGTATGTAATTTTAATGATATGTTCACCCATAGTAGCAAAGATTCCTGTGAGGCGTTGACATCCTGGCGCCGACTTAAGTTCCAAATTCAGCACATGGTCCAAAGGTGTATAAGCATGTGATGCACCCAGCTGTTGCCCAGGCAGTTCCATGGCATCAAACTTGTTAAACAAAAATAAACGCTAAAGAAATTACATAAACCTACAATCATTATGAATACTGACTAGCAGAAAAGTCGAGGAACTAGACCGGAATATTCTAATCAAGCTCCCAATAAACAGAAGTAAAATAATCAATTGTCCACTCAAGCACGATTAAACGACTGGCTTTGACTTTTCCATTACTAGAATCCAAAATTTTGACAAATATTCCCAAATAGTCGTTTAAACTGTAGATTGCATAAATTATATAAAACAATGACTCGTCTACTTACTTCCTCAAGTTTAGTATCATATTTCGTAGGCCACACCATGATAAGCGCAATAAAAAATGTTTTATTTTATTGTAAAAGTTTTACACGATTTTATAAACGAAGCTTGACAACACAAACTATATAGGGATACTACGTATTGACAAATATCTTTTTGAACTGACAGCTATGCTCGTTTGTCTATCCCTTGGTCTCCCCTTGGTAGTCGTAATAAATACAAATTCCTTGGTCTATCCTATCTACTCCTTCGTCTGCGATGTTGGTCTGTCTATTGAAAAATACTACTTAGTCTCACAGATTAATTCGACCTCAGTCTAATCGTAGTATTGAAGAATAGATCGTCTGTGTTCACCATATTTACCATAATTTTATCGCCAAGTTACACGAAACGTTACAAGTTATATGAACGAATGATGGCAACATATTAATCCTCGTTACACAAATCGCCTTAATCCGTGTTACTGGGCTCAGCAACGGATTAGCCCTTATTATCGTTAGCGAAAGTCAGGTGAATTACAAAACCGAAGTAAAGAATGCCGATCAGGGTAAGCGGAATGACAAACAAGCGGCACAGCTGTCGCTAACAACGCCGGCTAAAATAAATAAAGCCCACGAAAATAAACAAAGCCAAGTTTTATTTGTGGGAAAACCATTAGGGGATCAAAACGAGGTTTGCGAAAGAGATAAATAAAAGCAGGAAAAAATACGGACGTCTACTATAACAATACAAAATGAAGGTTAAGTAGAATTTACTGAAATCGCTTAGGTGATGTGATAGGATGTACTAGATTTTCATTTAATACGAAAACATATGTAATATAATATCAGACAGAGTACTGCTAACGATATCCGTCCAAAGTCCCTTTATCGGTTGACTTTCGTTGACTTCCTATAGACAAGTATAAATAGGTAATAAACCGTGTATTCTAAGTATATGGATTGCTGGATCCTCTCGGGAGTTCCAATCTATAAAATCCTTGTCCGTCCGATACGTAAAACCTTTTGTATTTATTTCCGGAACTTGTAGCGGGTGTTCCCCGAAGGCATTTATTAGTGATCCATTGAAATTGAGGAGTTCTGATGCAAAATTACGTAGGTAAAAAGGGCTTCATAAACTATCAATTCAATTTCTTAAAATATCAGCTACCAATGTAATATAGGTGACTTTGTTCATATCAATTTGAGTAAAAGAAGTAAAAACAGAAAAAAGCGAATTTAAAAGTTCAATAGTATTAAATATAATTAATTAAAATAGTTAAGATTCTAAAATAATTATATAAAAGTTCTAGTACTTTACCACACCTCAAAATATCTTCACAAGTATTCAAGATTTAGTAAGTAGTAGATCAACAACAAAACCCTTTGATCGCGAAAACACTCAAATATTTCATACATTAAAATGTTTTGATGTTATCAAAGTTTCCATGATTTTATATTATAGTATAAACTGAGTTCGTTGATGTATTTTTATTCTTTGGATTGCCATCTTCAGTACATCTAAAAATAAATTTTAAGAAAATCATATATAATTATAATTTGCATAAACAAATTATTTCTTGCAGAATACTTTCTTTCAGATCAGGAACAGTTTGTCAATTTAGGCTTAATACTATAAAGGTACCCCTAAATAAAAATTATATTGGACGGTAGTCGTTGTAAATCAATATTTTTAAATCAAGTAGTCTTTTATTTATGTAACGGCATGTTACTCACTCGACCGTTGCTTTCTTTAAAACATCAACTCTCCATATCCTGACCGAATCGCAGTAGCTACTGGTATCCGTTGCCCTGTTTAGTGTGACGTATACATCTCCAAATTGGACCAAATGTTTCGTCACTGCGTAGTTTAGAGCAAACTCTATACGAGCGTTGACATTGTTAAACCAGCTGGAGTGTTGGTCACCTGGAAACAGTACTACAATATCATCCTAGTCATCTAAAACAGATGTTTATAGCCAGCATCCTGGCGACGGTACCGGTTTTCGTGGATGGAGAGCAATATTCGGGAGTGCACATGCCGTCCGCACATTCGGCAAGTGACAGGTGGTAGTGGGTCTAACGCCTGTCCGTGTCTTTTACTACATTTCTCATGTAGAGTTCTGAAACAAGCTGCATCGTGTGATAAGTCTCATGGTTATGTCCGATGTATTGTATAGCACCCGGGAAAACCTAAATAGACTGAGAAAAAGCGCAGTGAGAATTTACGGCCGATAGCACGTACATACAAAACTATGGGCATAACATCAGGAAAATACGACATGAAAGGCAATATGTAAACAGAATATGAAGCGAGGAGAAGTTACGATAAAGATGAACAAAAATGATAAATTTGAAGAATGTAATCATACTCATTATTACCCCTATAAATGAGCGGAACGGTGCATCGGAAGATTGATAGCAGCTTTGTAATTCTGGTATTGGTGCTGACGGTGATGACGAGGCAAGAAGGCACTAGTTGCAGCAGAGCCCTGGCGGTGGCGCCGGTCACGGTCGGTACTATGATCAGCCGTGCCTCGGTCTGGATTGCTACTGCTGCACAGGCGTGCACAGCAGCCTCTGCTGCGGTGACTGGTAGACTGACCTGGAGAAACAGGTGCGGTGTGTATCCTCTTTTCCTCTCCCCGTTCCTTCCCCACCCCCGCCCCCACTATTGTCGGATATCACTCGTTCTGTCAACGCTACCCGCAGTCATTTGCTGCTTCTAGGAGTTTTTTTTTTCTGTTTTCATAAAATGGTATCTATCGCTTTCTTACCCTACTGGAGTTTAATTAGAAACTAAAAGTCATATTTAATTATTCTCACCTCACATAATCGCCGAATCATATTTTTGTTGTACGTGAGCGGTTCTATTTCACAACACAATTCGTTTATTTCCTTAATAGCGTGTATTGTATTATCAATGTTATTGCAATCCGCCAAAATGAAGCCGCTGACGCCGTCTAGAAGTGCGTTTGTGACGTCAGATATATCACGGTCGGTCAAAGTACCATTCGATATCATGTCACCGAACACACCAGAGATGAATAGTGGTTTTCCGGCCTGTAAAGCATAAATGAATAAAAACACTTTAATCATTATTTGTTTTCCTATTATAAGGGTTTTAGTGAATGATTGATTAGTGTTCATAATCAAGAAAATTTTCTTATTAGTTTTGATTTCACCTGCTGACATTTTGCTGCTATCTTCTTTTGAATGTTTGCCATACTGAACTGCTTGTCCTTTTCTAATTCGTATGCCAGATATTCTCGGCCCAATACAATTCCGTCACATTCCTGTGAGAGTCAAGAAGAGTTTTTAAATGTGTTCCTCATAACAAATGGATTGGGATCATCTAATTTTGAAATTGCATGTTTGTGTTGTGCCGTACTGTTAGATCCAAGCTGACAAGCGAAAATTAACTTCAAGTTCAAGGGTATCTGTTTCTTTCATTGCTTTACTATTATACGAGTATATACATAAGTAATCCATCACCTGTTTTTATATTAAGTACTTACTTTTATAACATCGTCAACATTATTAACACCCTCTTGCGTGCATGTCGCACCGAAGATGATTGGCCTCTTTTTCCCTTTGGTGGCTAAGAATTCCTTAATCTTTTTTATAGTCAGAACGTGGCGAACATAGTATACTAATATCATATCCAACTAAAATAAAAAATACACATTTAGTAATAGGGGTAAGAAAGAATGCCAGGAGCAATGAAATGGAATGATTGTGAAATATGATACTAATTTCTGTTTGCAAGGTTAAAACTATTCTTTAAGAGTATTGGCATATTCCCTATGTCAATTAAAATATGTGCTTATATGCATGTGAATAACAGCACGAGCGGGGATCGAACTCGAACCTCTCAACATCACAGGCCGCATTTTCCCCAATAAGCCACCGACGCTTTATAATGTGAGTTTGATGCACTCGAGTTTGAGTGAACGTTGCCGTTTTTTACCGCAGATTAGAAATCTAGTTACGGAACATCTTTGGTCAGCACTTACATGATTGTCCAATGCAAATTGTGTGATTTGCAAGTCCTTACTAGTTATATACGGTCTTGAGCGTTTCATTCCACGGACACAAACGTTACGCATGTTCATCAGCTGGCCGCCTTTTGATATCACAGCTTTGATAGTCTTACTGTCCATTATTTCGGTGACGATTAATATTATAACACCTTCATCTATTGTTACTTCCATTCCGACCTTAATATCTACCGCTAAATGAGTGTTATCAACGAATATCAATTTATCGTTGCATTTGTCGAAATATGATACGTCACATGTTAGAATTACCTCTAAATCTTGTTTTAGGGTGATTTCCGGCACGTCCTGCAATCAGCAGCAAACCAAAATTACAAACAACCAAACATACATCAAAACATCCCCACAAACTTTTGCGTTTATAATATTACTAGGATTCACTAAACTTTGACATTGTCACTGTGAAACTTGTCTTATGTTATGAATTAGAAGTGCTGAGTTCCCAGGGAGCCGGCGGGTATCTAGAGGTAATTTGCCGGAAGCCTATTGTGTACGACGTACACTTTGCTGAGCAGTGGTGGGTGTGTCGAACTTACGTCTTCGAGCAACCCTGTCTTTACGATACAGGTCTTCAAAGTGCCGCACGATGCGATCGGCCAATCGAAAGTTTTATTCTTCTCGGCCGCTGTAGTCGCCGCTTTGCCCATCTTACGTAACAGCTTCACTCTGTCTCCTTCAGAGGTAGAGGAGGTGTTGAACTTTGCAATGTTCACGCCCGCTTCCATCATCTTTTGTATGTCCACTGGTGTTATGTCATGTACTGTGAATTATAACACGTTTATTAAATCCTCAAGAGTGAATGTAGGTATTTAAAATTTTACAATCTATGATTAAAAAAGAAAAACGAGGTATTTGAAATAGTATTTATAAATAAGTTCTGGGGTGGAGACTGCGGTACGGGTCACGCAGCGTGGGATGCCCCCCCCGTCAAATGAATCAACGACATAAAGCAGGTGAACAAAAGCTGGATGGGGAGGGTGGACTGAGGGCGAAAAGAAGATGGATGATGATGAAGAAAGGATGATGGGTGAGCTGTTCAGTTTTCAAACTCACAAGGTTTCAAAGCTTGTATTAAATATCATAAGAAGATTATTATCATAAGACACAGGGGCCGACACAATAGATCCCTTGGGGTTGCAGTGTTGCCAGATGATCCTGGCCCGCTCATTTAAGATAAGATGGTATTTAAAAGGAAACAGACGTATTTTTTCGTTACCTATTTCAACCATGAGGGAGCTTCTTCTGCGCCTGTACGGACGCCGGAACAAAATATCAGGATTGGTAATGTTCAGATCATTGAGTTCCATCCTTTCCGAATTTAGTTCCGTCATCATACTCAATGAGAAACTAAATCACCAAAACCACTTGAAACACACCAGTAAAATCTTTGAAAAATGCTTTATTTGTTATAGCTACACAATAAATACTTGCGATTAAAAATTAACTTGTAAAACTTATGATTATATTGGATTATATAGCTGTCTTTTTTAGACCACAGATTAATGATTTAGTGTCGACATTTTAGACGTACACATTAAAGAGAATACAATAAACTACGTTTGTAACGCGTGACGTAGGTACGTCCAATGACTAAAGAAACTCCTTTTATAGACCCACCAAGTTATAAATAAACTCTAATGTAACCCAGTAATACATTTATTCAAATAAGTATAGTTTAATAAATAAAACAATCAATAAACAAACCTAGTCATTAAAACAATAAAATTATATTAACTAATAAAATAATCGAGAAAAAGTAAACACAATATCCCGCATTCCCGCATAATCTACATATATCACAAATAAATTCGAGTTTCGAAAACAGGTAGAGTACAGTAAACTAAAAACAGTAAAGAACACCTATAAGTAAATACTTGAAGTAAGCATCTGGATATTACTTTCGTACAGTTGCCTTTGTGGGTCTGTGGAGTCGTAGTTACATGTTAATCTGAAATAAATATAATTTATTGTTTAGTTTAAATGTTCATTTAGGTGGGTACCTACTTAAATATTATTAATAATTCCCTTTATTCCTGAGAATCGTGGATGGACATTTGTAAAATGCGGTAGTTTGACGATTACTTACGTTTACTATTGATTTTTATCATGCATAAATGTCGAAAAAGTTTGTAAGTATACTATTCTACATAACTAAAGTATGTAGAAAAGTGACTTACTTGTGTTTCTCGGTCTCACTCGCCACGACTTGCCAAATACCGACCAGGTCACAGAAGGCGCTGTACGGTCTAGCCTTGCGCAGTGTCACGTAAGTGTTCCCATACTTCAGAATCTCTTGCTTGATACCGTACGAGACAGCAAAATTCACACGAGCTATCATGTCTTCGTACCAGTCCTCTTTTACCGTTTCTGTGACACGGAAATCAATTTAAATTTTGAAGTAGGTGATTAAGAAAATATCAGTTTTGAAGGATGCGATAGTGATCAGTTGTATACAGGAGAAAGTGAAACCAACAGACAATAAAACAACAGTCTATGTTATTTTGACTGGATAGAGGCTAGACGAAAAAAACAACTTGTATTCATGAATTTTTAGCAAGAAAAAGCTACATCATCGTACTAAATATTATAAAGGTGAAAGTTTGTAAGGGCTTCGTTCGATCATCATGCTTACTAGAATAAACGACAGGAATGATTCCTCTGTACATCTGCAACTTCCTGGCCACAGCAGAATTGGTACTGATGGTGATGATGATAGTTTCAGGAGCTATGCGCGACAGCTGCACGGCGGTCCTGCCCGTCACCGTCGGCACGATCACACAGATAGCACCAGATTGTTTAACTGCCAGCGAGCAGGCAATAATACAAGCTTCTGCAGCATTTACCGGCATTTTGTACTGTGGAAATTATAATCAATTAAGAGCTAAGAGTTTTGCCATGATTGAATGTCTCATTCAGTTGTTGGTAATTTTCCCTGTCTTGTGACGCCTTCAGCAAGGTAGCGCTGCCGTGTTGGCCACAGCACCTGCCTATCCCATCGTTTACATACATACATATCAGCCCTTCAACGTCCACTGTTGGACATAGGCCATCCCCAGTGAATGCCACCGCATCCGGCTCACAGCCTTCCGCTTCCGGCCACCTTCCTTGAGTTGCCGGTCCACCTGGCTGGGGAAATAAAGACTGGGATTAACATCGGACGGACCATCGGAAATCATCAATACAGTTAAAGAGAATTCTGGAAATTTCCTAACGTTTTAAAAGAATCTCGCGCCCTGAGGGTTCCGTACAAACGTAATTAAAGAAATAGTCGTAAAAGTACTTAGAAAAATCTGACCTCCAGTGACATCCGCCAAAACTCATCGTCGATCTCTAAGGCCTCTACAGATTTGCACACTGAGTTCATTATTTTCATTGTTTTCAGTAAATGTGCTGGTTCGGTGAAGTCTTTGAGCATGAAGCCGGCGCCTTGCATTATAGCGTTTGTGATATCCGACAGGTCTAGTGGGGAAATGGTACCCTCTACCAGAGTATGATCCAGTATGTTACCGGATAAAAAGAATGGTTTTCCAGCCTGGTGACGAAATAAATTTTCATCATAGTACTTTCCGTGACGGAAAGTTGATCACTAATCTACTATAGGCACTACTTGTAAATAAGAGTTGCGTTATGTTTTACTATGACTATTGAATGGTTTGGTTCGTCGGTAAGGTTTAAGGTTAAGGCAAGACTGTGGGGAAACTTCTTTAATGCGGACGAAGCCGCAGGAAACTGCTAGTCTGACATTAATGCAAAATCGTGTGTATTTTGCTCAACCTCCACTTTATAAAGACAGTACAGTGTTATCAGCTCAGGTCGTGACGTGAACAACAAAATAGAACATTAGACGACGAGAAAATAAAGTTTATTTATTAAAAGCCCTAAAAATTATAATATTAGGTAGTCACCCTTCGACATTTGGCGCTGACTTGTAGTTGGATTGCAGTCATTTTATTTTTGTTAACAATTTGATCACTTAAGAATTCTCTGGCCAATACAATGCCATCTGCCGCCTGAAACATTCGTTCGGTAAAAAATCTAATGGTTCACAAATTGGTCATACTAGAGCACATACTGAAATAATTCGTAGACTCACCTCAATGATAGAATCGATATTGTCCAAGCCCTCCTGTTCGCAGATAGAACCCAAAATCAACGGCATGAAATCAGAAACGAACAAGGCTTTCGCTAACGTTATCGTCATTGCTCTACGAATTCCGTGTAGAGTTATATAATCGAACTGCAATAAATATAAATAATAATGTTAAGTCTAGTGATCGGGATGGGTGGAAAAAGAGAAGGAAGATCTTTGTCCAGCAGTGGAAGTATATTATGGGCTTGTATTTTTGTGACACCCCAACTATCAAAATTGTTCCAATATTTCTAAATATTGCGTTACGTACATCGATCGTTGCACTTTTTCATATTTTTCCCCTATACGGTCCGAAGGACCATACATTGCTTTCGGGACTATTATTTAATTCTTCTTATGTTTAAAGTTTCAAGTCACTAGATCATAGGGTAGTTAAACAATAGAGAAATTTGTAGGTATCTATTAAACAGACAAACAAGAAAGCGAGTTAATAAAAAACGTGTTCACCTTAAAATCCCTAGCAAATGCGATATTTTCCAAATCTTGCGCCCCCATTATTGGCGGTTTATTAAACTTAATACCACGCACGCACACATACTCGTGGTTCCCCACGAAGCCACCTCTAGTGATCAAACACTTCACAGTTTGTTCATCCACCAGTTCGGTGCAAATCATAACGACCTTCCCGGAGCCAAGGGATATTTCAATTCCTGGTTTTATTTCAGCTAAACAGTACGGATCGTCTATGTAAATCAAGTTGGCAGTACAATGCTTTGCAAATTCGGTGTTGCTTGTCACTTCGACAACAGAATCGATTATTAATTCGACTCGTTTATCTAGAATTGACTGAAAAGATATTAATTTCAGGTTATTTATGTTCCTAAGGCGATACAGTGTGGAAACACTTCAACATTTGACCATGATTCCCGCAAATAAATGTACCTAATTCATTCATTTAGTCACTATTAACTCGATATACTCACTTCGTCCAAATTCCCCGACCTAATCAACGTATTTGGTATATCAAGACATAGGGCCAGTGGCCAATCTGATACGTCATATTTCTCGCAGACCCATCGCACAGCTTTGTTCAACATCGACAGAAGTTTCAACTTGTCGTTTCTAGTTAATTTTCGTATTCTGAACCTCACTACACGCATACCTAACTCTATTAAGTTTTGCATGTCTATGTGTGTGAGGACGCCTTCGCCTGGTATAACAAAAAATTAAGTTTGTATTGATTGAGATTAGATTCTGTTATTTACTTAGCGGGATAGGCTTAAAATAGGTTTAAAACTATATTATAAGGATCTTCTTGACGTGGAATTTGTAAAAGTTTGGTATTTGCAAATGTACGTCGGTCATCAGTAAAAGAAGACATAGAGCATCATCAAAAGTTCTAAGGTATTAAATTAGCAAAAGATTTTTGTAGCGGTAAACTGACTCAAACAGATAACCTTTTAAACTTCTATCATTTTCAATACAAACAACAAATAGAAAATATAAGAGGGGTTTAATATATCCTTATACTTGTAATAGCTAGTCAAGCAGTTTATGTATAATAATAATCAAAATGCATACATGCACTTACAAAATGTAATCATGAATGGTGTTATTCTATAAGGCTTCTCATTACTATCAGACAGAACTACTTTCGGGTCCAGGAATAATTGACTTTGTTGTGTTTTCGATACATCCATTCTCTGCAAAATATCAGAACATAAATAGATCCCAAAGTTGCAAATAATCGCTAAATCTATCGCTAAGCTATTTCGAGTTACATTTACCTCCATATTTATCCACTTTTATAAAAAATATGGCTCTATATAAAATTATAAAAATAGTCAGTAAATATCTTCGAAAACGCTACTACCAAAAACGAAAAGGTGACTGAAATATAAATGACCACAGATTAGTGATAAATAGTGTCGTCGAATGACAGCTTATATCACAGAAAAAATAAAAAAAGATGCATATAATTTTTTTACTAAGAAAAGTTTTAGTTATACATATTTCATTAATTTCATTCAATCATCATCATGTTTTTATTACAACTATATGATTGAAAGTATTTCGATTGACCACTGTAGCAACTAAAAATAATATCGTACATTAGAACTGATGGTTCATATAAAAATCAGAGTCTGATTTTGACGAAGTGGCAGTAGGTAGGCGATGTTGGGAAAGACGAGTAAAGCTTTAGAACTATGAATCGGAAGGAGCAGCATGGAAAGCTACCGGAAGAGAAAAGTGAAGAATGAATTGCTTCGATATAAATCCGGAAGCCGGATATTGGGAAATACCTAAAAAGTTTGAGATGAATCGGAAGGTGAGCATAGAAAGCCACTGGAAGAAAAAGTGAAGAACAAAATTCTGTCGGTATAAAGGAATAATAATCTTAAGTAATCATTTTTATTGGTAAAAATATTACACGTCAGAAGTTTACACAAAATCAAATTTAACATACTCTAGTAAGTAGATTCAATAATGTCAAGGATTTAATAATTCAATAATGTCAATAAATTATAATATAGGTAAAATGTCAAAATTATACAACACTCCGGGGGCCGGATATTGGGAAATACGTACAAAGTTTGAGATGAATCGGAAGGTGCAGCTTAGAATGCTATCGGAAGAGAAGAGTAAAGAACGGAATTGTTTCGGTTTATAGAAACTCCGGTGGCCGGATATTGGGAAAGACCTAACAAAGTTTAAGTGATATTAAAGCATCCACTTAAAAATTATAATATCAAATCCTAATTAGAAGTTGTATGAAAACACTGTCTTGCTTGTAACAATTACGTCAATATTTTCCCCGACAAATTCTCGTTCATATTTGCACAGTCCGCGGCTTGCTAATGGACAAACAAGGGGCAGGGGTGGCGGAATGTTGGTTTTCAGTTAGCCTGTGTAGACGACATTCTTAGTGTCTTACAAAATTTATTTTATTCTCGAGGGAACCTTTTCGAGCTAGACAAATCAATTCTGTTTTTGTTTGCGTTAAAGATTTCGTCGATACCAGGGAAGAGAATTCTAATAACACTACTCACTTGTTTGTTGATTGCCGAAGTACCTATGTATCTGATATTGAAATACCTACGTATTAAAAATTTTAAGGGATAAATGTAACTAAAAGTGTGTGATTTCGTTGAGAGAGAAAGAAATTTGGGGTGCGAAATTTACGCATCGCTCTTGCAAAGGTCTCTACAGCCTACCATTAGGAACTATTAAATAATCTATGAGCCTACACTCGCCCGGACCGGTGCCTATCAGGTTAAATTTTTAGGGTTCTGAAACAAAATTGTAAAATAAAAAGGAACCCTTATGGTCGCCGACTTCGTCCGTCTTTCCGTCTAATTTTGTATTTGTAAATCGAAAACAATTATGGTTCTTTGAGAGCATCTTTTAACCAATGAGAAGAAGAAAGGTTTTATGGATTACAAACAAACTTAGTTATGCGGTCCCAAAAATGAACTTTATAATATTATTTATTCGTCACTTGTATCATAAAAAACCTAAAATTCGTTAGCAAAATGCCAATGATTGCATTTTTCGTCGCAGGACGTATCATCCAGAGAATTTCCAGGTATATAGGTCGGCCCTTAGTAGGATTAGGCCCTTTTGGATCGGCGGGGCGGGAATCGGGATTACATTGAACTCCGGATAAGCGATTTTCATATTTTTCACGTTTCATGTTTCATGTTTTTCAACTGTTTTCAATCAAACATTGCATTAGCTAAGGTAATGATCAGCATCTTCATCAATACATCCGTTTACAAAGTGTATTGTGAGAGTTTAGGTTTTTAAACTTGAGTTTCAGTCGTCTCTTCCATTCATCTGTACCATTTCCAACTCCGGACACAGCGCTGGATTCTTTAATATTGGACCGCGTCAGGGTATTCCCCGATGTTTCGAAGTTTTGCCTGTGATCTCGGCGACATCAAACTGTCTATTCCAGAGGGATGCCCCCATGAATTATGGAAAAAAGTAAGCGTCGGATCGTATTGGACACAAAACCTTTTACGTTACAACTTTTCCAATATGTTTTAGTGAAACAATAGTTTTAGTAGGCACACTTCGGGTTTGGATTCAGAAAACATTTTTTAAAGAAATGTACCTACATCTGCATTCTATTCTCCATTAAATGGAGAATTCTATGATACAGAAAAGTGTCTTATTATTTCTTTGCGTTTACTGTCAGATATTTACCCTAAAATTAGATTTTGTTAAAAAAATAAAACTCAAAATATAGTAAGTTGTTATAAGCCATATAAACATTGTAAGTTAAGGGTTCCATAATTAATTTCCTTAATAGTAGGTTAAATAGCGTAGTACTCAACTAAATTGAACAACAAAAGCCAGCTTAATGGGCAATATCACACTTTACGGCCTGTATACATTTGGATACATTATCTTTTATATTCTCAGATTAGCCTATATAATCTGTCCGTCCATTTGTTCTTGCCATTGTATACCGAGTATACTTCTTATCTTATCTTCTTAGGGGGCCAGGAATACCTGGCGATACTTCGACCCAATGGGATCTGTTGTGCCAAACCCCTGTCCGACAAACGGTGCCCCAATCCGTTGTTAGGTGGTCTTCACATACGGCTTAGAATAGTAAATTTTTGGCGTATGCAGGTTTCCTCACGATGTTTTCCTTCACCGAAAAACCTGTGGTATTATAATAAACCGTACCTACTTAAGTTTTCGAAAAACTCATTGGTACGGGCCAGGATCGAACCCACGACCTCATGAACGTGAGGCGAGTGCACAACCAACTAGGCTACCACGGCTCATACCTAGTATACTAGTATATCACATTAAAATTTATAAAATTATAGAATGTTAGATTAATTGTGCGTTTCATATTGGTGAATCTAACACTTGGCGCTCCATGATTTCTTACATAGAAATGGAGTTAATAATCGACTTACTGACAACAATCGTATAGTATTACCACAAAATGTTTAAGTGTGTACGCATGTGCGCGCATTCTCCATCATAATTTACTTTGACTTTTTTTACGTAAACGAGATTTGGATACTCTACTACACCCTTTATGGGGTCCCACGTTTCACCAGTCACCTGTATATCAACAGCCTATTAAGATGTCCCCACTGCTGGAGCTCAGGCCCCTCTTAACGAGGGCGTTCGGGCTATATAGTCCACCACGCTAGCCCAGTACGGGTTGGTGGACTTCACATGCGTCTTAGAATTTCTTCTTCGGCGTATGCAGGTTTCCACGCGATGTTTTCCTTCGTCGTTTGAGAGCAGTCAGTAAATGTACTTAGGTTTCGAGAAACACCCATTGGTACATGGCCCAGCCGGGGATCGAACTTCGGACCTTTCGATATGATAGGCCGCGTCTTATCCCCGACGCCACTGACGCTCTCTCTGTATCCTGAATATGGTACATTATAGTTATATTTACGTATATTTTTCCGGGGTGTCGAGTTAAACTGGTAGCGGTGTTGGGTGGTTGGCGCGATCCCCTTAATTTCAGCTGCCTCCGCTATTAGCGGGCCTAACTGTGTAATTATAATGTTTATTTTCTATTTTTAATGAATTATTGCCGCAATTATTTGGGTCCATCGGAGACTGCATGTGACTTTTGTAATTTACCGCTACTTCGTCTTCGGGGCGCTATAATTGTGGATCATTATAGACATAGACATATGTTTATTCGTATTTTTTTATACACGTCATTAATTTACATTCAATTAAATTCAATAATAACAAAGCCTTGCAGGTCGATTCCCTAAGCCCACAAACTAGACTGCATCACACTTCTTTACATCCGTGGGACGTCCATTTTCATTGACAAATCTCAATGAATTGTCAATGAGAATGGACATCTCACGGATGTACTGTTCAGTCAATTACAGTCAGATACACTTCAGTCAATTAAAGTCATATTTTAATGAGCGTCAGTGGCGTAGGGGATAAGACAGGGCCTATCATATCGAAAGGTCCGGAGTTCAATCCCCAGCTGGGCCATATACTAATGGGTTACCATATACGAAACTTAAGTACATTTACTGACTGCTCTCAAACGGTGAAGGAAAACATCGTGAGGAAACATGCATACGCCGATGAAGAAATTCTTAGGCACATGTGAAGTCCGCCAACCCGCACGGGGCTAGCGTGGTGGACTATAGCCCGAACGCCCTCGTTGAGAGGGTAGGCCTGAGCCCCAGCAATGGGGACATATTAATAGGCTGTTGATGATGAAAGTTATTTTAAGGTTATAATTTATTTTGAAAATAATTTATTTTCTGTAATTTCCACAATTTTATATAGGTACTACCTACCTTACCTAATGTAATAATTTTCTTAGTCTGATTAACTTCATCATTCTCTCGCTGTCGTGTCGGTTGATGAATTTCTTTTGGTTTTTCCATTCAAAAACAACGAACAATAAAGCATTCAATTACATTTGCTATATAGAAGTTACAACATATAGTAGGTATCGGGTTTTCGTTGCAACAGCCTTCCAATCAGCACAGATACTCGGATGTTGACAGCTAGATTGAATCCAATACAGGATGAAACGGCCGTAAAAAACGTCCATTGATCCAGTATACTTCAGTAAAGGTATGTTTTAATTAACGGTTGTGAATACTATTCTGGCAGGGCGGCGGAAAATTTCGACTATTTTATTGCACTATTGCAAAATTTGTGGTCACAGAACACTTGGCTGTAGCACGTTGTAGATTGTTCTAGAAACGAATGTCGTTAAAAGTGTCATATCTCATAAATACGTAAGTACTGTAGCAGTTTGTGTTTCCAAATTTCCAAATACCCCTAATTACATTTCGTTGCTTCATTCTGGGGGATACAAAGCGCCATAGCAAAATAGTTACAGAGCGTCCGCATCGAGGAACACTGGCGCGGCGGCGGGCGGTCGACCGCGCACGTCAACATGCTTCCCCCTGAGTCAGCGTGCAATAGCACGCCGCGGGTCGCGCTCGCATTGTCTTAGTTCGTGGCATGGCTGGAGACGGTTATTCCGAACGGATCACGTGATCAGTTCGTGGCTGAATCTGATCACACTAAAAGTTACCAGCGGATCACGTTGTCCGATGCAACTAAGAAATTGTGATTTTTTTAACAACCGATCATGTGATCCGTTGCAAATGTTTTTTGAATTTAATATTTTCCCAACGGATCACGGTTACCCGCAATTATCAACATCATCATCATATCAGCCTGTAGACGTCCACTGCTGGATAAAGGCCTCCTCCAGGGATCTCCACGACGACGACCGGTCCCGCGCTAACCTCATCCAGCCGGGTCCCGCGACCCTCACCAGATCGTCGGTCCACCTTGTGGGAGGCCTGCCTACGCTGCGTCTTCCGATACGTGGTCGCCACTCGGTTATCCGCAATGGTTACCAAATAATAGCAGCGCGCGGCGCGGCTAGATTAACTCATTAATAAGAATCATTGTTTAATGCAGGCAGAAATGTAGAAAATATGTCCAGCAGTAGATGTCAACAAAATGAAACTAAAATTGACAATCTTGGAAGTTGGACGTGTTCGTAAAGTGGCAAGTTGACTTGGCTTAGTACTTGTTCTATATTATTATACTATCCTTAGTTGTGAACTAGAGGCCGAATGGCTTTCTAACTCAGTTACGTACGGCACAGTAACATAGTTTTACGAGATAGTGACAGTCTATTGTCGCGAAGACTATGTCATTACGCACTTTATTAATTAAGTTAATCCATTTGGCTTGGAAGGTTCCACTTGATAATAAAATAGAGTAGGCTACTTACAGCTAAACCACCTTAACTATGTATCGTTCAAAATATACGTGTAAGCTGTATATTCTTCTAATATTTGTTAGTACTCGTAGGTATGTCAAAATTAATGTTAAAGTAATGAACTTTACAATTGGCTTTATAATTTATTTAAGTATTGCTTTATCAAATGCCTAATTCAATTTTATTGGATATCCTGTATTTAATTTACATGAAATAAACGTCATAAAAATTGGTTCATATTATTAAGAAATACGGGATAGATTATTTCAGGTAGATTACCTCCAAGTAGATAAATGGGTTATATTATATGATTGAACTTTGGTGAACCCGCTAGGGTTGTACTTTGACCTTTCAGGGATTAATGACTTGGCGTCTTGAGGGTATTTAAAATTAAAAATAATCTGAAGTTACTTTGCTCGTTGTTTCCATTTACTAAGTAAATTTAGCAAAAGTTTGGGGGTATGGACTCGAAGGTCTCAAAACTCCTCCAAGGGTATGGATATTGCATTTAAAGGGTTTTGAATATTAGTTTTGGTTTAATAATTTTATTATGCTTTGTAAAATGAAAAATCAAAGTAGCAGTCAATCAAAGGATGGAAAAACAAGACAATAAGCCGCGCGTCCAAATATTTTATTTAAGAACAAGTCTCAGCCATGTAAATACAAAATAATATACTGAGGGTCGCTCATAAATAAATATGAATTACTTATTACAAACTGAAACAACGTTCGCGTTTTGAAAACACAAAGTAAGCAATCAATGTATCCAACTAATGTTGTTTTTGTATAACGAACGAAAACAATTTCTAACTGCATCGCTGGGAAGGGATCCGTGAACGGTTCCCGGGGACATTGGTGTAGTTACACACAACGTGCCGCCCGCCCCAGCAGCGTCGATTGTTTTCACAATTTGCAACGTTCTCACATAGTTTGAAACTCATGTTTGAAGGAAATTAGACGCAATTAACTCTGTATTACGCTCGGCTGCAATACATTCGGGCAGGACGCCTTTTTCATACTACTAATAGAACAATCGTAGTGCTAAGTGGACTAACCCCAATCAAGGTCACTTTGCGCTGTTAGATCTCCATCTGGAAACGATTTGCGATCTGATGGTGGCTGGTTGGAGTACGGATGGAGGAGTTACATATACCCTAACTGATCAGGCCAGCCGTTTTCACCATAGACTAGTCAGAATAAAAAACATCTAAAATGGCATCAAAATATAGGGAAAACAGCATATTAAATCAGATTCTAAATTATATATAATATTTTCTAAATTCTATCTATTCTAAAAGATGCAATTATTCACCTGTGAAGGTGACAAAAATAGTCACCTTCATAGTTTTATATTTAGATGACTTGTTCCCGGGCTATCTCAATTTGCCTTGCAATTTGCTCACCGTGTAAGAATTGATTTTTGTGATAGCGTTGGCAAGTGGTTTGTCTTCTTTTTCTAATTGGTTATGTAAACTTTGGTACATACATCTGTAATCGTGTTGTTGTATGCCTCGAGTGCTTACATTTCTTCATTGTTTGTTAAAAGCACCAGCGCCAACCACTCTCTGGTAATAACTTCTCTCTAAAACTATGTCACTTCTTATATAGGCCGTTACTTGTTTCATTATAGTAATAGTACCTACGTCCCAAGTTCCCGGGGCGTCTCTTTAGCGACGAAATTGCTATTAGGAAGATTCGAGCCTAATGGACGCGTAATTGGCTGCATCGCTAACTAATGGACAATTACTTCCACCGACGTAGATTTTATGGGGATTGTAATGCCGCCTATGACGTCATTTTGCCTGGAGACTACACAGTAAAGAGATCTTGTGAAAATATGGCACTATACTATACTTAATAAAACATATGTGACAGAATATAGTCTAATTTATAATATAACTAGCCGATGCCCCCGACTTCATCCAGGTTATAAAGTATAATATTTAGGGCTTCTTACACCAGTTGCTGATAAAGTCCCAGATACCCTATATGAAGGTTATCTACCAGATATCCGTTTTTTTCTTTTTCACAGGTATCTGATTGCGTTATCTGTCCGGTAAACCGCCTTATAAACTTACAGCCAGATCAAGGGGCTGTTATTTCTTTATCTGTTGGATATGGATTGTTTTTTTCGAATTTAACGCGGTAATACTTCAGTTTTGTGTTAATTTTTTATGGATTTATCACTGTTTCTTTTTAAAATTGACTTATTTGACTATTTAGAAGACGAATTCGAAGAATTTCATGACCGTTTATCTCGCCCACGGACACGTCCCGTAGTCAGGGACAGAGAAGATAATTTTACAAAATATAGTGATGGGGCGTTTAGGGATAGATATAAGCTAACAAAAAAAGCAGTTCATTATCTGCTTTCTTACACAGAAGATAGCATAAAAACAACAACCAATACTGTACCAATATGTAAGTACCAATCACATATACTTTGATCAAGTAATGGGCCCACACTAGCGATTTTTTTAAAGTTATATTGTGACTTCATTGTTTCAGTAACGCTGCAATCATCATCATCAACAGCCTCCCCGCAACATGTCCCCGCTGCTGGGGCTCAGGCCTACCCTCTCAATGAGGGCGTTCGGGCTATAGTCCACCACGCTAGCCCAGTGCGGGTTGGTGGTGAAGTCCACCAACCCGCCTAAGAGAGATCTGAGTGGTGTAGGCACAGCGTCAGAATCTAGAATCATATCAAGTGTCCGAAGCATAGCAAAATCTGAGACCACTTTTCGCCAGATTCTTTAAAGATAGGGCCAAAGTTAGTACCTATCTGTATTTGGCTTTGATGTGAAGGAAAACTTAATGAGGAAACATGCATATGGTCCACCAACCCACTCTGGGTCTGCTTGGTGGACTATGAGCCCTACACCCTTGTCTAATGGTGGGCTTGTGCACCAACAGTGCGGCCATATTAACTGGTAAATTGATAAAATGATCGTACCATACTAATATTTTATTTACATGTTACAGTCACTGCTGCCAGTCGCCTTATGCAGATCGTCGCTCTATCAAACCGGGGGGCGTCCCACACTACACTTGCCCAGTAGTAGGACTCACCTACCAGCGGTTATCGGTTCTCTGACAAATATGACCAGCCCGTTGCCATTTCAATATACTAACTTTTTGAGCTATGTCAAAGGCTTTGGTTCTCTTTAACACAATCTTCCCACACCAATACTTCATCATGCCAGCCCTTTAACATCGCCTGTTGGACATAGGCCTTCCCCAATGAACATCACCACACCCAGTCCTCTAATACCTAATCCTATTTTAATACTATATTACTATTATTTCATTACAGCCATCGTTTTCCGAGGACGAACATTATTAAAATGCTGTGCCAAGCAGTAGTTTCTCAGGGAAAATGTGAAATAGAATTAGTACATACAATAATATAAATGAAAATGTTTTTAAATGCGTTTTGTTATTTTTCTTTATTTCAATATTAGGTACCCATCCCATGTAGAATATTTCACTGGCACCAGACTCGGATCTTCTTTGGTTCTCTTTATACAGCATCTCGATGACACCTTTCAACAGGTTGTCTCCACACTTTACTATCATGTGTTGACCCGGTTAACAGACTTGACTACTCGCACATGATATTTAAATCAAAATTGCACGATATTTAAATCAAATTTGCACATCTACAAAAACAAAAACATGGTAAATTTATTAATTACATGTCATACCTACATTTGAATTGTGAATACAAAAAAACATTGATTACATGGGTGCTATCGATAGAACCCAGAACCCCTGGCAAGCTTGAAGCTCTGTAGAAACTGAAATTAAATACCTACCTATGCCAGTTTGTACCCGCCGTCCTACATAATTATTATCTTATTGTTTGTTACTTTTGATAGAGAAACAATCGCATGATGCGAAATTTATTTTTTCACCGTCTTTTTCTATTCTCCCAATCACTTTGTCTAAATGGGAATGCCACATGTCCCTGACCATCCACCACTAGATCATCAATCAGCACGAAGAGAGAGGGGTGGGTATATGAGGACTGCTCCACCGACCAGGCATCTGGCGTTGATTATTTCCGAACTTGAGTTCCGATATGGACACCAATGACCGTCATCATAAGCCATCCTGCCTGCGAATGTCCCCAGTATTTTTATAAAACACTTCAAATACTTGTACACGTAATTCGTATCGTATCTTTAGTTATAGAACCACAAAAATCCTTAAAAATGCTTCGCTATACACTACAAAAACAATAAACATGAACCACAGACTATATATACAGAAGTCTGCTTCGCTTCGTTATACGCAATAAACGTAGGTATTTTTTATTTTATTCTCAAGAATAATTACAAAAAAACGGACTCAATAATGTACTTTCTGTATTTTATATATAAATACATAATTTATGAGTATTTATGAATACTTTTTTAAAATAAAATTTAAGATATTAATTTATAAATATGATACTTTTCGATTCCCAAAAATGCATAAATAGAAACGCAACAAATGAACTGAACTGAAGAATGAACTGAATGAACGGAATGTTCCGACTCCCCGGTAAATCGCTGACAGTTTAGCTGCCCGATATTTTAACAGAGACTTGAGTGGTGAAAACGAAAAATATTATCCGACAGTGTTATCCGATAGATTACGTTATCTGTCCGTTTTCTATCTGTAACAATATCAGCAACTGGTGTAAGAAGCCCTTAATGTTGTAATATTTTTTTAACTCGTTCTAATCATGAGAGTTTCTTAGTTTCAAAGTTTGTCAATAGATGGCGTTAGGTGTAATCAAGAAGTTTCTCTTTGGTCGCGCGCGCGCTCCCTGTGGAGATCGGCGCATCTTGCATATTTAGTATGGGAAACGAAGAAAAATTTGGTGTCAAAATCCGGGGGGGTGCGGACAAAGGAAGCGGATTAGCGGGAGGAGATTGCTAATAAAAATTTATATGGAGTTTGAAAATGCGAGTGTGTGAGTGAGTATCAATTTTGATACACATTTGGCACGATTTTGGCACCCCCTAAAATGCTTTTGTTACTCATCCATATGGGAGTAGCTTTTTTTAAAAATTCATGGGTGTAATTTTCACCCCGCTATCATTTGGTTCTTCGCAAGATATATAAGATAAGCGTGCAAATTATCTACCAGTTTTTACCTCTTTATTATTACACAAACCCATGAGTATAAGACTAATCCAGTTTCGATGATCAATAATTCATATTTCAGCGTTGATTTGTATTAAGGTGTCTATTATAAAGTCTATTTGCAACTTTCGTTAAAAATCAAAAAGAAAATCGTATTTCACAGGATCGGAAAACATCTGCTAATCCTCGTATCGTACTCCGATACCCAACAGATCACGTGGAGTGCTCAACACACATGGCACTGACTGCTCCGTCCGCACTGCAGGCAATATTTGCTAATCCCGTCGATCCTAACATTCGATCACCCGTCGTATTTGCATTTTTCAAGTTGTCTAATGCAAGTGCGGCCACTGTTTTACGTTTGAAAACAGACCGTGCCGAATGCGTGTCGTGTGCGTGGCAGCTCTGTCACACCGGCTGCGTGCACGCCACGCAACGTGTCAGATAATGCGGGGGCGGTCTTGTCAAATCCGCTAAAATAAAATGTAACATAGAGGAAACGCATGTTGTTAATGTGTAAAAAATCGAGATCCTGACATAAGTACGTACAGTCAACAAGAGAGATAGGTAAGCAGGCACATTATATAGCTTTGTAATGTGCCTGCTTACTTGTCTTTTTTGTTGACTGTACTTCTTCCGCTTCGCCTCTCTTCACACATGCTCGCCGAGGAAAAAAAGTCAGTTTTATAAACATACTTTTAGATAGACACCTCACCTCCTTTAAGAACAGCTGCCGCCATAATCACGGGCAGGTAATAACATTAGGCAGGCACACACTGGCGCGATGCTCCCAAGTTGTTCCGCACACGTGCGCCACATGCGTGCTTGTTACGCAGTTCGAGCAATTTAAAAGATTCTCAAAATAGCTTTACATGCGGTTTACATGCTACTTATCTAATTTCTCCGGCGTAAAGGGTTTTTGTCAGGAAGGTTCGAATCTCTTTGGTGGCGTGCGTTTATTTTTTTCATTCAAGGTTTTTTGTAGTTCAGATAACAAACTCTCAAAAATCTGAAAATGGATTTAAAAAGTCCAAATTAATTTAAAAATGTCTGTAAAAAGATAGCAAAGAGTAAATAGGTTTTTTTTTCTGGAATATCCATAATTATATTTTCCCATCACATTACATAGTTACAATAGTCAGATAGTTTGTAACTTTGATAAATAAAATTCAACTTTTTAATTTACACGACAATTCATCATCATCATTAACAGCCTATTACATGTCCCCACTGCTGGGGCTCAGGCCTACCCTCTCAATGAGGGTATTCGGGCTATAGTCCACCACGCTAGCCCAGTGCGGGTTGGTGGACTTCACATGCGCCTAAGAATTTCTTCTTCGGCGTATGCAGGTTTCCTCACGATGTTTTCCTTCACCGTTTGAGAGCAGTCAGTAAATGTACTTAAGTTTCGAGAAAAAAGCCATTGGTACATGGCCCAGGCGGCGATCAAACTCCGGACCTTTCGATAAGATAGGCCGCGTTTTATCCCTGACGCCACTGACGCACACGACAATTACAATGAACAATTAAAACTATATTCACCGTAGAAGACAAAACAAGACATACACATAAATAAACGCACACTGTCGTTATCTCATTCCTTCTAAGAGAACAAAATACTTTACGAGTCCCAGTTGGTCGATACGGAATGCTTAGAAAGTGAATTATCAACTGGGGAGTAGGTAGGGGTAAATAAAAACCACCCCCAAATAAATAGGGCTAACAACCTACACGTCGGCAATCATTTCGTTAAGAAAGTACGAGCCGACTTATTTCTCCTGGGTGTCGGCGCAAAGTGGGGAGTTTCGAAGCGGGGAAAGTTGGTCCACAAATCACTATTATGTCAACTTGTAGTGGACTTTGGGCAACTATGTAATGTAGCTAAATACAAATAGCCCCTGTAGATAATGTAGGTACGGTTGACCGCAGGTCAGTGGAAATAAAACCAGTATAAACTGGTCTCGCATAGTATTGAAACTCCTAGGCTAGGCAAGCTCAATGTCAAAGTGTTTCCTATGACGTGCGTAGGTATTTATCGGGTGGTCATAATATAAGCAAAAATAGAAACAGCATAATATTTAGATTTCAGAGACAAGGTAGATTACCAGAGAAAACGATCATAGAGTAGAGAGTTACTTAGGCAGACCCATTTTTGGTAGCAGAGCGTGGTTCCGTACCCCGTTCCCATTTACCTGAGCTCAATTGAAGATTTTTTTACCAAATTGTTCTATGCGGCTTTTAACTCTACTTCCGGAAATTCTTTAATGTTTATACTATGTAACGTTGTTCTACGAATAACATCAACTTTGTTGCGTTCCTATCTAACATCAGCTAAACATGAGATAAGAAGAATCGACTATAAGCACTTGTAATGTATGTCACTGGCTTGGCTAGGTAAGGCAAAATACTCGTACAATAAAATACTGTTTTAATACTGCACTGAAACTGCATTTTAGTATGAGAAGTAGTCTTAAACAATTCGATGGATATGGTATTGCTACTAAAATAGTAAAGTAGTAGCTCTCAGATGTAGGAGACAGGATCTCAAAATATTGTCATTCATACTTTTTCTCCATAAAATATCCAACCAAAATAATGAAAAAGGAAAATCTGTCGAAAGAGCTCGGAGTTTTTCTTAGAGACAGGATCTGGAACGAGGTGATCATCCAAAAACTAGAGCCTTCAACATAGCTCAAAAATTTGAAGCTGGAATGGCAGTGGGCTGGGCACATTTGTAGAAGAACTGATAACCGATAGGGTAATCGAGTTCTCGAGTAGAGGCTACGCGTGGGCAGGCGTAGTGTGGGACGCCCCCCCGCTAGATGGACTAGTGTAGGCTGATGATGATAATGATGATCCAAGCGAACAATCACAGCAAATCGGCTTGAAGGGTTGTATAATATGCACAAAGATTGGCGGCCTGATAATGTGGCATAACCATCGTCAGTATAAAAATTTCCTAAGTAAAACCATTATCTATTCTGCATTAGAAACCTACAAGAACGATGTAAGGTAACACAGAAAAATACTTAGGTATGTAGAAGGTAGATGCTGAGGCGTTCAAATTTGAATGCTGATCTTTATTTTCCAAATAAGGTCTCTTTCTATACAAAACGAGTATGTTTATTGGCGAAAATTATTTGTGATATTATTTGCAAGCCATAAATAGAAGATCAAGATCCGCTGACCCAACGCGACAACGGTATAAGTAAATAATCACGAAAAAATCCACCTCATGCAATTATTTTGTGCACTCTGGACATAACGCATCTAGACTGGTTCGTACGTTTACCAACATCCTGTCTCCTAAGTGACACAAATGGAGTGCCATCTCTGGCTGCATGCAGCCAATATAAAACGTGCTCCCGACTTATTACCCCGATATTGCGGTGTCCCAGGTTACGTTTCCACGTACAATGAACATAATAGTACTAACACTTTACTGGTCTTGTCATAGAATAATAGTTGCCGTCTTTCAAGAATTAATTGACCAATATTTTTTTTGCACTCAAGGATTATCTCCTAGGGGGTTTTATATTTTAACAAGAAGAGTTTGGAATACTTAAGTGGTCCCTAAACGATTATGCTTGCATGACATGCAACGTTTACGTAAATCATCATGCTGCATGATGCACCATCATGATTGCTATCAATCAGTACAGTGAAGCAACGGCCAGCACGTAGTTTGCATGTCATGCACGTCAATCACTAGAACTAGACGGTCATGCATTAGTGACGGCACGTAATGCATGTCATGCCGCATGATCGTTTAGGGAGCCCATTAGGTAGCCACCGGCGCATGCGCATTCTGTGCGCTGTGTTTTAAAAGCATTAGCACGAAGGCGTAAATTATATAGAAGTGGCGTAAGGCAAAGGCGCGGCGCAGACGCGGCTTCGCTTCAAAACCTGTAGGTAATACAAAATGTACGCAACCCGCCTGTGCCACGCCTTACCTTTACGCCGCTTCTGTAAAATTCACGCCTACGGGTTTAAAATAACTTTAAATTAAATTAATTAAATTAAAATTAAATAGCATTTATTTCAGGCCGGTACAGCCCATAGAAAAAACACATACATAAAATCAAATTGAATAAAATTAAATAAAATTACAGTACAATTAAAAAGTCACGGTATAATAGCATTAATATTGAACATGTCATTAAAAACTATAGCAGGTGTACTAAAGACTGCATATAACAATTTTACAACTGTCATAGACAGCCCTTAGTACACCATTGTCAGATTTTCTAATTCGGTCCATGAAGGAGGCATGCCTCTTCCTCATGACGGCATAAAAGTCATCAACCCTGTTCTCGGCGAACATACCAGACGCGCTACACCTCCAGGGCAGGCCGAGCATGCACTTTAAAAAATATTTTTAGGCGGATCTAGATTACATTGACTTATATCTCTGAGCAAACTTGAATTTGATATTTGGGTACACCAGGTGTTATTACAGTCATTCTGAGCATGAGTTTTACTTTGTAAGTACTATTCCACCTCATTTCACGAAATTAATTATTATATTTTAATTACCTTGGTAAGAATTCCACAATTATATACCAGAATTATACCAGTAGTGCCCGGGTTACTTCCTAATACTCAGTAGTCATTGGATACTGAACCACTTTTAGAAATCAGAGAAAATTGCAATATAACTCTTCAAGTAGATTTTTTTACGAATTTCAAACTAAATCATAACTACATTCCTAGTACTGGTACATACTGGTGGCTGGTATCCACTGGTTTTATTGTTTCCCAAGCAAACTTGAGCGCTTTCAGAGACGTCAGGCCGTCCAATTGAGTTACTAGCGGACATCCGCTGAGTCTACCATTTTGTTGGAACTACGATACTGCAACTCTACTGTTAAATTTGAAACGTTGACAATTTACTGAGGACTTTTCTACACTGTAGGTTTTTAGAATTCTATTTGTTTTCTATATATAAAAGTCTAAAAATACATTGTGCCATATATTAATGACTAGGTAAAACAAAAAACTATATTAATTTATCATAGTTCGTTGTAAATACATGTAACTACTTAGGTCAAGGCCTTTAGAGATCTACAGCTTACCATACGTTTACGTCAAAATTTTAGATCAAAATAAATTAATAATTAATAAATGGCTTACTTTGCATGTAGGTGATGTAGGTAAATGCTTGCCTATAGAATATTTTCAATTATCTCATGAATACCCCGCAGGATGAAACAGTTTCAAAATCAACAGTAACGAAGCAGCATGTAAGTGAATAGCAAACTTGAAGCTAACTTCGAGATCCCTAACTTAGCTATAACTTGTACAAGTTATTGTCAGCTCGTCGCGTTATCACGGATAACTCGACAACTGTACTCCTATTTATACAATAAATAAAGAAAACGTAGAAGCGCACTCAGCGAACGAGGGGTAGTATTTTCAAACCATTCTATATTAGTAATGTGATATAATTTAGACACTAGAAATATTTTTTTCAATTGTGAACTTGTACAATACCTACTGTTATATTTGTAAATCTAAAGCGGTCTCTACACGATAATGCGGCATGACATGCGTTATGTGCTGTCACTCATGCATGACCGTTTAATTGTAGTGATTGACGCGAATGCCATGCAATCCAAGTGCTGGCCGTTGATTGACAATCGCGCCTACTGTACTAAGTGATTGATAGCAAGCATGAGGGTTCGTCATGCAGCATGATAATTCACGTAAACGTAACGCATTCATGCCGTATGATCGTCTAGGGACCGCTTAACAGATTCTAGACAGCATTTAATTTTAATTTGCGATCATTATCTAAAACACCAAGGAAATTTATACAAAAAATTGAATTATTTTGCGATTCAGTCCGAGATTTGTGAGTTGTTTAGTCATAATCCTTAAATTTAGATTGCGATAAATGTGTCCCGACTCGAAGCATCGCTTCTTCGTACGTGAGTTCCCTGAGACCCGAGGAGCATGGACATAAATTCCGAGACGCAAACTGAAGCCAGCTGTTCCGCTGTTTTGGGGAAATAAATACGGATTAGACGCGCCGTGGTAAAGCTCTATCCACGCTGACGCGGAAAGTGGCAGGAGAGGAGCGCGGCAGCAGAACTGCGGCAGGAACGAATCAAGATCTTAAAGTTATACTAGAGGACGTTTGCGAATTCGTCCTCGTTAAAAAGTGTCTTGTATTATTATTACTTCTGAAACTTTCGTAGGCTTGTGAAATAAGGTCTAAGTTTGCGTTGAAAATTTCAAAGGTAGGTAAATGAAAGTATTCTAGACGTTTCTTCAAACACATTTAATCTAGACATTACTGCAAACAAACAAAACTAACTAGCTAGATATTCCGGTACCTGCACTGAGTTGCACACCATGGTTCCTTTTTATATTATTTAATTAAAATTATTTTCCTATGACGTGTAACTGTCAAAATCTAAAGCTGCGACAGCGGCGTCGCTCCTGCGCCGGTGATTACTACTAGTGTGCACGAAGCTTAAAGCATAGTACACACAGAGCAGCTGAATTATTGATCGCCAGTGTACACTCCGCTCTATACACCGAGTTCGTGATAGGCCGCGAGGGATATTCAATTCTTAACCATCTTTTCGGCATGTAAAAAGTAACGATTTGCCTCGGAATGGGGAAACGCGGGGAGATTAGACGTCGTGGTAGTAAAAGACGGAGCTGAGATCGTGGATTTTACGCAATAATATTGTCGATTTCCCTTCCCGAACAAAGTCACAAATCGAGAAACGATTTATGAAGAGGCTATAGTAAATATGGTCTTTAAAATGTATTCTAGGAATGCTCACATCGAGGGGAACCAAAGCAAAAAAAAACACAGATTTTACGCAGTACTCAAGAATCTTAATACATTGAAAATGTACCATAGTAGCTAGACGGTTATGAGCGACTGTACGTTATTTTGCGTCTCGTACCTTGAAACTCTCGCTAAGCTCAGGATTCTAGCTCTGAACCACGAGCGAACGAACTATAACGTCAGCACAGCGATATTGACAAAATGTCCCAACTTTGGGGTCACGTATCTCTGAACTTATAAAAGATAAAATTAAAAAATATATATATTTGGATAGTCCATCTAAGCGCAAAGGTGATTTTTCTCATTTTTTGATATTCCAAATAAATTCGTTAAAAAAAATTCTTTTCGAAATTCGTCCCAAAAAAACCCCAGATTTTTCCAAACTTTTTCGATTTTCAAAAAAAATTGGCAACTAATTTTAAAACTTTCAACGCTTTAATGTGTCTCGATAAAATCTGCGCCTTTTGAGTTTTCGTCTGACCCCGTAGCCCTAAATTTCTAGAAGTTATCGCAGATTTTGTTTATTTCGTGAAATCGATCCAATAAACATTTTCAATGTTAATAACATAAAGGCTATCTATCAGCTTTGTTGCACTTTTAGCACCACTCGAAGGCCATGAGTGGGGCCAATTGGGACACGTATTGATCCTCTTTATCATGTTAACGTGTAACTAAGAGATAAATAAAGTACGTATTAGCGACGTAGACCAAGCGCTACGCGCTGCGAAGCTACGTGGCAACTAGATTTATTGCTACGCTCGTAGCTCCATTCAGAACGGATTCCTAATTGATAGTAACTACGGCATTAATCCATTTCGTATGTTTTACAGGAAAACAATCTCATTTAAGTCAGTATACGAATAGGTATTGGCACTATAGGTATGTCAAACTGGAAAATAGGACCAAATCGTCGGGTAGAAAATACACTGTTTTTTAAACACACACACGACTGCCTTTCTTGTCAAATATCTATCGCGCGGGTCTGTTGGACGAAATATCTTGAGATAAATTCGCTCTAAAAATACCCAACCGACAAAAACTAGGTAAAGGTTGGTCGTTTTTCAAATTGGACGATTTTCAGATTGGACATTTTTCAGAATGGACATTTTTCAGATTGGACGTTTTTCAGATTGGACATTTTTCAGAATGAACATTTTTCAGATTTGACATATTTCAGAATGAACATTTTTCAGATTGGACATATTTCAGAATGGAAATACAATAACATTCGTAATCCTAGCCTAATCTATGCGCGAGACAGGAATGAAATCACGATCTAACTTTACACTGTCAGCAAAGCTAAATATTTCATCAACATCCAATGTTAAGGGTAACGAAGTTAGTATTCACAGCTTCGAGTCAATTTAAAACGTTGATCCCGAGGTTACCTCGGTTGCATAGTGAATGAGACAATCTTGAGGAGCTAGGGATCACAACAGATTGAATAGAAATTGCATTCGAGCTCTCAGGATTATTAACCACGAGTCGAATGTCTTTCGGTTAATAATTGATAGCAGAACAAAACAACACGCGTTAAAATTCAGGTACCTAAAACGTGAATGAGTATTTTAAATGGAGTATTTCTGTACATTGAAGGGATTAAAAAAAACTGACCCTAAAAACACTTTTCAAAATCTGTCTCGTCTGTCTGTTTGTACCCGCATCACGCTAAAACTACTGGTCCGATTTGAACTGTTTTTTTTTGTTTGAAAGCATGTGGTCTGACTTAAAATCTGGTGTACTTGGATTTTTTAATTTCTAACCCTAAAGGGGTGAAAAGGGATGTTAAGGTTTGTACGAGAACAAAAATTTACAATGCCGCGAGCAACAAATAGTAAGTACAAATACAAATATTTTATTTAGATCACAAAATGTATAAGTACATAATTATTATACATACATACATACATATCTTCACGCTATGTCCCTGGCGGGGTAGGCAGAAAGAACTAACTTATCAATAATTATTATTGATAAGTTAAATTAGAAAATAACAGAGTAGGTTTCACAAAATAACATGTCTACTTAACTGGTGGTTTCTTTCACCTGCACTGACCTGTTGGTAGTCTCGCAGGGTGACAGCTACAACATTCTCGGTTAGGGAAATGCAAGTAACTTAAACGATACTTTTTAATGCGAACGAAGTCGCGGGGCATAAGCTAGTTAGCATAATATATCTCCATAGTTGCCTAAACTATTCACTATAGATTGTTGATATAAAAAGTAAATTAAAATAGTTTTATTTTCTTCCCTGTCTTTGCATATTTTCTTGTGAAAGACATAGTTTAAAGTTTGGCGTTGTGAGAGTGGTTTAGCGGTACCTTAATTATGTGCGGTAGTATAGCCTGGCACTCAGTGTAGTCCCTAAAAAAGTATTAAGTAATTGGTACCTAACGCTTTTTCTTCAGTTTCTCAACATATAGTCGAAGTTACAGACGTTTCACGTCAAAATTAAGAAATATGTAGAAGGTACGTGAAATATTTCATTCGTGCATTCGCGAACTAAAACAAAAGACGATCATGAAATTAAGAAATACGTAGATGGTTCGTGGGAATGTTTCATTCGTTCATTCGCGAACTAAAACAAAAGACGATCATGCATTCGCAATTAACTGAACACACCCGCATGGCAAAGTCCACGTTTGCTCCCCTCCTTACATTCGTTTCAACACTTCGCACGCCGACGACTGTACACTGCAAAGTGAACTTAATTAGCCATTTTCAAATTAAGAAAACTCCAGTGTTCAACCCGTAATGCGCTGCTAACTTTCGGGGCACACTTCTAAATACTCGCGAGCGCGAGGGTGGGTGTGTTCCAAAACGAAGATGTACGTCTCTTTTGCGGGAATAGACTAAGGTATTCTTGTAATTTTGTACTGGTACCAAGGTCCAGTCACCTTGTATCCACGATAATATTGCTCTATTTACTGTACAGGTAATTAAAAGTAGATTTAATCTAATTATTGTAAAGACAGTAGCGCCACTAAGCGAAACGGTCGAGAACCTTTTTAGTTTTGGTAGATAAGTTTGCGGGAAGATTAGGTACCAATTGAGCTAGGGCCTACCTAAAATGGCACTGTTGATCTAGAATCTATAGGAATGCGGCGGATCATTTAAGAACTATTAGTATATCAGCGGGCTTGCCTGTGTTCATTCGAATTAGTTCCTATCGAGAGAGATAGATGGCACTGGAAGTCACGTAGCTAGATATAATCAGTAAAAATCTAGAAATATTCTAGTATTAAACTAAATACTTATGTAATCTTTTATTAATTAACATGACCTGACAAATAGGAAGCCCAACATTAACTATTTCGATCAATAACTATATTATTTGTGGATTTACACAAGTACGAATTACGTAGGAACCATATTAGCATAACGACAAGTATTAGTTTTGGTTGTTTGTAATCGGTGTCGCCGCCGTGAGGCAGTCGTGAGGCAGTCGTGAAGCAGTCGTGAAGCAGTCGTGAGGCAGTCGTGTGGCAGCCGTGAGGCAGTCGTGAAGCAGTCGTGAGGCAGGCGTATGGTAGGCGTGTCGCCAGGTCTATGTATAAAAGGCTAGGAAACGTTTTTAATTGGATCATTCTATTTTGGGTCGTCACGCTGTCTCTACGAGCATCGACAGTATTTTTCATCGGTAAATTTATTTTCGTCAAAGTAAATTCTTAGCGACTTTGGTCAATTTAGCCTGTCAACGTCCATCATTGGACTTAGTTAAATTTGAATTTTGGTTTGATGAAGTGTAAATTCAGTCTAGTTCTGTGCAGAACGTAGACAAGTGTAAATTCAGGCAATATTATGCTCGCGAGTGAATTCAGCCAGTGAAAGTTCGCAAAGGGCTTAAAGGCAATTGAGAAGTGTCGTTATGGGGGGACGCGTTGCGATTAGGGACTGTACATCGACATGGTTCGGTGGGCTAAGAGTTGGATACCTCACGGAGCCGACGAAGACTCTTAGCTTCAATGGCCTTCGGGCTAGCCTCCTGGCTGTGACGGCCGGAGAGACCAATTTTTAACAACATATTGGTCTAACAGTCACACATTCTAGTAGAAGCTGTCAAACGAGTGGACCAGGAGTTCCGATCTTTCGGCCAGAAGCAAATTCCCATGACCCATCTTTGGCTAGCTTTTCTAGAATGGTCCTCACACCGTTAGGGGTCTCTGCTTCGCCATCTCAAACCCTCTGGCGTTCTTAGACAAAAACACAGGTCTTAGGGGTTAGGCACTCAGAGAATGACCTACTCGAAATCTTTCTGTCGCATAGTTAGAAGGAAATCATTGCACCGTGATTTTCTACATTACACACCACTATTTAAATGTAAATGTGAGGAATCCGGTCCTCCAGCTTTGACTATCTGCACACGTAAATAAAATAGGAATAATATTTAGGCAAATGTTAGGATGATAGGGTTGATAGGAACGGTTAGATTCATTTTAGTCCGCGGTTGGACTTAGGTCTTTTATGTTCAAAAGAACATAGCAAACTAAATTAAATTCCATTAAATTCAAATAAAGTTCATTACAACAATTGATAGGACAATCGGGTTAAGTTAGGTACGTCTAACTTCATTGTAGTCCACTGTTGGGCTTAGGGTTTTGATACGTCCAACGTAACAAATTAAAGTAAAATAAAATAAATTCCAATAAATATAATTATAGGGTACACGGCGATAGGGTTAAATTACAGGCGCTTAAAATCACATGTAAATTCGTTCAAGTCCACGGTTGGGCTTTGCACTTTGATATGTTCGAAGAACATCAAAATCTGTAGTTGTTATTCTAGGCATAGGGTCGTAGGACGACAGGTTTAGTATTAGGACGTAGGGAATCATGTTTAACCCGTCAAACGTCCAAGCGTAGACCATAATTTTAACTTCTATATTAAATAATTGCAATTTTTACCTAAACCTAGGTTATAAGTGGATAGGGTAGGTTATTAGGACTCTTAGTAGGTTAGTCCACTGTAGGACATAGGTGTTCACGTTGTATGTTAGGTTCCTACAAAGTTTAGAAACAATTATGTAGGTAGGCTAGTACCTATTTAGGGTAGGTTTGCAGTCAGCTGTTGACAAGCAATAATGTAGGATAGATTTTACTATCAGGCTGATAGGTAGAATAAAAGTTATAGGCTAGTATTTAAGGTAGGAAATAATAGAGACTGACAGTTCTTTATTAAATATTGATAGACATGTTGTTTGTGGAATAATAACTTAATTTTAAGGTGTTATTATATTTATCTTACCAAATAATCTTTGGGATAATAGTCAGGGAGAATTTATTAAGAGTTACAATCATTTCATTAGCTTATATTAGTTTACAGCATTGCTAAAGCTTGCTAGTCAATACTTCTTATAATTATACTAAGGCTGAAAGCTGGTATATCATTCAAATACTTTTTACAGTCATATTTTAATGCCGAACCTGAAGGCGAGGTGAGTCAATGGTCTGAGGCTATACTCTCATCTTCAAACGTAAGCTAGCTGAATGAATAGCTTCTCTTACTTATCGTCAATCAAGCCGGACCTGAGGGCGAGGTGGGGTCAATGACCGAGGTTATACCCCTATTTATGAATGTAAGCATATCTGAATGAAAAGATTCTTACAAGCTGACAGTTAGCCGAGGCTTTTCTGTATACTTACTACAAATCGTCAAAACTTATGGCAGGAATTGCTATTTAACTACATTTATCTTTGAGGCTAGATCCTAGAGATTATTATTATACATATTATATAATACGAAGGAACTTTATATTACATCCTTCAGTCTGTCATGGCATTTCGTCATATTTACGTTTGAACTTCGTATTGTCGAGAGATTTCTCATTCAATTGGAGGACATAGGTATATATGTGAAACTCCCCAAGACTAGACCTTCCATTAGCCTCAGGGTGGACAGGTGCAAGGATGGGGAAGGTGGTGCTTGCATAAAATAACTAAATAAGGAACTCTTGGAATTTCACTAATACTTATGTCTTTCATATGGATAAACTTTAGATTTAAGTCTTAATCCAAATTTATTCTAAAACCTTCGTACTTCATCAACATCATCAAATAATTATGCTCTAGGAATAAAGTATCTCTATTCAACATTAGGTATAACTTAAGTTTCTCCAATATAGACCATCAAAGCGTAAACTACTAGGTAATCGGTTACTAGTGTCAAAACTTCTATTCTAAAAGAAATGGGTTACATAAAAATAAACACAACGTAGGAAAAATAATCTAGACGATCACAAGGCCAAATTAAGATCTAATCCCATAGATCAACTACAATTCAATAGATAGGTAATTTAGGTAAGAGCGTAGAGTTCATCATATAGGTAGGTTACTTCGATATAGGCTACGATAGTTATAAGTTAGTTAATTTTAAGAATAGGAGGAGACTAGACCCGTTAGAGCCCCGGGGTCATTACAATATGGGTGCCGCGAAGCCAGGATGTCTTGGACCGCTTTAGCGATCCAGGTATCGAACTAGGATTACTACGGAGTAATATTTTGTTTTAAATTAGATCAGAATATCTCTAGAGTTTTGTTGGGAATTAGAACTTAGATTTAGTTAGTAAGTGGGTTAACAACCCACAATTTGATGCCGTAGAAATGGAGAGAATCAGAAGTTTTGTCACAAGTAGCTTATCCTTTCATCATGTGATTCATCCACTTTATTTAGTTTAGGTATGGGTTTAACATACCCAGTTTGTTATAACAATAGGCATAAATAATTCTTTAATTTATTAAGTAGTTTATATTCTATAGTCTAGTCAACTGGGGGTTGATAGAAAACAGCAGATAGCCGGTTTAATTATCTATAGTCGGGGGGTTGCGCCAGCTCACAATAATGTTAGAAGGTATAGTTAAACTAACACTAGATCCTAGAAAGTTCGTTATAGTTCGAGTTTGCACTTAGTTATTTTCCGTCACTTAGGTAAATTTATCTTGATTTGTGAAGTAGATATCCATCGAAGTTGGTATCCAAATATGCGTTCTTCTTTCATAACAGTCTGTATTTCGTTGATTAGGTCAATAATCTAGACAGGACTTGACATTAAATTCTGTCCTGATATCGAAATACGCTTGTATTTATCTGGAAAAGATTATATTAGGTTAGGTTAGTGCGTATAGGTTAGGTGACGAAAATATTAAAAACAATGAGTTTCTGTAGAGTAATTAACGTAATTTATCGACTACTAGTAAGTTAAGTATGTAAAGGTATGATTCGGTGATGGAATACTTAATTAATGAGGTTTACGCAGTGAAATTTCAATGTAAACAAACAACAATTATGTTGTCGTAGGTACTTACTATAAAGAAATAAACCACGGTTCTTCTTTCAAACTAAGTTTGTGGATATTAGCTGTAATCCGCAAGTCGTTTAGTTCTATTCAGAATAATTAATCGTCTTTCGTACTGATTATGTAGGAGTTGTGATAATATTATCTAAAATCAATAGGAATCAATGAGAATGCCGGCAGAATGGATGAATGCATAAACTACAGACGGATAGAATGATTATCTATGGTTTGATTGGATTGACATCAGTCAGTCATTATCTGTTTTCTTTAGGCAAAGGTATTATATATCGAATACAGTCGTGTTCTTGGTGATTGAATTTAAAGTTCACATTTAAACGGATCACTCATCTATCGGAGTTTACGGGCACTGCCCTTTTATCTAACACTTTAGAATATATTGTTTGAAAGAGACAAATGGAACTGAGATGTAAGGTTTTAAGTAAATATTGACAACAATATTTACATAGAGGACATACCATAGACATACGGAGTTATTATTTTAGGCCGACCACTTTTAGTCGTCTAATCAGAACCTTGCTTCCAAAGCCGTTAAACTCATTTAAAAAAAAAAAAAAAGGAATAATTGTCATACTATTCGATTTTAATTACGGATTAGGCAACGGTATTTAGGATTATACAGTGCCTACTGTATGCCAAGGGTGGTTTCGTAGCGGTCGTTTTGATGAAAATTATCTTAGTCTTATGGTAACGGTGACTTAGGCATATGGTTTAGTTTCGTGTAAAATAAATTATAAACACTAATAGGCATGGGGAGTGGTCTTTTACGTACTTTAAGTTGAAATAGTAAAACCGAACTAAAATTGCATTTGCTATTCACACGAACATAAATAAAAAAAAAAAACCTTAGCTCGGTACATTCAACTAGCTTATCATTCTGTCTAAATTGGTTGAATGAGACAGAGCTATGGATAGCAAGCTTGCTAGGCGGGATTAAATATTTAATACCTATACATTCTTATTTTCCCAGAATATAGATTAATTTCACTGAACGTCTTAGAAACTATAGAATATAGTTTAGAACAAAAGGAAAATTAAAATGGGGAAAAACGATAAGCCTAGCCGAAAACGGGCACGTTCACCCACCTTCACTCAAGAATCCTCAGACGTGGTATTACCAGGGATTCAATCGGCCTCAGCTGATGAAGTAGGGCAAGCAGGAACATCAGAAACTAGACTCGGACCAAAGCCTAAAAAACAACGAGGTGGGGAATTTAACTTACTATACCGGATGCTTAGAAGGACAGTGGGCGTGTTCACAACTAAGATCGCCCAATTGGGGGAAGAAATAAAGAAAAATAAATCCGCAGGGAAAAATGCCGAAATAGAGATCGGAGTAGTAAATGGCGTAGGGAGTACTACAGCAATAAGAAATATAGAGATGGTAGTAGAAAACTCAGAGGAGGGAGGTTCGTCTGCGGGAGGGGATGTTCCGAAGTTGGTGAATTCTACATTACCAGAACCTAATGTTGCTGGACCGTCCACAGCAACTATAGATCAGAGTACAAAAAAACTCCCGTTAGACACCCAACAAAAAATAATATGCCATATTCAAAATTTAAATTTCGATAAACCCAAATTTGCGAATAATAAAGGTAATATACATCCTGTGACGTTTATGGAAGACTTGATGAGCTATATTAAAAGGATGCCAGATGATGGGAAAGAATTAGATTTCGTTCAGGGGTGTCTAAGTGGGGAGGCCAGGGATTGGGCCCGGATATATCGCAGCCGATGGAATAACATTGAAGACTTCAAATCAGATTTTTTAAAAACATTTTGGGGTGAGAACGAGCAGAGTGCGATTCGCCGAAATATCGTTCAAGGTACCTGGAATAGGCAAATTCATCCAACCATGTTAGCGCACTTTCTGCAAAGCTCCGGCCAAGCGCAGATGTTAACATACGAGATGTCGGAAAAACAAATTGTCGCAGATCTAATACGCCACTATCCTAAATATATTCAGCAGATTTGGTCAATGGGGAAGACGGAAACAATCGTGGAGACCGCAGAGTTCTTGCGAGGGATGGACGACATCGCAAAACAAGAAAATCAACAAGTACCACCTCCGGCGCAGAATAATAATTATCAACAGGGCAATAGTAAACGCGATACTGGAAAACAACAATACCAACAACAATACCGACAACAATGGCGAAGACCCGAAAAATCCAGCAATGCGGAACCAGCGGTAGCGAACGCCATAGTTATTGACGAGAATGAGGTAGCTGCTTTAAACTAGATGAGACTGAATGTGCTGTCCCTGAATCAGTCTCGACCATAGGGGATATAGCAATGCAAATTATGTTTAAAATGGGTTGGAAAGCGGGCCAGACCCTAGGAGTAAGTAACAATGGTATTAAGGTTCCAGTAATTTTAAATGCGAGTTATTCTGATAGGCAAGGATTCGGATATCATTGCGATAATAGTCGATTAGAACCGGAACAATTATTAAATGTGTTTAAATTGAAAGCGGAACAAACCAATAATAACTTAAGGGTAGACTTAGTCAATTCCGTCTTCGAAGAAGCTAACGATGGCGAGTTAGTTTTAGGACCTTTTAGATCAGATATAGACGTACAGATCCTAAATTTTCGATTAGTAGCACTGGTTGACACCGGGAGCGATATAACTTGTATGTCGGAAAAATTTTGGCTAGAGGTTCAAAAGCATCATGCGAACGTGCCGCAAATGCCTATAAAACCCATGAATATAATAGGTGTAGTAGGTCAAAAAAGTATGGACGTTAAACAAATTGTAGCTCTGCCAATAAAAATGGGAGAGCTGACAATCGTTACGAAATTGTTGGTAGTTCCTGGCCTAAGCAGAACGATGATACTAGGATTTGACTGGATGCAAGAACATAAAATTCTAATTTCTTTGAGAAAACCGTATAGGGGTATCATGATTAAGACGGACAGAAAGGAACATTTAATAAGATTTTCAGAGGATTTAAGTAATTGTCAAACAGAAAGTAATACTATTGCTCAAGATTGCACTAATAACACTTGGGAAGAAAACCTACAAGAATTGAACATAGGAAAGTCACTTAGCAACGAAGATGTAGAGAAACTAAAAGCCATGTTGAAGAATCATTCAAAGATATTTTCATCAGAATTAGGACGTGCTAATTGTTACGAGCATGAAATTTTGATGGAGAAACATGTGCCTTTCTTAAAAAGATCGTATCCAATACCTTATGCGTACAGGACGAAAATGGAAGAAAAGCTTAGAGAAATGGAAAATGCGGGTGTAATAAGTAGAGCCTCCACGCCGTATAGCAGCCCACTCACGTTTACTTTAAAAAAGGATAACTCCATAAGAGTCTTATTAGATGCCAGAGAAATTAATAAATATATGATTGCGGAATCTGAAAAACCACCGATGCAGATAGACGTACTCAATTCATTCCATGGAGCTAATTACATTAGCGTAGTAGATCTGAATAATGCTTATTTTCAGATACCTTTATCGAAAGAGAGCCGGAAGTACACAGGGTTCACTTTCAATGGCAAATCCTATGTATACAATGTGTTACCTCAAGGTCTGAAAACATCGGTCGGAAGTTTTAGTAGGGCTATGGACACAATCCTAGGGTTTGATGTTAGAGAGTATTGCGTAAATTATCTTGATGACCTAGCAATTATCACTACTGGACCATTAGACGAGCACTTAGAACATGTTAACATTGTCTTAGGTAAATTAGAGCAAGCCGGATTGACATGCAACTTAAAAAAGTGCGAATTTTTATGCAAAGAGGTCAAAATGCTAGGATTTATCATATCAACCGATGGAATTAGGACAGATCCAGATAAGATTAGCGCCATTCAAAATTTTCCGGTACCAAGAAAAATCAAACATGTTAGGGCTTTTTTAGGACTTTGCAACTTTTGTAGAAAATTTATACCGGGATACAGCACCCATACTGTTCCGCTGTGTAATTTACTAAAGAAAGATAAAACATGGCATTGGGGGGAAACTGAACAGTTAGCTTTTGAGAAAATAAAAACTCTGTTTCTCAATACGATTTCTTTGCATCATCCGGATTTTAGTAAACCATACTACCTGCAAACAGACAGCTCTGGAATAGGGTTAGCTGGTGTTCTCTACCAATATAACGATGATCAAGAAATGCGAATCCTAGGATTTCATAGTAAGGCCCTAAAGGGAGCTCAGCTTAATTGGACCGTTACTGAACAGGAATTTTACTCAGTGATCTGTTGTTTGCAGAAATTTGAAACATATTTGAGAGGGTCCAAAGTCATAATTCGAACAGATCATAAAGCTTTGATATTTGTAAAAAATTGGAAACTTTACAACGCTAGAGTTACGAGGTGGATCAATTATTTAGAGCAGTTCCAATATGAGGTACAGCACATCAAAGGTAAAGATAACGTTGTACCAGATATCCTGTCTAGGTATCCTCCAGAAGGAGAGTTAATACAAGAAAACAAGATCCAACGTCCTCAAATTAACTATACAGAAGTAAAGGCTAACAGGGAATTAAACTCAAAATTATCTAAAATAACTCAATTTCAAAAACAAGACGAGGAGATAAAAACAATCCTAGAGAGGAAACAATCAGGGCGAGAGCTATCAGATAACATAGGAAGGATAGCCATACACTGTAATGTAGAAAATGATATTCTGTACTTTCAGTCGGAAAATTCACATGGAAAAATTATATACCTACCGCGAGCGTTAATTGAGGAAGTGATACAGCAAGTCCACTTAGAGATGGGGCACCAAGGTGCGTTTAAGGTAATAAAGTACATCAAAGACAGATTTTATTGGCGCGGTATTACTAGGGACGTCAAACGCTCAATTAAGACTTGCAAAATATGTCAGTTATCCAAAAGTAACAATGTAAAATATGTCGGTCCATGTCAATCAATAATACGGGAAAATATCGGGGATCTTATAATGGCTGACTTGTATGGACCTCTACCAACGGGAACCTTTGGAGTTAGTTTTATATTGGTCATCCAAGATTCGTTCAGCAAATTCGTTAAATTCTACGCGCTAAAGAAGGCTACGGCGAGGGCAGTAGTAGGAAAAATCAAACAATTCCGGAATATCATAGAGTTCAAATCTATCTTGACTGATAATGGTAGCCAATTTATAAGTAAATTATGGAAATCCACTATGGAACAACTGAATGTTAAGGCATTGTACACAACAGTGAGAAATCCGAGGCCGAACACTACTGAACGAGTAAACAAAGAATTAGGAAGACTGTTCAGAACCTACTGCAGTACGAATCATAAAAGTTGGGCAACGATCCTACCAAAACTAGAACTCCTATATAACAATACCTACCATGAGAGTACAGGGTACTCCCCGTGTGAGATACTCTATGGTGAACCCAATGCGATTACTTTCGATAAACATTTGCCCATTACGAAAGGAAATTTAATGGTTGACCAGGTTAGAGAGAATGTTAGGGAAAATTTAAAGAAAGCTAGTGTGAAGCGGCAATTAAAGTTTAACCAAAGTTATCGTATTAGACATTACCAATTAGGCGAGTTGGTGAAAATACGCAGAGCAAATAAGTCAGATGCGAAACATAAAGTCATTTCAAAATTTGATCTCCTATATGAGGGACCTTATGTAATAGCTGCTAACCCATTCCAGAATGTTTATGTTCTGGTGGACCCTGTTACCAGTAAAATAAGGGGCAAATTTAATACTATACATTTATCCAAATATTATGAATAGAGAAATGTAGGGATACTTACTAAAGTTGTTATTCAGACATATAAAATAGGTATGTAGATATATTCATTTAGATAAGGTTTGTAAAGTAGCCTGTTTATAGCAATATTGGGTCCATACGAAGGTTGAGACTGACTTAGGGACAGTACAGTATAGTAACTACCTACCTACTGTGTAAATTTTGCCCTTATATTCTTGATAACATTTTGTTTGAAAAGTTTGTGCTGTACATATTTATTTACTCATTGATTATAATTAGTTCGTTCTTTAATTTTGTTTAAAATGTGCTGTAGGATTAACTTGGTTTGTTTTCTAGTTGTGTATAATAAACCATTTAATTGCCTTGATATTAGGTAATTTCGTTCCTTCATAATTTTGTACCTAACTATTCAATTTTAATTTTGACAGTGTAGTAGGAGTACTAGACTGCAATTAGTCTTATGGGATTTGTTTAACTATCTTGTGATAATTACATAATTTGAAATGATATAGCTTACTTGGTTATTATTCAAGTCAATTTAAGTTAGTACCTAACTACTTTAGTGGAACAGCACTAGTGTAGTGTTGTTCCTTTCAATAATTATTATAATAAGATCTTTATTGTAAGCCGCGGGCCGCATCATAGACCCCGGGCAGATGCAGCTCGTAGGTGACTGTGCTTAGGGCATTTTGATATTGAATTAAGTTTAGTAAAGTAAGAGTTTAATAAATAAAGAAACTTAGCTTTGGGGTGCTTTATGTAGAATCAGGAGGTAAGGGAATGGCTCAAGTATACCCATGGATGCTTTAAATAAAGGCTTATATAAGTCAGTTCATTAAAAGAACACAGAACCATTGATGTTTACACAATACCTAAGATTTAAAAGGGAGAGGTCATAATAATTAATAGTAGAATTGCTAGCAAAAAGCTCTAATTAGAGTGACATGGTGTATGCTTGGAGGGGTGTTGGGCGGCTGTTCTTCCCCGGGGTTTAGGGGGGGTTAAATACTAACTAGATAATAAGTCACACACAGGTAAAAAGTTCATTAACATCTTATTTCATTGAACTTTAAATTAACAAAACAAGAAACATGTCTCAATTGAGAGAGTGTCTTAATTATAAAATCACATATCAACTTTTCATATTTATGTAGAGTAAATCTTAATAATTCATAATAATCTTAATTCTTCCAGTTTAAATCATCATAAAGAAATTAAATAATAATAAAAGTGAAACTGAAATCTACACTGGTCTACATCTTACAGACACAGTCTAAACAAGTAGTGTAGTATATTGTAAGTAAATAACATCTAATTTCATTAAGCATTGAATTAACGAGGAACATATCTCATTTCTCATCTCATTTTTTTTTTAAATAAGTAAAGTACCTACATAATTCATAAGTTTAAATCATCATGAAAAATTAAATATGTAATAATAAAAATAAAACTGAGATCAACACTGGTGGCCTTCGCAGCCACAGTCAAAGAATAACGAAATGACCCTTATAGGAAAAATTCTTCGATCTGAAACAAAAAAAAAAGGGGTGTGATCAAAATCATAATATCCAATTTTTAATTAAACCCACTAAGAAACTATTCCAGAAAAAAAAATATGTGCGACTACTTACTGCAATGGAGTCCAACTCCCTATCAGGGGAGAAGTCTACCAGGTTTGGCCACCGTTCCTCCAGGAGGCCCTCATCCATTGACGGGCTGACCTGAAAAATAAATAGATATTAGTGTTTTCTTAAGAACTGTATGTAGCTATTAGGTATGGATACTATTTGGGTTAGGTTAGCTGTCTAAGTTAAAACAGCGTATTTCGTTTTACAAATGGACATAAAAGATGGCTTTCATGTTATTAGGATGAAAATTGATTAAGCAAGACTGTATTGTATGGGTAAGTTATGTTAGTAACTACATTCTTTGGTACGAGAGAATATGGACCGCAGAAGGTTACCTACATCTGCATTGGATGCCTGTGGCTCGTCTGGTACACGTGGAGAAGGTACAGTTTCCGTCACCTCGAGGTTAAAGGGCGAACAAGCCATATCCTGTAAGAGAAATAAATGCAATACAGAGTTACATACTTGATAGTATAGGATTAATTTAGGTTAGATTTACCTGCTCGGGAAAAGAAATTGTTATTGTAAAGAGTAAATTGATTAATGCGGTTAGGCTAAGGTTCCATCCTATCTAACTTAGCAACTATCTATATAAAATTTGGTTCTGGCTCTAGGGGAAATAGCCAGCTAGTGAAAGTAAAGATAATTCATTAGAGGGCTAGTCAGAAGTCTTAGGAACATACATACCTAGTTTGGAAATTAGATATAGAAACTAACCTGTCATTGTTATTATGATCTATGAAATTATTAGATTGACAGTAGGTATTTCCCATTTGGTACATTTCAAGTTATTGAACTGTGACCAGATTTGACGCAGTTGTATTGGTTACTATCGGTTGATCAGAGCGAGCAAGAACGGACATAATACATAAGTGTCTGTCCATTAGGTACTTAGGAGCGCATGCGAGAGTAACGCATAATGTTGTCAGTAATACATAATAAATAGTAAGTACTTAAACTTAAGTAGGTACGTCAAACCTTAATGGACAGAAAAATGATATTGTATTATTGTTCATAATATAGAAGGCTACAGTGGTAAAGCTAAGAGGAAGGATTTTGCAAAGGTTTACTCACCTGCATCTGGGGTATCTGGAGTAAGGGCAGCTGAATGATCTGCTGAAACCGAATAAAGTAGGTAATTTAATAGAAGATATAATGTTGCCGACATAACCTTTATGTCGGCAACTTATAATATGTATTTAAACTTTCGTGGGAGTAGATGAAATTTTGCGGAATTTTGAGCTAAAATAAAATTAAAAGAGATTTTACTCACATGAATTTGAGGCTAAATGAGGCATAAGTTGTTCTGCTTTAACGAATTAAAGAGAAATTGTATCAGGTACTTGAAAGTATGAAGAGAATTGTAATGGTTACAGAATTATTGAGAAATCTACTTACGTGGGTCTCCGAAGGATCTAGAAAGCCTAAAGATGATAAAGTCCAATGATTATTGAACCTTTTCTTTGCTCTTAACCTACACGCTCGAAGATTTCTTATTTTCCGTCTTACATCAGACATGGTGGCATTGGGGACATCTTCCTGTAACAATGTTAACAGTGCAATATATGCGATATCACGGTAAAATTTTGTATAATAGTGCGCATGACTTGCATTCCAAAGTTCGGGTTTATTTTTCCATCCTTCGACGAATCGTTGGGTCGCAGGATCCATGGTCGAGATGAGACATAGTTTAGTAGAATTTTGGAGGCAATTATCAATGCCGATGAGACGCTATGAAATTTTGAAGTTACTGTTTAGTTCAGTTATCAAAAGAAAAGTTAGAGAGGGATGTAAAGTTATTAACCGGAAAAAAAGGGGAGTCGAAAATAAACAGTTTTGTTCCAATAATTTGTAAAATTGGTATTTTAGGAAAGTAGGATGTTGAAATTGAATATATTATAGAAAATTATAACTAAGGGAAATAATCTTTATAAAGGTTATTTTAGTCAATGTAAGTTTTGATTACAATAAGCATAGTTTGAAATTCGCGGGTCGGTTACGCTCGGAGTTGAATCGGTAAAATTCGGACAGAATTCATTAGAACATCTGTTGAGTACAGTGCTACCGATATTCGGCAGTTCAGATGCGTTCTTAATTTGTCAATAACTTTCTTAAAAATGTATTTTATTTACCGATACTAATATCAGGAATATGAGTTTTCAGAAATTATAGGTAGCGGTATTCACTAATATCACAGGAGCGAAAAGTTTAATGATAAGGATTTAACGAGGAACTTAGTAAAAGTGCAAAATTGCAAGATATTATGGATGCATTCACAGAAGAGAAAATCTTAAATTATAATTATTCTTTATTATAATTAAGAGGCGGTATAGAATTAAATAAATCTTGGTAAGGAAACGTAATCTTTTAATTTTTACAACGAAACGGAAAGGTTTAAATGATATAGTGTTAGGTATCCACAGTTATGGTAGTTGGTATTGTTTATGGTATTCACAGGTAATAAGGGTATTGTTTGTGGTATTCACAGGTATTTATTATGGTAATTCGTATTAAAGGTATCTAAGTAGTTGTGGTAGGTATGGTATGGTACATTGGTAGTTTCAAACAGGTATATCCCTCCTTTTCCCCAAACACAGTATTATCATTTGTACCTTTCCTAAGTAAGTTGTAAGTATTTTAGGTTTAGATTAAGTTCATGTATGTAGGTAGCAGTTATAAATAAATGAGTAGCATTACAAGTTGGACTTCTGATCATACAGATATCAGAGGTTTCAACAAGCTTACGTTATGGTAAAGTGGGAGGCAATTTTGAAACTTTTAAAATATCTTAATTATTTTGCTAATTACAAAAAAATACTTACGTCATGTCTTATTGCTGTTATATCAAAGTTGAATGTTAGATGAGGGAATATGGTAGAGTGATGTATGCGGTTTACGATAAATTATAAAGGGGCTTTGATACATTGGTAAAATTCATTGCGTGAGTAAACTTTATTGTCATATTTTCTTTGGAACATTTACACACGACAAAAGGTCGCTTTGCGAGGACTTATGTGTTAGGTTAAATTCATCGATTGATGAATCGTCCAGATTGCAGGAAGGCCTATACTACACATGACAATAAACAAAGATTTAATCACACTGCGATTTGGTTATGAAAAGCATAGAACATTGAATTATAGTATGTTTTAATAGAGTGTGCACAAAATATTAAACACTCAATAGATTTATAGATTGATTGGTGGTGTGAACTGACATTAACATGTCAATCACATCTTAGTTAAGCAGGTGTTCATATTTCTGTTGCTACTCATAACTCGGATTTCTGACACTCACCTAGTATTAATAAAGTCGGTGGATTGTGGGATTGGTGGTTTTGGAGGAAAGTTAAATGCGGGAGTGAGTTTCTGATTCTGTAAATTTGAGTGCGTTTTGAGTGGGAGCAGATAAAGGGTCGATTTTAACGTACATGAAGCTGAGGGACCGGGAGTGGCAACCTCGTTGGTGGAATGGGATCGTACAATTTATCTTCTATCATAGGATTGTTCTGGCTCACAACCAGGATTCCCTATCGAACGTAAGCCTATTAGGATGAGGGAGGTTACTGTTTCATTCTGACTGACCTTGCGGCCGACTATCGTACTTTCCAAAGGATTATGAAATACCAGGTTTAAATATTCACCACTACATAGACTATGAAAAAAAAATAAAAAAATGTCGTCACTTCGAAGTAATATGTAAATAAAGTTATAACTTCATTGGACAAAACCAAAGTTGTCTTCTTGAGACCTACTTAAGCTGGTTAATGAACTTCTGATATTGGTTGATTAGGGATTTTATTAATAAAAACAATTTAGGTTAAGATAACTATTTCATATATAAGTTTTATGCTTGCAAGCATATTTAATAATATATTATAAGTTGAATACAATATGTTATGTTGAGTGCATCGTGAATACAAGAAATAAGCGGAGAAATTTTCAAATGTTCAGGAACATTTAAAACTTTGGGGGTTGGATGTACTGGTACCAAGGTCCAGTCACCTTGTATCCACGATAATATTGCTCTATTTACTGTACAGGTAATTAAAAGTAGATTTAATCTAATTATTGTAAAGACAGTAGCGCCACTAAGCGAAACGGTCGAGAACCTTTTTAGTTTTGGTAGATAAGTTTGCGGGAAGATTAGGTACCAATTGAGCTAGGGCCTACCTAAAATGGCACTGTTGATCTAGAATCTATAGGAATGCGGCGGATCATTTAAGAACTATTAGTATATCAGCGGGCTTGCCTGTGTTCATTCGAATTAGTTCCTATCGAGAGAGATAGATGGCACTGGAAGTCACGTAGCTAGATATAATCAGTAAAAATCTAGAAATATTCTAGTATTAAACTAAATACTTATGTAATCTTTTATTAATTAACATGACCTGACAAATAGGAAGCCTAACATTAACTATTTCGATCAATAACTATATTATTTGTGGATTTACACAAGTACGAATTACGTATGAACCATATTAGCATAACGACAAGTATTAGTTTTGGTTGTTTGTAATCGGTGTCGCCGCCGTGAGGCAGTCGTGAGGCAGTCGTGAAGCAGTCGTGAAGCAGTCGTGAGGCAGTCGTGTGGCAGCCGTGAGGCAGTCGTGAAGCAGTCGTGAGGCAGGCGTATGGTAGGCGTGTCGCCAGGTCTATGTATAAAAGGCTAGGAAACGTTTTTAATTGGATCATTCTATTTTGGGTCGTCACGCTGTCTCTACGAGCATCGACAGTATTTTTCATCGGTAAATTTATTTTCGTCAAAGTAAATTCTTAGCGACTTTGGTCAATTTAGCCTGTCAACGTCCATCATTGGACTTAGTTAAATTTGAATTTTGGTTTGATGAAGTGTAAATTCAGTCTAGTTCTGTGCAGAACGTAGACAAGTGTAAATTCAGGCAATATTATGCTCGCGAGTGAATTCAGCCAGTGAAAGTTCGCAAAGGGCTTAAAGGCAATTGAGAAGTGTCGTTATGGGGGGACGCGTTGCGATTAGGGACTGTACATCGACATGGTTCGGTGGGCTAAGAGTTGGATACCTCACGGAGCCGACGAAGACTCTTAGCTTCAATGGCCTTCGGGCTAGCCTCCTGGCTGTGACGGCCGGAGAGACCAATTTTTAACAACATATTGGTCTAACAGTCACACATTCTAGTAGAAGCTGTCAAACGAGTGGACCAGGAGTTCCGATCTTTCGGCCAGAAGCAAATTCCCATGACCCATCTTTGGCTAGCTTTTCTAGAATGGTCCTCACACCGTTAGGGGTCTCTGCTTCGCCATCTCAAACCCTCTGGCGTTCTTAGACAAAAACACAGGTCTTAGGGGTTAGGCACTCAGAGAATGACCTACTCGAAATCTTTCTGTCGCATAGTTAGAAGGAAATCATTGCACCGTGATTTTCTACATTACACACCACTATTTAAATGTAAATGTGAGGAATCCGGTCCTCCAGCTTTGACTATCTGCACACGTAAATAAAATAGGAATAATATTTAGGCAAATGTTAGGATGATAGGGTTGATAGGAACAGTTAGATTCATTTTAGTCCGCGGTTGGACTTAGGTCTTTTATGTTCAAAAGAACATAGCAAACTAAATTAAATTCCATTAAATTCAAATAAAGTTCATTACAACAATTGATAGGACAATCGGGTTAAGTTAGGTACGTCTAACTTCATTGTAGTCCACTGTTGGGCTTAGGGTTTTGATACGTCCAACGTAACAAATTAAAGTAAAATAAAATAAATTCCAATAAATATAATTATAGGGTACACGGCGATAGGGTTAAATTACAGGCGCTTAAAATCACATGTAAATTCGTTCAAGTCCACGGTTGGGCTTTGCACTTTGATATGTTCGAAGAACATCAAAATCTGTAGTTGTTATTCTAGGCATAGGGTCGTAGGACGACAGGTTTAGTATTAGGACGTAGGGAATCATGTTTAACCCGTCAAACGTCCAAGCGTAGACCATAATTTTAACTTCTATATTAAATAATTGCAATTTTTACCTAAACCTAGGTTATAAGTGGATAGGGTAGGTTATTAGGACTCTTAGTAGGTTAGTCCACTGTAGGACATAGGTGTTCACGTTGTATGTTAGGTTCCTACAAAGTTTAGAAACAATTATGTAGGTAGGCTAGTACCTATTTAGGGTAGGTTTGCAGTCAGCTGTTGACAAGCAATAATGTAGGATAGATTTTACTATCAGGCTGATAGGTAGAATAAAAGTTATAGGCTAGTATTTAAGGTAGGAAATAATAGAGACTGACAGTTCTTTATTAAATATTGATAGACATGTTGTTTGTGGAATAATAACTTAATTTTAAGGTGTTATTATATTTATCTTACCAAATAATCTTTGGGATAATAGTCAGGGAGAATTTATTAAGAGTTACAATCATTTCATTAGCTTATATTAGTTTACAGCATTGCTAAAGCTTGCTAGTCAATACTTCTTATAATTATACTAAGGCTGAAAGCTGGTATATCATTCAAATACTTTTTACAGTCATATTTTAATGCCGAACCTGAAGGCGAGGTGAGTCAATGGTCTGAGGCTATACTCTCATCTTCAAACGTAAGCTAGCTGAATGAATAGCTTCTCTTACTTATCGTCAATCAAGCCGGACCTGAGGGCGAGGTGGGGTCAATGACCGAGGTTATACCCCTATTTATGAATGTAAGCATATCTGAATGAAAAGATTCTTACAAGCTGACAGTTAGCCGAGGCTTTTCTGTATACTTACTACAAATCGTCAAAACTTATGGCAGGAATTGCTATTTAACTACATTTATCTTTGAGGCTAGATCCTAGAGATTATTATTATACATATTATATAATACGAAGGAACTTTATATTACATCCTTCAGTCTGTCATGGCATTTCGTCATATTTACGTTTGAACTTCGTATTGTCGAGAGATTTCTCATTCAATTGGAGGACATAGGTATATATGTGAAACTCCCCAAGACTAGACCTTCCATTAGCCTCAGGGTGGACAGGTGCAAGGATGGGGAAGGTGGTGCTTGCATAAAATAACTAAATAAGGAACTCTTGGAATTTCACTAATACTTATGTCTTTCATATGGATAAACTTTAGATTTAAGTCTTAATCCAAATTTATTCTAAAACCTTCGTACTTCATCAACATCATCAAATAATTATGCTCTAGGAATAAAGTATCTCTATTCAACATTAGGTATAACTTAAGTTTCTCCAATATAGACCATCAAAGCGTAAACTACTAGGTAATCGGTTACTAGTGTCAAAACTTCTATTCTAAAAGAAATGGGTTACATAAAAATAAACACAACGTAGGAAAAATAATCTAGACGATCACAAGGCCAAATTAAGATCTAATCCCATAGATCAACTACAATTCAATAGATAGGTAATTTAGGTAAGAGCGTAGAGTTCATCATATAGGTAGGTTACTTCGATATAGGCTACGATAGTTATAAGTTAGTTAATTTTAAGAATAGGAGGAGACTAGACCCGTTAGAGCCCCGGGGTCATTACAATTTGATTAATATGTGATTACTATAAAGATAAGTCTGTACTTTTAGTTTAAAACAAGTGATCTGTCAGTCTAGCGTTTAACGAGGTTTTATCTGTTTTATCACAAAATAACATTGAGAAAGAATCTCAGCATAGCTGTTTCTTTGGTATCATGTAACACAAAGTACCTACAGTACTATAGGTATATCACTGATAGATGCAACTAATCCAGGCAGGATGGATAATTTCGCTCACAAAAAAAATTCTAGCTTTATAGTAAGTAGGGAATAGACAAGCTTATAAGGTACAGTCGACCGCACGTCGATGGAAACACTTTGACTTTGATCTGGCCTAGCCTATTAGGGAGTTTCAATACTATGAGAGACCGGTTTATACTGGTTTTGTTTCCACTGATGTGCGGTCGGCCGTACAACCGTAATGAGCCAACGCCCATTGCCGTTAGTATTCTTCCAGTTAAAAGTATTATTTACATCAATGTGCTGATCCCAGACAAAGGTTTCACAAGATGAAAGATTACTAAGCCTTTGTTTAGTGCCCTTTAAATTTGATTAGCTGTGTAAACTATGCGCAGTCGCCCAGAAAACCCTTTGAACTCCGCTCCAATCCCTGGTCTAATTCGCCTTTTAATCTCATACACTACTTGCTATACTTGGGCTGTATAATGAATAGCTTCACGTAGGTATGCAGTTTTAAAAGAAAAGGGGGCCTGATGCCTACAAGGAGTATCAGGATCTATTCTCGCGTTGATCTTTCTTTTAAATTTTTTTTGTTTCACCGTCTTTTCTAAGAACGACGAAATGCTAGTACATGCGATCGCAAGTCAGTAGAAACGTATACTGTTTTATTGATAAAAATTAAATAAAACACTAATGAAATTATTTTAAATTTTGTACGCATGAAAATGTGCTGATTTTTTGGACCATACCGGATAGTGTCCTGGTTTCTTGATAAAAACTGTTTGTCGTCCATTAATACTAAAGATTTAGTAAAGGGCAGCCCTAGAAGAGTTTAAAGCGGGTTCAGGCAAAAGTTGTGAAGCGATTAAGAGAAGGGAGTGAAACTCTGTCTTGGTATAATTAAAAGTCTCTCTTTAGTTGCAGTTTCAAAGCGCTTTTCACTGACAATAATCGATCTAACAATACAAAAAAGTCAGCAAACTGTACGTCGTAATGTGCGGGTTCCATCAATACTAATGTTTTTTTTAGTTGTAGGTACTAATAATATATATAAGCCTTTTTATTTCCACATATTTGCATTACAAAATTGTTAGTTACTATAGCTAACTATATTTAATTGGTAGTTAATTGTTGTTTAAGTTGTTAATGTGGATCCCTCTTTGGGTGAAGACAGAAGGCCTCCTCCGCATCTCTTTCCACAACTTTCTGTTGTTGCCCGTTTGAATCCAATTGTTCCTGCATACCTATTCTATGATATCAACTGCTCATCGTCTCATCGGCCTGCCTAACACTCCTTTTGCCTGTCTCTTCCATTTTGTAGTTTGTATGGTGGTTAGTTGTACATACATACCTCTGAAAATTTCTTTTGTTTGTTTAAAGTGCCAAGGCCTACTAAGCGTCTAAATAGGTACGAACAGGTACATAATATTACTTAGGAAGTGAACTAAAAGCAGCGACCGGACAGTTTCTATGTCCACCCATACCTCAAGTCCAACTTAAGTAAAGTGCATCACTTAACTTGCTGTCAGTCACCGGAACAGGTAAGTTCGTGAGTAATTTGTGGCTTCCAAGTCGAGGGACATCGCGTCTCGACCTAAGCGACCCATGTAACTTGAGCGCTCTTACGTCATATCATAGGAAAACTTTAAGTTACGTACTAAGTATCTATTATGTTATCAGTGCCTTAAGGCGCCGTTAAGTTTTAAGTGGGTTTTTGATCTCGCCACCAAGAGACTGTTTTAAAGATAACAATTTATCATTTCAATGGTTCCGCCCCGCGGTGCTACTTATTGTCAGTGACCATTTATCAGTGATCAGAAGAAAATGTATGTAGGTATAGATTTATACATTACCATTTGTGTTCTCGTGAATTTCAAAAATAAAATAAGTTACTATGATAGTAGTTAAAATACGTTTCACCACAGACAACCCACAGCTTAAATACGTTTCACCACAGATAACCACATACATGGCGAATGCTGCCTATACATACCTATACATGCCTTTCCAAAAATTAACTGTAACCCTTTATAACTAAGTTTGATAACCAATTATGTACACTAAGCTCCGGTTGGTGATAGCCAATCACAGCGCGCCGTTACGCCTCCCGCTACCCCCAGATGGACAATTACCTTTTATTTGAGAATTTATTAAAAGAAATTCCTCCACTTATACTTACATTCGCAGATAAAATTTGTTATCCAACTAAGAAAACGTACCAAAATATCCTTAAAGTTTTAATAATAAGTACGAATATAAACGGAACATCTTGGCTTTAACTTTTTAAATGGCGGACGGTCGGGTCGCGATCTCGAGTGATTTATCGACCTGAAGGCGGCCTGCTCTATCAGGGTGCCAGGAAACTATTTAAATGAGAATGTTCTCTTTCCTGATACCATTAGTAGAGGACAATCTATTGTTCTAAAAAAAGAAATAAAATATTTTCTTGTTCGTATAATTCGTGGGTATAATACATCTTTAAGAATAATTACCGTAGACGCAGCGTAGGCAGGCCTCCGTCAAGGTGGACCGACGATCTGCTGAAGGTCGCGGGACCCGGCTGGATGATCTTAGCGCGGGACCGGTCGTCGTGGAGATCCCTGGAGGAGGCCTTTGTCCAGCAGTGGACGTCTACAGGCTGATATGATGATGAACGAAACTGAAATTGTACTTGTAAAATTTCGTTACGTTTTGTTGAATGTTAATCAGTTTCGTTTCAATATCAGTTTCGTAACGGTACTCTATTCTGCATTTCACCCAGTAAAGAATGGCAGATTAAAGTATTTATAGGTCCGATTTCACAAACTCCAACTAGAGTGTCTTAAAATTAATTTTAAATCTATGAATTCGAACACTATTCTGCTGCAATTAGTGAAGGTGCCCGTTTCCTGAGAAAGAAGAAGCCATTCAGACACCGGAGTATTGCCTTTTAGTTTTAAAGGCAGCCAGCAATTTTAAAGTGCAATCGATTCTACACCTTTGAAAACGACTTAAGCATCATTCAGATGTTTTCGTAGTAATTTAGAGCTTGATTCAATTCAATTCAATTTATACTCTTTATTGCACATAACAATAAAAAAAACAGAACAAAATAATACAGTAGACTAAGAAGGTACATCTAGGCGGTCTTATCGCTTTTTATGGTTCCGTAGTAAAACTAGGAACCGTCTTAAAAAGTACCTAGGTACTTTATAGCGTCTTTGATAAAAATCGCAATCGAAAATGATCATCTGTTCGGAAATTATAAGAGAAGCTAAGACTGGTTTGTATTTCTATTCAAAAACCTTTATCGAAATCGGGATTGTTTCCCGCGTCGCATAACGTAACGCAATTCGAGTTACGCAAACTCGTTTTCGCAATAAAAAACTTCACGCGTAAAACGAAAACTTTCGCGTAAATAGCGTAAAGTTTAACTGGTTCGCGGGATTCTGCGGATTCTCATTTTATTCACAGAGTAATGGTAGATAAGTTATTTTAAACAACAACACTAGGAGAAAGTCCAGTCTTTGTCGGGACAAATAAATGCAACTGTCTTTTATATTACTTAACAATATTAAAAGAAAAATAATAGAAGGAAAGGAGCTGATTAGGCCAAGGCACAGAATAATTATAAGGCCAAGGTACCTAGGTAAATAAACCTAACCTTTTTTTGTTCACTCGGGCGAAATCTTCCTCTTGAGGGGTAGTCGAGATAAGTGGTATTTTTAACCTACTAAAACCTCCTTGGTAACCCACTAAAATAAACTTGAACCTTCAGTGCATATTGGAAGCAGTTTAAGTACTTAAACTTCGTTGATTGGAAGTCTCCGGGATCTCCTGCGGACTTTGAGTCCCAAAGCCGGCGGAACTCGCAGCAAAATATTTCAGCCATAGCGAAACGTAGACGTATTTATATTTTGGTTGGTAGCATTGACAGTTCGTCCATACAGCTCTAATCGTGAACAGCTAACTTTATTGTAGTGTACACAGGTAGGTACATAATTTATTAATTACTTAGTTTTTACCCGACTACGGCGAAGCAAAAGAAGGATTATGATTTTAACCGGTATTTTAAATAGGTACCTATCTAGAGTGGCTATAACAACAGAACAAAAATGTATTCCATAATGGGGTAACTAATTATAAATACCTACCAATAAAAATAACTCATTTTAAATTTAATTTTGAAAAACTTCTTTTTCTGAAATCTTCACGTCTATAAAATCCTAGCCTAGTCATTTCAGTATTTTTTTAATAATATTATTTTAAAGATTGTAGAAGATACAGCAATATGAATTTTAAAAATTATCAAAGTGACTCCAAGAACGGGGTCACTTTTACCGGTAAAAGCCGGTGGGCACTTATCATAGTCACTAACAAAATTGCTTTATGTATGTTACAGTTGGTAGCCTAGGTATCCGACTTTGGTTGGCTGTCCGCGGTAAACCAGCGCGTCCCGTAGGGGCGGCACGGTACCGATGCGCCTTGTACGTTACACAACTTATGGACCGAGAGGCGGCCATAAAGCCTGGGATATATGAAAACTATTGAGCGGAGCTGGGAATAGGGAATTGAACATTGTTACTACTGGAAAGCGTGTTGTAACAATATTGGTATTGTCATGGAGTAAGAAAAAAATAAGAAGGCTTAAGGTCACCCAGAGGGCAATGGAGAGAGCTATACTCGGAGTTTCCCTGCGAGATCGAATCAGAAATGAAGAGATCCGCAGGAGAGCCAAGGTCACCGACATAGCTCAAAGAATTGCGAAGCTGAAGTGGCAGTGGGCTGGGCACATCGCTCGTAGAACTGACGGCCGTTGGGACAGAAAGGTTCTCGAGTGGCGACCACGTATCGGAAGACGCAGCGTAGGCAGGCCACAAGGTGGACCCACGATCTGGTGAAGGTCGCAGGACCCAGCTGGATGAGGTTAGCGCAGGACCGGTCGTCGTGGAGATCCTTGGGGGAGGCCTTTGTCCAGCAGTGGACGTCTACAGGCTGAGATGAATGAATGAATGAAGGAATAAATAAAACGTGGACACTGACAGTGGGACTACTCCGAAAACTCAACGGCGCTCACGGGCTATTATAGAAAGAGCTATGCTCGGAGTTTCTCTGAGAGATAGGTATCCGAAACGAGGCGATCTACCAGAGAACCAAAGCCTTTGACATAGCTCAAAGGGTAAGCATGTTGAAGTAGACGGTAGGCCACCACCGCAGGCCGCGTGTGTCTGGGATATGCCTAATAGGTCCGATTCTGAAGGCGCTAATTTGAATTTTGACAGCACTAAAATTAGTGACATCCTTATCTTCATAATACTGTGTGACAGGCATAGAAACAATTTTAGTGCTGTCTAATTTTAACTTTGTGCCTTCAGAATCAGGCCTAATGTATCTACTTTTATTCTTTATTTAATAACTTTGGTTAGCTTAAACCTCAATCGTCGACCGAACAAAAAGTTATTTTAATTAATACAAAATTGATTTCTGAAGAGACATTCAATCCCATCAAAGGCCGGTATCTGTCTGAAATCTTGTAACTTTTCGCCTTTAAACTCGAAAGAAGAACGCGGCGTGCCTTAAAATTTCACCCGAAAATAAGCTCCTGCGACCTCGCCCGGTGCGATTTACATAAAACTTGTTTAAATGGTAATATTAGGAGACGTCACCCGCCACAATCATGCCCAGGACTCTTAAAAAATCTATCTCGCCATGGATGTTCCTACTAAAAACTTTTCTTACTAACTTTTTATCTACTGTACATTTTCTATTCTTTATAGTGTGTATTTGTTGTAGTCTGTGACATTCTGAGGGGTTGACGTCACCATTGTGCGATTTCGGATTTCTATTTCAAGGTGCCCGGTTTTGTGATGTACTGGGGTTGCTGTGAGATTTTAACTGTTCATTATTAAAAATAAACGTCTGCCCGTAAAAAATCAAAGAATCAGGATTATAAAAAAAAATGGTTGTCTGGAAGAAATCGCTTTCGTAAGCTACAATATAATTATAGTAATATAATCTAAGGGTTTTTAAAAACGGAATAAGGACTTTTTTTAATTTTAATAGATTTTAGGTAATTTTATAAATTTTACAGTGTCATGACCCTGTTCAGCTGGTTAGGGTTGAAATTTTACATTAAATATCTTAAACTTTTTCGAGCTGTAACTTACTTGTCAACCGTTAATAATATTGACATAGTTCCTTTAGGAAAAATATAGTACAAAGGCAATTCAATTAGAAAAGTGGGTCATTGTATCCCACTCTATATACATAATACTTATAAATATCATAATAATGAAGAAGGCAATTAAAAAGAAACTCCCGTCGAGGAACAATAAGTTACAGGTGGAAACGTGACCGGGGTACATACTTGGAACTTGCAGCTGATAGCTGCGGACGTGCCTGCACTTCTGCTACACCCTGTATTTATAGAAATAATAAATGAAAACTTACCTTAAAAATACTGCAAGGTAGAGTTTAATTAACCTACGAATAATTGCAATTAATCTTCATGTGAAATCCTATGTCTTACTAATCGTTTGTAGGTGTTTGTTGAGACAGATTTTGGCGGACTGCCATACCTACGTACTTGTTCTACGTACGTGTTCCTTGGTTCCTACCTAAGGGTTTGGTTGGTACAGGACATAATAATAAGTACTCACCTATACAATACAAACCTACACTTTATTATACCTACAGCTTGACGGTTTAAACAAGGGAATCCTTTAAGGCGGTAAATTCTTTAAGGCCGGGATATCTTTGTACTATTTAGAATCAAAACGCTTCAATTCTACAATTTTAGGTTGTCTTAACCCCCGGTCTGTGACCCATATCTTTGCCCGACGTTTCGACCAGGGTACATTAACCATCTGAATGGAGAAACGAGCTGTCAGTGTTGAACCTTTCAATAAATACAAAACCAAAGTGGGTAGTTGGAGAAATTACTCGCAACTTTTTATTATTAAAAGTAATTTGGAAATTAACCGGTTAAAAAACATATTATTATCCACTATTAGTGACGCGCCTTGGGAGAGATCTATGTCCAGCAGTGGACTGTCATAGACAAAGATGATAATTATGATGAAAACTATTCTAACTTAGCAACAGTTGACAAAAACAGTAACCCACACTTGTTGCCAAAGTGGCCGAAACGTGGAGAGGTCATTTTACCTCAAAATAGGGCTTGAGCTAGAACGACCTCTCTATTTAAGACCTTAAACACTGACAGCTCACCCCTCCAGTAAACTCATGACCTGATCGACGCGTTGGGCAAATATAAACAAAAGTATTAGACCCGTGCATAATAATATAAATAAATAGCCTCCTGAGTCCGGGGAGAATTGAACGAATTTTATTTTTTTCATTTTTATGTTTTACGTTTTATTTTATTTTTAATTTTAGTCATCAAAAGAAGTGAACGCTGAGTGAATGTCAAAAAATTCAATTATTTTATTTATTTTTATGTTTTAGTTATGTTTTATTTTTAATGTTTATGTCCTCAAGCGAGGCCGTGGGGTCCTAGGAGGATAGGTATAAATTTAAATAAAATATACTTTAAATGCTAAAATGACTGGCTTAGAACATACCTACTAGAAGGTTTCTTAACAACAAAGTACAAAGCTAAAATGTATTTGAATTCCCCTTGTTACGGCACCACACAACAATGATGCAATAAACCAATTGGTTAGAAACAAAGGCGATGCGAAATGACTAACAAGGCGTAATTTCTCGCGACGACGACGAACGTTCTGAACAAACAAAGCAGTACCGTGAATACCTATCATCTACAGAAGGGGCCGCATTTAGAGCACTGAGAGGGCCCCATCACGTCAGGGGCGCAGGTTTTATTGGGGCGCTAGTGATCTGATCTTTGGATATTGTATGTAAAATGGATTTACGATTGGACATTTTTCAGGTTGGATGTTTTTCAGATTGCACATTTTTCAGATTCATTCAGATTGAACGGTTGTAAGATTGGACATTTTTCAGTTTGGACAATATTCAGTTTGGACATTTTTCAGATCGAGCATGGTCGTTGGACATTTTTCAGATTGGACATTATTACATATACCATTTATTACATATACCATAGGTACCTTTAACATGGTATCATGTTCAATCAATGTCGCTGACATAGCACCGCTTATTCTGGAATAACATACGATCGCTATCATCCTAACTAGGAATCTGGCTACCGACTCTCTCCAAGCGCCTTCCAAATAGCAAGGCGCAAAGAAATTTAATTAGAGCTCATCAGATAATCCACTGTTTACACAATAGACCGGAGTTAAGACAACTTTCCTCCAATGAAACATACAGTCACATCGGATATCCAACAATAACGAAGAGTCTATCAGATACCTTGTACATCGTTTAAAGTAAAATAAATCTAATTTATTTTATTAAGATTATCGACATTGTTACAAACCAGTCTTATTACTAGTAGTTCCGTGAGAACAGTAGACCTCGCCAGCCCTTATAAACCAAACCTAAAAGAAACCAACAAAAGTCAACTTTGGAAACAGAAAAAGTACCTACTAAAGTGACAAAAATTAGCACTTTAAAGCTTAATATTTCGCAAACGGATCCCTGAATCGAAAAATGTTTATCACACACCCGCGATATTTTTGAAAGACCCATCCAACGATACCCCACACCATGGATATCACGCGGAAAAAAATAATTTTCCATTTTACGTATGCAGTTCTATGAACATAATTTTTTTTTTCAACTTTCTTAAGTCGATCCACTATTACTCAAAAACTAATAGAACCTACTTAGCCGTAATAGTTTTCCTTGTAACTACGTTATATATGCTACTGCCATGAATTTTTTCACATTTCCAGAAGCAACCGTTTAGCTGGCAGGGGGGGGGGACACGTGACTCTAACAAAAATTACCGCTTTAAAGCTTAATATTTCGCCAACGGATCCCTAAATCGAAAAAATGGTATTCACACACCAGCAATATTTTTGAAAGACCTATCCAACGATATCCCACACTATGGGATTCACAAGAAAAAAAAAGTTCACTCCCACTTTGCGAGTATGGTAGGTACTCTAAAAAAAATGTTTTTCAAAATTTTATTCTACTCATTTTGTAGGTTTAATTAATTTATACATATGCCAAATTTTCGTCAAAATCGGTTGAAAAATGCGACCTCTAGAGAATTACAGACAGACAGACAGACAGACAGACAGACAGCCGGACAAGAGCATTTTTGGCCAGTCTCGAAACGTAGACGCTTCGCTCGCTTCGCTCGCTCGGTCAATAAGTTCATCATCATATTAGCCTGTAGACGTCCAGTTCTGGACAAAGGCCTCCCCCAGGGATCTCCACGACGATCGGTCCTGCGCTAACCTCATCCAGCCGGTCCCGCGAGCTTCACCAGATCGTCGGTCCACCTTGTGGGAGGCCTGCTTACGCTGCGTCTTCCGATACGTGTTCGCCACTCGAGAACCTGTTATAAGTTATTACTTACCTGTTTATTGGTTTTTAACGGCACTTCTTAATTATCCATATTTTATGCCAACATTGCCTGGTAATTTTATTTACATTTCAAATTATAACTCAATCGGTCCAGTTGTTTTCAATTTATTCGACGAACAGACAGACAGAGCACAAAAAGCTTCGCAGATATGAGCTGTTAACCTTATCACCTTAAAAAGAAAATGTGGATTCATGTACAGCCAGACCTAGACCTTGTTAAATAAGTGATCAAAAAGCTGTACCGTGAGATGAAGTTAAAACAGACTTCCCTTTATATTGGGGGCGATTGAGGACCCTACGCTGTTTAGACGGCCCCTTGAAATGCGAAGGGATATCAAGGCCCGTTTACACTAGGGTATTCTAGTAAAATAATATGTAGTGATGTAGGTATCCGTGATGTGCCCATTTCTTTAGAAATCTCATAAGACCCTGACTGAAAATGTTGTAAGCTAAGCATGGTAATAAATTGTTTTTTGAACAGATTAAAAGCAATATTAATTAGATAAGTATTAACACTGGGCGTCTACTTAATTGTTATTTTCAGCACTCAAAAACCAATTGAAGGATTTTGACAGAAATCGTAGCTTCGTAGACTTACTTTGTAGGCGATCTTTCATAAACTGAACGCATGACATGCCGAACACATGTTTTAATATCATGTTTTTGTGTTTGGACAAGATAATCTGACTTTTTACAAAAAATAAAACCGACTTCACTGTAAAATGATTTATGTATGACGAAGACTTGCTGATTCCCACATTCTTTTAAAATTACTCATATTAACAGGGGAAATATTGTGATCATTGAAGTGGGACCAACCTTGGAATATAGCTTCATCATCAGCAAAGCGCGCCACTGAACTCGATCCTCGGTTCTCCGCCTCCAGTCCCTGCCCAGCCGCCGTACGCAGGGCGTCGCTCAATCACAGATGGCTCAATCTAGCCGGGACGCGTCCCACACTACGCTTGCCAAGTCGTGATCTCCACTCGAGAACTCGTCTACCCCAGCGGTTATCGGTTCTGTTGGTTCGGTGGAATATAGCTTATTAAATAAAAAAAGAAACATTCACATTATTCACAATGGCGAAAATATCGCGTAACTTATTGCACAAAAAACATACATAATTGAGAATCTCCTCCTATGTTTGTAATTGGTTGAAAAATACAAAGTAAGTCAAGTATGGACTTAGCTTTATTGGCGTTTGCTGACGAAGAACCTCTTGCCAAACTCGACGGCGCGGCTGAGGGCCGGACGTCCTGCCTTGTCTAACTTGGAGCAGCAGAACAATGACTGATTATGGATAAATATCCATTGGCCTATAGCGGTCACTGATTAATTGATAAAATTTGCAGTTCAATAGCGAGATTGCTCACAAAGTATTCTTGTCAAATTACAGTCGCTTAAATCTTTGCATGTACGAATACTGGAACTGATAGATGAAATCTCAAAAACATTATTTCTAATCGTCATACAAAGTTCTATAGAGTAGGCATTGAATTTTATTAAACAGTTACCTAATAAAGTATTCTGATATATTATTATCTACAGTCATCTAAGAAAGTAGCTGCCCTGCTTAAAGGCTTAAATTGTGTCTGACCAATAATTAAATTAATAATCTACAACACGCTTTTATATCCGCGAGCGCTGTAGGTATATTATAGGGATTCATACGACCATTATTCTGTAACTACTCCGTTGTTTAGGCGATGGTGTCCAGACTTGTTCAAATAGGAACCAACCCATAAATGTGGCGTGAAACTCTCCATCTTAGGCCGCTATCGGTAACTAAGTGGCTTTAATTGAATGGTGGCACCGGAAAACAATATGATGATGGGCCCAATTTTGAAAAAAATTGGCCCATCTCAAAGCCAATTTCTGGCTATGTCCATTGTAGGCCAAAGATGGAGGGTTACAATATTTTTTTTGTTTGTTTTACAAACAAGATAAGGGCAGAAAGGAACCATTCCACAAAGTACTTACTTTTTTCTGGGATTGGTTCATTCCTTTCTGCAAAAATATAGTCAGGTCCAGGTTTGGATATATAAATAGGGAGTCTGTTTGGGGTGTCATCTAACCATAACTCAAGTTTTTGTATTTGTAGGTAGTTACGTTTTAACAGTGGTTTAAATTTGTTCCCAAGAGAGCATAAAGCTTAAAATGTGCTTGCAAGAAGCTTTGAGCTACTCGAGGGTACTCTGGGATACTTTCCTTTCTTTTTACGGTCTGGCCGTTTTTGACTTGCGCTCTCTACTTTCATACACACTCGCTTAGAAAATGCTAAGGATTCTGAATAAAACTTCGCTGAAAAGATCTGCAATGGAAAAACCACAAAATTTTTTAGAAGTGGTGTACGTACAGACCCACCACTCATTACCTATGTTTGATTATATACTACCTTTTTCTGAGTAGATTCACATGTATGTTCATTTTCATGTAGGTATGTTCTTGTTAGATAAATTTCATTGTGATCAATTTTCGTCCATTGTACATTTATCATAAAGTATTATGTTATAAACAAGCGTTAAAACTTCTAAAGAAATAAATTAAACATAAAAGAAGTCTAATAATTAATTGGAAGACTTTGGTAATACTTTCTTAATTAAAACCGTCTAGCTTGAAGCTTTGCCATAGCTATGGCGAGGGTGTTAAAATATTTCTAGATTCCTTTGAAATTGGTAAGATAAAAGAAAATTGACGATTACCTACAAAGATATATTGTAAAAGAATGTGTTAGAAATAAAAATTATGTTGTGAAGTGAAACTTTTACTTGAGATTTTGACAGGATTTATTCATTTAGTTGGCAAAGAAATAAGGAAACCTTAAAATCTATTGTTAATAAACACAAACTTTAAGACATAATAGGTAGGTAATTTGTTTATGAAATAGTTTTAGATTAAGGCCTTTTTCCATCTATGAAAAAGGCATCCACTGCCTACAGGTACATTTTTTTGGTTTCTTTCATTTCTACGCCAATTTTTTAAACAAACACCGGCATTAGTTTGTAATTTATTGCAGGTAGATTCTAATTAGAAAACACTGAAGAGCGTAATTAAGACGGTACTTAAGGAGTTACGATCGCCTAATAAAAGCTTTGTCAAAGCTTTGAGAGAAATGGCGGAGAGGCTAAAATTTATGCAAAATGTTGCGTTTGGTTTAGGAACAACAAAAGTTGACAAAAGTGAGAAAATAGATAAGTTAGAATGTAATAAACTCTATAAGTACCTGTAAATTTTCAGACAGCGTTAAACGAGTATCTGGGGCTGTTATAAGGTATTTAAACTAACGAAGTACCCGGTAATCCGATCGATCATCATCGTTAACAAGACTGCAAACTGAAGTATCTCTACTATAATAAAACTTCAGATGTAGGTATAAAGCCAGTATTTAAATTTTATATTCTATAGCACACCTGCGTCGCTTGTATTGTAAGTAATCAAATCAATAAAGTATACAGGATGGAAACGATAAATGATCTCACTCGATTATTAGTAAAGTACACAAGATATTTCATTTTTTTACTGATATTAAAATTTGAAACTACGTCCACTATACCTAGTAAAATTCATATAGGTATTGACTATCTGAAAATAAAACTGCAAGCTGCAAGTGTATATTATGTCAAAAAATTTGATTTCTTTATTACCATACCGACATTTAATTAGTACACTTTAAAGGTATAATAATATACCTTATCACATTTTAATACCTTGATTAGTTTAGAAATAGCGAATGAGATCACGTTCGTTTCCATCCTGTATATATAGACATAGAGCAACACAGGAGGGGAGTCGCCATATTTTGCGTTCCTTTCCGCCAAAGGTACAAGACCACTGGTCATGCGCAACATATCGATGTGTACGAAAGGTTATCAATGTGTTATTCGATTTATTACATGTGTTATGGACACACTGTGTAGGGACAGCGTACAAGTAGGTATGTACTTGAAAGCCCTTGCGAAAAATGACAGAATACTTTCACATCGGAAGAATACACTGTTACTATGGCGATGGCATCGGCCCTTCGGATCGAGCCGGCCACCCAGTGTTGATCTAAGACATAAGTATCTAAATAAAATCAAATCAAATCAAAAATTTTATAGGTACCGATTTTTTTGTAAGTATAGGTTGGGGATGTAAACCGATTTTACAATAGGTAGGTAGGTAAATATTGCGAAGCGTTTTAAATAGGCAAAGCTGCGAGAAGAAGCAAAATAAAAATGAATTTGTTTTTCGCGGGACATTTTGATAGACGTTAAGGAGTTCTTCATTGGTTTGTTTGGCATGCCCTAGCATGCCGTCGGTTGTCAGGGTGCGTGTGATGAATGTGTTTGAGGGTCAATCGAGCGGTCAATCGATGTCAACCTTTCCCAGGGGACAGATTGAGATACCTTCTTGAACAGAGGTCAATCATGATAGATAGGTAAGGCCTTGTAAATTTTATCGCTTGTCAGAAGTGTCAATCTCATAAAACTATTTCAGTATTTTTATATAAGACATGGGATAATGTTGAGTTTTTTTCAGTATATTTTTCCAGTCTGAAGTAGTTTATCAGACAAAGCCAGATGTTGCTCCTAAACATTTGTCAACCTTTCGTACATTTTATTATTTTTACATTATACAAGGTACTTATTAGCAACATTTTACTCCTTACAGCCTACAGTACAATCAATACCTTAATAAAATATAATAAGTCTTGAGTTTGAAGTGTATGTTTTTATATTAGTTGAATCAATATAAGACAGAGCGCGAAAGTCTAAAATGTACTAATACAAAATGCTTGTAGAGTTGGTGGCGCAATACAAGTGCCGAAAGTTCCCGGTGTGTACGAGCCATTAGTACACTTGTTGTTGTACTTCCAGCAACTTTTTGCCTTGTACCCTTTCTTAATCCAAAACATAAACAATACCAGTACTCGAACATTTTAATATCTCATAATATCTGTGCCAAAGACAAACAGAACGTCATGCGTCGTCTCATTATAATCCGTGTTTGTGTTTATCCGTAAAGCCACGTGAAATTAATTAAACGGGCAAGGCGAAATTAACTACAACATGAATAATAATAAGGGACCCTTGCCAGCTCGGTTTATGGGTCTGCGCGCCTTGTTTATTCGGTGAACAATTTGGAAGGTAAATATTTAACGACAACGATTTCATGGTCAGTGCAAGGAGGCCGTAATGGAGTGGCCGACCGATTATGCGGTCGACAATTCAAACAATCTTGAACCACACCTTAACCTTCAACTGGGGGAGTTTGAGAATTTTACACTACTATGATAGCACTTTGTCATAGGCACTAGGTATTATCACTACCAGGTACCACTAGAATATTATACGAAATAAGATCATACGAGTTACCGCAATTGTTTTAAAAGTACATAGCACATTATACTGGCTTCAGCAGTACTTCATCATCATCATAATTATTATTATCAGCCCTTTAACATCCACTGCTGACTGGACATAGGTTTTTTTCTTGAATCAAAAAATTTAGGGAGCGCGCGCGGGATTTGAAACTTCGGTTCGGTTTTTTTAGATTCGCTTCATATCAGTGCAATGTAAAAGTATAAGAAACAGTTTAATCTGAAAAAAAGTCCAGTCTGAAAAACGTCCAATCTCATTTTATTTATTTATTATACCTATGTGTTTTGCAGCAAAAAATAAACAGCCTTAAATAAACAAGGTTGTTTATTTTTTTGGGTTTTGACGAAATCTCACAATTTTACTTAAGCTTGATTTTCATATGCCGATTGGCAAAACATAGAGCACTTATACATTTGACCACCTACTTGTATGTACCTACCTATGTTTATGAATAAATATATTTGAATTTGAATTTGGTATACTTAATACCAAAAAATGTGAGATTCCTTCCAGAAAAACCAAAAATTTCCCCGTTACCTACTGCATCTGTATCTATTGTGTTGTGCTTATTATGCAGCGCACGTGTCTGTCTCACTGCTTCATTATTCGCTGGCGCCAAATCTTTTTCTGAAAAAAAAATTGCGATGCACTGGTGTGCTCTTTATGTTTTAGGTTCCGCTTATTGTTCTCTGTCATTTATGAGTTACTAGCTGTTGCCTGCGGCTTCGACCGCGTGGAATAACTTTATTCTCGCGGGAACAGTTTATCGTGGTAAAAAGTTGCCTACGTCCTGCTCCAGGTTTCGATGTATCTCCACACTTAACTCAAAATCCGTTGAGAGGTTTATTCATGAAAATAACCGACAGAATTACTTTCACATCTCTGGAACTAGTCGGATAATTTATTTTTTGCATCTGAAAAGCCAATTCTTAGGGAGGGTTATAGGCCCTTAGGGGCCGAGTAAAAAGAAAAAAAGGCCAGAAAAACTTATAAAACGCGGGCGAGGCTTCTAGTTTAATCATTTTCTATTGAATCTCCAGTAATTTGCCAGATTTTGCGTTAACTTTGAAGTTTCTCTAAATAAGTTCGAAGCGAAGAATTCTTACAAGGAGTTTGTCTTCAGTGGAACCCTAAAATTTCTTTTTCAGTCGCCGGCCGCCACACACGGCGTCGTCAAGGCCCCTCAAAAATTCATCGGCCGTCTGCGAGCCTTGAATAGGTTTCGGCGCAGACGGCGCTCCTGACTTCTCCACAAGTCTGTAATCTGCTTAATAAGTAATCCTGTAGGGCCTCTTAGGCGGACTACACTCTTTGTGGCACCTTGTATTTCTTTTGGATCTTCACTTTAGTAACTCTCAAAGAGGGAACGTTAATTTTTAAGTTTGTTGCCTACGATGATAAAAGTGAAATAAATGAGAATAGACAACTATTGTGTTAAGGGGATATCGCCGCTTTGATGTTAACACCTGTCATCAGAAATGAATAGGTATGTTTCATTATAATAAATACACCACTGTCTAGTTTAGAGCATTTGTTAGATCTTTTTCTCGACCACATTTTTTTCATGTAAGGAGCTTCCAATAGCGTTTTTATGTCTTAAGTTTTATGACGTGAATACGAATGTCAACCTTAGGGTGGTACACCACTTTTTTGGCGGACTGTACCTCCTCAAAATAATTAGGTATTAATTAGTTTTATTCAAATAATAATCAAAACCGACCACTAATGTATCTAACAATCTCTAAAATAAACAATAAAATACCTATAGATGATAATGATGACCAAATGAGGAGTGCAAACTTGTTTTGCTGCTAGTGTCCCTTTCGTCTACATGTTTTGGTTTCCAAGACCCAAAGCGTTTGTTTTCGTGTGGCATTTCATTTAAAATTGCATATTCTAACCACACAGTCCACTCGTCGAGAAACAACCTGGGATACGTTAGAAAGCAGAACCCTTAAATAGAATTCTGAGTAATAACCTTTTAGTTTAATTGAATTCCCAAAGTAAATACAATTCGTAGTGTCAACGTTGGTGGAAGCATGAAACTGAAACACGAGATTAAAGTTACGCAAATGAGTATTTTCTTTTTTTGTGCGAGACGCCGCGGATTTTCATCCCAAATATGCGCACAGCCTCACACGGGGCCCTCAAAAATTCAACGATGTGAAACTGAGAAGCCTATTCTGGATTGTATTACTAGACAGGACAGTATTTCGTGCGATATTGTTTTAAGTGGATATTATACTTTTTCTTCTACAAATAATCGATTTACTTAACAGAAGGCTCCCATGTCGTATATAGTTAAGTTTTTAATGAGAAACGAAATAAACATTTCCATTTTCAAACATAAATATTTTTATACTAACATAGTGGTTATGATTCTGTATGTCTGTACGCTACGGATGTATTTTCTAATAAGAAATTATTAAATTTAATTTTAATAAATATTATGTATTTTGATTTACTATGTATTACCTAGTAAATCTTAAAGGGAATTTTTAATCAATATTTATTTATTTTTATCTTCCGTTATTTGTAAAGTAGGTAAGTAAGTACTTACGTTACAAAACTAACTCATTGATGATAGGCAATTATTGACAAAAAGAACGATTGTTTTCTAAGACCGGAATACGTGCATTTGTAGCCACGTTTTCGTGAGACAGAGGTAGGACTCCAGACAGGATCTGATGAATATTTTACCTCATTATAACAGTCTGCTAGTACGTTCCTTATGCAATATTGAAGCGATGACGTAGCCCTTGAGGGACATAATATTTTGCATTTCTACAATACTTCAGTACTGCAATACTCTGGATGGAAGTCGCTATAATCATACCGTCAAGCGTTCTCAAGGTATAAGACCTCATGATCTTGCATCATATGGAATCGAAATCTAATGGATCGATGTATAAGATGTTATAAGTGTTGTTCGCGGAACGAAAAAAACGTCGATTTATTAAAAGTGTATGTTTCGTTGCTCTAATGTAGTTTTATGAAGTTACTAGCTGTTCCTCGCGGCTTCGCCCGCGTAAATAAAGTTTTTTCCATTAAGAAATCCCTTTCTTAGTGCACGTCAGAGCTATTATGAGTAACCTTTGTGCAAAAAAAAAATAAAAAAAAAATAATTCAAGTCTCTACTATGGTGTTGTAACTACATTCTTTGGTTAATACTTGTCTAAAGGTTCTATTTGCTTGCAGCATCCACTATCGAAATTTTAGCGTAGTGATTCAGTAGCAAACATCGAGATTTCTCTATTTTGTTAAAAACTTTTCTGTTCTAATAGTATTAGGTATTTAATATCAGAATCAGCCTCAATATACCTACAGCTTTCCGTTCGTATTATCAATCGCAATTTTTTTTGGTATATCTTTGGTTAGCAGTCCATTTCTGATGAGTCTATCTCGGGTCTTGATATATGGGACGGCGGAAATATATAGCTTTTTTGGCGAACTAAGATTATTAATGTAATTGAGCGAAGTCAGCGTCTCGGGCACCCTTTTCTCTACGTTCCGAGACTAAAAGCCTTGCGTTTCCATCAAGTTAAAAGCGTACAGCGATTCGCATATTATTATACTTTTTTTGAATCAAGAGCATGAACTTACAAATTAGGGATTTAATTTTGAAACTAGCGTTACATATTTATTAGAAGTCATAGTTTTGATAGGCAATAAATACTTAAAATATACCTCAAATCAGATGCCGAAAGGTTGGAAGTCAATCGTCTCGAAGGAGAAACATAAAATGGCGGAGAGAGGATAAGGCGGAATACAGCACAAGTAAATAGTTTAACTGAGTTAGCATCATCAAGAAGGAACAGGTCAACATTGAAAGAACACAGGATGAAGAAAAAGAAGAGGGGAAGTATAAATTAGCATGTTTGTTAAGTCTTATACACCCGCAACTTGAACCAATATCGTACTGTTCGAAAGACGGAGGCGTACGTAAATTTCATTTACCGCTGGAAAGTGCCGAGCGCCGGCTCCAACGCAAACTCCACTTAATTACGCACATAAATTGAAGTGCTCTTCCCTACACGATGGATGTTGCCGCATCTACACCCATAAAACATCATTTCTAAGACATTAATAGTATCGGTCCGAGCGCATAATTTTTAATTACGAAAATAAAACAGGCCATTTAAAAGCCACAAAGTTGCAAAAAATCTATTTTTATATCTTCCTCTTGCTAGCTGAGCTGATAATGGCAGCGATCACAATAGATCAGTAATGGTCACAGTGATACAAGCCTGGGTAAGCATTGAAATAGTCTCATAACGAATAATAATAATAACTGAGCTGTTTCGCTGCAGTGAATTGTCTAACCAGTCATAATAAATATTCCATGGCATACCTTTGATTAAAAATCTTTATTTAGGGATCCAAATATCTTAAAAAGTGTGCGGGCGCGAGGGAATATATCCAACATTACAAAAAATTTTGTTGGTGAATAGATTTTCTACTGTTGAATATTGTGAAACTTATTGTATTGTTTTTGATTCAAATAAATTCATGTTGGTCATGCTATAAAATTATTGATTTAATTCCAAAAGTACTTCGAAACGAAATATACTCGATAAGTTCAGAATGTGTTGGTGGATAAATAAATTAAGCGGACATGGGTATTTTAAAGACGTAAGAGAGCCTAATCAATTGAATTTTAAGTGTCCTTAAACCGCTGTTTTTTACATTCTAATTTTCTTTTAGCAACTATTTGATGGTATTTAGTAGTCACAGTGAATAACAGTCTAACATTATTGTTTAGATCAAAGAAGACATCATTGTCCAGTGCTCAAATGTAATGCTCACTTGTAGTAAGTAAAGTACCGTTAGAACAAAATCTTTTGAAGGAAAATATCAGCAGTTGGTATCTTGATTTATCTTATCTAGCAATCCAGAATGTATTATTTTCTTCTAGATCAAAAATCTTATGATTCCTTTGATATCTACACATTGTGGTGTTCCGGTGTAAACATATTCAATGTGGACCGTACAGTTAACGATGAATGTTACTTTAATAATGTTAAGGATTCTGTTCTCGAAGCAGATAGTCTGCATAATGCAGGTTACTATAGACCAATCGGTTTATCAGTTACTATGTCTATTAAAACCCCTGTCGATATTGATGAAAGGGTAAGTTTAGTGATTTTAATAATGTTTTTATCAGTTCTAGTTTCTTGCTGTTTCTTTTCTTTCATAATTTATAATTTGTAATAATTACTGTACTGGCCTGTTCTTTCTGCACAAACATTATTTCTATGGTCGATTGTACGCATCGCATGCCTCGCAATCAGAGCCCCAGTCGACAGATCCCAGAGCCACGCTAACCCGCCACTATACCGACGAATTGCCAGAAGTCAGTCTAGACGAGATTGGGCTGGCTCTCAAACAGCTTAGAAATGGAAAAGCCCCTGGCGAAGACGGAGTTACTGCAGAGCTTCTAAAAGCAGGGGGTGCACCTGTACTCAAGGAGCTACAGAAGCTCTTTAACTCTGTCATTCACAAAGGGAGTACTCCGAAGGCGTGGAACAGGAGCATTGTAGTTTTGTTCTTCAAAAAAGGAGACAAAACCCTTCTCAAAAATTATCGGCCCATCTCGCTCCTGAGCCACGTATATAAGCTGTTTTCGAGAGTCATCACAAATCGTCTCGCACAAAGACTTGACAACTTCCAGCCACCTGAACAGGCCGGGTTTCGAGGAGGATATGGCACCATAGACCACATACACACAGTGAGGCAGATTATACAGAAGACTGAAGAGTATAATTAGCCCCTGTGTCTCGCATTCGTGGACTATGAGAAGGCTTTTGATTCCGTCGAAACCTGGGCTGTTCTGGAGTCCTTGCAGCGGTGCCAAGTAGATTGGCGGTACATCGAAGTGTTGAGATGTCTGTATGACGCTGCGACAATGTCCGTCCAAGTACAAAACCAGCAAACACAATCTATCCAATTGCGCAGAGGAGTGAGACAGGGGGATGTAATATCCCCAAAACTGTTCACAAACGCATTGGAAGATGTGTTCAAGACGCTGGAATGGAACGGACGGGGCATAAATATAAACGGCGAGTACATCTCCCATTTACGCTTTGCCGATGATATCGTCGTCATGGCAGAATCGCTGCAGGACCTACAGGAAATGCTGGACAGCCTCAACGCTGCCTCCCGACGTGTGGGTCTCGGAATGAACTTGGACAAGACTAAGGTCATGTTCAACGATCACATTGTTCCGGGACCGGTTACCGTCGACGGTAAGACTCTCGAAGTTGTTCAAGAATATGTCTACCTCGGGCAAACTATGCAGTTAGGTAGAAACAACTTCGAGAGGGAAGCCGATAGGAGGATCAGGCTGGGCTGGGCAGCATTTGGGAAGTTGCGTCATATCTTCTCGTCGCATATACCACAATGCCTGAAGACAAAAGTCTTCAACCAGTGCGTCCTACCCGTAATGACCTACGGCGCCGAAACGTGGACACTGACAGTGGGACTAGTCCGAAAACTCAAAGTCGCTCAACGGGCTATGGAAAGAGCTATGCTCGGGGTTTCTCTGAGAGATAGGATCCGAAACGAGGTGATCCGCCAGAGAACCAAGGTCTTTGACATAGCTCAAAGGGTTAGCACGTTGAAGTGGCAGTGGGCTGGTCACATCTGTCGGAGAACCGATAACCGCTGGGGTAGACGAGTTCTCGAGTGGAGACCACGACTAGGCAAGCGTAGTGTGGGACGCCCCCCGGCTAGATGGAGCGACGACCTGCGCAGGGCGGCTGGCAGTGACTGGATGCGGAGAGTCGAAGATCGGACTCAGTGGCGCGCCTTGGGGGAGGCCTATGTCCAGCAGTGGACTAGTGCAGGCTGATGATGATTATTTTATAACATTTTATTGTAGGTTGATATTTTGATCGTAAAAGACGTAATTGATCAAGAGGATCTACTTGAGTTCAAGAAACGATACCTAAAGTCTCTCATGCCATTATTATTATGGTATTCAGAATCTTACATCAAAGAGATTGACCATTTAATCAAGGTTTATATTCAGTAAATAATTAACTTTTGATTGTTGTTTTCCGTAATCATTGTCTGATAAGACTAAATTATTTTCTTAGTTTTCAGATGGTTTAGTTTTGGATATGAAAACCGTACCCGTTGAGTTTTTGTATCGTCCATTGTTATTATGTGAAGAGGTAGTTATATTTATGTAGATTAAAATATAAATAGTTGTTGGGTAACTATATTTACTGGTTCGTTTCATGTAGAGTTGGTGGTTTTCAGAACCATAAAGCAGTATTTTGCTTAGAAGAGGACATGATACGCGATTATGATGGGAATAATAGGCGTATAATGAATTTGGCTTCTGAGTTGGTCAAGCGTCGTGTAGATGGAGTTGTGCTAGTGGACAATGACCTATCTAATGCTTCAGCGACTGTTCTAATTCGGGCTATTGTCACATCAATGCGCTATTTAGAAGATGGAATTCAACCGTATAACTACTACTACTACTCTACGTTAAGTCTTAAGGTGAGTTTTACTAAAGGTATTAATACCATGATACAAAACCTGATCAATGTTGGTATACAAACTCACAATACAAAGTATGTAAAATAATTGCTCCTTCCTTTACTTGTTACAACAAATTCAAGTCTTAGGGCCATTGCTGAGTGTGTTATTCACCGGTTGCAGCTATATTAATGATCATAATCCCTATCAAAGTCAAAGTCAAGTCAAAACCATTTTATTGCATGTAAGTACACTGGGTACATTTATACAACGTCAATTTTTTATCTACCACCGCTTCAAAGGTGTTAGCGCTGGGAAGAAGAAGCTTCACTAACACTTGTAATACCAATACTTGTAAATGATAGTTGCTTTTCACGTGATTACTCTTCTCTAAAACCACTGTGTGTTCGAACTAGCTATAGGATAGTTTTAAACTGTTAAAATATAAGTGAACATAAGACTCCTATCAGCTCATTAATTGTTAACTGGAACTTCGTTGTGACAAGCCGCGCGTGGCGAAATAATTTTTTGGTCAATGCAGTTTCAATGCCGGCCGTTGCCTTTCAGTCTGAATTGATTCTAAGATCTTGTGGACTTGGTCCATAGTTTACTGACACTGTCGTATGTTTCTCGTTTCTTTAGCTAAAGTCGCCAGCGTTACCTTATCTCTCAATATCATTATCGGCGTGTGTAGCAGCTCTGACAGGCGGCGCTGGCGCTATAATAGTTCTAACAGCATCTGGGAGATCAGCACGATGGCTCTCCTGTATGGCACCACCGTGTCCCGTGCTGGCTATCACCACTCGGAAGTCAACAGCAAGGCGACTGCACCTCTACAGGGGAGTTATGCCTCTGCTGTATGATAGTTAGTATCTACGGTGTCTATATTCAAGTTCAATACATGTTGAAACAAGTTTTTCTTTTTGTATTCTAAAAATATACGATACGATAGAAAAATGGGGTAGCCTGTAGTTGATATAGCCGCAAAGTATTACGTGAAACGTCTTTCTTGCCGCTTGCTTGCTGTTTTAGACGATGTATCTTTGCTATAAAGGCCCGGGTACACGATTAATCTTACCTGCACAAATTCCAATTTGCACAAGCATGTGGCAAAAAAGACGGCAAAACGGTAGATATCCACGCAATTGGCTTGCACAAACGCATTTTCTCAAACTAAACACACCCGCGGATAACATAGTATTGGGTGCCGTGAGTTTCCATGAGCACAGTGGGTAGTTGGAGACACTACTCGTTCAACACTGACCGCCACTCCAGTCAGCTCGTGATCACGGGGAGTGTAACCTGGCCTGAACGTCGGGCAAACGTCGGGTTTGTTGCATCGTTCGTTGATGCATTGCATAGTGAACGACGTTCCTCAGACACTGATAAAATGAACATGTTTTTAAACGTCCGGCAAACGTCGGGTTTGTTGCATCGTTCGATGATGCATTGCATAGTGAACGACGTTTTTCAGACACTAATAAAATGAACATGTTTTTAACTTGGATCAGTGCTCCAAATCTAAACTAGTCTCAACTGAAGGAGACACAACCGAATTAACATAATGTGTTGCAATTACAGAGCCGCGAGTTTCGAACTGGCACGACGAGTGCCGGAATCGTGTACGTTTTGGCACCGATTTCGCACTGACGACCTCTCTGTTCAATAATGGTGCCAAATTAGTGGTATTAGAGCAGTCGGCGGAGGGAGCCGGCTACTGCAACGAGCTCTATATGGTGTCGGTGCCATTTAAATGTGATGATGATTACTAAATGTTGCCATACAAATTTACTAATGTACACAATAAAAATTTAGTGTAAGTATGTATGTGACGAAAAATAAAACGTACGAGATACTTCAATGATCTCTTATTTTTATTTCGGATCCCGTGGTCTACCTGATTGTTGATAAAATAGGTAAGTTTAGTTATTATAATGTACTACCCTAAACAACTGATCGGGTAAATGATACTGTAAATAAAATACAGTAACGATTAAAAAAGTACTACAAATTTAAAACTATTAAACATTGAATTAAATTAAACTACAGCTTATTAAAATATTAAATTACTTATCTAAGTTACTTTTCTGGAAAATAGGATGTTGTGTGTAACATCCTGTAGCCTGTGGTATAAGTCAACTAGCTTCAGTATTCGCACAACATAAACAAATTAAATGTGCCTACTATTTGAATTGTATTTGAATAAACGGATTGTTTAATAACAGTTTCGAGTAATCAGATTAGCGGGTTTACTGCATAATTCAATTGTTTGCACTAAAACCTTTACAGAGCACCTAAATTGTTGAGCACACATACAAATTGACAGTTAGTTTAGTTAGTTTCAGAAAGTGTTAGTATTAGCGAATACAATCAAAACATAGCCAATCACAGATTATCTTTCAAACATAGTTCTATTGGTCCATTTTTCGCAAGAGGTACGTTGAAATGGAGGGAGGAAAGATATTGGAGCTTTGCTAATTTGGTTTAGAAGTGACACTAAAGTTTTATAACATGAGTGCTAGTGACGTCACGGCGACATCCGCGCATATCAAGTTTAAGGGGAATATGATACGGATGTATTGCACACGTGCGGCTTATTCTGTGATAATAGGAAAATTAACTTTTATAGTACCACATTAGCAATAATGACTAAGTACTTACGAGCTCAAAACTTAATGTTTTATCAACTGTGCCACTGATAGTAAAGATCGTAATGTTTATAGATATTTTTATTAGGTGATCTGCTCTGTATATTCTGCAGATGACTGTACAGTTTGTGCAATAAAGTATTGTAAATTGTATCATTTATAAGTATTGAGTACCCTAAATTGTAAAACAAAATACTTGCATAATTACTATTAGTAGTAATTTTTATGACCTAGACTAGAACACATTCATACATACATATTTCAGTTCCGGCCACTTTCACAAGGATAGGACAATTATTCTCAAATTTAACATCCAGACCTGAATTAACTGGTACAAATTGTACAAAATTGCCGGCCCCTAGCGCTGGAATCCAATGACCAAGTCACTAAGCCAACGCGCTAAAATGATGTTTTAAGCCTAAACGCGTCATTTGTTTAAATTATAAGTGTTTTTATGACAAATAAAATATTTACATAGATGACCTAATATTCGTAAACCAAAGCAAAAACTTTTGACAGTACTACGAGCCACGTTCCGAATATACCTGGAGCTTTGTTCTTTCGAGGGCTCGCTAATGTCACGTGAAATAAGACTAAAACAGGGATATTAAGATGAGAGCGCCTTTGAAGGGTTGCTGCCTGCAGCCGAAAAGAGGAGTGGCAGACGATGATGCTCCAACCTGTACCCGAGAGTACGGTCCCATTGTTTCCCTCAACGTTTCGTGGACTTTTTGTACAGCTTTAATACGACGCAAAGTTTTGTCATACTATTTTTAAGTCTTTCAAAGGCTTCGCGCTGAAACTTGAAAGTTACAACGGTATGCTTTGTTTATGACAACTTTCTTGATGCACATAGGTAATTATTATTGCTGTAATCACGCTTTACAAAATCAATGATACTAAGATCTTTAATTAAATACTCTTTCATGAAAGTTTCATATATTTAAAGCGTATCCCAGACACACGCGGCCTGCGGTGGCAGTGCCGGCCTGTTGTATTTGCAATGTATGTGAGACTTCAAACACGCGCGGCCATAATTTGCATATTGAGGCTGCGGCCTGCAGTAGGCCGCCACCGCAGGCCGCGTGTGTCTGGGATACGCTTAATACGTTACCTTGGTAGTCTGTAATATGTACTGTCCATCGTATACTAACTACGTACTGCGACTTTTCTATGCAGTGTATCTTTAAACGCTTTCAATAAAAATGCAAATGTCTCGCTGTGTGTTGTCCGTGAATTGTCTTGGAAACTACTTTACCTGTTAAAGTAGTTTGAACATTGCGTTTATTCAGTTTCTATTCTGTTTTCCCTTTTTCCTACTTACTGTTGTATTGTCGTTTGTGTTTACCTCTTCTACAAGATACGTGTAATATGGCGGTAGATAAAAAATTCGCGTAGTGTCAGTTGTACCATTGAGTAGTACCATTGATGGTACAAAGTGACACAACTTTGTATCTGCGACTATAAATTTTACATTGACACTAATTTAGGATCAGTAGTACCATTATGAATAGTTGTTATGCTCGCTAGTACCATCAATGGTACTAGTGACACTATTGTATAAATGCACCCACTGTACTTACATGCAATAAAATAGTTTTGACTTTTGACTTCGATTTTTCAAGGCGTCCGATTCAGATCTTTGATCTTCAGAGATTATGAGAGATTCAGAGCTCTGTTGATTTGGTCATAAAATTTACCAGTTTTTATAACGAGAACCGCATGGAAAGGGTACACAGGCGTTCGCTTCTATCAAAAAGCACACGACCACCTGGATCCTAATCTCCAGCCCCACGATGCGCCAAAAAATACCCGTGAAAATTCAGCCAAGTGATGATGCTACGCACCAACAGGCTTCGTTTCAGTAATTTCCCATGTGACGACTATTCCGGCTGCGAAAATGTGTAGGTATCTACTTTTTGTATTATTTTTGGAGGGATGCGGCTGGATGCGGACGGCGGAGGACTGAGTGTGATGGCGTTCATTGGAGATGGCATTATGTCTAGGAGTGGACGTCGAATTGATGTGATGATGATGATGATTATAGTAATTAATGGGTAGAGCGTCAGTGGCCTGTAGAGCGTCAGTGGCCTCGGGGATAAGACGCAGCCTATCAAATCGAAAGGTCCGAAGTTCGATCCCCGGCTGGACCATGTGTACCAATGGGTTTTTTCTCGAAACTTAAGTACATATACTGACTGCTCTCAAACGGTGAAGGAAAACATCGTGAGGAAACCTGCATATGCCGAAGAAGAAATTCTTAGGCGCATGTCAAGTCCACCAACCAGCACTGGGCTAGCGTGGTGGACTATAGCCCGAACGCCCTCGTTGATAGGGTAGGCCCGAGCCCCAGCAGTGGGGAGATTAATAGGCTATTTATGATAGTTATTAATTTAACTGAAATTCAATTTGAAATTAATGTACAATTTTATTACAGATTATCGGCATACTAATGGTACCCGGGAAGGAACATTCTCACTGGATGTTAATTGACCGAGCGAGCGAAGCGTCTCAGTTTCGAGGTGTGCGCAATATGATTGCAATTAAATCGTTCCGATGTTCAAATTCAAATTCAAAAGTATTTTATTGCATGTAAGTACACTGGGTACATTTATACAACGTCAATTTTTTATCTACCACCGCCTCCAAGGTGTTATATAGAGCTGGGAAGAAGAAGCGGCGCAACAAACTTCCGCAACACATCTTTTAAAATCAAGTTTGTACATAACATTATTTTGTAAAGGTTGTGCGAGGCTGAATTAACATTAACACCAGGCATCTTTGTCATTTACATAATCGACTGTCCTATAATAAGCTTTCTTACAAAGTTGTTGTTTAATGTAGGTCTTAAATTTTCTGTCATTCATATTTAAGATTTCTTCTGGTAGTTTGTTGTAGAAGCGTATACATTGCCCCGTGAATGATTTACTGACCTTACTAAGCTGTACTGTTTATGACTGAAGTCCGTAAAACTCATTACAAACTATCAGTTGCAACTTTTAACTGTCCAGCAATGCTCCTCATAGTAGCGTATTTAACAAGTAGCTACATAAGCAGTAGTACCCAGGGAGGGGAAGGGAGGGCTGATTCAACATAAAACAGAAATCTTATTTAATGTTGGCTAGCCGCTAAGCGAACCGTCTTAAGCTGATACTATGGTGTTGTGGAAACAACTTTTTACCATAAATTGTTGACCGCAGCACCCTCGTGGAATAATATTTTGTTTCTCATGGAAGAATTTTTCATAATAAAAATTAGGCTATCTTCATGAATCTGATTGGAGCTAGTGTAGCCGTGAAAGCGTAACAAAGTTAGGATAAAAAAATCTCAATAATCATTGTTGTTACGAGAGCGTTAGTGGCGTAGGGGATAAGACGCGGCCTATCATATCGAAAGGTCCGGAGTTCGATCCCCGGCTGGGCCATGTACCAATGGGTTTTTTCTCGAAACTTAAGTACATTTACTGACTGCTCTCAAACGGTGAAGGAAAAAATCGTGAGGAAACCTGCATACGCCGAAGAAGAAATTCTTAGGCGCATGTGAAGTCCACCAACCCGCACTGGGCTAGCGTGGTGGACTATAGCCCCAACGCCCTCGTTGAGAGGCTAGGCCTAAGCCCCAGCAGTGGGGACATTAATAGGCTGTTGATGATTGTTGTTACAAGCACAGAAAAAGGAATTAACAGATGGTGTAGACTGAAAAACTCGAGTTGAGTGGTTAAAGTGAAGTTATTTACAAATACAGAATGCAAGTTCGTAACTAGCGTAGCATCGGCGCAGCGTAACAATAGGCAGCCGACCAATCACAGCACAGTGTGCGAGACAAGGCGGCGCCATTGCAGATTACTTCAGTCTGTCCTGTGTGAAGATACACATGCATGCTACTAGCTCTATCTTAGCGTATAAATGCAACTTATGCGAACTAACAAACGCACAGTCATGTCATTTTGTGAGTATGTTAGATCACATAGTGTGGCTGGCTTCACACTGCGAAGTGAACTATGCGAGAAAACCATGAGCAAAAGTTTTTTAATTTCCCGATAGAAAATAAAACATAGTTAAGTAGTAAGGCTAGTAAGTGGCCGAAATAACTAAGTATTTTCTGAAAATCTGTCTCTACACTTTGTTATCTCGAAGTTGGATCCGCAAAGGATTGAAAGGAGTTTATAAGAAGAGCTCATAGGATGTTGCGGTTTATAGGGGGCGGGGGGAGGTATCCGGATCAAATTAAATTGAAGACTAAGCGGAAACGGTCGGGGGGGGGGGGGGAATTGACCGCTCCACATTGTATTCCAGTTGCTGTCAAAGTATTTAATATCGATTTAATTGGCTCTAGAGAGATAGCTGTTTCTGACGCCAGACGATAATCCATGCACGATGCAATGAACGCAAAGTTATTATTTTAGCACCCTTTTTAAATAGGAATGCTTATTTTTTATCTTTTTACTAATTTATGTTGGTAAGCACACTAAATGAATGGCCATACTATTTTCGTGTCTATTAATTATTATATGTCTTAGGGTGATATTATATACTATATATTTATATATATACTATATAATATAATTACTATATAATTATATATATATATTGATTATATATAGTAATTCTCTTACGAGATTACATGAGTTTCGCCTCTCGTAGATCCCATACAAAATTTGCCGCCGCTTACTATAATACAGTCCTATTTATTATTATAGTGTCTTACAAAGTAAAAATCTGACACACTATGTGAAAGACACTGAAAATTTTCTTTAACTGTATTAGTTTGACAGCAACATTACTTTGTACATTTCTATTATATTCATAAGATCAATGGAACAATCTCCTATATCGATAATAAGCTCATAGTCTTATGGATCTGTTGGTAAGTTAATTGCTTTTTGAGTAAGTAGGTACCTACTTAATTATTTGTAAGTAGTGTTATTTAAGTTAATTTGGTTAAAATAAACAATCTAAATTAATGTCTTCGCTTTGCCCAGTTTACACAGACACAAGACAGTTAAAAACAATAGTAAAACATGTGTAAAAAAAACTTAAATCGAGTTAGGTAACATTAGTAAAGGTGAATTGCCGAAGAGCCAAGCATTGAAAACCCCAATTCGAGTTTTGGACGAGAAAAGTGACAACGCGAAAAGCAACTCTCATTTATAAGTAGTAGTGATAGTGATAGTAAGGCTCTGGTGTAGGGTACGCGTAGTAGTGTCCCTATTTCTGATGAAATTAAATAAACGCGAACAAGTTGGGGTTTTGTAATGAATATTAATGGTCGAAACTCTCGGAATCAGGCTTGACATGGGCCGCGAAACTCCTCCGAGCCTAATATAAATCACGCTTAGTTCAGTCTCTGAGCATTCTTCCGCTTTGTACCGTCTTCTGGATCTTATTTTAGCTGGATAATGGGAAATAAAAGATAAATTTATATTATCCGGTGGAGAAAAAACAGTTTACAAACGTCCCGTTTATTCTATCATGCATTTTATTGGGATAAGCTGTTAAGGATCTAATCTAATTGAAACTTTTATAATAGGTGTGGGGACACAGGATATTGCTGTCCTTTCTAGAGCTAAGCGCTCTTCTCAACTGTCACCGGTTGGGAATATAAGTTTGTAAATATTATTAGGGACAATGGTCAATAAATCATGCATCTACAGATCATCAGTTTCATTTCTCTCCTGCAAGCAGCGACTCCAAATAGGTATTGTATTTGCTACAGGAACCGTGAAAATCTATGGGAGAGTGGCTACATACCGTTGCAACAACTGTCATGGAAGGTTGAAATTGTAAGTCCGAGGTACTCGTAATAAAAGAGTATAGGCGATGGCGTTTGATTGTTTAAACGTCGAGAGGTGAAACCGCTTAGTAACTTTATCACGAACATCGCTAAATGATTAATTGAAAACTTTATCAAAATCCAGCAGTTTGCTTAGAGTTACGAATTAGCCGCAGGTTGACTTAGGAGCAAACCCATCTGTTTCAAGTTTAAGAGTTTCTCAAGTATGTACTCACCGTACGCACTTAAGATATAGGTAGTGTTTCATCATCAACAGCCTATTAACGTCCCCACTGCTGGGGCTCATGGCCTACCCTCCACGAGGGCGTTCGGGCTATAGTCCACCACGCTGGCCCAGTGCGGGTTGGTGGACTTCACATACGCCTAAGAATTTCTTCTTCGGCGTATGCAGGTTTCATCACGATGTTTTCCTTCACCGTTTGAGAGCAGTCAGTAAATGTACTTAAGTGTTTAAATGTCATATAATTTGAACAAAATAATATACAACAAAATATTGTTTTTGTGTGACCAACTGAAAATGAGAAAAGGACCATTTAAAAATCTTGAGCCTGATGGTCAACTTTTAATGTAAAGAAATCATGAGATATTCGTTAGAATACATTATATTAACGATTCAGATTCATACTCATTCTTCTTGTTAAAGTTCTAATTTGTACAGAAATGGAATTTTGAGGTGAAAAAATAACTTATCGAGCAAAAGTTTGATGTTAAGTAAGGCAATGAATGAAACATAAAAGAGGTGCAAATAAACAGCCCAAAGTGAAACAGCGCAAAGGTATCACCAGAAGAGATATAATTTTATATTCCTTAGACTAATGAAGACTAATCTATTTTCCTCATAAGCTCTATTTTTCTTTATGGCAATTTTTCTTGTTGAACTGTTTTGAACAAGAACGACCTTGAGATTCAAAGCCAGTTGTATGACCCCGCCAGGTGGACCGACGACCTAAGGAAGGTGGTGGATGGATGCGGAGGCAGGTGGACCGGGTGTGGTGGTTGGTGTACACTGGGGAAGGCCTATTTCCGGCAGTGGACGTTGAAGGGCTGATAGGAATGTGTATGGGTACGATACGGTAGTAATAGCTCTCTCGGTCACTAATTACGCGTACCCGTGCAGGATCCAAAGTATCTGTCGCCTGGATCGCTCTAGAGCGCAGTTCGGTCACTTAGCACCCTTGATATATTTCGGTCATTAGTAGTAAATGAATAATTTAGTTTAACGAGTGAACTCGCTCGGCTCGTGCCTGTTATTGGCTGAATTATTTCTACCTTTTCTTGCGTTCAAATAGCATTTCCCGTTAATTGCTGTCTGACTGGAGCTCACTAATTGCTTAAGTTCTGGGATCTCTTGGCTCCTCAGTTTAAAGTGGTCGGACTACTATTAAAGTAAAAATTTCTTAAGACTGTTTTGAACTTCCGTCTGTTCCATAATTCTCAGGAATTGAACGCGAGTTTCCGGACGTTGTTGGGGAAAAATCTTAAAACTTTCAAGACTGAAATATGCGAAACATATTTTAATTTAACTATAGGTACACTTCAGACGAATTAGTTAAGGTATAAATAACTTAGATTAGATACGTATATATTTATTTAAATCTAAAATAATGAATGAAATATAGACACACTACCTATTAGATAACATTTGAAGGCACTAAACTTTCAACTTCCTAGTATTATAATTAAGACAATGAAATTATTATTTAAAGATTTCCTAATAGGGTCCTGCAAAATCTGTTATATAAATAACTAAAAGCATGAAGATATGATCTTTTTGGTGGGTGCCGGTGCCCTCTAAATATATGGAGTTGCTAAATTCGATCCTTCCTGACTAAAAGGTATGATAGTTGTAATCTTTTCTTCACAAAAGCCCTCAGGCGAGTGGATAGTCTACGAGAATGTAAAACCTAAAAAAATACAGCGGGGATAGCAATGCGCCTGCATTCCTCCATCCCACCCCCATTGTATTATAAATGGGTGCCCCAGAACTGAGTCTCACAGTCCAGATGTCTAACATTTAATGCAGCTGGATGCCCTACTGTTACTTCTCGCCTGTTCGGTCAAAGAGAAAGTCAAAGTTTAATGTTAAATTTACAAGGCAACGAACGAAATAATATGTGCAAGGCATGCAGATGCAACCTAACCTCTTCCGAAGAGTTGCCAGTATCTGACTCACTCAGACTGACGTCAGTATACAAACACATTGTTTGATTTTCAAAAAGTATGCTGATGCCTAATATCAATTATTATTCTGAATAAAGATTTTTGACGTTCTCATTACAGCAATGAATTGAGTTCTCCCCCTCATCGTAAGTGAATATTTTATAAAAGTGTGCTCTTTCTAACTAAAGTTTTTTGTAAAATAAGTACCTTGCAGGACGAGATGGAAACCATCTGTAAACGCCTTCTGTGCTTACCTACCCTTAGCAATGATCGAAGCATGAGCTGTGGTTGACCGTACAGTAGTGGCTGTAGGTCGAACCGACTTCCATTTGTCGCTGCCGTAGGAACCGACCGCGGCCATCGCGTCGTAAAACGTTTTCATAAAAATGCAAATCGCCCGACAACGTATTGCCGTCGGGCATGAGACGACTCAACTTCCCCCAACTCGCTTCTTTCATCGAATTAAAATACTTTTTAAGAAGACAAAGTCATTTATTCCAAGTTGTTACGGAACTTCGACCGCCGCCGGTTGCTTGGTTTGATACAACGTTTCTATGTTCACAATTTGGGAGATTAGCGACTGTAATTTTTATTTTATTTATTTTCAGCACATAAAGAAAAGAATATTATTCTAGATTATAGCTGTTAAACTGCCAATGACGTAATATAATACTATTATACATCGTAGGTACGAACATGAGATTATATTATGACGATCTTATTTTCTTGTAATTATCACCAGCTTGTTATTACCAATATTTTCTTATGCAGAATTCAGGCGTAAATGCAAAGTCAAACTAAACACTGGGTACATTTTATACAACGTAAATTTTTCATCTCTCACCTCTTCCTAGGTGTTAGCACTGGGAAAATGCAAAATTCTAAAATAACTACAATTTGGACATATTAAGTAATTCTAACAATAAGACTTGTATCGACCCAAAGAAAGGCTTGAGTTTTTATTTTAGACAACCCCAAAGAAAATAGCTCGTTTATCTTAAATACCTGAGACCTTAAAGCACAGAGGAATTAAGCTTAAAGTTCAAAATGTAGCAGCAGTCAGCATTAAAACCCTGTCATAATTACACAGAGGAATTAATAGTCTCAAAATAATTATTATGATGGTAAAAGAAGAAACTATAAAACATAGTTGTAAAATTTCATTTTATTAATTTATTTTTGAGTATGTTTGGTGTATTAAAAAAATAATAGCGGGAGTTGGTTATCCTTCCAATACTTCTGACTCTGATATTGTTCTGACCTATTATTTTATGAGAAACTAACTCAACCTATATCAAACGTTTTAAAACCCTAGCTTAGACCATGTTTAGACACTAGTTTCAATGCGAGAAACGTAGAAAATAATAACTAGGATACATATCACATTTATGAGGTCATTTATGACATTTTTATAACACTATCTTGCGGCAGTAACCTCGGGCAGCTAACAACTGATATAATCCGTTTAATTTCGGGAGGTGTTTCGTTTGCAGTTCATTAAGTTTATGACCTCGTATCCACGAATTGATGCAATAAAACCTTAAGATAAATGTTGCGACCGACGTGTTTGACGAAGATTCGCGTTGTGAGACTAAATCTCATAGCAAAATTGTTTCGGCGTACGATCTAAAGCGAAAATAATCAGTTAATATTAAAGTTTATCTATTGTTTATGTACCTACGAGTAGTAAATAAAATAGAAGCTGTAAGTATTAATAATTGAAATACTTTGAATAGGTATTCAATGTCTGTTTTCTTCACGTCAAGTTTTAACTTTTAAACTAAAGGCATAAAAAATCATGTTCAAAATCACCGACTCTGTCTCAAGACTTTCTGCGTCAAAACGAAACTAACGGCCCTATTCGGCTTAAGAAGTTAGTACAGATAGTATAGGTATTCATACCTACCGGAAATGTTGTGGAGTAAATTGCTTCGGATAAAGGGATAGAAAATGGTTTTTTCCTCATAAGTTTCCTTAAATGAGTTTTTTTGGTAGAATCCAACAAAATTAGATCTTAGAGATACCTTTTGGTCAAATCTATAGTGTTCCTTGCGCAGACAAAACATAATCTATAATCAGAGTTACAAAATAAAATCACATTGGAAAACTGCAGTTAGGAATCCGTCTAAAAAATCTATGCCTGGAAAAGTTCAAAGGTTAATTAAGCGTTTCTTTAATTTTTTTGGGTGTAGGAGTCGGTTTGTACGTTTTATGCCAGATTAACAAAATGTCAAATTAGCAAAATGCCAGATGGAGATAATAATTATAATTAGTGAGATTTATAAGCGTTCCACAAGGTGGACTGACGATCTGGTGAAGGTCGCGGGATCCAGCTGGATGAGGTTAGCGCAGGACCGGTCGTCGTGGAGATCCTTGGGGAGGCCTTTGTGAAGCAGTGGACGTCTACAGGCTGATATGATGATGATAATGAGATTTATAAAAATTATAGGATAGGTTAAAATTACCACTTACGTCCAGTAGAAAACGTAAAAGTTAGTACCTTATCTGGACCAGCAAAAAATAAATGGGGTGTTGAGTTTTACGCAACTGTTTTTGCAACCAGTTCTAAAATAGATTATAGTTATTTGGCAAATGTTAAAGTCAAAGTCAAAATATTTATTGCGTTCTACAATGGTTAAAGAGACGTTGTTCTTGCATAAGTTCATGCATTGTAGACCCTGTCAGGGCATAGCAACATTTACAATGGAAAGTTACATTTTGTTATTTACTTATTTCGGTTTTCATTCACTGGACACGCGTGTACCCAGTAATGATTTTAATAACACCAAACTCTTTATTTAATCAAAACTGCACTCGCCTATTTTTCATTCATTTTTTATTGTCTCCAGTAAGTACACACGAAGAATTCCGCATAAAATACGGCCCTAGGTAGAAACAGGCGGGGACGTGCTGTAATACACGACAGCTGCTTTATTTATGTCCCCAATATTTTACAAACCATAAAACTCCTCGCCTTGAAAATAAGAAACGTTTTATCGTAATAGATTTTTAAAATTTTTACTGTGAAATTTTGAATTTTGCTACACGGCTGTGACGATATAATTGAATTTACATATTTTGGGTTCTCGGCTAATGCGCTACGCTCAGCAATAATTTTAAGCCTTATACAAAGAGAGCGTGACGTGTCGCTGGCATATACATAAGTGCGTGTGAATTTCTATGTTTCTTTAAAGTTTATAATTAAATTAACTAGACTAAAAATATAATTCAGCAGATTAATAATACAAAGTCAGGTGGGGTAAAAGGGACACCGAGAAAGAAGAAATAAAAACCTAGTCGGTCTAACAAACTATAGGGCTAAATTCTATAGACGTCCATAATAGTCCAATATAGACGTCTACCTCTGGTCTGGTCGTTTCTCTTTCTCCGGTGTTCCTCTTTCTCGGGTGTTCCTCTTTCTCCGGTGTTCCTCTTTCTCCGGTGTTCCTCTTTCTCCCGTGTTCCTCTTTCTCCCGTGTTCCTCTATCTCCAATGTCCCTCTTACTCTCTGTGATCTTAGTAGAGAATAGAGTTAGGCAAAAAATAATCGCAATTACAGATACTTTCTCAGTTTCCCTATTTTTTTGTATGTGACAACGAATTACGAATTTGGTATACTATACAAATTACGAAAATGAGAAAGTAATCGGGAAGTAATTAAGAAAGTGATCGTGATTATATTTTGCTTAACTGTGGTAGAGAACTCCGTTATACACTAGTAGTTCCGTGAGAACAGTAGACCTCGCCAGCCCTTATAAACCAAACCTAAAAGAAACTAACAAAAGTCAACTTTGGAAACAGAAAAAGTACCTACTAAAGTGACAAAAATTAGCACTTTAAAGCTTAATATTTCGCAAACGGATCCCTGAATCGAAAAATGTTTATCACACACCCGCGATATTTTTGAAAGACCCATCCAACGATACCCCACACCATGGATATCACGCGGAAAAAAATAATTTTCCATTTTACGTATGCAGTTCTATGAACATAATTTATTTTTTCAACTTTCTTAAGTCGATCCACTATTACTCAAAAACTAATAGAACCTACTTAGCCGTAATAGTTTTCCTTGTAACTACGTTATATATGCTACTGCCATGAATTTTTTCACATTTCCAGAAGCAACCGTTTAGCTGGCAGGGGGGGGGGACACGTGACTCTAACAAAAATTACCGCTTTAAAGCTTAATATTTCGCCAACGGATCCCTAAATCGAAAAAATGGTATTCACACACCAGCAATATTTTTGAAAGACTTATCCAACGATATCCCACACTATGGGATTCACAAGAAAAAAAAAGTTCACTCCCACTTTGCGAGTATGGTAGGTACTCTAAAAAAAATGTTTTTCAAAATTTTATTCTACTCATTTTGTAGATTTAATTAATTTATACATATGCCAAATTTTCGTCAAAATCGGTTGAAAAATGCGACCTGTAGAGAATTACAGACAGACAGACAGACAGACAGACAGCCGGACAAGAGCATTTTTGGCCAGTCTCGAAACGTAGACGCTTCGCTCGCTTCGCTCGCTCGGTCAATTAGCGACTTGTCTGACTCAAGCGCCAGAGTTTCAATAGTTTGATTCCCACTGGGAACAAAAAGTTTAGCACAATTTGTAAAAGTTGTATCTTGTAGTTTTAAAAAATTATGCATTTCTATGTTATATTTTGTCGTGTATGTTTCAACTCGAAAGCCATAAGCTTAATTGCTATAATATAAGTTTAATGTCCTACAACCGCAACTACCTTTAAAAAGGAAAAGGTCCAATAGCGAATAGTTAGTACCTATAGATTTGGTCCAAAATAAGGTACTTGGGTCGTTGGACACAAAAACTCAATGTCAAAAAACTTGCACTAGGTATGAACCGACTACTGAACTTTATTCGTACATTAAAAGGACCAAAAATCTGCCTACTTTTCCCATCTCTTCAGGTTATTTAGTCACAAAAGCCGGGCAAGTTCTCTCAATTTTCTCCGAACACATCTCTCAAGTCAGCGTAATCGTAGGTCGCGTATGTCATTCGGGGGAAATCCTTGGAAAATGATAAAACAGCTATTCTTAGTTCGTCCCTTTCTCGCATTTACCTACATATTGTCGCTAAAATATAACGCGTGAATAATACAGTCCTTTCATTCAATAAGGGTCGCGCCATTTTAGGCGTGAGTCCGGAAAATAGATATCCACTATCCTTTAAGACACCCCCACAATGGTGCGAGAGGCAGCGCGATGGCAGCTGCGGTCAAAGGAAGTTATGATAGTTTTTTGTAACGGTTAGTTGAGATATCAATGCGCACATGGGATAATGCATAGTTATGAACAATCATTAATAATGATAAATGAAGTGAAGTCACAATAATTACTACGTTTCTTTTTACTTAGGTATAATAACTTAAATAATACAATAACTCCAGTAATATATAGCACTATAGGGTTGTCTGGAAGAAATAGCTTAAAAGGCGATAACACCGTCAAAATTCTGCATCTGCAACCAATTTAATGTGATTACTGTAGTACTAATATATTTGTTGTGATTGTCGAATAAATTATTTTTCTTTCTTTTTTTTCTTTCTTCTTTCTATTTAAATTATTTATTTTTTGTGCAATTATTTATTGTCTTATACCTATTAAACGGCGTTAAACTCAAAATATATTTATTGCTTAGAGGTCAATATTAAAATACGAGTAAACAACGAAATTTCGGACCTCTACAGCAGCTGCCTATTAAGATCTTAAATTTTAGAGGAAATTAAATGCAATTAGTATGTATGTAGTGACAAAGATACGATTTAGTAACAAAAGTCTTGATAAACTATTTAAACAACTCAAACCAAAAAATAGCGGTAGCTGTTACGCTGCAAGTCTTACTTGTGCAGGTTACCACTTCAGTATGAGTAAACCATTAACCAGACTAAGTTATAGACTATATTTTCTGGGTCGGCTGCCACACAGCGTTACTTTTAACTAAAGTAATACTTTCACCTGACGAGATTTAGGTGAACCTTTTCTTTCGATAAGAAAAGAAGCGCTCAAGTGAAATCCTATGTGATTAGGGAAGACTTTTGCACGTCAAACTCAATAGTGATAAGGTTTAGGTAGGTAGGAGAGAATACACGATTAAGTATATGTAAAGGCTTTAACAAGTTAAAGAAAATACATAGGTAAACATAGGTGACGTGACGTTATACATTTTGAAATTACAAACACAAGTTTCCATATTTTTTGGCTCAATCAATCGGTAGTATTTGAGGTAAAAAACTGTTCTATAGGTACATACCTAAGAAAATCCGGTTAGACGTAGGTACTTAATGCTCTAAGGTTTAAACGCAACCACCAAACCGAGCTATTTTTCAAACTACCGATTTTAAAGAACTTTGCTAAAACAGTATTTAGCTTCATAGTCTCTTCCAGCCGGTAACATTCAGCTATCAGAGATAATCTGCAACTCATAGTATATGTAACTCACAAGTATAGTCGCTGTTCATTTCCCATCCCGTGAGATTTCAGTGCGCGTACAAAACGAGCTGAGTTTAGTGCAAGGAGGCGGACGTAAAATGCTTTCACAGATTCACTTTACATACAGTGTTGTGCGCTTTACAAATGTAAAAGATGGAGGACCATTTTGAAGTCGAAATGGACAGAATGCGGTTTCCTCCGCGAAACCGCTTGCTCGGTAAAAGCTTAAAGTCACAAAAACAATGTGGCATGCTCGGGAAATGAAAATTGGATAAGCTATAAAACAAAACACTACACTTATGGTAAAGAAACTGAAATTGAGATAGATAGGACATACAGTAAGAGGAAGGATTAAATGGAGCAGAACATTGATTAACTGGTTCCCGAAATATAATAAACGGAAAAGGGTGAGACAGTTTAAAAGGTGGGAGGAGAAACTAAAAGATATAGCAGGGAAAAGGTGGACAAGTATATCGAGAGATAGAGGGTGGAGGAAGGCCTTTGCCAAAAATGGACAAGCAGATAGCAGTGTCGATATTGTAAATTAGAACATTTTATAAAGTAAAAAAATATATTATCTGAAATAAAAGGCTTAAGACAATAATAATAATTTACGATGAATAGCAACTTCTATGAATTAAACCCTCAAGTTGATTAAAGAAGCATCCAAGTATCTAGGATAAGAAACTAGACGAGGAAGCAAAGTTCCGCAATTACCATAAGGGAGATAAAAATAGATCTGCTATCCTACTACGAGTATATACCTACACTTATAACAGTTTCAACATATTGATGCTTTTCCTTCGCATACTTTTACGTTTTAGGCAAGGGAAACAAATCAAGACAAATGTGCCTGATAACTTGTTGGAAATTCGTATGCGAATTTACAAAAATAGTCCAGCAACCTATTCGGAATACCTCGTAAAAAGGGTCAGTAACTGATAATATTTTGAAACTCCTGTACCATACAATCCGCATGTCAACAGAGCTTACGACATGAAGGTATTCGTCGTTCTCATCTTTCTATAGCTAGCTAGCATGAATATTAGAGATGAAGTTGTCATTTTGTAACGCAGATATGTTTAGTTAGGCTGTCTCCTAACCAGAATGTTGCTCATGGCAACACTCGACATGCTTTCTATTTGCCGGAAACCGTAAATCGTAAGGATAATTCGCGACTAACGTCCATTCGTATTTCTTTACCTCTCAGCAACTCTCGCACGTTTCAGTTTCACAAATCTAATTTTTCTCCTCTGAGAATTCCTTTTTGAGAACTATCGGGATCCGCGTTCGTACGGTATTGCCAATTCCGCCGAACGCTGCGATCAGTTACAAACTTTTTGTTGTTAGGGGGTTCACATACAATCAGGCGGATGGTTGAAATTGTCAGATTAATGTTGAATAAGTAAAAAGTAAATCTGAATTACTTACTGTTTTCCAAAAAGAAAGTATCAGAGGATAGTGTAGATGAATTATATTCAATTATCACGACTGCGGATTGTCTTTACAGGATTAAATTGTTACAATTAGTCTTTGGTAACATGACGTTTCGACATGAAACTCATATGATGCTAGGATATTATAAACCTAGCATCTATTTTGAAGTTTTGGTAGCATGTCGAGAAATATGGGGAGAACCGGGGTAGGGAGGGAAAAACGTAGGAAAGGAGGAAAAGAAGGAGAGAGGGAGATGTGGAGGGAGGGAATAAAAAATGGTGCGAGAGGAAAATAGGTAGGAGGATAGAGGATGGAAGAAAAAGGTAAGCGGCAACAAAGACACAACAAACAGCCTACCCCATTTTTATCAACCTGTCTGTTGCACTGATAAACTGGAGCTTGGCATGATATGATACTCCTGGTTGTAGTCAGATTGTGTAATGTGTAACGCCCTTTACTGTATGAAGGAGCATCGGATATTTGTCTTATTGGCGACACAGATATTTTAGAGATTTTGTTTTTATCGTTTTGTATAGTTTTAGTATTATTTTTATCATACCTACCTAGTAGTTTTGATATTATAGTAATTTCCATTAAAACTTGTTTAGTGTTAGATACCTACTTAATTTATCGTTACACAATTAACCCTATCTCTTAAATGGCTTTCTTATTGATAACCATAATTCTGATACTTAGAACATTACCTACTGTTTGACGACAATATAGGTTAGAGGTGGTAAGGTCGCGCTAAGAGAGCACCTCTACCTATATAATAAAGACTAAACTGCAATATACTTGCCATTTAACATCCAGCATGATTGCCCTGACAAAACCTGTTAATACTTTAGTACTCTTTATTATTTAGTCTATTAACGGAATTTTGTCCAGTGCTAAGTAAATGGATCTTTAGTCGACTATCTATAGGGTTTCGGAGCACAAAACTTCATACAGTGCACTCGTACTTTTCAAGAAACAACTTTGTTTTACTACTTATGGAAATAAACAAAGATAAAATTAGCGAGTTAGTTGTTATTCTTTATTGCACAAAATAAATTTACAATGAAAAACAAACAAGAAATATGTGTACAAAGGAGGACTTATCTCTACAAGAGATCTCTTCCAGCCAACCCTCACTGTTAGAAAGAGTAAACATTACAGTTAGAGCGATTTTGAATTTCTTTTGGATGAAAAAGATAAATTCAAAGAGGATTGTTAATGCAAACTGAGTCCAGAAAAGAGAATTTCGGCTGTTCTGATTAAAAAGGAGCTCGGAAGTGTTGTACAAATTGGATTTACGAAAAAAACAAGGTTAGGAGAGCGGCCTCGAGAAAGGTAAGAGCAATTTAGCTCTCTACTTAGCCGAGGTATCTATTCTTTTACCCGCGGCTGGCAGCAACGCCATAGTTTGTGGACTAATACCTCTGGGCGGTTGCGGTATTAAATTCCTGTTTCAACGACTCTGTGACAAAATGTGGCTCGTGTCCACTTAACGCCTTGTTCTCGTGGATAAAGTCATTTAATTACTAATTAAATTATATCTCGCTTGGTGTTAAGGTTTAAAATACCGACATTATATAAGAATTAAAATTATATAATTAGGTAATAGTACAGCGTCCTCGTTACCTAATTCCGCTTTAAAGAGATTCTGAATGTAGTTTTCGAATATTCCATAGGTAGGTATTTTAAAATGGAAAATATCGTCGATTTCTTGAGGTAGGTATGAGAACAAAAATTATTCCCCAGGGTGATGTAAATTCGCCTTTTGAACAAGTATAATGGAAATTTCAGCCAACCACTTGGAAAGGCTTTTGATCTTAAGAATTTAGAACGGTTCAGTGTAGGGTCTTAAAATTGGTACCTACTTTAGTTACATTTAAAAGTTAAATTTTAAGTATCAATTCACATTTTTACATCAACGAAGGAGTTCCACTGCACCGTCAGCCTGTGTAGGTAGTGTTGCGAAATTAACTAATTGATGATCAATTTGAAAAATCCTCTAAAACCGCAAAAGATCCAGATAGCAACCACAATATTTTTATGGGAAATTCAACCATGTTGTACCATAACATCATACCAACACCGACAATTGTTGCAAATTGTATGTATGAATTCTTTTCATAAATTTTTGCCTAAAAAAATCATGGTAAAATATTGCATTGAATGACATCTAAGAAAGTGCAAAAAAAAGAAATTAAGATCACCATACTGAATCTGCCATATATTCATGAAATTAAACCAGAATATTCTTCGTTCGCAGAAAAGTTTTACCTGCGGACTGATTGTCGAAAAAAAACCACGAATTCTTTCAAAGAGAGATGCATTCGTAAAGTGCTGAAGATACCTGCAATGCACAGTGGTCTGAATGCTTCTGTGAATGGGTATTCACTAAATGCAACCTGCTTTACCTTTAAAAGTTGGAAAGACGGACTCATTTCTTCGAAGATTTTTTTTTCTTGTTTGCAATCATTATTTTTTGCACAAAGTATGAAAGGATTGAGCGAAGAAACGTTTTACCAAATTATATTTAATATTATATTCTCCGCTCTTCCTTAGCGTTTATAATTTGAAACACTTTCAAAAGTTTTTGGTGGTCCGTTTTAAGTTTATGTTGTGTATATCTTCACCGGATATACAGGGTGAAAATGACAAATTTGTCCAGCCGACTGATTAGATAATTTAAAAGATTACCTACAAAACTTTGAACTTTGAAGTATTATAGCCACAGATTTTAAACACCATGAAGTAACATGTTTAACGACAGAGTTTCTATACTAGTTTAAAGTTTTGTATTGACTGTTAAATTAACATCTGGATTATCATCTGGAGAAAAATTATCGTCAGGATACACTTACCGTTTCCACTTTGTATATGGTTTTGGGTCTTTTTTGTATGGAACTTATCACGTGGAACTGAAACTAAAATTGTACAGTGTCCCATGTAGTATGTTCAATATAACTTAAAAGAAAATTCAGGAACTTAAATTCTCAGAAATATCGTTTGTATTAAAAGTATTCTAGGCAGCCGACATTAAATAAATTCGTATGAGAAAGCTTATTCTAACCCACGTGGTCCACTATGCCAGATACACTTAATTCCCAATACAACCAGAATCCTCTTGTTAAAGTAAAACAAAGTATTGATTGGTCCATTTAGGGATCTGTTCTCTATTAAACTTTTACAATAAACGGAGGGGAAGCGGCCTGTAGACCCGACCGTTTCTTGGAAGCCTCACGTGCTGTCCGAAAGTTGTATTTTCGGCCAAAACCTAAATTCTGACTCTTAGCGCCTTCGACCAAAACCAAAACTGACTGGTATCACTTATTATACAATACTAGCACAGTTTCCGCGGCTTCGCACGCGTAGAATAGTATTCTCGTGACAGACTTTGTGTTATTCTGATGTATAATCTACCTATATTTACTCTAAAATGTCATCAAAATCTGTTCTGTAGTTTTTGTGTGAAAGAAAAAGTAACAGCAAACATCCTAACTCACAAACTTATATCCAAACATCCTTACAAACTGTCGGATTTAAGATTATGAAAGGTTCTAAAACAATTTTCAGTCAGATACTTACCATTTAATTTGATTGCATTGATAATGGTATCATATTTATCATAAGTTTCAAATAACTTATGAAATAGAATACCTATATAATTAATATACATTTCTAATAATAGTATAAGATTCACAATAATTCCCGATAATATCGTTTTGTGTCCAGCTTCTGTTTAAAAATACGGTTCGGCCGAAGTCTGATAATATATTCTGTGCCGAAAGTTGGGTACCTACTTTAACTTTCGGCCGAAATCGAAAGTCGAGACCGAAACGTAACCTCCCGTGGAACGATGGACGCAAATTAGAAAATAGGGATTGTCGGATTGGAATGTAAGTAATGAATAAACATATATTATGTCGATAATATTGAGGAAGTTATCATAACAGGGACCTACTCGTATACTGACATAACCTGTTACCTACCTATTTTTTCCCACCTACATAACTGTTATTATTATTAAACTTGGTTATCAAAATGGAATAAACGGAATTAACGCATAGAGCTATATTTTACTGCTCGTATCCTTAGTTCTCGTCCCCTCCATTATTAAAAACATAGCTTCGTTGAACCCGTTTCCAACAATAAAAAACCAGCAATAAAAATTGTTGATGAAAATAAAATGATCCTATTGGTGAATTTGATACACATCCTTAGCTACGCAGCATATGGTGGAAACGCATCCTAACTCTGCAAGATTCAAAATTGATAGTGACTCACCAAGTACACACCAATAACTTTTGTGTCGGCACTTGTGTTACGGCACAAATTCGATTTTTAGGCAACTTTTAGTTTTGTGCCGACACAACAGTTCTCAGTGAGATAGAAACGCCGCTGCATGCGTGAGATATCTTCCCCCTTAAAAAGTATACCAACTTCCAAGTTTACCTCGTAAAGTCTTATATAAGCGCAATCTACTCTTGCAATACAAACGTAAACTTTTGCCTAAGAAACGTACTCGCAATAATAATTTATATCGCCTCCCCCAGCCATCGTCTTTATGATGAGCACGACAAATGGGAGCGAAGCTGCGGCCGCAAGATAAAGAAATTATGCCATCGTGTGTGTAGACATGTTTTATTGCCCCTCGTTACGATGACGCGGCTGTACTTGTATTAGGGGCTTCGACTCTTAGGAATTAGGTCGTAAAGTGTTACAATGCCGATTACTGATAAATTTAAGTGTCTATGAAAATTGTCTTATAGGGCTTCAGTCAGTCCTTTTGTGAAATAAATTATTTTTGAGATCTGAGTAGGCAGAGAGCTCAAGTTATCTTATCTTCTTAGGGGGCAATACCTGGCGACACTTCGACCCTTTTGGAAACTTTTGTGCCAAATCCCTGTTCACCAACAGTGCTCCAATTCGTTCTTTGGTGGATGCCTTAGAATATAAATTCTAATCCTTGGCGTATGCAGGTTTCCTCGCAATGTTTTGCTACACTTAAAATCCTGTGGTATTATAAACCGTACAAACTCATTGTATGGGCGAGTGCGCAGCCAAGCATAGACTACCACGGCTCGACGGACTTAAACGACTAAAATGTAGGTGCACCTTTGTTTGAGAGATTCTTTAATTATTTATTCAATAATACCCGTGAATAATTTACACGAAAATACAAGTAATACTAATAAGTGATACAAAGAAAATGATACGAATGCTTAAGCTTAATTTTAAATACATTTCTTCTTGCTAACCTTGCGGTTGTTTTGTCGACACAACTCGCTAGGTAGTTTATTTTATATTTTAATTGTTTAGTTAGTTGATGAAATTACTTGTAAATAATAGTAGAGCTGGAATGTCAGTACAAATTCCTGTAGACTCTCTTCAGGAGCAAGTCGGCCAATTTAACTTAATTACGATTTCCTCTCCACTGGCAGTAGTGGAGCCGCGAAAATGTTCAGGACTAAACTATTATGCAGCTGCGGTTGAAGTGCATTTGCAATGGTTCGCCTTTACTTAAAACCAGGGCTGCAGTTGGGAAAACATTTGCTCTTCATCAAGACATTAATTTTTTATAAGTTTTAAGAGTATTGCGATCTTCTTTCTTAATTTCCAGAGCACAGAAATTACTGGTTCTCTATCTTCAAGAGCACAACTTGAGGTAAGTTAAGTAGTCTGTACGATATTTTCCTTCACATTGTATCTTATCTACTTCTTCGACCAAATTGAGGGAGCTTTTGTATCAAACCTATGTCCACCAACAATGCCCCAATCCGTTTTTGGTGGAATCTACATAAGCCTTAGAATAGAAATTCTGATCTTTGGCGTATGCAGTTTAGCTCACAATGTTTTCCTTTACCGAAAAGACTGTGGTAATGTAATGGTAGTTAAGTACGAAGTATCGAATCTATGACCTCATAAACGTGTGGCGAAGGCATGATCGAGACTACCACGGCTTTTTATCTGTGGTATGAAATTAGTACCCTATTCTCATCAAACCATCATGGACTATGATTCTGGTGTGCCTAATATAAAACATTCCATTAGTATTTTAAAGCAAGGCTCACGTTATTATTTCGCACCGGGTTTGGCTGGCGAGCTCCTCCCGCTGTGCCGTGACGCATTGGCGTTTCCACCCGTCATTTCGGACCCTCTTCAATTCTCACCTCGCAAATTGAATTTGATCCGTAACAGCGTCACTCGGTCGTTTGTCTCTCCATTGACGAGTGTATTTTTTGTTTTTATTTTTTTTGCGACGATTCCCTGTGTAGCCGAAGGTAGATATCGAAGCTTCACTACGTATAATTTAATTATCTGTTTTGGTCAAATTAAAGGAAGATATTTCACCGGGGTGTGACTATTCTATTCTTTATTAAATTCATTGATTTACAGACTAAGAGGTAGTTACAATGGTATTTTCTCTGAGCAAGAAGGTACTTCATGTCAAACACTTTTTACAAAAATAATTGGTTAGTTAATTGTCTGTTTTATTGAGCAAAATACTCAAAATGACCAATTATTATCATATTATTATTCACGGGTCTTTAAACATGTTTTTTTTTTCGAATAATTTTCAATACAGTATAATTATTACTTGTATTTTTCTGTAAAATCTTTTTCTGAGAGCTTTTTCGAAAAAAGTGTACCCCCGCCCCCGTGTTTGAATCTGTCCTTCAAGTAATTTATAGTATACTATTTACTTAAGAATTAGTAACTGAATTGGTCATTACGACTTGGCATTCCGCGTATGCAAAGCTTGAATTTTAGTCGTCGTATTGGGAATTGGCACAGAACACGGAAAAAGCTCGCTACGCTCCCGCTCGCTACACTTATATTTCTATGGGAATTGGTCATTTTGTGTTCTGCGCCCCAAATCTTGCTTTCCTAATAGTTTCAAAAATAATAACAGATAATCGGTCTTCATTTAATTTGTCAAACTTTCCTTTATTTCCTTCAGCGACTTCATTATGTGGTTTGTATTTCTAAAAAAACTACATTGTGCCTGATTTAAATGAGATAGGTCCGCAATCCACCCTCAAAGCAACCACTCAGATGAGCTATCTATCCTGCGATCCCTGGATCTGCTACTTTTTTCACGTTTTTCGTCACTTACAACCCCTTACCGCGCCATATATTCAATGGATCCCTTAGATAGGATCTAAATTACTCCGTAGCAATATACTTTTGAGATTAAAAGGGTGTCTGGGGCCCGAAGCGTGTGCTTAGGGAACGCTTGAGAACAAAGTATCAGATGAGGCACACAGAGTGCTCAGAATGTAATCTAATCTTTTGAGAACGTATTAAAAACTTCCGCGTGGCTAAACATTTGTATGTATTTGGAAGATTACATAAATCTCAGGTTGAGTTTTTATTATCTTTTAAGGAGCCGATATAAAAAGACACCAGATTGATTAAAAGATCAGTGACATACTCTTGTACAGTTTTATATGAATAGCGTAATAGTGTATGGAGAAAGTGAGTATAAATGAAGTTTTTTTCTCATAAACCATATACATATAAAGAATTTTCCTGATCCTCGAAGACACAAAACAACAAAAAAATCACGGGTCTTTTTTTTTCAACAAACAAATCAATCTACAAACAAAAACCTTAATTAAACCTAAATATTTCCATAATAGATTCGTACACCGTAACACTAATACTTAAAGAGTTCAGACTCTGCATACGTTTGTATACTACAAATCAGTAAAATGTAGATCAATCAACATTCTGATATTATGACGAACAAAGCAGAAATTTAAAACACACTGAAAAGCTAGATGGTAAAGCAACTGTTGAAACATAAAATGAAAACATACGCAATGCACTTGGTAGGTAGTTATATGCTACAGTAGTAATTGCTTCGAGAGCTGTTAGCGAGATCGCAGTTAAGAGTTCAAGGGGCCATGAGAAGTTGGATAACTTGCAAGTTGGAGGACCAACAGGGAAGCGGACTTATTACTGTCAAACATACAAGTTCGTAGAGTTCCAGTTTATCTTGTTGTCGTTGCTAGGAATATTATTCAGATGGGTATTACATAACAGTTCACGTAATACACTAAAAGAATCCTTTAATGTTGTTGTGAGCTGATTGTAGCCTAGTTGGTTGTATACTCGCTTCACTTTCATGAGGTTCACGTTGAGATTCATGATAATAATACCACAGGGTTTTTGGTGAAGCAAAACGTCGTGGGGAAACCTGCATACGACAAAGATTAGAATTTCTATTCTAAAGCGTGAAGTCCACCAAAAACAGGGATTGGGGCACCGGTGGACAGGGATTTGGCACAATAGATCCCAGAAGGGTCGAGGTGTCGGCAGTTATTCCTACCCCCTTTAAGAAGATAAGAAGCTACCACTGTATTGTCCTACGCTTTATCAAGATCCGTTCAGCCGTTATCACGTGATTGAGCAAGAAAAATAAATAAACATTCACACTTTCACATTTATAATATCAGTTGCACAGCTGATCGGATCGCATCTAGAAACTTGAAATTTGGTAATGGAGATTGGTAAGAAACATGTACAAAATATTTAATAGAATTTTAACGTGACTAACAAGGGACTGATATTCAATTTGGATGAAGTACCCACTGGATATGACAGTTACCTAGTATTTAGTATGAAAAGAAGAGGTTAACTGCACCTACAGATTCCAAGTGAAAACAGACGGAACCTGATATTGCTACTATATCTAATCTCTCTAAATACACTAATCTATAGTATGAATGTTGATATTTTATAATCGTTATCCAAAAAGTAGTTATACTCATGTGGTCTGCAGAATCATAAAATAAGATAAACGAAACTTTGTAACTCTAACACAAGAATGGTTTCATCAAAATTGTAAACATAAGCAAGTTATTAATTTTGAAATCAAAGAATGTTTGTGTTTGTTAAAGAAAATAAACATGTCTGAAACAGTTGTTTTCTCAAATCAGAATTTAATGAGGAGTGGAGCAACCACGAAGAAAATAACAGAGATGCCTGAGGCAAATGAGATTCCGCGACTGACATCAGACAGACTGTATCAGACTGGCTACTTACAGCAAATAATAACACTAAATACAAAGAAGTTGAAAACAATTCTGAAGGAAACAAAGTTGAAAATACTGTAGGCAGAGTACTGAATAGTTTTAAAGTACAGTAGAATTGTACATTGTTCACCGAGGGTAGAAAGCGATCGATTACTAATGAAAGTGTAGTTAGAGGCCGGGGCGTAGCCGAGGGCTTTCATACACACGAATTGGGAATATCACTACCTCCCGAGTGATACATAGTGCTTTATATACTACGCTGAGGAGTAAAATAAAAGACGAATTTAAATTGAAGTTTACTTGTTTTAATTGTTTTTAAAAACTCATTGCGCTTATTTACTAAAATTTTATTAAATTAAAATTCTAGTCTATCTATAGCAAAACATTTTTAGAAAAAGAAACTGGCTTCCAAAAAATTATGTTATTTGTATCGTAACTTCAACCAAAGTAGTTTAACTACATGTGGTTGAGACACTACAATACTTCTAGTTTAATATAGTTGAGAAACCCAACTACGTTAGGTAACTATAGTAATTGCAACTACTTACCTACTGTGTTGTTTGTAACGAAACTACAAAAGAAGTTGACTAAGCTATGAATTGGTCTGAATACTTTCAAGCACCCTATATTTCCAGTGTCACGGAAAAATTCACCTCGCTTACGTTTTAAAACGAGCGTTTATCCAAGAGGCATCTCCCATGGGGCAGTTCATACAATATTCATATAAATTTAAAGCTCCATACACATTCAACGCTGCCTCGATGTCGCAGCTCGAGGCGTCCTCATTTACCTGTTCTACCGTCAATCTAATAAAACATATCACTGGGGATTTCTACAACTGCTGACTTTTACAGTGGAATAGTAGTCACTTTTGCACTTGTGACTTTGTTTGTTTATTATTATTTTGAGCACAATAATATTTATGTCATTGTCTTCTTCACAGCCTTTCATGCTTTAGTCAGTTTATAAACTGCACTTGGTTTTAGCACTAATAAAAGTCTTGTTGCAGTGGATTAGACTCGGTACCAATGCATTATTAAAGAATTAGCCTGTTTTCTATGAACACGTATTAAAACTGATCAATAATTGTTAATGATCAATAATAATTAATGCAGGGTGACTTCTAATTGGTAATACAAAATCAATGTTTTACACATATCTTCACTAAACTAAGCCCCTCCACTAAGTCTCATGCTTTTAAATTGATCAAAAGTATTTTTTTAAGTTTGAAATTATCCCATTTTTTATGCATAAGATGGTGTCTCTTTTATTGATATCGATAATTAATTACTGACATTCCTAACATCGAGTGACAGGTATGACAGTAAGATATTGAAGGGTAACCACACTGCGGGACTTTAATTATTTGTTTTATTAGAAAATTAACGATAATTAAAGCCAGATAATTTTAACAACTAAGTTAACATAAGCTAGTTTGTCAATAACTGAGCCACAATCAAGTGTTTTGTATTACCCATTTGAAGTCACCCTGTATAACACCGAGCATGCCTAAGCAAATAACTGAGCCTGCCTTAGTTTCAATAGTTCAGTTGTACAAAGTACTGAGACTAAAGAAAACAACAACCAAACTACCAGGGGAATAGACTATTTCCCGCGCTTATCTCTGTGTGCTAGCGTAGGTGAACACTGCGCATATATGCGTGCGTTTCTGAGCGCTTGTATGAAGTTGCCGCACTCTCGTTCACTGGAACTATTGAGATCAGACGGACGTCAGGGATCTGAGTAGTCTATGCAAACGATGATGGGAATATTTTGAAACTCTTTTATTTATTTATTTACTGTGGTAGCCTTGTCAAGTGTACACACAGCTTAACACCTAACCCGATGCCGACTCGGTGGAAAATAAACTCCGTGTGCAATAAGCTCCGTACTCGAATATCTCCCCTGTTATATTTCCTTTTGCATGTCAAAAAGCGGACACTATTCAGTGAATCGATCCTGCGATACCCTCGCAAACGTTTGTATTGAACCTGCGATTGATAACACTATTGTTGTTAGCACAAACGTTTTACGATTTTCACGAGGTATACCATATTATTCTACGTCGTCGAACATGATTATGGACAGGCAAAGATATAGGTACTGTTAAAAACTTTAGAAGAGAACCACAGAACACGGAAAAAGCTCGCTACGCTCCCGCTCGCTACACTCAAGAGAACGGCCTCTGACTCTAAAATTGCATCAAAATTATCCAAGCAAAGAACCGAAAATCCACCAAAAGAATCCAGTAGTTCTGGAGTTAAAAGCGAGACACCGAACAGACGTTGATATAAAAACAGCTAAATAAATAGGTAGATATAGCTAAAATAAAGGCTAAAGCTAAATACAAGGCGACTTAGGAGACGTGATCAGGAGCTAATTTTTTAAATCGCTCTCCTCGCTTCGAGCGGTCGATTCTACTAATTTTCCTTCGACATCCGATACAAAATCTGTAGAATCGACCGCTCGAAGCGAGGCGAGCGATCCAAAAATAGGGCATCAGAACCTTTCCTAACTCAGTAAATCATAAAAAAAAGTTAATCATTATTATTTTCTTACCATAGGATTTCATCAAAATTAAAAAATTAATATACTTACTGACTCATATGTAAAGTTTAGTGTTACTACTAGGGTATATAAGCAAACAATAATCATTAAGATAATACCTGCTGTTGATATTAAATTACGTCAACTAATAATAAGGAACAATTTTTTCACATTCTCTTAGCAGGATTATTACAAGAGGTCACTAAAAGCTAGCGAATAAGATCTGTAGCAAGTTAGAAAAGTAAGTTCTGATCACGTCTCCCAAGTCGCCCTGTACTTAGATATTTAAACCAATCCAATCAGGTCAATTTAAAAACTAATCGTATATCATTAGCAACTAATACGTTGTTGTACATTTATATAAAACAATTTTAGTATCGCCCCGTCACAGCAGGCTGTTATCATCAATCATTCTTCATACAGTCTGTAGGTACAGTGTATGTGAGGAGTTAACGTGTTTGAAAAACGCGGCTAAAACGATTTATCATGTTAATTATCCTAACTGGAGTGAACGTTTAACGGTAGAGCACTCTTTGTGTGACCGTAACCAATTAATGTGCCTTAATTTGCATTTACATTAGAGTTACTATCATCATCAACAGCCTAGTAACATGTCCCCACTGCTGGGGCTCAGGCCTACCCTCCAACGAGGGCGTTCGGCTATAGTCCACCACGCTAGCCCAGTGCGGGTCGGTAGACTTCACATGCGCCTAAGAATTTCTTCTTCGGCATATGCAGGTTTCCTCACGATTTACTGACTGCTCTCAAACGGTGAAGGAAAACTTCACCGTTTGAGAGCAGTCAGTAAATGTACAAGTTTCGAGAAAAAACCCATTGGTACATGGCATAGCCGGGGATCGAACTTCGGACCTTTCGATGTGATAGGCCGCGTCTTATCCCCGACGCCACTGACGCTCTCCTCTGAGTTACTATAAGAATAAAACTACTATACTACATAGTTACTATACTACAAGTTATTTCTGTTGTAGAATACAAACCATTTTTGGTTTGCATTACTACTTGTACTATGCTCGGAGTTTCTTTGAACGATATGTATGATCCGCAATGAGATCCGACGGAGACCTAAGTTACCGATATTGCCGAAGAGATTAGCAAACTGAAGTGGCAGTCGGCAGGTCACACTTCTCGCAGAACCGACGGCCGTTGCGGCAGACGAGTTCTGGAGTGGAGATCGCAGGCCGGTACGAGTAGGCGCCAAGTGTAACGATGACCTAAAGAAGGTGGCCGGTGGAAGGCCTATGTCCAGCAGTGGATGTTGAAGGGCTGAATAATGAATCGATAAACAATTAGCGACAGATTAACAAAACTACAAAAACAAATATAAAAAAAGTCTGTTGCAACAGCAACTCATGAATAATATTGTCATTTTTAGGGTTCCGTACCTCAAAAGAGGAAAAAGGATCACTTCGTTGTCCGTCTGCCTCTATGGGGTACTTCCGGTTGACCTAGAACCTTGAAATTTGGCAAGAAGCAAGGTCTTATAGCACAAGTAAAGAAAAAAATCCGAAAACCGTAAATTTATATTTACCTACATCTCAAAAATTTCTTTTTTTTTGTATCGACAACCTTAACTTTGCGTATGAAATTTTATTAACGGTTTTCTAATTATTTCTTTAATTAAGTTTGTACGGAACCCTCAGGGCGTGAGTCCTACTCGCACTTGTCCGGTTTCTTTTTTCATTAAAAAAAAAGTTTGACTCTTGACCGGTTTCAGCACTCGTAATTAACAGTAAAGAAGAGCTACCGCACTGCAATGCCGCTTATTTTAATGTACATGCCTTACGTCCGAAAATAGCAGGTAAAGCCTGGTCTGAGGCCAATTTACGTGGCCACTTTAATTAGTCGAATAGCCTCCATGCACCTGGGCAGTAAAGGGATTTATGGCTCAAGGAAGTGGACTTAAGCCAGAGTTCCCCGGGTTCTGTCAGATGTTGTTTAATTCGTGGCAAAATAGGTCAAGATTTAGTAAGAAGTCACTACCTAACTACTAGGGAATAATCGCAGCTTCTTGCATTAAATTAATTAGGTAAGTCTCTAATTGCTACCGTTAAGTTTTTGCTAGCTGTTAGTGACCTCTTGTAAGAAGTCTGCTAGGAGAATGTGAAAAAATTGTTCCTTATTATTAGTTGACGTAATTTAATATCAACAGCAGGTATTATCAAATATCATACTGTATGTATTTATGTAGGTATTGGTGGGTTTGATATTAAATTGATAGGTGGATTTGATATTTGATATTGATGATAGATGGCTTGCTCTTGGGAATGATTTTAAAGACGTTACATTATATGTAACCTAACAAGACCCATGAAAAATTATTAAACTAAGAGAAAGAAAGTACCTACCTTCCTACGGAAAGCTCGCTGCATTTCGCGAATTTTTCACTACGTAGAAGAATTCATCAGAACCCAGCCAGTGAAGTGCTTAGGGGTTACACGGTTCACAAATTGGAGTTTCTTATCTTGTCAGAAATTGAGGTAGTCCACTTCAATGTTATAAAATAACGTATCCTTTCGACTGACATAAATAACTAACCGCAACATGTGGTAATCGTGGCATACATTGATTGTCACATTGTCATGGTCGCATAAAAAGTGAAATAATTACATAACCCACCATTGAGTAAGCGTGCCTAACTATACTTTTAAATTCTGTTGATTCCGTTCCTAATTTATAAAGCACTGATCTATGACCTATATCCCAAAGCAACAGATCAACCTTTTAACGTCCACTGCTGAACATAGGCCTTCCCCAATGAACGCCACTACACCCCGGTCCTCCACCCTCCGCATCCAGCTGCTTCTGAACACCTTCTTTAGGTCATCGGTCCATCTGCGGGCCGTCTCCCAAGCTGAAACAGAACTTATCTGCGTACGGTCGTCGGTTTGGCGACAGTTTAAATTCCATAGTTTAAACTAAATATCTATAAATCAAATCAACAGCCTATCAACATGTCCCCGCTGCTGGGGCTCTGGCCTACCCTCTCAACGAGGGTGTTCGGGCTATAGTCCACCACGCTAGCCGAGTGAGGTGGTGGACTTCGCATGCGCCTAAGAATTTCTTCTTCGGCGTATGCAGAATTCCTCGCGATGTTTTCCTTCACCGTTTGAGAGCAGTCAGTACTTAGTTATTTAAAATATCTTTAATTATTACTTATCTGTGCTCTCAAAGATATTTAGCTCCTTGTAAATATGGTGAATGTGAATGGTGAAGGTGATAATAAAATAAATAAATAAAACATTTTTATTTCAGACCATAGATCCATAGAGTTAGTAGCACACACACTTAACCTATGTTAGTACATAAATCATACTAGATAATGAAAAAATAAAAGTGCAACTATTCCTCAACCATTGTAGTGTGTTGGTGTCGTGATTTCAACGTGTTATGAGAAAGGCTGGCTCCCCGGCTAATGAGAATGAATTGCGCAGCACGTCTGTTCGCGCCCGCCCGGCCCCGGTCCCGCCCGGACCCGGCCAGCGCGTTACTTCAGAATTAGCGCATTTTTCACTTGCCGTCTTAATGTGATTCATCTTAGTTTTAACTTGGATTAGATAAAACCGGATTGGTTAGTTTGGTTTACCCTCTGTGGTTAAGGTGGAAATTATGTAACATCATAATTATAGCCACAGAATTCAGATAAATAGGGGCTTGAAATGTAATCATAATCAATCAAAGGCGTTAATTTCTTCGGAGATGTGTATGTTTTTAAAAACAGCTGTTTGCTTTAAAAACCCTCTATTTGGTATTGACCTAATTACAGCTTCTGAAAGAGTTTCCGCAGTTGTATAATGCGACGTTTTACACACTGTATTCTAATTTATCAATCTGATTTTTATCGCGTTTATCAAAATAAAGGAAGCACTCACACTGAATTTTCTGGCTATTTTCCATATAGTCCTTAATACACATATTTATTCGATTTAACATATTAAGGGCAAAACATACGGTTGTACACAGCGGCGGCGCAAAGTTGGCCGATTTAAATAATTACACACGGACCCATATAATAACTGTAGCCGTACGTTGCAAACATAAAAAAATACTAGTGAAGTATTCCAGTATCTTTGCTTTTGGTTTTACTTTGCTCAAATAGAGCAGTTATGAGTGTCAGTGACATAGTAGGAAGACAGTGAAGGAAAACACAACGAAAGAATTCTTAGGTGCATGTAAATTCCACCAACCCGCACTGAGATAGCCTATAGCCCTAACGCCCCGTAAGCGGGTAGACCTGAGCACCAAAAGTGGGGGCATATTAATAGGCTGTTGATTTTCATTGAGCAGAATCAATCTTGCCATTATGTTATACGTAAAGAGGCGTCCAATAGTGCAGTCCTACCTTAGAGTATACATTGGCTCGCAAGGAATAAGTGATAAAACTATAGTTACGTAGCAAAAAACTAAGGTAGTAAGAATACTGTAATAGGTATTTTTAAAGCTCTGTATGTGTAAGTACTGTACACTCAATTGCTCGAGTACGCGCTACGGCGTAGCACTATTGAGCATTTAATGGAAGGCGCGTATTCGCCGCGCGAAAAGACGCTTTCCGCGCTTCGTTTAATAAATATGTAAGGAAAACTACTATTACGCGTGCTACGCCACGCGTGCCTCGGTCGTATCAAGCGTTTTACTGCTTATAAATCGAAGCACGGAAATAGTGTACTGCCGAAGCGAATTTAACGTACAGTCAAGGTTCATATGTGCTGTAGCCAGTTTCGCAACTCAATAGATTGAGAGACCAGTTTCACTTACAACTCTCTTGTCTGTACCCATACACGCACATGTCCACTAATATATTCTTGAATATTACGATGAACTGATGACTTATTGCTATGACAATAAGGTTTAAAACACGCTATTGACTTGGGCGATCAGTTATATCTAATTGTTTTTTTTCATGTTTTCGTGCTCACTGTTGTACAGAAAAATGACTCATAGCGTGCTACTACACTTAAGAAGCTTACTGTACAAAAATTATAAAATCTGTAGATAAAAGACAGACAGGATTACTTCCCAATTACAATATTCGTGAAATTTTAAATATGTACCCGAAATAATTAAATTAAAATCGAAAGATCATGTCATGTGAAGGTTTACGGGTGCGTATACAACGTGATTCTGTACGTCCCCGTTCTTAGGCCGCTGTTTCTCGCACATGTTTATCCAATTTGGCGTAGTCTGGAAAGTTGCGAGCTCGCACCACGTGCGCCGCTCAAATTAGAGATTCATATTAATTTAGGATTTACAGTGACAGCGCTTTGCGGCGTCCGGAGTTGGAAAGACGTGGTCCTCAAGTTTGCGTCGCACGTGAGTGTTAGCTTAGTGTTGTTGCTAGTGTGTTCTCGCACTTTGTCATCTCTATTGGGCTCCCTAAACGATCATGCGGCATGACATGCATTACGAGCTGTCACTCATGCATGACCGTCTAATTATAGTGATTGACGTGCATGACATGCTGCACTAGTTCCATGGTACAACAGCACCATGGAACTACTGAGAATGATCCCAAACTACGTGCATGACATGCAAACTATGTGAATGACATGCAAACTATGTGTGTGAATGACATGCAAACTACGTGCATGACATGCAAACTACGTGCTGGCCGTTGTTTTACTGTACTAATTGATAGCAAGCATGATGGTCCATCGTGCAGCATGATATTTCACGTAAACGTTGCATGTCATGCAAGCATGATCGTTTAGGGACCACTTATGGTACCTATCTGTAACGTCCAATATTACGCGTGTTACCAGTCTGTACCACCGGTGGTACCTTTTCCTTCCCATGGTACCGCTATTCGGTGGTGACGCGACATAGAGCCGTGACAGTCTAGATAGCTGTGCACTTACTTAGGTTCGAACCTCGGTCAATAAAGATCAGCGAAGTCTTACTATATAATATTGGGAAGTCTTTGGGAAGGAAATTCCCAGTTGGTAAGACTATTCGGTAAGCCTACTGGGAAGCCAATTTAGGAACTTATGTATATACGGTTTATTAAAATACCACAGGCGTTTCAGTGATGGATAACATCGTGAGGAAACCTGCATACGCCAAATATTAGAATTTCTATCCCACTAAAAACGGTTTGGGCGCCATTGGTGGACTGGGGTTTGGCATAAAAGTTTCGAAGGCAATCCTGGCCTCTAAGAAGATAAGATAAAGTTTAAAACCAATAGGTGCGATTTGCTATTATATATTTCTAGCAATTTTAAATAAATTTTCAAAACGTTAAAGCGATCATTAGAATTCTACGGCTACAAAGTGAACCACAAAACTTGTGATTTCATTTATTTCATGTCATTTATTTATTTAAACTAACACTTACAGTCGAGCCAAGCGTGAAAGTTTTAGTTATTTCTACTACAACCACGTTGCGAATTTAGTTTTAATGACGGTACATTGTTCAACAAACTCAATAATGCTGCTTGCAACCCCTGCATTGAAATGCTTTTCAAATGGAGCTGGAAATCGGTCAAAAAACCGTTCAGATGTTATTCTATCGCGTTTTCAAAGTGCACGTTTTAAACAAATGTACCTAAAGTTCGACACAAATGTTATGGCTGGGCGTCATGACTTGAATCATTCATCAAATGTATACTCAAAAAGATATAGGTAAGTCAACCTTGATAAGAATTCAGTTTATCCAAATAGTCTATTTAGATAAACTGTATTTAATTACTGTCCAAATACTTTCTTATACGAGTGTTACGAGTGTGGGGGGCGAGTGATGGGGAACGAACGACTGGCTCGGCGGCGGGCTGCGCCCGCGCGGCCGGCTGCTTATTGTCGTGTCATGAGTTTTGTGCCCCCACATCATAAACAGTCTCTTAGTAAAGCTATTTATAATATGCGTGCTCGATTTACAACGGTTTTAAACCGTACCAATACAATTTAACCTTGGGCAGGGAAGGATCACGATTAAATAACCGGATATTAATCGGCTAAAAAGGAAGGAAGGTTCATTGAAACTGTTTTATAAATGGAGATGACATTTGTGCAAAATATAATAATAATTTGTTGGTAATTATTTAGTTAGGTACACGTCAAAATTTTATACTGAACAGTAAAATAGAAATAAATAAGTAATCAAAATAATAACAATGTCAAATAATAAATAATTAGAATAATTTAGTCCATAAAAATAAAATAATAATAAAAAGTTATTACCGTTGCGCTTCGGTTAAATTTATAACCGGTTTGCCGTCTCTTCTATGCAGTGGCAACCTTATTTGGGATGCAAGTCACATGGTATGCCGAAATAAGTCATACTAGCTCTTACTCAGGAACACAATTCTGATTATTTTCCCGTATTGGAGAGAGATGCAGTTACCTGCATCGCATAGCGATGTCCCTGTCTGACACGTTGGAAAGTATTCGCTATGACACGGCGAGGAAAGACGGTATTTCCCAAGAAGGGGACTTGTCAGACCAGAATAAATTGTCGCCGCTGAGCCGAGGGGAGTTAAGGAAATTATTTATTTATTTTTATTATCTCGCTAAATAAATTGAAGATGGTGTCGAGGTTTGAATTTGTATCGCGCTTTAGTAAAGTTGACAATTTCGTAGTTACTTTTTTTTATCAAACTTAAATCCTATAGGTACCTAGTTTGTTATTTGGTAGAGTATTGGTATAACAGTTGGAAATAATTATGTCCTTCATAAGAATAAAATACCTAATTACATTTAAAGCGTCCAATCAAAATATATAAAATTTATGTTTTCGAAGCTATACTATTTTACAATATAATGAAAATTATTGAATCTACATAGCTGTATTTTATACACTTAAAGGAGTCTGAATTCAATACATGTATGTTTGTTAATACCTGGATGGCTAATTTCTAACCTTGATATTTTGATTGTTTTCCGAAAACATTTGAAATGAAGATAAATTACAAATTATAGACACTACAGTTTCAAACTCATTAGTATCTGAGCATACATTTTGCGCTGCTTAAAAAATAGCAAAAATACGCATTGCGAATGCGAATAACTTTAATTTGTACTTAATTAATCCGCGGTGACATGCTACTCGTCGGGCTTAACGCCCGCGGCCGGATTTTATTAAAATGTAGCATGCGTTTGGGTAGCCTGACAAAAATCACGTTACGAGTCTGCAGCAAAGATGCTGAGGAACAAGATGCGACATGAATAACTGTTTAGTGTTCTGTAAATAAAGTAGACACAGCACAGGAAATAAGTATATTAAATATAAAACTCAAAAAAAAGTCAAACTAAGTACTTTAATTTAAACAGAAGTCAAAAATTATTAAGGTATCGGATATAGTTAATCATAATGATTAGATAAAATATACAAAAATTGACTAGGGTTATAGAAGAACGGTACCCAAGAGATGCAAAAAGAAAGAGAGGAAGACATTAATGTAGTTATATAATTATTTACGGGTCTTACACACGAATAAGTTTTATTTAGTCAGCTCGTGACCACGGCCAGTGTAACCTGGTCGAAACGTCGGGCAAGGTAAATAAAACTTATTCGTGTGTAAGACCCGTAAATAATTATATAACTATGAATACAAAGCGCGAAAGTCTAAAATGACATTAATGTAGACTGGAAGATGCAATGAAAAAGGTTAGCAGGAGGAAAGTGAATGCAAAAAGCAAGGAACAGAATAATTTGGAAATCTCTATAAGAAGCTTCATGTCGCATAACAAGGAGAAGAAGAAATAAGAATTTAGAATAATTATACTTATTATAAATGAAATGTTACCTCTGTATAAATAGATATAAATAAAATAAGGCATAGATAGGATAGATAAAGAAAGAGAGATTCGTTAGGACTGACAGGGAAAATACCCATAAATAATGGTTTCCATGGAGGTAGACCACAGAAACTAGCATCAGGCTTATAGCCAGGAAACAAAATTGAATTGGCAAAACACACAGACGTCGGACCATTATACATATAGCTAAATAAAGGGTAACACATAGGCCAATAAATATGAGAATTGGTAGATTGGGTAATCAGAAGAGCAGATGAAGGAAAGAGTGGATAATCTGAAGTAGATGTCTAAATGGTTAAGTCAGTGGTGATGATTATAATAATGTACTTAGGTATATAATTATAATCACCGTCTCACTATCTTAGTTTTTGGACTGACCGCCATGCCTGAAGCAGAATTGCTTGTAAAAGCATTTTAATCCATATCATGTCATGAGTAAAGAATAATTCATGTCCCATCTAGCATCTCAATACCGAAGGAGGAAGGCATGTGAAAGGGGTAGAAGGGGGGCAGGCAGTCTCGAGGGCCGTCTGCTGTAAAGTATCGCTTAATGACGTGTAACGAGCGTGGTCTACAGCAGTCGCATGCACACGAAAAATCCCAATCCGCATGGACGAAATGAATAGTTTCTGTAGCGATATGTTTACGAATGCGGCGGTTTATTTTCAAAGTGAGCGCCAGTTTGACGCCGATATGTGGCAGCGCGGTGCTTTCTTGTCTAATTTTAATATCCTTTGTTTGATACTTTTTGCTGGGATTCTTGCCATTATTGTTTGGAGTCACTCATAATTACGAATTTACGAGCATAAAATGAAATGACCCATTTGTCCATAAATACGCAACAGAAGCGAGCGCTCGCAAGAAATTTCATCCAAAACTTTTATTTCCAGCAATCTTTGTTCCCAAATTATCTCCACGAATTTCTCATCAGAATCGTTAAAATATTCAACTTAGAATTTTTTCCATCGCAATGATTTAATCACGAGACTACGTGCCTCGTACAATCTCATTATCTCTTGCCGTGCAGCGAGCTTCGCTACGACTTTTTCGTCAATTTGCATACGTAATTAATTAACTTTTTTTCGGGAATGTTTTTTTTCTCTACAGCAGGTGGACTGAGATAAAGCTCTGTATCGCTGAATACAGCTGTAGTTTAATTTGTTTCATTCGTTAATTAACGACGCAGTGTTGAGCTTATTCGCTTGTTAGAATTATCTTTTGTTGTGGAATTTTACTCCTATTGCTTAGCTCTTCAGCTAGATCATGGGGATATAAATATTGCAATATTTGAGAGCGCACCAGTGACTAGGCAACTCTGGTCACCCTTGATTAGATCTGCTCCTACATAATGAGGTTCATCAAAAACAAAGCGAATATCGTCTCCAGACATTTATGTGGACGCTGAAACAGAAATCGGTCAGAATCGTACATACATCTTAGATACCTACCTAATAGATTGATCTTCTGCTAGCCTTGTATGTACCAAACCAATGAAAAACAATAAAAAGAATTACCATAAATGCAATTTGTAAAACAATATTTTTTTGTGTTAGGTAAGAATCTTAAATTTCCTGATGTTATTAGTATGTAGCACTTATTGGATCGGTAAGCTTTAAAAGCTTCTTATGGGTATCAAAACCCACTGAGACTGCCTCGCTCTCCGGCGTTGTAAATATTTAACAAATTGGTTTTCAAGGTAAGTTTAGGGATCCCGCTCTGACCACATACCCTTTCACTGGCGGAAGCCTCTAAGATGCTGCAGGTATTGCTCCCCTTTGGGACTTAGTTTGGGTGTAACTTTTGCTTTGGATGTGGGATTTGATACCAAATTGTAGTAAAGGTTAAGAAGTTTTGTAAATGTCCAGAACAACTAGCAATAAAAACGGCGATAAGGTGCTGTAATGATAGCAGTTGAAGGGGCGTCTTTTGCTAGGTTTCGGATGCCAAGATATTAGAAGCTAAATCCTAAGCCCGTAAGTACTAAATCCAAATCTGTTCGAAACTCCGGTTTCGTAGTTAAGAATCAATGCAAAGAGTATAAGTTAGTCGACACAAAATGCTTATCGATTGCAATGACTTTCAAAGGAAATAAGTATAACAAAGAACCTTTGACTTGACTATCATTGTTATACCAAATACAGACGATCAGTTTATAGTATATAAACTGATACTGAACAGTATGTTGACACATAAAAATAGCAAAAAATAAAAAATCTTTTAATTCAGTAGAAATATTATTACTTCCGATTTCGATTCCATGTTCCGACCCGAAATATTTGGTAATAACGCGATTAGACTTTATGTAAGTAGGTTGAGATCATTTTAAGTAAATTGAAAGCTTATCGCTCTGAACAAGAAAATGAGGATGGTTTGAATGCAAGAACATTAACGGAAGCTACTGGGAAAGACTTGTACTCTACTCACATGTGGTTTCCGAGGAAAATTACCCAATCATGTGAATTATTAAAAAGTTTCACCAAGAGATTTTAGTTTGTGTACATTGCGGGTTGGTAATGAAACTTTATGAAAATCTTTGTATTAGAGATAAATAATTTGGGTAGGTATTGTTAATAATTTTCTTCATAAAAAGACTTCGATTACAATGTAAAGAAATTGAAATTTTATTAAACTTGTACTTTACCGCTTTTTGTCTTTGCCACAGTCAAGTAAATTTACGTCAACAAAATTAAAATTATTGTTTTATCAACTTAAATGCATTTCAGTGCACAGAAGTATACCTAAGACCACGAATAATAATAAAATAAGTTCCCCATTTGCACCTAAGTTTCTCTTCACTGAATTGTACAATGTTTTGTTTGTGTGTGCAATCAAGTAATCACGAATGTATAACGTGAGCAATTATTATCCCGAAATCTGGCTACCATTTTTCTGTATTGGTTGGTTCCACAAAACAATATATTTTTAAAACTTTAATATCACCTTAAGCTTGGAGAAGTCGAGTAATAACTTACGGAGTACCTACTTACGCTCCTAAAGGCGTAGGTTGTAATTAATTTTCGGGAGATTACTGTACAAATACCGGGGATAAAGAAAGGGCCGCCCCTGACCGTCTGACAACCTTGTAGAATTAAGCAATGTAAATAAAATTAGGGACGTTGAATATTCCTTGCAAAATCCTTGCCGTTGACTTCCATGCCATAAATTTGTGTTTAAAGGCACTATTTCACTAACACCAGCGAGATTTATAGGAGCTGATATAATGCGGCTGAAATGTATTATGTTTCACTATTAGCCTTGGGCCTAACATTTTGGTAACATCGATCACCATCGAGAGTCAGCATACCGGCGTAACTCGTGGCAATCATAGCATTGCTGACATACTCACTTATTCCGATGACAGAGTATCAGGTGACAGAGAGAGTGGTAACCAGTGTTCATATAAAAATAATAAAAACTTTAAATTCGACGCAATCCTAATTGTATACTGTTTCTGTAACGTGAGAACTTTTGAAATTGTTACTGCAGTTTCGTAGATGACGGAGGTTTATTTAAAAGAACAAAAATTGGGAAGGTCGTGCTCGTGACCCACATTATGTCGTGACTGGAAAAAGGAGTAGGTAAAAATAAAACCACTACACTACGTTCAATGCAAGCAAATCTGTCGGCAACGACGTAAGCTTGAGTTTCCCAGCGAGCTCGCGAAAGCTTTCTCCACCTATCCACTATACAAACAAGGACACCCACAAAAAAACGTTTCCATGCAAATAGGGGCAAATAAACCGGGTGGAAGTCGACGATACGAGGATATAGTGCTGCTAGCTAGAATAAAGCTCAGTAAATTAAATTAGAGTTAAATTACCAGAAATCATTATTCATTTTAATTGATCAAGGGTCTTACACGCAAAAAAGGGAAAAATTTTTGCGTGTAAATCTTTTATTATACATATTATTGTTACAAAGCGCGAAAGTTTAAAATGTACTAGGAGAATTCACTTTGGCGGATGCAAAGTTGCACCATAATAAATGAAGTGAACCAGTGATTTGAGCCTAAAATTATTTTCTTAGTATATCGCACTACTAGAAAAAGACACGCAAGCAAGAGCCTAAGCCTAAGCTCCTTCAAACATCATCTTTTACTTATTCACCATCGAAACGTTATCTTTTACTTATTTATCACTACTTTACCCATTCCACTGCTATTCCACTTCTTCTCCGTGGTACGGCTATGCCTTGTGGCTTCTCCAGCGTATCACCAACGCGTTGCAACGTCCTAAAATTCAAAAGGTTTGAAGTTGTTGTTTCCTTCTCCAGCAACTGGTTTCTTTTAAAAAGTATTTTTTTTAATGTTGTGTTTAATTTTAGATACCTATTACAACTTCTACAAAAACCAAATTTTACATCCAGGTGCCTTTTAACTTAAGTCTAGTAGATACTAAAACAAAGCATACTTGGTGTTGATGGTTTGCTACCACATCCAGCTCAGTTCTATGCCCATGGGAACTGACTCTCCCGCGAGATCGCATTTTCGGTGGCGTTTTATACGCGACGCATGCTTGATTCACACTATACATATTTATGATGTCTCCTGGTTTGGCAACGTGGAAAAGGAAAGAATTTTATGGGCTCTTAGATAGGTGACCGTGCCAGAGTTACGAGGGTCGATGCTTTGTTTATGCAAACACCAGTTTCCTTCGACACGTATGCTATCATGACACGTTTTGGGACTACAACATTTAAGGTGTGAAAAACGATCCGATATCAATTGTTTAAAGATGATGCTCCGGATGACGACTAAAATGTGCTAAAAACGTTGCCAATTTTCCATTTTCGAAGTCATCTACTGTTTCTCGTTAATATACGCGGTAATTATAATAAACATTGGTGAAAGGGAGCGCTTTGAATAATCCTACGCCAGGGAAGAATTCTAAGGCGTGTGAAAAGGCCATAAAGCAAGCGTTGATTTTGTGAGGTGTATTAATTCTCAAATATTCTGTCGCATTGTCAAATCATACCGATGCATAGTACCTTGTGTTGTGTAGTACCTTGTGTTATATTTGGGATCAATGTTATTGTAAACCTTATTGAAGTGTTCGATAAACATGAATAGATCTTCATCTAAATATTCAAATAAGCTGCGCAAATAGTTTCCGACTTACGTAAGACGGGTGCAAGACGGATAGCAAGTCGAAGACGAGAGTTTGTTCAATCAATCGCAACTTGCACGATGGATTGTGTTCGTAGGATGTAAAGTTTCCAAGACTTGCAGTGTGGTTGGTTTCACGACATGGTTCTAGCAAGTTGATCTGATGCCAAGTCGTCTAGATACTAGATGATGTATTTAACAGTGCGTCTTGGTATAATAACCAGTATACATCTATAGAAAGGAATTAACAAATGAGAGTTTTATTGCAAAACTAAATAGGTATGTCACAAAATGGTGCACTAGATGTAGAGTTGTGGACAGAATGGTAGTTTCCTAAAATGCACGTATCTAACTTGCTGGAATTCGTCGCAACGAAAGCGTAGCTCACTAATTTACCAGTAGCGGGCAAAGCAAAAACATAGACGAAGCTGAAGCGGGCAAATGCAGGCATTCCAACGTAAACTAACCGACAGCCTGTTGTTTCAGTGCGGGATTTCTCACGAATTTCGCAGTAAGCTCCGGTTAACGGGAGACCGATAAATGATGTGGACTGGTGAGTGCGAACTTTTCCTTCGTGTAGATTCGTTCGTTTTTAGATAGATTTTCTAATCGTGTTTGAATAGGCACAGTAAATCTAAATGTAATGGTCCCGAGTAGAAAATCTATATTAAACTAAAATCTTGCTAATAAAATAGGGTATGTTATTAAAATAGAGTATGCAATAAAATATTTGACTTTGAGTATTCGTTACCCTCTTAATGAAGTCAACATTATCTTCAGATGTTGCTTTACTAACAATCCATAACAATCTGCGAGTCGGCATGGCTTCAGCAAGTCATCATAGTGTATTTACGTGATGTGTTTTTACCTTAGACTCTTATCTAGGGGAAGAACGATCAGAGTCACAAAACCCATAGAAATTAAATGACATTGTTACGAAAATGGTAGGCCTGTAAGTATTAGTATCAATCGCAATTTGGAAGTGAAGCTTATTGATTTTGTGACTGATCGTTCTTCTGTAGGAAATAAAAAGAGAAAATCAGCTTATTTTATTTGCTATCCCTTAAATCTTTTGAATTTTATTATTAGGTAATTAATTTTCATTCAAGTCTCCATCTACGAAAATTGTTTTAACTTGATTTTATTTTCGTAAATACCTTTTAAAGCACCTTTAGCTGTGAACTTCATTAATTTTACATAAGCCTTGTTGTTGTTTACTTCATTTTGTTATTTTACTTTCCTTGTTTATTTTTCTTTTGCTCTTCCATTTATTTGACTTTGAACGAATATTTATCTCAAAAACTTTTCATTTGTAAGGGTAAATTTCCGTGTTAATAAACTTTTATTTTTTGTCATACGTAGATACAAATTCTCGTAATGTTATTGATTTTTGAGACAATTAGGAACGTTTATTTTACAAAATCGTGGAAAATATCAAGGTATGTTTGACCATAGAAACTGTATTGGAATTAGTGAACTACTTATGTAAGTGATACTGCATAGTGTAGCAGCTACCGCATTTTACCCTGTATTTTATCACGTCTCGTATAATAGCAGAGTTATGTAACTCTAAAAATAGAGCTAAGGAAATAAAAAAATTAAGTAACTCGAAACTCCCGTAGAAACGTGAGTTAAAACATGAAGACTAATTGCCATGAGGTCCGCAGAGCTCGCTCGAAAATTCACTAAAATTAAAGGAACAATGCATTCCACTGACGACGTTTCCACAAATTCACTGAATAAAGACTGGTAACTAGACAAAACACATTCAACGTAATATCACAAGCACATTGTGTTTTAAAACTGAGTTGTGCCCGCGGCTTTGTGTATTTTTGCCCGTATTGTTGAGTTGAATAAAAAATTCATAATAAGTACGTAAACAGTCGGCCAAGTGTACATCGGCCAAAATGAGCGGATTCCGTAATTTTTTTAAATGTGTCAAACAATAAAATGTATGGGTTTAATAGGTATGACTTATTTTTATTTTTACTATTTTATGTATGAGTATTCTTAGTTTGCAAAAATTGGTATGTTTTTCAAATGAATATATAGAGCTACTTACTCGGAATGTAAGACACACAAACTACTATACTATTCCCATTTTTTCGCCTATAACAATAACTAAAGGCTTGTATACACAACTACAGAATATAGGCCATAAATATCAAATCTATATTACAAAGCAAACAAATTTAAGCGAGACTGTTAGGCCTAAGCTAACAAGCCCTCATACGAAGGTCCTGTCACAACCTTCAACATATCACCAGTAACAATGTTTGATTATTGATTGGACTGATTTGGTTTGATTTTATACAGATTTCTCACTGAATTTATTTAAATCGTATTTATACACATTAGGTACATTTGGATTCCCTTGAAGCTTTCCAAAATGAAAATTCAGCAATATTCAAATTCTCCTCAAAATTCGCCTCCAATGGAAACTAAAACGTAAGTGGATAGAAAGTTACAAAGGGTCGCGAATGTTTACTTCTGCCCTTTTTAAGGCTGGAACTTCACTAGAATCACCAGACAAGGTGTAAATAGTGCCCTGGGTCCTCGTATCGCTGCAAAAAGTATGTATGTAATTTGAATTCTTATACAAAAGGGTTTGCTTCCCACAAAATAAGATAAGGTTGGCCGGTATCCTGGAAATCTTTTGCAATTCCTTAGTAACTGTCTCGTTACATACTAGTGCAAAGTCACAGCTGTTTAAAACTTCCTTTATTATTCACACGTTAATACCAGATAATATATACAGAAAATATTATAGCTTGGTAAGATTTCTAAGAAATTGATATATTTTTTTCAAAATAGCTTGATTAGAATAACAGATGTCACCGAGTAGAAACCCTATATCAACTAAATAGTGCAAACTTTACATTGACAGATGGTAATGGATTATTAGAAAAGAAAGTGTCTTCGTGTGTGACGAGTAAAGAGGTGTTCAAGCATCAATCATTTTAACCAATGTATTCTGAATATTATACTAAACAATTAAAAATAGAAATTGTTAATTCTTTCAATAGTAGGAAAGACATTATGAGAATTAAGCAACATTGTATCCACACAGAAGCAATGGAATAGTACAATAAAAACAAACTGACTTCGCAAATAGGATTCAGCCGGGGCGATCCTCGCGTATTATGGTTTGTTTTGAACGAACTTTGAATTCAACATTTCAATTCAACAGATACTCACTATAGTAAACGACGTGTTTTAGCAAACATACACTTATACTTCGTTTATAAATTAATTAATTATTCTCTTTAAGCTCTAGGATATGACATTAGTAGTATTAGTAGCAATGCGAGCTATTTATTTCACAGGATCCAGAAATTGATTTCGAAATAAATATTTATATAAATGTATATAAATATGTATTTCGTAATATGTAGAGCGTCAGTGGCCTCGGGGATAAGACGCGACCTATCATATCGAAAGGTCCGAGGTTCGATCCCCGGTTGGGCCATGTACCAATGGGTTTTTCCTCAAAACTTAAGTACATGTACTGACTGCTCTCAAACGGTGAAGGAAAACATCGTTAGGAAACCTGCATACGCCGAAGAAGAAATTCTTAGGCGCATGTGAAGTCCACCAACCCGCACTGGGCTAGCGTGGTGGACTATAGCCCGCACGCCCTCGTTGAGAGGGTAGGCCTGAGCCCCAGCAGTGGGGAGATTAATAGGCTGTGGATGATGATGATGATATTTGGTGCATTGCAGCTGGATATCGATGGCTGCACGACGTATACAAGACAATGCAGCATAGATTATGAGTCTCTGTGTTGAACCGCATTTGAAATTACGCACCCAGGTAGTAGCCAGCGGTAGAAGCGATAAAGAAACGACGGTATACAGCGTAGCAATAGCAGCAAAAGATGCAGCGAAAGATGGGAATGTAAGGCAGTATGAAGACGTTTCAATGATTACTATACGTGCAAGTCTAAATGACTCTTTCATGATAATACTTCTAAAAGAAATGCTACCCCCATTGATACAGTTACCTCTTAATAATGTCTGGAAACATTAGTTTTTAGGTTGCCATTTTCGTTTTAATTACCAACCGTTCGGAAGCGGTTATAGTCCATTCGGATAAATCGTAACTGCTTTATTTAGGCAATTCACCGAGTTCTCAACAACAAAGGGAGCGCGAGATAATACAAATAAATTGTTTCTCGGCCGGTAACTCAAGAAATAAGTATTTCCAATTAAAGATGGAATACCTTTTACTGAAATACATTTGTAAAATTTCTTTGAGGATTTCTTAATTTTACTAAAATGTGAATTCTTCCCTTTTTGTTAAAATAGCACTAATCGATGGTTTAATTTTCGTTAATGCCTAATGCCAAAAGAGTGCGCCCTATGTGCGTCCTACTTGTAAAGTAATATGCCAGTAGGTAAGTAAATATACTTCAGAATTCATTAAAATGTGGGTAGGTATTTGCTTCCATACATTTCACCATGTTTTCCTACCTCGCTCTATACTACCAGAAACACCGCCAAGTTTTTTCGTAATTGGATTGGAAACTAACTGCGAAGATTATTTTTATTCTTGTAATTTTGGACAAACTAGACAGACATAGGCAAGGTTCCATAGGTTATAATAGGTAGTTGAATGCTAAAAGGGTAGGTACTGAAATCATTTCCCGTGTAGTTGACAAGAGGTGCATGTTGACTCACAGAATGATAATAACAAAAGCCATAGATCACTGCTCATCAGAGTGTAGTTGACAAGAGGTGCATGTTGACTCACAGAATGATAATAACAAAAGCCATAGATCACTGCTCATCAGAGTGTAGTTCACGATATTATGTCTGCACCCATTATTTTTATGCATTCACGTCACTCACAGAACATTACAGTAAAATGTGCGCTCGAAAATAGCAGTTACTTTTTTATGGCGACACAAATTGACGGTTATTTTACACACATTAAAAAGCATCGATGCTTTTAGAGAACATCTGAAACTGACATGGCTGTATAATATAGTAGGTAGGTGATACTAGCTGTTGCCCGCGGCATCGTCCACGTAGGATAAGGATTTTCCCCGCGGGAATAGTTTATCGCGGTAAAAAGTAGCCTATTGTCCTGCTCCAGGGTTCGATGCATTTCCAAACAAAATTTCATCAAAATCCGTTCGGCGGTTTAGGCGTGAAAAGGAACAGACCCGCAGAGAGAGTCACTTTCCCACTAATTACATGTTTTCTTTAAAATCAAACCTATGTCAGTTATACAAAGATTTTACCTCAGCAGTCGAAGAACAACATTGTTGCGAAAAACATTTAAGTAAAAACGCATTTTGCTAAAACCTCTAAGGCACCTATAACTTTTTTATAGTATTCGAAAAATACACACCTACATAATTTTATTAATGTCAGTGAAAAGACTGGATAATTATAGGGGTTTTTGATGTTAGGAAATATTTTTTATTAAGTCATGCCATGATAAAGAGAGGTTTTATATAACTCCTACTTGATTTATCGACTTTTTTAGATGTGAAATACATTACCTTCGTCCAACGTGTTACCATTTGAAGCCAGCTGCGCAATAATGGGCGGGGTCTGGGTGTTAAGACTCTGTTCTGGGAAACTAGCCCCGAAGGGCTGGAGATTGATGACCCCCAATGCCCCCAGGTGATCTACGGGCGAATTGCTTGAGAAAACATTCTAGAGTAGTTGTGTTTTCTGCTGTTTTATTGCTGCATATTTGTTGTTTTGCCAAAACAAACTGCAACCATCTTGTTACAAAGTAAAACTTAATTTAATCGTGTTAAAATTTCGATGGTATTAAAACCTGGGTATCAAATTAATTAGGTATGGTATTTTAGGAATAATGATTAATTAACACTGTTGATATGATCATTTGTATCTTGACAGAATCTGAATGAGAAAGAAGAAGTATCTTACTTTCACGAGAAAAACACCAAAAGTGTTTTTTACTCAGAGGCGTTTTTTCCGTCAACTAACTTTCCCAAATTAGAAAGTAATTTTACTGGTATGTTCGAAACACTGTGCCTCAGTCATTTCCCAATTTTGACTTTCCTATTATTATTATGTCTACATGATGTTAGTCAGCACTCTGGAAATAATCAAAAGTAATCAATTAGTAGAATAGGCTCATTCTTATTAAGTAAATCGTACGAGTATTTACACTTTGACACTGAAAATTTTTCGGAGTGCATTTTTTCGAAGTGCCATATTCACCCTGGCACCTGATGCATCACCCATGATTAAGCATTTCAGAACAATTACGATATTGCAGTGTGTATATAGTTTACTGTACATCACCTCTCCTCTATTCTATATGTTATTTAGTTTCCTTGATTGTAACCCGAAATCTTAAGAATTCTGACAAATCTGTCATAATTTTTTTTTAAATGGCTGATCATAAAATATGTGCACGAGAGGAGCTCGCATATCCCTATTGTATCTTCGTATAATATGCGAAGGGTTCATGATTAAACGAACATTTCCTTAGAGTGCCGTGCATTGGAGTAAACATGGTAGCTCGTTAAAAACGTTAAAATACCGTGAAATATCTCGCAACGTCGGACACTCTCGGGACGTCTTCTGTCGACGGAAGAAAAATATTACAGAATGTATCGGCCAAACGAAGACAACTTTGGCTTCAACTTTTACTACGATATTTTCTGTCATTTGCCTACAATAATATTGTTACAAAATTAAATACTTAAATTCTTGAATATAATTTGAGCATTCTAACTTAAATTAATAATGATTGAGTTTTCTAATTTATATTAATAATGCTTCTTCATCTAGAATTTTTACAGGTACTGACAGTGACGGACAAAAATCTGGGAAAAAATCAGTTTCAGTTACCGGCTTTTATAAAATTAGAAGTATTATCTGACTATCTGACCTTTTAGAGCTAGCTAAAACGCTAGCTTATAAAGGATCATCATCATGAGTCTGCTCTGATCCACTGCTGGGCATAGGCCTCCCGTAAGGCGCGCCACTCTTCGGTTCTTCGCATCCAGTCACTGCCAGTCACCTTAAACAGATCGTAGCCGGAGGGCGTACCACACTACGCTACCCCAGCGGTTATCGGTTCTCCCACAGGAGTGACCAGTCCAATGCCACTTAAACGTACCAACTAATTTTTTGACACATCAAATACTATAGTTATCTGGTGTATATATATTCTAACGTAAAATATGATATACACTCTTCTATTAGTTCAACCTACCTCCATGTTCAACTCGCTCGGGACTCTAACGATGAGCTATATCAGTTCTCTTATATTTTTCTAATACTTTCTAAGGGGATTTGCGTCGAGGATGTGTAGAAACGGTTGAATAAATTTAGTACCTAATGGAATGTAAACCTTCCGTGAAACGTGCGGTTGTCATCTAAAGAGATCTATGAAAAGTAAATACTTAATTGAAATTAAAATTGATTAATCTGTAGTAAACATAGAGTTAGTATACTAGCTATAGAGCGCGCGCATCGCTCATTGCCCATTGTGCCAAGTGTAAGCAGGTGTTCTATGGACGCTTCTATTTAGATTTTTTCTAGATCATTCTTTTCCGTGAATCGTGTTCACAGCTTGGCACTGCACATTTCACCATGATTACTCCAAATCTAAATAAATATCGGCGAGAGCAACAATCGGCGCTACTGACGTGTTGTGACTAGTAGCGTCGCCCCGAAAATTTCGAGACTGTTCAGATCCGTGCTTACAGTTCAAACTTGCTAACGCGCGCTCTATGTATACTAACAACTCTCTGGTAGTAAAGTTTTAAAATATTTTTCATTTAAGTTTAAAACACTTAAGAAAATTTTAAGTAAAGCCGATAAAATACCAAAGCCAATAATGAACATTGTTGTGATAAAAAAACACAAATAGCAATTAGTGATATAAAAATAACTGTTCGTCTTGTTACAATCCTTACACCACTCCGCAAATTGTAAGATAATTTAAATTCCAAATTTTCAAGAAATTATAACAAGCTCATTTCAAATTAAAGGCAAAAGCAACTTCTTAGACAAGAACTTCCCTAAGGATATGGAAGGAGGTACAAAACAAAGTACGAACGTGTGCAGAATTCACGTTGGCACCTTTTACAATTTGTTACATCGCTTAAATTGTAATAAAGCTTCTCTGTAACACATATATTTTACAAGAAATCCAATGTAACTTAACGAGACTGCGAAGGAAATAATGTCTTATCTGTTTGCTCGTAAGGGTGAAAGTCTTCGACGTGGATTAGAGATATACTATGTTTTAGCCGATGGGATATCACATGGGGCTTATAGCAGGATGTTTACAGTGAATCCCGGATGGATAGAGTTCGTATTCTATTTACCTTAACGGATAGCCTCATTATTCTTTAACCAGGAGATTTTAGAATCAGAGAGAATTAGAGAGAGGTGACCCTTGAAAAATTAGAGGAAATGAAACTTTATTGACTCAGTTTTTATCACAAACACAAAGTCAGACAATGCTTGGTAAAGTTGAGTAAGTACCTGAAAAGGTATTAATAATTAATGATTAATATTTCGTCTATTTTATGAAATGAAAAATAAAATTTTACAAATATTTTTCTGTTGTCTGTTTTCTAACAAAAATTTATATTTCTTATTAAATAATTATGAAATTTCCAAACATATTTGTTTATTTTTTCTGTAAAAGGTAATTTATAAAATTACTGGAACTTAATAAAAGCTCTCAATGGCTTCGTAGGAAATAAACGTTCTGCTGAAATGGCGTCTGCGTTTAAGTGCTTGGGTGCTGTTTTTAATTACTAATAGATACTTATTTACAACAGTCTTGTTTAAATGAAACTTATATTGGGTTTTATTTCATGTATATTATGCATATGCATGTCAGAATATTATGTTGCGTAAATATATATTTTTAACAGCCCGTATCACTCAATAAAAACTTTATTCCCCGTAAAATGTAGATAAATGGTAGTCACACACCTAAGTACCTACCTCCTGAAAACAATTGAGGGCTTAATGAAGGGTAAGATGTCAACGAGAATTTAAGAACGCCTCCATCCAGTAGGTGTTGGATTCGAGCTAAAATCCCAAAACAACGGAAGGGAACTTAAAAATATCACCCTTCTTTTCATGCACAGTTGGCTGAAAATGGACATTACTAAGAACAGTTAAAAAGAAAAACTTTTCTCAATGTCCCAGCACGTTCCACAAAGTGAGATAGAAGGCAGAAAACCGTTCCAAATACACTGAGAGGTGCAATTTATCAGAATAACGAGCTTTCCGAATCTCCTTTAGGTGACACCCAGTTCATTTATTTTTTTCTTATCCATTTCGTCTCGATCACATGTGGTGTGGCGTATTTCTCTTCTTGTACTGCCTCCTTTAAAACGTTATCGTTGCCTTTTGTGAAAAAGTACTATTTGTCAACTTGATGGAGTGGTTATTCAGAAAAAGGCTACTCTATCAGTAGGTACGTCTTTCTGTTCATTGGTTTGATTTGACTAGTCTATTTAACTTACGGTTTCTCTTGGATATGATAACTCGTTTTCAGTTTAGATTTTTAAAGAATCGTTGATGATGTAGATGAATATTATAAAAACACAAAGCATTCTGAATGTATTGCAGTTATTTTTGACAGCATATAAACAACTATATGCTATATATCCTTTAGAGTGTTAAAACGGGTTTTGCGACCCAAAAAACAAGATCAAATACTAGACTTATGTGAAGTCTAGATAGAGTTCGTTTTTCAAAAACCAATATCTGACAGCCACATTCTCATGGATATAGCTATACTATATACTTACGAGATATTGACAGTGATATAGCATTACAAATTTTGTTTCCATTCAACCTACGTTCAACATATTATTAAAGGCATAAAACATACAACATAAAAATATGAAAACAAATTATATAATTATTATTATCTAATCTATTATGTTTATCTGGTCACGAACTGACTGGAGCAGAGCCAACACTAATAATTGTATCCTAGTCGAGACGTCGGGCAAAGGCAAACAAAAATTTTCGTGCGTAAGACCCGTGTATTTGTGGTTAGATTACAATAATCAAAAACATCTTCCAAATTCTTCGAAACAAAGACACTCCAAGCGAAAAATAAGAAACAAGAAGCATAAATTTGAAGCCGTGACTTTTCGAGGGAGATATTAAGTCTCAATCATACTTGAATGTTTATTCATGCAAGTTCTTAGACTGTAAACTTTTCTTGAAAGGATTCGGACGAAATTATAATAATCTCTCAAAAGAAGCGGGGAAATTGAAAGTACCTATGGATCAGACGGAATTAGCATTTATATTCGGATTTTGAGGTAAAAGTTACTTATCTTTTCTTAACATTCAGTCGAGAAGTTGAGAATAGTCGGAAGTTAGCTATTTTATGAGTTGACTTAGTTAATTGTTTAAATAAAGTTTAATTTCAACCAAAGATGTAAAGATTAACTGAATAAATGTCATGATAATTACCTCCATATATTAAATTTTATAAACTATCTTAGCAGAAAACTACAGGCTTGACTAATACTTAATAAGCTAATTTTCTTTGCTTTTGAAGTAAACTGCATTGTAGCTAAACTACTTCCTGTACAATTAAAATTCTCTTTCAAATAAAAGTGAAAATTTTAGTCAGAATGAATTGAAACGCCAAGCAAAGATACGATCAAAATAAAAAGAATTTATTCAGTGCCTCCTCTCACATCTCAGAGGGTTCGTCTCATCCAATTTAAGCAACAATTAAACGTAAGCATTAATTACGTTGACCTCCCTTTTGGCTTATTTCCCTTTTGCTTATTCAGCGGGGCCGATCACACCATCAATGTGAGGGAAAAACTGGAAGTGTCACGTTTTATATTCAAATACGATGTTTTTTTGTGTAATTAAGTGACAAACGGGAAAACAGTCAATCTGATGGTGAGTGACTACTGTCGTCCAAACCTAACTAATCTCAAGTTAATTGCCTGTTGTGTCTATGTAATTAAACTATATTAGTGATCAGTAATTCCAGTAAGCCTCATTACCTCGTTCAAAAAACTAAAGTTTCAAAATCCTGAATAATGTTACATAAATATGAATGTCGGCGAAAGCCTGTGAAGCAAAGCCATACAATTGTTTTTAAAAATCGTACCGACCGAATTTGACGTTGTCTTGAAGTTTTCGGATCTCGAACTCTCGATTGATAATGACATTTGAGGTCAATGAAACGCCAACTGTTGCCAGCATAATAAACAAAAGTTAAGTACCTACATAAAAACATCATGAAAAATCTTAATAATGTTATTGCTTCTGTGACAGACAACTCTATAGTCAGATGCAGTTCCGTAGCTGTCTACAATAAATCTAAATGTTTTATGTAAAGTACGCTTGAATAACAGGCAAATTCACGTCCATACACCATCTAGTTTTTCTAAGTACCGAAGTGTTGCGATTTTATTGTTGGCAATTTACGGCGCGATATACACAGGTCCCTACCACCGACCCTCGTATAATGTGGACTGTGGGACCAATAGGAAGGTAACAGTGCCCGTGAAATATTTAATGAAGTGTCAGGTATTCTTGTAATTAATTAAAATACCTTTTTACCTACCACTAGCTTTGCGTTTGTGGTGAACCTTACCCAGATTATCGACTTCAGTGTTTTAGAGGGATTAGTACTATTGTATGAAGCCTGGGATACATAAATATTTTTTTTAGAGTTTTTTTTCAATTCGCGCGCTAAACTGGAGACTTAGTCAGAAGACATCATTACAAACAAATACTTTCCCTTGACAAAATGTCATAAGGGCTGTCTGAGCGAGACATTCTCCAAGGCTTTGGTTTTTCAACTTTGAAGTCTAATATTTCGCATATAAACATCATTTTAGGAGATTTTGCCAAGGAAAAGTATTATTTTGAATTGATGTCCGTCCTCTGTCGATAGCATAGCCTCCAGATCATCCGGATTTGCCGCGCGAATTAAAAAAAAATACAAAAACAAAAGAAAAAAGTTAGGGTATCCCAGATAATGTTCTAACCCCTTTCAAAGGTCTGAACAATGTAGAATTTAGACCCCAGCCAGAGAACATAGGACTTCAGCAAGTCCTATGTTCTCTGGCTGTAAATATAGGTACCTATTAAGGTATTGCATGATAGCTAAGGCAGAATTAAACTTTTAAATCGAATGAAACTCTAGTAGGTACCTGTAATAGAATGAGAGTGTAAGAATGTTATTAAAAATCGTCGAATTTTAGATAAAATACGGTTTTAGCTGTTATCCTGGGATGTAATGCTTTTCGATCCCCGAAGAGTACCTAATGGTTTTCTTTTACCAAATTAATCGCACACCAAGTCATACCCAGTCGTAAATAATTTTATTTAGACACTAAATCAAAGTCCAACGCCCGAAGCTATACAAGTAGGTCTAATTGCGTTAATATTTATTGTGCTTAGGGCAATATTGTTGTGTTTGTACAGCCTTATCCAAATATACTTTTCAGGCTGTTTATTTATAGGATAGGCGCGAGCAAGGAGTGTACTTACTGGATATTCTGTGTGTTTTCAGGTATTAATTACCTACTAGCGGACGCCCCGCGGCTTCGTCCGTGATAAAAGGTATCCTGTATGTTATTCTAGGATATAAGCTATCACAGTACCGAATTTTATCGTAATCCGTTCAGCCGTTGTAGCGTGACAACAAACATCCAAACTTTCTTAATATGATAATCGTAATATTACATGCATAGAGTCTAGATAGGAGTATAGGCAAGATAGTTATTCTTGAGTAGGCTATTTTATTTTAGTTGATATATATTATGTATATAGAAAGTTGTTGTTATAAATGTGAAATTTATATTAATCATATACATTTTGAAATCATATAAATTATACCTTCACGCATCGTAGGTAGGTATTTAATAGTAAGTAGTTTGGTCTTCTATGGTCTGACTTCTATAAGAAATTGGTCACTTACAAAAAAATCTAGGAGTTGAATACATAATAATAGAACATGGTGTTGCATATTTAATATATTATATTTATTATATAATTTTAGGCATGAACTTTCATACATGTGGACAGATTTCTAATTTACCACATAAAACCATCTCTACATATTTAAACTAAATTATGTAACGAACTATACGAATTATGTAACGACTGATTATAAGTAAGAGATAAAATAAAATTAAATTAATCGGTAAACGGGATAATATGCCATAATAATTAATATGCGCGAAGAGGGGAGAGGAGATTCTTCAAGCGTGATATTGATGTGAAATTTAATTTAACAGTGAATGAACTGTACCGCAAAATTATATCTAAGTACCGTCAGCTAGATGCCTTCAGATGGCAAGAGCTATTCTAATCAATCAGCCAGTACCTATAAATACATCGTATTTGTTCCTGGAATATACTTAGAACCATGATAAAACTCGGTTATGATCATATCGTATAAAAAGCAAAATGCCTAAAATCAATGTCTAAATTGTAAGTAAGTATTAAAGAGCCTCCAACTCCAATTGCCTAAGTTGTGAAACGTTTAAAAATCAATTTGCCTAAATAGTAAAATGCCTAAAATCTAAAATACCTAAGTTTATAAAAATTTATTAGTTAACACACAATCAAAAATAATTGAAAAAGTTTAAACACATTCCTAATTTCTCAATTTTAAGTAACACTGGGAGAAAAAAATTTGGTCATGCGTGTCAACTCAACTCTTTCCAGAAATCGCAAAAGTTTTCCAAATATAAATATGTATATAATTATAATACATAAATCGATCCCGACTCCTGTTCAAATCAAATCATTGTATGGCATAAAAAATCTGACCATTGGAAGTTGATGAAATTTTGATAAAAATATGTCAATATATTTCCTCACACAAATAAACAACCACAACACAAAAGAGACGATTAAGTTTAAGATTCAAATAACGTTTATTTATCATTCAATTACAGTGGCATAGTATGGAGTTTTGAGTAATTCACAATCTTAGTTAATTTAGCTAGTTGCAGAGCTCTTTTGTGCCGCGCGTCGTGCCAACTCAATGGTACGTGACTCTCCGATTCTGCTTGAGGTTCTATTTGACTCAGTTAACCGGACCACTTGTGGTTAGAGGATGTCGGTATTAAACGCAGTTTGCTCATTTCCAAGTTTCACTGGGACTAATCTCCTTCACCCTTAAACTCCAACCTGCATGCCATGGATCTAGGGAAGTGCTGAATGCTTGATTAATTTCAGTTTATATTTAGGCATGAGAAACTCTGAGAACACAAAATATAAGTACATTTAGATTTTCACGTTCATAATAATTATGTGATAAAGGCTTTATTATGTAAGTAATGTGGTACAAAATGGAGATCTTATAGCTCTCAATCCAATTCTACGTTTCTACCTTCACAGGCGTATACGAAGGAATTGTCTGCAAATCCCGAATGTACAAAAGTAAAAGAACAAACTAAATAAATTTAAACCTTTTTGTTGGATTCAAAGTCTGAAAATCCCCTCCGGTCTCCTGCGAATTTACCTGATGCACCGCAAGTAAGCTTATCTGTTATAGTACGAAATAGAAATTACGCTGAACAAGTTTCCCCAGCAAAGCTGTGTATCTACCAGATAAGCTGCTCTAGGGGCAAGTTTGAAGAAGACTTTACCACAGTTACATTATGCGGCAATCGCGCCACGAATTTATTAAAGGAAATCAAACAGGTACGGGTAACAATTTTTGGGAAGAAATTAAAAATGAAATAAAAAGCAGCATAGTGGAAAACCTCAGCAAAAACAATAGACAATAAAACTAAGAATATGTAACAAAGAATACTGACCCAGTTACTAAAATAAGTTACAGAGCTACAAGCGTCACCATTATCCGCCCGTACGCGGCACTGGAGTAATCTTTTGGATTGGAGAAATTCAATTTTCCTACTGCAGCAACGAAACAATAAGCTTTAGCTTACTCAAACTTTGGATTAAATTGAAATCGCTGCTCTGTTTTATACATTGTTAGACGTAGTCATTTTTATTTTAGGGACTAGTCAAAATGGATACCCTTTTCAAACGACGAAAAAAAAGGAGGTTCTCAATTCGACCCGTATATTTGTTTTTTTTTTATGTATGACCACGCATAACTTTTTACAGAGCAGTCCGATTTTGATAATTCTTTTTCTATTGGATAGGGTCTACTTCGAAGTTGGTCCCATTTAAATTTGAAGAAAAAATTTCTACCCTAAGGGTAGAAAATTAGGGGATGACTGATTAAATTCCTACTAAATTTTCATATTTGAACCAATTCTGTTGAAACTAAGCACAAATAAGTAGTTCTAATGACCCTACAATATGACGGAGACCTGAACTTGATCTGATGACGGAGACGGAAGACAGTCGAGGGAACTCTTCAACGGTGTACAGCAGCTAACTCGTGTTTGGGCTTATTCATTCATCTTAATGAGAACTTTAAACCTAACTTATGATTTATTCGATTACGACTACCATCTATGGGTGAAGATGGAGACGGAAGGCTGTCGAGGGAATGAATTAGTATATTTTAGTCACAAAAAAGTAAAAAATAAAAACTTTTTTAACAAAAAAATTAAACCGTCGAAAAAAAGTAACTGAAAAGCGAGAAATAATAACAAGTTACCTTGTTAGTCTATAACTACGCTCCTACACTAATGTAAACCTAAGTAATTTTGAGTCGGCGCCTAACAAACAAGCAAATTAATTAAAGTTGATACGTAAAGTGAAATGATGGCAGCCAAGTTTACGTAAAGTGGAGTGATATAAGCAATCAATGAGAAGATCATCAAATTAAAGTACGAAAAACGAAATAGTAAGTAATAAAAATAAAAGAAATTAATTTGTATGTGTGTTGGGCGCCGACTCAAAATTACTTAGGTTTACATTAGTGTAGGAGCGTAGTTATAGACTAACAAGGTAACTTGTTATTATTTTTCGCTTTTCAGTTACTTTTTTTCGACGGTTTAATTTTTTTGTTAAAAAGTTTTTAACGTATCATTTTTGTACGTCTGTCGATCTAATCATCATCATCATATCAGCCTTTAGACGTCCGCTGCTGGACAAAGGCCTCCCCCAAGGATCTCCACGACGGTCCTGCGCTAACATTATCCAGCCGGGTCCCGCGACCTTCACTGAAGCTGAAGTGGCAGTGGGCGGGGCACATCTGACGGCCGTTGGAGCAGAAAGGTTCTCGAGTGGCGACCGCGTACCGGGAGGCGCAGCGTAGGCAGGCCTCCCGCAAGGTGGACGATCTGGTGAAGGTCTATCTAATATAATTCGAAATGAAAATATATATTATGTAAAATTGTGTGACAACAATGTGAAATTTCTGGAAAATAAAACAAGATAAGTACTTATTTCACGAAATATTTATAGTTATCATGAGCAAGAAATTTATTGAGAATATTGTATACCTATTAAAATCCACGAAAAATTATCCTTATTATAATTTATTGAATGAACACTGTAAATACTTACTAATAAAGAAATTCGCAAGTTTGTAACTAAGATCACTAAGATGCTAAGATAATGTAGTTCCCCAAGAGGATTGCAGTAAGTAATTAATTAAAATATACTTTCTTTTCATTAGGTACCGTGATATTAAAAATATGTAATGAATGAGATATGATGAAATTAATTATTATTAATGAAATGTGATTAATTTTGGAAACTTAAAAAACATTTATTATTATCCTGTATAGTTTATTTATCTGGCAGGGTAAGGGCTTTACATTATCCCATAAGAATCCTCCTTACCATTAAGTGAAGTAAGGATTACCGTGATCTTTATTAATGGTTAATAATTAGCATTCTAAAATTAATTTTTTAGGCATCATAAAATAATACCGCTCGCCTAATGGGATTCCCTGTTCTATTTTATAAATCACAATTCGCAAATACAGGATGTAACCTATACACCTGTAATGACCCGGTGAAGATAGAGGCATTCAGCAAGTAGAATATTATATTACTTTTTGTGCGAAAATGGGGAGTGGATAATAGAGAAGCTTAATAAGAATCCAAAGATGTGACTTCATTACACTGGCACAATGTGGGTAACTTCTAATCGTAAATTTTTTACTAGCAAGGTTTTACGGTCAAACTTAAATTACATAATTCTGATGGTGCAGCTTAACGGTCGTTTTTAAAGTAAAAAATTTAACATGTAAAATATGAGTAAAATGTTGAAAATTAGAGTAATTTTTATAAAAAAAATTACCTCGGTATACCTATATCTTTTATTTTGGTAAATGTAGAACTAAGTAATTAAGTAAAGTAAAGAAATAACTTAAGTACTTACGACCCAATATTGTTACAATTAGAGACCTAAATCCTTAAACCAATGATCACAATGTCCATCCGTAACCATTACTATGTAATTAGGCCAAGTAAGTCTACTACCGGATTATCCGGATAATTATCCGTTCGCACCCGGGAATACCCGGATATCGCCTCTCAAATTATCCACTGACCGCTTGTAATACATCCGCCGCCGCACTCTACGCTCTACTGGTTGCCCGGATCTATCCTCCATGTAGATTTAATATTATACGCGGCTGTAAATGTAACTTTAATTAACATAACTGGTTCATTTTAGAATTGTATCTATGCTATAAACATTATTTTTGATGATGGTATTAGTAAGAGGCATCATATCAGCCTGTAGACGTCCACTGCTGGACAAAGGCCTCCCCCAGGGATCTCCACGACGACCGGCCCTGCACTAACCTCATCCAGCCTGGTACCGCGACCTTCACTAGATCGTCAGTCCACCTTGTGGGAGGCCTGCCTACGCTGCGTCTTCCGATACGTTAGTAATTACTAAAAATAGTAGGTACCTATCTAATTTACTGAACATTTTTAGGGAAGATTTTGAAAACAAAGATCATGGAGGCGCCGAATAACCTTTAATTCGTCTGTGCATTTCCACAAATTAAAGCTACCCTACTCTAAAATTTTGGTCGGTGCGACCTAAAAATAGCCAAAGGTCCTGAGCGCCGTCATTACCTACCGTAACATCAATGTACCGCGTCATTAGACAGCAGTGGACACCGAATCAATGTGTCATGATGCGTGAACTGACCTGATAAATGGGTTACACAGACGAGTATCTCCTAATGCTGTAACCAAATTGATCGGTGCATAATATTATTCAAACGTGTTGCATAATTAAACGACTAAGTAATGGCTAACCACGGAGTAGTGGCTAACCGAGGACTTGGCGACTTAAAAAAACTGATATTTTTTGAGTTCATTCATACCACGAATCAAAAAAATTTTGCCACTCCCATATGGATGAGTAATAAAATCATTTTATGGGTGTCAAAATTGTGTTAGACTAATCACAAAATTATGACTCACTCCACATTCTCATTTTCAAACTCCATATACATTTGTATTAGAAACCTCCTCCCGCTACTCCGCTTCCTTTGTTCGCACCCCCTCGGTAAATGGCATCATACGTTCCGATACTAAATATGCAAGATGCGATCTCCACTTATTTGAAACTTCTTGATTCATACAATGAAGAATAGAAATAAGCTACATAAAAAAAAATTAACAGAAAAGTTGCTGACTTTTCTGTTAATTTTAAACAAATCAAACATCATGTGCGTTTTCTTTAAAGGACGGACACATAAACACAAAGCCACTGCACATGTTGAGCCTGCAGCTTAGAGCTTTTGTTCTCGTGCAAAACTAACTAGAGGGACTGTATTCGTTAAACGAAACCTAACCAGATTCAAACTTAAATCCGGTTACGTCCCCGACAATTAGGCCGGGCCAGGTGGGGACGTGCGGCAAATAAGAGGGAATAAATAGTGCTCGTGTTTAATCTATGGGTTTAGGTGGGTTCATTTCGTCGGAATGTGACGTCACGTTCTTTGTTTTCGGCATTGAGAACTCCAGAATGACGAAGATGAGATTATTTTGAATGACGAAGCGTTATTGTAACAGGGATTTTGATAAAACTTGGTACAGAGACAGCTTTGTATCATCGACTATCATACACATAGGATACTTTTAAACGCGGGTAAAGTCGCGGGGCTTCCGCTGGTATATAGCTGGTAAAAGCTTACGATTGCACTTTTCAATAACGATTCCTATTAAACCGACGCTGATGGTTTTATTAGGTGTAAAGTTAATTTAATTATTGGAGTAAGTAGGTATTAACTTAATTTACACGTCCACTTCATTTCTGGTTACGTTTTACCAAGTCGTCATAAACTCATAAATTTAAATTCTTGCTAATGATTGATATCCTCATGAATGGAGTCTTACCTTTCCATTAAAATTATGTACCTACAAAGCCATTGAATTTAAAATAAGGATTAACTGTTATGGGCTCCCAAAACGATCGTGCGACATGACATGCAATACGTGCTGTCACTCATGCATGACCGTCTAACTGTAGTGATTGACGTGCATGGTATACAAACTACGTGCTGGCCGTTGCTTCACTGTATTGATTGATAGCAAGCATGATGGTTCATCATGCAGCACGACATTCATGTAAACGTTGCATGTCATGCAAGCATGATCGTTTAGAGACACTTTTTTGTTATAAAAGAATCATCATCATCATCAACAGCTTATTAATGTCCCCACTGCTGGGGTTTAGGCCTACCCTCTCCACGAGGGCGTTCGGGCTATAGTCCACCACGCTAGCCCAGTGCGGGTTGGTGGACTTCACATACGCCTAAGAATTTCTTCTTCGGCGTATGTAGGTTTCCTCGCGATGTTTTCCTTCACCGTTTGAGAGCAGTCAGTAAATGTACTTAAGTTTCGAGAAAAAACCCATTGGTACATGGTCCAGCTGGGGATCGAACTCCGGACCTTTCGATATGATAGGTCGCGTCTTATCCCCTACGCCACTGACGCTCTATTATTTTTTATTTTTTATTATTCTTTATAAATTGTTGCTCTACGATCCTTTAGGTACAGGTAAAAAAAATCTTGTTCAAACTCGTGGCCGACGTTCGGTGTCGTAGAAATTTTCATAAAAATGCAAATTTAGAGAACGTATTGCCGCAGCCGCGCCGGTCGGCGTGTGGGAGTCCGCCGCACTAGACTTACTCCTTCATTAAATGCAAATTCTTTTTATCACGCCTCTTTGAGTTCGTCTTGTGAAGGCAATGAGTCACGTACATATTTTATTTTAATTTAGGTTCATTTAGGCATTTTATTTTAGCTTCCTGTGGAATGCTATGTATGACGTTTTATCATAGAGTTTAGATCTCTTTGGTGCGTGCTCGCGTGCCCCTTAGGCGTGACACACACTGGGCGGCGGCGTTGCGAAAGCGTTGCGGCGGCGAAGGTTTGTATGAAGAACGCGCCGCGCCGCCGCCACCGCTTTGATGTAAAGGGCTTCATACTATTTTGAACATTACAGAAAAAAACCGCAACGTATTCGCAACGCCGCCGTGTGTGTTACGCTTTAAAGAGGCGTAAAAGAACCATTCTATGGGTGTCAAAATCGTGTCAAATGTATGACAATACTGTTACTCAATCGCACATTCTCATTTTCAAACTCTATATAAATTTGTATTAGCAACCTCCTCCCGGTGTACACCGCTTCCTTTGTTCGCACCCCCCCTGTAAGTGGTACCATTGCAGTCTCCATAGGGGAGCGCGCGCGCCACCAAAGAGATTCGAACCTTCCTGCGTTTTATTGATATTTGAGTTACAAGTTTTTTTTATAAATTATAACAGATAAGCTTTATCATTGTACTCATCATTTATAAACTTATTTTTAATTTAGAAACGTTTGTATAGTTATCACACGTTCTAAAAAATTGAGATAAACATAAACTCTACTTGAAAAGTTACATGATGTTTATCGAAACTCTGACTTCTAAACTAGTCTTATTCCAGGAATCAGTGTTTTCCCCATTTTTAGGTACAAAAAGTTAAATTACAAAACTATTACCTATGCATAATTGAAATTTATAGTTTCAGCTGACGGGGTATTAGGAAGCTTGCGATTTCCTTTGATTCCAGCAATTCAGCTATAGGTACATTTAAGGGCTACACATATTATTTTTCATCACACTTGCTCGTTATGTGGATTATTATATGCATGCATACATAAACACAATGGCCTATATACACCCGCGGGAGTAATGAAAATCAGTACAATATTATACCCCTAGGGACTATAATGTGTAGTGATAAAAAATGGCGTTCACTCAAAGGCAAAGAACTTTATAGCAAACAGGTATGACATTCCACACTAAGGAGATTTTAAATCAAACATGGTTTTTTATGTCTTCGAAACTTCTACAAATGGTAATTTAAACATTTACGCTTTAATTAATTGCATTATTTATTATATTTTAAAAATGTTTTAGTTAACTTTGCAATTATTTCAGTGAAATTTATTTTGAAATTCGATGAAAACTGGCTGTATGGGCTTTCGCCTTTGGGAGTTTCTAAATGCATTTTTATCATTATCTGTGGCAGTGTGGACCACCGAATGGCACTGATTGTGCCTTGGAGGCCGTGCTGCGGTTTTATGTGTTCGTGATTATAAACTACGATCTACGATTTGGGCTTAAGAACTTGTTTCCAATTGGCCGTAAAACTACATATGAAAAAAACTTGAAGCTCCATTGACAAAGTTGACAATAAAACTATTTTATTAACTACCTGTAGTTGTGACCTATTAGTATAAATAAAGAGAGAAACAAACTTAAAATATGTCTATGCCATGTGAAGAATCCGAGTCTGAAACTGCAACAACAATATTAACACCTCCGGATAGAGTGAATGCGGTTCAGTTGCTTAGTGAAAATTTGTTACCAGCAAAGTCTAAAGAAAATAGATTTGTTCCCTTGTATCGTAGGTATTAATTTCCTCGCAAATGTGATGAAAAACATTGTGTGCATCACGGGAAGTAAGGGCATTACAAACTCGAGTCATTAAAATCCCTCCGCCTTCGGCGTCGGGCTTCTAACAGACTCTCGTTAGTAATATCCTATAGCACAATGTACTATAAACATATACCGAAGACATGAAGATATAGGTATAGATATAGGTTATGTATTCAATCATTATACACAAACAATAATATTTAATTACATTAGAAGGCTGACTTTGATGATGTCCATGAACTAGCAGCAGTAAATGATGACCATTTAGGTCGCTTTTATGTTTATCCAAATTGATGGTTATTTAAAAAACCTCAATTTGTTTGCTTAACTGTGTGGATTAAAATATTTTATGATAAGCCGGTGCGGTACACTGACCGTAAGCGTATGTCGGGATTGCACGTGAAGCCAAATCAAAAACAGCAACAAATTCAGCTAAGCGACAAGACCACTAGAAGTTTTATTATTTTTTGTATGGACCTACATTTTCTGTTGCTCAGAACGTTGAATATGTTTTAAACACAAATTTATTGCGATCTGACCATTGCACCATTGCGTCTATTACTAACAATGACAAAGTTATTTATGAATATAACATTATTCCTACAATTTTTTACTTGAGCTGGAAAACGCACCATTATATACCTAGGTGCGTACCGGCAATAATTATAAAACTTTTTAAAATCTTTTTCCACCATGAGTTTCATGACTTTGTTACATTAAAGTTTGCATGGAACTACTGAACCGATTTCCAAAATTTCCATTGGATACGCTACTTAGGCTAACTGTTCACATTGACAAATATGTTCCTACGGGAAAATTGAACATCTGTGGGCATAGCATCAAATGTTCAAAAAACGACAACGACGATTAAAAAAACAACAGGTCGTTTTTTTAATTTTCAAATAGTGTGAATGCCCTTTGACAGAGCCGGGATTTTCTTTGTATCACAATGTTTTGTTTTATTTCCGTTCCCCACAAAGAAACGTCCATCATTAAAATATAACCAGACGCAGTTGCAATAAATTCCGTAGTGAGCCCGTAATCTAACAAACTAAGAGAAAGTGCACGTAAAATGGGGCATTTAAAATTTATCGTCGGAAAATATTACCACTTTTGGACCAAGGAACCCGCTAACTCTGCAAACTAATGTTGCAAGCAACCCGCCTCCGTAAAATAGTAAAAAGAAATGGCGGTAATATTCCTTGCGGGGAATGTAATTTTGTTTTTGAATTTATTTTTTTAGAGTCGCGGTTAAAATTGCCAGTTACTTTAAGTAAATTTCTTGGTAGGATTTTCTCTCCCTCGATTTGTCTATTACCTATAATTATCTTAACAAAACACTACACTCTCTAGAACTCGTCCTGCTCAGCCCTTCTCAATAATACGCTGGACTTCTGAACGATAATCCCTCATAATCCGTTGTACTTGACGTCAAAGTGGAAAACGATAATTTTATCACTAATTAGTATTTTTGTCCGAGCTGTTCCGAAAAGGGTTTTCCCAAATTTCTCCATGCGGTTTTTGGATTCTTGTAGCCCGATCGATCGGACAAACCGACCGGATCATTTGGCCGGAGGGACAAAAACTTTACTTTACAATCGGATGTCGGTCTCTCTTAAAGTGTCCCTAAACGATCATGCTTGCATGACATGCAACGTTTACGTGAATGTCATGAATGCTGCATGATGGACCATCATGCTTCCTATCAATCAATACAGTGAAGCAACGGCCAGCACGTAGTTTGCATGTCATGCACGTAGTCTGCATGTCATGCACGTAGTTTGCATGTCATGCACGTCAATCGCTACAGCTAGACGTTAATGCATGAGTGACAGCACGTAATGCATGACATGCCGCATGATCGTTTAGGGAGCCCTTTAGACCCATTGGGTCACTTTGGGACAGTTAGGTATCTAATCGTTTTTAATAAAAATCTGACTTTAAGGGCCTCCTAACTATCTTTTGTCAGGGAATCACTCATGTTAGTTAAGATAAATGTATGGGCCAGGTAAAATAAAATACTTAAATGTATCGGAGGAAAAGTTAAAGTTTATTTATTTATTTTTAAATGGAAAGGCAGCTAAAGCTGATGCTTCCATATCAGCAAAAAAAATATGAAAATAGTGTAGGCGCTTAGCTACAATGTATTTAGTTACCACAAGTATCTAAACTACTTTGGTTGACGTTTTGTATCGCCTTTTCATCGCCCTTAAAATAGATAAAGAATATAATAGAGACCGTTCGAAATTCAGAAATCAGTAGACTCACACTTCATTCGGTCGGACAATAAGTTCGTTCAGAAAGTTGGTGCAAAAGTCTCACGTTCTTTGGCTCCCACTTGGGATCCGCAGCAGCGCCGCAGCCAGATAAGTGAATTGTAGAGAGCACTCCATACGTGACGCTGGCGGGTTTCACACCGGCGTCAATAGTCGCGGCGGGTATTCCAAGAGGTAGGACTTCTAATTGCGTAGATCATTATCCAGATTATGAGGTAGGGACGTGTAGCCTTTTTACGGTCTAATGCGGCATACACAGACTGATGGTACGCTGCCACTGTCGCGCATAATGTCACTAGTGGTTTGCCACCCTGTGATGGCACAAAATTAGGTGGCCTAATTAGTAAAAGTCCAAACCGAAGATTGACCAAAACCAAAACGCAAAACGTCCTAGAAATAATTTTTCATTCAATTCGACTATTACAACCTTAGGTATTAGTTTTTAGGGTTCCGTACCAAAAGGGTAAATAGATAGCGCTTTTCTATCCTTCAAACCAGAACACAGTTATGGCCTGCCCACTGCCACTTTAGTTTGCCAATTCGGCTATGTCCTACGTAAATGGTTTCTTTAATATAAAAGCTTAACATTAACTACTACATATTAGGACTTTATTAGCAAAGCTGCTGTAGCGTTAGGAAACATGTGAAATTTATTAAGAAATAAAACGTTAACCACCGTCGGCGTTTATGGGCTGTTAAATACGCAAGTATGATAGCCTGACTTCTAGAAGTCCGTAGAACAGTTTCTTCAAGGTTCCAGACTTGACTGAATGGTAGGTTATCCCAAACTTTACAGACTAACTTAACCGACAAGTCTTTTATTAGTGAGACGGTTCAACTTTATCCTTAGAATAATGTACGAGCAATGTTCAATTTAAGGTGATGTAAAAGCAGAGAGCCTTTGTTTTAAAGTTGTAGAACTCAAACTACCTAGTAGTCACGTACTAAAGCATTACTTAGGTAGGTATTCGTATGCTTTAGGTTATGTAATTGTCTAGTGAATATTTCGCGGGAATAAATATTTTGGTACCTAATATCATTTTAAATTGATTTAATTTTCTTTACCTACTTCTGCGTAATAGGCCATACCTTCTAACTTAAGAAAAACGTTACAGGGTTATCAGTTTATTTTTGGACAGTGTCGGGAAACAAGCAATTAACGAGATTCATGTATTTATTGCACTTAAGTTACAAGTAGTCATCGTTATCATATCAGCCGAAAGACGCCAGGCGGCTGGCTGGCAGTGACTGGATGCGGAGAACCAAAGATAGGATTCAGTGACGCGCCTTGGGGAGACCTATGTTTAGGCAGTGGTCTATTGCAGGCTGCTGATGATGACGGATGACACACTTGTAGATCGAACTCTGAGCTGCTGATACAACCCAAACAGCTCTGCCGATATTAACCAAATGAAAGCGCCGGTATAAATTCCAACTCTAAAGCAAATAAAATGTGAATTTAAAATTTTACGTGCTCAAACTTTGAGTCGTTTACTGTTAACGACGAATCGGCAGTTTCGGGAATATTCGGAATCCCGGCTCACCGGCAATCCGAAATCGATTTAATCACCGGAATCATGCAAACTTTCCAACAAAGTTTGTCCAAAGTTTGGAATTGGAACAAATTGGAGCAACGTGGCCCGCGGCTAGATATTAATGGGAGATTCATGACGCCAACTCTTAGTTTTAACATTACATTGAGTAATAGAAGTCTAGAAAAGCCACTGTGTGCCGTGTATCATATAGTACGCTAAAATTGGCAAGACATTCCGGACGAATTCGTCCACTTTCCTAACTCCTCTACTGACTCAACACCAAATTAAAAAAAAAACTGGTAATGTCACTTTTAACCTCCTAAGGTTCTATTTAGAAAATTAATTTGGTTATTTTATTTGGTTCTTCTAGTAGAAAATAACTATATCCTGAGACTTTAATATTTTAATAGTCACTTCACTTTGGAACTATGACTCGCTGTACAAAACTGGAACATTATATTTCAGGTTAAATATATAAAAATTGGTCTGGGCTTTTACAACTTGATCAAGAAGTTTAATAATAGGATTCTGGGTCTTCCTTCATTTGACTTATCTGGCCACAGGAGATAAAAGTTACATCACAGAATAAAATAATACCTAGTGGTTTCATAAAATAATGTTACCGAAGTTCCTCTAATGTTTGCCTGATCTTAGCTACTGTACTTCTCACAAAAACCCTTTAGTGAAAATCAACTGAAACAATGAAAAACACAACTTTCGTTGTTAGGATCCTTGTTAGGATCATTTCCAGTAACTTTATTACTAACAATGATACTTGCGACACTTTCAATTCTAATCAAACTTTCCATAGCCCGTTATCAATAAGATCCACAGTAAAAATAACCGTAAAAAGATAATTGTGTACACCGAATTGTATTATTGGTACGATTATGTCCTGCAGGTGGATAAGCTACGTAAATCCATGACACTCCAAACTAGTCACATAATGTTACAGCCAAGCGACAGGTGACTTATAATTTTCCAACTGCGAGATTTATAGCTCCAAGTTTCCAGTGACATGACCATTTGGACCTCACATCTGTCAAAGAAACTTTAACTGCAATTACGGGGCTGAGCAGACATTTGTTAAATAGCCACAGACAATTTGAATTTAACCGAATCTGTGGGATTTAATATAGGTAGGTATTTTCCAATTTTTGTATCAAGAAATATTATTAGGTACTTACAGTGATTACACAAAGACTTGCTTTAATTTAGATTTGTTATGACTTGAAATTAGTAGGTAAGTATGTTAATAATATGAGTGAAATTAGCGTATTGTAAATCCTTCATTATTGACAATATGAGCAATGTTTAATAATAATGTTTGGACAATTTTACACACGGCTGTTTAGTCCCAACTAAGCCGAAGCTTGTACATGGGTACTCGACAACTGATAAACATACTTAAATACATATACATACTTTTAAATAAATACATACAAACACCCAGAATCCGAAAACCAACAGTTATGCTCATCACACAAATGTTGGTCCCGGGTGGGAATCGAACCTTTAATATCTATTACTTTTCTAAGTACTGTGGATTTTGTGAAAATAAATAAAATAAAATAAATAAATATGTACTAAACAACAGTAGAAAAGTAAAATAATGTTTAAGATGAAAGAAAAAATTTTTTAAAGTGAAAATTTTTAAAAAAAGGTTTTTTTTTATTCATTGCTTCTTCAATGATTTTGTGTGACCTTGAAGTTCTTTAAGAACTTTCTTAAGTTGTCATAAAACATACAAACAGCGAATTTACTTACAAATATGACTGTTATTTTTGTTGCTGTACCTAAGTACTTAGGATACATAAATTGCATCACCGTAGCCTCAAACCGTTTGAGTTCGAAATAAAGGAACAAAGACAAAAACGCTTGAAGGAAAAGGCATTTGTCTCTCAAGATTTCATCCAGAACTTCATTGAGATTCCGACATCGTGCGATATACGGAATCGATAACAACGAAACGACCCAGGCCCTTGAAAAAGTGAGATATACCGTTTTGCTATTCAACCGGCGAATCTTTGTCATTGAAAATGAACGCTAGTCTTATTTATGTAATCGGAAGTGATAAAAAGGGTAAGTGAGTTTAAGGTAAATAACTCTTCGAGGTCTACATAGGTGTAACATGTGTGTAGTGTGTAGGAAATATTTATCTAGAGTAACCACAGAACACGGAAAAAGCTCGCTACGCTCCCGCTCGCTAGAGTAACGTATAGCTTAAGGTTTAACGTACGTATTGGTAACGTTCTGGGTATTCTGGCTTACCATCAGGTTTGTTTGATTACTATTTGAGGGCGTAGCAAGGCGCATAATATGCAAAAAAATATGACTACCTACGATTTTTTCGGTTAAAATTTTTTTTACAATAAAAATATCATTCTGTCGGTAGGTACCTATTTCATTTTGAATTCAAATGGTTTGACGTTGAAGAAAAATAATTGGTTGCGGCCCTCAGCGATCTAGTCAGTGTCCGGAGCAGATCCTCAGTTTTCATGTTGTTATACGATTGTTATACATCCAAACATTTTTTCAATAAAAGAAGTTATTTATTTCTAAAACGGAAAATTGAATATTTTCTTTCATATACAGGACGTCCCACGGTTATAAATCTAACAAAGAGGGAAATTACTTGAAATATTGAAGTTAGGAAATTTAACTTTCATTTCATGTTTAAAAATAATTTGAACTACATTTGAAGATTTTTGAAAAATGGGCTGCAGTGCTATTCTGTAAGCGTATTTATACAACTCGATCCTGAATCCGCAGTGAGATTACAAATTGGCATTCTATAAAATTCAACAATAATCGAGTTCTACGTCAGCGCTACAGTTGCGTGCGTGGCGGCGAGTTGAACTACAGCCAGGTGTGATTTTGACGTTTGTTAGTATGGTATGACGTTTAAGTGGAATTCTGTAAGGGAATCCCGCGCTCACTTCGACCAACACTACGCACTTCATATTCGAATTAATCTGTCAAAAGTGCTATTCTGTAAGCGTATTTGTACATCGATTTCGACCTCGACCTCGATTTCTACAACAGCGCCGCCGTTGCGCGCGTGGCGGCGAGTTGAACTACAGCAGGTGAGATTTTGACGTTTGTTAGTATGGTATGACGTTTATAGTGGCATTTTGTAGTGGAATTCTGCGCTCACTTCGACCATCACTACGCACTTCTATCTCGAATGTATCTGTCAAATTAAAAGTTAGTGTTTTGTAAGCGAGATCATTGTCGAGACGTGAAAATTTTTTTAAAATGCAAGTTTTGTGGCTTTGTAAGCTTTTAGCAAACCTAAAGTAAGTATTATACGTGTTTTTAAAATTGTTCTATTACCATTTTACCTACGGTTAGGTACAGGATACAGTGTACCAGAGCCTAATAAAATCCTCTGTGCAAACAACCTTTTTACTCCTTTGGGTGGGTTTGCTATACTATCAAGAAGTTTCAAATCTCTTTGGTCGCGCGCGTGGGAGTGGCAAAATTTTTTGATTCATGACTAGCATCTTAAAGGACAATAAATTTATGTAATGGTATTTTAAACTTCTTGTAGGTTGTTTTAAAATGTACTTATAATTTCAGGAACCAGAGCAGCTTGATGACCTAATATGACGGAAGACGCCTATATATAGCCAGGAGAGTGAATTAAAATTAAATAAAATTTGTAAATTTAAACTAGAATAGAATTAAAATAACAATATAGCCTATTAAAATTACAATATAGCAGATTAAGTTTTTGACATGTTTTATGTACCTACCTACTTAGCTTAGTTTTTTATATGACAGATTATTTTGTTTAACTGATTAATATACCTATTACTCAAAGTAATACTCCTGATTTTTTGTTGTTGCATTGATTTTTAGGGTTTCGTACCTCAAAAGAGAAAAAAGGTACCCTTACAGGATCACTTCGTTGTCCGTCTGTCAAGACCATTTTTCTCAGGAACGCTTGGAGGTATCAAGTTGAAATTAATATCAAATTCTCAGGTCTGCAGTCCCTTAAAGCTGTGAAAAAATCAAACTTCTAAGTCAACGCATATGTCAGAAAATGTGGCCGATTTTGCCGTATTCTTTAGAATCTTGGTCATCAAAACCTATGGGGTATTCCGGTTGACCTAGATTCTTGAAATTTAGCAATAAGCAAGATCTTATAGCACAAGTAAAGGAAAAATTCGAAAACCATAAATTTGTCTAAAATCTTTTTTTCTTGTACCAACAAACGTAACTTTGCGTAGGTATGAAATTAACGATTTTCTAATTATTTCTTTAATTAAGTTTGTAGGGAACCCTCAGGGCGCGAGTCCTACTCGCGCGCGTCGGGTTTTTTAATTAGATTTCTACTAGGTAATAAATGCAAAACTCAAAATTGTTTGTTACTCAGCTCAGTCGACACTCAGTTACAATAAATTATAATAAATAAATGTATCAGACTATTGGCTAAACACTCTGTTTTTATTCTACTGCATGAGTGTGCAGTGCAGTCCAGTCAGTGGAGGCATCCACGGACTGCACTGCACACTCCTCGATACTGGTTTTCTATTATACTTATTCATAATACCTTACTGTACCTACCTTACTGTTGGTGAATCAAATAAATAAAAAAAACAAATTATAAGTATGTGATCAATTGCAAAATATTAACTTATAATAAACTTTATTATAAAATTTTAACAAAAACATTATTTTTTACAAAATATTTCAATGTTTATTATACACACGCCATCATAATAAGTTAGGTACACAATCACCACTTTTTATATTTCGTTATCCCAATACTCTATGTACTATGCATCTAAAACGACCTTTTGAAACACCAATTGTACCTTCCACCGGGTCGAGTGTCTCTGATTATGAGATGCTTCTGGAGTGCAGTCTGCAGTATTTTCTTGGACATTTAGTTATTATAGGCGTCATGAGGAACACGCTCGCTGTGCATAGACCGAGGTAAAATGCCAAGAGTCACCTGAAAAATACATTGAACAGTTATAGTTAGGTGTAGTGCACAAAATATGTATTGTTTAACAGTGGTCACATACCTAGGTTATTGCAAGGAACTTTACCTTTATTCGAGTCGAAATTCCTTTGCTTCGACGTTTCATAGGTTTCAATAGAGGACTTATCATCTTTATATAGTGAATTAATCCTTGACATGATAATTTTTGCATTCCATCAGCTTGTCGGACGCATTTGGTAATTAACTAAAGCACGCTCCTTTTCTAATACAGATTTAATTAAAAACAACTGAGCATTAATTACACCAAAATCAAAGAATTAAAAGGAAAACTGATCAAAAAAACAAATGAAATCAAATTGGACTAGGTATGTTTGTTTATATTGTTTTTTTTTATTATTTTTAGGAGGCACAAGCTCTATGCTTGACATTACAATGATCACATTATTTACTGTTTAAAGTTAATTTGCACTATCATTTATCTAGACTAATAAATTTTAAACAAAATAAAACATTTATTTTGAAGATCTATGCATTAATTTTTCGAAATTAAGCAGGAAAAGATAAAATCGATTCATCGATAACATAAATTCTGTAATGTGTCAGTCCCTACCGCAACGATTCACAATTCTACACCCACTTCACTTCGCAGTTGGCTTGTTTTGTTTACAGAATTTTGAATCAAGGTCTTTCATGATCGGATGCGAAGTGTAGTGACCAGTGACTTGCAGTATTGCCATATCTGTAACCCGTAATTCTGTATTGGATAGTCTAAAAATCTGTATAAAATCCACTGAAATCTTCTAAAATCTGTATATTGATTTTTAAAAATCCAATGAATTATTAGTAGTCTTTTGAAACGAACTTTTTTCGAACGAAGTCTTTTCATAGAAACAAAACCCCACCGGTTAGGATTGCCATAATAAAACAATTTAGTACCTACCCAAACAAATAATAAAAAAACACCCCAAAACTAAAACGAATCCTTATTTCCAAATGTAAATCACCGTGTAATCCATGTATTCTATTCTTTACTTCTATTTTAACCATATTTAACATAGATTACGTTAAATTACAAAAATCTGTATAAAAGTAGGGCAAAATCTGGTATCTGTATCGGTAGTCGAAAATCTGTATAGATATAGATAAATCTGTATATATGGCAACACTGAATTGCAGATTTTCATCAATAACTGCATTAGACGATCATTCATCCGTCACTCACCGCCTAACCTTGATATAACTGACAGCATAACCTAGCGTGTACGGGGTGCCTACGCCGCCATCTTGACAAACAAAATGACAATGACAGCTGACAGACAGAAGTCAGCCATCTTGTCATTCGTTTTTTTTTAATGGTTTAACGGCCAGTTGGAAACAAGTCACTAAAGGCCATCGTAGTTTTAAACCACGAATACATTACACCGCAGTACGGCCTCCGGCAACTAGGGCCATTTGGTGATCCACACTGCAGCTAACGCCGCACTAAACTGATAGTAGGTGTTGTGTCGATTTAACAAGGGACTATTTGGAACAATTCGGTAGAGTCGTTACACGCTTTTATTTAACAAACCCGCACAATATACACTTTCAATATACATTTTTTTGGAAAACTAAACAAAAATGACAACCGTCTCCGACAAAATCCCGCCAAAAAGCCGCTAGGAAAATCTATGTTTTTTTTTGCTTTTAGGCGGGATTTTGTCGGAGACTGTTGTCTTTTTATTTAGTTTTCCGAAAAAATGTATATTGTAGGTTTTGGTGTATATCTGTGATAGTTTTATATGCAACAAGTGCCTATTAAAATGTATATTGTGCGGGATAGTTAAATAAAAGCGTGTAAACGACTCTACCGGATCGTTTCAAAATGTCACTTGATAGACTTCATTAAACCTACTATCGGTTTAATGCGGACATGAACCTGCAGTGTGGATCACCGAATGGCATGCACTAGTTGTGCCCTCGTGGAGGCCGTGCTGCGGTTTTATTGAAAATCGCCTACTAACTCTAGTCGTGCTCTGTTTTTATGGAGGCCGTGCTGTAACCGCCGCTGGTTTAAATAAATATAAGAAATAATTCTTTAAATAAGACAGGGCTGTATGGACGAAGCTTCCCTTGCCCGTCCTCAATAGAGGACAAACCAATGACAATATCTATGATTTTTGTTTTGTTTTTTTAAATTGGGAGGCAAGAGCTCTGCATTGCATTACATTCATGCTCATTTATCACATTATTTATTATTTGAAGTTGATTAAACACTATTTTATCTAGACTAAGAAATTTTAATCAAAATGAAACATTTATTTTGAAGTTTCACTCCATTATTTTACCAAATTATGCTGAAAAGATAAAATCGATTCATCGATAACCTAAATTCTCTAATGTGTCACTCACTATTCTTCTCTTCACAATTTGATACTCACTTCACTTCGCTAGTGGCTTGTACTTGTTTACAGAATACGAAATCAAGGTCTTTCATGATCGGGTGCGAAGTGTAGTGACTTGGCGATGTGATTATCGAGTTTTAACTGTTACTTTACAGAATTGCACTGCTGGAATCGAACGGGACAAATGTGAAAAAATACCACCAGTATTTTTATGATATGTTTAGGAAAATGAACTTGACTTTAGGAATAATTTATTAAATTGTTAATTTTATCTTCTTTCGCCAATTGCATTTTGACTAACGTTTTTTTAAAGAAAGCTATTGTTTTGTTATTTTTTGTAAGGTGTAATGTTTTCCAATCGTATCGTCTAAGCCACTATTTATACCGACTAATAAGACGTGGGCTTGCGGACCTCAATTTGTTATAAATCGAACGAGTCTCCTACACAATGAAAGGTCGACTTATCTTTCAACACAGGGTCAGACGGAAGGAAAAAAATCATTTCTGTATTGAACTAAAGTCGTAAATTACAATTCCGGGTAAATGGTATCAATTTTTATACCAAGTTGGTTGCAGCAGGTTTGCTAAAAATTAAGATTTATTAGAACTTATAAAAACTTCACTTATTATACCAAAAAAAGTATTAAATAACTTCAGCCTCGATTATAACAAGCTTTTCAACTACTGCAAAATTCTACCAATCCAGAGAACTAGTGAAATTAAGAATTATGTACCTAGTACTTATTTGACTGCTGCAGTGAAAGAGTCACGATTCATTTAGAAGGAAATTTTAACTACCTATGCACTTGCGATTAAAAATACTATAATATTATCATTCTGTACATTTCTGCATATTTTTGTAACAAACAAACATAGCATCAGGTACTCAAAGGTTTTAAGAATAAATTACTTGATATCTTTTAATATTTTTACTCCCTTTTTATTTCAGGATTTAACAGAATGCTTTTAGTTTTGCAGAATACTTATTTCAATAAATATTATTTGAAAATATTCGAGGAATTTACTTTTGATGATAAGAAAGGCAGCTTCTGTACTAATAAAGCGAGTGAACTATTTACCAGAATATTATATTCGGAACGAAAAATAATTGATATTTTTAGAAGATAGGTCTGGAAAGCTAACGAAGATTTCACAAATTATAGAAACACTGCCTCCAATTAGTAACTTTTCGTGCTTTAGGTCCTAAAGCTCCCAGCGCCCCTTGGCTATAACCCTGAGTGATGACCACCGATTTGTTAAGACCCCGTCCTCGGTCGTTACGGCCTCTTTTCAGTTTTCATTCCCCTTATGATGTTTCATTTTATGATTGTCTGCAGTATTAGCCTGATACGTGACGCCGTGAAATATGTTTTAGGGAGCTTCCATAAACCACTAATACAAGGAAAGGTAGGGGTTCGGTAAAAAGCTTCTCAAATTATTATAGCTTCAATAGGAAAAACTACGTTCGGCCTGGGTTAATATAAATTAAAATGGAACTACTTATGTGTTTTATGAACGCTCCCTACTGCGAGGTTTCACAATCCTCCGAGTTAAAACGAAGCCAAATGTTTAATTCGAATTTAGTATAATTTGGTATAAAAAATTATACTTTGGCATATAATTACTGGCTGCTTCAATTAATAAGGGCGCGCAAGATTTATAGTAGAAGTTAATTATCTAGTTTCTATATATATCATCCATTTTTGAACTATGTTTAAAGTTTCAAATCTCAATGGGAAGTTATAGTTTAAAATCGATTTAAAAAATTTGGACATACAAACAAACTGATAGACAAGAAAGCGAGTTAATAAAAACGTGTTAAAATAAAGTATAAAGTGACGTAAAGTGAATTTACTAAACTGCTTCTAACCCCCACATTATTTGCTAACCTGCCAAAAAAACTTTGCCAACTGCGTTTGCATACATTGTCTCAACCCTTAACAGGTCTCATGAATTTCCCGGTGCAAACATTGTGCTCAAAACGCCCGCTTCGTTGTATAAATCCGTTTTTCTCGCAAAGAAAATTGTGCAATATATCATAGTGTTAACGCCGTGTGAGAGAAACCGTTTATCAACTCAAGTCTTTTTAATAACACCTCTTAAAAATTGAAAATCCTAGCTCTTTTACATTTTTAAAATGATGACAATGGCAGCTTTTATGACATAATTCTAAACAACAAATCATAAACATAAGTGGTTTCTGGGCAAATATTAATTGCTTTTATTCTCTGTACTTATGTAGGTATATACCTACCTTCCTACTGGAAATATGTTTAGCTATTAATACAATTTATTAAAAACTAAAACTAAACTACAAAAGAATTATAAAAAGAATGCCCCCTCGAGGCCCCCCACCGCTGGGAGCGTGCCCAGAAGGCTGGCGGCATTACCTCGCTGAATGGTGAGGCTGATTCTCTGAGCGAGGTAATGCCCAGCCCTCTGGTCATTGGTAGCCTCAACAAACAAACAAACAACTAACAACTATTTATTAAAATAACAAAATGTGATTGTTTAAGAAAAAAATAAAAAAAGGATTATTAGAAACTTTAAAGAGAGTTTAGAGAGCTTCATAAAATCAGAGATAAAACTGCTTCATAAAAACGTCAGCTTTGATATCGACGAACGTGTCATCAACGAATTGGGAGCTGTTTGTGAAAGACACATTTCGTCAAAGTTGCATTTTGTCAAAATTTGTCTAGTCAAAGATGCGTTTAGTCAAAGTATGCTACTGTTATTGCTGCTACTGCTACTAATATTTTGACGGTTAATTATGAACATGTTGTGTCGAGTGTAATAGATTGTATCAATATAATCATGACAGGTATTACCTACCACTATAATGTATACGGAGTATCATTCTATGCATGTCAGCATGATTTAAAAATCCACTTTAAAATGTCGACTTCACCCACTCATACCTACGTGAAAAAGAAAGAATTACAATTCATGAGACCTCGAGAGGGCTCTAAAAATTCAATTCCAATATTTTGCAGAACTCCTCGCGTGATGCGTGTTTTATGTAACGCTTTACAATATTACTACACGTCGCGAAACACGGGGGCTGGAGATATGACATATTTTAGGATAGTAAACTTCTCGTGTTATTAGGGGGACATACAAATAAAATTTACATTCGCGTCTATAAAAACCAAGGGCAAAAAACGTCAACCCCTTTTGTTATGAATCTAAATTGAAAAGTTTAGAACTTTTGTTGTAAAGTAGTTAAGTAACTATGATTTTAGAATTTGGATGTAGTCTGAGCCTACTCTATCTACCAGTACAGCTGGTAGTGAGACCAGTCTACGGTAGCGAGACTTTACTCTTTGGATAGTGTCAAATGTGTTGTTAATTGTTCATAAATCATACATAATACGAGTACATCAATATTCAAAACAAGTTTTTTTTTTGGTTTTGCATATCCTAATCTGATTCATCTGCGTGAAAATGCTTTATATAATTACCGTGGACTGGATACAGCTTTGACCTTATTTATTCCCTATAAGCAATCTATCAGAAACAAAAGATCCCCGATATTTGGATACATTCACTCACAAGGCCTATGGCTTGTTCCCTCTTCAATTTGCAACTGGTAAATTGGATTTGGTCCTCGATACTATTCAGATGGTCGTTTATCTCAATTTCAGAGGCGTAGACAAAGCGAGATCCTATATATTGATGAAGTTATCCGAAATGTAGTACGTATTGATGTTACCCGAAATATTGTATCATTTCTGTCTATACGTAACATTGAAAGGAGTAAAGACTTATGAGATCTGAATTTATGAATAATAACAGAATGCTGATTCGTGAAAGCATCGAATCGTAAGTGAACGGTCGCATGAATGTAAATCGAATAGGAAGGTAAGTATAATACAATACCTAAATAAATATCAAGAATTTAGTACATAATTTCAATGGTAATTATTTTTGTTTACATTACTTAATACTTTTGTCCCGAAATTTAAAATTTAGTAATACCTATCTAGTAGCAATTTTATGGAACTTTGGATTTGCAACTTTTTACGAAATGAAGCATTTTAAATTGTTGGATACAAAATGAAAAGCAAATATGTACTTGATCCGTTTATGAACTCATTAACTTCAGGGAGTTGTTCAATTAGTCCCCCAGTTAACTTTTCATCCAATTATTTTTATTGACTGAAACCCACTTGTTATTTGCAATCAATTAATTTGCAATTTTCCACCATTTAAATTCCTACTGTAACGGACGAAGGTGTAACTTATGCGAAGTGAGGTTGGGAGGAACAATTGAATGAAGTATGGATGCGATAAACATAATGTAATTCATTTTGCACATGCTATCCAAAGAAAACTCACATAATCGTCTTTCATTAAATTTTAGTAAGAAGGTATTTAACATATCAAATTGACCCAAATTACAAAGACTTTATAATATAATATTAGTTATTCAATCAATGAACAGCCGATGAGTATGTCCCACTGTTGGGGTCCAGACCTACCCTCGCAACGAGGGTGTACGGGCTTTGCCTACTACGATAGCCCAGTTGATGGACTTCACATTTCCTTCTTCGGCGTAAGCAGTTTTCCTCACGATGTTTTCCTTCTCCGTTTGAGAGCAACCATTATTATGATTAATAAATATTATTAATAAACAAGGTTAGGACCGAATCAAATCACTTGGTTAGATTGATTCTAAAATGCGATAAAAAAGCTCTGCACGGTTCCACCGTGGACCACAGCCAGTGTTTCAGGGTCTTGAATTTGATATTTTTGTAAACTAATATAATATGTACTGTTAGCATGCAATTTCCAATGTGACCGCCATGGAAATGCCGCCAGCGGTAAATCCGCGACTGCGCCACGTGGCGGGCGGAACCACAAAAGCGCTTTTTGATAGACAGCCGCGGCGGGTCCCGGACGTTTAATGCCCCGTGTCGGACCCAGTGGGAAATTTTTAATTTAACAGGAATTTGCGATTCGTTTCGGGTCAAAAATTTCCTGTTTGCGGTTTCCTCACAGTAGTCAACTTTTCGCAAAAACCCTTTCATTGATCTCCCGACGTGCGCATACTTTGCTAATCAACACGGTTTATTAATTTTGTTAAATTTATTCCTTTATTTTATGTGACAACACTAAAATTCATTAACTCCATACAACGACTGACAATAAAACGGAAAAGCCAAAAAAATGTTTGAACAAATTTACACACGGCTGTTTAGTCCCAAACTAAGCCGCAGCTTGTAAATGGGTACTCAACAACTGAAAAATAAATACTTAAATACTTACAAACACCCAGAATCCGAAAACCAACAGTTATGCTCAGCCGTCACACAAATGTTGGTCCATTGACGCAGTAGGCAATTGACATACTACTCGTAATGTACAATGTTTTGCTTTAGTATAACCGTAAAATGAAAACAAATAATGATCGCGGAAAGTGTTGAAGCGGAAAAAAAGTTACACCATGTTTATCAAAGCTAATATAAACTGCAATTACCCAGTTGGCAAACATTCTGAGGAAGGAAGGGAACATTCTGTAGCCGAGGAACGGGGAAAAACGCTCGTACAGAAAAGCTAAATAGATATTATATCACTTTTATGGCCATTCAGTCGGATACTTAAGATCTTAGTTCGAATCTTGGTACGGCTCTTTTAAACTGACAAGATTAATTCAAGACTTTTTTACCCTCGTAAAGAGTTTTGGTACGGCGGTGCTACCTGCATTCTACGTCGACACGGTAACTTTTATTTTCCAATAGTAAAAGTCTCCAACTCATATAACTAAAGCTCATTTCAACTGGCCTATTGGCATAGTGGTAGTAACCCTGCCTACTGCGCCAAAGGTCGTGGGTTCGATTCCCACCCGGGACCCGGGACTAACATTTGTGTGATGAGCATAACTGTTGGTTTTCGGATTCTGGGTGTTTGTATGTATTTAAGTGCTTAATTAAAAGTATTTATGTATGTTTATCAGTTGTTGAGTACCCATGTACAGCTTCGGCTTAGTTTGGCACTAAACAGCCGTGTGTAAATTTGTCCAAACATTATTATTATTTTGTTACTTCTAGGGAATTGCCTTGAAGGAAAAAAATCTATCTAAAATATACTAAGCTACTGCCCTAGGGCGGCGCGGGCGCCTACCAAAAAATTTTACCTTCATGGGAATTGGGGATATACAAAACTTAAAGATGACTAACAGTAGGTACTCAATTTTAATTAACGTCTTTGTTTTTGTATTCAATGTCCTTATCAGCAGGTTAATCGTTTCCAATTCCATTGTGCTGATCTAATAAACCTTCATTTCCTTTTTTAAAACGTCAATGTTCGCGTGACTAGAAGGTAATAGATCCAGTGGATTAGCCTAACGGTTTTAATTGTGCCATTCGGCCAAATATTACAAATGGTAGAGCAACATGCGACACCATTTGTATTTATAGAGCCAAAGTCCAGTTATTGTCGAAATTGCCCTACATTGTTTGTTACCACAAGAACTCCCGAAATATAAACTGAGTTAACAATGATGATATTGCATACCTTGTAGAAGAAATTATACAGTCGACCACATATCCGGCTGTACAGGCTTTCGCAGCGGAAATAGTGGTTACATTTCGGGGGGTTTCTATATAATCTAAGCTGTAGTCGACATTACTCTAAACTATTACATAGATACAGAATCTAGAATTTCACCAGATACCTACATACATTTTGAAATATCACTACTGAAGTTCAATTTAAATTTGTTTATAATAAGTTCCATAACGTCGTAGCCGGATCCAAGTCTGTTGCTAATAATGGCGTCAGACCTTTTTACCGCAGCATGAGATTTAGGGCTTCTTACACCAGTTGCTGATATTGTTACAGATAGAAAACGGACAGATAATGTAATCTATCGGATAAAGCTGTCGGATAATATTTTCCGTTTTCACCACTCAAGTCTCTGTTAAAATATCGGGCAGCTAAACTGTCATCGATTTACCGGGGAGTTGGAACATTCCGTTCATTCAATTCAGTTCTTCAGTTCAATTCATTGTTGCGTTTCTATTTAATCCATATCTGTCGTGCCTAGCGGTCAAATAATGACCATATTAATTCATATCTGTCGTGTAACCATGGCAACCACGGAGGTAACATAGCAAAAGTTTTATTTAAATTTCGAATGATGCATGAAATTACATTGATTGCAGGCTTGTATAGCACTTTTCTCAAATAATGCGCGGAAATTGTTGAATAAAAAATTATATATACAGGGTGTTTTTTTTATATTATATTCAGATAGATCTCATCGAGCCGTTTCATTTGAGTACCATGAACAATGGTCTAGCACCAGCTGTTCCGGAGATATGGCCAAAAGAGTGTTTTTTTTTCATTTGGCCATATCTCCGGAACGGCTAATACTAGACCCCTCGTGTTTGTACTCAAATGAAAGGTCTCGACGAGATCTAGTTGAATATAATATAAAAACACCCTGTATATACAATTTTATATGAATATACAAGGTGTTTTTTTATATTATATTCAGATAGATCTCGTCGAGCCCTTTCATTTGAGTACAAACACGAGGGGTCTAGCACTAGCCGTTCCGGAGATATGGCCAAATGAAAAAAAAACACTCTTTTGGCCATATCTCCGGAACGGCTAGTACTAGACCCCTCGTGTTTGTACTCAAATGAAAAGGCTCGACGAGATCTATCTGAATATGATATTTAAAAAAACATCCTGTATATTCATATAAAATTGTATATACAGGGTGATTTTATTTTATATTATATTCAACTAGATCTCGTCGAGCCCTTTCATTTGAGTACATGAACATGGTTCTAGCACTAGCCGTTCCGGAGATATGGCCAAAAGTATTTTGATTTGCCGATAGTATTGTGACAACCCTATGTCGTGATCGTTCAGTGCAGACGGTTCACAATTTTAATAAAACTTGATATTTTTTGGATTTCCGCGCATTATTTGAGAATAGCATTATACAAGCCTTCGCCTCAACCAGGCATTGATGGACTCACGTATGTGTGCCTCGGCTTCGCCTCGGCCTACATTCACACGCTCATCCATTAATGCCTCTGTTGCGGGCCGCGGTAGTAATGTACTATTTATAAATGAAACAGTGATAAATCCATATATCATAAAAAGTTAACACAAAACTGAAGTATTACCGCGTTAAATTCGAAAAAAAACAATCCATATCCGACAGATAAAGAAATAACAGCCCCTTGATCTGGCTGTAAGTTTATAAGACGGTATATCGGACAGATAAGGCAATCAGATACCTGTGAAAACGAAAAAAACGGGTATCTGGTAGATAACCTTCATATAGGGTATCTGGGACTTTATCAGCAACTGGTGTAAGAAGCCCTTAGTTACGTAAAAATACTCGCCTTACACGTAATAAAGAATATTGTATTTTCAAGCCAATCTCAGATTTAGATTCTCGAATCTAATCCCTTTCCAATTTAGTCCCTTCAACTTTATACCGTTAGATACTTCACCTAATTGCACCTAATTATTTATTTTATAGCATATAGTTACGCCTGCCCGTACACGAGTAAAGTTTGATTCACTTGTAGGCTTCTCGCACACGGTAATTATGCATAGACACGACCACACTTCGTTATAATGCAGTAGCTACTCTGAATTTATGTCAACTGCTATTATTTATCCTTTGACGTGGGTACGTTAATTTTAACGCAGTCTGCGCCGTGCCTGCGTCTAAGTTTACGTATTCGGTGCCTCTGTGACAAAATGTAGGATAGGTGACACGTAAGATATGAAAAGCCTGAAAATATTGGAAGCGGAAGTCATCATTGCCAAAAGTACGGAAAAGCTTGTAAATCAAGCAATAGTGTGTGAAAAACAACGAAGATGTAAATAATTGATTGGTAAGCAATGTAAGAATTAGAATGATACACAATGTACTAGGGATAATGAAAATAACTATATACGTCACTGAATAAAAAGACAATACACGAAACATAAATCTTCCACAAACACATGTATGTATTTTCAGAACAAATGTTTCCATTGTAAAAGGTACATAATGAAAATGAAAGGACAGAAAAAACGAAAGTGCTGAATACAATGATGTAAGGTCAAAGGAAAACGTCACGCCATAATATTGTGAGAATAATTTTGCGGTCCGACAATGTTGCTTCGTCCGGTTAACGGCACCGCAGAGCTTTTTTATACAATGTTTCCTTCCGTCCCGACTCAGTTACTGTAATTGCCATTTGCAAGACCATGAATAAAACATTTGCTTGGTTAGCATTCACTGAATCTGATTGTGCTTGATCTATTTCTTATTTCATTGAGACGAGGAGCCAACTTTGCGAATCTAGAGTTCACTGCTAAAGTTATTACCTACCGGGGGCTCATGGTAAGAACGATTTTAATCTACAACAAGCTAGTTTCTGTTATTAAGTAACCTAATTACCAACTAGTAGTTCCGTGAGAACAGTAGACCTCGCCAGCCCTTATAAACCAAACCTAAAAGAAACCAACAAAAGTCAACTTTGGAAACAGAAAAAGTACCTACTAAAGTGACAAAAATTAGCACTTTAAAGCTTAATATTTCGCAAACGGATCCCTGAATCGAAAAATGTTTTTCACACACCCGCGATATTTTTGAAAGACCCATCCAACGATACCCCACACCATGGATAACACGCGGAAAAAAATAATTTTCCATTTTACGTATGCAGTTCTATGAACATAATTTATTTTTTCAACTTTCATAAGTCGATCCACTATTACTCAAAAACTAATAGAACCTACTTAGCCGTAATAGTTTTCCTTGTAACTACGTTATATATGCTACTGCCATGAATTTTTTCACATTTCCAGAAGCAACCGTTTAGCTGGCAGGGGGGGGGACACGTGACTCAAACAAAAATTACCGCTTTAATTATTTATTTTATTTTAGCTTAATATTTCGCCAACGGATCCCTAAATCGAAAAAATGGTATTCACACACCAGCAATATTTTTGAAAGACCTATCCAACGATATCCCACACTATGGGATTCACAAGAAAAAAAAAGTTCACTTCCACTTTGCGAGTATGGTAGGTACTCTAAAAAAATGTTTTTCAAAATTTTATTCTACTCATTTTGTAGGTTTAATTAATTTATACCTATGCCAAATTTTCGTCAAAATCGGTTGAAAAATGCGACCTGTAGAGAATTACAGACAGAAAGACAGAAGGACAGAAAGACAGAAGGACAGACGGACATTAGCATTTTTGGTCAATCTCGAAACTTAGACGCTTCGCTCGCTCGGTCAATTACCAGACTAGAAAGGATAAAAGTTGAATTCATGATTATTTGAGGGGTAAAAGAGCTCGTTTCAAGAAGAAATATTAGATACTTACATTAATGTGTTTGACACCAATTACTACTTAATATTTTAGCTTTTCCTGTCAGTCAGGCTAGCAATTTGTCTAGGAGATAACTACACAGTACAAAATAATTGAATTAATGCAATTCCCAGGTCGTCCAACATGAGTAGTGCGTGACGAGACGGCCGAAGGGTGGTCGTAGAGTTGACAAATGACCGAAATGTTGGCTTGATAAACAACCGCATACCTCGTGTTAATAGAATTAACTGCCGTGATTAATAGGTACCCGGCGCCTGACGTTACCTACTCAATGTAATGGAACGATTTAATAACAGACGCTACTAAGGTTCTCAATGATAAAGAAATATCTCCTTCGTTACAAAAGAAGTTACAAAAAATAATATTGAACTACGTGAAGATTTCGTAGCTTTGGGTCAGTTTTCTCAATGGTATTCGAGTCCTACTCAGATTTGAGATACTACTTAGGTAGAGATCAGAACCAAATTCTGTGGTAGAGATATAAGCTCTATTATAACTACAAAATCTCATTGAATCATATACGTAATTGCTTTACGTAGACACAACTTTTGCTCAATGAATTGAGAATACATTCAGAAACATTTATATATAACGTAACGTAATAAAATGATGTATCTTTATCCGCTACAAGAATGTTCTATTCATATTATGCGTGATCATAATTCTGGAAAATTGGTACGTCTCCTTATGAAATAATCAAACGATTGTGTAGGAGGCGACAAGCTTGAGCAGGGAACACTTGGTCATCAATAATGTATGAGTTTCGAGCGACAAAGTATGAAGACAAACACAACGTTTGTAGGGTGGTTCATTTGCACGTACCAATAGAATTGCACGTTGCTCACATGTTGAACTTGTAGTGAAGCTAGAATGCTTAAGAAAAGCGATTTTGAGATCTGCGTTTATTTACATGAATAAGATAAGGCAAAAGGTAGCAGTGAATATAGCTCCACCTATATTGTACACCTTGGGTACTTAAGGGGAAACAAACGCAGAAGATGCAGACAATACAAGAGTTGGGATTATGACATTGTAGCCGGAAAAACTTGGACTTGATTTGACAAGAGACAGAAGCGTGGAATAAGCAGAGGAGGCCTTTGTCAGAGCACAGACAGACGGTGGAACAAATATATGACATTGCGAAAAATACATTCTAAGTTAGCATAATTAGGTGCTTAAATAAAAGTCAAAATAAACAGTTATTTTATAAAAATCATTATCATTTAACAAGATCCGACAACAGTCAGACCAAGGAACGTAATTTTACTACCTTGCTGTAAACTGTGCAGTTACAAATTCACGAATAAGAAAATTACTAATAAAAACATAAATAACTCTTCGTGAAACAATATTCTAGAGACTACATTGCAATCATACCTCTGTGAATAGAAAAGATTGCTGAGTTGCTACGACGATGACTAATAAAAACTATAATAATAATTAAAGGAATTTCCGCTATCGCTTCAGCAATGTTAACAAACACAACTTAGTCGCAGAGCAGTCGCGCTAGAACGTGCCTTGCATGGCTAATGTCGGAAAGCGGATTGAATGAAAGTATTGTTCGGGAACAAATAAAATAAAAAACGAAAGAGGTGAAGGAGGAACACAATGCCTTTCAAACCCAAGAACAGTTGTCTCTTCAGTCAAATTGAATAAGTTTCCCCACAGTGCAGTCCTTGGAGGATTGCATCGGGGTGGCACGTTGAGACTAACATGTTTGAATAAGACATCTAGTAATAGGTATTGATTCTCTGTAAAAGCTTGTGATTTATTTTAAACTTCGTTGGAACTCTCTGTAAAATGGGTTACACAGTCTAACAATACGTGAATTAACGAGTCATTTCAATTGTAATGAATTATCATCATCATCATATCAGCCTGTAGACGTCCACTGCTGGACAAAGGCCTCCCCCAAGGATCTCCACGACGACCGATTGTAATGAATAGTAATAATAATAGAACACAGTGACATTCAAGGTTTAGTGAGTGTTATATCAAACTTAAAGACCGTCCGTTCGTTGAAGGTTACGAAACAAAATGCTGAAAATCATATCTCCTATGTTCAAAATACATACTTCCTGCAAGTAGAAAATCATAATTGATGATAACGTTCGATACTCAGTCATTAAGTCATTTTCAGATAGGTAGTGCAATAAATAATATTGAAATGAAACTGATTTTTTTAAATAATAGCAAGCATTAATCCATCACCCGCATTTCTAATTTTACAGGAAAATGGCAAAAAAAATTGAAAGTGTCCAACTCGCAAGAAAATTTAATAATAAGAGAATCCTTAAAAATAATGATATTTAATCAAAGAACATTTAACTCCCGCGGCAAAGTTTCCTCTTTGATTAAATCGATCAAAATGTTTTTAAATCAGATCAAACTTTGAGGAAAATAAGTTTAAAATTGTAATAGAATTTTCGATAGAATTCCGAGATTTCCACGGTTCATTTTGTCAGACACGTTTGATACAGAAGTCCCGAAAGTGCAAAAGTCGAGCTGAAAGACCGCTAACGAAACCTGGTTCACCTGTGACCGGCAAAGTTGCCGTGTTAATTACAAACATTTCGCCCGGGAGGGCAATGTAATGAAGGTGAAAGTGCATACCGGTGTACATTATACACGTAAGTTAATGTTCGGGGAGGTAACTTTGCCCGTTATTCATTATTGAGCCGTTCTCCCGTTTTGAGTTGGAGTTTTTAATAGCTTAATTAACGCGCCGTACAGGAATTATTAAATTTAGTTAGGGGGTTTAGTGTTTACTTGTTCTTCTAGTAACTAACATTGTATTGTCTAGCTAGAAATTCATTTAATTTCTTCAATTCAATTCAATACTCTTTATTGCACAAAACATAAAAACAGAACCAAATAATACAGTAGACTTAGGAGGTATATCTAGGCGGTCTTATCGCTAAGAGCGGTTTCTTCCAGATAACCTTTTCTTCTGTTAAATAAATAAAATTAGAGTCGTATAACATCTATTTTAACTAATACCTACATAAATAATGATATTTTAAACTATTTTAAAGAATATAATCAACCCCGAACTGATTTCCCTAGGAAAAATCGCTACATCGTTGTACAACGCTAGGTTTCATAATAGCAAATCGTTTCTAGACAGCAAAACAACGGCATACTGAAAAGAAACATTAATACCTATTATTGTTTAACATTATAGTGTAGGTAGCACTGCATACAATTCGTACTTTTCTTATTTCACCGGCATCGTCAGGGATAGTTCGCGTCAAAACACGATGATATATAAACGAGCCTCGTGGCTTGCTGCCAGACCTTTAGACTTATGTTTGAGACACACTGGCTGTTAGAACAGCATTCATACGTAATAAAAAAATAGAGGAGTCCGGCTACTACCGCTATTTTTTTCGTGATCTTCGAGATCGATCATCATTCGGTTTTCATACAACAATCATTCGGATGACATTAATTAAATCCTTCAGGCCCGTTTGGTCCCATTCCCGGAATCCGTAGGAACTATCATCTAATTTGTGCCGGAATGTCTACTTGGTCTGTTACGTCTATATATTTCCCAGAACGTCTACTCCCAGAATTTCCACTTCCCCGAATCTTAACTTCCGTGATTGTCAACTTCCTAACCTAAACCAGTCCCTTCCGGCCATATTTGCATCCACGTTTCGTAACTAGTTGCCGTAGAAGAATCCTTTTCTTTGTTCGAAACTAGTTGCGAAAGAAGTTTTTTATTTCTTTATTCGCAACTTAATAGTTTTCCCCATAAGTTTCATAATTCGTTGCGGCACAACAATTGAATATCTTTTTTCGCAACTTTCATACGTCGGACCACGTTGTCGAACCACGTGGACGCACCGGAACTTTTAATCGTAATCATATTGTGAATAAAGAATTTTTTTTTTCTTACGCAACTAGTTGCGATCATAGAAAAGTACTTCTTCAACGGCAACTGGTTACGAAACGTGGTTGCGAATATGGCTAGAAGGAGCCAGTCTTTACTAAAATGAAAGGTCGTGATGAGATGATCGATGCTTATTGCTTGATCGCTACCACTGACCACAAACTGTGTTTACCGTAGTACCGATACACACCGCAAGATGGCGACTGCATCTAGCAAAACAAGAAAATGTGCTGGCTGTCTTTCAGAAATTCCAAACAGGGAGTATCTGGTCTGCTCGCTATGTGATGACAGCTATGACCTGGCATGTACCAACGTCTCGGAAAAAAGGTTCTATAACACCATGACACCAGACCACAAAATATCATGGAAATGCCAATCCTGCCGCTGTAAACAACCGAAATTGAACAATGCCGATACCCCAGTGCGACAACAACATCATGAAGATTTTAAACTCAATACCGACGATACTAATATAACAATAAGACATAAAAAACCATCTAAAACCCAGTGTGATGATTCAATTGAAATCTGCTCTCCAAGAAAAACACTAGTAAACTCATTACACTACACCACCCCAATTAATGAGAATAATACTGTGACCCAACCGAATGCCAGTACCAGTGGCCGGCAATTACGCAGTAATCCTATCAGTCTGACTGAAACTGAAACCAACCAATCATCTGTCATCAATACTACGGACAGCCCCTCGAACGGAAATATTATTCTTGCTGAACTGCGGGACTTTCGACAACAAGTAACCAATCAACTTGGAAGACAAGAAACGCAGCTCTCAAACTTCTCAGTGATCCTAAACCAGCTTAAATCCAGTTTTACTGACCTCAGTAACAAATACACTACCTTACGGACTGATGTAGACAACATAACTAAAACCATTGAAGCAGTAACTGATGAGCACGATCTGCAGCGACTAGCCTCGGAGCAAACATGCAAACGTATGGAGGAACTCGAGAAAAACCACATGAGACTTAGTTATGAGCTTTCAACTATTAACATGTACTTAAATACCAAAAATCAAAACCAGTCTCAATCCTTCGCTACAAACCTATCCTATAGTGCAGCGGTGACTAAATCCGCTTCTGGTCCTCCCTCAGAGGCCGCTTCTCCGTCGCATTCCGTAGCCCGCTCTGCACCAGAAACTATTGAGTTCTCTCAGCCAAACCTTGTGGGTGTTAAAACCATAGAACCTGGACATGCCTTACCCACACCGAAGGCGCCTTTGGTACAAGGGCAGAAATCCTTCCCCCAAGGAGTTACTATAAAAGGTAATGGACAACAACACGAGCTATTACATGTTGTAGAAAAAGCAAAGAAAGTTCACGCTTGCTTTTTTAAGCCCGAAACAACCCCAGAGGCTGTAAAAAATTATATGAAGCAAATTTGTAGTATAGATATTGAGATTGGAGTGGAAAAACTTAAGTTGAAACATGAGTACTACGCATCATTTATTTTAACCATACCGGAGAGCAAGTTTCAACTATTTATGACCCCCGAGACCTGGCCCCAAGGCACGCAGGTCTCGGAGTGGTTTCGAAGAGGCGCCGGAAGAGCCAAACGAATGCCCTCACAAAGCTCTCCCGGCGATAAATCAGAAGGAAAAAAGGCGAAAGGAAACAAAGTCAAGAAAGCGGGCAAATAATCCAAAAGTTAGTACCTTAAATGTAGCTTACCAAAATGTTCGAGGCCTCAAAACAAAACTTTTGGACTGGAAACTTAATGCAACCATACGGAATGAGGACCTTATCGCTATAACCGAGACAAATCTCGACTCTACAGTAACTGACGCTGAGGTTTCACCTTACGGTTGGAGCCTCCTAAGACGTGACCGACGCAGTGCAGGTGGTGGTGTACTGCTCGCCGCCAGACCTGGTATCGAGGTTCGACGCCGTATGGATCTTGAAACCGAGCATGGAGAAGATCTTTGGGCGTCTGTAAATTATCACGGCCGGGAATGTCTTGTATGTGTAGTGTACATAAGCCCATCTGCCAAAGACAGTGAATACATGACATGGTTTTGTAAGACTGAAGATAATATTTCCAATAAATTATTTAATGCAAATGTTATTGTGCTAGGTGACTTAAATATGAATAGTGCAACTTTAAATATTAATAATTATTTAGCTTATTTTACAACGTATTGTGATATTAGTGAAAGAAACGAAATTATGAATGAATGTGGCAGTAAGTTGGATGTGGTGATGGTGAGCGTGGGGGTGCGTGAGGTGAGTGTGTGCGTGACGGACAGCCTGGTGGCTCGCATCGACCGCTATCATCCCCCCCTAGTGATCTCTATTGGCCACGTTGGACCGGCGAGGGATATCGAGCTCGAGTCAAGTAATATTGACCCCAGTTCCGATTGGAACTTTAGCAAAGCTGACTTCCTCCAGCTGTACGAATTGGTGGTTGCGATTGACTGGGGACCCGTCCTGACTGAGTCAGACGTAAATAATGCTACTGAGTGCATGTATAGTCTCTTATACAATGCCTTCAACGTTTGTGCTCCCAAAAAAGTTCGTAGAGTTACATCTTCCAGAAGGTATCCCACATGGTTCACAAGGGATCTCATTGCAGATCTGAAACGCAAAGCTGATTTGCATAAATTATGGAAGCAAACTAAGGATAGATACTTATATAGTATGTTCAGTGCCCTTCGCGCTGATATCAAGGCTAGGGTAGCAGTAGCATATAATGCCCATATCGAGCAGGTCCAGAGGAGCCTCACTGCTAACCCTCGGGCTTTCTGGAAACACATTACTGACCTTCGCACTAAGGGCGGTTTCGATCCCCGAGTTAGTCACAAGGGTGAAGAATATACAGGGCGTTCGGCGGCTGCTGCATTTGCTGATTACTTCAGTAGTGTCTTTCTGCCGAATGATCCTTCTCTCGATGCTGGTCAGGTAACCTCTGACTCTGGTGGTCGTCTTATTGGGGTTCCAAATATCACCGTCGGCGAGGTCGAGCAGGCTATCAAAAAGCTGAAGCCGAGGAGCTCGACTGGTCCAGACAATGTTCCCCCCTATATTATTAAAGCTTTTGGCACGCAGCTCTCTGTACCTTTAACATATATTTTTAACCTTGCACTTAGCAATGGGAAATATCCAAAACGTTGGAAAACGACGCGTGTTACACCAATTCCAAAGACTAGTGACAAATCTCTCGTGGAGAATTATCGGCCTATTGCGGTGTTGTCCTCATTTGCAAAGATATACGAAAGCATATTACACGCAAAGATATACAGACAGCTGTCACCTTATCTTAGTGATGCTCAGCACGGGTTCAGGAGGGGACGGTCCGTAGATACTAATCTTCTCTCACTTCTTGATGATCTGACGGGGAAGCTGGACAATAGGACACAGGTGGATGTTGTCTATTTGGACTTTAAAAAAGCTTTCGATCGGGTTGACAGTGACATTCTTCTGGATAAGCTTAATGCTATTGGTTTTACTCCTCAGCTTCTTAGGTTCTTCGCAGATTACTTAAAAGATAGGCGCCAGTTTGTGCGGCTCGGGTGTTATGATTCAGCTCCGTATCTGACTCGATCAGGCGTCAGTCAGGGCTCACTTCTCGGGCCGATGCTGTTCACTGTCATGGTGAACGATCTGTCAGACTGTCTTGTCTCTGGGAGGTGTCTTCTGTACGCGGACGACCTCAAGATCATGGTAGACATCAACTCGCCCGAAGACTGTCAAATTATGCAGAGTAACCTGAATGCAGTGTTGCAGTGGAGCGAGAGAAACCGTCTATGCTTGAACCCTGATAAGTCATATGTTATGAGTTTTACCCGTTCGTCGCTGGGTACTGAAGCACGTTACTACCTGGGTCCTGACGAACTAAAAAGGACAAACTCCATAAAGGACTTAGGTGTGATCTTCGTCCCTGGTCTTAATTTTCACGACCACATGAGAGCGTTGGTGGTGGAGGGTTTTAAAAGATTGGGATTCGTCATGCGTAATTGTAGAGACTTCGCTGATATCAATGTAGTCAAACTGTTGTTCAGTGCTCTCGTTCGTTCGAAGCTAGAGACTAGTGCGTGTGTGTGGAATCCATATGAGACCACATACACTCTCATGATTGAGAAGGTGCAAAAGCGCTTTTTACGGTCTTTGTATAAGAGATTATATGGCTACTATCCCTTTTTGTATCCCACCCGGTACCTTCAAGGTACCCTTGGCTATAATTCCTTGGAGACTCGGAGGCTTAACACGCAAATGTGCGTCATGTGTAGAGCGTTGCGAGGTGAGCTGGACTGCCCCGCGCTGGTGGCGGCCGCGTGCCGCCTGTCTGCGCCGCACGGCTACACGCGCTTCCGCAGGGGCGTCGTGCCCCTGCTGGCGGAGCCGCGCGCGCGCACACAGGCTCGCCGTGAGTCGCCGGTCTGCCGAGCCATGCACGCGCTCAATAAGCTCGTTCGTTCGCGGCCACATTGTGATCTGTTTGCGGATGGATGGGTGACAGTACAAAGGGAATGCCTGAGATATTGCGAGACTTTTACTTGAGCTTGTTTGACATTGATATTGACATACATAATTATTTTTAAGCTGTTGACATGATACTATTAATTTTTTAATTTGTTTTAATCTAATTTGTTTAATTGCAATTTAAAAGAATAAACTATAACGCATTGGTTTTTACTGTAAGTTAAGTTTATGTGAAATAAATAAATTTGAATTTGAAATTTGAATTTGAAATTTGAAATCTTCATTTCGGATGACAGCTGTCAAACTAAAAGCTGCTATACCATTATGTTTTATTATTATTATTATTATGTATTCTGTGGCTTTACTAAGGTGGCTGGATGCTGAGGGCGGAGGGCCGGGTGTTCATTGGTGATGGGCTATGTCCGGCAGTAGACGTTGAAGGGCTGAGATGATGATGATTCTATTCCTAAATTATATATTTTTATTGTTCCTTAACCTTTACAGCCGTGTGAACCAAGTTATTGATTGAAGCATAAATCCGTTTGTGAAACGAGAGCTGAGCCGATACGTTTAGTTTTGGCAAGTACCTACTCGTGTCTTGTATCGAGCACATGACCTGAGGTTCTTTTAAACTCAGATACCTACTCTTCATGTAGTCGAAATTTTGACATCCAACAGGTGTAGACGAGGTTTCCATCTGGTCCGTTAGCGGCGATGTTATATGGCTTTATGCAGTTCATTTTGAAGACCTTTTGTAATTGTGTCGTATCATGAGTCATGATCCACCAGTTACATGAGTCATGATTTATGACTCATGTAACTGGTGGTCTTCTGCGAGTTCTGCTTTGCTTCACCTTGCCTGAAATTTTCCATTCTTCAAACTCCGATAGCCTGATGATAGCGCTACAACATTACAAAAATACAATTGACTACAATAGCAATTAGAGACAGACCTTTGCAGATACTTTCAATAAACAATCAATATTATATTTGGTAAAAACATTTTAACTAATAGAAGCTAGTCACTTTGGAAAGTATCATCATATCAGCCGAAACACGTCCACTGCTGGACAAAGGCCTCCCCCAGGGATCTCCACGCCGACCGGTCCCGCGCTAACCTCATCCAGCTGGGTCCCGCGACCTTTACCAGATCGTCGGTCCACGGTGAAATATGGATTTTAATATAAAAAATTGGCATATAGCTTTGTGAATGAACGAAAGTCAACGAAACTTAGAAAATGGGATGATTTACTCTCCCCCTCCCATACTCCGCATCACTCCAATCCAGATTACATAATTTCAGTACAGACATTGATAGATTCTGAATAACTGTAGATAGAATTATGTATGATACTGATATCGTATATCAGTATAATACCAGTAAATTCATACCGGTATAAGTCCCGCGTTCAAGCACTAAAACGCATTTTTACATATAATTAAATAAAACAAAGTCGTGTTAGTTAGACCACTTATAACTCAAGAACGGCTGAAAAGATTTTGATGAAACTTGGTACGGTGATAGCTTTTAGCCCGGAATAACATATGGGCTACTTTTTACCGCGGTAAACTTTTCCCGCGGGAATAACTTATTATACACGGGCGAAGCCACGGTAAACAGCTATATAATGACGGGTTTTTGTATTTTTACATTTTGTGGGATGGGAGGGGGAAAGCGGGGGGGGGGGGGGATTAACGGGAGAAAATTTACACGGGAATATCTGTAACTTGAAAATTGGAGTTGTTTTTGCTTGAAACTTTTTGCTTGAAAAATTGGATGTTGCTTTTGACAGAACGACACGTCTGTCGGGTCAGCTAGTATTTTATAAGTAACAACAAAAATAATACGAGTATTACAGTCGATGGAGTCGCCCGTGCACCGGACGCGACTGGCACCGTTCCTGTTTATATGCGCCCGGTTCCGGTTGGTACACACCCGTCCGGTTGCCATTTCCATACTGTTCCCCCTGTTATTCCGTATGTTCCGGTATACGTTCAAAATGAGCGTTGTCCTTTGAAATGTGAACGAATATTGCAAAACAGGGAAGCGTGAGTTAGTGTGACGTTTAGAATGAATTGCATAGTCCAGTTGTTATAAATTATAATGTACTAGCCTTTTCCCGCGACCTCGCCCGTGTTTTATTGTGACTGTTTTTTCGTTTTGCTGGGCTCCTAAGGGTCGTAGCGTAAATGTTAAACAAAGATGTTGATTGATAGGGCAAACGCAAGAAGCCGCGAGGCGTCAGCCCGATATTCGGACCCTGACATCAAAAGTAGTACGTAAATTAAAGGTGCACATATAAAGAAAAATATTCAAGATCAAGTTCAGATATGAGTCATATTAGTAACCAAGTTTCGAAGTGTCATTTAAAAGTAATTCCCCCTGAGAAACACATACACAGCAGTAACAGAAGTAAAACAAACATTCCATCTCGCAGCATAAACTTCGTAGCCAAAGATCAACATCCGAAAATAAACTGTAGACGTCACTCCACTGACACCGGCAAGTCCTTCAAAGTAAAATTCCTCCGTAGCAATTTAAAGTTTCCTCGAGCCGCCGAGTCACCACCTCCAGGGGAGCAAACTTAAATCGATTCGTTTATCGATGGTTCACGAGCGATTACCTCTATATTGCCGTTTTATTAGCCCATCCAGGGGATGATAGTGTAATTTTAATTCGCTTCTATTGCCCTTAGTAAAATAAGACGGTGCATTTCGTTTATTAAGTTCAGAAAATACACATAAATAGGTATAATTATATAGAGTTTTATTAAACTATAGCTTCTTCTCCGCGAGTTTTCCAGCTTGGTTATTTGAAGCAAAAGGTCAGTATTGCAAATTTTTCTGCATCAGAAAAACTTCTGAAAAACGAACATCCCCTTATTGTCTTTTTTTTCTTCTTTCCTTCTTTTTCTTTCCCTCTTTCTTCACCTTATTTGGTAAAGCCTACTCTAGTTCTTAACAGATTATAATATCATCAATCTTATATGTTGCAATACTGAAGTCAGTTAAATTAGACGAGACCAAGTAGGCGAAGGTCTAGAAAATGTCGCAGTGAAATGGCTGGTTCAATTGAAATTAAATCAATAGCACAGAGTATAATTGTCAATAGCCTATTCATATTTTCCACCTGTTGGGGCAAAGGCCTGGAACCCTATTTTTGAGTCGCTCTCCTCGCTTCGAGCGGTCAATTCTATTTCCTTCGATATCCCATACAAAAATCAGTAGAATCGACCGCTCGAAGCGGGAGAGCGACTCAAAAATGGAGCTCCTGTCCTCTTAACGAGGGCTCGTTTAACTTTCGTCTCCTAGGGTTGCACAAAGGTTTCTCATACAGGTCTGACGACGACTAAGAAAGGTTTTTTCCACGCAGGAAAGACTTTTCTATGTGAGCGAAGCCGCGGCAAACGGCTAGTCTTAGTATAAAATATTAAAAATCATAATGTACATTTCAAGACAGCTACTCGCATGTCTTCCGGGACGCAGAAGAAATTCAATCTTACCCCACACAATGCGAAGAGAGCTGAAGTCTTGACAATGCAGTTGCACATATTTGCGCCCACTAACGTATTCCATTTACTTTTCGCCTCTATTTACATTGCCGAGTTTAGACTAGAATAATAATAGACCGCTTAGGTACATAGGTACCTAACGACAAGAAAAGATTCTACAGTTTTCAAATTCTTTCCGCTCACACATTTTACAATTAAATTACAATACAATACAACTAAATTAAATTATAATTCATTTCATCAACAGCCTATTAACATGTCCCTACTGCTGGGGCTCAGGCCTACCCTCTCAACGAGGGCGTTCGGGCTACAGTCTACTAGCCGTGTGCGGGTTGGTGGACTTCACATGCGCCTAAGAATTTCTTCTTCAGCGTATGCAGGTTTCCTCACGATGTTTTCCTTCACCGTTTGAGAGCAGTCAGTAAATGTACTTAAGTTTCGAGAAAAAACCCATTGGTACATGGCCCAGCCGCGGATCGAACATCGGACCTTCGGATAATAGGCCGCGTCTTATCCCCGACGCCACTGACGCTCTCATTACAATCAATCATCAATTACAATTACTTTTATCACAATTAAGTATCATTATCATTAAAATCTCCTTCGTTATTCGTAGTTTGCATTTCTTTTCGGTAGAAGTAAATATGAGTTTGTTCAATTGTTGGCAATACCGTTTTCACCTCACCGGCTCGGAAGGGTATACTTTCTCATTCGAAATCTGCGTGGAAAACTGCACCTGGAAAAAAACTTTTTAAAACTTTTCTTCTAATTTGTAGAAGGTGGAAATCAACTCTAATTGTGGTTATTATTATTATCGCTATGCTCAGGATTCTATCTTTGAACAGAACCCTTCGCTTACTCAGTTTTCAGTACTAGTACTCGCACAAAATAACCAACGTTGCAGCCTTGCTTATCAAATATCTATTCCTGCAGAAGCAAAAATATACTTTGACGAACTTTTTCATACTACGATTGTATATGTCACGTTACGAGGTAGGTATTGTAGATCTAAGATCTAGAAATATATTATATTCAATCAAGCTACCTCGCCCATCTCTCGATGCCGTCTAGCATAAAACTTATTTGAACAGATGAATAGTTTTAATTTAATTTTTTAAAAATCTTGTTTATGTGTCTGGGTCTGGTCTTGTTTTGTACCTCTATTTCTGAACTTAAAACCAACACGAAAAAAAATCTTATATTTATGTAATTTTACGTTACTTTAAGTTTTGTGCGAAAGTTACGATGACTTATGTTGTGTATGATGAATGAAACACGAGACACGCACGCATATTAAACAAAGCGCCTGTGCCAATGCGGCAGGCAACCTCCAATAAAAACGTGGTGAAGTGTTCACGTCGACACGATTGCTGGTTCCGTGACACATTTTGTTTCGTAACTACTGTCAATTGTCCTGACTTTTGAACATTATTATAATAGCTTTGAATTATCGTTATCAGTCGTTTTGGTTATGATTGTATTCCTACAGAGAAAATGTCGGTCAAGTGCAAGTCGGGCCTCACGCAAGGAGTGTTCCGTACTTTTGTTAATTTTTGGAATACTTATCGACGTCGTGATACATATAATGGAATATTTTTATTTTATTCCGATCAATATCTGCTGTGTAATTGCAGTTAAAAACATGATTTTCCTTAGATAGAGTTATTAAAATTTTATAGCTATGTAAGTTGTATGTCATTACATAAAATTTTAATAACTTTATAATTTAAGTTTTTAATTCTAAGGTAAGTATACTAATTTATGTAACAATAATTAAGTGCAAATATACAGCTATTGATCGGAAAAAAACTGATTCGAACAGATTAGATTAGATTAATTTATTTCACTTTTACTTATTTAAATTAATTAAAACTATTATGTATCATTATTTTTGTAAAAGGGACCCACCCACGACCTTATTAATGTGACAACCAACTAGGCTACCACTCGTTGGTATTAATAATATCACATTAAATTATTCGATCGAATCAGAAATGAGGATATCCGCAGCAGAACCAAGGTCACCGACATAGCTCAAAGAATTGCGAAGCTGAAGTGGCAGTGGGCTGGGCACATCGCTCGTAGAACTGACGGCCGTTGTGGCAGAAAGGTTTTTGAGTGGCCACCACGTATCGGAAGACGCAGTGTAGGCAGGCCTCCCACAAGGTGGACCGACGATCTGGTGAAGGTCGCGGGACCCAGCTGGATGAGGTTAGCGCAGGACCGGTTGTCGTGGAGATCCTTGGGGGAGGCCTTTGTCCAGCAGTGGATGTCTACAGGCTGATATGATGATGACGATGAATAAATTAATAATAATAATCCACAACGAATGAAATCAAAGATAAGAGTTTTTTGAAAGAACCCTAAAACCATATTATTTCCATACACGGTATCCGTGCGATGTAAATGCAAACAGCATAAAGCGGCGTTATTGCGAAGCCCTGTTTGTTTTAATGCGAACTCGGGCGAGATGTTATCGTCCAATGTAATTGAATTCTGCCCGCTTGTTCCGCCAGATGTCTTCGCGATGCCGCCTCACAGCGAGATACGTTTGCTATGAAATATTTGATAGGCGCTTGGGCTTGGATCTCTGATATGAAACTGGAGAGAACGTAACATAGTGTTTTGTAAAATTGGTTTTGCGGATTCAGACAATGTTTCGATTCCATAACTGAATGAAATCATGTGTAGATAGAGCTGTTTCAAAATGTTCATTCGGTCATGTATTCCATTAAATAAATAAATGACTTCATTTTATTTAAGTAGCCTAATTATTATAGAGTATCATTGAAATTTCTAGTTTTTGGATACCAAAGTATTTTAAGTTACTCGTATTATGTATTTACATTATTTATCACCATACAATATTATATCTACGTATTTACATTAAAAGTTTATTGCTAAAGTCAACTACTCCAGGGGTGTCTTTCTTCAATGTTCGCTTCCACACCTCTTCCGGCTATCTGATCCAGCCGTTTCCGGCTATATTTTTCAAGTCATCGGTCTATCTTGCGCCTTAGATTTCCTTCTTTGGCGTTTGCAGGATTCCTCACCTTCACCGAAAATGTTAATTTCGCCAACAACTTAAACATGAGACGAGCGCACAATACCAACTAGGCTACCATGACTTCAGAAGGCTGTTCAAGACTTACTTATGTGCTGGACTATAGCCTGCAGCCCGAGAGAGCGGTGGAGACTTAGGCCTTTTTTTGATTTGTTTTGGTCTACCTATCAGGGAGGCGTCCTACTTTGTGCCTATCTGAGCGGTCTCCATGCCAGAAGTCAGCTTCAACCGGCACTGCGACTGGAGGTAGCTCACTACTAAATCATAAAAAAGCGAAAGTAACATAACTCAAACCAAGCCCGAAGTTGATTTACTTCCGAGCTTTTACGCTGTTACTTCTCTACCTACCCGCAGGAAGGCGCTTAAATATTTCCCCGCCGCGAATTTTCTCAAAGTAGGGCGATAGGGCGAATCGAGTCTCAAAGTAGGGCGTAAGGGCGTAAAGGCGTCAGTGAGTGTCAACAAACATGGCGTAGTATTGACAACGAAACACTGGGAATATTGGATTTGGCGGCAAATTCTCTGCAGCTAATAAAGTAGGATTTACAATTTTGAGCAGTCCTCTGATAGGCTAATCAAAGCACCTACTAGCTAATCATTAAGAAATATACTACTGGTTCTGTGAGAACAGTAGACCTCGCCAGCCCTTATAAACCAAACCTAAAAGAAACGAACAGAAGTGAACTTTGCAGTTGGAGATTCAGTACTAAAGTGACAAAAATTAGCACTATGAAGCTTAATATTTCGCAAACGGATCGATAAATCGAAAAATATTTTCCATACACCCGCGATATTTTTGAAAGACCTATCCAACGATACCCAACACCATGGAATTCACGCGAAAAAAAGTCATTCCCATTTTACGTATGCAGTTCTATGAACATAATTTAATTTTTCGACTTTCTTAAGTTAATCGACTATTACTCAAAAACTAATAGAACCTTCTTATCTGTTATAGTTTTCCTTTTAACTACGTTATATATGCTACTGCCGTGAATTTTTTCACATTTGCAGAAGCAACCGTTTAGCTGGCAGGGGGGGGGGGGGGGACACGTGACTCTAACAAAAATTACCGCTTTAAAGCTTAATATTTCGCCAACGGATCCCTAAATCGAAAAAACGGTTTTCACACACCAGCAATATTTTTGAAAGACCTATCCAACGACACCCCACACTATGGGATTCACAAGAAAAAAAAGTTCACTGCCACTTTGCGAGTATGGTAGGTACTCTAAAAAAAATGTTTTTCAAAATTTTATTCTACTCATTTTGTTGGCTTAATTAATTTATACCCATGCCAAATTTTCGTCAAAATCGGTTGAAAAATGCGACCTGTAGAGAATTACAGACAGAAAGACAGAAGGACAGACGGACAATAGCATTTTTGGCCAATCTCGAAACATAGACGCTTCGCTCGCTCGGTCAACTAAAAGGTATAGAAAACAGGTATATTTTCATATTAGATTTGGTTCTATGCCGCGAGGGGTCAGCCAGGCTTGGTTCACAAGAGTGATGCAATGATTTTAAAGTTATTGTTTGTTTGGATTTCAACGTTCTCCAAAAAATATGTTGTTATCGCCATCTCCCACCTGACCACTGATTAACTGAGCCTGCAGATAACCAATCATAATCCCCAGGGTACCAATAATTATCACCAATTATTACTAGTATTAATCAACGTTGCAAAAGTTTTATGCAATATTTAATTGAAATATTTTATTGTCAGAACTGAGGAAGAATGTTTTTTTTTGGAAATTTAATATGACATATATAACATCAGTGGCGCGCCTTGGGGAAGGTCTATGTCCAGTAGTGGACTATGATGAAAACATTGTTTACCTACCCACCTAATATTCAGTTTGAAATGAGTAATTTAAAATACGTCAAGTTAAATTAAATAATATTAAAATCTTTGTTTAAAAATAAATAGTTTTACTTGCCCGTTTGGTTATACGTCGGGTTCGGTTATAAGCAAAGGATGGAAATATAAGGTATTTTCCCGGGTAAAAATACATATCTAATAATCTGTAGGTACTAGGACATGATTGATTTTTCTTAACTATCACATTTCCTTTTCCTTGTAAGATTTTATCTCAACTATATTTATTATTATTCGATACAACACAACTTTAGGATTTAATCCTTAAGCCGCGTCACCAAAAACTCATCAGTGATACATGGCCGCAGCACTTTCGTAGCCGCATTGAGTTGTATTGCGTATTATATGTTAACTTCAGCACAAAGCTTTAAGCGCCATTTTCACCACACATCTTGGACGTACGCCCGCCAAGGTCATGTTAGACGTTAGAATTTAGACCATCTAGCCCGGCACCTAGCAAGGCATCCAGCAAGGCATAGACAAGCTTTAAAAAGTAGGTTTTGGCTTTTAAGCCATATTACTTGATATTTTAATTAAGATATGGCTTAAAAGTCTAGTCCAACCAAGCCAAAACCTACTTTTTAAAAACATTAGAGCTTGTTAGGTCCAGCACTCATCCTGCACGTCGTGCAAGCAAATAATAATAATTATTGCTGTATAGCAAGCATTTTCACGACAGTTTTGCATGCCCTTCTAACATGACCTTGGCGGGCGTACGCCCAAGATGTGTGGTGAAAATGGCGCTTTAGGTCATATATTATTGTCGTAAAAATCGCGTAATCATGCAGGTACCTATATCCTGTGTATTATAGTTATCTCTACGTATTAGAGTTGCTTAAAAGCAAATGTTTCTATTACGGGTGGTAAGTATCGAGTATTACTACGATAGCCAGCACGAGTGTTGAATCGAAACATACAATAATTTTATAGCGGCAACTAGCTTATGCCCCGCGACTTCGTTCGCATTAAAAAGTATCGCACCTATGTGTTACTATACCCGCGCGGCATGTAAATTCGATTCGTAAATTTTTGTTCCCACGCATACATAATACCTTAATTAATATCCATTATCAAACCTTTAGGTTTAGATTTGATGTGTTTAATTTTTTGTTTCAATACTTACCTTAATATCCCTTTTTACCCTTTTAGGGTTGGAATTTTAATAATCCAAGTACACCAGATTTTAAGTCAGACCACCTGCTTTTATAATTTCAGCTACCTACTTTACATATATTGTTTTACTGTGCCATAGTATAGTTTTGGTGCTATAATACATTTTAAAATAATAATTGCCCTCTAGTCATTCATTCTATCAATTTTACGCTATTATCAATAACCCAGCTGTTATTTAACAGGGCAATAAAAGTTAATATCGCCCCATTTACGGGCTATACAGCCCTCATAGAGATTTATCGACCTTTCTTCGCATTTGTCGCGCTGCGTGTGCGCAACGTACGGTTCTGCTATTGGCGGTTGGTCGTTTGAGAGGTTTCTTTATGGAAATACAACACTTATTTTTTCCATTTTCTTCCATCGGAAGTAAAATTCTGCCCTGTCCCATCCCATCACATACTCACCATATCAGCCCTTTAGCGTTCACTGCTGGAGGTCTTCCCCAATGAATGCCACACCCGGTCCACTGCCCACCGCATCCAGCCGCCTTCGGCCACCTTCTTTAGGTCGTCGGTCCACTTGGATGTAAGTATGTTTGTGACTTTGTGAGTTTGGATGTTTGTTAGTCTTTCACAAAAAAAACTAAAACAGAAAAAGAACTAAAAAACTACGGAACAGATTTTGATGAAACTTTACAGTAATATAGATTACAGGTAGGTACTCGTACATCAGAACATCACATATAAATCTCCCGGGGAAAAGCTGTTCCTGTGGGAACTTTTCTACGCGGGCGAAGCCGCCTGAAACAGCTAGTTTAATCTATAATAATACAAATAAAATTAAAATAAAAAATAAATAAAATAGTAAGCACTAAACGTATTTTATGCTATTTTTATTGTACCTTAGTAAGTATATTATGTAATACTTATTAAATATCAGCACAGAGTACATAATAATACTGACATAAGTACCTAAATAATATGAAAAATATAATAGGTATGGTGATAGCAGTATGAGGGTAGAGTAATTAATTGTAAGTCACGGTACGAACTGTAAATCACGACCGCGTTCGCGCCCCTCGACGCGTGCGCAGCCGTTCGTAAGGATTTGCAAAGAGTATTTATTTACACAGAGCCGCTTTCATTTACCGAACACGAACTTGAAAAAGTAAAAAATAAATGTCTGGTTTTTTTTGAGAGCGTCAGTGGCGCCGGGGATAAGACGCGGCCTATCACGTACAAACCATCGAAAGGTCCGAAGTTCGATCCCCGGCTAGGCCATGGGTTTTCCCGTAACATTTACTGACTGCCCTTTTTTCCGTTCACCGCTGCCCTGACAGTTACCGATTTTACCCCGCCCTGGTTCAGAATCAGAACTAAATCTAAAACTTAAAATATAATTAAACATCTACTTACTACCTACTTAATAAATTTAGCAAAATTTTTTTAATATTTTGTCAATTTTTAAACCTAAGAAAAGTTGGTAAAAAACAACAAAATTTTAAATCTCACGTATTACAAAATCTCAGAGAGACTCCGTATAGGCATAAAATGCTACAATCAATATTCTTGACCATCTTTGCCTGCACATTGATTTATACGGACTCATTTGGTGCTCGCACGCGCACGATTCAAATATCTCATCGTCCCCAGTCGTGTGGCCACCATTTTATTTATTTGTTCTTCATCTTCACTGATATTAATATTTACAAATTATTTTGAAGTTCAATAATTAGGGCAATATTAATGATTTCTTGTATTTTCGATTGGGTCTTTACAGTTGATATAAGTTGTGCTTTGCATTTTTTAAATAAAGTTCGTTATCATCGTCATATCTACCCTCTAGCGTCCACTGCTGGACATATGCCATCCCTGGTGGCTGGAGGCGGCGGGCGAGGACCGGGTGTGGTGTTCATTGGGGAAGTAACATAAGTGCAAAACATATTTAGTAACGTAGGTATACAGTTTATTTATATTTTTTTTTTTCACAAAATCCACAGCACTTAGAAAAAATAGGTAACTATTAACAAAGGTTTGCTCATACTGCCAATAAATAGGATTTACAATATGCTAAATTTTACTGCAATATACCTACATTTATCATAGACAGTCTGTATGTTTATGAGTGTGTGTGCGTGTATATGCGTGTGTATGTGTGTCTGTGGGTGATGATGTTATAAGTATGTTATATGTTTATTATAATATATTATATAATTAATTACATATTTTAAAATAACATATTTGTGCAAAGGTTCATTCTTATTGGTAATTTATTCCTTAACTCAATAATTCTGTTACATGCTTCTTAAAAGTTTGTTTTCCGCTGTTAAATAAATCCACGCTAGAAAATAATTTATTATAAACTGCTTGCATACGGCAAATAATTGAGTTGAGTGCATAGTTAGTACGGGAGGGGTATTAAGTAGAAACGGTGCATAAAATGGAAGAGTTGTTTGTCAGGGAATCATGTACCTACATACCAATTTTAATGTAATTTATTTAATATTAGTTTCTTCTGAAGGCTCACATAGCTCTGTGTTGAACTTTCACCATCTTTTGGTGTTCTCTCGGTATCATGTATATAATAAATAAATAAAAAATATAAGGTATAATGTATATTAAACGTATCGGAAGACGCAGCGTAGGCAGGCCTCCCACAAGGTGGGCCGACGATCTGGTGAAGGTCGCGGGACACAGCTGGATGAGGTTAGCGCAGGACCGGTCGTCGTGGAGATCGTTGGGGGAGGCCTTTGTCCAGCAGTGGACGTCTAGGCTGATATGATGATGATGAAAAAATATAAGTACTTACAGCATCAATTTTTATTACCGTCAATGACATTTTTTACAACTTTTGCTACCTTACAATTTAATTATGCGAAAATCGTCACCTGCAAATAGTAAACACAGTGTAATAAAACCGCCAGAATTCAGATACTAAAGAATATAAAGTATAATAATTCGCCCGCAAACGGTTACAGATTACACGACTGAGCCTCTCTGAAACACACACAACTTTGTTCGAGCCTATAATACAGGGTGACATTTTATTTTTTACAAGTGTTTAAGTCACAATCTATATAGTTTGTTTGTAACTAAACTTCGTGTAGATACATTTTCAATAAAGATTTTTGAGTTTGATAATTTGAGTGAGTTTATTTTGATTCAATATTCCCAAGCCGCAGCTGTTAACGACCTATTTTATTTCACCCTGTGTATTTAGCCTAGGATAATAATATGTCAGCGATGTCGACTGATCCCTTAATCCACGTTTATGGTCTCCCGTGTTATAATTTTAACCTGCATTATTTTATATCTTCAACCGTTATCGCGGCTTAGGCTGAATAGCACGAATTATTTATGAATGTCACGTGTGAACGCATAATAGGTTTGCTTTGACCTGTTCAGTATTTTACTTGTTTTACACGGTGATTTATTATGTAAATATCTACTCCTCTAAATAAGATTTTCCCCATTTGAGTACTTTTTAATTCTTTTACAGGTACAACTTCTGAAAGAAAAAGCAAACAAACTTAAAAATAACAAGCAATGGAGGTTAAAACTATAATTATAAAACTGTAATAATTACATGACAAGTACAGTTTATAATGATAATGATATTATCATTATTATGACAAAAGATTATTACAATGCTGTCACAGTTGATCCAGAAAAGGATCGAAATAATTACACTGATACAATATTAATAACGTTGAATGAGGAAGGAATTCTGTCTCTTGCCGAGACAAATGTAGTATTAATGAGCGCGTCGCTTGGTGAATGTACATAGGTTATTGAAAAGAAACAGAGCCTAATAATAATATGATTTCATTAAAACGATTTCAATTATACCTATAATTTTATTTTACGATATTCAGACGGAGTTTGTACCACGCAACTTTTCTAAATCGTAATAATGGGCAGAGGTTCTCAAGGGAATAGAGTATTTTTGTTATAAATTTTGGGAGAGAACTGATACAGAAGTGTACCTACTGTCGGTAACATAAAATGAGAAGGATTTAATATTTTGTCAATCTTAGCAGTAATCTTATACTTACTGATTTTGATTTCAGACGAGTTAAAAAGTTGATTGTCTCGTTTTATAAGTTCCCGCTGCCTAATTGTCAAGTTTTTCAACGTTGATAGATCAGTCGGTCATTAAGATGGAGATATGGGTAAGTATCTATAATGTGGTTAAACCAATTCACTGTAATTTGAACTAGAAGCACTGAGAGCAACAGAAATTGCTAATTAAGTACCTAATTAAGATTAGACAACAACGTTGCTAATTAGGCCCGCTTTCTGAAGGCCACATTTAAAATTTGACAGCACTAAAAATAGTTTCGTCTTTTACATTCGTAATTGACCGAGCGAGCGAAGCGAGCGAAGTGTCTCAGTTTCGAGATTGGCCAAAAATGCTATTGTCCGTCTGTCAGTCTTTCTGTCATTCTGTCCGTCTGTAATTCTCTACAGGTCGCATTTTTCAACAGATTTTGACAAAAATTTGGCATAGATATAAAATAAATTAAGCCGACAAAATGAGTAGAATAAAATTTTGAAAAACATTTTTTTTAGAGTACCTACCATACTCGCAAAGTGGGAGTGAACTTTTTTTTTCTTGTGAATCCCATAGTGTGGGATATCGTTGGATAGGTCTTTCAAAAATATTGCTGGTGTGTGAATACCATTTTTTCGATTTAGGGATCCGTTGGCGAAATATTAAGCTTTAAAGCGGTAATTTTTGTTAGAGTCACGTATCCCCCCCCCTGCCAGCTAAACGGTTGCTTCTGGAAATGTGAAAAAAACTCACGGCAGTAGCATATATAACGTAGTTAAAAGGAAAACTATGACGGCTAAGTAGGTTCAATTAGTTTTTGAGTAATAGTCAATTAACTTAAGAAAGTCGAAAATTTTAATTATGTTCATAAAACTGCATACGAAAAATGGGAAATAATTTTTTTTCGCGATGATTCCATGGTGTAGGGTATCGTTGGATAGATCTTTCAAAAATATCGCGGGTGTGTAAAAAACATTTTTCGATTCAGGGATTTCAAATTTTTTTCACATTAGTACTTAATCTGTCTCCAACTGCAAAATTGACTTCTGTTCGTTTCTTTTAGGTTTGGTTTATATGGGCTGGCGAGGTCTACTGTTCTCACGGAACTACTAGTAAATAATAATGTGTAACAGAGATAGATAGAAGATAGAAAAAATTTTAGTGCTGTCAAATTTTGTAGGTACCTTTAGAATCGGACCCATTGTTTTATTATCTAAAATGAGGAATAACAAACTAAACTTGAAAAGTGACTACGACCGATAGTTCAGCCGCCGAACCTTTGGCTGGTGTGGCGCTACCACTAAAAGAACAGTTATTTTAAGATGGTTTTTCTGAGAAAATAGACCATATTATTATTGTTTTATGACGAGCAATCGAATTTCAACCAAGTAAGGGTACCACTGTTTTGTCGACTGTATCATCGGACTCATTATTTCATTAAGGATACAGTCTCTGTTTCGAGGCTATCCTGTTTCTATCGGCGTCCAGCGGAGGCCAACACGCGTGTGACGTTTAATTTTGTTTGGAAATGATTGATGGCCCACCGTAGCGGAGCGCACCTCGTTCATTTTCATACTTTTGTGCGCGGAATCGTTCCGATGTTGTTTCTGATACGCTTCGTTGCCAAAAATTGCGATTGTTTTTGCATTAATTACGAAGGGAACTGATTATGATGGCAGGTGACCCGGTGACCTGAAAGAGGTTAACGTAGAGAAGGCCTATGCCCACCAGTGGATATAGACAGACGGATGATGATGTGATAATTAAAAGATAATTTAAAATCCGAGCGTCAGTGCTGTAAGTTCAGATTCGCGGTTTATGATTGCATTTGCTGAATGAAAAAGCTATTCTGAGATTAAGAGCCATTAAATCTCAGTGTTATTAAATTTATCTCTAATTTCTTTTCGATTAAGTTTTGAGTTATTAAAATGTTTTAAAAAATCGAAATCAAATCAACAGCCTATTAACATGCTCCCACGCTGGGACTCAGGCCTGCCCTCTCAACGACAGCGTTCGGGCTATAGTCCACCACGCTAGCCCAGTGCGGGTTGGTGGACTTCACATGCGCCTAAGAATTACTTCTTTGGCGTATGCAGGTTTCGTAACGATGTTTTCCTTCGCCGTTTGAGAGAAGTCGGTAAATGTACTTAAGTTTCGAGAAAAAACCCATTGGTATATGGCGCAGCTGGGGATCGAACTTTGGACCTTTGGATAGGATAGGCCGCGGTTATCCCCAACGCCACTGACGCTCTAACGTTGGCTTTTTTACGTTATATATAAGAAACCTAGATTCTGTGAGCGACTGCTGTACTTTATTTATGCTAACCAGGAGTGTATCAAGTAAGATGCGGGCCCGTCAGTCATACCTACAGTCTACAATCGACAATGTTTAATTTAACTTACTTGTACAACTAATATTGACAACAAACCATACGGGTTTGTCCATCCAAAGTACAATTAAATTCTGTCACGCGTGTCACATACAATATTTTGTCCCCGATAAAAATAAAATAAAAGGGTTGGCTGGTTCACAAAAATAAACGGTGACTGTAAACTAACAAAGTAGAATGGAATACCTGTCATGATCCTTTGCAGAATATAAAATATCCAATTAATGTCTTGTATCTTCAATAAACAATGTTAAAGTGAATATAATGCTAAAGGCATCATCTTTAAATGATTTTCGAACAACTTTTCACTTCGTTGAACATGTTTACACAATTGAAAACCTCTAATGAAAGCGACTTTACACATATATACATCGTGTAATAATAGCTTAATATTTCCCTCTCCATTATCTCACTGAAACTCCACTAAGCCAGGATTGAGGGTCCCGAGCAGTATAGGTAGGGATATGGGTAGCGATTCCGAGTATTTAACAGAATATTCGTTCCAGTTGGGAGGATCTAACAATTTGACTATCTATTGGAAGAAGAGAGTTTAGATTAAAGAGGCAAAAGAGAGGGTAGATCATGGTACGCAACAGATTGTAGAGATATTGTTTGAGAGTGGGACAATTACACTAAAGCGAAACACAGACAGGGCGGCGGCGGTGAGAAAGCGTTGCGGTAATTTTTTGTAATGTTCCAAATTGTATGAAGCTTTTTACATCAAAGCGGCGCGGCGGCGGTGCGGCGCGGCGGGGCGGTGCGACGGCGAAAGCGACAAAACCGCGCGCACAGATTTGACGTTTTGATTTGACAGATTAGCGCAGACAGGCGTTGCGGAGCGGCGGCGGCGCGTTGTATTCCTTTGTAGTGTATGAGAACCCCTACACAGAGCGGCGCGGGCGCGGCGCGGTGCGGAGCGTTCTTCATACAAACCGCCGCCGCGCCGACGCCGCTAGCGGTATTCCTGTCTGAAGGGCTCCGCTTTTTATTCACTTTCCGCAGATTCGCCGCCGCAACGCTTTCGCAACGCCGCCGCGCTGTCTGTGTTACACTTAATGGGCGACGAGATAAAAATCGTCAACATGCGTCAGTATGTGGTTCACGTATCAAATATTATATCCTGAAATTCAGTAATTAACAGTAACAGTGCCAGAAGACCACCCAAAGCATACATTCACATCAGAGAGGTAATAAACCCGAGCTTCATAGATATCGGCAAACGGCCAACTACGTAAAGCTCCAGTCACACGATGCGACTTTTAGTCTCACTTTATGAGTGATGACGCCTTTTTCACCATTTTCAAAAGTCGCCGACGCGAACGTTAGGGTCACCAAAAGCTGGGATTAAAGTTTCGGATTTCTCCACACTATACCTCCTCCGAAACCTAACTAAATTACTTTGGAATTCCGTCCAAGAAACTGAAATTGGTGACGGCCTAATTTCAGCAGTGGACGGCGATAGACTAGTGATGGACAACATCATCATATCAGAGTGTAGACGTCTACTGCTGGACAAAGGCCTCCCCCAAGGATCTCCACGACGACCGGTCCCGCGCTAACCTCATCCAGCTGGGTCCCGCGACCTTCACCAGATCGTCGGTCCACCTTGTGGGAGGCCTACACTGCGTCTTCCGATACGTGGTCGCCACTCGAGAACCTTTCTGCCCCAACGGCCGTCAGTTCTACGAGCGTTGTGCCCAGCCCACTGCCACTTCAGCTTCGCAATTCTTTGAGCTATGTCGGTGACCTTGTGATGGTACTTTCTTGAAATTATATACACCCGGCAATATAGAAACAGCGAGGCGACTGGTTATGTAGAGAATACGTTATTTAATAACAGCGACTATTAGTAGCTTAATGCGACAAGGCCTTTACACCCGACCTTAATTGACCACACCGATATGCGGCTCTAATGACGGGTTCATTAAAGCGTGAACTGTGAATTACACGTCAAAATACACTACTATTAAGTCGTCGGCCAGGTAGGTTGGCACCGTGAGAAAGTAAACGCGGCTTATTGACAAAACTTTGTGTAATCTCCAGGTTTTTAACTACATATAGCTGTCAAGACAAGTAAGAAACTAGGCAAAGAAAATAAAGCTTATCGACCGAGTGGTAGAGAAAGTAAGTAGGTACCTGAAATAAACAATCAACTTGTGTAAAGTTTACATTTAGTTTGCTGAATACATAATCTAAACGGTAAGAAGTAGATTTTAATTAACAGATAATAAATAGCGTTGATTGCTGGGTGATATACCTCTGAATGGATAGTTAAAAACGAGTATTGCAAGTCAATTACATTTTAATTTCCTCTTAAAACGCACACTAACAATATCACAGCCAATTTAAGAACAAAATGAAACAACCATGGAGCCGAATTCCACTTCGCAGGAATAGGCCGTTCAATTTTATCACCCAAAACAGACGCCTTTAACCTTTTCACTTTATTGGCAGATAAAAACGACACTTTCAAAGTAGAAACAAATGTGTCAGCAGTTTGGGCGTTAAAAAACGAAACTCCAAGTATTCTGGGTATCAAATGAAAATCTGGTGCAGTAAATTTGTCGTCGATTAAAGAGATTAAAAGAGAATGTAGCGTGAGATTGAATGGCGAATTCATCTGAGCCTTCCCCCAAGTCGGTAATTTATTGTGACTTTGACGTCTTCGCATCGTGTGAGGTATTTTTTGAAGACTCATGTTGTGGTAAAATAAAAAAGCCACAAACTGCCACTTTATTTAAAAAGGCTTTTTCTTTGACATATATTTTTCTCGTTACATTTCTACGTCAACGTTTCAAACGAATTCAATTTCATCTTACCGCATTATATTTATTATAAATAAGAATGTTAGTCATCGAAACGGCTTCAAAGGGATTGTTAAATGATACCTATCGTACTTACAATTGGACTGCGTTGTTATTTTTGTTCATTTGTTCGAAAATTTTCTAGTAGGATCGCAATTTATTTATAAAAATAGGTACATAGGTAATACAAAGATAATTGCCCAATCTTTAGACGATCAGGCTGCATTGGTGTTTGAAACTACGTGTACTGCTAAAAGTCAACTAACAACAACTTTGATTCCGTCTGTTGTCTGTGGACTCAACGAATACGCTATCGTTTGAAACTCTGTAAACTTAATTTGAACTTTGAATTTTGGAAACAAGAGTCACCTAATGTATAACACCAGAAATAAATAAAGCGCTTCTTAAAAGCTATCTTCCAAATTCTTCAGTAAGTATAAATAACGATTTCTGTTCGTCCGTATTCTACCATGTAAGATAATAATTGTTATTTTTGTAAAAAAGAAGAGCATGTCTTCTATGTATACATTTATATGACGGGATTTCATTTTCCATGAAATTCAGTTTTTCATGAATTAAATTGCTCTAATAACTTTCTTTGCCATATTTTTATATAAATGAAACAATCTGATGTTAACATCAGGTTAAGATCAATCTTTGCCGTCTTTGTTATCATCATAAACAGTTTGTCCACTGTTTGTTTGTGTAAGAGAAGATTCTTGATGTATTGCTATGAAGTTCATCTATCCGGTAACTCCCAAAGGTTTAACTTTAAAGGTTCCTTATCAATAAGAATTAGCGTCGCGTGCAAATCGGACCATAGAGAGTTAATACACCATGAAACCATAAATAATGTAGGTAATACATTTCGCCAATCCATTAAGGCGAAGGCAGATGCGTCGCTCCATAACCGTATTAACACAATCACGTCAAATTTGACGTACGAGCGCGTGACGTCAACAAAGAAATTTTTATGGTCTATTGTTGCGAGTCGCCCATTCACTTGCAATAAGGTGTAATATCGTAATACTGCAGAATAGTGGCGAATCACGAACGGCAAATAATACAACAGCACATAAACTTTTATCTATGGTAAATTGTGTAGGTGTTTAGAAGCTTAGTTACTTAGTTTTTACAGACTGTCGCGCTATGTACACTTTTGGGGACCCAATATAATATCTGTATTGCAATATGTCACTGCACTCACTAGTCACCAGTTGCGAACTCAATTTTTGATAAAACAAATTATGAATAATACAGATCTTCAGAGCTGCACTTAATTTTCGCCCCGCGACTTCCTCCGCATTATAAAGTAACCTATAGTCCAGGATAATAAGTTGCAACTGTACGAAGTTTTATCTAATACGTTCATTTGATATAGCGTGATTGACAATCGTCCAAACTATTGCATTTACATAGTAGTGGGATTTATGTATTCTGGTCGGTACGGCTATGAGCTAAGGGAGTATTCAGAACTTAGTTAATAGATTAAAGCAAAGGTAAGATCGGTCGGTATCAGCTCTCTTACATTGCTCATTGCATTTGTGATCTGTAACAATTATCATTACTTGGTAGTCACCGATCGCAGACCGCTTTTGCTTTAATTTCAGACTTGCACCAACCCTGATATCATTCGATGATACGTGAGCGACAGCTACCCATAACTGGAGAAAATATTTAATAGATTTACATAGAAAACGGTGTATTTACGTTATGAAAACCCAGATTTATGATTTTCGGTGGCTTCGATACGCAACCATTATAATTTTATGATCGGATTATGGTTCAGATCGTAAAAAGGTTTTACGGTTCTATAAATAGGAACCCGAGGAGTGGGGGATCTTTTCTTTTGTGCGTGTTATAGTTTGAATGCAACAAGCATTCGTAACTAAGGCAGGCATTTTTATTGATGAGCTTTTGTTTTATTTACTTTTGACCTGATGAGAACAAAGAGTAATTCCTTCCCCATGATACTGCCGTCTTGGTAGTATCATGGGGAAGAAATTACTCTTTGTTCTCAAAAAAATTGCCGGTGTTACTGGTGTAAAACCGGCAATTTTTTTGTCCATGTTAATACTAACTTCTATAGTTGTAGGTAACATGTGGCAGTTTCTTTCTTTAGTGATACCTAATTATGTATCACACTGACACCGGAAGGCTTATCTATCGCTCTGTGAGAAAGTTCCACAACTTCGAGGTATTGATATCATCTCAATGAATCAATCTTTCAACCATCCTTAACATGATAAATGTACTCACATAACAATTATACGATTCGAGATATAATCAAAAAGGAACTTCGTGTAACTAATAGCTTGGATTAATTTCTTGATTACGGGGGCATGAATTTATCAATTCTTTATCTTTACTTACCTATGACCTATAATAATATTTGATGTTACAAAACGAGGCAGATGTGTTTAATAAGATTTTTGACTATTTCTTACTAGGTAAATCTATCAGTCATTTCTCGATCGTAATATTACTATTTGATTTGACAAAATAACCATAATGGCTACACTCTGGGCAGATGTGTTTATAAGATTTTTTACCAATTGTTACTAGTTATATCTACCAGCCATTACTCCATGGTAAATTAGTAAGCAAGTGGCAGGGACTGGCAGGTGATTTTGGCATGTGAAACTCAACTAGTTTGTAAAACCAAGATCCACAACAAATAACTAGTAGTTCCGTGAGAACAGTAGACCTCGCCAGCCTTTCTCTAAAAGAAACGAACAAAAGTCAATTTTGCAATAGGAGAAGATGTTAGTACTAAAGTGACAAAAATTAGCACTTTAAAGCTTAATATTTCGCAAACGGATCCCTGAATCGAAAAATGTTTTTCACACACCCGCGATATTTTTGAAAGACCTTGTCAACGATACCCCACACCATGGAGTTCACGCGGAAAAAAAAATATTTCCCATTTTTCGTATGCAGTTCTATGAACATAATTTAATTTTTCGACATTCTTAAGTTAATCGACTATTACTCAAAAACTAATAGAACCTACTTAGCCGTAATAGTTTTCCTTGTAACTACGTTATATATGCTACTGCCATGAATTTTTTCACATTTCCAGAAGCAACCGTTTAGCTGGCAGGGGGGGGGGGACACGTGACTCTAACAAAAATTACCGCTTTAACGCTTAATATTTCGCCAACGGATCCCTAAATCGAAAAAATGGTTTTCACACACCCACAATATTTTTGAAAGACCTATCCAACGATACCCCACACTATGGGATTCACAAGAAAAAAAAATTCTCTGCCACTTTGCGATACTCTAAAAAAAAATGTTTTTCGAGATTTTATTCTACTCATTTTGTCGGCTTAATTAATTTATACCCATGCCAAATTTTCGTCAAAATCGGTTGAAAAATGGGACCTGTAGAGAATTACAGACAGAAAGACAGAAGGACAGACGGACATTAGCATTTTTGGCCAATCTCGAAACATAGACGCTTCGCTCGCTTCGCTCGCTCGGTCAATTATTTAACAGACGATGTATCCACTTATTCCTTTTACGATAACATTTCCCCAGATTAATGTTTTCAATCCCACCACAGGATACAACAAGATTTAAACTTATCAATTCCATTAAATAATGGGTCAATTATCGCTCCCAACCTATCGGACTGAATTCATCAAAGACTTAAACCTGTTAGCAAACACTTTTATAGAACGAATCTCGACTCTATTAGCACGTATTTCAGTCGGAATTAAACCTGGCCAGTCAATAAAAGGGTTAAGTGTCCACACTTGCAAAAGTTTACAAAGTTAGGTTCATAATGGAGTATTTTATTGCTGCGATTAATAAAACTACGGTTTATGTGAAAAATAAATGAAATGCAGTAGGTACTTACCTACTACGTTTTATACAAATAAATAATGTTACACTTGAATGCAGATTCATAAAACAAGTTGCGGTTTTATTTAACATTACCAAAAAGCATAATGCTGTGTCGCTTGCTTTGTTAATAAAATATCTATTATTTATTTGAAACCTTGAGCTCACGAGCGTCAAGAAATAATTACTAAGCGACGACTTGAAAACCACAAATCGCATTAAATATTTAACAATGAGAACAAACCATAGCGTCGAGCAGAGATATTTATTGTAATGAAATCGTATATAGTATGTTTCTGTGAGTGAGTAAATAGTTGCCCAGTGCTGAATCGTAAATAGTGCATTCGGTTTAATAAATACTGTGGGAGGTCGCGACCGTAAACCAGAACTACTTTGAGGGTAGATATAATGTACGTAACAGACGGTAGATTCAGCGTTTGACTCACTTTTGTGAGGACAAAATTAATATCAACATTGTTGAATATAACAACCACAATGGAACTATTATAACAACACGGTACTGTTATTCATATGATTTTTATTAGTTACATTAAGATTTAATTACCTCAATTAAAGTATTTTGGTCCAGTATTTTTCGAGTTATCTGTCGGATAGACAAATAATAAGCTTTGATAGAGGTATGATTTGCTGTAGGTATCTCGAAAAATCTAACAAAATACCAGATGTAGGTGAGGAAGAGACTTGGACCACGTACTTAATGAATGTGTTTCTTGAAAGAAAATGGTCCAATTCCAATTAAGAGGAAGAATCTCGCGTGTAGGTATCTAATTTAGGAATTTTTAAGTAACATTATTCTGACCTGTCAATTTGAATCCTACACTCAGGCGCACAAATCACGCCACTATATTAGATTCGGGGAAATTTATCGAATCGCCGAATACATAAGAGACAGATCGTGTTTCTCGACTGACGGACTGCCGGAAGGAGCTGTCGGTGCTATTTTATATGTAACATTTATTTTCTGCGCTAGATGTGAGTTCGATAATTTTGTTTCTAATTTTCCTCAGATCTAGATATTTAATTAGATACTATCTCTATTTTCTGCAAATACCTTGAAATTTCAGCTTAATTTATAACTCTAAGTAAGTCTTTCTGTAAATAAAATGAGTATAATAACTCAATTTTCGAAATAGGTAATCACCTACCTAATATAATACTAAAGAAACGTTCAACTTCAAATCTTACAAAAGGAATCCAAGTGTAAAATGAGTTGTCATATTTCCAGCGGGATATGTATGATGTACCTACACGGAAGGCGTCACGTCGTCACGTTCGGCGACCGTTCGTCACGTCGCATGACATTTGGACCCTCTCACAATCGTGTCTCGGAGAAATTACCTATAATTGAACGCGTTTTCTTTTCTTTGCCGCATCCTCATACAAACAACCAGACAGGATCGAATTTAGCTACTGGCGAGGGCGCCCAACAAAAAGATCCTAGCTTTATGCAAATAACTGACACTTGAGGTTCTGAGTTCGATTTTCACCATTCCCTTTCCTTTTTTTGGAGAAATTTTATAACATTTCTTGCTTTATCAAAGTCAATCACAGGTTGCCTGAAACATTAGTAAGATCCATGGGCATTCCCAGCTTTTGGAATAAGGGGGCAAATCATCCTGTAGGTGAATATTTCTAAACTGAAATATATAAGAGTTCATAATGAAATTCTTGAAATACCTATAAATCTAACTTCATCTAGAATTTCAGAAACATTACAGTACCTAAGTACTGTTAAGGCACACATAGTTTAAGCGTTCTCCCTCTAAATTTAGTTTTGGGTCATTGTGTATACATAGGTGGACGGATAATTAGAAACAGGGCAAGATTTTCATACAATCAAGGTCATTTTGAAGCCATGGGTCTCCGTGAAGGATTGATCGGGGCATGATCTTATGATCGTCATCGAGAGAGTAGATGGAGGACTTTCAGATCGCTATAGATATCCAACTGAGCAGATGAGCCGTTTGGTAGCAGCATCGTCATGTAGAAAAAAACTTGCAAAATGGCATAAAAATGTACGAAAATTTTAAAGTTAAGGAATCATGACGATGCTGCTCCCAAACGGCTGACCTGATCAGTTGGATATCTATAGCCATCTAGAAGTCCTCCATCTGCTCTCTCGATGACTGTCATCAGATCATGCCCCGATCAATCCTTCACGGAGACCCATGGCTTCAAAGTGACCTCGATTGTATGAAAATCTTGCCTTGTTTCTAATTATCCGTCCACCTATGTATGTGGCAGTTCCAATGACTATACAACTACCTACCCATCTAAATATTTATTAAATAGGACTTCGCAAAAACCACAGAATTTTAATTAACAATTCCATGATAAGTTCTTAAATAAAATAATTAGGTGACGTTTATTGTAAGCCTTATTATAATTTACAGCGACACATATTCTTTATTGTTCCAACTAAAATGGGCTATAAAACTTTTACGGCGCGGACGGTTGTGTGTGACCTTAGCAAAATTTATGCTTTGAAAATTTATTGACGGCCCAATTGAATTTATTGTTGAAACTTCAACTTTTATCACCGAAATTTACATGCGTCTGTTTGTGAAACGAGTCTTTTAACGGACATAATTTTTTTTATGTTTGAAGCAGAGTGTTATATTAACTATCAGTGATTGCTAATAGGAAATTTAGTGACAATTAATTATAGTTTCATTTAAATTTAAACATTTCTGTTCTAGACCCTAATACTTCCATCCACTAATTATTCTTATCTTGTAGCGAACAGCTAAGTTGTAAAGTTACGAAGCAGCGTTGAATCTTAGTAAATTAATATAACAAGTAGGTAAGTATGTTATCAATATTTATTACTCGCGCCTCTGTCTGAGACAGTCTGTTTGATTTAAAAAAAGTATCCTATAATGTTACAATTAAAAAACAAAACTCCTAAATAAATAAATAAAATAGTTCATGTAAAACTCAACAGACCAGAGAAACCAGTAAAGAAGCGAAAATCTACGAGGACCTATTAAGGTTCTAACACAATCCACATCAGAAAAGCGGACACGAGTTGGTTAAGCCACGTTTGTAAAGCCACAGCGGATAGCCCAGTGAATCCGGCCTCATTGAATTAAGTGGTCAAAGCTAGAGATGGGACGCAGCGTCATATCGGATACAGATGAACCGATTTTTAAAAGTTATTAGTATGTCATCAACAAAGTCCTGTAGCCTAACAATCAATATCAACACACACAAATCTACTTTTGTTTCAGTCATTTATTCATAATCATTAGAATGTGGCTGTCAGATTTTGGTTTTTGAAAAACGAACTCTATCTAGACTTCACATAAGTCTAGTATTTGAACTTGTTTTTTGGGTCGCAAAACCCGTTTTAACACTCTGAGGGATATTTTAACATTTTATGTCATTTCATAAATTAAATTATAGATGGTACAATATTTGATTACCTAGTTGGTAGAGTAGTAGACCGATCATCCTAAATCGAACTCATCTTAGTGTAACACAGTGTATAGTGTAATGTAATATACATATTTTGAAAAAGTCAGCAAAGCGGTACGTCGTACTCATTTCTGCAGCTCTTTTACTTTTCCTGGTGTATCTGGAAAGAATGTTTTTGGTTAACATTTCCATAAATTTCCCATTGTTGTTAGCCAAATTTACATGTCAATCGGCTCAATAGTTTCCAAGTTATCCGCCGCATAAACAAACGGACAAATGGGGAATTCCTAAAAAAATCCAAAAAAAAGTTGGTCCAACGTCGAAATCGGATAGGCCATCAGACATCCCTTAAAGCGTTGTGGCTGCGACCGCACGTGTGTCGAATGCCTTATTTAGTTTGTTGGTGAAAAAAGTTTGACTCAATAGCCACTTTATCCTGGCTCGTTACCTTCCACGACACAGTCTTTGGCGAGATTGTGGAAATGGACACCCGCTGGGATTTTACTAAGTATGTGTTTTTTACGTATGTTTAATTTACTACTGACACCCTTCCTCTACTTTATTAAAGTCAGATCAATCTAATAGGTCCACTGCTGGACTAGGCCTCTTCCAAAGCAATAAGAGGAGCAGTATGCAGTTTAATGCATAGACTTAAAGCTAACATTCTAACAGTTCTGTCATAAAACTGCAAGCTGCAATGCCCCATGCATTCAGGCCATGTTAATAATAGGGACATGTTAATAGGCTGTTGATTTGATTTTTGATTTGACCAAGTGACTCGAGATAATAATGCTGATGGTAGATATCCTGACAAAAGAAAACAGCTGACTATAACAACAGCTCAACTAAAAGCGGTTTATTTAAAAATGTGGCAGAACAAACTGTCAGCTCATAGGTGTATGTCATCTCTCGGACGAAGCATTATTAAAACGTATTCAGCGGGGAACGCAAACAATCCCTGTATTAGTTGTTTAGGGCCGTACCATGGATTGTCGAAGTCAAACTCGTATTTTTCTCTCTACTATCCTACTTCTGCTATGCATTCGATACAGATCTGACAGTTCTGTTAACAGAAGATAGAAGACCATGATGTCCATGATCAACAAGTCAATGCAATACATCTTAGCTCAAATCGTGTTGAGATTTTTATCTGGCACCCTGGCACATTAATTGTACTTTTTATTACGGAAACTAACCATAAAATTTATTTGATTTGATGCCGTGGTTTCTCTTAAATAAAATGTTCAACTAGTAACTAGTTTGCAGCACATGCCTCATGTAGGTATTGCATGTATTTCTGTAAAATATATTATGTTAACTTGTTAATTAACAACCCTAAATAAAATAAAAAATATTTCTTAGGTCATCACTGTAAAGACGCTAGGTAATAATTAACACCGTAGTTCGAATGACAAAAGTCATCAATTAAACAGTTTAATTGTTTATGATTGCTGGATTGTAAGAGATGTCAGGAAAATCCAAAAGTACCTATACTTATCTCATGCTTGCATAAAGCATTGACGAGAAGCGAGAAGCCGGTGGTAGAAGTAGACCGTGTTATTCTGAAATACTTATCTGTTAATATGAAAAACGGATGACGCTTTGAAATGTAGGTATCGTGCGCTCAGAGAAAAATAATTTTGTCTCTGTTTGAAAAACACTAAGTAGCATATGTATATTGAAATAATACTTCCATGTTCATAAAATAAGGGTAGAACAGGGGTAGAAACGGGTCGGGCGGCATTTGAAACACTGTTTTTTATGACAAGTTTGTATAAAACTTTATGAAGACTTACACTACAAGTCTGTTTCTGCAATTAAATAGTTTTATCTTTGACTTTGACTCTGTACTGAATGACTTAACATTATAAAGAACTCTTTCTGCAACCCTTCAGTTTGAATTCCTCCCTTGCCTAACTCTTTCGCTTCCTAACTCGTCCACTATCAATGAACGCAATGCAACTATTCTGGCTAAGAACTGGAGCTCTATTTTTGAATCGCTTTCCTCGATTCTACAAATTTTCCTTGACATCGAGAGCGATTCAAAAATAAAACTCCTGGACGTATCATACTAATTATAGTAGAATACAGAAAAGAACACTCAGGATCAAAATTATGTTTACACTTTAGTCTTTCGGCTAGCTATTGATCATTTCCACTCAACGAGCTACTGATATCAGAATTAAATATTTAAACATAGATTAGAATACAAATATAATATGAAAATACATTCTACACTATACTTTTAAAATGTGTATAATTTTATGGTCCAAAATAACCACCTACTTACGCTATCTTTTAGCAACCCCAAATAATACTATATTTACAAGCAATGGAATTAGGCAGCCACGTTATTACAATCAATGCGCATAATGAAGCAATTGTTGCAAAGAATTAGAGCCATCACACTAGGTATTAAGTAGATGTGACCAAACAAGCTACAGGTGCAGTGACCCAGTTCGCATCTCACAGCCGTGGGACAACTGGCACAGTTGTTTGGGCCACTAATCAATCAAGACCTGTCCAAACTCGGAATACAATTATGAACTAAGTCCATGTCAGCGTACACAGAATGTCATGTTCTGCGCTCGTAGTGATTAATTAGACGGTATGCACAAAATTGTGGGAACCTAAACAAAAATTGTAGTTTGAATTTAATTACTGTGCATTGAAAATATCCGTGAGTGTTTAAAAATATAGTTTATTTGGATATTCAAATAATTCATAATAATAAATAATTACAAGATATAAAAATGAGAAATATAAAAGACAAACTGAAACGACGACCACAAGACTACAGTAACAATAATGTCAAAAGTACTGCCTTTCGGCGATTAATGACGATATTTTCTTAAAACATCGACTCTTCCTTACTTACTATTTATTACCTATGTGGTTTTTTTCTAACACTATCAGGAATTTGTTAGAATTTAGTTTCATCAATCATGAAATTTGTAGATTTGCCTAGATGTACCTTCTTAGTCTACTGTATTATTTTGTTCTGTTTTTATTTATTTATTATTATGTGCAATAAAGAGTATTGAATTGAATTACTGGGAATTGAATTACCATGCCTCACGGGGACGCGCTCGAAGAATTATTTTATATTTAGGATTACATTATATAGTTAGTTATTTTAATTTAATTTAATGTTATTGACTATTTTTGTTAATGTTATTTGCAATAAAAATTTATTGAATTGAAATTTGTTCGGCACTGTTCACATTTTTAACACTATAGTAATTGGTAGGAACTGCAGCAGCTAAAACACCAGGAAACATTGCACCAACTACCGCACATATTGAAAATTGCGAACAAAAATGCTAGCTTAGCACCACTAACCAGAAATTGGTTAGCTGTATTCAGGGCTGTTGGATTAGAATAGACCGTACGGGAAAATGGAGGGCGCTATACTTAGAAATAAAGTCATACAGAAAACGTTCAAAAAACGTAATAGTAAGTTTATTCATATCAGTAGGATTAAAGTTTGTATAGGTTATTTTATTAGTTAATATCGCCTTTTATAATTAAAATACTACCTATTAGCTGTAAAATAAGTACCTAACACAGGTATAGATAGACTCAGGAACCACAAGATTTATAAGTTTGAGCACCCAAGTTACTACAAGTTACAAAGGTCAGCTTGAAATTAATTCTACATTAGAAACTTTCTACTTCTATTAAACACAAAGTAATTCCTCACAATTGAGAAAATCTACTTCATGTTTCAGTTTTAAGTTGAAGTTCAGAGCAGAGTGGCGAAAGTTCATAATTTTGTTTTTGAGAACTGCATTCTGTGAAAATTCATTTCGGTAAACAAACCTAGATTTGTCTGTACCTCGAGCTTTGACTGTAACACGTATTTACGTACCTTATTAAAACCATTCAGAAGAGAATGCAATAAACTCTGCGATACCAAATAGAATTTTGACAGATATTATTGATGTAGCCGACAGTACAATCGTGATTATATTTAAAAGCCTCGAGCGTTTTCTAATGAACCGGCACGAAAGAATGTTAACAGCTACTAATGCAGTAAACGTCCAGTATACTGTGACCCACCTCACATCTCTCGGTAGAATGAAACTGCTTTGAAACAGGGATACCATAAGCTCGTCATGTAATGGACATGAATGCAATGGCAATATTTCACATCAAGATGAAAACAATCGGTAAATATTAAAGACTAAACTGATTTTTACGCGTCGAGTCGAGTGCCCTGATTTATTCAAGGTGCGGCTTCATTCGATAAAATGTACCTACCTAATCGATTTCTTTAATCTTAATCAATTGTTTATGCATTTTACATACATATCTTCAGTCTATAGTATTTTGTAAGTTTATTGACCGAGCGAGCGAAGCGAGCGAAGCGCTTAAGTTTCGAGATTGACCAAAAATGCTAATGTCAGTCTGTCCTTCTGTCTTTCTGTCTGTAATTCTCTACAGGTCGCATTTTTCAACCGATTTTGACGAAAATTTGGCATAGGTATAAATTAATTAAACCTACAAAATGAGTAGAATAAAATTTTGAAAAACATTTTTTTTAGAGTACCTACCATACTCGCAAAGTGGGAGTGAACTTTTTTTTTCTTGTGAATCCCATAGTGTGGGATATCGTTGGATAGGTCTTTCAAAAATATTGCTGGTGTGTGAATACCATTTTTTCGATTTAGGGATCCGTTGGCGAAATATTAAGCTTTAAAGCGGTAATTTTTGTTTGAGTCACGTGTCCCCCCCCCCCCCCCCTGCCAGCTAAACGGTTGCTTCTAGAAATGTGAAAAAATTCATGGCAGTAGCATATATAACGTAGTTACAAGGAAAACTATTACTGCTAAGTAGGTTCTATTAGTTTTTGAGTAATAGTGGATCGACTTATGAAAGTTGAAAAAATAAATTATGTTCATAGAACTGCATACGTAAAATGGAAAATTATTTTTTTCCGCGTGATATCCATGGTGTGGGGTATCGTTGGATGGGTCTTTCAAAAATATCGCGGGTGTGTAAAAAACATTTTTCGATTCAGGGATCCGTTTGCGAAATATTAAGCTTTAAAAGTGCTAATTTTTGTCACTTTAGTAGGTACTTTTTCTGTCTCCAACTACAAAGTTGACTTTTGTTGGTTTCTTTTAGATTTGGTTTATAACGGCTGGCGAGGTCTACTGTTCTCACGGAACTACTAGTGTTAATTTAATTCGATTTATTACTCGTACAACCACCGATGAATCCCTGATATGTATATGCAAATGAGCTGAATTACTTCACTTTGACCCATTTTCACACAGAGTTCACACAGAGAGTATCACATCATCATCAACAGCCTATTTATGTCCCCACTGCTGGGGCTCAGGCCTACCCTCTTAACGAGGGCGTTCGGGCTATAGTCCACCACGCTAGCCCAGTGCGGGTTGGTGGACTTCACATGCGCCTAAGAATTTCTTCTTCGGCGTATGCAGGTTTCCGAACGATGTTTTCCCTCACCGTTTGAGAGCAGTCAGTAAATGTACTTATGTTTCGAGAAAAAACCCATTGGTACATGGCCCAGCTGGGGATCGAACTCCGGACCTTTCGATATGATAGGCCGCGTCTTATCCCCTAAGCCACTGATGAGTATCACATATACAATAGCAAAATAATCATTGAGATCGGTTCAGTAGTCCAAGTCTAATATTACTACAAACAAACATGCATCCATACAAACTTTACTTCTTTATTTACCTGTACTATTATATATTTTGTGGTAAACCAATATCTATAGATATTAATCATTCAAGTAGATAGATAATTATTTTGATTGATATGATGTACGAGCGACCACAGAACACCGGAAAAAGCTCGCTACGCCCGCGCCGAGAGACTTACAATCACGCATCTTATTGTATTTTGGTTACAATCTTCTTTATTGGTATTGTTACAAAAAAAACTGAATATTTTTGGGGTTTTCTGACAATGACACATCAATGACAAAAATTTGATTGAAATAATAATGCACAGATAGTGATATTTAATTATTACTAATTACTTGTTTTATTCTGTGTTTTTATTGTTTACAATTTTTTGTATTCAGATCAATTATTATGGTGACAAACAGTGTAAGTTACTTTTAATGTTACTTAATTACTTCACATTTTCAATTAATTACAAATTCCATAAAAGTCTTGTACCTAATTGTGTTAGTTTTTGCCGTGCATGATAATTTGATAACTAATTGCTGGTTTTCGAACGGAATCAACTTCGAAGAATATGTTTTACTTTTAAATTGTACTAGAAACTAAGTCTATTATTCACTAGGATTTACTGGTATAATCTAAGATTTACAAAGTTTCTAATAATAATGATGATAAAGTTCGAATTATGTCAGTGAAGCCGTACTAATTAAAGAATTTATCTCTAAACAGGCGGAAGGTGAGATGGATGAAGATGGGCGATTGCATCGATTCACGATCAAGGCGACTGGGGCGGAAGCAAAACTGTATGACTTTGCAGCGGCTAGGCCTCCGGGAAAGAAAACTACGTCAGTTTCATAATTATATAACGTCATTCCCAGTTTGTTTGGGAGGGCTATAATATTGTCCAGCAGTGGACTAGTACAGGCCGATGAAGATGATGATGATTCCAAGTTTGTTTAAAATATGTTTTAGCCTCGTTAGTTCGGTGATTTGTTCAGTACCGAACTACTGAGTCTTCTTTAGTCTCAGGAGTTCGTACAATCGAACTTTTGAGACTAGGAAGGCTCAGTATCGGTTAGCGATGATTGGTGTCATACAGATTCGTTCTCCAACCGAACACTGAGCCTTTGTTGGTCTCAGCGTTTCGGTTATTCAAAGAAACCGTACTATTGACACTAAAGACTACCTAAATAAAATTAAATACATTGCTGGGTATGTTTTGTAAAAAGTTTAAAATATATTTTAAAAATCAGATCATTTTACAATAATAGTAATTTTACGATTTTTAACTATACTTCTATTTCTTTAATTCATATTTTAATTATATCTTGTCGCATGTTTCAGAGTATTAGAGTCCGTTGCCCATCTAGTAAAGAGTTGTCTTGGAGGTGGTGTTGTCGGAATGCATGAAGCCTACAAGCAATGTGGCCTGTGGTCAGCCCTTATTCTTAATGTCATTTTGGGAGCCGGTGTTAGCTACTGTATGTGGGTAATTTGTTTTGGTATTGTATTAGTTTAAAATTTTAATGCCGATATTTACAAAAGCATATTGAAATTAACATATACTTTATAACTGGTATTTCTGACAGATCCTGGCAAGATCAGCACATAAGACGTACGGAATAACTCAAGTGCCTATGATGTCTTATCCAGATTTAGCCGAGGCTTCCTTTGATATCTGTCCATTTAAGAAATTTAGAAAAATGAGTAAATGCTTCAGGTGATATTTTTTATATTTTTTCTGCGTTCTGTATTTTAATGAATTTTCGTTTTATTTATGAGAACACCCGGTACATAATTATGATTGCGCGCGGCTTCTGGTCTGTTCTATATTCTGAGCATATTGTGATGAACACTTTTCGAGTTGTGAAGGTAAAACTATAAAATATAAAATGACTTCGGAACCGTACAATATGCGTGATCCTACACACACTTGGTCGGTTATTTTTTAAATCGGTAACTACTTAAAAATACTACTTCCGGAAGGTCACGCGTCATTCCTTGCTATCAAATTATAAAATAAAAATATAAAGTGCTAGCTCATAGAGTCCTATTAAATTCATCATTTAATCTTTTCCCAGGTACCTGGTGGACGCCACGATTGTCATAGATCTGTTCGGCTCTTGCTGCTGCTATCAGGTGATGTAATTTAATTGTATATTTCATTTTCAATCTTCAATCAGATATTGTGAAATATTTGCCACTGCTTGGTAAAGTATATAGTTATTAACATTTTACATTAGTATTTATTACGATTGTTGGTCTCATCCAGTAGAATGTGAGAGGAGCAGTAGATTAACCAGCAGTTGAATTTGATTTTTGTCTCATAAATTGGATCCTAACGGAATTCTAATCAAAGAATGTGAAATATCATCTCTAAGATAGTTTCAAATATAAATGGCAGTGATTTGATGCGGAGAATCAAATATCGGGTTTAGTGGCGCACCTTGGACACCTGTGCCCAGGGTAGTGGACGAGTCCAGACTAAAATGACGATGTTGTTAAATGTAATGAGAATATTTAATGTTCTAGGTTATAATAGTGCGATCGATCAAGCAACTGGTGGAGTCGTCGCAAGACACCGCATCAGACACAGGAATAAGAATCTACATTGCGTGTTTGTTGCTTCCATGCATTGCAATTTGTATGATTACAACGTTGAAGTATTTAGCCCCATTCTCTCTCATCGCTGATATGTTCATTCGTAAGTACAATTTACGTCATATAAAAAGCATTCTTATTCACAGACAGTTACTTGAATCTCTTATTAGTATTTTCGTTATTTAATTTCTTCCTTGGGGGGATCTCCTGTTTTGGTGAAGTAGGTAAGCGATGGCACATACTTGGTTTTAAGCTTTCATGTGCGAATCCCGGAAATGCCGACCACTGTCTATTAAAGTGTACTTAAGTTCCAAAACTCGGTACTGGCTTGGATTAGGATCCTCGCGTTCATCAACAAGGCTTCAATGACTTGCCTATACTTTACCAGTCTGTTTTGTTGACAGTTATCGTTGCAAGTTCTACAATTGTATATGGTGCAAAGGCCGCAAAAAAATCACCTCTAGAGTTCCCAATATACACCAATGTGGAAGGAATGTTCGAGTTTATAGGAGTTTGCGTGTTTAGTATGGAAGGAGTTGGAGTTACAATGGCTATAGAAAACACACTGCAAGAACCCCGCAAAATGCCGAATGTGCTTTACATAGGTATATTTTAACAAAATACGTGAAATATCATACATTTTATGTACCTATAAATAAACATAGATGTAACGGTACCTAACAGATACAGGTACGTTCGATCAAACTCGACCCGGAGGGAAATCGACATCGCCATAGACATTTCTTCCGAAGCAAAACAATCTCTCATTTGTTGCTGGGAGATCGTCCAAAACGTATATAACCTTACGCACACATCGATACCGCGCATGACCAGATGGTCTTATACTTCCGCAGAGGGGCGAAGCACTGCCATTTTTACTGGGGGATCTACCCACACACATAGACACAAATCGTATAACCCATACATAACCTATTACGACTCCCCTCCGCGATATCCGTATCAATTAAAATGTATTCATCGCAGCAAATTCGGTTTTATTTGCTACATAGGTACGAGTAAATTCGTTAGGGTTTCATATTGGACTACAAGTTCTAGATTACTTCATATCAATCGATCAACACCATACTCGCTTAGGTCAATTTCAGTATTGATCGTCCTGAGGACCCGTTTTAAATACAGACAATTTCATACAGGCATGTCAATTGTGCTCGGCATAGTATTGACCGTCGGATTTTTCGGCTTTTGGGGTTTCGATGAAAAGTCGAGAGCACCGGTCACTCTCAACTTCCCTTGGACATCGTAAGTTTTCATGGTTTGTCTAAAAATATTTCTGCAAGATTAAACAAGATCCGATGAAGACCGATAGCGGCGTCGTAGCCTAGATGCAGAATGAACAGATTTGAAGAACTGATGACAAAAGTAACCGACTGGATAGGAAGAGCGGATGACCGGGTGTGAAAAAGGTCTATGTCCAGCAGTGTACGGCGATAGGCTTGATGGATGACGCAGATAATGAGAATGACGTCAAGGTCACTCGCACTAGTTTAAGAGTTATCTAAAGTGATATTCATACTGCTGTTGAGCCGATCATGCATATAAAATTGCATGGAAAATTATTGAAATTTCGACAAAAAATTAATTTACCAAGATGTTAAACAAATTTGCTATTTTATTATTATTTTACAGAGTAACTTCAATGCTTAAACTTTCTATGGCTCTCATGGTCTACGTAACTTTCGCTCTAAACTTTTGGGTGCCCTTTAACTTGATATGGCACTATCTGAAGAAGAGACACAACCCAGAGCGCTATTGGCTGATAGAACGGGTCTACAGAGCTTTATTTGTGATTATAATTACCATCGTTTCGATTGCATTTCCTGATGTTACGACGCTAATGGGAGTGGTGAGAGTATTTTTTAATAGTAAGCTTCAGGCGCAAGACTATAGAAGACCAGATCTAATAACAAACTCATTCATTATGGTTAAAATCTATAGTCTTCCCGACTGCTAGTCTTGCAGTCTGGTCGTTCCTCTTTCGTCCATAACACGTTTATGTTTCACAGATCGGGTCGTTTTGCTTATCCAATATGGGTTTCATCTATCCAGCAGTCATAGAAATAGTGCTGGACTGGGAGGAACCTGGACTGGGCTTCTTGAAGTGGCGATTGATTAAGTGTATATTCATCACGTGTTTTGGTGTAGTTCTACTTGTTGTCGGCACATACACAAACGTCAAAGAGCTGATTAAGGAAGTTTACTTAAAAGATATTTAATAAATAACCTTAATGCGATCCGATTATTTCTCAATTCTTTATTCGTAAAAAAGGTTATTCAATATTTTTTAAGATGGTACTTTAGTTGGCTTTTCTATGTTAGACAAATAAGGTCCACCAGATTGTGTACTTACACTCCTGGAAAAAGTTTTGGACAGTCCTGCCTATGTTAGTATTATAACAAGCTAGGTATCCGAAGTGGCCTATAAAAAAAGTAAATAAATGTTTTTTGATCTGGTGCTGTACATATACGCTTGCTAAAATGCCTTAATCTTGATAATAATTACGTTACAATAAAACACGTATAAAGGTACGGCGCGGAGAGCAATTACTGATCCGATGATGATGATGAATGAATCCAAAAGCCCCACCGTCATCAAGCTTCATGTAAATTCAATGGCACAGCTACAGTAATGATCACTACTTCGCAAATGGCTTGCGAGTGCCCTTAGGAGGTACACTTTGCCGATCGTTACGGTCTATAAAACAAAGTCAAATTATGAAATTTAGTGAAAATTACAAGCTTTGTTCGACTAGCCGCAGGTTATACTACCGAATGTGCGACACATTTGCGTTGAAAACGACGAACTTGTTTATATATGGGTCATTTTAATAGAACAATCAGGTTGACTAAAGATTTTGTTCATTGTCGGCATTCAGTACTTTAACTCAAAATCTATCCAAGAAATATTGCAATCCATATATATTTCTAAATCGCTGATCTGATTTTGCAACCGTAATAATAGTGATGAGTAATTAATAGTTAAAGTGTGCACCTGGTATGGTAGTCGGACATTGCATCATAAATAAACTTAAATTGTAGGAATTTGTTAGAATCTTGATACCAGTAATATCGTTTCCAGTCATAAGTACAAGTAATATTTTGCTCATGCAATCATTGGTACAGTCGACCGCACGTCAGTGGTAACACTTTGACCTTGAGCTGGCCTAGCCTACTAGGGAGTTTCAATACTTTGAGAGACCAGTTTATACTGGTTCTGTTTCCACTAACGTGCGGTCGACCGTACATCATCATCGAACTATCCCAAACCGAACCACTGAGCCGTCCTTGTTCTCATATTAGAGGGAACGGTCTGCTTTTCGTTCACCGCACCCGTGTGTAGCAGACATAACAGTACAACAATTTAACCGATTTGATCTGAGTAAATGTTTGACCGGAGATAACAGACGGACGGTTGAAAATTTCACAGTTTACTGTTGACTGGATAAGTGGGCAGGCATGCCGACAATCTAGCTATCGGCGGATAAATGTAAATAACTCAAGCTTCTGAGACCACATAAATCCTTCGATATTGACTGCTATGTTTAGTCTGACTTGAATTAGCTGCTGGTTTGTTCCATATTTTGTTGTGCCTTGGTTGAAAGGGATGCAGATTTCAAGGTTTGTCCGTATGTAATTTAACCCGTTCAATAACAGAATAGACTATACTTTTTGACACTAAGACAAAATAGTAGCACTATTGGTTGGTTCATCATCATAAAATGATGAGCTACTAATTTAATTCCGGAAAGAGATTAAGTAAAGTTCTGGACAAGGTATCAGTGGACTTCTATAGACTACTAGTTGATGATGGGAATGATTTGTGATCATCATCATATCAGCGCGTAGACGTCCACTGCTAGACAAAGGCCAACCCCAAGGATCTCCACGACGACCGGTCCTGCGCTAACCTCATCCAGCTGGGTCCCGCGACATTCACCAGATCGTCGGTCCACTTTGTGGGAGGCCTGCCTACACTGCGCAGTGATTTTTGATGTTCTATTCAAAATAAATCCAATATTGTTTAACAAAGTATATTATGTCAACATTTATACCCATGGAGCTAGGATCTCTGGTGGGTCGCCCGCGCCCCCTATTCGAACCGTCCTGTTCATACCGGTAGTTACCTATGTTGTGGACGAACGTACGCATTGTTGACTTTTAAAGATGTGATCTACTTCATGTCCCATAAATGGTTAACGAAAGGCGATCGTTTCCGTGACAGGATTCGTTTAAAAGAAAACAATAAGTTAGCGACTCGAATGAAGCGAAGGGCCAAACATCATTAGGATAATTGAATTGGCCGATGCTATCAGAACCCGTCTAAAATGGAAGCTTATCATGGGTATCGTCGCGAGATCAATCGACTGCCTCGTTACTGCCTGTTTAGTGGTAATAGTGAATCAAGGCGCGTATTTACTCTGAATTTATGATCTTTCTGCAATTGTGAAAATCTGTTTGTGTATTGATCTTTCACGCCTAACATCTCCAAGTGTACTATATAGTTTTTAGGGATTTTTCAAAACAGATTGTTCGTCTGCTTAAGGTCTGTTTTGCTTGTCAATCAGTGTATTCTATCTAACTAACTGGATACTTACCTCTAAGTAATTCATTAAATATAAGCTTATTTATTGACCTACCTGATATCTGATGAGAATGAGGGTAACCCGTAATAGGTTTTTTAATATAGAATGTGGTTTGTCAGCCCCCATATCAAAGCCGTAAAGTAGGGTTCCCTTGAAAGCGAAGACCTTCGTCAAGTATCTCCTCACTTGACATGGCGCAGAATCTTTTCAATTTGATAGGCAAGGGACCTGATCAAACCGATATCGCGATATTGAGGCTCCAGTGCCCTTCGATTTGCATGAAACTTATTAAAAATGTAGTAAAGAGTCCGTCGTGGAAAGTCCAAGGTATAATGGCATGAATAATGGGGTAGCTTAGATTAAAAATTATCGTCAGTTGGTGTCCGTACTATATTAATTAAAATATAATACTTTCATTTCTTTGTATTTCACTGTAGGTAAGTAGTTACTGACTTTTATTGACACAAAAATGGAGATAAAATTTGTTCATTGGCTTGCGCAGTTCCTAACGCAGATAGTAGCATGTATAGCCGGGGAGCGTCACACTACGCCTGGGCACTCGTGGTCTCCACTCAAGAACTCTTCTATCCCTAAGGTTCTCCGACAGATATGACCAGCCTACTGCCAATTTAAAGTCTTCTTGAGCTTGTCGAAGACCTTAGGTTTGAATAATGTAATAAATAACGTGTATTAGCGTTTAAATGTTGCAAACCATAAAGCTCTCGGCTCATCACGGTCTTCATACCGTAAATTTAAAAGCCTCCGTTGTAGGGCGCCCCTCCATTATCATAAAATTACGCGGTATCACTTTCTTTTGATGTGTCGTAAAAAATGAAAATACATGAGCATACACTCACCCAGTCCCGCGGAATTATATGCGAGTGTTTTTAATTAAATTTGATGGGAACTCCTCTGAATGCTGATAGAAGTTCGTGTGTTATTTTTGTAAATTTTAGAACTGGACTGACTCTACTTAGCATAGTAGACTATTAGACATGCGATTCGGCGAAACTGTTCACACTAGCTGGCCTAAGTCAGCCTCTTATCCTGACTATCAGCGAAGTCAAAAGGAGGGGTAATGAATAATGATTTTAACAGTGTATACGTATGTTTGTTTGTTATTAATTGTTTGTATAATTGGTCATAAACCTCCGTCGAGCCTAAACTACTAAATCGATTTCGAAAAGTGTGGTATCATTGAATTTGTCTTATTTTCCCAAATGTCATAGGATACCTTTTTCTTTAAAAAGATACAAAATAGTGCCCGGATTAAATACCTATAATACCCCTCTTTTTTCGTTTTCGTCGGGGGTTAAAATAAAACACGTTGAAATACGGAGTACGTCATCTCTTGACGAATAGCTAGTACTACCTACTTCTTTTTGCGCTCTGATATGGCTGACTAACCTTAACTGGGTCTTGAAGACTCTTTCATGGTCAAAATCATCTACCAAATAAATCCGTACGTCTAATACCAATCACTGATAAATCAGAGCATGTTAAACCACCACAATAACATGTTATCAGTGATTCATTATCTAAACACAATATGTTATTTTTTGTATGAATGTGACCACGCCTGCGCCACCCCAGTCGGCTTATCGGTGTGTTTGTTTAATACTCGAAAACCCCACAGTACGACTGTTTACCTCGTAAATAATATTCAGTTGTGCCGTAAGCACCGGATACTGTACAGGGTGTGGCAAAAAACCTTGTGGGTACTTGCGGTAATACTGAGTTAGGTCTAACTAGTACGACCGTTTGCAGTAAGTACCTACATTATTATAAACGTTCCTACCTACACTAATAAATATAAACGAATACCGATTTACGATAATAATGTCCAATCTGAAAAATGTCCAATCTGGAACATTTTACACTACATAACCTTAAAAACCACTATTTATTGTAATTTTTCAGATTGGACATTTTTCAGATTCGACGTTTTCCAGATTGGACGTTTTTTTACAGATTGGACATTATTCAGTTTGGACATTTTTCAGTTCGAGCATGGTCGTTGGACATTTTTCAGATTGGACATTATTAAAGTAAATCACCTACTCAAAGTGCGACTTAGACTTGATACATCTGCACATTAGTTGCCTTAAGATTGATTCTTATTAGACGTCGCTATAAGACTGACGGCCGTTGGGGCAGAAAGGTTCTCGAGTGGCGACCACGTATCGGAAGACGCAGCGTAGGCAGGCCTCCCACAAGGTGGACCGACGATCTGGTAAAGGTCGCGGGACCCGGCTGGATGAGGTTAGCGCAGAACCGGTCGTCGTGGAGATCGTTGGGGGAGGCCTTTGTCCAGCAGTGGACGTCTACAGGATGATATATGATGATATGACGTCAAGTAAAATTGCACAAATTGATTGTTGAACGAAAATAATTCTTATCTGGCGTAAGTCGAAAAACAACACCTGATTATTATCCAATATACCTCCCAAATTGAACTGGATTATTCAATATTATGGATGAGCAATTGTTGTCATTCCACAAGAATTTCCACTATTATTGTTATTTATAACTCCATTGGTATCGACCGAAATACTTACTAAAAGTATCTTGGTACAGCTTGTATACTGCGTTTCATCGCGAAATATTTAAACGAATAAAATTTCACATGCGAACAAAATAAAGGATAATGTTGACTTGGGAATGGATATTGGTAAGTAAGCGCCGTTTTCACCTTTCACATTGGAAACAATAAAAAAATATGGATATAGGTTGTAACTTGTAAGTAGACGCTTCGTTGGATTTCTCAAAAACTTGTTTTCACTATTTTACGAACGTAACATTCAGACGTTATAAAACACAAAACTCATGAAAATTTTGTATCATTTTACGAAGTGTGATGCACAACATATATTGCGAAGTAGAATTTGCAAATAACTCGCTTTATATCACAGGACAGAATGAATAAATGTTGCTGAAAGCCGAATAGAGTTATTTCGGGACCAGTTTTTATATCAATGAAGTAGAAAATTCGTCCCCTCCGCTCTTCGCATATCAACACGTCAGTATATCAGATGTGGGCTGCCATTTGTCAGGGCACAGGGCATTCCTATTTATAGAGGGAACGGATTGGTTGGGTAATAAAGTGACTCGTACTTATATTACATTCAAAATGGTTGAGTGAACTTCAAGGCTTAGATTTTACAGGGTATCATTAAAATTATTAAGGTTGGGGTGGTTCGTTATCCTTACATAGTATACAACAAAGTCGCTTCCCGCGTATGTTGGTTCGCTTAGATCTTATAAACTACGCAACGGATTTGGATGCGGTTTTCACTATCATTCTGATGATTACTTCCAGCTGGTTTATAGTTACTTATCCCATGAGATCGAAGCCGCGGGCAACAGCTAGTAATATTTAAAATGATAAACAAAATCTAGCCTAAAAGTATCTATGTTTTTTATGTGAATGTCCACCGTCGCAGTCGACGAAATTCACCGGTGTTACTTTACCATCAGATACTTGCTCTTTGAGTCGAGTTTCTATGATAGTCATTTTGAGAGTTTTGGTTCCTTGTTCCTTCCTTACTGTTCATTTCGATGTCTTTCTTAAATTGAGAAGGCTTTACGCTAGGTTCTACATCACTTAATGGTAAATTATTAAAACTAACATAGCGGAAACTACTTCAAGAACATCAAGTAACGATTCCATAGATAACATCAATCAAATACCAGTTGATAACAAACAATATTGTCAAACAATGGGCGACCACTATCTATAATAATTTAACCCAGTAAAGGCGTGCCTATGAGCCACCGTCACTAAATTTTGCTAACGGGCTAACTGCCCTCAGGCTTCTTCTACATTGAGAACTTTGTCACACTAAAGCACGACTCAGTTGTCCTATTTTACAAAGAGCCTTATAATATAGCTAGTCATTAGTGGACTTAGGACATTTCAAAGCTCCAGCAGGTCGTTGTAACTCTAGTATGTGTTTCTAATATGAGCTATTAACTTCTCTCAGAGATGGAACATCGTGATACCATTTAACGGTCGAGATGGGTATAGTGATAATTACTTAGGACTTCGGGATACATTAAGCGCAACCTCATAAAGATCGTATGCCGTTTGTCGATTTGTTTTTGGGTCAAATAAATTATTTATTATGTTTGAACAAACTGCTTTATTCGGGCAGATTGGTTTGATAAGCTTTATTTATGTTCTGTTGAATACTGGTGGGTTATTTTTGTTTCATTCAGTATTATTTATTATTATAGCTAGTTGTATATTACATGTTTCTAGTAAAATAAATTTGGTCGATCTATGGGTCCAGTTGCCTCTATAAATGATTTTAGCATGATTTGTTACGATCTCGTGTGACTTTAATATTAATAAACTAAAATAAAACTCTAATATTAATAAACAAATAGTACTATTTTTTACAGCAAAGAAAAAGTTGATAAAACCGTTACAGGAACTGGGCAATATGCTTATAAGAGAGCACAGGTATGCATACTAAAGTTTTACATTAATTTTAATTCATTTGAATTTTATTGAAAGTTACATAATTAATCTATGTGACAACTAAACGCTTAATTTTCTCCCACCAACTTGAATTAGTCTCAGGCATCTCTTAGGAAGTAAAATACCTTGAAGACAAAATGAATGGCCTCGCCAATAAAACGCAATTACACCCCTCAAGATTAATCAGGAAACACTCAAGTAAACGTTAACCAGACTAAATTGCTGCAAAAGGCACCCAACACCGTGAGTAATTAAGCGGATCGCCAATTGGGAACGTATAGAATAGCGACGGTAAAGGATGTGACCGCAGGAACCCCAAAACGAATTCGCCTCTCTTAGTACAAATAGGTTTGTAATTACATCACGTACTGTATGTCAGTTTACTGTCAATTTGCGGGATATTTTGGGTTTACTCGACTATAGGGAAGCTGAAAAGGGGATAATGTTTTTTACGCCTACGGAATGTGCACGTGCCATAGCCTAAATTGCTACATTATCTAGCATTGAAGGTCTTAGTATCAAAAATGTCCCAGTCTAATAATGTGTTCGGATTTTTGTAGGGATAGCAAAGCCATCATGACTTATGTTATAGCCGGTGCAACACATCAATACCTATTAGCTAATTATAGTTTTATTTTAGAACTAGACTCCTAATTGAAGTTAATAGCTATTTATGAGAATGACTCTGCAGTTTAAATACCTCCGAGATAAAGATTACCACAAAGTTGTACATTGAGGTATCTTGTTTAGTGGTCAACAATAATTTAATTCTAATGTTCAGTCAAAAGTTCTGAGACAAAACATAACAATATACAACTCAGCGCTCTGTATGCCAATCCTTCGGTTCTTCTGTTCAAGGCATAACTCGAAACTTTGAACCTTTTAGTCATACCAAATGGATAAAGATTACGGAAGCTGCAATTTTGTATGCTTATTCTAAGACACAATCACGTGCACAAAGCCGTCCTCTGGAATACCCAATTACTTCGAGAAACACTAACATTTGTACTAGAAGCAACTATCATAAGGGGAGCGAGCACTAAACCATAACGTTCATAAAAGGGGAAGTGTCGCAAAGCACACAGGAGGACATACAATCGGTGCCAATAAAACAACGTGGCCGACAGACACCCCATGCAATAAGCAAAGGAGAAATAGCGCGGAAACATTGGGGGAAACAGTATTAATACTTATGGTTAATTGTAGCGGAGTTTGAGGAGCTTAAAATGACGCTCGCTAGCTTGATGATGACGCTAGCTCGATCCCAAGCTTCAGGCTCTAAGATGCAGCTGTCTCAGCTGATTCCTTCAAGGACGAATCCAGACTATTTTCATATCGTGGTGAAGAAATTCCACAATTTCCAGGGGAGTTTGAGTCATACCCGACAATTTAAAACTTCAACGATAAGTCACTGGTTTTTTGGAGAGGCTTCTTAAGCAGAAAGATTTATAGATTGACTAGAATTTGCGTCTTTTAGTATACCGAAGTCTGATCGACTTTAGATCTTTGCACCTATTACGTAAGCAGTAAACTCGATGTTGTAACTTGAAATTTTGTTCAAATTACTGTCTCTCGACAATTGAGTCAAACACATTGTTTGATTTAAATTGGCAATTTCGATTCTGAATTCCAATTAATCGAGAATACTAACGTTTTGAATTATACCAATGCAGTAGAGTACCTGATTAGGACTACTAATAAACGACTGGTACAATTATAGCTTTTAATTTGCTTTAAATGTTTCTCGTGAATAATTACAGTTTATCACAAATGTTTTAGGACTTTTTTGTATGTTTGTCAGATATGTGTCGAAGTAAAAATAAATGTTTTAACTATCTATCAAAAGGATGAGAAAGGGAGGAGGGAGAGGCTTTTCTCGTTAAATTTGCTTATAATATCCAGTGTAAGTGCTATATCGTATTGATGATTTCCAAGAAAATACGTCATTATGACTAATTAAGTTGGTAGTAGGTACGTGACAAACTTTAAGTCATTACGAAGCGCAGTTTTAACGCTCCATCACTGAAGGGTGACTCCACAGTCTTCTCCCTCAGAGACGTGTTCGGACTGGAGAATTACTCTCTGAGGTGAGATGCACGCAGTTCATTAAAGATAGCGTGAATATCAGCAGAATATGGCTACCGATACTATTCGCAAGTGATGCTTTTAGACAGGGACACAACACAATGAAATTAATTTGTCGCTTAGATCGATTTCTATAGAATTACTCTGAATCAAGCAGGCTGTTTAGTCCCAACTAAGCCGAAGCTTGTAAATGGGTACTGGACAACTGATAAACATACTTAAATGCTTTTAAAATAAATACATACAAACACCATGAATCCGAAAACAACAGTTATTCTCATCACACAAATGGTAGCCCCGGGTAGGAATCGAACCCACGACCTTTGGCGCAGTAGGCAGGGTCACTACCACTACGCCAACAGACCAGTCAATCAGTCTTTCAATCTTTACTTTATTATAATCATGATGCAGTGTTAGCGTGTAAACGACACTAAAAGCCGATAACAATATGAATCCCAGATTTTACAAAAAAAAATTAACGCTCACGACAAATGAAAATTACTCAACTTCGAAATCAACAGGTAAATTCAGTTTGTTTTTAATCCAAAGCTATTTAAGACAGATAAGTAACCAAACATGTAAAAGAAATGAAACAAGTCACTGAATAATAATAAGCGTGGACGCGATATGTTTCAATTTCACAGAAATGGTACGCCACACATTAAGTAAGGGGAACTTGACACTGTTACGTTAGATGCGTGAGTGTCCTGTATATTGCGTTTATTATACAGAATACGTGAGACTCTAGTTTTGTTAGCTTCAACAAGTAGGCACCTATTTGAACCATACCTACAAAAATTTGAATAATGTATTGTTAGAAAATGGAGCTACTTAGAAGCTCTCAGAGTTTCATTGAAGGACATGATTCGCGATGAGGAGATCCGACGGAGAACTACGGCTACCGACATAGCCGAATTAGCAAGCTGAAGAGGCAGTGGATGTGTAGTCACATAGCTGGACGTTGGGGCAGAGGAGTTCTGGAGTTAAGACCGCGGAGCGATACGCGCAGCGTCGGACGCCCCCCTCCAGGTGGACCGACGACCTAAAGAAGCAGCTGGATGCGAAGGGCGAAGGACCGGGTGTGATTGCGGTCACTGGGGAACCCCTATGCGGATGTTGAAGGGCTGATACGATGATGCTGAGAAAATGGAGCATGTTTCATGCGGAAGTCGCCACATTAGCAGACATTATTTCCAAGTGGTCAAATTCTTCAACTTTTTTTTATCAAATTAACAAACTGGACTGCTTGTTTGAGGTTTATTGTTACTATATGTGCTGGCTAAAGAATTAAAACTATTTGTTACTAATTTCTATCGTTTATCAACGTAATACGCGTCATTCGTTAACTTGTTATGTTTTGTCGAACGGACTGTTATCTATATTTTTTTCTGCTATACTTGGAAAAGTCCAAGAATGTTATATTTCGAGTACCGAAATTCTCTCAAATCATCTCTACTGTCCAATTTACATTGTTTCCAGCACCCCTCCAATAGGCATGTAATAGGTTTTTAGGGGACCACTCATCTTTCATGCATCGGACGTGACCTGCCTGATGTTGATCAGAATTTATCTATCAAGCGTTTTATTGATAATGTTTGATATGGGATTTTCATCTGTTGATATTTTAGTAATAACCATGATATATTTTTATGATCGCATCACAGTGCCATTTGGAATTTTGTCGCACCTAGACGCATTTTATGTCCCCTCTAAACAACGACTAACAACCTGCACTTGCCTAATAGACATTGAATAGAGTTCTGTCTCGTGAACAATATCCATTAGGGAAATTTATCATTGAGAGCAATAAATTACACGGCCCCCTCTTTTAAAAAAATGCACTACGACTCGCCGCCGGAAAGCTGTGTTTAAACAAACTACATTACTTTATAACGACCAATTCAGTCGACAATAATTCGAGTTATGTATGATAATTTGATCAGGTGATAGTAGTGAAGGGCCCAGACCCTCCTCCGACTCCCCCTACTGGTTATTAGGCCAACTAATGGCGGCTTAAGCAAAACAACTCCCGATATTGCACCATAAAAAGGTCTATTGAAATGGGACCCCATACGGCACACCCCCTCGATTATTTTAAATTTTCCATTGTTATTCTCATTTGTTCGCTCGAAAAACAATACGGAGTCATGTTCTCTCCTCACCGATTGCTGCACGGAATAAGGGACTTGATTACGTCCTTTGAGAATTTTATAGCTTTAAATGAGTGTGACGTGTGTTCGAAGCTTGGTGCTTTCGTAAGAATGGAATGTACTCAATAATTTAATTAAGTTACTGGATGTCCAATAAGGTACCGCTTAGCCGTGAGACAGCTAGTGAACCTTTTTTTTTCTGTAATTAACAGTGTTAAATAAATTCTACTGATTTCGAAGCCCTTACAAAAATTGCCAATTAAGTTGCCGTTTCATTTCCGATGTTGATCTCAAGACAGTTGCAACTTATCAACGTTTAAAACGTTGATGGCATTTAAAAAACAAGGGTCGAAATAAGTAAATAACACAAAAATCATTTTTCATAGTCAACGAAACTGTTAAAGTTAAAACTTTTTCGATCTTATCTAACGCCTTCATTGTTTCTGTTATCTCGTCTGAAAGAAAAATGCACCAGTTCCATTCACGTCCCAAGGACGATAGCGAAGAAAAAGGATACACATTTATCAGTGGCGTAAATATGCTAAGTCTCGCTTTATATAAGAATCGAGCTCCCCACTTCCTGCTCTGCACGGCGTCTGTAATAATGGATTACGCGTCTAGACTCGAGACAAAGCCGCTTCGAGCCCTTAGAAGTAGTGCGGATATGGTGGATTTCCTGGGCGTGGAGCGGAACATGAACGCACGGACGTTTTGGAGAAATTGCACAGAATTTCTCTGCTACGTAAACAATTGCTTCCTTTGCGGAGTTTCTTGGGCAACTCATGGTTATAAATTGTAAACCCTCGTTTGCCTGTTGTCTTCCAATCGATGATTTACAAGTTAGTAGACTAAAGTTTTGGAAACTGTTGCACACACTGTATTTTCAATATGTTTTGTAAAACAGAGTTGACAGTATTTGTTCGATACCTAAGTATAAAAATAGACATATGAGTTTGTTATCGTACATTGATCTATGAAGGATGTGTTCAGTCCTCCGTCCTTTGAACGCAGACGTTTATAGACACCATTTTCAGGTCGTCGGTCCATCTGACAGGGGCGTCCCACGCTGCGTTTATCAGTACGCGATCTCCACTCAGAACTCGCCTGCCCCCGTCGTCATCGATACTCTTTAAAAAGAAAGGAAATTTCAAAACTCCGCCTATTTCCAAAACAGTGCCTCAATCGCTAAAACATAACCAACAAAACCCGACCCAGCGCTGCGCTATGCGTGCGCCGCGCGACCGAGTCCAAGATTGATGGCAGGTTCACATGACACCGCTCGCCCTGAGCGAAAACTCCTACCCTTTTGATGACTTCACTAACCGTTATTTATGGAGCGGCTTTCCTCTGATCCGTAGTTAAAATCCCGCTCGCCGAATTTTAAATCCATTTTAAAATTTTCGAGCCTCTGACTAAAGAGATTGAGGTTGGGCTTGTTGATCTTTGAATTGGATGAATGAAATTGGAAATTCGAAATTCATTCATCATGCATGAATACTCCGGAAAATATTGCGTTCATATTCACTTAATTCAATAATGTTTTTAAATTTGCTCATATGAGAAATATTTGCGCAATAAGAAAAGTTACAATGTCCCGGTTACAAGTTGAAAATTTTTAAATCACAAAGAACACTAGTACAGTCTCATAGTTGCGTACAGAAACACAAAGTTATAGCTTCGTTAAACTTTGGAATAGAAATACAAACAAGCAAAATTTTAAAGAACTTTACAGGGACAAACGAATTTACAAACGTCAACTTGCTTATTAAAGAACTAGCTGTTGCCCGCGACTTTAACTTCGTGGAATTTCAACTTCTTTTTTCTTTCGCCATGGAATAATAAAAAATAGTGCTTGTCTGAGACATCATGAAACATATCCATTCCAATTCGAACTTTCTGGACTTAGGTCTTTGAACGTTGTCAGTCAAGTCAAGGTATTCCCTTTATGATATTGAATTGATGTGTCCTATAAATGCACATCTATTGTTATTTTACAAAGTGTATATATGGTACTAATGCTAGCAAACTTGGGGTATTACAAAGTTTTGCTCTCAACAAATTTATGGAGCCTCTTATGTTTCTGACCAAACGTACTAACTTTCCCCTATTCGCCCAAACATTTGGGGCTGCTGGGGTCAAATGAGTTATGGGTGATCGGACAAAATACAGGGTAATAATTTTGTGCAGTTTTACTTCTAGTATACCTTCATTTAGTAGTCTTTAAAACTATATGTTATGATTAACTAGATGTAAATAGCAATAAGATATACATTTAAGTAGGTACATCCAACTCTAAAATTGTTATCTTTCTGACTGTAGGTATTTGGTAAAGAGAAAGTGTAGTTTAGAGTCAGTCTTCAGGATAGTGCTTAATGCTAGTTAAACATTTTATATAAACGACGAAATTTAAAAATATGTAAATTAAAAACGCTCACACAATCAAACAGACGATTCGTACACCTCTAAAATGAAAAAAAAGCTTCTGATTTTCCGTGTTTTAAATGATTGCAGTGAAAGCACCCTCGAGGCACCCCTCGACGGCTGTGACGGCCGTGACAGCGGCGGCGGCGCGGCGCGGCGCGTTCGTAAGCGATAAGTCCTCGATGACACGCCACGCGCCTTCCGTGGCCAGTATTGCGGGCTACACATGATGCGATCGTCGGGAGGATTTGATTTGACCAGGACCACCTGTGTGTTCTGGTTCGAAGGGTAAGATAGCTAGTGTAGTTGGCACAAAAGCAACGCACTTGTTACCTTAGACTGTTGCACGTAGCAATCCAGAGGTTGCAGGTGTTCATGCATGGGCGATAGTGACCACTTTATCATCAGTCAGGTGGGCTGTCTCTCCGTTTGTCTCTCCAGATCGTAAAAAAAGCATGAGACTCTGTATGCCGGTGTGCGGATCAGTGAAAGCGACCGAGGCATAGTCGGAAAATATTGTGTCTCGAATGGAGGTGCAAAAGACGTCAGACCAAATCTTGCCGATTGAATCTGACAGTCTGACAGAGTCAATCATGGTGCTGTTTAACGTGAATCCAGCTTATCGAATTCTACACGTGCAGCTTGACTCCTATGAGACGCGATATACATAATTAAAAATTATGACATACACATAGAAGTACATGATGTGCGATCTCGGAAGGTGCAATAGACAAATCCGTCCAACCGGGTCTGCCAGACCAGATCTGATGGAGTGTGCGCTCATAGCGATAAGTCCTCGATGACACGACACGCGCTCTTTTGTGCCTGTAACAGGATTACGGCTGGTTTCAGTACTTTCAGCCGACCGCACTAGACTGAAAGTACAGTAAACAGTCCGCGTTGATCGACGTAAGATTTAAATTCAAATGTTGACAGTTGCGAGTAATATTGGATAGATGATGGATGGATGACGAAAATACCTGGCTATATTCAATTTCTTTTCAGCTTGTGGGACATAAATCTTTCCTTTACCAAGGTCTGCGTTGGGTCCGCTTTTAATTTCGTCCATGTATGTCAGGTCTCGTTGAGCATGGGCTCAATCTCCTATATTTTTGGTGACACTGTTTTTCAGTTCAAGTTTCTTGCTGTTGTGTAACTGTAAACATCGGGTAAATGCAAATATTGATCTGCGGGTGCAAATATGCCTTAAAAAAGCTATTCTAAAAGGAATGTAAGTAGGTAGGTCCTAAAAGTTGTGGTTTTACAAATAAGTACACACTGAAATCAATTTATTTCGATTCTAATATACCTATTATATTTCATTACATAGTTTTCAACGGACGCTAAGCAGGTAGATGGCGATATAATTTCTTGTTGACGTGACTGACACGCGCTTTTACGTAGTTAGAAAGAGTTTCATGATCGATTTGAGGAGGTTTTCTATCTGATTTGTCACGTTACACTTGTCATATAATGAAAATAAATGTTTGTTGGTTTTAAAGTTGACACGAAACTTCTTCATTGCCTAAACAAATTGTTATTTAAATTAAAAATAGAGCTGAATTCTTTGATACATCTTATACAATCTTAGGTGTTCGCGTCATGTTATCTGGTATTCATTTGTCTAGCTGCATAGAGAAATTACTTATTTTAAAGTTGCCGATTAGTGTCAATAATTACTTTAGTATCGTAACATCAAATATATTAAGTTAAGATCATGAATACAATCTAACACTTTATGTCAAGAACTTTGGTAAGAAAGGGTACAAGTGCGGGTTGTTTATTCTTTACTCTAGCCAGCCTTATAATCACACCAATAAGCGAAGCGACGAGCGATAGCGATACTGACTTTCATCTGGGGTAATATTCCCCGGCAGGAACTGCCGAACCATATAGTAATTTTTTTATTGATGGAATACATAAAATAAATAAACGGGCTATTTTATTTTCAACTACACAAGATGAAAGTAAATAATCGTGGCCAATACTATGTTTTTGTTATATTGCAATGTTTTTCTTCGAGTGTTTGTTCGGCTCTTTAAGACTAGCTGTTGCCCGCGGCTTTGCCCGCGTGGAATATGTTATCCCGTGGGAACGTTTTACCGCGGTAAAAAGTTGCCTTATGTTATTCCAGGATATAAGCTATCACTGTCCTCTACACTCATCAAAATCCGTTCAGCCGTTACACCGTGAAAGGGTAACAAATATCATCACAAACGGGCCTTAAAATATTAGTAGGATGGGATTCGATGGTGGGTAGTTAGTAATTATTTATTTGAAAGCTCGCTACCGCCCGTGTCCTTAGTAGCTCCTTGTTCAGTCTGGTTCCCACCGCGTTCTGCGTCGGACGTGTGTACGTGCGCGGCATGGCTTCGCAGCTCGTTTGGCGGACAGAATTGGCATGTTATAGAAATGAAAGCTGATTATAGATTGCATGCGCAGTATTGCCTAGACAATGCAGTCTGTCTTCGAAACATTTTTGAACTTGTATAATTGAAAAATTTTAGAGACTGTGAAACGAGCTTACAAAAGAAAACTGTCACTTTTGTGTGACATGATTTTCTTCCAGACCGATGCCTTTATATTCAAGTGCATAATATTGTAATTAATTAAACATATCGAAAAGATGTAAAAAACATTATTCCTAATAAAAAAACTGAACTATTTTTAGTTCACAGCAGCGGTTGGATAAACCACAAGCTTTTTGAGGCTTCGTTGAATAAGCCGATTTACAGAGGTTTGTACGGTTTGTACGCTAAGTACTTTTGTTTTAAAAAAGTAGCGATGTGGTACTCTACCACCCACGTTTAACCGCATACATATTTTAAAGAAAGGTTTTTCGGGGTGTAAACATCTTTGAGGATGAGATTGCCGTTTGAGACAGAGGCTTCCCAAAAGCCCACCAATTAACCGAATCCCACCCTCCATCTCACGCTACACCTGCCCACTCGTGGTCTTCACTCGAGAACTCCGCTACCCCAGCGATAATCTCGGTTCTCCGACAGATATGACCAGCCCACTGCTACTTCAACCTACTAACGTTTTGAGCTGTCGTGTCGAAGAAGTCCGACGAAGCTCCCTGGCGGATCACCTCCTTTTGGATCCTGGGTATAATAATAGAGTTGGTTTCAAACTAGTTTTAATGCGCACTTATTCCATTGCAGTCGTAAATATTTTTACAATAAAGTGTTTACTTAAGAGAGCGTCAGTGGCCCTGGGGATAAGACGCGGCCTATCATATCGAAAGGTCCGGAGTTCGATCCCCGGTTGGGTCATGTACCAATGGGTTTTTCTCGAAACTTAAGTACATTTACTGACTGCTCTCAAACGGTGAAGGAAAACATCGTGAGGAAACCTGCATACGCCGAAGAAGAAATTCTTAGGCGCATGTGAAGTCTACCAACCCGCACTGGGCTAGCGTGGTGGACTATAGCCCGAACACCCTCGTTGAGAGGGTAGGCCTGAGCCCCAGCAGTGGGGAGATTAATAGGCTGTTGATGATGACGATGATGAAAGTGTTTACTAGCTGTTTCCCGCGGCTTCGCCCGCGTAGAAAAGTTTTACCGAGGCATCTATAGCGTGTACAATATTATTATTAGCCTTGCTGTAGTATGTAAGTACAGTCGAATTTAATATATAAAAAACATTGCATGCAAATATCTTATCATTCTATATTGGTCACGGTTATAGAGTTTTTAATATGAACACCGTCATTCTAATGAATTCGTCAATGTTATTATTTAAATTGTTTTTGTTAAATTCAACTTAGCCACTTAATTTTTTCAGGAAGTCCGTCGTCACTACAGGTGATCCCAGTGCTGGGCAAGTGTGCAATATACAACTACAATTACTAATACTTATATGATTTTGCACAGGCATTTAATGTAGTTTTGACGACTACCTACTTAAAGAATGTTTTAAGTGTCAGGTAATGAAGCCTAATTACAGTACGTAAAACCAGTAAGTGCTCTGGATTTCATAAAGCCAATAGCTCTAAAAGCGCCTTACAGACACCGACACTGTATTTATAACCCTTTGTGCCGTATTCTAGCCATTAGCTCGTATGTACGAGTTGCGAACTATTCGAATTAATTAAATTTAATTGTGTAGAAACGCGAGCGATCCCCGGCCGTGTGTCGTAAACGTGAAAATAAATTTATTATTCGCCCGTTCAAATTGCGTCACTATTGTCACTAATTACTTTATTTCAGTTTTTCGGAAATTGGATTAAAGGCGCAATGGGCAAGCAAACTTTGAATTCTTGATTTTAATAAAGCGCACATCAAATAAATAGGTACATAATTATAGACCTTAGTCTTTTTATTTTATTTACTATTTACACAAACAAATTAATTTGTTGACAAGATATTAAATTATTGACCGAGCGAGCGAAGCGTCTATGTTTCGAGATTGGCCAAAAATGCTATTGTCCGTCTGTCCTTATGTCTTTCTGTCTGTAATTCTCTACAGGTCGCATTTTTCAACCGATTTTGACGAAAATTTGGCATAGGTATAAATTAATTAAGCCGACAAAATGAGTAGAATAAAATTTTGAAAAACATTTTTTTAGAGTACCTACCATACTCGCAAAGTGGGAGTGAACTTTTTTTTTCTTGTGAATCCCATAGCGTGGGATATCGTTGGATAGGTCTTTCAAAAATATTGCTGGTGTGTGAAAACCATTTTTTCGATTTAGGGATCCGTTGGCGAAATATTAAGCTTTAAAGCGGTAATTTTTGTTAGAGTCACGTGTAACCTAAAGTAGACAAAAGGCTAAGTAGGTTCAATTAGTTTTTGAGTAATAGTCAATTAACTTAAGACAGTCGAAAATTTTAATTATGTTCATAGAACTGCAGATGAAAAATGGGAAATAATTTTTTTTCGCGTGAATTCCATGGTGTGGGGTATCGTTGGATAGGTCTTTTAAAAATATCGCGGGTGTGTAAAAAACATTTTTCGATTCAGGGATCCGTTTGCGACATATTAAGCTTTAAAGTGCTAATTTTTGTCACATTAGTACTTAATCTGTCTCCAACTGCAAAATTGACTTCTGTTCGTTTCTTTTAGGTTTGGTTTTATATGGGCTGGCGAGGTCTACTGTTCTCACGGAACTACTAGTGTACATTGATGACAAACATTAAATAAAATTATAGACCAAATATACTGAATGCGAATCAGAGTGCGCATTTTGTGTATATGTATTTGATATAATATTATTTAGTATTTAATAATAGTAAGTGGAAGAGTTAGGAAAGTGTCGGATTCGTCCGGAAGAATGTCAGTGAACTTTATATATGACAAAAGTACAAAAATGCTGAGGTCTATCTTACGGTAAGTTGCGAGCGAAGTAAAACAAAATCAGCATACGATACTATAAACCATGAATTAAAAAAAAAGTTACTCCCATATGGATGAGTAACAAAATCATTTTAGGGGGTGCCAAAATCGTGCCAAATGTATATCGAAATTGATACTCACTCACACATTCTCATTTTCAAACTCCATATAAATTTGTATGAGCAACTTCCTCCCACTAATCCGCTTCATTTGTCCGCACCCCCCCTGATTTTGACACAGAATTTTTCATCGTTTCCCATACTAAATTTGCAAGATGCGATCTCCACAGGGAACGCGCGCACGACAAAAGAGGTTCGAATCTCCTTGCTATAAACTGATTGCTGGTTTACCTTAAGAATGTATGGAATGGAATGAACTTCCATTCTATTGTTACTTGTATCAACTTAATTATTGATATTATATCTTAAACAGTTATACAAATACAAATATATTTATTTTCTCACACAAATACAGAAACAATTTAAAGCATACAGTTTGATTGATAACATATTTCAGAAACCGGTTTTGTGTGCGACTGGTGCTTATAATTAGGATTAGTCCTGTTTTACAGGTAACAGGGCCCCGGGAATTTAAAGATAGATAATCTTAATAAAATAGTATAATTATAAGCTGGTGGTTCTCTGAATAAATAAATAATAATAATGTACAGTAGGCTCTCTCAACTGCCACGATGATACCGATGTTTATGCAACTTTATTATTATGGTCGCTAATCTATTTTTATAAAACAAATAGCTGTAAAAGTTTTATCTGTTTTCCTGCACGAACTGAGCCACACACGATGCCGGTAAGATGTATTTTTAATCTGTTCACCTCGGGCTAAAATGCCGCTTCTATTTTCTTTAAACTGAAAAATAAATACTGCGCCATCTTATCCTTTTCTCAAAGTTTTAAATAGTATACGTATCCAGTTTTGTATATCAAGTGCACTGTCGTTGGAGGTAACAAAACACAGAACAAACAGATTCAGACCATGACAGGAATATGAATAATACATATTTATTATATATTTTTTGCATCTAATAATGTTTCCTATCTTGTCTTGTTGCCTATCTTCATTTCTTAAATAAATTATGATTAATTTTTCCTCGGCGAAATAATGATTTTGACAGTACACTGATTATATATCTATATTTACTTTAATTTACTATCTTCTCTGAGCCAGTTAATGCAATGAAATGAAACAACATTTTCATTTACCGTGATTATTCTCTTTTTTTATTTACCCTATTTTTATTATTTTTTCTTTGTCTCTGTTTGGTTTGCGAAGTTGTTTTATTTATATGTAAGTAGATATCAGCATATATATACTACACAGGGCGTCCCACGTATATGGGCCACGGAGTGAAAGTATTTAAAATATTGAAGATAGGAAGTTTTACTTATAGAAGACTTAATAAAAGAAACTAATTTATCACGCCTTAAAAAGTTTAGTTACGATAAAGTAGCAGAAAGCTAATTAAAAATGTTCACTTCTAGATTATAGTACTAGTATTTGTATTTATCAACACAAGAACAATTCGGAAATTGGAAATCACATAGTCATAAGCAATAAGCGAGATTGGGCAAACCGGCGGAAAATTGAACCGCGGGGGTTGTGCTTTATTCATGACACTGTACCAAAACTAATGCACTATTTTGACAGTATTATCCGACCACAATGCACTGTGGTTGGAACTTGGGCGTGGTAGGTACGTAATTTAAAAATAATAATAAAGCCGGGCAAGTGTGAGTAAGACTCCCTGACGCCCTGAGGGTTCCGTACAAACATAATTAAAGAATTAGAAAATCGGAAATAAAATTTCATCCATCAAATTGCATTTCATCAAATTGCTCCTGTACCGCGCGGGCGAGGTCTGAGTTAAGCTAAGCTGAGTTAAGGTGGACCACCTTAGTATACCTTACGGGAGGGGAGGTATACTAAATTTATGGTTGCACCACGTTCGTAGGGGTTACCCCAGCAACTGACCTTTGGTTGGTGTTAATAACACCCACTACTTTTGACAGCCGTATCTGTCCTCACGGCTCATGAATATGCTTTTTTAAACTGCTATAAATAAAACAGCAATGGTTAAGATTTTGCATCACTTTTGCAAATATTATGCAGATGCACGCATCGACTCACTTAATTTTAGTTTCATTAACTTAGTGTGTAAGTTCGACGATAAATAACCTTTTAATGCGCGCATACGTTTAGAAAGAGAACAGTGCAAATAAGTAGGTATTGTTTTATAAACGATCAAATCGTACACGAGTAAACCTAAAAATGTTACCTCAAAAGTGTCAACATTCAGATCCGGCTCTCATATATCATGTAGATTTATTTTCACCTACGCTCCTTTCTCGATTTTCCTGTCATGGCCGCTACACACTACGCGATATGGCCTAACAGACCCGGTCGGGTGGATTTGGTCTGATGGGTCTGCTTTGTCACACAGTTCGATCTTCCGAACAATGACTGGAAACGCATCATGGCCAGTATTGTCCAGTTCACTGAGACCGTAGATTGTCACAAATCACAATACTTATATCAATAGCGCAAAATCATGGTGCAGGTGAGATTAATATACTTAGTTGGATTAATTGACTCGTTTTTAACTCCTTACATACTCAGTGAATTAACATCGACAAATGAATGGTAAACTTTACCCCAATAATGTAAGTCGTACTTTACTGACTAACTTCGCAATGTTGTTTTGTGTCTGCTAAATAAATTTCTTTTTCTTCATCGGCAGTCCCTCATATCAAAGCGGTTAAAATACTTTGAGTATAATTTTCAATTTTGTACAGTATGAATTAAGATTCTAGCACTGCTAACATAAAGAGAATGTCCCAGTTTGCGTCGAATACAGGTCTTACCGATCTGATAGGTACGGTCGGACGTATTCAACATGTTCCATTTCACTCAAACCAAATAACTATGTATATCGCAATCGTACCGTATGTAGCCTACGTAACACCTTAATTTAATATTAAATTTTGCTCTTTCCTCTTCTTCGTACACAAGTAAGCAGATGTCTTAACACGTTTTGTTATTCATATTTCACTTCCACGCATTTTGTTTTGGATGTGAATAGAATGTATAATGTGAGAGTGGTGTTGAAAACGGAGAATTGTGCTCATTCGTTACTTAAAAGTTATAGGATAATTAAAGTTCCTAAGCCTAAATCTGCTGGTGTAAAACTGACTGTATAAACCCTTTTGGGGAGGGAGGAAATCCATTAAAGATTAATAAATAACCTACGTTAAATAGTTTTACTATGAAATAATACATTTTTTAAATATTTGGCTAGACTCTCACTTTATATTTTTAGTGTTCTGAAAAATTGATGTTTTAAGAGCATCAAGTTAATACGTAAATAAATCTGCTCTTTGATACTGAGAGAATAAACGAGACAACCAAAAGCCATCAAAGATCTTGTCATTTTCTTTTTGACGTTATTATTAATCCAATAAAATTGCTGTCAATATTTTAAACATCGGTGGTCTCATCTCTCTGCCTGATTATGTAATGGAATGTAATAATGAGTAATGATGTGTAACAAGAGTTATCAATAAATCTAATATGTCTATGTGTATGTCGATAGCTAAGATGATAGAGAAACGAAAATTTTACTGAATTTACTGTAAATAGTAACTAGTTACCTTTTATGTAGTTACTATTACTATATACATTTAAACTTTGGGTAAATTATATTGTGATACATTATTACGTATACCCCTACTTAATTTTTTGAACACTTCCTTTCCCAGACTTGAGTGTTGATTGCTTGTCCCTATCTCTATGCATCATCGATTTATCTTCCAGACGATTCGCGTCTTTATCACCCCTCATGAAACGGTACATATTCGCATGTGTACGAGGAAATTAAGAGTTTTTGGAAGGCGACATTACAGTCACAATGGTCGAAGCCTACGATGAGCGAGATTTGTGTGGGGCTCTACAAGAAGCGGGTAAAAAGAGGATCATTATCTCTATACCAGAGAGTTGTTAGTATACATAGAGCGCGCGTTAGCAAGTCTGAACTGTAAGCACGGGTCTGAACAGTCTCGAAATGTTCGGGGCGACGCTACTAGTCACAACACGTCAGTAGTGCCGATTGTTGCTCTCGCCGGTATTTATTTGTGCCGTGCCAAGCTGTAAACACGATTCACGGAAAAGAACGATCTAGAAAAAATCTATAAAGAAGCGTCCATAGAACACCTGCTTACACTTGGCTCAATGGGCAATGAGCGATGCGCGCGCTCTATAGCTAGTATACTAACTCTATGCTCTATACTAACTGAGGAGTATATTTAGAGACCTAGGATAAAAATATAACAGACTAGCTGTACTGTACCCGTCGAATAAGTTGCTTTTTTGAAAAAAAAATTCACGTTTAACTTATAAGTTACCTACTTTCATACAAACTTTCAACTTACCCACTTGGTGATTGAATTTTGAAAAATCCGTTCTTACGGATTCCCGAGCGAAATGGAAATCGCATAACTAATAGGTACCTTAAGGCCAATAAGTAAGTGGTGTCTACTTGATAAGTAGTAGTAGTAAGCTTTGAGAAGTTTTCTGTTCTCAAATAATTTGCATTAACGATAGCATTAGAAGTAGTAAAGAGGTGCTTTGGCCACAATAGGGATATTGTTTTAATGTCTTGCTAATAAAATAATGGATCGCATTGATGACTGAGAAGGAATGAAATTGGCATCTTATCGATCATCGTTGTCATTATGAACGATCTTCTCTAATTTCCGCTCATTTCGGAGCCGATCTGCTTTTAAAATGAAATCGGAAAACGTTCAAGAAAATCTTAGCTGAGATTCACAGACGAAAATGTTTTTAGGGTTCAGTTAAAACGTATTTCACAATAGAACTGATGGGATTAGACGCCATAGCTAGTAACTATTTTTCTGCTTACAGTAAGACCTTTTCGATGAAATATCACGTTAATTGGTAGACTAATGGGCCTTTCTCTATCTCTTTTAGTTTCAGACTTTCCATACCGAGCGTTCTTATTGAATCGTATATTAAGAAAACGTAATCCTAACCAAATGCAAACATCTTTACGCAAAATTTAACTCAAATAACCCCACAGGTAAAATAAATAATAGCAGTGTTTTATAAATAAAACAAACTTTCGTTTGCTCGACTGACCATGGTAATTTCTCTAAGGAAATAACGTCCACATTACCATGATCCTTGTCTTTGTATACTTTTACACCTCTGTTATTTTAAAAAGTAGGCATCCAGGGAGGGTTTGGAGGTCCCTTTACGTTGGTGCATTCTCAAGGTGCGTTAGATAGTCACAATCATTATTTTGACACGGTTGGCTGTCGCGTGACATTATCAAACGGTTGGGCTGTCACTCCTCTCAAAGTAACTTATTAAATGTGGCTACTAAAATCGATGGTAGTGTGAATTATACATTCTTTCGCGCTACCATACATTTTGATACTAATACAAGAATACAGTATAATTTAAGTAATGTTTTTATTCTGCCTTTTTTTTTGCTACGGTGGCAACAAGCAGGCAGGCCTCCTGATTTTAAGAGTTCACCGCCGCCCACAGACACCTGCAACACCCGGGGGGTGCTGGTGCGTTATTTATTATTTAAACAGAACTGCCTTTTAGAACTGGGAAGTAAATTGACGTCAAACAGTACTGGTAGCAAAAAATACTTATCAATGAAGTGGCTATAAAATCAACAGTGTTAAATCAGTGTTAAATCAACAATGTTAGAAGTAGAATTATATTTAGAAAGTCAATCTAATATTGACTTGTTATGTATTACTGAGCATCACCTTAAAGAGCATGAAATGTTGTTTGGATACGAAAATTATCATGTTATAAGTTCATTCAACCGAAAGTACGCAGCACGTGGAGGGTCCCTCATACTCATGAGAAATGGTATCAAGGCCAAGGAACGCAAAGACATTGTGGGACTTTCAGTTGAATGGCACATTGAATTGTCTTGTGTTGAGATGGAGAAACATATTGTGGTATGCGTATACAGACCCCCATATGACTCTAAATTTCCTACTTTTGAGTCAGTAATGGAAGATGTTATGAAAATACTTCTTAAAAGTAGAAAACATATAATAATTTGTGGAGACTTTAATGTAGATCTACTAGAAACTAACTCCAGGTTTTCAACTCGATTAATTGGCTTATTTAATTCCTTTAATTTAAAGAATATTTTTCTTGAACCAACTAGGATTACAAGTACCACAGCTACTTGCCTAGATAATTTCTTTTGCAATTGTGATTTTATAGAAAAGACAATTGTAAATTGCCTAACATCAGACCACTGTGGGCAAAGTGTTACCTTTCCAGGTAATATAAAACATACAAAAACTGAAATCCTTACTAGGCCCAACACTGTCAGTCGAATGGAGAGATATAAAGATGCTCTTTCAATTAAATTGCCGATTCCTGTTACTGATCAGGTGGAAATCAATGATTTCTATGTCGATTTCTTCACGACACTGTCTCAGGAATTCGGTAATATTTTTAAAACTAGGAAAATTAATATTAAAAACAAGTTTAAATTTAGTGACTGGGCAACCACTGGTATTCGGAAAAGCAGGACCAAGTTATTTGATTTGTACAACGAAAAGTCTTACAGAGTTGACGACAGATTCCATGAATATGTCAAAAATTACTCTAAAATTTTTAGGAAAGTTTGTAAAATAGCCAAGTCATATTATTTAAGTAATAAAATTAAAAATTCGGATAATAAAGTTAAAGCAGTATGGAAAATCATAAATAATGAAACTGCCAAAACTAAACCACGTGAAAATGAATATGCAATCAGAAATAATGGTAAAATAATTAATTCTAAAACAGAAGTAGCAGAGTCCTTTGAAACTTTTTTCACTAACATCCCTATTAAAACCACCGAAGCTCTGCATTCATCGCCTATTCTTGCCGAAAATTTGCTTGTAAATAACGTTACAATATGTGAAACAGTTTTTAATTTTAGACACATAAACTCTCTAGATATTATTAAGGCTTTTAAATCATTAAAACTAAAATCTTCTGAAGATCTATGGGGAATGTCTGTTAAAGTAGTTAACTCAGTTATAACGATTATTGCGCCTTACTTAGCTTTTATATTTAACATGAGTATTAATCAAGGTATTTTCCCTGACCTAATGAAGCAAAGTAAAATCATACCACTGTTTAAATCTGGTGACAAACTAGATCCCAGTAATTTTAGACCAGTGTCAGTTCTCCCCGTGCTTAGCAAGATTTTCGAAAAGATCATACTGAATCAACTGCTTTGTCATTTCAATCTCAAACAACTTCTTCACGATCGTCAGTTCGGATTTACTAAGGGACGATCAACCACCGACGCAGGAGTCATGCTTGTTAAGCATATTTTTGATGCTTGGGAAGCTTCACATGATGCAATAGGCATCTTCTGCGATCTCTCCAAAGCATTTGATTGCGTTAATCACAAAACCTTGCTACTCAAATTAAAACATTATGGCGTGAAAGACAGAGCATTCGAATTACTTAAATCTTACCTTGAAAATAGAGTACAAAAAGTTGATATAAATGGAGTTAAATCATCTGGTTCAGTTGTGAAAATGGGGGTGCCCCAGGGCTCAGTTCTGGGTCCTTTTCTTTTTCTTGTATATATAAATGACTTGCCATTTTTAATACAAAACATGTCCAACATAGTATTATTTGCCGATGACACTTCTCTGATTTTTAAAATTAGCAGAAGAGCTTGTGATCTTCCTGAGGTAAACAATACTCTCACACAAGTACTTAACTGGTTCAGCATTAATAATCTAGCATTAAATACAACAAAAACTAAATGTATTAAATTTTGCCTACCAAATGTAAGACATGTAGTTAATAATGTAACTTTAGGTACAGAAAGATTAGAATTTATCAAAAGCACGGTGTTCCTAGGTATAACTATAGACTCATCTCTTCAATGGGGGCCCCACATAGCTTCACTAGCTGGCAGACTAAGCTCGGCCGCCTACGCCGTTAGGAAAATTAGACAATTAACAGATATTGCTACTGCGAGATTAGTCTATTTCAGCTACTTCCACAGCATCATGTCATACGGCATCCTACTGTGGGGTCAAGCGGCAGATATAGAAACCATCTTTATTTTGCAAAAGAGAGCTGTTAGGGCGATCTATAATCTACGTTGTAGAGAATCATTAAGAGAAAAGTTTAAAGAAATTAATATATTAACCGTTGCCAGTCAATACATTTTTGAGAATATTTTGTATGTCCGCAAAAATATATCTCTCTTTTTGAGGCACTGTGATATGAACACAGCTTATGTTACAAGAAACAAAAACAAACTTGTACCACCACAGTTAAGGCTTAGTAAGGTCAGTAAATCATTCACGGGGCAATGTATACGCTTCTACAACAAACTACCAGAAGAAATCTTAAATATGAATGACAGAAAATTTAAGACTCACATTAAACAACAACTTTGTAAGAAAGCTTATTATAAAACAGTCGATTATCTAAATGACAAAGATGCCTGGTGTTAATGTTACTTCAGCCTCGCACAATCTTTACAAAATAATGTTATGTACAAACTTGATTTTAAAAGATGTGTTGCGGAAGTTTGTTGCGCCGCTTCTTCTTCCCAGCTCTATATAACACCTTGGAGGCGGTGGTAGATAAAAAATTGACGTTGTATAAATGTACCTAGTGTACTTACATGCAATAAAATACTTTTGAATTTGAATTTGAATTTGACAGCATATTAACATGTCCCCACTGCTGGGGCTCACTGCGGGGGCCTACCAACGAGGGCGTACGGGCTATAGTCCACCACGGTAGTCCAGTGCGGGTTGGTTGACTTTACATGCGCCTAAGAATTTCTTCTTCGGCGTATGCAGGTTTCCTTACGATGTTCTTCTTCACCGTTTAAGAGCAGTCAGTAAATGTACATAAGTTTCGAGAAAAAAATCATTGGTACGTGGCCCTATGTTGAACTTCTTTCCTCATTGGCATATTGGCATCAATTATTTTAACTAGTTTTAATGACTGGTCACCCCTAAGTCAGTTCAACATAATCGTTTATATTCGAGTATCAAAGGATTTGAAAGGGAGTGAAGCGTAAAATTCAATATTGGAAAAGGCATAATGCAATGCATTTTAATCAAACTGGCATTAGTATAATCGCATAGGAATGTGCGTAATGGTATTGTGCGACACACTGACCTTGAATTTGGCGATCCAAGAAAAATGTCTAGACAACACACAACAAAAAATTAAACTTAATTAAGTATTTTTACATGTTTGTATTATGTTATGTTATTCGACTTCTAGATACAGATGAGCTCAAAGTACTTACATGCAGAACATAACAGGCACCCGCTGGCGCTTTTGGAGATTATTACACGTGACATTTAAGAGCCACACCACACCGCCACCGTCAGCTGCGGTGGCGGTGGCGGTGTGGCAGCCGGTGGCCTGTTGTATTCCCTATACAATGTATGCGAAACTTTAGATACGCGCGACCTGCGTTTTCATATTGATGCTGCGGCCTGCGGTAGGCCGCCACCGCAGGCCGCTTGTGTCTGGGATACGCATAATGTAATAGCGCGCTATCCTCTACAATACCCCGAATAAATACTATTTTATAACACTTTATATCTACGTTGGTTAAAATTAGAAAGTAGTATAGTAAGCACTAAATGAGAGTGAAATAAGGGTGGTTATATTATGCATACATACAGTATACTTACAGTTATTTTTTTGTCACTTTAAACCTGCGACAACGGCTCGCAATTGCGGTACGCGCTATGCTTATGCTCGCCTAAGTTTAAAGCAATGTGTAGTATCAAGTATAAACAAGGGGAAGCACGTGGCCGAAGAACCGCCAAATACAAAGGGGTCGCTAAACCTAAGTTACAATTTAAGACTTTAAATTTTTAAAGTTTTATTTGTATTTGTTTATCGTACGATTCTTACGTAATTTTTGCATTGCTTTATCAAAAAAATCTAGTATCCTTCGGACCTGAAACAAGAACTTACAACTTGCTTACAAGAGGTTTTGTTTAGGCATTGACTTCTTTGTGTCTCAAGCCTCAAAAAAAAGATAAAAAAGAGGTTTTGTTTGTCCAACTTGTGTACACTTTGTGTATAAGAATTAAAGAACCGCTCCCAGTTGTCCCGTGAGTGTCGTTTAAGGGTCATAGCAGAGATGGCGGAGAGCAGCGTGAGCGCGACGGTTTTTACACTGACAATTTAATAAAATTCTTTAAAAGTGTTAAAATAAACTTCACAGATGGGAGCTTGCACGCATTCTGTTGTACCTATAATGTATAGATATTACGTGTGTATTTAAGATTCCGCCACATAATATCGATTAAAGAGTATATATTTATGCAAAATACGTTGGTATGTGTGTAAACAAACCTAACATTCTACCCACAATATGAGATACAGCGCAAAAAAATTCATTAAAATCCGTCGGTGGTCGCCGCTTTTGACGAAATAAGCATTTCAAAAGCGGACTTTAATCAGAGTTACAAATTGAATTTACCCCAGCGGGCCGATTGGGGCGATATCGGAATAATTTGCATAGTTATTATAAACATGGGTCAGTCCTGCATAAACCATGCTCGATGACAGCCAGCCGTCTCTCAGATGCAAATGTTACATTCAATTAGCTCCAAAGGAAGTGACATTCAAAGGAATTTAATCAGACTTTTGCGTTTTATTATGTGTTTAACGGTATTTTCATTGGTAATCAAATCAAGCTTGCGAGACGCCAGTCAACTGCACAGCTAGTGTTTTTTTAATATAACAGAAAATCGATTGTAAAACGTCTTTCTAATAAATTGGAGACTAAAATAGGTTAAACAAAATGTATACCTACTAAAACACAGATAGGTATTTATATAACTAAAACTAAATGTGTTCAAATCAAAATCAACACCCTATAAATATGTCCCTACTGTTGGGGTTAAGATCTACTCTCTCAGCGAGGGCGTTAGGGCTATAGTCCACCACGCTAGCCGAATGCGGGTTGGTGGACTTCTCACGCGCTTAAGAATTTATTCTTCGGCGTTTCCTCACGATGTTATCATTCACCGTTTGAGAACAGTCAGTAAAGGTACTTAAGTTTCGAGAAAACCTTGGTCCCAGTCGGATCATTTAGGTTGCTACCTATTTATTTACTGTGTATAAATTGTTCGTTTATTTTATTTCAAACAGAATATTTTGTTAGTTCCAACAAATTCCGCGCAAGACTATTCCAGTGAATACTTTCCCCATACACGCTTAGGAAGCTTTAATACATTTCAGGTGAGCTATCCAACGCCGCTAGATCTGTGTTAATACCCACAATCACCCCGTAATTCATTGTAATCTGAAGAACTAAGACGAGATAGGAAGCTCTAGCTGTTTTGGTATTGATATGTCAAAGGCAGGGGTGGATTGATTTTCGTGAATTTAGAGAGCTTTGTATGTCGATATAGTACAGGTATTTCGATTATGAACGGTTGTATTATTGTGGTATGTAGGTAGATCCGAGCTAGCGTAAATTATTCATTATACTTACTTACTTTTACCTTCGTGAAGCAGTACTTGTATACACTGGTCCACAGCCTGACAGAAGGTATAATAGTATCTGTAAGTATTTAAAAAATACAGTAAACTTTTTTTTTGTGATGCAATAGCTTAGTTGGTTAAAGTATAACCAGAGAAAAATGGCTTGTTCCCAGTAGTTCCATCGTCACAGGTTCGAGTGCTGCGCTTGAAACATCTTGAAATACTAGCTTCGCCGCCAGGTCGTGATGTAGAGAAAGGAGTATATCGTTACTAAAGCATCTTGAAATACCAAGAAATATGCAATCAAATGAGAAATCTAAGACTACTGCAATCTGATTAAATGATCAACGTCTAATAGGCGAACACGTGGACACACCCCTACACACCCTTACCCCGACACACCCTTTGAAGGGCTGCATAGACTGGTCGATAAGGATTAAGCCGAAACGTCGTCTGAACTGAATAAACAATGTGACGACCAGGGTATACCCACCATACACTTACTGTTAACGTAAAAACGGACTTAACTAGTTAATAATTATTATGTTTCTACATTTGCATTTCTGTCTATCGGACTGTTTACAAACATGTTTTAGTGGTAAGTTTGACTAAAATATTTCCTAAACAAAAGTAAGGTACGTATACTTATCTATCGAAAGTCGAACGTTTATTGTCAGCCCAAGTAAGTGGTAGCACTGTCGCAGGCTTTAAATTATTTATCACTAGCTAATGCCCGCTGCTTTACCCGCGTGTTTTGCAGTAGAAATAGTTGTTCCCGATTACACAGGCTATTCGTTACAAAATTTAAAGGGAATCAACTATAGTAAAAGTGTGACAAAGAAACTCACTTAGTAATTTATAATATTAGTTAGGATTATAATGACAGGCAAAGAGCGCTAAAAATGTACAACAAAAATCAACTGTCAAATGTAAGACAAAATTAAATAGGACTTAAATCGTGAAATAAGCCTCGTTTCAGTCTTTATGGAAATCCTTCTGGAGACTACCTCTTAATATATTTTTTTCTATTCGCAAGTGACGTTGCAAAGCCTGAAAAAGTATCAAATTTCTTCTCTAGTAGGTACACGGTTTACCAAATATATTTACTTACCTAACACGTCAAGAATAAACTACCACCCATTGCGCCATCAAATCACCTTAGAACAAAAGCCATCGCGTATCATCGATCAGATCTCCCACAGACGCGCAAGTAGGTAGTAACATACGTTGTCGTGTAAATTGGAGATTTACGCATGCCATAAATCAGTCAGGGATCGAGGTAAGCCCGCCAATACGTTACCCCGCCGAGGGCGACCGCTGTCGCAGCGCACTTACCTTTGTAAAAATACCTTGTGTCACAAGTTTTAGTTCTACGTTGTTTTGGTTGCATCAAGCGTCAGCGTGTCATGTAAAGTCCGGTTCTGAAGGCAATCAATAAAATTTTGACAACACTAAAAATAGCTTCGTCTTTCACCTTCGAAATAATGTGTGACATGGATAGAAACAACTTTCTAGTATAGTTTAGACTTTCGGGGTTTGTATTCATTATTATTTAGACACGAAATTTCTACATGAAAACGATCACGTAATGTTGAGTTAAATACTGATGTAGGTATAATCTAAATAAAATGTCTCTTAAAATTAAATGCAAAAATCTATAAGTTGTAACATAAACTCATGCAGAGGAGTATCACCATACAGGCGTTCCCCTCTGCTGAAGGTACGAAAGGACTTTGTTTATTGTTTTGTTGACAAAAATAAATAATTTCATGAAATTAAATGTTTATTTAACATATATTTTAATTAACACAGTATTTACAAAAAAAAAACGTTTATTATTCTTAGACATAAAAATTATGCTGAGATTAAACAAAAACTGTAAAGCATAAAATATCAGTAGGTACTGTGGTAATGCAAAGAAAAAAGCACGCGTGTTTCATAAAGCTGAATTATGCACCTAAATGCGGTGCAATAAGAGCTACTTTACGAGCATTGTGTGTTGAGAAATTTATTTATTTAACAATTACGTACAAATTATACAAGGTACACACATTATTGCATACAGTAAATGAATTTTATTAAACTTATTTTATACCCGTATGAAAATGTGTACACCACAATACGTTGTAATAAATAGGTTCATTCACCGTTAAGAAACTGTCATGTGTTCCTCATGGAGGAACAAGGAACGGCACTCCGCTGCTCATTACTGTTTGAAAGCTTGTTGTTCCACTATTTATTATAAAGTTATAGACGGGAACTTCGTTGAAAAACAACGTTACACACAAGTTCCTGGAGCTATTTCAATTTGTGAACGCTCTTACGTTCTCTAATATTTGTTTGATGTTTGTTCCTCAATCACGCCGTCACGGCTGAACAGATATTGACGAAACTTGGCACAGTGGTAGCTTACATAACAGGATAATTTTTGCCACAGGAAACTGAGATTTAGGTGTAAGACGCTGGTTGCACGCGGGATAAAGTTTTGAGATTAAAATTCAATTCAATTCAATACTCTTTATTGCACATAATTAAAAAAACAGAACAAAATAATACAGTAGACTAAGAAGGTACATCTAGTAAAATTATAATTTGAATAATAACATCTTACATTTATACTTATCAAGAGACAAATCTTCTAATTTTATTTGTATCCCAATATTGTGACGGGTGTTTACTATTTATTTTATTATCATGTAATTCCCAAGTCATTTGACATTTTTACGAAATTGCCAAGTATAATAAAAGAAGTTTATAAATATGACAAGATGTCGCCGTTTTTAATATTAAGTGGCACTCAAATAATGTTTGTGTGCCTTGGAATTTTAAAAATTGATTTGGTTTGGTGTACCTACCTAACTAACTACTTTGTATTTGGGAGGGTTAAATTCTTTTTTTGAGTAGGTATAAACTAACTTTTTTTAAGAATCTTAAATCAAACACCTAACATATAACTCACAAAGATTCATGTATTAGCCATATTAAAAAAGCAAAGGAAACGTATATCCAAACAACCCCAAACACTACAATCTGCTCACACATAAATCCCAATATTGTCGATATCATCAGCTCATAAATCGGCCATAAATATCGATTCCAACGCATTTAATGGTAATTAGTTCATAATGAGGGGCGCAATTATTCCGTGCGTGGTGTGCATTGGTCGTAGTGCGTGACGCGTGACAATATTTTAAATTTCGTGACACACAGTCGCGTACGTCATGAAAGATTTGACTTACTGCATATTAATTGGTAACTATTGAGCACTCACTATACACATAATCTACACTCGTGTATAAGTATCTTACATTGTATATAACCGTTCCATAAACCGAAGACCAGACATCAGAGAAGTGACAACGATACAAATTCGAGTAAGATTCCTCATCCTCAAAATGGAGAACAAAAACAATAAATTAAGCAGTTTTATAAGTTTTAACTGTAAATCTTTTACTAGATCGTTTGAATGTGTGAGATCGCTATGTCAGCTTGCAGATATCGTCGCACTACAGGAGACGTGGCTCTTACCTCATGACATTCCGTTGTTAGGAACCATCAGTCAGGAGTTCAGTTACACGGGGAAGTCAGCTGTAGATACGTCATCAGGAATACTGCGTGGAAGGCCTTATGGTGGAGTGGCGATTTTATGGAGAAAGAATGCGTTTACGTCGGTCTCTGTTATTCCATGTGACAGTGTTAGACTAATAGCGATCAAGGTCGTTGTGTCGGAACGTACCTTATTAATCTTCTCGGTATATATGCCCACAGACGCCCCTGATAACTTGACGGAGTTCACGCAGTGTTTGAGTGAAATAAGCGCTATAATTGAGAACCATAACGTTGAAAGTGAATTTTTACTTGGGGATTTTAATGCGCATCCCGGTGAGCTTTTTGGTAAGGAACTTTCTAACTTTTGCTCTGAACAAAGCTGGTTATGTGCGGACATTGAAAGATTAGGTATAGACTCGAATACATTCACGTACGTTAGTGACTCACACGAGGATTGCCGGAGTTGGTTGGACCACTGTGTGGTCACAGCTGCGGCATGGCAGTCAGTAGTTAATGTCAAAGTTTTGAATGGTGTATACTGGTCCGATCACCTACCTTTGGTCGTTTACAGTGACCTTAATGTGTTGCGTCCTAAGGTCACGCCGATGAACCCTGGTCGGGACAGAGCTGTTTGGGGTGAGAGAGACGTAGTACAAGTAGACAGGTATCACGATCTATGTAACAGTAAATTAAGAAATATCGATTTCCCCACAGTATTTATAAGATGCGGTGATACTAATTGTCATATGTTAGAGCATAGAGAGCATTTAGATAGGTTATATAATAGTATTATATGTACATTACGTGAAGCAGCAGTGGTGACGTATGGGGGTGAAGGAAGGCATCGTCGACGGAATTACATTACCGGATGGAATAAACATGTAAAAGACTCTCACGCGGAGGCTCGGCTTAGATATCAGGACTGGGTGTCGCAAGGGAAGCCCCGTGGTGGACCTGCTCACAGCCTGATGATTGCATCGCGAAAAGTTTTTAAAGATAAGCTGAAGTGGTGTCAAAATAATCAACAGCAAATAAAAATGGACATCATTGCTTCACACCACTCAGCAAAAAACTTTGGAGAATTTTGGAAGGAGACGAGTAAACTGAATCCTAGGCCGGGCCTCCCCGTGAGTGTGGAAGGTAAATGTGAACCTAAAGACATTGCTAAGATTTTTCAGCAGCACTTCAGGGTGGAGTCGCCACTGGGGCCGTCAATGGGGATGCTCGACACTGGTTTGAGTGGTCTGAGTGTACGTTTTACTGCTCGGGAGATCGCCACGGTGATTAAGAGGATGACCAGAGGCAAGTCACCAGGCCACGACGGACTCAGTGTCGAGCATTTGCAAAACGCGGGTGTACACCTTCCTAGAGTGCTTGCTCTACTGTTCAATCTGTGTGTGAGTCATTCCTACTTACCGCAAGATCTGATGCGAACTGTCGTAGTACCTATTGCTAAAAATAAAACGGGTGACATGTCTGATGTTAGCAATTATAGACCCATCTCGCTGGCGACCATTGTAGCAAAGGTACTGGACAGTTTGCTCGATCGCCAGCTGAGAAAGCACGTAGACATTCACGACGCGCAGTTCGGTTTTAAACCAGGATTATCGACTGAGTCTGCGATTCTATGTCTCAAAAGTACCGTTCAGTATTATACCAAAAGGAAAACGCCCGTTTACGCGTGTTTTTTGGACCTGTCTAAAGCCTTCGATCTGGTCTCGTATGACATCTTGTGGAACAAGCTGTCGTGCGAGACTGATCTACCGACAGAGTTGATTGAGATGTTTAAATATTGGTATGGAAACCAAATCAACTCTGTTAGATGGGCGGGGGTGCATTCGGAGGAGTATGGGCTGGAGAGTGGGGTGAGACAGGGGGGGATAACCTCGCCCACACTCTTCAACCTATATGTAAACCGACTGATCGGTGAACTTAGCAACACTGGCTTTGGCTGTTCGATTGATGGTAAGTCATTTAATAACATCAGTTACGCTGATGACATTGTGTTGCTGAGTCCATCGATCAGTGCGCTCAGAAAATTACTGTCCATCTGTGAGCGGTATGCGGTGACCCACGGACTAAGGTATAACGCCAAGAAAAGTAAGCTACTTGTCTTCAAAGCAGGCAACAAGAGCTACGAAAAAGTACCACCCGTCTATCTAGGCGGTACTCTACTAAATAGAGTAGACAAGTTTAAATACCTTGGTCACTGGGTCACCGAGGACGCCACGGATGACGTGGACATGGAGAGAGAGCGCAGGGCGTTGGCCGTCAGATGTAATATGCTGTAATATGCCCGCAGGTTCGCACGCTGTGACAACCACGTCAAAGTCACGTTATTTAGGGCATATTGCCAATCTTTCTACACCTGCAACCTGTGGACCAGCTACACGCAGCGGACGTACAACGCCCTGCGCGTGCAGTATAACAACGCATTCAGGATACTGTTGAGGCTGCCACGTTTCTGCAGCGCATCAGGAATGTTCGCGGAGGCGCGCACTGATGATTTTTTCGCTATTATGCGCAAGAGAACCGCGTCCCTGATGCGCCGCGTCAGGGGCAGCCCCAACAGTCTCCTGTGCGTTGTTAGTGAGAAGATAGATATCCCTATTATGGGACACTGGAATAAGACACACGTGTCGTATTCCAGAGTCCCATACAGGAAATAAATATTTTTTGTTGATTTTTTTCTATTTTTATATTACTAACATAGTTTTAAGTCTTTTGTATTACTAACATAATTATATGGACAATGTCTGAAATAAATAATTTGAATTTGAATTTGAATAAACCAATAGCAGTTGTACCTACCTACATCTATTTGTGTAGTGGCGAATGTATAACCTAACGAATTATTCTGTAAGCTTCATAGTTTCTTTACTTTTACGTAAAAACGCATGTTCCTTAAAATTTGTTGGCTGAACGTCGTAACACTGTGCCCTAAACAAACCTGCGTATACTGCGTAGCAACGCGCTTGCGTGACCATAATTTTTTTGTATTAATCTTTTTGAATACAAGACACTTTCGAAAGTGGAAGATCCTCACCTTACATTTCACGTGGCGCTGTGGGATACCTGCGTTTACTGGGAGAAGGGCTCTGACTTCAGACTGAACAATGCAAATGACTGCGTTGGTCGAAGAAACCAGTTTATATTAATTAAAGAGCATTCTATTATTCTTTTGAATGATACTTTAGTTTGCCAATAAAATTTTACCCGTATACTTACATAATAATAATAAAATTTTAATTCACAAAGAGTCTAATACATTAGCAGATATCAGATAAGGCTGAGTCTTACAAAAATGGTACTCCTCACCTCAAGAGGGAATTATCTGTGTGATGAGTTCAGAATAAAAGATCATCATCATCAGCCTGCACTGTCCCCTACTGGATAGTTGGACACGTCTACTGAACGCGATCTTCGGTTTTTCGCATCCAGTCACTGCAGGCCGCTTCTACGCAGATCGTCGCTCACATAAAAAGGTAGCGATATTGACCAACATGGTGCTAACCAGTAGTACCTATATAGAGATCGTGTTCTTTTGCCTAATCATGCGACTGAAATGAAATATTTATGAGATTTGGGTATGGTTCACCTCCATGGCCGTCTTCTCATTTTGTGCTCAGCTCATCCAGCCAGTTATTGCTATTTCGTGTTGGCATTTCGTCCTTCTAGAGACAGAAATAGAATAGATAACTTTCTTTATCATCCTCTATTTCTGTATCTAGAAAGACTTCCAGCGGTTGTTTCTATATAGGTAATCCCTTTAAACATGTCAGCAGATGCCTTGTCTATTTCAACTTAAGATGCTTGTTGCAATTTTTTTTATTATTAAATTGATTATTGTTTTTGTTCTTCATGAAACAAAAATAAAATAACACCCAAACAGACTCATCTAAAACAAATAACACAAACTGTCTCAAAAAGGTACTCGAAATTACATTATTTATTCCTAAACCACTGTGAACTTCCTTTAAAAACACATACCAGACAGGGTTTCAGTGTTAACGACCTTGTTGGCATGATTCATATAAATAAAGGAATCGATAAGGCATCGCGAAGTACCTAAGCCTTTCTTCGTTTTGCTTGGCACTAATAAGGGCGTCGACTTATGCCAGTAAGTACTCTGTAGGTACTAGGTATTTTTATTTGGTTGTTTGTACAATTTGTAGAAGTTGGTCAATGTGTGGGGGTTTTGGTTAGTTTTTTTTAAGTTTAAACACTGGCACTGGGGAATGAAAAACGACTTTTCTGGTGCTAGGATTTTCTGGTGGAAGGAAGAAACCCACCAGTGCAGTGGTTCAAAGTTGTAGGAGGGACATCGCGAGGAAGCCTTACGCTGAAGAAGGAATTCTTGGGATAATGTGTGAAGTCCACCAACTCGCATTGGACTAGCGCCCTGGACCAGACGCCCTTGTTGAGAGGTTAGGCCCATATTCGGCGGTATTCTTCCTCTATCTTTTTAAATACCAGATTTTTAAAAATATAATATTTATTCCACTCACACTTAAGTAAATTATTAGTAACTTTTAAATACATAATTTACGCGTGTTCTTGGTACTATTTATAAAATACTTATCTGAGCATAATTGAAAAATGTTTTGTCCTCTTCAGCATTTTTCTGAAAAGCATTCTGTATATGAAATGAATGTTGATAGCCAAAATTTGCTCCGTGGTTACGGATTTAAGAGCCCCTATAAAACATTAAGAAGATGCCGAGTTCTCAATAAATTAGCTTCAATTACAGTTTCGTGGTAACTCTGCAATCAACAAAATTTAATTACAAATAGCTAAACACAAAGTAAACTTTGTCCCGATAACTCAACAGTGGGTTTTTCTTAAACAAGGGATCTTGATCCAATTAAGGAACTCCGAGAGAGCCAAGTTACAAAGAGGGACAAAGAATAGTTACCTACTAAATTAATTAAACTGAGTAAGTGAGTGAACACTACAACTTCAGTTATAACAGTTTGTTTGAATCATTCTGTAGTAGAGGTACGCTCTTCTAAACTGTTTTAATTAGTTAAAAAAACTATAAGTAAAGTTTCTCAAATCTCTACCATTATTTCTGTTACCTTAAAATTGTGCGACAAATTAATATACGTGTTTAAGTTCAAGGTTAAAAATAAAAGATGTGGCCTCAAGCTATGATCAAAAATAAAACGTACAAGAACCAAAGTGAGTGACAAAACCTAGACCACTGAAATCCTACATGAATATCGGATGCCACAGAGTACGAAACTAATACGCTCAATACCACTAGGAATCGAATAATTTGAAGGACCGAAGAGCAGAAAGGACTACCTACTTAAGAATTGATGATGATACTACGATGATATTCCGGCTGCCATCGTAACCAGGTGCGATAGAGGAAGAAGTTTTTCATTATTTATTATTTCTTAGTTGACAACCGGGTGCTTAAGGTGACCGGAACCTACAAAACTAGTGTCTATATTATCTACATCTATCCTGATAATTTCTAACTGGGTTCTTTTTTAAATAATTATTTTTTTAGTAGGTAGTAGTAGTAGTTTCTATTTCTAAATCATTATTATCATTAAGTACCAAGTACATAATGATAATAATTATCTATAGTAGATAGGTAGATTTTAATACTGATTATTATATTAACTAATTTTCAAGCACACAAAAGGGAAGGTTTGTATTTTATACCTATTTGTCAATCTCAATCTTAGTCCTTGCAAGAACGACACAATACTGTCGGAAAGTAAGAGAACATCAATTATTCACCAACGATTCATTTCTGTTGCGAGGGAAGGATCTTTTCTTGTTTAGGGTTCCCCTGCAAAAAACTGAACGAACCGTCCGTTTCGGTCTGTTTTTCACACTCGAATCTCTTGGGTGGATTGCGCTAGCGGGCAAAGGTTTCTTCAAATGCCACTGAATGAGGTTTGACACCCGAGAGTTACTAACTCGTTCATATACTGAACATTCCTGAGGATGATCTCGTTCACAATTTCATAAGTCTGTCGTGTCGGACATAGGACAACAGTGCATTAGTTGAGTTCTCCGGTTTTCCCATCTAACTACTATCAGATACCTTTCGCGGTTCATAGGGACCCTGGCCATTCTGAGCAGCACTATTATCCGGTATCCGGATCTCTTTTTATAACTTCCCCTGTCACCTTTACCTTACTAATGTTTTAGATTGTATTGACCTTAGCGTTGTCAAGTATCCTCATTTAACTGAAGTAATGACAACAATAATCTCACCAAGGCCCACTCCCATAAAGCGAAGTTAACAAACTGTTAATCGAATCGTCGCAATCTTGTTTCGGGGCGGACGGCTCGTAGAATTGTCCGTTGACAGCTGTTCGATAATTGAACTGGGAACAATTAGCCATCGAGTGGTTAATATCCGCGGCGCTGTCACAACACGATTGGGTCCCTCGGCAATGGACACTCAACTGTCGAGTGTAAATCGATTCCGCCGTCGAGATGTAAGCTGTGACGAGATGATTCCAAATTGTGCTACTGGGCCCTATTCTGCGAGTCGATGGGTAAAAACGACGTGTACTTTTCGAATTGACGTGTACATTTTTTACCATCGAATTTTACGTGCAAAATAAATACAGAAGCATTGGTAGTACCTAAACTGTAAGTTTAATCGCTAAAGTCATCATCATTATCATCAGCCTGTCAACTTCCACTTATGCCAGTTACCACAAAATCTACCTACAATGTTGAGTTCAGTTTTAGACAAATTGGGCAGTGTTTGTTATCTATTATAGAGATAAGCCACGTTTAAAATATATATTCACTAAGTCAGCAAAAATTTAAGTTCCAGAACAAGCAGCTAGCTTTAAATCTTACTACTTTAAAGCGACTAATAATTTGTAGAAAAAGTTGCTCGTTAAGGCGATGATGCTATTACTCGAAAAGCCTAACTTAACTGCAAAAAGTTTCGACCATCTGGGTCCGTGAAAAACTAGACACGTTCACAGCCGAGGCGGACCGTACGAAACGTTAACAATGAATACTCCTTTTTTTACAAGCCCCGGTGAATGCCGTCGAGTTGTGAAAAAATACAAACAATAAAAGACCAGAGGATGCGAGACGAGCATTTTGCGCCGCCCTAGCTGTAAAATTAAATGGAAAAGGGCTTTTTTGCAAACGCGCGGCTACCGTAACTTTTGGCGGGTCAGTGATGTGACAAGGATGTGATAAGAATTATGACGGATGAAATTTTAAAAAATTGGCAAGAAAAACATAATTTTACAGTAAGATACACAGAACACGGAAAAAGCTCGCTACGCTCCCAATAGAACAATGACGTGGGGGGGGGGAGGCGCGCCAAGCATATGAGTGTTTCATCATATAAATATCAGCTGTGCGCGCCGCTATGGCTCAGATTTTGCACAATGTCATGGCGGTCGAAGCTCCGGCGCATTATGAGGAAAAGATGCCGAGTTGTGCGATACTAACTTGTCGGCTGCAAAGTTCTAAAGTGAATCGAATAAATGCAGGAATTTCCTTTCACCGGGAACGTAAAAATCTCGAAAACTATGTGTATTTCGAGGCAAAATCACAATTTTTATATTGGCCCAGCAGTATGTAAATATTAACATAGTGCTTGCACGTTGTCGATACTTTTATCGATAGAGTACTTTTGGTTGTTTATTCATAATTAATCGTTATCAGCAGGTAGGTAATTAGATAGGTAGTGTATACCACACGGTCGATAAATACAGACCTAACAAATTTTCGAAAAATAAGCCAATATTCGGTAAATGTGCAGCGCTAAGCAAAAATGCCTTCATTTACCTACAACAAGGTGTAGATACTAGGTGGCTTTCTATGCAATAACTTTGAATTTGGAAAAACATTCATGCCTGCTGAACTTGACCTTTAATAGAGAATTATATTATTATCTTTCAGCTTTCCTAAGAATTCTGATTTAAAAGTAAAATGGATTGATATAACTGGGAGAAAAGATTGGTATCCTACTAGAACTAGCACCATATGTTCTAATCATTTTTAGAAGACTTTAATCTAAACATCAAACATCTAAACGAAGATATCTGAAATCTTCTGCAATTCTATTAAAAATGTAGTATAAAAATCGTGCCAATTGTTGCTGAAATCTGCTTTTATAAGTCTTACGGGACATTTTTTTCATTTGGCAAATTTACTTATTAGGTATAGTTACTAACAATAACATTGTATAGCGTCTAATATGCCAATTTTACTTCATAGTAAAATTGGTTTATCCTCATGGATAACCCAACAAATATAATAAAGGTGCTTTAAAATGTTATGCACGTGTCGACGACAACACCTAATTTAATTATCGATATCCGATTTTAAATGCCGATTGTTATGGCACAACACTCAGGCAATAAAATAATTTGACTTTGATTTTGACTTTGACACTATCAGTGATGCCAGCAGCGTAAGAAATTTGCACAATATTTCCGACAGTAAATTCTAAGCGCAATTTGTCTTGCGATATTCGATTTTATATTTAAACATGTCTCTAAAATGTTTGCACACAAAACGTAATTGTCGTCAACGATTAAACTATAATATTTAAATAAAAAATCCCAAACAATTAATCCCATTTTTTTTTAAATTGTGCAAATTCCTACAGTTGGCAATACTTTAATTTGATATATGGCTCGCGCGGTGCTAGTACAAAAATAAGACCGTCATCATTCTAATGGACTTATATTTCTATGGTAAGATAAGATAAGAAGGTAGCCACGACAATTTGAAAACAAACTTTATTGCATAGAAAAAAAAGAACATTTACAAAAAAAACATTCTTAAACATACGAACAACAAAAAAGAATAATATACCTAGCTACAGATTAACAAAAGGACACGGCTCAGCAATGCGCCTGAGACTGAGGCTAACAGATAACTAAACGTGTGAGTACCATCCATTCCACTCCATCAACAAAATCCACATCTACACAATCTCTCCTGGCCGAGCCGCAGCGGCGAGCCCGTGTTGCTCTATAATGCGTTTTTCCTTAGGTTTCTTAAGATAACAAACGTTTTGCGGCTAAATACGAAATGTACGATAGACGATGTTCCTAAGTAGACCGCAAAGTTTATATGGTAATACAAACTTGTTTTTGCTGCTAGGGTACCTTGCACGCTCATGTATACGAGACGCAAATAGCGTTTGTTTTCTTAAGACAGCTAATAAAAAACGGAATACATAAAGTTATTTGCTTATGGTAACTGAAAAGCAGACTTTCTAGTGAGATTCAGTACAGAGTTATTTATAAATGTAATTAAGACAAAATATTTCGCAAGGTGCTTCCGAAGTAATATTATATCCGCTGCAAGAATTTTCATCAAATCAGAGATCTAAGGGATGGTTTAGATTAAGAATCTTTAAATTGTCAGACTTTAATCTTGGAATGTTGGAATTTGCAACGGCGCTTGCGAAGGATCGAGTTTGCTTCGTTAAATTTCTATGGCGTAAGAAACCTGCATTTTGTTTGGTAAAAACTGAGGTGGATTGTGTTCCTTTAGAAACAGGAAAAATATTTCAAAGGAAACTGTATTAAATAATGTATATTATTTACATATTTTCGTTTTAAAACTACTTTATAGTTACGTATTTTGCCTCAGAGTGTTACATATTTACTTTGTTTCTTAAATAATTTTCTTCTAGTTGACCAACGACAGAGAGAAATGATATAAGATAGCCTTTCAGCATTAGACTAAGGCTTTCGTCCGACTAATCGGACCGTGTCTGCCAAAAGACGGACGACAAAACATAGCATAGAAAAATTTTTTTGTATGTTTGCTGCTTTATCATGCTGAGCTGACTGAGCCCTTAGCAATTATCATCATTTGAGTAAGTAGATCAAGTCTTTGTTTGTCATGTAGATAACATTGTATTATATTCACAGACCACCCAACCCAATTGCCTGCGCATTGACGGCGAAAGCGTTCATTTGATTTTGGACAAAGTAAGACCTACCGCAATAGATAATTGTGTTACAATGGGACTTTTGTTCCTTACCTTAGGCAAAATCAAATTCAGACTCAAACAAATATGGCTTGATGCCGGTAATATACCAAAGCGGAGATGGCCTATGTTCGGTGAACGTATGTCTCATCAATGCGCAGTCAATTGGTGGGGTGGTCTGTGATTATATTGAACATTGATAAATAATAAAACCTGTATTTTCATCTTTAAGGTTCCGTTTTGACGGTGCTGAAAATCGTTATCGGTTCTAGTAAAGTAAATGAAGTGAAAGCTTACTCGCCGCACTTATAAAGCGAGGCGCGCGCGCAGGAATTGCAGGTTTCTCCGTGACTTATTGAAGTAAACATCTATTAGCTAGATCGTAGGGCGGCCTAGGAAATTATAGCCGGCACACGCAGACCACCTGCAAGCCTGTCGATAGCATAGAGGCTGAATTTGAAATGTTTAATTAAATAATACACATTTGTAATTCGCTAAGTCCTTTATAAGAAACTGACTTACTCACTGACTGATCAACGCACTTTTGTACGCGGGAAAAGCCGCGGGAAACAGCTACTACAGTTAGTTATATTACTCATAATCATAGGGACATGCTCACACATGCGAAGTCTTCACCTACACTAGTACACAGAGATAAGCGCGTCGCAAGCTATGGGCCAAGTTCTACTTCCCCGGGCTTATCTCTGTATGCTAGTATAGGTGAACACTGCGCATGTGTGCGTGCGTTTCCGACAGATTGTTCTGAGTTTCCGCACTCTCGTTCACTCTGGTTCAGATAAGTTTTCAACTCGGGTTTTCAGCGACAAACACTATTTTAAATTAACAAAGTAGGTAACATACATTATCTTAACTGTGAACAATTTCAATGTTCTTAAATACAGTGTGAGTTTATTAAAAGCAGGTACCAAACATGTCGGGTAGAAGTAATGCCACTTCTAACTACATTAACATTCCGTAAAGACCACCTGCGAGGTTCGAGGCAGCACACTGCAATTTACCCTGCCGGGCGCTTCGAGTGTGACACACAGACCTGCAAATATGGAAAAGCTTCTTCAGGATCCAGTAGTGATTGTAATAAAAAATGTATTTTAGCTTAAATGTAGGTATTTGTGGAAATACGAGTACCGATTATAAATAAATAACTATCATATTTTGGTAATCTCGAAATGTGATGTGTAGCTTACGTGCCGGTAAATAAATAAATGTGTTTTTCTACTACAGTAGGTATACAAATGTATAGTATACTAGCTGTTTTCCGCGACCTCGCCCGTGTTTTAAAAGTTATTTTTGACTTTTTTTGCGGCTTCTAAGTATTCCTAACTCAGGCCCACCCAGGTTACGCTGCGACCTTTAGGAGCCGAGAAACATGAAAAAGACAGAAATAACTTATCTGCCAGTACTAGTTCACTGCTGGACACTAAGGCGCGCCACTGAACCCGATCCTCGGTTCTCCGCATCCAGTCACTGCCAGCCGCCTTATGCAGGTCGTTGCTCCATCTAGCCGGGTCCCAAACTACGCTTGCCCATTCGTGGTCTCCACTCGAAAACTCGTTTATCCCAGCGGTATCGGTTATCCGTCAGATGTGACCAGCCCACTGCCTCGTCAACGTGGAAACAGCTAAGGTAAAGTAACCTATAAAATATACCACTCAGGTGAACGCCCTTACTCTCAAAATAAGAATTTCATCTTAACTATTTTAATTTAAAACAAACTACAACTTCGGAACAGTGTGTCGTGCAAACTGGTTAGACATATTAAAGTTTTCTTATTTTATACCTAAGTTGTGGAAAATACGACGCTATGAAACAATCTAACTATGTCCCTGATGTTGTTGCATAGGTATGATAGCTGACTAAAGCTTAGGTATTCGTAAATAAAGTAAATGCAGTAGGTACAGCTTTTAAGCTACATAAAAATTATTCATTTACCTATTACATATTTTAGGATTTCAACTACATGTAAGTTTATGAAATTCATACAAAATACCATGTTCGATCCACGGCTGGACCAGTACCAGTGGTTTTTTTTCCAGAAATTTAAGTACATTTACTGTCTGCTCTCAAACGGTGAAAGAAAACATCGTGAGGAAACCTGCATACGCCGAAGAATAAATTCTTAGGCGCAAGTGAAGTCCACCAACCCGCACTGGGCTAGCATGGTGGACTATAACCCGAACGCCCTTTGTGAGGGGGTAGGCCTGAGCCCCAGCAGTGGGGACATGTTAATAGGTTGTTGATTTGATACAAAATACTAATTATTTACCTATTCGTATATTTATGTAGTTTTTGGTTTATTACCATTTACCGATTCATGGTCTTATGCTGCACCTACTACATCGTAAGTACAAAACACTATCAATGACTTTACTTACTTACTCACTCACTCACTTACTTACCTACTCCAGCCACCTGAAGAGGTTCTTGACTCCCGAGAGTACCTAAAAGGTTCGCTATTGTTCCTGCGTCTTCTCGCATCAGTGGGCTGCCTCAAGCTTGTGAGGACGCCAAAGGCCTGCTTGTTCGTTCTTTTAACTGTATTGATAACCGTCATCAGCTCTCTTCTCTACCTCTTGATGGCAACGAGCAACCTGCAACAGTGCTGCCTACTCCAATACTTCAGGGAGTTGTGATGGCTGGATTGACAGCCCGGAAAGAATAGCACAAAACTCCCCGCTTTCGTGGAGACAGTGCAGGGACCACCACCCCCGTCTAAGAATAAGACCGGCATCAGCACCAGCCTGTTGACAGTCACAGCCTTTGGATTTTAAATCACAGATCACAGATTTTGGATCATCAGCCTTCAAACAATTCTTTAATAAAATACTATAATCATTTACAAACTCAAACGTGATTAAAATCTGTTGGTATATAACAGGCTCTATATAGTTATCTCTTAGCATTTCAACGTACCCCATACTCAGACCACTACATCACACAGGATTAGCCAAGCAATTAAACTTTTGTCAAAGTTTCAAACATATCATCAAACAGACCATAAATAATCTCTAAAGCTCGCTGTCTCGAGACATGTCTTGTCGCAAGACACAAGTTCAAGAGCGTCGCACAACAAGTTTTGAAGCGCAACTAATATACTTGTCGTTTAATGATCGATAATAGTTCAGACAGCAAAGTATGTCGAGACCATGAATGTCAACAAATTCCTTGCTTATCCGAGGAGGTTAATCATCATCATCATGCATGATGTCGTCCGACTAAGCTCCATACATTAGAAGTTAAGCTAACAAGTGTAGTTTTAATCAACAAACTTCAATCGTGAAGCAACAGCTTAAGTGGAGAGATCCCATAATGGGATTAGTTCGCTTTTTTAAACTATTTATTTTATTAAAGCAGATGATAATGTTGGTAAGAACATACATTTGGCCTTTCTTTACATACTTACATTGTCTCAAGTCTTTAGTTAGACATTGTCTTGAGACAAAAACTTATCTTGTAATCTCCGCGCAAAATAATCTCACCAGATTCATTACGCTCAACTTGGGTTAATAGGAAATTTTACAACAAGATACTGCAGAGGCATTCCCATAGGCACCGTCCAATCGGCAAGATTTATATTCTTGCAAACTGAAAAATGAACGCAGGTGAATGATAAAGGAGCCACTGTGAACCGCCATAACTCATCGCCATGTATAATTATGCGCACGTAGGTAAAGAGGCTTATACACTTGCTAACGAGGTTTTTGTAAATAAATCTAAATTAAATTGGATTTTACTAGAGACTCATAACCGCGCTTAAATCTCGAATTGCTTTTAATTTTAAAGGCCGGAACGCACGTGCGTGGGAGCTGCGTGACATGTGCACCGATGCCACGCAGCCGGTGCGACGTCTCCCATACAGTTTCAACGGATTACAACGGAGTTGCCACGCGAGGCATTCGCACAAGTCACACATGTTAATTTATTACATCTACTTGAACTTTACAGGCCCTAAGTAACAGTACCTATTCATATTCTGTTGTATAGTGAAAATGCTCCATGATTGATACCAATCTGTTCAGAAAATGCGTTTTCCATTCCATAGCAACTATTCATGTTTAGGTATGAGTTAATTTGCGTGAGGTATTAAACCTCACCTTTCGCTTTCACTCTTTCTTCACCAGATACAGTAAAACCACAAAATAATTTTTGGATTTATTTATTTAGATTCCATGTTTGTAAACAGATTTGTAAACTTACACATAATGTCTGTTTTAAAAAAATATAAATATGGCTACGAAAAAGTACAATTACTGAAGTAGGGTATGACTAAAGTAAAAGAAATTGTAATTTACAGCATAAGTATCGTTATAATCACAAGTATCTTAAAACAAAACTACGCGTACTAAGTGTACGTATGGGTATTAAAAGTATCTAACTGAGCATTTGAAACATAATTTTGAAAATAAATTACTTTTAACATTTAATTTTAATAAAGTATTGAATATACATACAATTGTCAAAAGAAATATATTCTATCTACAATATACAAGTAACAAACATTTATCTATATACATTTAATAGTTCGGACTAGTTCACGATCGTAGTCAAAAAGTGTGTCGTAGGGGATTTTTTTACAAAATTTACAAAAAGGAACACCGCTTGGCAGTCGAAGTGCTCGCTTCTTTAGATACTCCACACACCAGTCACTGAACCTTGCGATTGCTATCGATTTACTAATAACATGCAGGGAACACGAGCCATTTTTCTAATTAATAAATGATATTTGATGTATCTATAAAATTGCTTGGTTTTCAAAACTTTACTGATTATGTAGGTACTGAATCTAATTAGAGAAGGAAATACCATAAGACCTAACGTCGTACCGGTGACTATGATGATAATCAGTTATTAACAAGTAACTTTATAATCGGCGAAAATCATTTAGCCTATAATAATGACAAGAAATTTGTGTTAATTCTATCGGTTCAAGCCAGACCTAATTTTCTTTCGTTAGACGGAAGACCACTAGTGATGGATGGATAGACCTTGATCGTTAAGACGAAGTTATTTGAATAAATTGATAATACGGCCTAAACATTAGCGATAGATGAATCTAATGTTACGGAATATTTCAAATCGACTAATGGCACATTTAATTTAAATACAGACAATGATTCCAGATTACAAGTCAACAATTTATTTACTATTTTTAACTATAGTGGCCATTGTCATCGCTAGAATGGTCTGAAGGGAATCACTCGATCACGTCAAGACCCTTGTAGAGCCCTTGACTGATGATGATGGTGGTGAAAATATTATAGGTGGGTTATTAAATAATAAAAAAACGAATGGTCTTACAGTTATATTGAATTGTGTCAGAATCAAAAATACTACTATTTAATAGATGTAGCAAATACAAGGCCCAGTCATAAGCGTGTAAATACGGACGTCATATGGATACACTATGACTCGGAAGATCTGGGCGAAATTCAAAATTCCACGCACAGGGTCAACTACTCACTATAAACGTCATGTACATGCGTCATTATAACGCATAAAGCTCTCTTAGAAATTACAAAATAGTCTCAACATAGAATAATTAACCTATCTACTAATTTATTTACAATTATTGCTATCAAATTTTGCGCTTATAACGCTCGAGTTACAATAGTCATTATTAGCTTATTGCCATCATTACTAATTTATTTAACACCACTTCAATTTTATACTCCATCCAAAATTTGATTAAACAAATAAAGTTTACCTCCGAACAGTGTTAAAATAGCTGATGGCAGTCAAATTACCGGTACCTACATAAAAACACATTCTATAATCATTCTGAATTGTGTCTTGGACGAATTCTGGGAAAAGTCAAATTTTAACAGAGTATAAAAGGAAGTAGAAGCAACTAAAACACCATCATTGATATGCCTTTTAAATTCATTAGCGGAATGATAGTTACTTAAAAAATGATTTTAAAGTTCAACACGAACCAACGAAATAAATAGCTTTGTCTACTACATTTTTTAAAGTTTGCTATAAATATTATTTGCAAAGAATATAAATGCCATTTTAATTACAACAAAAATTAAATATTAAACCATACCGGAGTACATGATATATGACATAGCTTTTGCCACATTATAGGCAGATACAAATGTTTTTTTCGTATAGAAGCAGCGTAGTTTAATAAGTAAGTACTTATTCAATTTCGCTGTATACAAGTATGAGATTTTGTAATAAACATGACAACGTACTTATGAGGTCAACTCAAAGTATTGATGATAAAAAACTAAACTACGGTACCTACTACGGTCAAGAAAGTAAAAAATCACACCAACAAGAAAATAACTGATCTCCTTCGAATTTCTCTTAAATAAGCCACAAAACTTTTGTACACTGAACAGACATAATGTATTTTCAGTCTTATATTAAACTTACAAGCGTCTTTAAATCTTTTGTAGACATTATAAAAAGAATTTCATAATCATAATGGAATCTATTGAAAGATTGTTTTCTAAATATGCCAGGAACACACTGTCATGTATACTCGTACATGTACAGAGTTAATTAGAATAGATCTAGGTTCGTGAAACTGTGCTAAGAAACGCAACTCAATTAAGATCATCTGTAATAAATAATAATATCATAAGCGTCTATAACTCCCCCACTGTTTGCCCACACCAAATTCAAAGTTTTTGATGACAGTAACGAAAGTGCTATTGTCCTTCAGGTGGCGCGGAGGGCTCAATGTTGGCGGGGGGTGTGGGCGGCAGCGCGGCCTGCGCCCGCGTCCGCGCCCGCGCCATCGCCTAGGCGAGCGCGGGCGCGGCTGGCCTCGCTCAGGGACGGTGGGGATGAGCAGAACTCAGGGACGAACTACTCACACCTGAATCACTACTTTTCTCCGACGCGCAAGGTTCTCCCCCAGCCACAAATTTCACAACGTTAAGCCTATGATCAGATTCGCAAGTGTCAACTCTAGCACCGCCAGGTAAACCTACCCCACGATTGTTTGTTCTCTCCCCTACAGTTCCCGGATAACGTTCGATCCTATCGCATTCTGCGTCGTCAGGCTGCCGTCGACGGATGGACCGTTTGGCTTGAGGCGCTGGTTCTGGTGGCCTGTGAGAAGGTTCGTCGGTTCTGTGCACCAGCGGTGATGTACGAACCCTGACTCCACCGACGCCGACGACACCCGCTTCGTAGCAGCCGGAGTCGCGGGGAAATTGCCGTCGACCAAACGGCGAGTCTCCACCTTCTGAGCTGGAACCACCACCTTCACCCTCACCGTCAGCTTCACCACCTGAGTAAAAGAAGGCCAGTTCAGTTGCGTATACCCGATTACCTCGGTTTTAATTATTGAAGTGTATGAGTAGATAGAGCCATGGCAAAGCCGTATCTTATCAACAAACTTTATTGAATCTAATACTTACTTTCGAGCTGGTGTAGCAGTTGCACTGCAGCGAGAATACGTGTACGGTGTTCTGGTGTCATTATCCCCAAATAATCTAAATCTGATGGTTCAATCTCTTTAAAAAGTTCTATGTCTTCATAACCGTTTCTCGCAAATGCAATGGTATATTCCGGCAAGTCTATCCTTCTAAGCAACTCTTCCACAGTTCTTGGTCGAGTCTCCCAGAGTCTTTCACGAGTTTTACACCATTTCGACGACCTTGAACGAACTGTTTCTCTATCAGACAGGACTTCCACGTTAGCAAACTTGAAATTCCCGACGTGATTATTCAAAACACCGCGCCAGATCCCCGACGCATTCATGTTTATCACTTCTATGATGTCGCCTTTCTGTTGACAAATTACAATGTGTCGTTACAACTTTCTTGCTTGATGAAAAGATAGCCTCCTATGATTAAGTTATCTTACCTTGTATCTCAGGGCGTCTTTCTCGTAAATATTGGGAACGTAATCGACGAGTGCCCGAGCTCGGCATAGCATTTGCGGCACGAGTAAACTCCGCCCGGCAGGACTTAATTCTATGTTTTCTTCTGCCGACAGAGATGAGTGATTACTACCGGCGCGAACCAAAGCTTGCGTGCCTGTACATGAAATATTATGTATACTTAGGAATCTTAGACTTTTTCAAACACTAACACATTGAAAGTGACAATACCTGAAGGTACATTACAGTACAGGTATATCTGTTAATAGCTAGGATTCTGTTGTTATTTTTGTTAAATTTTTGCAAGAACAAATTAGTTTGAATGGTGAGTAACAGTGGGGCGTTATGGTACAAAGAAAGGAAAGACAAACGTATTTACAAAAATATTTATATTAACACAGACAAATAACTCAATAAATCCACTCACTACTGCCTGATCCGCTGGGTAGACTTTCAAAAGAACTATTAGAACACGGAAACGCCTGGTCGCCACTTGTCCGCCTGTCGATGCCGTCAGGGCCTCTTTCCTGTCTTAATCTTGATATTTTTCTTTGGACGTCCTGCCTGAGACCTCTCACTTTTCCTGCTAGATTCGATACTCCTTCGCATTCTTCGGCTGACTGAAATGATGAATAGATATTGATAGTGGGCAAAGGTCATAAAAATCAAAAGCAATGTAAATTTGTAACAGCAAATTTATTCCAAATTTTATTTATCACTTCAATAGCATTGTGTACTGTTACCTTGTGTACTGTGGCTATGTGTTGTGAATCAGTTTCGCTTTCTTGATCTTCATAATCTGACGAGGCGGGTGATAGAGGGTCCGCGTCTATCCGGTACCCTGACATTTGCCTGTAGCCTCTTCTGCAATCCCTTTCTGACCGGCTTGATTCTAGAGATATTCCGGACAACCGCGAGCCTATTGATTGAATGTCAGACGCAGCATAATCCCCGCTTTCCCGATCCCTCGCAGTTCGCAAGGGAATCACAGTGGTTGGGTAGGGGCCGCTTTGTGGAATTATTAATCCTCGTCGCGGGGCTCTTGCTAAACTTATATCGCCAGCGCTTCTCAGGGATATCACGCCTTCGCCTCTTGGCTCGTTACGAAGATTGAGCGTGAAGCATACACGTCCGTTTTGGAATGTCGCCGCCGGTGCTCCTCCACCCATGAGAAAGTCTTCAGGATCACTTTCATAGGGCGGTTCGTCATACCAATGACCTCTCCCTGATAGACCTCTTGCCTCGTCGTCGTACATATACGTGTCGTCTGTAAACGATTCCTTTATTAATCTTCTAAGTTGCGTAGCTTCAATATTGCAAATAAAAAGTGCTAATAAAATGGCGAAAAACTTTACCGTAAAATGCCTTTTCACAAATTTGCGGTTTCACTGACAACACTGCGATTAAGCTGTGTGCGAACATCGTAAAGCCGTGCGTGATTGATGCAACATATTTTTTTAAAACAACATGCATTTAGCATTTTGTCGCAAATTAAATATCTGATGGATGATGATGAATTGAGTTTGAGTTTATGTTTTTTACTGTTAATTCATTTCATATTTAAAGATTGATTCTCGTAACACAGATAATGTCAAAAAATATTTTAGTGCCTTTAAAACATTTTGAATGGCAAATATGAGAGATGTACATCGAAAGCATTCCTACCTAATGATTTTATATACGCACGAGAAAACAACAAAAGCATTCATTCCGTAAAAATGATGACCAATAAAATGTATAATTTAAAAAACATCGTGCAAGCTGCATGCGAAAAATTTATCGACAAAATTTAGTTCAAGAGGATTCATATTTTGGATATAGGTAACCAAATCTATATTTTTATTATTATTACGTATGTATGTGAAAAGATTAATAAGATGCTGTAATAATTACGTATTTTATGCTTGAATAAACATGTTATTTATAACAAAACATCAATAAGCTACCTATTAAATAAACCAATGGCAGTCAAAGTCTAAACTCAAATAAATAGCCTTAATTGACAAATTGAACCCAGGAGTAATAACTCTATGAAAAGAGCCTTTGATTCCCAACTATCGATAGCTTACAAGACTGACAATTATAAGATATTACAAGACCTTTTCCAATTCTTTAACATTTAATAATGATTTTAAAATATCTGCCTTAAAACACAAATAATTAAGTGAAGAAAGAAAATATAGTTGTATAGCAGACAGGCAAATAACGTGAATAACTTTATATACTTTCTCACTTAATATCCCTTTATAAATCAATCAATTATATGTCATTAATATTTTGGAAAAGGTCTCGTTAAATTGCCTCAAAGTTTACCTCCGAAGGGACCTCGAACTCCGTCCCTCCCCATATTCATAAGACCGTGCCTTATGTCTCGTAGGATCTGGAACAAAAGTAATATATGCTAAAGAACACTCACTTTAATAAATCTGCGAAATAGGGCACGAGAATAAATAAATACGGAGAGAAAAATTCTCGCACCCCAAAAAGCAATTGCATTGGGTTAATTTTGAATGAGAAACTGGGCTAGCCGTTTTTAGGAGGGTGAACTGGAGAATGGAGAAAAGGGGAGGGGAAATTCTAATCCAAAAGATAATAAAATCTTTTTTTTGTAAAGGAAATTGCAAAACGAAAAAAAGTGCTGTGATGTTACTTTCCGAGCATCTACCTAACTACATCATGTAAACTTCAATGTTTTTCCTACGTTGTTTGTGTGGTTTGTAATAAAATATATTCATAATTTTCGTACATTACGTACGTAGAACAATAACCGGCTTAGAAGTAGGTAAAAAAATGATAAACATCCCAAGAAAAGTTTCCAGAATGTTTCTTAAAAAATATTTCCATCGAAAAAAATGCGTGAACACGTTAATAAATATTCAGAGGAGGTAATAAAACGACCACTTTCACGTAAGTAGGAAAGTATTGGACATTAACTTAATTTATGCACACTTCGTTTCCGAGGCGGCGTAGTAGTTAGTACACGGAAAGGATTTGCCTTGCCTTTCGTGTAAACGAGATTTCATGAGTCTAGTCGTTTAAAAGTAAGATACTTGCAGGTGTGTTAAAATGTATTCTAAACAAAGTGGTTTCACGAAATATTAAGAAAAATTTCTTAGTCAATCATTCAAAACCAATCTGGAAAATCAAATAAATCACCTAAACATGACCTATGTTTAGGTGATATAATACGAAATATTAAGAATAAATTCTTGGTCAATCATTCAAAACCAATCTGGAAAATCAAATAAATCATTTTTAATATATAAATAATTGATTTTCCAGATTGGTTTTGAATGATTGACTAAGAATTTTTTCTTAATATTTCGTGATATTTTAGGTGATATAATTGATTTTCCAGATTTGAACTCCTTGAAAGTTGCCTGAAGGAGTGCGATGCCTATAAATATTAAAATAAGCAACAAATATCTTGTCCCCAGACTTTTTAATAATATTTCCTCCCTAACCGTGTCACCCAAATTCGTGCCGCAAACAGTTTATTACTGCCGTAAAATTTCAATGTTCGATATTCCAAAGTACCAGGGCACCATAGTTTTACGAGCGTTCGAAATGTGCTGAGCAAGGGGCTTCCAAAGTTTCGTAGGGAAGCGATACAACTGCCTCTAATAGGCTTAGCTTGAGATTAGGGCACGATTAGCCCACGGCTTGGTGCGCGGCGAATGCTCGAGCCAGTCGGAAGATTACAAGTTGCTGTGACTCTCACATCAGATTATTTTTGGATGTGTGTGTTTAAGCTGCTAAGGGTAGTTAGGGATTTTTTGGGAATGTTTCTTGTGAAGTTTACATGTCGACAGAAGATATTTATAATATATCTATTTACATAATCATTAGAATGTGGCTGTCAGATTTTGGTTTTTCAAAAACGAACTCTATCTAGACTTCACATAAGTCTAGTATTTGAACTTGTTTTTTGGGTCGCAAAACCCGTTTTAACACTCTGAGGGATATGTATCTATAACCGACAGCTACGCAAAGGGTAAAGTTCTTAAAAGAATTTTAAAGTTATCATTGAAAGCAGAATAATTATTTTAATAAATTAAGTAATCTTTAATTCCGATCATCAAAAACATTGTCATTATCATTAAATTATAGAAAAATCATTTAAAGGTAGCAGGAAGCGACTGGATGGGAAGAGCGGAGGACCCGGGTGTGGCGGCTTGTATTGAGGGAACCCTACGTCCAGCAGTGAAAGGCGATATGAGGGCGGTGAGAATTGCGAATTTTTAAGGAAAAATTTAACTTAGTCCACGAAAATTACCTCTTCTTGTTCTCTTGCTAATTTGTCTTTTTTCTTCATTGCTTCTTGTACTTTTAACTGTAACAAAAATAAGCTTATTAGTAGCTTAAACTTCAGTTGTATGTAGTTCATGAATCACGACCTTAAGCCATGGTACTGCGACTTCCAATTGTAATACTCTAACATTGATAAATTAAGTTAAAAATTTGCAATTTAGGTTGCCCGGTAATCCACAATCAGCCCGTTTTACACTAACGTTATTCTATAAGTAACTTAAACTACTCTCACGAATCATCAAGTGGACATGCAATTTTGTATGGAACAAACGTGCAGTTTTAACGTGCATAGTGCAGTGCTCTGAACTAAACACACAATGAATGCTAACTGAAGGAATGTAGGTATGTTATATTATTATGTAATATTTTATATGACTTATTATTATTATTATGATAAATGACGATAACGAAATAATGGTGTAAATTATTCTAAACCAGACTATTTTATAATTTGTAGATCCACCTCCAATTCTTTGAGCATGCCGATTAAATTTGAAACCAAAAATGCTGTAGGTGTTAAAATTTTGAATTTTGAAACTGTTATAGCTCTAATGGCAAATAATACAAAAATAAAAGAAGCATCATTCTTTATCGATTCATATAAAATATGGAATATAATATACAAACTATAAAAAGACTATAAAAAGCTATGGATAAAAAGGATAATAGTCGAAACAATATAATCTAGTCAATATAATGTTGTCGAACAAGCCAGAACTATAAAAATAATATTCGACAAATAGATATTAAAAATTATCGCGCAATTAGGCTACAAATCATCTTTCTTTAAAATATTTGCCATCTAGAGTATAACAGATACTGTTTTCCTGCTACAAAATTTGACAGACAGTATTTGCAACTTGCATACAATGTAACGTAAATAATGAAAATTAAATTATATAAAGTCACTTTACATCTTGTGTAGTAAGTTTACGGGAATGTTATTTTTATGTTAATTTTAAGAACGCGCGTAAAACATTTCGATCCCATTTTTTAACACACTTAAAGACAGCGCAGCGTCCAGTCACAGCGCTCAAATTCCGCGCAGTGACTCTGTACAGTACTCCCAACTTACAGAAAAAAAATTTGCTCGATATGTTTTAAACGCGTTCTTAAAATTATAAATTCCCGGTACTTTTTACACAGAGTATAATTAAACATTGTTGGTTAATGTAACAAACACTGTGTTATGCCAAACATGTACAGGGAGTAACAAAAGTAATCATTTGCAAAAACATACAGCTGGTATACAAAGAAAGTCAAAAGTTTTTTGGCTTTCCAATAGTTGTAGTAGATCCTGTGAATGTTTCTGCAAAGGACCCAAACATGAGCTTTGTTTCTTCCTGTAATAGCAGGAAAACGTTTGAAGCTCACCCTATGTATAGTCTCTTCGAAGGTGTTTGGTTGGGCGGCACTCATTTGAAAGAAGCGGAGGCGGTCATAATCCCGAGGGTCAACCATGGACCTCAGAGCCGTGTCAGGACCAGGGCCTAAGCCCAGACCACTTTGTAGCACGCTGTCCGGCGTATCGACCTGAGGGAAAGTTGGTAGGTACATGTAGATAAATAAAAGTACATAGATACATATGATAATACATGTCCTAGAAAGTTTGTCCCGAAAGGAAACAAGAACATTAAAATATAGAATTTAAGGTGGTTTACAAAAAAAAGATAAGTTATTTTTAATATAAGTGCAAACAATTTTAAAAACTCGGATAACTAAACTAGTTGAAAGTAAAAAGAAAGTAAGCAAAGTCTCGGAAAAAGGTAAGATGCTTTTGCACAGAATTAACTAAGAATTTCAATAAGTTAAAAACTAATTTAGACCATTTATCATTCCACCACTCACTCATTTCGCATAAGGATCATTTTCTAATATACAGGAAATTCCCTTGCGAAGTTGAAACTTTTTTACGAATCACGGTATGGAAATATGATGAATTATCACGAGCTAAAATTTATTTTCGCAAGTTTCAGTGATGGGCAAATGTAGTTTGAAAAATTTGCATGCTGTGTACACATTTTGTTGTGTAACATTTATAATTAAGTAAGTTAAACATCAATAATGTTATATCTTAAACAAATAAATATAACATTGACATGTTTTTCTTAGAACTCCTCATATCTATGTGTTCAGCAAAAAAACTAACGTATTTAGACTATTTAACCATAGTAATCATCGATATAACCGCCTTCATATAGTGCATACCTACATTTTTTCTAGTGAACAAAACTCCCGACACACCAACTACGTTAACAAAACATACAATACAACCACAAACAAACACACAAAATCATTCCACACTAATTACCATACGTTGCTCGGAACAAACGAACTAGCAAGTGATACACTGAGTTTTCCAAACAAAAACGCATCATTTATCATTCACACTTTAAGAACGGAAAAAGCTAAGGATATCTGCATTACAATGAGGCTATACGGATGAATCAATTAATCATAGGAGGCACAATGCTCGCCCATTAACTTCGCACTTGATAAGGGAATAATGCGAATAGCCGACAATGGCCGTTTCTATAATGCGACAATGACAACCCTACGGAACCTAAGCCCGAGCCGCACCGAATTTATTGGCTCGTTATCAAATTCGCACACATTCCCTTTTAAATTAAATAATTTAAGTCGATTTGGAGAAATATTTGAATATTACTATTGTGATTTTCGATCGTCAGACTTCGTAATATTATTAATAAGTTATTAAGGTGTGGAAAACTCTCAGGCACCCACCCTGATGTAAAACGGACATTATCGACCATGACAACTAGCATCGCTTGAGTTGTTGCATGTTATAACATAAACGTACAAGTGTGTTGCTATGCTATCTTGACAGCCATGAAATGCATTAAGTAGGTATTCAAACCCTTTAAACCAAAATAACGCTAGCATTGCTTTTTGACGACGGGATATCTGCTAGGACGACTTCAAACCAGTACGGTCTGAACAATCGGTTTAGAGACATGTAATAAGATTGATGGCAACGTTTCCTTCTAGAAGCGGTAGCTCCGTATTTTGATTTCAGCAAGCCCTGCAAATTGAATTATAATTTTACTATTGAACAAGTTCTGTTTAAGATTTTTTTAGAAACTCTCAAAAGGTGTCACGATTCTTTCAGGCGGTATAGTTGGCACGGTATGCCTTTTTAGGGAAGGGGATCATATGTACTTACAGCTTCTTTCACGCTATTTAATCTTTCTGGTTCATTGAACTGTAAGTAGGTAAATCTGGTTTGAAGGTCACACATGCCTTGATCTTGAAAGGTGACTGTTGCCTTAAGGATTTTTTTAAACTTAGAGAGGAAAATTATTTTAGGTCCTGTTTTGCGTTTTATTTATGTATGCTGTGTTATACAATTTGCTTATGGAGTGCTTGTAGTGTAAATAATATTCTATCTAAATAGTGAGTCGAAAATAAAATTAATTTTAACCAAAAATATTAATTTTAAACATTCAGCCACCGTAATCCGTAATTGCTTTATATTATTCCCAAATTTTCCAAACGGTACATTTTGCACGGAACATTCGAGAGCTAAAGTCGAGCCTTTGGCCTGTAGTCGACCCGGATGTAATATTTGTAATTAACTGGATTCAATTGGACCCATGTATTGGACAAAGCATCTGATATTGACATTGATACCCCGCCAGCGTTGTGGGTATAATTATAGTACTAACAGCACCACCACAATGTTAATAATTTTCCTATCTCATTAATATTCTGGAGCTAACAGAATAAACCGAGTGGTAAAACATCGATACAGACACAGAGTAGATTTAGAAACCACTTGCTTTCCGCCAGGGACTTCCTTGTGAGAAACCCTGTGTTTAATGGCGATGCAACATGCCAAAGTTTAAATCATTATTATACTAAAGAGATAATAAAACATATGTAATAGTATGTATGTTCGTTATTGTTGGCAAGTTGCTTTCTTGCAGTTTTTAGTTGTTCGAGGAAGTTTTTAGTGTGTCTATCAATAAGATGACTAAAAGTTGCAGTAGGTAACGATTTCAGTAAAACAAGTAACAGAAAAGATAAAGTCTTTAGTTAAGCGGTCGGACTCGCAAACAGAATCTTGTTCAAATAATTACGACAACGTTATTAATACAAATTATACACTGGTTAATATAATCGACTGGCCTGTTGGCGTAGTGGTAGTAACACTGCCTACTGCACCAAAGGTCGTGGGTTCGATTCCCACCCGGGACCAACATTTGTGTGATGAGCATAACTGTTGGTTTTCGGATTCTGGGTGTTTGTATGTATTTATTTAAAAGTATTTAAGTATGTTTATCAGTTGTCGAGTACCCATGTACAAGCATCGGCTTAGTTGGGACTAAACAGCCGTGTGTAAAATTGTCCAAACATTATTATTATTAATATAATAGAAATTAATATAACAATAATACAAACTGAAACATTCTAGCAAGTATAAGCTTAAGTAGAGTGAAATTTACATAGAAAATAAAGTGTGTCAAAAACATTGCCATGAAAATATTACCACAGTAAATGTGATAAATGTCACCTAAGGAATAACTTTCATATTCGCAGAACTTTGCTATGCATTCATTGCGCCTGAATTGGACTCGTTTTAATCTACTTTATGGTTTGAAATATTATGCGCAATTTTTAGTGAATTCATTTGGCTAACAATAATTTAGTGCACACTATTATTCTTACTTATTATAATTGCAATGTAATCGTGACTTAGAATCATCCTCATCATGTCAGCCTGTAGACGTCCACTGCTGGACAAAGGCTTCCCCCAAGGATCTCCACGACGACCGGTCCTGCTGTGACTTAGAATGTATTCGTAGCATTCAACGGGTTTGATTAACCATCATTATGATAATCAAAATACATTAGACACCGTAGTGTGTCATACAATTTATCAATCTACAATAAATTAGGAGAAAGTGATACTTCAATAACAGTAGTACCTATTACTACCTTGTCAACTAAATTAAGGCAGTGGACGTTTGCGGTGCAGAGAATTAGAGACGATTTTGTTTGTGATCATACAATACAATTCCAGTAGCAATGCAACATGGAATAATGTTATCGACAAAATGTTTGCTATTTACGACGATACAGTATGTTCAAAGCTACCACTAGTGCAACTATAACGTTTTATTGCCGATATCTACAGTCTACAGGACCATAATCCCGGAATAGTGGCGGTACTATAATGCCTCCCACAAGGCGTTTCGGAGGCAAGGTGCCAATATCCAGCTCTATCGAATATTTTAGTCTTGATACATGAAGTAACAGTGTTTTGTTGTGTTGTGACATTGTGTGTGTTTTACTGTTTTATTTGAGTTTGATGTCTATCATGTTATTCTATATGTTTGATGTTACGTCCAAGATTATTAGTATAAGAGCTACTCAATATTTAATTCAATTATGCTATTTTTCTGTTCTTTGACCTCCTGACTCCTGAGTCTAGACGATTGACGATTACTGAAATAATTTTAATCAGAAGATGTCGTGAAATTGTTTTTGCTCAGAACCTACTGGTATTGCAAAGCAAAGAAGATTAATATATTCGTAGATAATTGCTTTGGATTGAGAATCAATGTAGGTATAATAATTATTACAGGTTGTTTCAAATGAATAGTTGGATATGGGCAGGTAGTAGGTATTCTGAATTTACTAGTTTTAAAAAATTATGATACTGTACTTTTTGTATTTACATATACAAAAGGCAAAAATTAAATAAAACTACGACCAGGCCAGCAAAGTTCATATCATAGATTAACCAAGTAATTCCAAGTGATGACAGGGCACGCCACTAAGCAAATTTATCTTTCGAAAGTAAACTGTACTTTCGCCATACAATAAATTGTTTTAACGACTTAAATAATATTGGTTACAAGTCTAAAAACTCATAGTAGGATACTTTTTAAATCAGACTTTCAATTAGTATGTCGTTAGACTTAGAAAATATAAAACAGAAGAATGTTAAAACATACCTACAAGAACCGAGACGAATACCTTTTGCAGCGAAAGCGGAACTTATAAATATAATATCCACAAGTGATCCCCTAATCACAGCTGAACACAACTCCGCCAATAGCCAAAAAAAGAAACTTCTGACAGCACTAATCCTAAGTGCAAGTTGGCCGATAAGGATTATTCCCGGCGTCCTAATGGCCTTTATCCCATGGCCCTACAAACGGTCATAACTCAGGGGCCGTCGCCTTGGCTCAACCGACTTAACTTTGGCAGGCGTCATTTCTCAAAAGGCATGCGGTGACGTATTCCCCCCACCCGTTCCCACCCCGGAAGATTAATAAATATATACGCGGACGTGGAAAAATGTAGCACTTAATTCGGGAGAGATGAGTTGCGTATCTAATGCGGACTCTAGGCAACTTGGTAAATTACTGGTCTTGGCAAAAGTTGGCCAAGTAAATATTAAGTACATTCAAGTAAATATGAAGGATATGTTGCGTAAGAGGTAGCTGTTACTTTTGATAGTACATAAATGTAGGTGGGAAGAAATACTAAAACTGGTACGGCAACGGACAATCGAACTTATGGTGGTGCTTGTGGAGCTGGATTTTATCTAAGGATTAAATATAGGTACATATACCTAGAATACGTGTAAATTAAAAAAAATTGCAGGAAACTGTTTAAATAATTCTACATTGGGCCTTGTTTTATCTTTTGTTAAAGGACGTGGCACAAATCTGTTCACAATCTTGACAATTTGAGACATTTTGCATATTTGAAAAAAAAAGGAACACACAATCAAATTCATTAAGTTAATGCATCAATTCTAAGTCTTCTTTTATTAGACAGTACAAGATTTAGCGTTTCTTCTCAGTTATCACGCTTACCTAATTTTCTAAATCATTTGTTTAATAAATTGAACAAAAGTTGTATGGCTCGCTTTTTTAATTAAATAACTAAGACTAGTAACCTAAGTAAAGTTGAAATATTCAGTGATTATTTGAGCTAATTGCGATCACATTATAATTGATCAGTTAAAAGAATTGCAAATCAACTTCGGCTCAAATATCTTTTGTCGTTGATATTTTACATTGTATGAAACACAAGTACAAAAGACAAAGTGAAATATAGGTCAATGGGGAAAAATAACGATACCTACGTGCAAAGGAAGGGAATACAGACGGATAGAATGGCAGATGAAATAAAATATGGAAACAAAGACGTGTCTGGTACAGCGTGAAATCTAGCAACAAAAACTTAAGCAAGATTTAATGAGACCATCTTTTCCAGATTTTAGAATGTACGCAATTCGAGTCTCTGGCAACATGTAAACTCAACTTTTTCCTGTCTGATTTCCACTTTGAATTTGATGCAGCAGTTGTGATTCAGACTTGTTTTGTTCGTAGGTTTTACGTTTTCTTTAATTTATATTTCCTTTTATCTATCATTGTATATATTATATAAAAAGAACACTCCCAACCATTAACAAACGGGTCTACAATACGAGTATTTATTTATTTCCTTTCCTCAAAAACTGTCAAATAAAAGCGTAAACATAAATCTTTCCTGTGTGTTTCCTTTTACGCCAAAATTATTACATGAGGTAATTACAAACAATACTCTACTTACGAGATAACGATACCCACTCATTTCTTTTTATTTATAGTTATAATTAATCTGTGCTAGTCCTACCGTATCTCTTGCAAAATTAATCATAATCATCATGTTTCATTTGCAATTTACTAGTCAGTGTACAAATATCATTTGCTTATATAATTAGTTTTCACTTTTATCATCAACTTGGATCTTCATCTCACGTTATGCGCATATGGACGTATTTTACGCATATGCGCCCACACTGCATGCACGTCATACTAATTGCACCGAGTGCATGTCAAAGACGACCGGCGTCGCGACGGATCTACATAATGGCGGATGGGGGTTGCAAAAGGGAATGTATGAAAAAATGAAAGCAGACGATACTCAGACACCCGCGGGGGCGACACGAGTTTGTCTGAGATTCGGTTATGAACGTCTCTCGTGAAACAAAGAATTTAAGTTTTAAAATAGTGTAAACATCATTAATATTAGAACAAATTGGGTAGATTAAACAATTTAGATAGGGATTTGAAAACAGCAGTCTCTATTACTACATAAGATCACCACAGCTGTTATCATCATCACAGTCACATGTCAGATTGTCTGAGATTATCCAAATTTAGCATTATCGACGTTAATTATGAATATTTTCTAATTTGACTCTATGTACATACACAGTATTCTAACTGTTAGAAAATTTGCACGTCTGTCCACAGATAGGATAAATTTACTGGACACCTACATCTATGTAAACATTATCTTTGCAAATATATATATTTTTATCTTTAGATTTACAGATCCCAAAATAAAATCAGAATAAAAACTACACATATGTATGTATTTGTAATCGACGTGTATATCTTTAAAATGTATGTATATGTAGGTGTGTATGATACACTCTACAATTATGAGGATAACATTACCCTTTGCGGAGGCAGTATCTGTCGCGGGCTGTTGGCGTGCTTCGGAGAGCATGAGCCGTGTTTCTCTTTCCTATGGGATTTCAACCCCCGAAGCAGTCTTGAGAATGTCGTCACCTTCTTCTTCGCGGTGCCGAGGCAATTATCTGAAAACGCAAGCTTTATTTAAATACTGTACATGAAAATACACACTAAATATTATAAATAGGAAGTGTCTGTCTCTTTGTTTGTTCTTTTCAAGCCTAAACCACTGAACGGATTTTGATGAAATTTGGTGTGGAGATCTAATCCTAGGTAAGGACATAGGCACGCTACTTTTTAACCCCATAACTGTTCCCGCGGAAGAAAAATACTTATCCTACTTGGGCGAAGTCGCGGACAACAGCTAGTAAATATATGATACACTGATTAGCTCACAGACTGATAGGTAACTAACTTAACTAACTAACGACAGCTCAAATTGTTGGATTTAGAAGCTTGAAATTTTGCATGAAGATTTATAAAAAGATGAAGTGCAAACACTAAACAATAATTTTAAATATTCTCGCGGTATTATAAAAATATATAAATTGTGGATAGTTCGTTACTAAAATCCCGTTTATAATTAAATCTAAAAAACTTTGGGTGGGTATATTTCTGTAGTTATAGCAAACTATTCATTTCAAATGGCCTTCAATATCCCTACTATACTTAGATATCTTTACGTTTCGAAACCGATCATCAATTTGCTGATCGCCTTGCATCGATGGTATCGTATCTCATTGCACGCGAACTTTCAATTTTCCCGTGGGATCCCCGCTTTAACCAGTATCTAATATTACATAGGTAATACCTATAGGCTGGTATTGCATTAACTATGTAGGATTGTAGGCTTACACTGAATTTACTACAAGTGGTTTAATCTAGCTCTGGCTCAACCTTAAGCTATCTAAAACTCAACCTTATTTCCTCAAAGAAATAAGAGCTAGTTGATTTTTACACAGTTCATTCCTTTTCGATTTTGCGTCTTAAAGTTGTCGCACTTGGTGTACAAACAGTATAGTATTGGTGCACGGTATGTATAGGTGCGAAATTCGAAAGATTTATTCATTCATTTATCTTCACGCTATGTCCTTGACGGGGTAGGCAGATAGAACGATGATCTACGCATTCTACGCGATGATGATGTGGAGATAGACTCGAGATGTGGTTATTTAATGATGACAAAACAGCAGAAAAAGCCAACACCTGGCTTTGGGCTTCAGGAGTCTATTTATAACGAAAATTAGCAGCGAAAACCGAGACAGCATGTCTAATTCTAATATCAAAAGTGACCATTATTCAGAGAAAAAAAAAACGCAATCGATTCCAAAACTTATGTTTGAATTTTATTTCAAATTGTGACTTTTATGTGTTCAAATAGTCGGCAAAGGTAAAGACTGAACGAGCGCAACGTAAAATAAAATATCATATTTTAATAATATTATCATAACAATAAGAATCCTTAGTATTTATATTTTACTTTACCCAAACTTCAGCATTATCATGGTTTAAATATTTTCCTCGCTTAAGAGGTTTGTCAACAAGTTGATCCTCCAAATACAATTATGTACTTAAGTGTACCGACAATTTGTTCAGGTGTCTGTTATTGGTCACTAATCCAATTTGGATTAGGTAATTGCTCTTTGGAGTCACTAATTGACAGCTGTAATTAATGTACCGATTTAAGATAATCATTGAAGAGGATAAAATAATGTCCTCGAGGGCGCACTGTTCGATCGCGTAGTTCGATCAATCGGATCGTAAAGATTTTTAGGGTTATGTACTCACCACTAGGGGGGAACTCGTAAAAATACGCCGACCGTGGACTGAGGCAACTGAAACAAGAGAAAAACGAGGTATTAGCCACAGAACACAGAAAAAGCTCGCTACGCTCCCAGGTTTTATTAAATCTGTGGTATTAGCATGTTGTGTGGGAAGTTGCAACACCTCCCCGTGTGTGGTACAATGACACAAAAGAATTAGGTACCGGTTAAATTAGTTTAAAAATAAAAATTATAGAATAATATAATGTAGGAATGAAGTCAGAATACAGAACTAATACTAGAATGCGCGTTCGCGCTTGAAAGTGAAGCCAAATATATTACAATTTCCTAATTAAGATTTTGTTTAGAATTTGTACATTAAATTAAATATTGGAGGAAAACATGTAAGCACTACTCGTATGTACTTACTATTAGTATAGGTAAAACAGTGACATACTATTCTCATGTAGACATAAATATGACGATGTACATGTTCTGCAGTAATTTACCGTAATAACCTCTCAATAACCAAACAGATAGATAAAAGCATCAATTAAAAGACAATTATGTAATAACTCGTCGAAATATTTATAGCGCTCGGTGTAAATATTTGATTACCGTACGAACAGATGATCCAGTAAAGGTAAAAACCGTTCATCGGCCTTGCTGAATTCCACGGCAAATGAGAAATTAATGGCCTTCGGCATTAACAATACCCCCGCTAATGAAGATTGTGAACGAAATGAGTCTGTTTTAATGAATACGTTAATTCGTAAAGGGTTTCGATTTCTCGTTAGTGAGATGAGCTGAATAAGCCAATTGATATAATGGTATTAATTTTAGGTTTACAATATTATATTAATAGTAACATCTCAGTTTTGATGATGCATGTTATCAGTTTATGGACTTAAATTTTTGTTGTTATTACGTGTCAGGACATAAGAAGCAGCTTACATCTTTCAATAATAATTTTGGTAAATTATCATCAGATCTGCTCGACATAGGCCAGAAATAAAATAATAGTATTAATTGGTAATTTTTTATTAATACAATAAATTTGTTGATTCCGAAAGAGTAGGTAGGTATAAAATAGTTCACAAATAGCAATGAATCAAGTGAACGGTATCGCATCGGCATGCAACACTGCGGATGCAATGAATATTGATTTTCGAACCAATTGACTTCGACGATACCATAAACAACCTTTTGCATATCTATAATACGAGGATACCTAATATATTTATAATACACAGTGAGATACAATTTTCACTACTATTATCCGTCTCGTAAGTACCTAATACCTATGCATATACGATTTGTATATTTGTGGCACGCAATCGAATGATGAAAGGTAAGTATTCATGTGGGTGTATAGCCACTTACCATCAGATGGGTTTAAATCCTTAAAATGACGAATTATTATGTAAGAATAAAAAAAAAATTATAGGTCGTCAGAAGACAAACTGAATGAACTACTAACTGTAGACTTGATATACATTGTAGAGCTGACAGCATTAGTTTTGCTGCATTGTAACCAGTTGCTATTAATTTCGGCATCCTATTATAATTAAACGTCTAATCACCATCATAAGCATCATGACCCAGACTGTCGACGTCCACTGATATCTATTACAGTTGCATTGCCACTGACGCATTGACTGAGACAAATAAAATGCGGGTTATTGTAATTTATTTACACTGACTTTTTTTTAACCCTAAAACCGTAACACTGGCATTGCTGTGCCTAACTGCAAATATCACCATACTTGTTGTAGTACAAACCGGTCTTAATTTAAATCACTACCGAACTACATAAGCCTAACAAGCCGATAGGAATGCTGTAACGTAACGTAGCATGCGCATTTATGCAGGCACTTAGATAAATCCCGTCGGGTTAAGCGACGTATCCCGCACATCCCGCGTCTCGTATCTCGCGGTTTCTCGCCATTTCTCGCGATTTCTCGCCGTTTCTAGGTATCTCTCAGAGTTGCAATCGCGCAGAGCTTGTTAGCCTGACTCCCGTCGGCACAGTGTTAATTGAGTAACGAGTATCTTGCGTTGCATTTGAATTTAATATTCGTATAGTTAGAGTTAGGAGTTACATTGAATTTAAGCTCATGTCAGGCGAGAATTGAATTATATAAAGTTATGTCGTCAGCATTCAGATAAATCAAATTGTTTACAGAAGCAGAAGGTTAGTTGGAAATATAGTTACTAATTCTGCTAATTCGTAATAAATTAATTATTGATTGTAGATGATACCAGTGATTTTACAGTTAGACATGTTGATTTTTAGAAAGGCGTAAATCGCGAATAACAAAGCTGCAGCATTTGCTGCGTTGTATGACGTATACTTAAAAAAGGCTGGCAAGTAATTCACAGTTTGCCCTAAAGCTTTAAGATATTTAGACTGTATATTGGAGTAATAAAAAGATCCCAATATAATCACGAAGTATCGAACCAGGAGCGGGTTGTGAAAAGGGACTGGACATGACTATAATTAGAAAACGTTTCCTAGAATTAGAAATGTTTCCTCACCTACACTTATTTAATCATAATCATGAGTCGTAACACTTCTACCGCCGTTTGATGTCATATTTCTGAATAAATAAGCGGAATACGCAAGCGCAAAATAATGTGTAAGCAAACGGCATTCATCATCCTTCCACTGTTTAATCTCATTAATTCACTGAAATACGATTTGTATAATTTATATGGATATTTGCATACGTGGAGCTTCATTAAAGATAAAGTTTCAACGCTTTCCAAATGATGTTCATAACATGTAGGTACCGACCTTATGTCTAAAGGGAATGTGGGTGGACAGATATTAATACATTTGACATATACTTGCAATCAAAAATTTGCATATAAATCTATTTATGGTAGGAATTGAATCGACTAAAAAATAAATCTCTCCGATTATTGAAACAAACTTAATTAACCTAGATTAATAAACAGTTTAGACATCCCATAAACCATCGGTGGGTTCGTTAGATGGTTTGTTTTAATAGCTATAATATATATTTTTGAGAAATATCTTCTGACATAAAATGAGCTCTGAACTTTCTTTAGAAAAATGTGAAGTATAATAACGAAAGTAACGAATATCTGAAAAAGTCCTAAAAGCCCTGGGACCCTTTTGCTTCTAAAAAAAATAATCTAGAAAGAATCTCTACTATTTTCCTGAATATACTAGAAGTACTCATTAAATATAATATATGTGTGGAAACAAGCTGTGGTAAAAGGGTAAGCACCCTTGATACTGTTATTAGCAAATTTTACTGTCGTGAACACATTCATTTCTTTTTCTTCAAAATTAGCTCACTAGAACTGCATTCAATCATTTTTAAGAAACCATCTGTAGTTGATCCGGGCAATAGTGGAAAAAACATTATAAGAATCAATTCCTACTAAGGATCAATATAGGATGGTAGTATGTTAAATTAAAGGAAGCATTCAATTTAAATTTTGTTTTTAAAAATTAATAATAGATTTTTCCCTATTACTTAAACTTGGCTTTTAAGCCTACCTTACCGTACCTTATCGTCTACGTAAGTAGAAAAAATAGTAGAAACTGGTCTCTCATAGTATTCAAAATCCCTAATCAGCTAGACCAGCTCAAGTGTAAACTGACGTGTAGTCGACTGTACATGTAAGTAAAGTAACCATGTGGTCGCACGCAGCGGTAATTTTATTTTAATACTTTAAGAAGTCGAGTTTTGCTCTCAGTTGCTACTTAAATGTAAGCTGAGGGTTCTTCAAGGTTCTTTCAGAAGATATTCCTTCCGATGTTGTTGAATTATTCATTTGTTTCACAGAAGAGTTTCCGTTTAGATAATATTTTGTCAGTTAAAATGCAACTTTGAACAGATTAGATAATTATGTAGAATTAGGTTTAGTACACTGGTTTAGCTAAGCCATACTTCACTACTCATCCCCAGTGTGAATATACTTTGGACTTCATAATTAAGATTTTTTCCCAGATTTTCCTTAAATTTTACCAATTTTCTATAAAGAAAACTTCTTTCTTTTAACTTAAAATTAGTTCCAATGAACTAGTGTACTCCCAACACACTATCAACCCTGTTAAAAGAATAACAAAACAAGATCCAGAATGTAACAAAACCTAAACTAAAATACACATCAGTCTATTACTTCGTTGATCAGAGATAAAGACCTGCTCTTGCAGCAACAAACAAATATATTTTTGCTCAAGAACCGGTAATTATCTCCTTTCGCGATTTAGTGCCGCCTTTACGACGTAATTAATTAAGAACAGCATGCTGTAAAGATCTAATTAACATCGAACAACACTCTAGATTAGGTGCGTGGGCGCCGACGAGACACGGGACGCTGTGCATCTCCCCGGGTACAAATTTATGAGGAAATTACAAACGAAGTGCGTATAAACGAGGTAAAAAGGTGGAATGCCAATGGAATTGTAAATACTGGCAGTGAACCGTGAGGAAATTCTTATTTGCAAGCGTCGATCCGTGGTCGCTTAGTGGTTGACACTCGCCTCACGTTCATGAGGTTGTAGGTTCGAACGTTGGCTGGTACCAACGAGTTTATTGGAACTTAAGTATGGTTTTTATAATACCACATGTGAAATCCACCAAAAATTGATGCACCATTGGTGGACAAAAGATCCTGTAGGGTCATAGGGTCATGGGCCCTAAGAAGATATCGAAAAGATAATCTTTGGATTAGTATCGTTACTGATTACAGAATAATATCCCAGGTAGGTACTTCTCTTTTTTCCTTCTTAGAATACAATGCAAATGCAATACACGAGTACTTTATTATTACACAAAAATATACAGAGTTTTGGATTACGATCTAGGCGGTTTTATCGCTCAAACTCTTTAACAATACTTAGGGGGCTTGAAAATCTAGAAACTTGTAATCACTGAGCTAAGTGGGTCTTGGTAGGAAACCTCAACAAAAAATATTTCTGGTAACCTGTGATGAACACTTTTTGACTCATAGAGGGAAAACTGTGTAATACGGAACAATATACGCGCCTATGCAGCTTTTTTTAGTTTGAGTTCGTCAACTATTAGAATAGTAACTATAAGGTCAAGAGCCATGCTGATGGTAAAAACTATGTACGAAATCTTTTTAAGATCGTCCGGGGGCATGGCTGGGGTGTTTACTCGATCTCATTATATCTGTCCTGGGCACTCCGGGGTCTTGGCATTGCTAATATACGGAGGCTTAACTTCGTACTATGTTGACTAACTTCGAAGTAGTTTTGAAGCGAAATTCTGGTTGCGCTTCATTGACCATAGTTCCACAACTAATAAGTATATCTACCACGATTCTGATAACTTTTGTTTTAACTACTAAGCCGAAAATATCAGCTTTTGTAGCTATGAAGTCTTTGTATTGGCAATACTGCATTTATTCATTACCTACTTTTATTCTCTTACTAATCTTTACTGCTTGCTAAGTTTTATTACTTACATTTTGAATTTCAATTCAGAAACGCAGTTAAATTATTTAGTGTATTGTTGATGGTAAAATTCTTTCAAAGTTGCTTATTTATTGCAATTTTAAATTATACATTGGCTGCTGTTGATTATTTTTCGAAATTTACGATATCTATCTATCGTGAGTGCAGATTAGCTGTTCTTTGAATAGAGCTTTCTGGTTGCACAACTTATTACGAAAGGTAACGTAATTTTATTACAGTAACAAATCAAGCAAGTTAACCCTAATACATTTAATTTTAATAAGCATAGTTATCTTGTAACATTTCCGTTGAATTAGATCTCATAAACCCCCTATTCCTCGAATGGAGTTAGGAGCAAGGAGCAAGTATATCCATCACTGAGCTAATTTGAATTTATTAAGCTGCAGGCACTTATTTGGCACAAGAACCTATTCTATATTATGTAAGTAGGTACTTTATGTTGTAAATGCTAGCAATAGCAGTTAAATAGAGAAGCATTGAAATTAAACCAACAAGGTAATTGAAATGTAATTAAATAAATATTGAATGGAGATAATTTATAAAATCAATATAAAAATCCGAAGTGCGTTTTGGACCACAACTTGAAAAATGTTCAGCACTGGAAACTCGAAATAATAATTTTGAAAATGATACAATAATTGTTCAAAATTAGTTTAATAGTAATACTTTAAAGAATCAATATCCGTATTTACCCTACCGTTTCTCTAAAAAAATATGTTTATCCACGAAAAAGACATAACAAGCCTATTCGAAGAAATTCACGGTAATAGAGTTTGCTATCCGACCGTATAACTCGAGCCCAACTATTCTCGTTCTAGAGACCGCTTCTGTCGCCAATCGAATGTCTGATTTCAATTTAGATTAGCCGTTAAACATGCAGAGTAAAAGCTTATCTAACGAGTACACCTGTTAAAGTCAAAATAATTTATGACTACCCGCACAATTCTCGTTATAATGTTTAGCCCGACCGCGAATTTCCTTATTTGAATGGGAAAATGTACGTACTTTTTTAAAACAGGCTGTACTACGAGTAGAAAGACATTTTATGTAATTGTTGATACCTTGAAATGTGATTTCTTTACTTTGTGTAAAAGATTTAGAAGTGCACGTTGTAATTTAAATGATTTCATTAATTTACCTGTCGTCTTTCCTTTTATGAATGAGCAAAGGTCCACCAACCAGCACTGGGATAGCGTGGTGGACTATAGTCCGTACGCCCTCGTTGAGAAGGTAGGTTGTTTTGGTTTTTTCGAAACGAAGGTTGAAGATGACAAAGACGATATCTCTTACACTAAGAAACAGAAACAGATTGCTTTTTAACTGACCTTTGATAGTTGTGCGGCTGGTTGTGCATCAGAGGTTGCGTTGGTTGCGCTAACAGCAGTTGTTTCTGTTGTTGTTGCCGCTGCAACATCTGCTTGCCAAACACCCCGTAGCCGAAGCCGTATATCTCGTCCTCTTCCTTGTCCGTGAGGCAACTTGAGGGCTGTGTAGTTAAAAACTGCGTTGATATGTTATAAAGAACTAAAGTGAGTGGGTGGCAGAGGAATATTCGTAAGAATTGGGATGTTTGAAAAACATTAACAGAGTGGTAAACAAATAAGCTAGTCTAGAGGTATTTATGTACAATAGTAAAATACAAGTAAATTGCTCTCAAGGAGATAACATATTAGTATTTAGGTAAGTAGCTTTAGAAATAAAGCTGATAATTGAAATTGGCAAAAGTACTTTGTATCGAATTTAGCCGCACATTTAAGATCTAGAAATATTATGGTGAAATTAAATTCGATTTCAGTCTTTAAATGAATTATCACAAATTGCTTATGCATTTCAGAATTCAAGTTGTACTTGCAATTTAGCCACTAACTACAGCGCATTCCATTAATTAACAACTGATATGAAAATCACTTCCACTTTCGCAGCTAGTCCAATAAAGTTGGACTGAATCCACCCTGAATAGGTAGTGAACTAGTAGTTTTATCTATTCAAACGTCTATAGATAGACGGAAACCCTATTGTTAAAGTATGATAGATACATCGAACAAATAAAGTTCAAATTAGATATTTGTTGAAGCTATACTCGTAGGCAGGGATTAAAATAGGTACACTTATTGAACTTTTTACATTTTTGGATATAGATAGAGGATCACTTTTTGAGGAGTCATTAAATAATACGACCCTGTTCAGGTAAAACATAGCAAGCGACAAAACATGAAATACGCAGTCTTTACAACTTGAATATGTTGTGTATGTCGCTTGCGATGTTCGGCCCTAAACTGTAGTATTTTTCATGCTGCCTTATGAAGACGACTACGCTTGGAATTTAAGGATACGACTATAAATGAAATGAACTAAGATGACATAGAGAGCTTAAGTGGCAACCGATGGTTCTATGTGTAGGCAAATCCTAAATTATAAGACGACTATCGGAATTATTGCAAAGCACAGCGTGAGATGCTACCCATCAAGAGATAATGGAAGAAAGACGGAATACTACATGTTAGCATGCAAGTTATTTGTACAAGTATCTCATAGCTACTATATACCTAGTTCATCCATGAAACAGAAATAAGTTAAAGTAATGTTTAGATCCTCACCGAATACTTCCCAGGCACGTAAATTGGTTGTGAATGCGACGTCGTCAGATTATTCAAGGCCAATGACCCTGGACTAGCTGATGGCGGTGTCTGCGGCGTCCCAGGGCCACCCAGCACCCTCATTCTTGGCGACATCTCTTCCCACTCGTATCGTCTCAGCTCTTCGAGGTGGTCCAAAACATCGCCATAGTGCGTGGAGAAGAGATCAGCGTACCTTGAAGCTAGACCTTCTAGATACCCTCTGTCGCCATCCTGTTGAAGAAATTTTGAAATGTTAGTAAATTGTTAATTTCATTGTAGCAATCGTATACAATTACCTTAAAAACTGTTTTCTACTCGTAATATTGAGTATTAACTAGTAACTATACTGTTTTTGTTTTTAAAATTTCTTTATTAACTTAGATAATTATTTACAGTAACATTAAGAACTAAATCTAAAGTTACATTACTAAATATGCTCTCTTGTTTTGTGAGGCTGAAGGCACCTTTAAAAACTTTTAAATATGAATTTTTATCTATTTAAAACATGATTATGTATGTAGTTTCTATGAGTACGTAGTATGCGCATTTTGATGATAATGCACATTTGTTGCATGAATAGAAATAAACAATAAATAGATAATTTACATAAAGTAAATTAGCGGATAGGAATTACAATAATCGTAAAGATCCTACCCGTATAAATGAGCATCGCACATGTGTGCATGCGCCGCCGAGGTGAGTGAGTACCTACGCGGGCCGGCCGGCCGGCGGCGTGGGGCAGCCCGACCAGTCGCGGGACAATGGGTGACGTCAATCGTTATCTAGCACCAAGTGATGCGGCAGTCGATAAGTTTTGTAACTATCGATATACGGCAAGTTGTGTGAGCGTGATTTAGCAATCGATGAGACCAAAATACAAACCAAAAAAGTAACTTTACTGTATACTATAGTAGAGTGAGTATAAACAACATTTATTGAACGTAATTACTCGTCTAATGGCTTCTGGCATTTAAAATTTTACACACTGAAAAAAATGCAATTAGCCTGTATCTGCAGACCTATTTGCCTGAAGTGATCCGTTCCTTCCGCACAATTTCCACTGGACTCCAAAAAAGGGGGAAATAGACGCAAATGGAGGCAATTAAGATCATCACGACTTAATTTATGGAGAAGATTTAAAATGAGGATGTTTCTAATTTGCAAAAATTTCCCAAACATAAGTAATTTTATACATAGATAAATTGTTAATGCTAAAGGTGCTAACTTTTTAGTAAACTTAGATAGCCGGACCTTTAAAGTTTAAGAGTTAGGTCAAAGTTATGTTGAATTAACCAATTCTTTTCTCGAAATTGTTAAAGTATATTTATAAGCTCTAATAGATGTCTGCAATAATAAAAATTTATAAAGGAAGTATGTTTTCCTCTATATCGATTTAATCTCTCAAGAATTTAAAAATTATCAAAGTCAAGAATGCAATCAAAAGTTTCATAATGTAGAAACAAATAATATTAAATCAACAAATTAAGTCAACGAAAGAAAGCCAGAAAGAAAATAAACAAAGGCGAATAATCTCGACGCAAACGAATTCTTTCATTAAGACCAGTAAGCCAAAGACATGGACCGCGGGCGAATAACTCCTCGTTTCCCTTGAATAAACACGACTGGCGGTTCTCGTGGAAAATATTTCGGTTTGACTCTTGGTCTACTGTACTGTCTGGTTTTAATCTTGACATGGGCAATTTGAATAACTTACATTATAAAAACTCAAGTGAACCTGAAGGTAGATTATTTCAGAAGAGGTAACCAATAAAAACGATATTTTTTTATTGAAAAATTCTTAATAAAATAAAGTAAGTAAATTATCCTAAAACTAAACACAAATACTAAGCTACTATAAAATTCAATGATAAAATTTAGTCAAAAATGCCCCCGCAAATCGTACCCGGCTCAAAGGTACACATGACGCCGGCTGCATTGCCACGTTGAATCGCCATGGATATCCTTTAAACCAGGTACGACTCGGCCCGGGGGTCACAACCGTGCTCCCACATGCGTTTCGCTGGTAACTAATATTTTCAACATTAATGACAAACCGATCACGCTTCGCAAACACCGGCTGCCCTGAGATGCTGGCTGGGCCGATGACATCAGACGGTCAAGAAGTCGAGACTGGATCCAGAGCGATTAAGACCTCCAAATTGAAGGAGCCTAAGCACAGGAGTTGAAAAGGTGCTAGTCATGTAGTTATAATGATCGATTTTCGAGTTTTATTAACTAGAGTTCGTAAAACCTCGATAGATGGATATACTGACTTATCAAATATAGGTAAAAACATTGGCAAAGTCCTGTGAAGCAAAGCCATATTATAATTGTTTTAAAAAAGTTGTAGGTACTTTGAAGTTTTCGAGTCTCGACATTTGAAATCAATACAACGCCACTATTGCCAACAATTGCAACTGAAATTAAGTACGTACCTACAGGAGACCTACAAGAAAATCGCTTAGTAGTAGTTATCAATTTTTTGTTGTTGTTTGAAATTTATACATTAAGCGGAGCAAATGGATATGCGACAACAAATAATTATGAGAAACAGTGGCGATATGGGGCAATATCGTTTGGACTATACGCATTTCTAAATGAAGAGTGAAAGATGTCATTTGGACTTCAAAGATAAAGGACCAGGATAATCTCACCTGGTAAACTTTCACACCTTACCTTCACCTTGAAAAATACGATACATAGTACAGTGAAACAAGTAAAATACAGAACTTCATCAGTGGACAAGCGCACTTAGAATTCAACCAGCGGTCGCGTTGGAGTCAAAGATGGCCGGAGGTTTATTTCCATTTTTAAATGAGAGCGGCTGAGAGCTTTGTCGGCTACGAGTTTGTGCTCTGCGTTTTAAGTGGATTAAATCGCTCCACGCTCGTAAAACCGACAAGTGCTCGACTAAAAATTAAAGTAACCGTTCGACTTTTGCATGAGAAAGCGCTCGCGGGAACTTCGTTCGCACTCACTCCTTGCAATTTGATGCGGCAGTTTTTTTTAAATCCTCTTCGATTGAGGTTTTAACTGAAGTGGCTTTCTTTGTGAATACTCAATGGAACCAATATTGTGCAGCTTGGATGTTCCAAGATTGCAACTTTCAAAGTAATTCGTGAAAGTAGTTTCGTTAAAGCTATAAAATAAATGAAACTGTTGTCAAAGTATCCTTTTCATAACTGACGGGGTAGGCAGAAAGAACTACCTACACGTGATTATTTTTGCTTACTATGCCTGCGTGTAAGGCCCTTGTACAAATATAAATAGCCTATAATAATAATAATATTTTCTACTCATCCAATTTATTGTCTTATCATTTATTCGGTTGACACCAAATTAACAATGACAGGATAGTTTTTGAACTTGATTATAAATATAACGAAAGGTATAACAAACGATGGAAATAAAAACAATACGGAAAACTCAGTCAAAGAACCGCAATAAAGACAACAATAAATAGCTCATGATGCGTCGGCAAAAGGCATAGAAACTGCTGCTGAATTTAAATGGTATATTTAGACCGAGTCCAGTCGTTTAAAGCATAGAAACGAGATCATTGAATGGCCCGCCAACGGTTTCTGGAATGTATACGAAAAACAAACAAACTTAGGTAATAGAAACAAAGCATTGAGTTTGTGAAACAACTTTGGTCAATTCTAACATTTCTGATGTAAAAGTACTTCATTTGTAAACGTTACAACACAATATATTTTTAAAAGTCAATAAAGATATCATTAGAATAACCATTAAATTAAATAATAATGGCAAAGGAAGCTGATACGCCGGGCATTTGTAAATCCAATCAGTTTTCATAGGTGTAATAAGTTTTAAATTGATTTAATTCCATTAAAGATTCATACGTGTTTTATTGGCATTGCAGGTATATTTCATCAAACCACTAAATACATTTGAAAAATAGCAGTATCTAGGTAATAATGAATATGACGTGATATTTAATGAAATGGTAAAACTATTGGTAACGTCCAAAGGTACTGCATCATATTGTTCAGCCAAAAGTGTCACAAACAAATTTCAACGAATTGAAATTGAAACACCAGGCTCCAAATGTTAACGAAACAAGAAGGAAGACAATTTTCAGCTGTCCCTTCAAAGGCTTTGGAGCAGTCGAATAATCGATTCCGGCCCGTGGCCCTACCGAAACGTCTGTGCCATCGAACTTTCCTTTAAAATGAGTATAAATTGCAAAACTTGGGAATTATTTGCGTTCTCCTCCATGGCAATTTACTCCGTTTTTCCAGAGTTTCATTATAACAAGTTTAATTGAAGACTTCGTCCGGTACATAAATTTAAACTTTTGGCGTGCATTTTACTTAGCCGATGGAGGTAATGGCCAGTAAATGCATTTGCAGTTCACTTAAAACTATTAAAATTATTGTTGTTCCTTTCAACTTCTGCGTTTATGACCATTTTATGACTAATTGCTTTTTGATTTCTCTCTGTTACTTGTGCAGTTTTTATAGAAAATAGCTAGTAACATGTACAATGAGAATGTGTGCATGTTTGTTTATTTGCTTTGATGTATGTTGCTCAGTAAGCGAATAATATAAACAAATGGGCAGTTTAATTTAAAACGATAAAGTGAAAGTTCAGGTGAAGGTTCAGGTATCTCGAATTTGCTTTGTAATAATTACACAGACGAAATCGCGGGGATAAAACCTAAGTTAATTGAAGCAGAGTACGTTATACATTCAGGCTAAGTTGCAAACAAGAGTAATCGACTAACATTAAGTAAACAAAATAATACATAGCACAAAAGTCCAAATCGAAAGGCTTAAAGTGCCATGTACGCAACAATTTAAATTTTAATCACGAAATAAGAGCACGTCCCCGCGATCCGGTACGTGTCAGCAGAAAGCAATAAGGAGAAAATTAAATGTCGCATTCCCAGGACATGATTAATGCATAAAATTATTATAATAAGTTTTATAGTACTCGTTTAATCGGTAATTTATGCTCATCAAGTGAACAGATGCAGACAAGCTAGGAGTTACCATTAAGGCTCTGTCATAAAACTGGTCCCAGATGCTAAATGGTAAGTAGAGGGCAGTTTTATGATGTGTGTAAAAGTTACAGTTGAATGTTATCGCTCTTTTTTTCACTTGAATGAAGATAAACATTTTTTAACAAACGCTAAAATGATTATTTTCATCTAGGCTTTTCCTTAAATGAACTCAACTACCCAACTTAACATTATGACAACAATCATTTACAGAATGATGAAATCATTACTGCTTCGGCCGTTTACGAAACCTGAAATTCGTAACTAGTTTCGAGAACTCTCCTTCATTGTTGCTTCCGCTTTTTAGACATCCCTATCAGATTCTATGTACTTTATAGACCTAACTGAGAGTAATGGATTGAATTGATGACCTATCGACAGTCTAATTGAAGTTTTGGAACCATCACGTAGTAACCGGGTCTTACACGCGAAACTTTCGTTTTGTCAGCCCGTGACCACGGCCAGTGTAACCTCATAATATACACGTGTAAGCGCGAAAGTCTAAAAGGTATCTATCTATCATAAAGGTATATACTATCACGTAGTAATTTCTTAAGAAAACTCAGAGCCAGTAACTTACCACCTGGCGTGGCTAGTTAACCGCGGCAGGCTGTGACAGTCCGGTCCTTTGTAGGAGACGCCTGTCCGCTTGATGTTGTACCATTACTTCCATTGTATGTAGACGAGTTCAATGAACTAACGTTATTCATGGGCTATTAATTTGATGTACTACCTATAGTTAAGGTACAATTGAAATGGTAGACGAAAATAGATAATGAGTAGCTGTATTAAAACAATAAACAAAAGGAAATTAGGATAGATAATTAATAGATACCCGTAGATAATTAAATAAGTACTACATTATCTAATAAGGAAATGTAATTATCTTTTTTCATGTGGAAAAAAATTATTATTTTGATAAACCATAGTAATTCTAATTAACTTACAAACTAATCAAAGATTTCCATATCGTTATAATACAATTCAAAACTAAACTATTATCATTTAGCAACATACAAATTTGTAATGAATGATGTATCGAAATTTTTTGTTTATTTAAAAAAAAAAAAAATTACGTGTATTATTTTAGGACGCCTAGTTTTATGTCATGCATGACTGAAACGTGCCTTTTAAATATTCTTTAATTTATTGCTATAACTGTCGATTTATTAAAATCTGACGATACTAATCATAATTTGAATTGAATAACTTCGACAATTATGTTCTTAAGTTTAATTGCATTTCTATTAAATTTTAAATTGAGATAACTAAGCTGATTCGTTTTAATCACTGGGCGGAAGTCAGTTAAGTTATAAAAATATTCATGGTTATACTGCACTATTAACCACGTTTATATTTTTACTTTAATGTTATAGTAATAAATTATCTGTGAAAGTTATATGCAACTTAAATGGTTTGAATCTTCAAGGGCTTGTTTATTCTTGAACACATTTCTTAGAAGGTATGCAACCGCATTATTTAGCCCGGATATATTTTAAAAGATTACAATTTGCCACCAACTAAATATTAAACTGGAACTTAAACTGAGTACGGGCTATGTAGTCCACCACGCTAGCCCAGTGCGGGTTGGTGGACTTACATGCGCCTAAGAATTATTTCTGCGGCATATGCATGTTTCATCACGATGTTTTACTTCACCATTTAAGATCAGTCAGTAAGTACTTAAGTTTTGAGAAAAAACCCTTGGTCCATGGCACGAATGGGGATCGAACTCAGACCTCTCGGACATGATAAGCCGCGTCTTCCCTAGTACGCCACCGAGAACTTCAATTGAGATTGGTTAAATATAACTTTAAGTATATAAATCGCGAATTACTAATTTTTAATTATGAACACTTTTTTAGTAATTAAAGTGGCAATGTGACATTGCTTTAAGAACAATTAGCTCCACCAAAGCTGCAAACAGTAGCAGTATCAGAATATCGAATGCTATTAAGAGATCACGAAACTAAAACGGCTACACAGCCGCCGCCAGTCATGAACGGAGGACGGCTAAGAATACGAGATAGCCTATAGCCGCGCGATGCAATTCAAGTTATCTAGACTAGCTTCGAGGCGTACGTACGTATCTGCATCAAGACACGAAATAGACATTAAAAATAAGTGCTTATTAATTTTAAATTTGAAACATTATACACTTGTATGTGATAACATAGAAATATTTTGTGGCTAGAAAGATTTATCCAAATCAGCTGGTTGTTATTCTAGAGACAATAACTAATAAATAAACGGAATATTTTGCTGGGTCGCATATAGTAACAATTTTATATTTCCTAAGAGTGTGCCTTATAGAATTGAAGATGAAATGATTATCACTTGAACACGGAAACGACGACGTCATTAGTCAGTTTTTTTATGTTCTTCGGATGATGCGATGGTCTATCAGATAATGTAGAGAAAAAGGTGTAAAGTAGTCGAAATAACTTTTGATGAAGCAATAGCTACATTACTGAGGAACATTTTGAGATTGAAAAAACATTTTTGAAAAAAATAATTACAAAGCACGTTCTTTCCATGTGCCCTCCACTTATGCATAAATGTAATCAAAAGCGACTTCATAGATCTAAACTGCAGCCATCGAGGCGCAGTCTGCTCGTACTATGAAGAGATCGCAATTCCAAAATAACCCATCCCTCGGTGAGCAGAACAAAACAAATGGCACAATAAGACGAGGTTCCGCGTGCCACCGCCGAGGCGATGCGACCGTCCGAAGAGAATTTATGTGTGACAGTATCACCTGCCCCTGTGTTAAATCCGAAACTGGGTACTTTCATTCATGTTTGCCTTGTTCCCTAAGCACGAGCTTGTACTGTGTTAGTTAAGATAGATTGCCATTTAGACTTAGTTTTATCTGAGCTCTACATCAAGAATCTATTTGAAGCTTATCGGCGTTGCTCACGGATTTTCATTCTCCATCTTGTGGGAGTTTCAAACAATGTTGTCTTACAATTAGTGAAAGCAAACGTAAATTCAATAATGGTTGATGGGTTCGGTTGTGAGAATCATGAAAGCCTGCGAGCGCTCAACAAAGTAAGTACAAGATAGGCTGAAATAGAACAATGCCACGAAGACAGCAAACTCTTCCACAAGACAGAAGATAGTAATTCTTCAACGCAATGCCTGTAATTCTTCAAAAAACGAATATACTCATACAAAGCCAAACTTCATGTAATAAATAAGTCAGCTAATTAGTAGAATACTTGGTATTTACTTATAGTTATGATATTATGACATAATTTTGTCAGTAGAAATTACAATCACAATCTCACTCAGCTATACAAATTAATTAATTTTGTAGTGTTGTTTTCTTAATTAAGCCGCCAAAATAGTTAATACCCATTTCATCAAATAACTAAGGTGATAGACAGATTTATGTCTCTAGTAAATACCCATAAATCTACGTCAATAATTCCGGCGGTTCCTCTATTTGTAGAGTTAATTTAGTGCACGCCTGTACTATGGAATTTATATCAGTCTATGATTCTTAGTTATTCTGTGTACAAACTCGAATATCTTGAATAAGCAAATTGGAAGCGCAGTTTCATTCAGTCGTAGTAGATGTATATAGTCATATATGAGTGGAGTGACAGACGTATGTTATGTAAAAGCATGAACTACAGTATTTTTTTTTAAAAAAGTATATAAATAAATAAATATAAATAATGTTTTTTGGACAAATATACACACGGCTGTTTAGTCTCAACTAAGCCGAAGCTTGTAAATGGGTACTCAACAACTGATAAACATACTTATATATTTTTAAATAAATACTTAAATACATACAAACACCCAGAATCCGAAAACCAACAGTTATGCTCATCACACAAATGTTGGTCCCGGGTGGGAATCGAACCCACGACCTTTGGCGCAGTAGGCAGGGTTACTACCACTACGCCAACAGGCCAGTCACTATATTAGTCTATCAGTATACTAGGGACAGTATACTATATCAGTATACTATATAGATAAATCTTAATAACTTAATTGAAACACAAAGTCTTCTTAAAGCGCACATTAATTTATAGTTATTTGCGAATACATTCGAAGCTGTTCTCATAGCTATGAGTACAAAAACCCATTAACTCAGGATTACGCTACTAAACAATACCCAATGAAATATAAGACTACCAGGCATGATCGTAAAGTTTAATGCCGTAACAAATATTGGAAAATCGACTTAAAGAGATATATTTCAAAATATTATCCGAGTAAATCGCATAGAACAGCACTTTACTTGGAGAGGAAATGTGAAATCTATAACAAATGTATTGGACGGATATTGAGTTTTGATGTCATATACGATGCGTGTCTGCAGCATTCTCACGATAATAAAATAATACTCCCTGTCCCATCTCTTGGTAGGATACATTTGATACGTCGTGATGCTAGAAATTTTTTAAGAAAAATGGAAGCACCGAGTTAAAAATCTTGAATTCGAGTTGTTTTTTAAAATTAAAATCATAAGATGCAGCATGAAATTTTCATTGGTTAGGAGAAAGCCAGTTTATTTTAGTATTTTTGTGTTTATATCATCTGGAGTAACAGGGTGCTGGATGAGGTTTTTGTGACTGCAATAGAATTTTACTGTCAAGCAAAGATAATTCAGAATTTTATGCGAATTATTTTAGACAAAACTTTCAGAACTATACTATTGTGCGATTAGGGCTATAAACGGCAAATCCAACAATCCTATCCTACTAATATTATAAAGGCGAAAGTTTGTAAGGATGTGAGGATGTTTGAATGTGAGGATGTTTGTTACTCTTTCACGCAAAAATTACCGAACAGATTTTTATGCAACCTGGTACAGTGATGGATGTTTGAATGTGAGGATGATTGTTACTCTTTCACGCAAAAATTACCGAACAGATTTTTATGCAACCTGGTACAGTGATGGATGTTTGAATGTGAGGATGTTTGTTACTCTTTCACGCAAAAATTACCGAACAGATTTTTATGCAACTTGGTACAGTGATAGCTTATATCCTGGAATAACATATAGGCTACTTTTTAACGCGGACAAAGTCGCGGGTACGCGCACCCTAAGTAACAAAACACCTACATAGAGGGCGCTGTTACACACGGGAAAAACTTTTCTACGTAGGCGAAGCCGCGGGAAAAAGCTAGTATGTCATAATACTAAAATACACATAATTGCTTAAGCGTTATAATTATTATGAACTTTTCAGGCGAGCTTTTAATAAAATTTATTTACAGTATGTACCTACTTTCTAATAAGTTATTAGCAATCATCATCATCATTTTAACCTGTCGACGTCCAATACTGGACAAATAGGTTTTCTACAATGTTAGATTTATCAGTATTTTTGGCAATTTGTCACATTATTTATAGTTTCGAAATTATTTAGTGAGAGTATTATGTTCAATAATGATAAAGAAGTGCAAACAAAAAATTATTTTACTGCTAGACGAAATCAAATTAACAGCTAAGAAAAAACGGAAAACGATATTAAAATTTGATAGCCAATCAATAGTTGACAATGACGAACGTTTCCTCAAACATTCAAAGCTACAGTGCCCATAAACCACATACTGCATTTTAATACAAACGTGGGTGCAACACGCCGCATGATACCATCATCTAAGTATAGGTTTGTGAAATAACACTGCTTTATGATTATGAGTCACGGCGCTTAGAGTACGATAAACGATAACATATAGCAAGGTGTCAAAGCTGGGATATACTCGTAGGTGACTCTAATAATAACGTCAGCTTTGCAGTTATGTTTGTAACTTAAACCAGTTTTTCAGGTATTTTTTATTTTAGTAATTATGCTAGTATCAGTCCTATCTCACCCAATGATTGTAATGTTAAAATTAGAACAAAGGTAATTTACCTTAAGGCACTGACGGTACTACAAGTCTTTTAATCGAGCTATATTAATTAGTAGCGTAGTAAAAGAAGTAGACTTCTCCAAAATCAAAGGCATACAAGCAATTGCTAAGATACTTACTTTTAAAGATGAGATGGATGGACGATTTGATAAAATATTGTAGCATGAGGCAGAAAAAATATGTATTAAATTATGTACCTTTGCAAAATATTTCAATCTACTAAAGTTGTTTCCACAATATATCAACAACACATTTCCCTGGGATGCCTCCAAGCTTAGTTTATTCAAGTTTATGTACCACTGCCACAGTCATTTTCTGTTACCCATAAATCACGAATTGCATAAACAAAGCATTTGAATATGGCACGTGGGCAGCGAGTGACAACGGACGCGTGCTACACATTCACCCGGACCCGAACACGATCGTAAATATTCAGATTGGTGTAGTTTAGTACGAAGTCGAACCCCTGAAGCACGAGTATATGCGAGTTACCGGTGAAATAGATCTATGAAAAGATATCATAGTACGCGTCGAGTTTGAAAGCTACGCCTGACAATGTACAGAATATGTTACTAAATTTAAAGGGTCAGTTCACACCGGCGATGCTTGATGCTTGAAGAGCCTGGCCGAGAGTTTTCAACGCAAAATGTCTACCTTTGCGGTAGCTCCTAAGTTCCATATTTTCGCCGCGTCGCGTCGCCGCTCATGCGGACTGGACTGACCCTAAAATTCAGTCTTTGTGATATCTTAATGTCACATCTGCGTCATTTGTAAAAACAATACTGATATTAATTGAGCAGATCGTCCGTTCTGTTTGACGTGTTTCAAATTCAGCTGAAAGTGTCACTGTTAAAATTTCAATTTTCTTCGGGACTGAATGTGAGTCAGAAATCAGCAGACAATTTTTCATCTAAATTTCCAAATAAAAGGTGGCTGCTCTAAATTTAAAACGTCCAATCTGTCAACGGTCGAACGCGCGTGTTGTGACGACGAATGGTTGCAAGCGATACCTACATTGACTACAACTGTTGTCTATTTTCAGATTTGTCACTGCGGAGACGGCTGTCTGCGCCGGAACTCCACAGTTCCTTTTTTCAGGCAAAATTGCCGGTAATGAAAGGAAGTACGTGATTGACACTGCAGGAAACTATGTCGAAATATTTTCAATTCGATTGTAGGTTTATTTATTGAGGCAATTCGAAGGAGGCAAAGGCAATGCATTCGGAACGAGCGCTGGTTTCCTTCACTTATCGCAACGCAAAGCTTTGTACTAACGCATTAAGCTAATTTGAATGGTGGAGGACCGTTCAAAAAGCCGTTGTTCGGATTCTTCTTTTTGGTCGGCGCGGGTTGCGGCGCGATTGTGGGAGCCGACTGCATGGATTGCATTCTGTTCGTCGTCGCACAAGAAGACAGACGCATTGATGCCGGCTTTTGATTTAACCGAATGTAAGCACGCTGGGCCGGTACCTTGTATTTGCTTTGTAAATGTGTTCATTACATTCCTGTATAATAGTCATGCCTTTCTCCATTTAGGTAATTATCGGATGTTGATCATTCTTTTATAATTTGTCGCTTGACATTAATGGTTTCATTATTTTGAGACGTAAATTAGAATTACTCTCAGATTTTCGAATCAGATTTAGCTAAATTCAAAAATAAGTTTTGAAAGAAAATGGAATCAGATAAGTCGACAATATCAGACTGTCATCGCATCACTAATGGGCAAAGCGTGTTTAACAAGTTTCCTTATTGTAAGTTAGAATAAGGTTCAAAATTGAAAAGGATACTGACTCTGATGTGACGAATGTCTAAGATGCGGCACCGTGGGCGAAACCGGTGACAAACGACTCTCTCTGTCACATCGGTGATAAATATCTGATTATGTTACACTGCATTTTGCTTTCATAATTAATTGACAACAGTTATCTAAACGGGCGCTACGTTACGGTTACAACTGACTTTGATTACTAACCGAGCCAGTTAAATAATAAATTATAATATTTCTGCGTCCATTATAAAATGTTGGCAATTACTCCTATTACCATCGATTATGGATGAAATGGAAATGGCAGTTTAAAGCTTTCCACGCTTCAAACATGCACCCTGCAGGGTTCAATATTATTTTTATTACTTTATTATTTTATTGGCATTGCAAATGCTGGCTGCCTCTCGTTTTTACGGTTTACTTTTCAACCGGTTCCATGGCTATAAATTCCGCGAGGTTTAAACGAACGCACGCCTCAAGCCCGAAGTAGCTACCACATTAATATTGGCCAAGACCATTTGTTATTGCTTGGAAACGAATGCGCACTTCTTGAACTTTAATAAGCAACCGAGAATGATATGAATGAAGTCGCTTAAAATACAAGCGGTTATAACATACAAGCTATTCCCTTTGATGTGCTCGTTAGTATATCTAATAATAAGTAGGGTCCTGCTCAAAAAGTATTTGTTGACAAAAAAAGTGTAAACAGCCAAAAATAACGAGCGAAATGATCGTTTGTAAAAATAGTTTGGGTTATTCTGGTGGCGTCGACTTGTAGTTAATTGCTGCATTTTTTCCGCGCCCGACTGCCATGGATTCCGTAATTTGTCTTCTCAGAAATGAGTCGCGTCGTCGGATGCAAGCGACATGTAGATACGGCTCGTTTTTTTGTGAAGGAGTCAGGATACCCCCTCGGATTTCGACCGGCGTAAATTACGTTTTAGTAGAACACCCCGGGGAAACGTTAGACGGGTTCTTTCGTAATTACTGTTTTAACTGCCTGGGACAGAAATGTCAAACGTAACTTATTTTTGTGGGTGAAATTTCCGTTGATATATTCTGTTTCGTGTTCTGTTTTTTTGAGCGAGGATCAAAAATTGTGTTGAGGGAATTGATTAAAAATACATTGTCGGTCGGTACCCGGTAGCATCTGAATAATTGAAATCGGACCCGGGCTGCGACTGCGGTCACATTACGGAGCGGGTAATGCAATCAATACTTTGACGCTCACAATGCGGTTGTGCTTTACGAGCGCTCCAAGATTTACGCTCCCGCTTTATGCTATTTACAAAAACCGCTCGCTTTATTTACGACAGAGATCACGCATTACGCGCCCATATTATGACCATGAGCGTGCATTCTACGAATATCAGTAAGGACTGCCGATTATAAATACCTGTAAGTACCTACTACTGAAAACAAAATGTTTGTTGATGATGATGAAACTTTCTTCAAAAATCTACAAAAAATAAAATTAAACATCGTTTTGCTTCAGTTAAAGTCGGTTCAGACCCATAAGCGCATTAATTAATTAGTCATCATTATAATAATGTACCTAAGTAAAACAAGTATTAAATAAAAATACTTGACTGAATTCTTTGATTGGTTTCAAAATTTTAAATAAGTACCTACCAAGGTTTTGTTAGTAAGTGATCCTTATGATATTGAGTTAGGAGATACTAAGTAGACTACCAACCAAGTAGTTTTTAATTTAATTAAATCACATAAAACTAAAGTACAGTATGTTGTCAAGTTCCTATATTTTTATTCAGCAGTTATAGTAGTTGTAAAAGTTGTTCTACATTTATAAGGCTTGGAATACATGGATTATGTAACAAAATATGTAAACTGACTAGAATCAAACCTAAATAACCTCAATAAAATTAATTAATCAATATATTACTCGCCAATAATAAACAACTCATGCGGTATTTTTATTATTTACGAGTTCCGCGTTAGATGTTTCAATATGGTTTATATAATGTATGGTACTTGAAAAAAGGAACTATTACAGCTATTTCAAGTGGAAGCTGGCATTGTATGTTGCGTATCTCTAAAAGCATTACATTAATGAAAAGCAATTATGTTTAGATAAAATAATATATAATGTGTGGTTATTTTTGCGTTCTTTTGATCATAATAAACAGAATAAAACAGTAATTATGTTTGGGCAATCTATACTTAATATTAAAACATGTGTTTACAAAACATGTGTTTACAAAACGTACTACATATTAAGCATTTATTATACACTCGTATTACTTATATTATTATCTACCTACTTAATCTGTTTTGTTGGAATTTTAAAAAGGATGGTCTTATGGAAACCTGAATTTAATTTCTATGAGAATAAAGCTGTTGACTGGAATCGTAGGATTTCCAGCAAGATCTAAGTGGTGCAAAGCAATTGCATTAACATTAAACAAAAATTTAACATTGACTTTTGGACTAAGAAATAGGTACATGTCTCAGTTTCAATTCTAAGTAACAAACAAATTATAAATAATAAAAAATTATAATACAGAAAAATATGTACCTAACCTACCTACTATATCTACGATCTAACCCTATAAAACTTTACAACTACTACCTACTATTAAATAACACACTATAAGAACAAAGCTGCATTTTTAAACCCCGGGTATAGCCGTTATTTACATTTCTGAAACCTAATTAACAGTTCAATATAAAATTGCTACCCGCTTCACAAATTGCAGTTTGTATTCTACGACGGATAATTACTACTGTGCGTAGACAGTATACGTACGGTCGGCCCCCTTGAACATGACATGCATGAAAGTAAACTCTATTCCAATTGCGAAATGTGTCGGTATACTTTTTAATAGCCCACCTAACCTAGGGTTGCCGACTCAATTATGCATAATACATACTTAATTATTAACCATCACCACTTCTGAAAACAAAGTTCCGTCGCCGCTACTGTCTGTATGTTCGGGGTAAACTAGCAAAATACTAATTGGGTTTCGATTAGATTTTCACCATTGATTATTTAGGCTGTTTTGATATGTTATGAGTCGTATAATATAAAAGGCGGCAATTCGTCGTTTTGCCTAAAATTAGTTTGAATTTTTGTAAAAATGAGAAGAAAGTTAAAAGTTCAACAAAAACAGTTATAGATAATCAAATTGCCGCTTTTGATATTACACGGTTAAACTACCCCAAGTGCAAACAGAATAGAAGCAGATAATGAGAAATGTATATTGAATGTGACTAGGTACCCACTTAGTAATAATTATAATTATCTTAGAAACAAATTGTGTAAACAAAATAAATATTATTGGTCAGTTCTAATTGTACTTACCTAAAAATAAACAGTATATAAGTATTTCCAGTACGATTGGCACAACCCTAGATTCAACTCAACTATCACCAGTAATAATCTAGACAGTGACAAGTCAGGCAAAATTGTTTTGAATTTATCTGTTACTATAAACGAATAGGTTATATCGATGTTTGCAATAGATGTAGCGGTAAAAGTACTCGATCGAACTAATCGAATACCGAGCGATCCGATAAACTTTTATTTGTTAATATTACAACCATTACTTATGTTACAACAACAGCATCGTGTTTTTCTTATTACAGTGCAATTAATGCTTTATATTAAACTAGCTGTCGCTCGCGACTTCGCGTGGGATAAGTACTTATAAACCACCCGGAAGAAATTATCTGCATGATAGTGAAAACCGCATGAAAATCAGTCGCGTATAGTTTAAAAGATCTATGTGTACAGACGCGGCGCGGGAAGCGACTTGGTTTTATACTATATAAGGTTATGGATGTTTAACATTTTTTGAACTGTGAACTCGAACAAAGGTATTATAAAATTATTAGCATATATATATGTTATACATATGTGTGTATATATTTATGTATCCATTATGTATGTAAGTATGTACGATAATATTTGTATGTATTATACTTTATGAATATTTTTGATATAATATAGTTTATTTAGTATATTAGTACACACTGTCTGCCCTAACACACATTTTTCCTGTCACTGGTAGGCTGGCAGAAATCTCATAAAGAGATAAGCCTCACCATTTGTACATGTTCTTTCTGTTTTGTTTTGTATCTTGTTAATGTTTTGTGTGTACAATAAATTGTTAAATAAATAAATAAAAATAAAATAAAATAGTTTGTCTAATACTAGCTATCTTTTAGGTGTATTATTCAGTAGAGAATCACAGTTTTATTCTAATTAGATAAAATGTACAACTAAGGATAATTTATCTTAGTTGTTTAATTTCTAAAAATATAGATAACTCGAAATCTAATTTAAACAACAAACTCCTCCCTGAACTGTTAAATTGTAAAACAATATAACAGTTCAGGAAGGAAGATCAGTTTTTAGAAAGCATAAAAACCGTATATCTCGGAGTAGCCAGACGCATTCAATATTAAATATTTAGCAGCGGGAGGGAGTGTACGTACGAGGAAACATTTGCAATATTAATACGAAAGCTTCTTTAAGTTATAGTCTTGCAGTGCAGTTTGCTACTCCTCAAGATCCGTAGTTGATTTTTTAAGTCAGCACTTTTGTGATGAGCACTACCATCATAGAAAGCAATGTACTTTAGAAACCTACTGGTCCATAAATAATTTTAACAACCATCATCATCATCATCAAAAGCCTATTAATGTCCCCACTGCTCGGGCTATAGTCCACCACGCTAGCACAGTGCGGGTTGGCGGACTTCACATACGCCTAAGAATTTCTTCATCGGCGTATGCAGGTTTCCTCACGATGTTTTCCTTCACCGTTTGAGAGCAGTCAGCAAATGTACATAAGTTTCGAGAAAAAACCCATTGGTACATGGCCCAGCTGGGGATTGAACTCCGGACCTTTCGATATGATAGGCCGCATCTTATCCCCTACGCCACTGACGATCTATTTAACAATATTGGCCTTAAATTAGACTATAGAATAGAAACTGAGGTACGGCCGACTAAAACAGCTTAAGTTATAGATACAAACAAACCGTACCGTACGGAGGATTTTGATGATGGGGTCTCGCTAATAGTTACACAGCGTAGAAAAACGAAAGCTACATAGAAGGTAAGTCAAACATTAAAATTAATAGACGGCAAATTTCAAGCAAGACATTTTTTCCTTATAAATCTTCAAGCGTCCGTTTTTCTACACTATGTATATCATAATATCATTACGATCCGCGCTGGATGTCAAGACATGGGACATGAATGTCAGAAGGCAGAGTATTCTGCAAATTGATGCAAAGCCACGGGTTAAACCTGGTACGTAATAGCACGAATTTCATCGTGAAACTACAATTCCCATTACACACCCGAAGCAAATGGCTAGCGCTCGCCGCTAACAGATCGGGCGAGTAAACGAACATGCCTCTAACTGCCCATCCATTGTCATTTACTTTGATGCTGTATTGATCCCTAAACAACCACGTACAAGTCTGGCTCGTGATTGGTGCATTTTATAAGAGAAAATGTATAAAAAATTCACCAAAAACAAACTTTATTCAGGTAAACTGGTGATTTCGATGTTTATTTCAGAAGTCAGTGTCTTTCCTATTAATTTTAAGTGGGAACAATTTAAATGGGCAAAATAAAGTAAATTAATTACAATACTAGTAAATTGCAATTATCAAATCACGATATATACCTACATACATTATAAAAAAATCTATAAATTTATAAAACAATAAAGTATGTTTTAAAATCTATTTAATAGACAGAAAATATTTTTCTGTAATAGGTATCTCTGATTATAATAATGTATTTCCGATGTGACATGATCCTAACATAATAATAGGAAAAATATTCTTCTTCACGCTGTATTTCCGTTGGTTAAACAGCTGAGCATGTCACTACTGTTCGTGTAAGTCATAGGGGGAGAACCTAAATGTAACCGGATTTTCTCCTCGAGGGATTAAATGGGCTTCCCGTCATACATATAGCTATAAAATACGATACAGCGTTTCGTACCTATCTGAATTATGCATATTGAATTTGCTACGTAAGGCGAAGCTGTGATATTCAATTATGTAATAACGATATATTATATTTCAATGTTTTATGACAGTAGTCCGCCTCCACCAGAGAGTACGTTGTTAAGGCATCCGAAATGTATTTGTTCTCATTAGAACTTCACTTAATCAGCTACGTAGTTGCTTTCTGTGTAAATATCACACAGGTAAGGCTATCTGTAACATATGAATGTGTCATTGACCTTGTAGATTTGAGCTTGGGTAGATACCAATTTGCCAGTCTTGCATTCTGGGACCCTCCTCAGAGCTGTCAACTCAACACTTGTTAATGTCAACACAGCATCCTGTGAACCTTTTGTTGATGATCACGCAATTTGGACATCCGCAACACTCCCTCTGAGAGTAATTAGGATTCCCTCTACATCCGGAGATACTAATGCTAATACTTTTTCAATATGAATCCATCCTGGTGCGACATTTCAGTGTGATAGTGGGACCGACGCGTTTAGTACTTCTACGAGTAGGTGTTTGCTTTATTTACAGTCACGGACTTTCTGTCTTCTTTATATATATACTAAAGAAAATATGTATAAGTCGCAAGCTTTCAATAAGCAATCGTTTTCTATAATTTGAAAAATTAAGTTTTCAATTCCACTTTAGAATTGGGTTTAAAAACTAAGATTGAAATAGTAATTTGAGATAAGTTAGTAAGCATTAAATATACAGACGTTTCAGATAAACTTATTTGTAAAAGTTTTAGTTCATTAACTGAAAAATTGACGGAGAGATAAATTATTCTTTTAGGTTTCCGTCCAAACGGATACGCCTAGGACAAAGCTATTTTGTTAGTTTGTCTATTTGCCAGATAACTCATAAACTACTGACTCGGTTGAGCTGATATTTCGAATATTATATTACTTGTCTGTAATGACTCTGTAATGGTTTTAACTAATAAATAAATAAATATTATGTGTAATTTGGGGAAATATAGTTATGTTACGTTTTGTGTGAAACTATAATTAAAAGGTTATAAAAAAGGGAATTAACAGATGAAGTCCATGGCGAACCGCCTTACAGCAAATCGTGTCAAGGCATTAAAATTTAATTAGGAACCACCTGCGTCTGAGTGAATCCATTGTCTCTTTCTACTGACGGACAGGTGACAGAGAGATATGCTTCAGAAGCGCTTGGTCGATAAATTCGTGTTGTAGCCGAGGAAGCGGCGATGGAGCGAACATCCGGGCTTATTGTGGTTGATTCCGTCCTTGGCTCTCTTTGATGGCCTTAACTAATTACAAGAAGGCGTAAACAATTAGTGTGACAGGCTCGTCAATTGATTTTTTTATTTAATGAGGGAAATTAGTGCTGTCGGCTACGACCAATCGTAGTCTGGAAATATGCATAAAATTGGAAATTTACCGTCTAGTCAATCCTCTTAGCCGTAAGCATTTTTACTTCATGATTGAGATGTTTTATTTATACAACAATATTGACTTGACTAGTCTATTTATTATAATAATATGTCGTGGTTTGAATACGATATGTGTAAGTATAATGCAGAATTCCATTCACATGAATCTACTACCATGCTCATTGTAAAGTTGTTTCCTTTTTACCGACTTCCAAAAAAAGAAGGAGGTACTATGTTCGGCTGTATGTATTTTTTTTAAATACTTTCTTGGTAGTCAACAAGGAATCTGTTTACGTAAGTACAAATCTCAAGTCCGCAAAATAGTTAAGTAGAGCCAGCAATTTCAGAAGATTGAATTGAAAGGTTCAAGAAACTCCTTTATTCAACAAACTAATCTAGCAGAAAACACGCTGTTCGACCAGTGATATAACAGAAATTCTTCTCTCTCCGTAGCACTAAAATGTGGAGCTTGTGAGAATGAAAAGTGAACTAACTATATAATTCACGTTGCTTTTACCTACTTTGTATAATTTAATATATTGCATAATAATAGTACATACGCAATATCAACATTATAATGTAAGTACCTATATTGATAACACTGAACCTTTATTAATGAAAATGAAAAAATGAAAAATTATTTATTTCAGTAACATGATTTTTAAATTTTTTTGTCAGGTTCTGGGACCTTCCTTTGAGCAAATAATTGCTCGTGTGGGGAGGGTCCGCTCTCGTATATCTATTACAGTTGTTACTACGTAATATTCTACTCTAGCTAAATATTCTATTGTTTTATTAAATTAATTTAAATTAAATTTGTTACATAAAAATTTTAAGAAAATTTTAACTAAAATCAATCAATTCAAACAAGATTATATATAAGTATAACTCCAAAGAACTAGAATATTTGCAGAGCTGAAACTATGTTTCGTAAAATGTGAAACATTAATCATTCTCCACTTAGTAAAGTCTTTAGCTTATTCGGCACTTAATTGATAAAACATCGTAAATCTTATCATGAAATAATGTAAAATAAGATAACAAACATCTAAGTAGGTATACGCGTATGTTGGTTCTTAACGCTTATAGTTCAAGCATTTTCCAGACAGACTATATAGGTACGAGAAGCGAATAAATGATGCGTGGAAAGCAACGCCGAGCAATTTGGCAACTATTCCAGTGCCAGTTCGGTGCTACAAGACGGTGTTCCGGAACGAAATTTGGATAAGAATAATTCGTTTTACAGAATAATTGATTATTATGGTACAGAAAAGAAATCCTATACTAAAATCTGTGAAATGAAAATTATTACTTTTGCAGGATGTATCGTACCACGATCTCATTGGAAAAATATGAACAGGTAGCTGGATGCAAAAAGGGATATATTTTTCATATCTTTGTAGTACCCGCTGTTACGAATCCAGAACTAAGTAAAGAAGGAAGAAGTACCTGTGGATCAAATCAAAAATTCGAGAGCACTCAGCAAATGTAGATACTTAAGCCTCGTGCATAATCTTGACATTAACAAATTACTCAATGACAGCATTAAGTCAGACAGACTCGTGAAAGCCTTACTCAGGTATAGTCTCACAAAGCAAGGCAATGGTTATTTGGCAACGTCGCTGCTGAGTTTGGATTTGCCGATTTGCGTTACATTTGGAGACGAAGTTTCGCGAATATTGAGCTTTGCCAAGACACTTGTGTATTATGATAACTGACATCATATACCTACCGAGTTCATTTAGTTTCATCTTTCTCAGATTTGTTATACTATTCTGTATGAGGTAAAGAATCGTTTGGTATTACCACGTACTAGGTTAGGTCCTTTTGGGTAATCTGGTTTCCACGATTAGGGTTGTAAACTGTATACGATAACAGCTTCTGTACCGCGGCTCCACTCCTTGCTATATCGATGTCTGTATTTTTAAAGCCTTTTAAAAATTAAACGGACACAAACTGTTTATTTAAAGTTTATTCAGATCTCTTAACTTTACTATTATCCTGAATTACGATACGCTTAATTAAGACAGCTCTGGTAAATCCTCTATTGCGTAACGTTGATATTAGAAGCAGAATATTGGGAAAATTAACACACGGGAGCGTGAAATCACATTGTTCGTTAACATCGATACGCAATTTACTATCACTAGTAGGTGTAATTGCGCATTTAGTGCTACAACCTTCACTGTGCCGAGAATGTATTAAGTTCTAGCACGCATTGGAACACGTTTATTTTCCGTTCGGTTTGTATATTGTAAGAAGAATCTCAATTATAATGTAAGGGACATTTCTTAAACATTGACTAGTGCGTCTTTACTGTGATCATTAGTTTGTTTTGAATAAATTGAACACTAGAAAAAGACAACGAAGATGATGATAGTGATTGAAAATATCCTCTTTGCTCGAATCAGGTTCGAATGCTCTGAATATTTTCGAATGTTTTTAGACAACCAAATTTATTGACAGAATATTATTTAGACAACGAAGCCAGTAGAGGACTAGAGAGTTAGGGATGTTATAATGTCCAGCATTGGAAATCGACATGCTGAATAATACTTTACAGGTTTGTTTTTATGAATTTTATCCAAATTAAAATTTATTATGCTACAAACTTTACGTTGTCCTTTACCGTGATAGATGATAGAGATGCCAAAACAATTCCAGTGAGTCTTGCTCGTGCGGAAATTGATTAACAGTTTTTGATTTTTGTACGGATTTTAACAGCTTACAAACTACAATTTATTGAGAAATCCAAAAGAACATTACGTATGTACTTACATATTGTTTGATGACATTTTTCCTAAATTTATAAACGATGAGAGCCTAAATTTTACGATTGTTTTAAGTGACAACACTTTTTGTTGGACACCTGCCCTTTGACAATTTACATAATTATAGTCAATTTTGGTAATAATGACTTTTTAATTTCGAGAGACATTTGTGTGAATGGCTATGAATAATTTTGTATAGGTACCTACAGTAATTTGAATGCATTATAATACATTAGATTTTTTCAAATATCTGATCTTTCATTATTAAATTTTAGTACCTACATTATGTTTATTTTTAATAATAAAATAAAAGTGAGATGATACCACTGTGTTTGAAATGATTATAAATATTTTTACTATATGTATACGTCTTAGTCTTACTTAAATAAAATAAAGTTTGAAATAATTCCAAAACTTTACAGGTTTGTGCAGGTGGAGCTACAATTTGTATGGTTACATTTCTTTTCCGCGTAAGATCTTGCGTAGGTATGTTACTCTCCGACTCATAGACTCATCGTCTATAATGCGCATTGCATTATAGGAAAATTATTATGAACTTTAAAGGCGTGATTGAAAAATATAATAATAACCATAAGCCTTTCATCTTAGTTATTAGGTACTTCACTTACATTTGAAGTTACCAACTTCATTCAAGTATCCAGTTCCCAAAGGAGGTAAATGCACTTATTTCAAATAAAGTTATGACCAACTATGAGTGCCCAAAGCTTAACTTGACGTTAAACTCACTCAAGTCGGAGCATATATTATAAATCCAGAGACCTTTGCGATAAGAAACTGCATAAAAACTAACCTCCATATATATTTTTAATTCCACCAAATTGCTTCCCACCGAAAATATAATAATTACCTTTGTGGCCAGTTTTTGTGGCTCGAATAATTGTGGGGACATAAAATATTTTGACGTAGTCGATAAGAACAAAGAGACCGAGTATGGTTTATCTTATCGTGGTGGTAAGTGTTGAGCTCCTAATGACGTGGCCTGCCCTACCGCCCGCCCATTACTTCCGAACTCGATGACAGCTTCATTATGGAGAAATATACTCGTATCGAAATAGGTCTTTACACCTTTCTATTAAAGAACAGAAACTTAAACTAGAATTGTTTGTAGGGTTAGAGGAGTTTATTTGGTTTTTATTTTAATGTTTTCGAGGTAAACATGACATCAACTTATACACGACTTAAAAGTAACTATTGATGGTATGTAGGTAAACGCTTTATAAAAATCCTAACAGAAACGATATTCTTTTATAGTTAGTTCCGATATTCAATATTCATATATTTTGATATAATGAGAAGTGCAGTGACTGGATGCAGAGATCCGATCATCGGGTTCAGTGGTGCGCCTTGGGGGAGGCCTTTGTCCAGCAGTGGACTAGTATAGGCTGATGATGATAATGATGATTGAATTATATTTTATAGGTTAGTGATAAACGTCATCAGAGTCGGAACATGATATTTATCGAATATTTATATAGTAATTCAAAAGAATCGTAACGTCGTCGAATTTTTTTTACGATAAAGTACAGAATAACTATTACCGACACCAAACAGCTAGAATGTTTGAACCAAGAATTAGCCAGCCACTTTAACAAATTAGCAAATACACAAGCCCGACAACCCTAAATCCCCTCTAATTAAACCAAAGGATGGGAGTGGGTAATCTAAAAACTCACATCTACCCTCGGATCAGACGCTCCAGGTTTATCCTGACGTCTGGGATTAACTCCGCTATAAATGGATATCTCGTATCTTTCATGCAGCGCAAGGTACAACATGTTGCGACGTTATTATAAGTAAACATTAATGTTAGGTCCTAGGTATCTAATTAACTATCTATCTATGAAACCAAAGGAGGAAGATAATGGTACTATACTCTCATACATTGTGCTTAAAGTAACCCTGATTATCCATAGAGGCAATGTTGGCAACTGCATGCAAAAATTAAGTCAAAGTAGTTTTAATTTGATGCCAAGTGAAAAAAACTGTAATAGAAAACTGGAGGGACCCCGAGACTTGCACTGCCTGGGGGCTCTACCTGCACACCTTAATGCGGCCCTGCCATAAATGTAGTTTATCCACGATAATACGCCTCAAAATTTGTTAATTTAAGGTGTTTATACAAGTTAGAATATAAAACAAGAGAACATATTTATTATACATAAAGAATCTAAAATTATAAACATGGGCATAATCCTTACCATCTCTATTTTTAAAAATCCTTATTTGCCTCTTTACTTTAATTGACCGAGCGAGCGAAGCGAGCGAAGCGTCTACGTTTCGAGACTGGCCAAAAATGCTCTTGTCCGGCTGTCTGTCTGTCTGTCTGTCTGTTTGTCTGTCTGTCTGTAATTCTCTACAGGTCGCATTTTTCAACCGATTTTGACGAAAATTTGGCATATGTATAAATTAATTAAACCTACAAAATGAGTAGAATAAAATTTTGAAAAACATTTTTTTAGAGTACCTACCATACTCGCAAAGTGGGAGTGAACTTTTTTTTTCTTGTGAATCCCATAGTGTGGGATATCGTTGGATAGGTCTTTCAAAAATATTGCTGGTGTGTGAATACCATTTTTTCGATTTAGGGATCCGTTGGCGAAATATTAAGCTTTAAAGCGGTAATTTTTGTTAGAGTCACGTGTCACCCCCCCTGCCAGCTAAACGGTTGCTTCTGGAAATGTGAAAAAATTCATGGCAGTAGCATATATAACGTAGTTACAAGGAAAACTATTACGGCTAAGTAGGTTCTATTAGTTTTTGAGTAATAGTGGATCGACTTAAGAAAGTTGAAAAAATAAATTATGTTCATAGAACTGCATACGTAAAATGGAAAATTATTTTTTTCCGCGTGATATCCATGGTGTGGGGTATCGTTGGATGGGTCTTTCAAAAATATCGCGGGTGTGTGATAAACATTTTTCGATTCAGGGATCCGTTTGCGAAATATTAAGCTTTAAAGTGCTAATTTTTGTCACTTTAGTAGGTACTTTTTCTGTTTCCAAAGTTGACTTTTGTTGGTTTCTTTTAGGTTTGGTTTATAAGGGCTGGCGAGGTCTACTGTTCTCACGGAACTACTAGTTTAATTTGTATAGGTAAGAAGGGTCAAGAAAAGAATATCTTAGCCGCACTTCGAAGCAAGCTAAAAACTTTTTAGTGGCAGCCGCCTTTTAAGTCAATCATAATCATGTCAGCCCTTCAACCTCCACTGCTGGTCATAATAGGCCTTCCCCAGTGAACCACCACACCCGATCCTCGGCCCTCCGCACCAGCCGCTTCCTGCCACCTTCTTTAGGTCGTCCGTCCACCTGGAGGCGGGGCGTCCCACGCTGCGCGTCTGTTCCACGGTAAAGTCTTAAAGTAAATTAAAATTTATCCAAAAACCCACAGCTTTTCACCGCTTATCTTCATATCTTGCACCAACTCCTAATGGATGCAATGTAATCTAAAGAAACAGAAGAGACTTAAAGATCGTATCAATGTGGAGACAGTGGCCGTTTTAATTATAATAAATAAATAAACCACCGGCCGTAAGCCCTTAAAGGGGTAGTTTATCGAAGTGCCTGGCTATAATGTGGCCAGTAATTCTCCTATTATTGCCCGTTCTAAAAATAAACCTACAAACGTCGTCACTATGTTTATGAAATGCATCGCTTGGGTGTTCTCTTATGTAACTAAGGGAATAGGTAAATAGATTTTAATTAAATAGGTACTTTGAATTGTTACAAAGAAAGATCTTTCAATAAAGATTTTAGTATTAAATTATAAATCATCAATTCAAGAGTAAATGGAAGCCGAGAAATAGCAACTATAGTAAAAATGCGTAAAATGAAGTGTTGCGTGAAACGTATTTGTTGACATTTGTGTCAATATAACATTTTAACCTTCTTCGTTTGTTCACCGAGTGCTATGTAGCGCTTTTAGGTTTTTCAACATGTAGCCAAAGTTACCGACGTAAGTCAAAAAGTCGAAGAAAAAGCGGACATCTGTTTATTATGATCAAAGTATTTGTGTTGTCAAGTGGGCGGAGTTGCAGAAAAATAATAGTACCATAAAATTTACAGTGAGTCTTTCTAAGACGAAAGCCAAACCTGAGATCGTTATTATTTTATTTCATAAGCGAATTCATTATTTACTCACAGAAGAGCTGTGTGTGAATGAAATCATTTAAAGAAACCACCGACATACATAGAAGAGTGCATATACAGACACAGGTGTTATAAACACAGCCTCCATTTTGCATCGAGCTTTAATTAATCAAGTGCATTGAAGTTGACACCAAGAAAGTTACGTACAAGACTATAGGTAATAGATACGTTTATTTTCCCTGAGCAGATTCACGATCCATGCAGAGTAAGTCGGTCGTCAGTCGCGTGATTTATTCCTTTTATCTTCGAGCAGTCGGGATTCCATCGGAGATAACGCCGTACCTGCGTAAATCAAATCCTCCGGCGACTGTTCGACCAATGAAATTGTAATGCAGCTTACTGTTCCATTGTTCTAATATTCAGAGTTTGAATTTTTAAAATTGACCGTTGAAAGTTATTGATTGGTTGGCTCCTTTTCGTGATAGTTATAAATGAATAAATGGTATTTTAGGTGCCGTTGAAATGGTTGGCGTCAAACTGAATCTATCTAGACTATTATAAAATTGTAACTGAAGTATTTCTGTAATAAAATGCGGAACGAAGAACCTATATTAACAAGGCTTATCAGAGCTCAAAACACTTTTCAAAAAAATTCTTGTCTGTTTGAACGCGCAACACTCTAAAACTACTGGTCCTATTTGAACGGTTTTTTGTTTGTTTGAAAGCATGTTACTAATTCCTAGGGATTATGTGATCTCAATGCAATAGTTATTTGAGCTATGCAATGAGCATTGATAAATTAGCCAGGCAGTCCTAATACTTCTAGTCAGTTCCTAAGAGCACCCTTCCTAATTACCCTTATTCCTAAAATACCGTTGGTGGCCAACAACAGTAACGTCATATTGCTTTGCCACGATATATTAATATAACGTTACTGTCTACTGAAGCAGATACAAAAGGCACTTAAACAAATCATGCATCGATTCAATCGTCGGCCCTTAAAATATCCTTAAGGGACATCGAACGAGCTTATTATAAGAGAAATAAAGTGTTCATATATCTTCATTTTTTTACGCTCTTTTAGTCGATATTAATTCAATAATGTAAACGATATTTACAAAAGAGCGTCAGTGGCCCTGGGGATAAGACGCGGCCTATCATATCGAAAGGTCCGGAGTTCGATCCCCGGTTGGGTCATGTACCAATGGGTTTTTCTCGAAACTTAAGTACATTTACTGACTGCTCTCAAACGGTGAAGGAAAACATCGTGAGGAAACCTGCATACGCCGAAGAAGAAATTCTTAGGCGCATGTGAAGTCTACCAACCCGCACTGGGCTAGCGTGGTGGACTATAGCCCGAACACCCTCGTTGAGAGGGTAGGCCTGAGCCCCAGCAGTGGGGAGATTAATAGGCTGTTGATGATATTTACAAAGCATTAGTTAGACATATCGATCTTTTGAAATCGATTTCTGAAGTGGAAAATTAAATTTAATAAATGTTAAAACTAAATTATATAAGTAACTGTGTAATAACTGTATCAAAAGAATTTAGTTTTTAATGTAAGTAATAGTCATAAAAGGGCAATTAGAATACACTTTAGCGCAGCAATAAATCTTTTAATCTCCTCACGTTATCACAAACGCGCCGCGAGAGTTTGAGTAAGCCATTAATTTATTATATCAATTAAGGAATTCTTCACACTAGCAACAATTACGGACGTTACAAAATGGCGGAGTCTTATTCCATGATCAGTCACGTCCGTTAACTTTATTTAAATAATAAACCCGACAGAATTAATATTGTGCTATTATTAATCGCGTAATATGATTTATAGTAATAAATTAGGTAGGTTCCGTTCTGGTCTCCAGATTCCAAACCATTTATCAACCGCTAAACGAAAACAAAAACCATAAGTAGTAATCATAAACATAACGTTCCAATTTTGTCATTCAAGCTTATTTATTTGAAAGTTAAGAGGGACTAATTCCCTGCCACATTAAATACTACGCTCGTTGACAACTGTATACGCTTCACTTTTTATGGGTTCCCAGTATGGAATTTATTACGTTTGTCACTTCTATAAAGAGAAGTAATAAACTCGAATACGTTTTATTTACAACGATCGCAATCAAGATTGTTTACAAAGCTTTTACGGTTTATTTACAAAGTTATGATTCAGGATCTACTCTTATCTTAAATGTCTTAACATCCAAGTTTGCAATCGCAGTAAACTTTATTAAATTTTCGACTTTACACTTCCGAAGTTAAGACGTGATTTTCGTTAACTAGTGTTGTGTTTTATCAGAATATCGATAAAGAATGCAGTTCGAAATCGAATTGTAGTACCTACAAAGTTTACAGATATTTTTATTTTTCCGATAAAAATAATCCGTCTTTTGTGTGAGGACGCTCACTAAAAGATGAAAAAGAATTTCGTCAATACAAATACACTTTGTGAGGAAAGGTCTGGTAAGTGATATCATGTTGACTCGCATCGGAGGAGGGCCTCACAACCTGTTTGCTCTCGCCACAATCTCGGATTGGTAATAAGATGCGACACATGTATTATCCCGATTAAATCCCCTCGGAAAAGGGGCTTAAATGTAGTGATGTCTTTATGCGACAACTCTTTAAGGCGATTGCTCGATTACAGCGTCAATGTTCGGTTATCAGGACTGACTTCATAAAAATAAAAGTTATTGACTATGCGGTACTTGAATAATTTGTAGTTACAGTACAGTTATTTTAAAATAAAGTTGTTCACAAGCAATAAATCATGACTATAAATGTAATTTCAAACTTTTAATTTAACAACGCATGAGAAAAATGCATTTCTTTACTTAACTACCTGTTTCTATGTCAAGGTTTTATAGTGTATAATTTACAACTAAACGGATTTTTAATTTTATATCTTCACGCACATAAATTGACAAAATTAAATATTACGATCGGCATATGAATCTTTTTAACTCACTAAGGTCTTATCGACATTTAAATCTGACAAATCGACTATCGATACACCGTCCGATAATCACATCACTTCGAGATGATTGATCGCCGGCTTCCCGCTCGCAAGCTTGTCAAGACGAAGAATAACATTGTTAGGGCTCTTGTAAACGTCTCACTGCCGCAAAATCCTCTTAACCTACAGCGAGGACATCAAAATAGAATATCTAAATATTGTTTCGACATTTGAAGGCTGTAGGATTGCAGTTTAAAAACTAGTTCATACAAAAAATTTGTGTGTTCATCCCCATAATTTTGAAATCTGTATATTGTATGTCTGTACACACGTCTGTACATCTTTCACCCTGTTAGGACTCAACAACTCTGTATAAATAATTTATTGCAAATAAATATTAATTTTAGTAGGTACTCGTATTAAAAATAATAATTTGGCAATTTATTCTGTTATTATATTATTTAAATTTCTTAATTATTTCTATTTTTTTAATGTTATAAATTTAATGAATGACCTGTAATCCATCGATTATCATTAAATATGTATATTATTACTAGCTTTACATACCTAGGTATATCCTTTAGAATGTGGCTGTCAAAATTTAAAAATTTAAAAGTTAAAATTTGAGGGGGTTAATGATACTTCTTCTTGAGGTTAAGTTACAAGACATGAAGAATATAGGTACCTACATCAAAGATATTAAAGTAAAGACTGTATTATTGACGGCATTAAAGTAAGCTATGAAAATAATGAACCAATTAAGTGATCAACAATCATTTCATCAGCCATTAGTCTGATCTACAAGTTTAATGGATATATGAAAGGCGACGGAAGCCATATGTGAGACGAAGGAATAAAAGGAAGAAACTGTGGCGGACCACCGGCTATGCCGGCGAAACTTCAAAGGTGAACTGCCCCCCTCCCCAGTCCCTCCTCACACATACTGTATAATCATCGTGACAAACATGGAAATATTAAAGGCTAGAAGGGCTAGTGAGCTTTATAAGGACCATAAAGTCATTACTCAAAGTCAAATCACGGTATCCGCTTCCCGAGTTCATGTCAAGAAGGTTGGGTTTATGGTAAAAAAACGTCTGGCAATAATGTGCGGGTTTCCGTTGCCTTTTCAGTCAATTCAAAACCATGATAAAAATATTTTTTATTTTTACTAAGGCATCCTGTTTATTAAAGAATTTTAAGGTTTTTATATTTCAGAAGAATCTTATGTTACAAGCAGATTACTCTTTGAAATGTTTTCTTTAACAAGATAAACGAATAAATTTACTTTAAGAGAATAAAAGAAATGAAATGTATCATTAATTTCAATAAACTTAGTAATGTCTAGACATTTGGAAAGAAAATAAATTTCTGCAAATAATCTGTCTTCTTACTTAGACACGTTATAAGTTTATAAGAATTTAATACTTTTTAAATGTACTCAGTACTCAAAACAATTTAAGTATAGTATCTCCTACTTGAGCACCTACCATTACTACTATTAGGTATTTGTAAACTTTTATGACGACTTTAAGCTTGTTTTTCGAAAGCTACACAAAAATAGTGCGACAATAGCAGAGTACACAATAGACTGTGGATCATCAAGATTCAAAAAGTATTTGTCTGGCACAAAATCCACCTAACAGCAAGCGACACAGCGACCTAACAGTATGACAGCAATGTATGAAAAATTATAAGAAATACTAACAGTAGATAACTTCTATAAAGAGGTTTTGCAAAGAAATAGAAGCAATACCACACCCCTTTTATAAAATGAAATGCCATGCACTCGATAATGATAATAATATGATAGTGACCGACATAGATCAAAACAAAAGGAAACGAGTCACATAACCATAAACAGTAATAATTCGCACATTGCAGTTGCATAGAGCGTCTAATACGACAAAAGCTTTAGCACTATTATTACTGTATTTATAAAGAGATTCGTTTATACGTAGGTACATCTATCTGTTTACCGCCATATATAGATAAGGTTTTTCACATTTAATCCAGAAATCAAATGTTACAGAATCACTAGAAGAAGGTACTATCAACAAGCTAAATGTCTATGTGGGCATAAAAGAGAATCGTTCATTACTCTTACGTCTAGTCAAACATCTAAAGGCGTTACCACTTCTAGTTTTGCACTGTGTAGCTTTTAGCAGCTTTATCCTCGCAGTAATGCATTCACGATTATTCCCAGACAAGTGATGTATCTAGACAGTGTTTCCAACTACACCGCATTTATTACTGAACGGTACTTTCACGCATTTCACCCTTATACCGGCATCAAAGGATTCTATCAGAGAGGTTCCACGACAGGTTTACCAGTGAGTGCTGTTTAGCCGAAGTGTTATGTTCGTCTTGATGGCTTACCTGAAACAAAGAATGACTAAATTAGATAAGGATAGCTTGGTTATGGTGAAAGTTGGATCACCAATTGTCATCAACATGTATAAAATACCATACATAATAAAATAAAAACAATCAGAATGTGGTAGCTTGAGCTTTCCAGGTAAAAATCGCAGCAAAAAACTGAGTTGAGCGTTTATGACAACAAGCCGCAACATTTTCTTATGTTAATTTGTACTTTTTGTTATTCTACTATTGCCTACTAATAAAACCCACCAATGTATTCCTGAACTATTTTTATCTCAGGTAGCAATACTAAATGTAAGTACGTCATTTTATACCGTACTTTATAACCTTACGTCCAACACTGTATTCGGTTACAGTCCGTTTTGGTCCACGGACTCCCCACCAAGATTTTTATGTGGCATGTCTTCCATTTTGTCAGGTGATATTTGTAATGGAAGCTTATCTTAAAGCGTGGTATTGAATTGTCAGGATGGTATCAAGATGTTTCCAGAAATGGCTGCAAGTTGACTCTAGGATAGATTTCAAACGATCCGCCTTTTCCATATAGAGGCGGCAAGAATATAGGAGACTACAGCACCGTTATTTAGTATATCCTTTGTTTGTAGATAATGTACTAGAAAACAACAACTAACATTCTATCTAACGGACATTAGATTTACGTAAACTGTTCTGATCATGTCAGGCAACTATACCCCCCCTATGTTTATATGTTTACTAATTATAATTAGTGCATTAACACTTCATCTGCGTAAAATGCGAAAATTTTCTGACTTTAATAATATTAGACTAGAAATGGTATATTAAGAGAATACCAATTTCAAAAATATTATTTCTCTGCTAATCTGAAGTTGTTTATTAAAGTTCAAGACTTGTTTACTCCCACTCTATATCTATTCTGTAACAAATCATACTAAATGTTTAATTAACTAAAATGCCCACTCGTGTAAATTGTCCTTTATTGGAAAATTGTTCTGAGAATTAATTGATCGATTATCAGAGATCAAAGAACTCATCTGAAATGAAATTCGTTCGAATCAAGTCCATATACGACGAAATGGACTGGTACCTTTTAGGGTACCTACGGACACCGTTGATTTAATTTTTTATTCATTTCTTATAGTTCAACATATAAAACTTTGATGGCACAGGACCGTTCAAAAGAACTTTCGTATGCTAACAAACGTACCAGAAGCCGTAGCGTAGGAGTCCCTTACTAGATGATCGACGACAACAGAAAGAAGATAGCTGTAAGTCTGGATGAAGAAGATAGAATTCTGGGTGTGGTAGCTAGCGCCCATTGGGGTAGCACACGGGTAACTCTCCGGTGAAAGCCATCCGTCTAGGGCAACAGTATAGTCCGTCCAAAAAAAAAACATACGAGTAGGTAGCACAACTTAACCCTTAGAGTATACATAAGCTTATGCATACTCTAAGAGTTAACCTCAAATCCTACTGGCTGGAGGTCTGACGTAATAATAACATAAGATGGCATTTTCTTGTGTAGGTTAACTTCGCGTTGTTGAGCCAAGGTGTATGAGTGAGTGAATGAGTAAGTAAGTACCTAATGTGAGACGGACATTCAACAAATTCACCCCGGCTTCAAAATTTCTGTAAAGATGTTTACACATCCATAGCTCAAAGTCTTCTAGTGCGACGAATACATTTAATTTACGAAGGCCTTTTTAGAATTTGTCACTGAGGTATTAAATAACAGTATAAACTTTTATGGCACCCTATTCTAAAATATTCTAAAATTCGGGTCAAGCAGCCGAGGTGCTTGCGGTCATGTTACGCATGCAAATGGTCGATCGGCCAAGGTTTTGTTACAACTTTCGTATATCGAACTGCGTCCGAAATTTAATCCTTTCCGATGATTTCATGCAATCCAATTATCTTTAATATGTTGTAAGTTACATATAAAAAAGTCACGAATATAAATTGTATTTTATTTAAAGATTCGATTTCTCTGCTGATGATATGAATTAGAATGCAAAGTTTATAATCTGAAGAAAGGAGTTCAGTGAAATCTGTGCGATTATGATACGAATATTCTAGTCTGCCTTGTTGTATTAATAACTGGAGAGTCGCTGTGCTGCTTATTTATAACGCACTATATCCTAATCGGTTCAGTGGTTTTCAAATAAATGGCGGATGATGGAGCACAGGTTCAAAAAAGATTCTGGTAGGTATATTTGTGATAAAACCCTTAGTATGCTTGTTCGTTCCTCTTTGACGCCTCTGAGAAATCTTTAGAACGAAATGAAGCTTTGAACGAATGCAATTTATATGTCAGAGAATAAAATAGCCTTGTTTTGATTGACTGTTTGCTACGAGAAATAGCCGGTTAACCAGAAGCAAGTTTTATGAAAAAAATATCGAATAAAAAACACAAAGAAATAATAAAGGTGTGGTTTATTCCCAACAATAATCTCGGGAGTGGTCTTTATTGCTAACCGAGGAGGCGACAAGGCCAATAAAACATTTTCTCTTCGCTCCGCTACTTTGGAACTTGATATTCTGCGGGAAGATATCCGAACGCACCCAACTCCGGTTATTCAATCTTTGAAATTAAAGTTTCATAGACACGGGAGAAATTGGGTTGGTACTGAGAGCGAGGCCTTGCAATATTTCTTAAGTTTTTTTAAAAACGCCTTATAAGGGCAGGTCAAAAGTGTGCGTACAGGAACTGGAGAGAAGTCATGTGACGAATCTTAAAAGACCTCGAGCGGTAGAACCGTCACCTCTAAGCCGTTACTTACTGAGACTAAAGGCCGGGTCAAACCGAATGCAGCACGGCGCAGCACAGCACAGCGCAGCACGGCTTATGACGTTGTAAATGTATGGAATATTATGGGAGAGGACACACCAACGCCCGATGCTGCACAGCGCTGCGTAGCTACGCGCGTATCCGTGCGTCAAGCCACGCAGAGACAACCCAGGCGCGCGCGGTCTGGCAACGTCGCGCGCGCGCCGTGCCGTGGTAACGTTGTAATCGTATGGCTCTCACTAGTTGACGTCACACCGCGCTGCAACGCTCTGCGCTGCACCGCATACGTATTCGGTTTGACCCGGCCTTGAAGACCAGATCCCAGATACATGTTAACCCGCAACTACACTGACGAACAGCCAGGAGTCAGTGACATTGAGTTGGCTGTAAACAGCTCAGAAGTAGAGAAACCCTGTAGAAGGCGGAGTTACCTCCGAGGACGCCCCCCGGCTAAGGTGGAGCGATTGAACTTAATAAATAAAAATAATTAGTTCAACCGGTTTATTTTGCTTACAAATAGTAATAAACCGCATTTGCATTGTTTAACTGGCATCGTCGTAAGGCTTCTGAGAAACTGCGGCGCATATTGTGAATGCGTTTTATATGCAATGTAATATTGCGGTGTATTGTATCAAATTATTTGTAATTTGTGTAATACGATGATATAATGTGGCGTTCGAAATCAAAAAGGACCTCGTGGCGGAAATGCGCACTTTAGAAAATAGCTAAGGTTTACATCTTCTGATCCGACGCGAATGACATCATTATCGTCGTATTCCAGAGATAAAACTCAAGCATTTAGTGGAAGACTAGCTTTTTCCCGCGGATTCGCCCGCGTAGAAAAGTTTTTCCCGTGCACATTGTGAGACAGCGTCCTCTATGTAAGCGTTTTGTTACTGTATTAGCGGACGCCCCGCGACTTTGTCCGCGTTAAAAAATAGCCTATATGTTATTCCAGGATATAAGCTATCACTGTACCAAGTTTCATCAAAATCTGTTCGGTAGTTTTCGTGAAAGAGTAACAAACATCCTCACAAACTTTCGCCTTTAATACGAATTAAGGATAATACGAATTAAGATTTACATAATATAAAACCTACAGAAACACATAACACAATATATTCCTATGTACGATTTTCATTCGATTTCGTCACCAGTTTCTCGCCGTGGAAAACTGGCTTACTGTCCCACTCGCCACTCCCGCCATAAACCGAACGTTCATGAGAAAAACAACGGCGCGAGACGGAATTGTGGCGAACAAAAGGCGAATGGGACGGTTTTAATCCTGTCCGGTCGTCATTCCGCCGGCCGGGGAGGAGAAAATTGAATTTATTATCGGTTGTGTTTGAGTGACGTGTTATTTCACACGACGGCAAAGGAGAGCGCCGGAGCGTCGGAATCCAATCAGTCAGCCGCCGAATACGATACCGTCGATATACTCGACTATTCGCGAATGAACTGGCGTGGCGGACTGGAAATGCCATTTTCTATTCGATATTCCGTGTGTGAGGTAGGTTTTGTGTTTGTGCATCCCGCGTTAGTTTGAAGGAAGCAAATATGAGATTTTTACGACTGATTCGCGTTCTTAAAAGGCTTAAAGGTGCCTGTTTCAGATTACAGTAGAGTTCGACAGATATACCTATAACCTATCAAAGTATGTATATTTCAATGATGTTCTATCCTATCCTACTAATATTATAAAGGCGAACGTTTGTAAGGATGTTAAAATGTTTGTGAGGATGTGAGGATGTTTGTTACTCTTTCACGCTGAAACGGCTGAACGGGTTTTGATGAAACTTGGTACAGTGATAGCTTATATCCTGGAGTAACATATAGATTACTTTTTACCGCGGTAAACTGTCCCCGGCAAAATCTTATCGTACGCGGGCAAAGCCGCGGGCAACAGCTAGTAAATAATAAGTCAATGGTAAATCTCAGTGTTCTGAATTAGATAGCTCGTTTAAAACAAAATGTACCTAAACTAATCGATTACAATACGCATTTATATCGATTAGAGTCGAAACAGAGGGTATAGCCTAAATGAAAGGGTAGAACAATAGTTGTGGGCCCACCATCATTTAGTTTAAAGCTAGGGCATAAAGAACGGGCGGGGTTACTCCAAAGGGGTGGTACCTCACCGTATATTGGACCGTAATTGGATGAAATATCGATGCAATCATATTCGTATTATACACACCTCTGTAAGAGCACAGAATAAATAATAGTGTAAGAGTATACTAAGGTATCGACTCCACGACGATTTCTCAGTATAAAAAAAATCTAGACCTTACGCAGTACGCAAGAATTTTAGTACATTGAAAATGTACCATAGTAGCTAGACGGTTATGAGCGACTGTACGTTATTTTGCGTCTCATACCTTGAAACCCTCGCTACGCTCGCTTGCTCAGTTTTCGGCGAACTATAACGTCAGCACAGCGATATTGACAAAATGTCCGAATTTTGGGGTCACGTATCTCTGAACCTATGACAGATAAAATTTCAAAAAATATTTATTTGGATAGTCCATTTAAGCGCAAATGTGCTTTTTTCTCATATTTTCGATATTTCAAATAGATTCGTTAAAAAAAAATCTTTTTAAAATTTCGTTCCAAAAAATCCCCAAATTTTTCCAAACTTTTTCGATTTTCAAAAAATTTGCCAACCGATTTTCAAACTTTTAACGCTATAATGTGTCTCGATAAATTCTGCGCCTATTAAGCTCTCGTCTGACCCCGTAGCCTTAAATTTGTAGAAGTTATCGCAGATTTTGTTTATTTCGTGAAATCGATCCCATAAACATTTTCAATGTTAAAATTGTTTTTATCTGATACTTTCAGGACCCCCCCGGCAGAAGGCACTGACATCAAATGTCAAATTTCGAGAAAATGAATAACGAAGTTTCTCGGTTCAGTCAGGTTTTTCTTCATTTCAATATCATTGCCGTCAAAAAATGTACGTCTCCAGGTTTCCCATAAAAGAAGCAGTTTGACAACACCACATAATTGGGGATAAATCCTACATACTTAGGTTGATAACTACTTTTATTTTACGACGAAACATTATTATAGTGTGTAAGTAGGTTCTTCCTGTACTGTATGTGTAAAATAAAATGTGGAAACATACTATGATTATACCTACCACTACCTCACCTGTGCGTAAGTACCTACTTCATTCTCAGCGAAAAAGTTAAATAAAGTTTTTAATAAAAACTGCGAAAAAAATATCATTTTATACAGAACCCTAAAAATGAAACTCGGATTCCAGTGTGATTTACATAAAACTTGTTTAAATGTTAATCTGTGAGCTCGGCTAAAGGATTATGACGTACCCTCTGACGTCACGAGTCAGGGGTGACGAACTCGAGATACATGTGTGCACTTTAATCATTCATTTCCCTCTCTAGGGACGGCTACGGAATAGTTCAATACCGTAACAGGAGTTTATGCCTACACACTCATAATTATGTATATTCGTCAAACTGAAGCATATCAACCTTATTGTAAAGACTACGCTGTCACTTTTGGATTGCTGCATGAACCGTGGTAGCCTAGTTGGTTAGGCACTCCTCTCACGTTGATGAGGTCGTGGGTTCGAAGCTACGAACATCGTGGGGAAATGTGCATACCTACGCCAAAGTTTACAATTTCTATTCTAAGGCGTATGAACTCCACCATAACGGATTGGGGCACTATTTGTGGACACTGGTTTGGCACAACACATCCTATAGGGTCGAAGTGTTGCCAGGTATTACTGACCTCTAAGAAGATAAGTTTGGACTACTGCATATAACTCATGTCTGTAAAACACTGTCTCTCTTTCAGACCTCTCCTATTATTCTTTAAGAGCAGACGAAAGATATGTACCTAGTACCTATAGCGTGAAACTTTACTGTACATTTAATAGTACATTACTGCCGCGGCCCGCAACAGAGGCATTGATGGATGAACGTGTGCATGTGGGCCGAGGCGGTAGCTGAGGCACACATACGTGAGTCCATCAATGCCTGGTTGTGGCCAAGACTTGCATAGTAGTTTTCTCAAACAAATGCGCGGAAATTCAAACTATTACCTATGTACACCATTTTATTTCATACATATACATTCCAAAATCAATGACGAACAACAATAAATTTCCACGCGCCAAAATGTTCATTTGTATTACATTACACTAAACTGCTTGCAATTTGCAAGGCAATTCGAAATTTTTAAAAAACTGTTGTTATTTTACCTCCGAGGTTGCCATGGTCACATGACATGATATGAATTAATATGGTCATTATTTGACCGCTAGGCACTACTTATATTGATTTTCATTCAAATTATTTGCTCGTCTGCTCTCATTTATTAGACCAGTACAGCAATGACGATTTAACTCGAAGAAGGTTGTCAAAATAATGTTTACATTTCCAAGCATGTTTCAGAAAAAGCTTTTACATCCAAGGAAATTGCAAATTTTTGTAAATCAACGCAAGCAGATCCAAACGCAGCCTCTAGTGATCAATGCGAATCGTATTCGTAACTGAATTATCCCAATCGCAGGCTCTGAAGGTCAAGTAGATCCATCAGGGCGCATCCGGTGAGATACAATTCGATATAAAACAAGTACCTACCTATCTGCCTTCACAAATTGATAGGTATTGATTGAAAGAACAGTGGATAGATCTTGATTTCGATTGAAGTACTTGTACCGTAAGTAGGTACCTAATAGGTAGTATCAGAATTCTTTATTATATAAAAGCTAGGTTCTGACAGACCTATAGAAAATCTCATAGACCCTACACCATAATCGCTCAAGTTTCTATTTCTATGCCTACATAGTTTAAATGTTTGTTCTAGAAATTAGAATAGTCAGACCTGCGCCTGAATTTTTTCAGTAAGTAGTCGTGAAACGCACTATGATGGTATAACCGCGGCGAAGAGGCTAACACTTCAACTCGTATTTTAAAGTCTCGCCTTCGGCTCGTCCTTCAAATTTTATTGTCGGAGAATCGTGTAGTGAAAATACTTATTGCAAATATAAAGACAGTACTAAAACTATTAGATTCAGATTCAAATTTATTGCAAAGCCACAGGTTAAAAGATGTCAAGATACAAGTAAGCCAGTACATGTGACGCCCTGCAAGGGCACAGCAATATGAGGGCCTAGCTAGTTGTGTCAATATTCACAAGTTAATATTAACAATTAATTCTTACTAGGTAAATTTATATAATATTATTAGGAAATTCCTCTAAAAAAGAACTTTTTAAAAGAAAAGAAAAACGACAAAACAGAATAGGACCTACTGGGCCGCTCTAGTTATATCGTTACAGCTAGTGCTAGTCCCGAAAGGATTGACCATTTTGCGTAGAGAGTCAGCAAACTGTTAAATAAACGCTCTTACAACAAATAAACGAAACAAACTAAACGACAAAAGTTCACAGTAATTAATTTATTCCGTTAAATATTAATAAGGGTGAAAGCTCGAATTATAATCGCATGATAATAATCATGTTTGGGTTTTAATTAGTATACCTCTTTATCATCGGCTTAAAGGGCATTAGCATAATCAAATGCAGGTTTGGTTTATATTTTATTTTTGAATCGATTATACTTTTTCTATTCATCCTTTTTTTAAAGTTAGGTAAGTATATTTATTTAAATAAGTACCTAGCTAAAAATTTTAGCAAAACGAAAACAGATTGCCTTGTGGAACGGCTTACGTTTCGAATGAACAAACTAAATTTTATTTAGTTCAAAGTGTTTTATTACGAAAAGAGCAATTGTCTTCGTAAGCCATCTAACCAACCACGAACGCCAAACACCACCTAAGTAATTGGTAAAATGAGTCATAGTCGGCGCAAATCCGGCTTTGGAGGAAAGAGGTTGAATTGTACTAATTGTACGTCAAAGCTTAGATTAAGTAAAGCATGTTAAATGTCAACATCAGTAAACATTTAAAGGTATACAACGTTATATTAAAAACATGTGTTAGGTAGAGGTACTCAAATAGAGGGTCTTCCTTCAATACTTATCGACGCGGAATCGGCTTAAGCTGGTGAGAAACTGCGTTATCTCAACAAAATAAAGGTTTGAACGATGTCGATTCCTGAGTCAATTGTTTTTGTTTGTTGAACATAAAATGTAGTCATCATTCACATTCACTTGGTTGCAAATTGATAATGTATTTTAGTATGATTTATTTATAGTTTATGTAGGTGTATTTATGTCTCTAATATATTTAAGTAACGTCAATGTATGGTAGTTTAACACAATAAAAAATTATTATATTATTATATTGTATTTATCAATTTGTAGTGTTACCTATCATAATTGTTATTAAACAAAAAAAATTATTATCATATTGTTTTATACAAAACAATCTCTCATTTTGCGCCTACCACTAATTTATCTGCATGACCCAAAGGTCAGCTGGTAGAGCATGCCATTGGCATCAAGTTCGCCTTTTGTACAAATTACTGCAATAAAGCTTTAATTAAATAAATAAACTGTTTCTGCTCTGTTTTGACCTACATTTAGCGTCGTGAAGTTTGGAAGAATTACTTTGGAGATAAAAAGTAAATGACGGTATGTAACTAAATTGGCATGCGAAAATTCGGTGGCAAATTACCTGTAATTTAAACACTATCAGTAAAGCTGACTCATGCAGATTTTGCTTGTAATGAATTATTAAGAATACTAAATTACAGTGATCTCAGTCAAATTGTTACGGAGAATGATGAATTTCGGTGTAATTTGAAACAGACTGGAGGAGCGTTATAAGTGTTCAGCTAAAGTTATGTCAATAATTATTAATCTGATCATATTATTATCAGCCCTCGACGTCTATTGCTGGACAAAGGCCTACTAAAGTCAAAAGCATTACCGCTTTCTGTCACGTTGAACTCTGTTTCCCTCTGTATACTATTTAATTAAATAAAAAACTTGTCAGTAGAAATAGAATACACAAAATGACTCTTGATCTAGTAGATAGGTGCTCTGTTACTTTTCTTATAAGGATTTTTAGGGATTCGTCAAAACATCCCAAAACAAACACAGTCCCTTATAGCGAAGCTTTTCTGTCAGTATGTGCGTCTGATTGTCTTCGAATAACTCAACAACTACCGAATCGATTGATCTGAAATTTGGAACGTAGGATGTAGAATTGCCTGATAATGATTAGAAATCTATATTTTCAGGAAATTTTGCCTAAATAGCTTTCTTTGATGGCAGTTCTATGGTAATACATAGTTTATCTATTCAATATCGCTAGTGGTTTATATCTTGCATAACGTCTTCGGTATCCTAAGATAATGTCACGCGCAGTAGTGGGTAATGATTGTTGCCAAATAAATAATGACTGTGAATGTTGCAGATGTAATTTGAGATGACGGATGGACGCTGTCTGTCGGCGAATAATCGTCTTTCCTGTTATTTATTTAGTTGTCAGATACAGCTTTATTCCAATGAAAGTTTACTCATTTAAGTGAAGCTTAAAAAGAAAAGATCATGTGGATCTCTGAATGAAAGACGTACATAGTAGACAATGAAAGAAACACAGAAAAATCAAACTTTTGAATTGAAACTCTTTGTTGAAAGTCGAGTCGTGGAACTTCACCTTAATGCGAGAGAGAGGAATTATTAACTTTCTATGCGATATTGACCTCTTGACCTAGGTAGCCAATAACGCATCAATAGATCTATACTGGGTCGAGCTATTTGAATCATTTCGACTCACCAAGGAACTAAAGAACGCTCTGGATGAGCAAAATAAACGCGTGGGTCAAATTATTTCTGACAAAATTAAATACTAATCAAAATATGTAATAGGTACGAAATAGATACTATTTTATGTAAAATAGAAATATTATGAGGTTAAAAAAGTTAAAGATGAAAAGTCATGTTATTGTTGCTCCAAATTCATGACAGTCATGATCACGCTTTACCATTTTTTTTATCATGTACTGAAATGAAAAAAACATAAAAAATATTTTTAGCGGTTCTGACACGAATTCTAATTAATATTTAGAATGCGCGGGTTTCCTGCGATAGATGGCGCTACGTACGTTTGATACCTACTTATGCCTCGTTAAGATAAGGGTATATCTCCGTTTTGAGAAATGCTTAATATCTGATGGACACATAATTACAGACGTCGTTAAGCACATGAAGAGAGTGTCACATCCTGATGCTCTTTATTGGTGTTCATACTTTTCTTTGACCAGGAACAATAAATTGAATTGGAAAGCGGCAAGTATCCGAACCGTTGTAAATCAATCAACTCCGTATGAAATATGATCGTTTGTGTTATATCAATTGAACTTCGAAGGTAGTATCGATGTTGATTAATTTGGATTGGTACAGCACCATCCCTGATTGGTTCTGGATCTAAGGCGCATAAGTTTGTTTAAGCGAATGTTGGTTTTTAATTAATACGATTTATTGAAAAACTGCTGTGAAAGCCTTAAGATATTTCTGGACACCTATTCTTATAAACCAGGTAGATTTCGTTTTCACGAACATCTCTTAAAACACCTGGAATTCTCTGGACTAATAACTTAAGTGCTGTTTTATCACGCCACCATTTTGAGCACTGATGCTGTTATATTATTATAGTCGAAGCATGTAACAATAAAACAATTCGACAAGCCGGGACACTACTGCCTCCGAAATATATATTCCAGTTTACTCGACAACACGCCACGAGCCAACAAAAAACAAAATAACAAAACCCGCAACTAAATTGGCAAAAGCAATTTTTTGCAACGGAAAGGCTGCTGTAATTTGTCAGTTGGCGAAGTTATTTATCCACATAATGAACACCTCGCGGCTTATCTCGGCTGGGCGCAATAGTTTTGACGTCGGTGTTGCGAAGTTTTGATTTATTTACTTTGTGTAGACTGCAAACAGAGGTCGGACGCTGCCTTTGTTATGCCGGGTCTCTTGTGACCTGTTTGCCGCAAGACCTCGTGCTTCCAGGCGAAAATATGAATACACGTCCTGTCTACATCATCATTAGTACCACAAATGTACCTAAGGGTTGTATTTAATGCACTTTAAAATTAGTGGTCTGCACTTTAAAAATAAAACATTTAACAAAACTTTCGGAATTGCATAAAATGAAGCATATTTTCGTAATAAAAAAAATGTACCTAGGTTTTCTAATGTTCGGTTTTGATTCCTGAGTCACGTAGAGTATTTTTGAAAATCTATGAACGCAGTATTTTATTATCTCTAAAATCGACATCGTGGTTCCTTAAAACAAATTACTCTATCTCGACTTTTCCTAACCCCCAAAGTTTAATAGTGGAGTAGTTCAAAATGAAACGATCCAAATACGAAGAATTCTACTTTCACCCTTGATCGGTCTCCACGACTGTTCTTCAAAGAAATACCAACCAAGAAGAAGAAGTAAGAAGAATATTGCTCGAAAAGATTTCGTGAAGCATTTCTTGGCAACCCGATTCACACTTGGTGGACTCTTCCTTTGATAAAGTTCAGACATTGTTACCATTTATCGAACAGTTGATCAAATACTGAAAATTGGATCAAACGTTGTTCTGCACCCGCACAATGAGGCTGCCAAAACTTTCCACAACTTAATTAGGTATCGCCAAGTTTTATGGACAAAGGGTGAACTGTTCCTAACAAAGGATACCGCAAAAACCTTAACCCGTTGCCATGACAACGCAAAAACAATATGCTGACCGCACATGAAGTTTTATTGACGAAGAAAATTCGTTAGTCACCCTGTTCGACGTGGCAAAATAATTATTATAAACTGTTTATTATGCTTTTACAAGGGTATAATGCAGTTTCATGGAATAATGGTTATTGCAACGTAAATAATACAGTAGCCCTTGTTCATAAAACTGCAATTTAATAATTTTAAAAATTAGCCACTAACATGAAATTAGTTCGCGAAATAATGGGTTTCGTCCGAGTCCCAAAAGGACCACAAATTTCCGTATCGCGCCAGATTTACCACTATTAAATGTTTGTTTGATGAGGTAATCTAAATTTAGTTCATACGTGTAACTTAATATTAAGTAAGTAGGTACCTACATAAATTATAAAATAGAATAATGCAGAGGTCATAAATATATTTAATTCAATGAGTTATTAAATTCTCACAGATGCTCACAGACACAGAGACAGAGCTCACAGACGGACACGTAAAGAGCACTCGCGTCCCACGGCGAGCTTGTATGAAGAGAATGATGAGAATGAGCGAAGCAAAAGAGGTGTCAGGATCGCGATACTTGGCGCTCCGTTCTTTCTGCCTACCCCGCCAGGGACATAGCGTGAAGATATGTATGTATGTATGTATGTTATTAAATTTCAGATAGGTAGAATTTTCATTGATGAAATAGTAACTGAGCCTCTCGCTGTAGGTCAAGATAATGTAGGTTTGTTGATTGATAGCCGCCACCGAAAGTTAACTGTGACGTAACATTTAATAATAATAAACATAAAATCCACGCGACGAAAGCTAGTAAACTGTATAGTAGATACCTGACAGAGCAAATCGAGGACTGTTTTAACAATTACGTGTACGATAGTTTGCAATTAGCTCATTAATTAATTATGAATGAAGAACTACATCCTATAAATCTGGTCATAAATTTTCAATTAAATAGAACAAGTGGTAACATTGTAAATCAATCACAATAGAATGTGACTAGAAATAGTCATCGCAGCGTATTTCACTAAGCTTGTAGCTAACGACGTAAAAACACGAAAGCTTTGATCATTCGATTTAGTTTCCCAATAAGGTGAACTGCTGAACGATGTCACCGCGCGGCGCGACATCGCCCCACAGAATAATCTTACGCTGAGTACGTCTGAGTACACCCCACGACGGCGCACCGGTTCGGTCGGACGGACCCGTCACGCGAAGAAATAAAGATGAAGGTCACACGCTGACGTTGGCGCTATGTGTATCGACGTATACGTGCTTTGCAAATCAAGTGCGTTCAAGAGCGGAAGGGAGAGTGACGTCTATGAAAAATCGAGACGGGGGCGACACAATAAAGTGTGGAAAAGGGGGTGATATACAAGGTGCTTTAATCGGAAACGCGTAGTGTCTACCCTTCGTGCGCGTCGTACCAGCCGAAAGCTTTTTACAATATAAACCCGATGTGAGCGAGCGTATTCGTGAGAATTATGTTTTTCGACATCAATCAACGTATATAAGTTTCAACATCACTCAACGTCAGAATATTTTTAACATGCACTTTATTTCTACTTGCTTTTCAACCCATATGCAGCACTGATTTATAAATTTAGATTTTTTTATGGAAGCAGTGAACGGTTTTGTGCATTTTCTGTGATACGACGTAATTTTGGACAAGTTTATCAGTGCGTTAACAACTATATTCCGTAACGAAAATTATTTGATGACTGTTGAAAATACGACAGACATTGCATTTTTATATTAATGTGTGTGAAATAAAGTTGAAAGTTGAATAAAATGAAGACAGGTTTTAGTAGCAACTTGTCAGTCCCCACCGCATTGACTAATGAATTAGCCTGTCAATAATATCAAAGCAAACGCCAGCTGTCAATTTTAGAGTGACGCCGTTTGAAGGGTTAAAACTGATGTGAATTTTAACAATGATTAAAAATCCTATTCCGATGTGACATGGGTCGGAATTGGTTGTCGAATTTTCAAATGAGGTAGGTATTCTGATTTGATTGATTGCGCGTTTTAATGTGTCAATTGCGTGTACAGTAAGTAATGATTTAGATTGAATAAACTATGATTTGATTTGTGTACTTGTCAAATAACAAACAAATAACATTTTAATAATGAATTTTACATGAGATTGTAACAATTATTTATAATTATAAGGTTAAACATTGCAAACCCCTAAATATTAAAAGAATAACATCTACACTAACACACATGTAACATTAACAATCTTCTCAGTTCAGTTTGGGAGCCATTTCGTAGCAAGGTGTGATTTTTACTTACAATTAAAATCATGTTATGTGATATTCACTCTGCGACAATGGGTCAGTTTGTTAAAATGCACACCGGTGCTAAGTAATTTGGCAGAATAGTGGAAAATAGTAACGACAAGTTTCCATATACATAATGATTAAAAGTCGGAGTCCAATATAATATCCTCGGTTCAAGAAGCACGACACGAAGCGACGTGTGGTGTGTGACACAGACGACGCCACGTGTTGCTTGCCCACGACATTTGCATATCAAAGCACGAGCTAACCCTCAATTACATGTGCTAGACCCCTATGTGTGTCATTATAGATACCTATACCTATCTTACATAAATGTTATCTACAAGTTACTACTACTCAGCAGTACAAATTAGTGCATAATGGAGTCAGTCATGTACAGGACAAGTAACACACTGAAGTAGTTAAAATTACAACCATCGAGTCTGGAAATATCAAACATAAAATTTAATACCATGATGCCAATGATTATTTGAGTACTGATTGAAAAGAACAGAAAAAAGTCGAACACAAATAGAGAAGACACTATAAAACTACATTGATAGAGAAAATAGTAATAAGAAAAGAATGAAAGAAGAACAAAAAAATGGATACGAAACGTACGAGAATCATAAAGGAATCTGCGTTACTTCGTATAGAGGAAAGCTAATCCGTCATCACAATATATGCAACAACAAGTTCCATACAACAGTACCTTCGACTGCCAAAGTTGAAAACCGAGTCATAAATCAGGACACACGTACTAACATGCATGCAGTCGGCAGCGAGAGCATCAGCCCGAAAACCGCTTGCTGGCATAGAGCCACGCACCCTCGCGGTTGAATTATCTCGTGGACTTAAACTAACGCAGCCAATGGGGCAGATAGGACAAGTCTAATGCAGTTGTGACCTACTTGCACTTATACCACATTCTCAACAACTTCTCTGAAGTATCCTGTAGCTCTAAGTAGAGATATCGCACGCAGGGGGTTTTAAATTACGTACAGACACAGACATTGTTGAAGACAAAATAAAGCAGTTAAAATTCAATGTAAATATTGCCTAATTCCAAAGTCAGTGTTTAACTGGTTGAACTGAAAGTTGAACATGTTGGAACTTAGAATATACAACAAATGACGATCTTAGTTAATTAATCTTAACCTCTTTGTGTAAAAATAATGCAAATAATCCTATCATTTTTAAATTTAATACGTCCACTTAATAACCGCATGTGTCCTAAATTGTATATGCTGACAATGGGCAAACGTTTGCATGCAAAAAGCAACATGACAACAGCTGAAGGAAGCCATGCTGGTGCGCCGGGCGTTCGACTTGGCGAAAGTAATTAATCGCCAGGTTTGCGGGCTCGCGGGCTGTCGCCACGTCGGGCCGCATCAGTTGTTTGCAGGCGCACTCTGCTGGAAAATTGGACCTGCGCAAGTGACGCGACTGACTATACTCGCTCGCTGATCGAATCCAATATTCTTTCGCATCAGGTACGATATTAAAGTATTCGAACTGTATAAAGACGTCAGCTAGTCTGCAATTTAAGTTCAATTTGTCCTATACAGGTTGGATATTCTAAGAATATTTTTACCTGTTTTCTCTTAGCTGAGAAATACTTTTGTTAGTGTGGCGCAATCTTATAGTTCGTCTTCTTCGGAAAGTTTTATAATGATCATTTCATCACATTACTGTCAGCATGTTAAATTTCTAATTTGTTGCCATTATTTATTCTTTTCTCGATTCAAAGTAAGATATCAGCAATAAATATGCAGGTATGTGTACGCTATTTCGCACAATATTAACGACCTATCCACCTACTCATACAGGAATAGCCCACTGAAGATAGATATTATTAGCAATTGAGTTCAGTCATTGTGCTGCGACAATATACCTACAGTGTGATTTATTGTAATAGAATTAACCGCTCACGAGTAATTTATATACCATTGTTGTTGGTCGCAATAATAAGAATTAAATGGGTATATATATATCTCTGTCGTTTTGTTATTCATATTACATTACCGTATCTTCCTTTTCCAGACGTTTTAAGCGTTGATTATTCAGCGGTATCTCGCCGTACCATCTGGTAGTCTTTCTTAAAGGGAATTTCTCTTGTCGCCTTTGGAGAATAAGGCTTTCTTTCGGATGTAGCGTGGGTGGAGGAAGAAGGTTATAGTGCGGCGGCATTATTTTGTCACAATGGTGGGTGCCGCCCACTCTGCGAGCAGCAGCAAGTCTGCTGGCTGTGATGCAGTGCTTTAAGGAACGAATAAATTACAAAACCACCTTAATAAAAACTTTAGTCTTTTTCGTTTGCCTACTTTAAAATGTCAAGGAAAGAAAAGAAAAATATTCTCGTAATAAATAACAAACTTTGTAAAAAATTACGATGAAGATGCAACAAAGAGAAAAGTATCGTATTCGTATTTGAAGTATTGTATTTGCAAGCACTACTAATATCATGATCATAGTGCGTGGGGTAAAAATCCTCATTAGTAACACCTTTCACTTGAACAATATTGGAAATAGACACGTACTCAAATAGAAACACTGAAGTCACCGTGAGAAGCTCTGTGACCACAATGCTCATGGCGTTTCCACTAACCGCAAAGAGTGGGTAATCTAATACACGAAGCTCAGCGACATTCGCTTTCATGGCCGCAAATATCATATTACACCACCATATATTTGCTTTTGTCCAACTACACGATCAATCGATTTTTAACTTTGATACTCAACAATAAGTATGATCACTGCGATGGTCAAGAATAGATGTGACTTTGCCGACGTCGTCGATTCCTAGATTGCTTTTTTGTACAAACCTGATCGAATAAAAAACGAAATATCATTAAACCATCGAAGGTAGCTCTCTATGTCTGACATAGCTAGATAGTTTGCATTTGCATGAAACATTCGCATGAACTGATCGATATCCTGATTGAAACTAATGATTAGCTTGGCATTCTGTCTATCAAAGCATAAATTAAGGCAAACATAATGATCGAGCTTTGACATAATTTTATACTAACAAGTACTGCTATAAACAAAATACCTGACCGTATTTATTTCCCTCGAGTTGTGCAGTTTTCTAAGAATTTATGTTTTCTTACTAAGAAATTCTAAGAAGCTTTTGGTAATTTAATGAATATTAAAGTCCAATGTTGTTATACTAGACTGTAATTTATTGATTAAGTGTAGTTTAGAGGTTTACTTTAAAAAAACATTCACAAAGTAGTAAACAATAGAGCATAAGCTCTATGGCAAACTCTACTCTACGCGGAAACCTGTTGTGATATTAATGAAATAGCAGAACTAGGATAAGTATTTTAGTTTAAAATTATAGAGCATAGATGAACTAACTTTAGGGATAAAATGAAACGTAACATATTGGCCGTAAAGTTCGCATTGTAACTGAATCCACATAGTCCTGAGCTTTGCAAAGGCTTTGTATGTGAATCGCGGGACTTCCCAGATAGTCTGGTCTAGGTATATCCACCTCCATTACGCGAGTTTACGTATAGCCATTTACATAATTAAGTTCTCGCTCGAAGTGGCTTTAGATGTTCGGTTAATAACTCCTTATTATAAACATGAATATTCGATTGCCCATTCAGCACCCGAGCAAAGATAAAGTATACGATCCATTACATGTTTAACAATACAGCTGGCTATTATTAGCATTAGTTACTTCCAAAAGGAAATAAATACATTTGTTAACAGAAATAGTTCGATTTTGGTATTGACAGATACGGTTAATATGAACGATGATGACGAATATTTTTAGCGTCCAAATTGAAACAATTTAATAGCATTAGTTACTTCCAAAAGGAAATAAATACATTTGTTAACAGAAATAGTTCGATTTTGGTATTGACAGATACGGTTAATATGAACGATGATGACGAATATTTTTAGCGTCCAAATTGAAACAATTTAATAGCATTAGTTACTTCCAAAAGGAAATAAATACATTTGTTAACAGAAATAGTTCGATTTTGGTATTGACAGATACGGTTAATATGAACGATGATGACGAATATTTTTAGCGTCCAAATTGAAACAACCACACATCAATAATCTTACATTTGCCCAAAATTGCGATAAAACTGTAAGAAATAATTACCAAAACTGATCGCAGAAATTCCAATGATGAAACCAAAACTCGCCCAGAAAAGCTAATTACAAGCAAACAAACCCTTTTGCTCGACGAGATAAATAAATGAAGAATTAGCCGAAATTATTTAACCCGAGAATTGGCATTCAGCGTCGTGAACTTCAATCAAGGAGTTCATAAGAAAGGCCGGGCTCGCTTTAATATGCACCACACAATGGTAAAAGGGGCCAGAGTTTTGAAGAGGTAAGTCCTTGAGGAGGTACTTTATCTTGCCGCAAGCTCTCCCTTTAACGTAAAGGGACGACTCAGACACGATTAAAGGTTTTAATCTTGGGGGACAAGAATTTGTTGACCGCTCGTGTCGTTTTTATCCTTCATGTTTACATTAAAGCAAATACATATAAATTTATTATTAGGTATATTGTAAGAATTATTTTAAATTTAAAATCAAGGAAGCCCGAAAAAAAGTACGCAAATTCTGGAAAGAAGAAAGATAACAACGGTGTTAATAGACACTTTATAATGCCTTTTTACTTAATAATACAGTAAATCGATATTATTATGGGTAACAATCAGCAAGAGTTCGTTGTAAAGTATGTACGAGTACTTCTACAAATATAGGTATTGTTTTTTTAGCAGTATGTTTTCGAATAATCCAACTGACAGACAAAGTACCTATCTTCGATACCGTTTTGACGGAACCGTAACCCGGGTATTAATTTTAGGAGAAAAACACCTTACTTGAAAAATGACACAAAAAATTAAGGTTTTTCATTGTCCCAAAACGGGGTCAAATTTAACCAACAAACCATTACAAAAAATCATACCGAAGAAATAAAGCAGATTGCTAACATCTTCGGGACAAAATGCTTCCCGGAGGGTACACGAAAATAAATTTCGGTGGAATGGTCAAGAGAACAATGCAAGATCAAAGGGATGTTTTCACAACCTACCTACGAAGGGTGGCTTTTGCATGTGATAACAAGATGGTAATGTAATCTACTTTTAAATTACAAAGGGTGAGGTATTGTTATGTAATTGTTTGCAATATTATACTACTATTTCTGCACGTATCTGCCGAAGGATCGTGACTTAATATCATGAGTGGAACCAATCGCTGACTTAACTAACTCTAATTAAGTCAGTCTTATTCAGATTTAGGTTAAGATATGGAAATGCAAGAAATATTTCTTCTCATTTTAATGGAGCATGTCTCATTGGCAACAGATTTGTATCTTGCAACGAGTTTTAATAAACCAGTAAAGCAGGCCGCGTTGCAGGCATTATTGGGAGCTCTATTTATTGTCCTATCAAATAGGTTCGTGCTGTAGAATTATATTGATAGAGACAAGTCACTGTCGTTAAAACTTGTTTGAACTAGCTCCAAGTAAAGGCTACAGGTGCGTATGATCAGAATGTGACTTCGTTGATTTCTAAGCCCGGAACGAGTTGCAATAATATTTGCAAGTATCTATCCTTGCATATCTGAACTGCACAGTAATACTTTAAAAAGTTTAATACTGACAATGACAGTATTTGAAGATTAAGCTTTAGCTTTAGGTACTAAGTCCAGACAAACTGCTATATTAAAAGATTGATTTGATGCTACCTGATACTGCCTTCAAGAAGTAATAAGAAAATTCAACCAGAATAACATTGTAATTATCTCATAGTTATTACCTACCTACCTAATAAAGTTCTAATGTTACAATGAAAAATTGCGCTCTTGGAGGTACGTACGTACACAATATTTATTTACAATCACTTCTGGTGATCAAAATCAAAAAGTAAATTGAACTCTGTTCAGCCACTCTCAATATATTTACACAAAAAAGTCAGGGACTCAATTACAATAAGCCGCATCCGTGCCGTCGAAGCGAAATATTGAAATGCTCCAATTTGCATAGTTATTATAAACATGACTGTTGGGCGATTTACACGACAAGAGCAAAAGGGACAAAAAACTTGAAGCAGAAGGAACAGAAAGAGATAGTAACGACACCAGACCCTTCAGCAACCACCTCTTCGTAAAAACGTCCAACGTAACTAGACCCCTTTGTTACATTTTTATTTAGCATGGAGTCAATAACGAATGTTGTTAAAGAGGTCAATGTAAATTTGTTACGTCATAGCCATGAGCTAGCACTGTGAATGATTAGATACATAATTGTGTTAATTAACCGCGAATTATATATTTGAAAGTATAATTTAGTTAGACCTAGAGTTATCGTTCAAAATGTGCAGTTGTCTGATGTAATTATCGTAAAATAACGACGACGGTAATATAATAAATTAATTAGTTAAAGTGCGAAGTAGATTTAATCTAAAACCAATTAAGCCTATATACATAATTATTATATACAATCACTTTTGTAAGCAAATCAAATTGATATCTAACTTGAAAAAGAAAATCAGATTCACATGGACTCTACTTTCTACACATGAGTTACCTTGATTCAAAATTAATAATTGGTTAATATTAGAGATGGACTGAAGTTCGGTTTCAGATTCGGTAATGACGAAACTTGGCAGTTCATCTGTATTCGGTCCTAAACAGCGAAACCCGGTTCAAAAATGAAATGGATTTAATCAGTGATACCTACTGACAGTAACTCTAGTTGCGCCCTGTTTTTGTGGAGGCGGCCGTGCTGTAACCGCCGAAAGAAATATGACTTTATATTTTGACTTCAAACCTAATTTTAAACGGACGCTAGTAACCCAATTGCAATAGGTAGCAAAAAGTAATAGATTTAATGACTTTAATGGTTAAATGTGTTATTAAGTGTAGGTACTGTCTCTATTTGTTTTCTGTATAATCTATTTTAGTTATATTGATCGATTTCTATCTCATTATTGTATAATTAATCTATAAGTAGTGTTTCTGTCTCTGATGCTCTTCTCTTCTTCTCATTTTGATTTTAATTAGTGGAACTGTAGGTCTATTAGTGCCATAGTTTAGTTTCCAAATTTGTTTGTGACTGTCTGTTTCCCGAAACAAAACACATAGCCTATTCATCATAAGCCCTTTAAAAGTATCAAGAACGGTAGGCCTACCAACATCGTTCGCAGTTTCGTAATGTGATGTTACCTCACGACGGCGCTCAAAGGCCGACCGAAACATTCCGGCGGATCGATCGGGATTAGGCTCCTGCCGGCGGACGACCGGACTGAATAAACAATGTGACGAGAACGTTTCACCCTTTTAACGAATCCCTCTGCTGCACATATAAACGTTGTATTATTTGTTTCTTTTCCTATTCCTATTTGCTGTTTGTTTCGGGGTTTGTCTTGAAAGCTGATGAAGGAGTGCGCGTGAGAGATTTGATTTGTTGGTGGAACGTGAGGTGCATACTAAGCGATGTTACCTTCTGTATCTACAAATACATAGGTTGTTTTATATTTCTGATTAATATCGTACGAAGCTTTGGTGTTGCAACTTTAAGGTACCTAGGTACTTATTTCAAATGAACAAACTCCGCTGATTCCATCATCACAATTCGTAAGACTAAATAAAACCTTGTTACAAACTTTTTATTACCTGCTGTATAATGATAATAAACAGGAAGCGTCGACTTACCTGCAACAAAAGATGAACAAAATACAATACGAGCTAAATAGGTATTTACATTATACATACAATTTGTAGCATTAAGTAACCAATAGTAGAGAACAGAGTCAGAAATCAACAAAATCTCCAAGTCTATAGAACTATTCAAATGGTTGAGATATCCTAATAGCGGCATTAACTTCATCTTTCCAGCCGATCGAGGAATAAGGTCGGGTGTGCATTATCGCCGACCGAGAGGGAGTGACAAGGAAATAAAAGTTACTGTTTATGGAAATACTGGAAGTGTTTCACTAAAGAAACCCCTAGCATACACTTCATCATTATTGACGTCACATGCATTGATTGTAGGTCGAATATTAAAAATGATAGGTAAGGTATAGTAATGTTTATTAACATCTAGCTGCATCAGAATCTGTCTTTGTTTTACTTATCAAAATAATGATCGTTACTGTTGCATGCTTATAATTAACTATTAAACCACTTCTATACTAAAGTACAGTCGACCGCACGTCAGTGGAAATACTTTGACCTTGAGTTGGCCTAGCTTATTAAGGAGTTTCAATACTAGGAGAGACCACTTTATACTGTTTTTGTTTCCACTGGCGAGCGGTCGACCGGACAATATGCACCTTCGAATGCTGATAGCTCAGCAGGGTTCTTTAGGGTCCAAACATAGAAAATAATCAAGATATAACGTTGTTGACTATCTATTTCAAAATTTTTGAAGTAGGTACAAGTTTCGAGGCATTTATGTACCTTCAAAAAGCTTTATTTCCTCGTCAAACGCTTTTTATGCCATTTCTTGTGATAGCCGGAGCATTTTGCAATTCAAAGGGCTCCCGGGTGACTGAGGATAGGTTTGTCTAGAGCATTTTGTTAGGAATACAGATGAGTTGCCCATATTATACGAATAGTTCAATGTATGGTTATATATGGCCTGTTTTTGTGCAAACATATTTAATAATGTAGAAACATTTTTTTCTTTTTCTTCAAAAATAACCATTCAGACATCTATGAGTAACCGCATAATTACAGTAGGTAACTGAGATATGAGACTTATCAAAAAATAACGGAGTTAAACGCATAAAAGTCGTAAAACAAATCCTTGTATCACATATAACTTGGTACATATTGTGTAATAAATATTACCGAAAAAACTTTAGCACATCCACCCATATTTTAGCATTACTTTAAAGCGTTAAGAATTATACAACTTTCCTTTACAACCATACTTGTTGCAAAAGTTGGCCCATTAAGAGGAAATATGCGTTCATCTATTAGAAAATATAGAGTGGCGAGGCTTGGCTACACTTTGTGGCATGTTTATACTCGAATCGCGTGAGTGTGGTGCTCCCAGGCCTTTTTAGGCTGCTATTCCATTGGGGCGAGCAACACACGAATGTAGCAAGCAAAGACAATAAAGTATCTACATACCCATATCATTTGAATGTAACATCCATCTCTACATTCATCTCTCTGTTTATTAACGGTGGCGGTATGTATTTATGCCATATTGGTGTCACGCAGGCTTTCCTGTTCTAATGTTTTCAAATTTATAATTGTCTCCATAAGTTGGTCATCTCTACGATCTCTGTTACATACAAATTGTTAATCTTATACCTGTATCGTCTGATCCAGTTTCATTACGATCAATCATGTATTTAGTAGTTTACACATTACTTTCAACAGAATATTCTCACCATAATCCATACTGTCCATTGTGTCAGTGTCTTACATTGTCTTGTCTACGCCCTTGACAAACATGGGACTACTTAATTCAAAACATTATTCACAGATGTATTATAGTGGAAAACAACCCTTACATAACTCGATACCATTCTTACCAAGTACAAAAATACACCCTAAGGAAATATTAACAAAACAATGTGAATATTTAACACCGACAAAGCTAAACGGTTAAAACTTCGTTAACCGTTAGACGCTGTCAAAGATTTGAAAAACTACTGTACGTTATTTGTGTTAGGCAATCGGACATGCATATCGTAGCCTATTAAAACCGGTACTTGAACTACCTGTGTATCATAATCTGAACTCGTTTTTTATTTGATGAAAAGAATGGAATATATTATTAGGACAATAACTACTCTGTTTTTGCTCTCTGATTTTATATTCTGTTCCATTTAAAAGTATTTATGACTTTCATACTTAATGCGTCAACGTTTCGCTCGACCCCTGAACCTTTGCCGTATCGGATAATTTTTTTAAATATTTTTAATTATAATATCATGTTTATCTAATCACCTAGACGTTTTATAAATAGCCTGACTGACGTTCAGACTGATTGTTAAAAATATGGGCCCGTAGCAGTTCGAGGATTCGGGAGCGACTGATGCGAGTCTTTATTGTGGCCGAAGCGTTGATCTTGTGGTTAGGTTATCTTATCTTTTTACCACAACCATACCACAACACAACAATCCGTCCGTCTTTTAAGCCTTTTTATAAATCACCTAGGCTGTTTGTAAAAATGCTGTATTAAAAACGGCCTGCGATATCTACAAACACTCCTCGCCTAAACAAGTAGTTAATGTATCTTTTTTAAATGAGTTAAAACCATGATAACTTAAAAATTTATACTCCGTACTTACGACTGACATTGTTTTTTCTTACTATAAAATCTATATTTTTGAATAACTCTACAAACTATTCGTGATTGACAGGTTAGCTTTTTATTCGCGTTTTTATATCGCGCTACTTCCTGCGGAGGTAAGTGTGATTAAAGTTTTTTGTGAAGATATAAATCTAGCCTAGGCAGTTATGATCTTACATATTAATGTAGGTAGGTACCTCCCTTCAAACAAGTTTGAAAATATTGTTAATGAAATGGCGTTTATAACGACTCTGATGATTCATATATAGTAAGTTTTGTTTTATCGAACTAAAAATATCTACCTAAATGAATATGTGTAAGTAATTAAGTAGGTATATAAAAAGAAAACAATACAGTGTACTCATAACAACTAGATTCAAAGACAAAATAAGGCAGAAGAAACCAACAAAATTTCAAATTGACGATCTCAAAAATTATTTTATAACACACATACTCAAATCGTCATCATCACCATCATCAAACCGTAGCCGAAATCAATCGTAAACTAGTATTTAGAAAACGGCAGCTTTACTTAGCTCATTTAATTTTGTCTTAATCTTAGCTTGTTAAGTTCATCTAAAGCCCAATTTGATCTGCACGTTTAGATAAGAAAGCACATCCCTCATTGAGTATTCGAATTATATCGAAACCCTGTTAACACAGTTGCGTTTGGTGCAAACGGTCTATGTCACAAGCACAAGCGATAAACCATTTTTTTTAAATGCCCAGAAAAAATCAAAGGTAGTATTTAAGTTGTTATAAAGTTTATGCAAATATGCCGCAAAACGAGGCGTAAGAATTTAGTTTTTTTAATGTTTCCTCGCAATATAAGTGAAAGCAGAGTGTTTCACTCGAAATTAAAGGCCAGTATGACACTCGAACTTCCCTGGCTCGCTCGGGCGGGTAATCATTTCGTGTCATAATGGCGCATTTCAGTCTATTGTTAAACAATTTACTATAAGTAGGTCCGCTTATAAAAACATAACAACATAAAGGACATGCTCGTAAATAATGATGATAATATTTATGTTGTTCATCGCCGCTAGAGCTTCTCCCTTACATGTTGAATCAAGCGATTACAGTAGGCGTTGGTATCGGAAGCGTCTAGTATTTGTTCAGCGCTGATTTGGACTCAACAATGCTATGTCAACTGAGGGGAATGCCGAAACGATAACCTACGACCGAACGCGTATTTGTCAACAATTAACGACCACGCGTGTTTTGACATGATAAGTTTTTATGCGAAGTTGTTATTTTGATCGTAAAAATTCATGTTAGCTAAATAAGTATTATTTTTACAAGTACTGAATGATGCCTAATGTAACAATACGTTTCTTCGATCTTTGTATAGAAGCAATTACTTCGTGTCTATATTTTAAACACGTAGGTATCTATTGCATTAACTGGTAGGTGCTATTTTATGTCCACTATCAGCAAACGGAAATCTTTCAAGTCATAAAACGCGATAAAAAAATTAGATAACCGCTCCTGAGAAATTACGCGAGCACCAACTGACATAAAGCAGGAAAGTTTAGTTCCCATTAAACACAACAAGTACCTAAGTAGGTAGGTATTTGTAAACCAATGTCCAGTTTCACGGCTAATCCCATTAGTATTAATCTTGCGTAATCTTTACTTCAAATCGGGCTAATGAGCCCCAATGGAACATGCAACAGCTAAACTAAAACATACAAAATATAACGTGAAGAAGTAGATAAGGATTCGTATTGTTGGCTACACAAACGCACGCAATTATGTTCTGAGGGTCTTGGGAAAGGGAAAGAAAACATTTCCGAGGGCTAGGAGGTAATAGGGCGACCGCAATCGAGAATGGTTTTGACCAGCGGTTAGCATAATGAGCTTATATCTATAAAAAGCAATGTCCGACAGCCGTTTGTGCAACGCACAGAATATGATACAGCCAACGTGATAGAAGCAACTTATTGTTAAACGAAATAAAATTAATAACGTGCGAAGACACGAGGCAAAGGTAGTGGTTTAAATTTGAAGTTAGAGACAAACGCAAACATAATACAGGTATGATAGATTATGTCAATCATACTGGCTGGATGAATTTTGACAATACTAGGTAAGTAGGGTTTATTATGATACGTTTAAACGCGGGCAAGCTAGTAGTCTCTTAGTAGTAAATAAATCAATGGCAAGGCAAAAGATGAAAATAAAATTCACATCCAAATTGCATGTTTCCGCAATCACAATGTCCAGATGAGAATTTAATATGAACTCAATGATGAATGATGATAAGTATACAACAAATAAAGCACAATTATGAATGTGTTGCAAAGGTATTTATAATGATCAAAACAAAGGCAGTCACAAAGAAATCTTTTTCAATTATCTTTCACTCTAAACAAATAGTTACGACCCCGTTGTTTTTTTCCTATGAAAACAATTCGTCAAGACCAAAGCAGCCCCACTTTCAGCATTCAAAAGGAAAAATGGAGGGCCAAACAAGCGAGCAACGAGTTAGGCCGTAACAAAAATCCAACAAAGGGATGATTAACGATTTTCCACCCCCAAGCTCATTCAAGTCGCGTCGATATTGAATCTGTTAGACGGCGTAAAAATGAAAGTTTTCCTCTTTTTCTTTTGCTTACATATGTAACACATGGTCAGGAAGTTCGCAAAACATTTAGAAGAAATTGGACGTGTCATATAAATTATAAAATAATTTTATCTTCACACAAAAAAAAATATATTTAGGTAAGTATACATAAAACTAAATATTATAGAATAAAACTGAAAGAAACGAAATTGAACATTAGGTGAGTTTTTGTCGCTCCTTCCTGGACAAAGGCCTCCCCCAAGGATCTCCACAACGACCGGCCCTGCGCTAACCTCATCCAGCTGGGTCCCGCGAACTTTACCAGATCGTCGGTCCACCTTGTGGGAGGCCTGCCTACACTGCGTCTTCCGATACATGGTCGCCACTCGAGAACCTTTCTGCCCCAACAGCCGTCAGTTCTACGAGCGATGTGCCCAGCCCACTGCCACTTCAGCTTCGCAATTCTTAGAGCTATGTCGGTGACCTTGGTTCAGATTCGATCTCGTAAGGAAACTCCGAGCATAGCTCTCTCCATTGCCCTCTGGGTGACCTTGAGCCTTCTTATGAGCCCCATAGTGAGCGACCACGTCTCGGTACCGTAATTGACATCGGTCAATTGAAATGATGCGTAAAAATTTCACACCGTACAAAGGTCATATGGGGTCTAGTTATTTGATAGAAAATTATTATAATAATCTAGGAAATAAAACTAAATTATGATAATTTTAATATCTAGCTTGAGTGTAATTATTTATCTTCATGTTGCTCTCCACAAAACTCGTTCGTGTGTCACCATGGTACAAAGTTGTAATCGGATTCGTGACGTAACCGCTCTAGCAGTATTTTCACTAGTTAGTTTTGAAGTCGCTCAAAATAAATGACTGCCATTTGAAGTGACAAGAAACGCAAAGTGTCGTTATACATTATGTAGAAATGGGGATGGTTGACGATTAAGATTGGAGCTTCCAATAAAGTTGTGACAATTTAATGATTTTAAAGAAACTACCAACACTTTTGCATATACTCGGGTCGCTTCTAGTCCAAACGAAAATGAAGAAACATTTTAAAGTTGGCTTAGTGGCTAGTCATTAGACTCAAACGCCAGAGATCGTGAGTTCTATTCCCTACTATGGGGACAGACACCTTATTAATCTATTTTGTTTATTGTGCAATAAAAGTATTGAATTGAATTGAATTGAATTGAACTGTTATGTTAACTGAATATCATCCTTTTTATCTTATCTAATACGCCAAAACTATATCTTCAATAAAGTTGGGTGCCAACTTTGTATGCTACCAACTCCTAGCATCGAACCCAGACTGCATTGGGGTCATGTCAGCATCTTTCCTGCTCAATGCGGCATTGAAATTCTAAACTTACGTTATCCGGAAAAAAAGTCCCTTTGTTTTATACCCTTTGATCTGTCTGGTCTGTATTGAATGTTCAAACCTGAACATATTCAATAGACCGTAAGTTAAGTGGCTCATCTGTCGTCTGCGACCACGAGTCCCACGAGTTATCGAGTTGCAAAATAAAAAATAAAATAAAAATTAGCTGAACATATTAAGTTTCGCAAAGAGCGAACACATATGCAGCAGGTGTGTGAGTTCACCTGGCGAGCATATGTTCAAAGCAAGTTAATTACAATCAACTTCAGTTCTTCAACTTGTGACCTCAGTGGCTCACGTACTGGTACTAAATAAGACTGAAGTTAAAAATATAACTTTGGAAATTATAATTCATGGCAGGAGTCCCGTGGCAGGAATACTAAAATTTTAAGTAAAGTGTGAGAGTCAATGTTTTAATAATGAAGGACATTTTCCTATATACATCTGGAAGATATCACTTTATGAATTTGGTGACGTAATTGTTATATAGGTAACGTAACATCATCAGATTCACCAGCCTAATTTTTATACCTTTTGTAGTGACACTGAGGAAACGCTATGGTATGCGTGCACCGGTGTAACATGATATTTATAAAAGGAAAATTTATAAAACCATTTTGTTAATGGAAATACATAATTAATAAACATATAACAATTATTTTTACTTCAAACGCGGATTAACTGTATCAAACTGAGATTTATAATCCTAATAAAGTGTTTAAATATTTGTGTCATGTTTTATCAATTTAATACCGCAATTGATCACTGAAATCACTGCAAAATTTGCCATTTGGATGATAGCTATTAATTGTTATCACTTGCCAATAAAATTATCACAGATCCATAATATATTTGCAGAGCAGTTTTCTGAAAGTTTTTTGCGCTGACACTTTCAGTCAATTCAATACAAACCTCACCGCCTTTCGTGCTACGAGTATGTTTAATATTATCGAATTGCAAGGCAAGCTATCAATAGCGCTCATGCCAGACTAAACCAGTCGCGGCAACTTTGCACATCTCGTTACCCTTCATAGGTGAGAAAAGGACAGCGCACACGCTGAAACATTTACCGAAGTGTTGCCGGCATAATAAATCCAAGTTTCATGCCACATAAGCCGCGTCCACACTAAGCCTTATAAATAACAAAGCGTGCCTTTGGAGCGATAAACTGCTAATCAGTTGCACGCACGCGCCGTGGTGGGCTAGTTTTAATGACATAATTAAAAATCCCCAGTCCAAGGTAGCGGGAAAGTTCGCTCCGGGGTTTAGTGGCCTAGCTTATCCTTACAGTAAACCGAACAAGTTGCCCCCATTTGCTAATCTTCTAAGCCAAGTAATGAGAGGGTGCAAGTGATAAACTTTTGAGATTATAAGTTTTGGGCGAAAACACGTGATTGCGCAATCTAGTAATTATTTTTTGAGGTTATGTCGAAAGCTGGTAGTTAAAGTTTATACTGCAATGTAACGAAATACATTACATTAGGATTCTGTAACCTTAATGACAAACCCATTTTCTTTGATATTATAGTACTGGAGTCGGTACTTTAAAAACTGTGAATTAACAATAGGATACGTTCTTCACGTAGTTTGCAGTATAATAGACAATCAAAATGGCTATACTTCGACGTGACAATCTTACGTTTTAACAAGCGTAAGTCATGACAATCGTACGTAACGACAATTGTACGTCATGACAATTGTACATTACGACACGCACACGTTCTGACAATTTCACATTTGGACCACTGCCAAATCCGCTCACCGCTAACTCCACCGCTTCCGCTCTTATCTTGCGCCACACCAATACGAGCTTGCCAGGAAACTACCAGGTAGTACACCCACGAATACCGTCGAGTAATGAGTTTTGTTGTTCAACAGTTACTGCTGGATTAAGGGACACTGGCTGCGATATACGAAGCGCTGCAGTGCTGATGGGACTTGCAAATTACTGCAGTGGTCACCAGAGGTGTTAGCTCGCCAACTGGGATGCTTTTTTAGCTTAACAGCGCTGCGTTCAACATGCTATTTTTTATTCGACTGACTTAATGAACGATGTAGCTAGAGGTAGAGGAAACCTTTTTTAGCGATCCGTCAAAATTTGTCCTTATAGCGAAGCTTGTTTTTGTCCGTTTGTCTGTTTAGTAGTGCCCCGCATAACTTGAGAACTACTGGACGGATTAAACTAAAAGAAATCGTGTTAATTTGTCCGATACTTAAGATATAATTATGAATAATAATGAACCTATATTTAGAGATTTCAAACTAAAACTGCTTGTCCCCGGATACTTCTGAACCGATTGAGCTGTTTGGAATATCTAGATTTGGGAGTCAGGGTCTATTAATTAAGCTATCTAAATACTATCATCATCATCATCAACAGCCTATTAATCTCCCCACTGCTGGGGCTCAGGCCTACCCTCTCAACGAGGGCGTGCGGGCTATAGTCCACCACGCTAGCCCAGTGCGGGTTGGTGGACTTCACATGCGCCTAAGAATTTCTTCTTCGGCGTATGCAGGTTTCCTCACGATGTTTTCCTTCACCGTTTGAGAGCAGTCAGTACATGTACTTAAGTTTCGAGAAAAAACCCATTGGTACATGGCCCAGCCGGGGATCGAACCTCGGACCTTTCGATATTATAGGTCGCGTCTTATCCCCGAGGCCACTGACGCTCTCTATATACTATATTCTGTATTGTCTAAATACTATATTCAATTGTAACAATTGTACTGTATTGTTTTTGATTAAATAAATTATTATTATTTGTTATTATTAATATACAGTATGAAGTAATTGATGACCTGTTAGCTGGCGATGGGTCTTTCCATGTCCTATCAGATAAATAGTAAAAAAATAATATTGGTAAAAACCTATCCTTTTTTGAGATAATGGTATTTTTGTTTTTTCAATAATTCTTGGAAAAATTTAAAACACATACGATCGATAGGTATAAACGGAAAAAGTTTCTTTTCTTTCTGGTTGTTATACTAAGGTATCTTCATGAAGCGACGTACACTTTGATTGCTTTTGATTGATATCTATTTTCATTTCTTCTTTACTAATTTCATATTTCATAATTGAATAATTCTATTATTCAGTAGGGGATATTTTTCCACTCGCCTACCTCTATATTTAACTGAATAGACAGACAGACATTAAAGGGAAATGACAATAAAATGTACTACAGCAAGTTAATTAAAATAAGTCTAGTAAATGTCGAGATATCTAATAATGTGTAGTCGGAACATAACAGTGTGACCAGCAGATTAGTTGGAACCCCAGGCAATCACACTAAATGAGGAATGTTAATCGAAAAACTTGGGCTGACCACGACTGAGCCGATGACCTTCGTATGACATACCCCTTGTCTTGCCATAAACATTAACGACTAAATTATCTTATCGATTCATTATATGAGATTAGATTAAATTATTGATTCAACGTTTTTAACAACAGATTCGTATAGGTAAGTACATATTTGTTTGTTCCGATCTGATCACTGGTTATTCTAATAACTTATAAGGTCTTGGCGCATTTTAGATTGTTAAGTAAGATGATATATTACTATGCTATATTACAATGTTTACTATGTTATTGATTGTGTGTTATAGATGTTTTCAATGTTAACTATGTTTATTGCGTTGGTATTATGCTAACAAATGCTGTGCTCCCACAACCTCGCACATGAATACTTTCATCAAGGCGATGGTAAAATAGTTGGATAATAACAGAGAGCTTTAAGTAAGATTTCATCGCGGGCTCTCATATTATGAGATTCAGTGAATCAATACGCACGCTATGGCAAGAGAAAGCTTGTTTCAGGTAAGTAAGCTTTTTATCGCATCTCCAATGCAGCTTTACGGGTGCTCGATATAATAGCGGCAAAACAGAACGCTATGATTATACAAACCATACTATTTAAAGGTAATCGGTGAGAATTAAAAACAATTTCATATTCTTCTTCTTTTATAAATATGTTCTTACCTATATTAATTGTGAGTGAATCAATCTATTGCATTTAGGTAGGTAATATCGTTATGAAAGATTTGCTAATGATTTTTTTCAACAGAAACATTTCAAAAATTCGTGCCTGCATCATTTGTGAAGTCTGCTTAGTGAAGTTGTTCTGCACGCGACAAAATATTTAGTCAAGAAATCGCGATTACAGACATGCGAAACCACGTTAAGCTACATTTTCATTTCTTCGTACATTTACATTTCTAATAATTCAAATATCACTGCTGCAATAAATCATAGCTCCAAGAACAGCGTAAGCATTTTCTTAGACACCGTTAGGGTACTGTTAAAAACAATGTCTCTTTGTGGACAAAACGCTTTAGCTTTCAGCTGGTTTACGCACAGAAAATGGCTAAAAAAATAAAACAAGCCAGCTTCCCTGTTTAATTTAGCGAGGGGTTGTCGACAAAAAACAGTTTGGCTCTTGTTGGGCCTTTTTGTTGACCGAACGTAACAACTCAGGAATGCATTGTTCCCGTTATACTGTCCCAGGCTCCCGGACTAGCTGTAAAAAGACTATGATATTTTCTCTCTCACTTCTGACTCACTTTATTGGTGGACACTTCGTCACTTAATGGAAAGTATTCAGGCCAATGAGTCAGTGTGGAGATAACATTTCGTTGCGAAAATAGTCTAGGCTTTACGACGAAAGACAGTTGAGTATTATGTCGAGAAAAATCCATACTTCCTAAGACTATAATTTCATATTCATAAAGACAATAGACTAGATTTAGACTTCGACTTTCATACATACATAAAAGTACGTAGATTACAAGTACGCCACACAAATAGTCTTATCAACAAAGATGACGGTTGACTAACCAATCTTTTTTCCGCATACTAGTCCATCAACGTTCGCATTACCTCTAATCTCACTATAGATAATATCGAGTTCATTGAAATTGTTATCTCCAATAATTTCTTTCGTCGAAACGAAACAAAATAGGTGCTATTTAATTCTACATTTGCACAAAACAAAACTTTCCGTTTCCTTATTTCAATAATAAAGGAATTCCAGCGCTCCAAATTCAAGAAGCGTAAAGTTGTCTGCAAATTGGGGGATCCCTATTCCATTTTCGTCTTAATCAATTTTAAGCAAACTAAGCGAAAGTTTCAATTTAGGAGCCATTTCGAATTCACCAATCTACTGAGTAGAGCCTAGAGTTTGTTTTTACTTACACAAGGCAAGATAATGTTTTGCAACACTACACAAAATTCAATTTGCCTAACATAAAATAAAAAATCAATTAAGATGGTTGAACAAATTGAAGATGGTAACAAAAGGCAAATGCTCAGTCACATTTTACAGATAGTAATAAATTAGATGAATCATGAGCACCTATGGGCAGCTTGGACCCCTACTGGGAAAGAGTCACTGCCCAGGCGCCTTACTTGACGGATATAAACATAAAAAACCTGCCTATACGTTGGTCTGCCCACGCGAGCTATTAACTCTGACGGTTATCGTCCCATTCATACAAGAAACATGAGACTTTGGGAGTTTAACCTTTGAAGGTAAATCTGGGTTTAGATCTGACCATCATATTATGTTACTCCGGATTCACTTGTAAGCTTTAATTGCGATTAAGCGGTGTATTAGCGTTACTTGTCAGTCAAATGAAAATTTTAATTGTATGATCAATAGTGTTAAAAAAATAAGGTCACTTATTAATAAGGTCCTTTCTTACGTGCTTTGAACGCTTCTCCAACCTTCGACCCATGCAAGACATTTACTAAAAATAAAAGGGGCGGTAGAGATTACTAAAAATTTAGGCATAACCTAAGCATCAGTATAGTAAACATTCTTAGGTGGTTCTAAATTTTAAAAAAATACAATTGTAAAAATTGAGGTCTGGAGAGAAGCAGTCAGAAAAGATTACTGACAAAGGTATGAAATTAGTTTAGAGTGAAATTCAAAATCTTCAAGTTAAAAAATGAACCAGGAGGTAATAATCATTGTTTTGGGAAGCCCATCATTATTTACCGATTTTGTGTTGGGATCATTAAATCTGATGCAGTGGTTTGAAACCGATCAAAATTTAATATGAAAATAATAACATTCGATTGTCGCCCATTATACCGGGCAACATAATTTGAGTGAATTTAAACGTTAAATTGGGATAGGTCAGTTAATTGTATAGCCACCATACTATTTAATGTAATTCGTAAGACGCAAGTTCGTCAAGAAAAAACATAGTTTCCATTTATGTCATCTACACGTTTGTCTCAACATAAACGTGGAAATGAAATGAAAATTCGTTTATTAAAAATTGGAATACAATTTTCTCTTTTTGGCGTCAATTCTGTCTAAATACTAAAACTCAAGAAGTTTCGAATCTCTTTGGTAGCGCGCGCGCTCCCTGTGGAGTTCGCATCTTGCATATTTAGTATCGGAACCTATGGTGCCAATTACCGGGGGGGTGCGGACAAAGGAAACGAAGTAGAGGGAGGAGGTTGCTAATACAAATTTATATTGAGTTTGAAAATGAGAATGTGTGAGTGAGTTACAATATTGTAATCCATTTGACACGATTGACACCTATAGAATGCTTCTTTTACGCCTCTATACGGGGCCGCGGCCGCCAACCAAAGAGATCCTAACTCTATGCTAAAACTACTCTGTTTCCACCAATATTTATCTATGTTGAGACATCAGCCATGGAATTTTATCATTTAGGTAGTCATTTAACTTATAATATGCTATTTTGCAGAAGTTTGATTATACGGAAGACTTACATTTGTTCTCAGATAAGTTGATAATTTCTTTCGGGATCTATCTGTATTTTGTTCTTATTCCTAAGATTAAAATTATGCCTCTTATTGTTTAAGTTAAATAAAGACAAAAAATGCTTTTGTCCGTCTGTCTTTCTGTCTGTCTGCCTGTAATAAAATTTAATTTTTTGTAAGCTAAACTTAAATCTAATCATATTCTTATAAGTTACATATTATACGGGTTATGTCATGGATGTGCGAGTTTCCTGTGACGTCATTGTCACGAAGACAATAGACTCCATCCTCACGATTATAATATAAGCAATTTCTTGAAATCACAAAGGCCATATTGTTGAGTTTATTACTCTGTCTTATAACGTGACAATGAATAAGTACTGACATAAATTTCTCAATTGATTTATTGGTACTAGGGACCGCCCAGACTCTGCTTGTCACAAAACCTGATATTTCTTATCCTTTGAAATATTAAGGTAGGTACGCCTTACAAGGCCTGATTTCTAATAATGCCCATAATTTTAAAACTTACCTACATCTAAACTACCAGTAATTTCAAAAAAAAACTTCTAAGTAAATTCGTTTATTCTGAAAAACTTAGCATTTTGGCATTGCTATGAACCATTTATACACCTTAACCTAAAAATAGATGGTTTTTGCAATCACTTGTTCTTTGTAAATGAATAATAAATTGGTTAATGACTCATTGATTAATTGGTAGACTGTGTCACTGGGCAAAGCGAAATCATTCGTTCAGTTCATTTATTATAAATAAATTATCAAATACCTATACCTAATAGAAAAGGATTCTGTTTTTGAAACCTTTGTAAACTCAACTACTCTTATCTCTCGAACTATAGGTAAATATTCTGAACAATTTTTCTGTGTCGATCGACGGAGGTAACTACACATAACTATGCGGTGTTTGTTCATATTTGATCGTCAGCGGCAAGCCGCACCGCACTGAGCGCTACAATTTATGCAAACACAGGGCGTGAAACGATGTGCAAATGAAAAATTTTCATCGTGTTTAATTCAGCTATTGTTACAAATTTCACCGCTCACCGAAGCGTGTTATTCGATTTTTTGTGTTTATTAATATAATATTTATATAATTTTTCATGACTATTATGTCATGTAGAGCGTAGGTGGCGTAGTGGTGCCTGTAAATGTCGAGAGGTCCGAGTTCGATCCCCGATCGTGTCATGTATCAATGGTTTTTTTCGAAACCTATATAAGTACCTATTACATACATTTACTAACTTCTCTCGAATGATGAAGGAAAATATCGTGATAAAATCTGCATACGCCGAAGATGAAATTCTTAGGGGCATCCAACAAGTCCACAAACCAGCACTAGACTATAGCCCATACGCCCTCGATGGGCTGTTGTTTTGGTATTGCGACAATTAAATAAAACCTATTGAAGTCAAAACTATTTCATTGCATGTAAGTACTGCGGGTACATTTATACAACGAATTTTTTTTATCTACAACCGCTTCCAAGGAGTGAAAGCCATATAATATAAGAAAATAATTTGCTATGTATGCAGGAAGAAATGTATTGAAACAAGAAATGAGTATCCTACTCGAATTTATATTAGGGGAATTTATTAACCAATATTGACTTGAAATTATAAAGCAAACATAAACACAGTCGAAAGCTACCGCAGCAGCCGAAACAAAGATTTCCAATAGTATATTTACAAGAACACTTCTCGGAAGGCTCTTGTATATTTGATTGAGAACTCTTATAAATAAACCTACTAGACAGTTACGGCTGAAGTGACAAATACAACATTGTATGCGCTTTCATGACACTTTATACGCGGCTTTATACGTCCCACAATAGATTTAAACATCGTGTAAATTATTAGCGAGATTTCTATCCAAGGTACAGTTGACTTGACACATCTTAGAATTATCTCTGAACTTAACATAATAATAGAAATAGTTATGAATATTTTGAATCGGTTACATTATAATGTGGGTGACATTGCAAAGTATTTTAGGAAGCGATGGCGGAAAAAAACGGTATAAATGTAACCAGTGTACTCAGAAATTATAAGTCTTATTGCAATAAAACATTTTGACTTTGTTCCTGAGTAATCTAACTGCACTGTAGGTACCTACAAAACAAACGGCAAAAATTTGATCCATTTTATAATTAAAGAATACTACTATCTATAGATGGGATCAAAAAAATTCAAATCCCCATATATTTATCGTCACTAGTGTATCAAAGACCATAACATCAGAAGATTTTATTTACCAAGAACTTAAAGTGGTAACGTAAATAATTGAATTGCTGATGACAATATGATAATACTGGCTACTGCCTACGCTATCTATTCTTACTAAAAATAACAAATAGTGACACTCAAGACATTACAAGTTTGACACCCACATTACTCATGCATAAATGGACTGCTGAAGGGTATGTGGATTCGTGATCTTTTCGCCTGGTGTTGTATTTTACACACCCCCATTTAGTAGCATAAAGTATGCAGGTTGCCTCGTCATAAACTCTACAAACGAAAAGCAGGGATAGAGTTATACCTAGATACTTTAATTTATTGAAAAAAATTATAGAATATTTTTTTTCTTCTTTTAGCTCCTAATTCAACTAAATGGCTGTAACTCATAAACTACCGGGGTTGAAATAAATAAACTAGCATAAGTATACTCTAAGGTAAAAGCTTTTTGAACTAATAAACTCATTTAGGTAAAAATATTTTTTCCCATAAGTACTTACATTAAATTTAAGAGAAAGAGCACTGCTTCTCGTTAGTACAATTTAATAAGCCAATCAGCACCGTGCAGCTCAGTAAACTGAAAACTAACTCTGACACTAACTAATTCGGCAACTGTAAGTTCCCCACTCTCTTGACCTCGCAATCACCGATGCTAATCTTCCCAGCGAGCTCTAGAGCAAATCTCCTAAGTTTGCCGTTAGGTTGGCGGCTTTGTGTGGATCGAACAAACAGTCAAACACGCTGGGCAAACTGCCTCGTCTTACACCTGGCGGAGATCAGCTTCGATCTGTTGTTGTAGGTCTCAAAGCCTCGGTAGATATACGAGTAGGTACCTACTAACAGATACACTAATGTACAGGTGTTTGAAATGACTATGCAAAGCCTTGCTGAGGTGACAGGGAAGATCATTTAGACTGTTTTTTTTTGTTTTTTTTTTCACATTTTCGTCTTAATAAAACACCAGTCTTAATGCAGTCTAATTAATGATCTCCCCTGTCACCTCTGCAAGGCTTTGCACCGATCTTCCAAACATGCTGTGTTCCGATGTTATTTGTCTTGATAGTAATAAATGAGTCAGTCATTCATTACTTTTTTAACTTATTTAACGTTCACCCTTAAGGATTTATTTTGAGTTTACCTAAAATTAAAAAAAAAAACATTTAAAATGTCAAACTATTCTATTTGTAGGTATTATTTAACGGTATTTTAACATAAACTTTTAAGTTTATGAATTTTTTACTTACATAACAACAAGTAAAGGACAACAGAACTAAACGGGCTTTAATTGTAGTGAAAGTAAATGAACATTTTAAATGACTTAGGGCCTCTTACACCGCTTGCTGATAAAGTCCTAGATACCCTATCTGCAGTTTATCTGACAGATAGCCTATTTTTTTGGTTTCACAGGTATCTGATTGCCTATATCTTATATATTTTATATAGTCTATCGCACAGATTTATCTGATAGATTAGTTTATCACTAAGATTACTATCTGTAACAATATCAGGAAGTGGTGAAAGAAGCCCTTAATGTCTTACCATTCACACACAAAATAAAAGCCAGTTTAGTTGTCCTTGTACAAAAAAAAAGCTAAAAAAGTTATAATCGTATGTGTAAAAATACCAGGCAAACATAAAATGTAAAGCAGTCGACGCGAAACAAGGAGCCCAAGCCGCACTGCGTGACTTTGCACACATTCATTGTAACAAAGCGACGAAACAGGTAGAAAAACCCAACTTTAGGTACCCGGTTTGGTGTACACACGAGTTTTTTTATGAAAGGACAACTTTAATTAAAGCATGCTTATAGTTCCATGCACAGTATTAATTAATCCGTCTATTGAGAAATAAGAAGAATCCTAAATAAAAACGAAAATAACATTGCGAAAGCCGGTGGCATGATAAATGAATACCATTAAGAAACTTAAAAAAGTTTAATTTCTTTCAACCATTTCTAAAAATAACACATATGAAACTAAAACATTGGATTCGTGACTGAGCTCTTGTCCAATTGAATATAAACATCGATTGACCTTTAGGGACTATTTCCATTTACATACATAAACCAATTCTGATGGAGGCATTCAAGCATTTATGAATTCAGTTTTTCTATCAACAGCGGCCTGTTTACCGACTCGCTTCGGTATGAGATAGTAAAACTGCTTTTTTATTTTTCCGAAGCTGGTCTAATGGTGAGACATTAATATCTTTTTTACCGTCATTAAAATATGCGTGGCATTTAAACCTTCCCATATCGATGAATCGGTAAGTGGACACGATATAAAAGAGACCGATCTTAATGCTACTACCACGGGCTTTAGTTATATCTTTATTATTCCCACAAGTAATGTTGTCGAAACAGACATTTTAATCTTTGAAGAAAGTATGTAGTAATATTATAATCATGGATTTATAAAATTGTTTTGTATTTGAGCTTATTTATTAAGAATAAATGAAGATAATCACTTCAATTAACATGAATACAATACAAATTCCGTGTAATAAAAAGTCATATTAGTTAAATAGTTCGAAGAGATGAATGAAACTCAATCTATTGAAAGGCGTTAATGTCGATATAATCCGTTACATCCGCAGCTCACGACCCCTCTGTAATAAAATTAGCAACATAGAGGAAGTAATAGATCACAATAGGATAGCTAAAGATACTCCGAAAAAATGTATTTAAATAATGCGAGAAGATGATATATTTTTTTAAACGAGGCAATATTCAAGTTTATTCTACGCTTACTAATCAGTTTCTTTATTTTTGAAAAGCTTATCAACAAGAGGATGTATCACGCACAATGGCCGACAACAAATACAAATGTTGGTCTATTTAGTCGGAACTGCGATATCGATACCCCCGACGAAATTTGTCAGATCTTTTGTGCCAAGTTCCGGTGGTAATCGCTTTACAAAATGGTCTCCAAAAAAAACTGTAGCCAACGGCATTGTTTGCCCTGCGAACGGATGAAAGGAATGCTCCCAGGTAGACATAGACATGGGGGTGGATCGATCACACAATGTGCAACATGGTGATAGTGAGCATTGATATATTTAATGGTGACAGCACGTTCCATTAATAATGATAAAATGGATACAAATGTCGACATTAATACAATCAAAAAGACCAAATCCACTGCGGTGAATTCTATTGCTGAAAATTATACAGCAATTTGCTATTGTTTAACTGACGCTGATGAATTTTGTTCTTGACAAACAAATTTACGTGTCTTGAACAATTGTACATTTTGTAATTTTTTATTATGACGGCTGTACTGTTGCACGAAACGAAAGTTATATACCTACTTACTTAGAAGTTTGTAATACCATTCGCTTTTGAATTTTTTTGCCGGCGATGAATGTGCGTCTATAAGATGTGGATGCTTGTTGCACTTGAGGCTTGGGACCGAACAGGTTTCAACGCATGGACCGAAAACCGGTAAAAAATCATCACAGGTAATTACTGTAGGCTCATCGCCTCACATTCCGAGATAGAATGTGTTATATTACACAAGTAAAGTAATTGGAATGTACATAATAATAAGTATATTATTACAGATGATGAATAATTTGCAAACTCATTTTATTCATACGTACAATTTCTATCCTTGTTTGGTTAATGTCGGCTACAGTTTTATTGCTGCTAAGCTTGTTTTCTTTTCAAGACCTTTCACGTGTATGAGTTACAATGTGCTGTCCATTGTGGCAAGCCATTTCCCAACCGCTTGTTAGCGAAATTATTAGAAACAGCCGCATTGTGTACGAAGTTGGAAACAAAGAAGTTCTGCAAGCAGTATAAAGTAAGGAATACGCGGAAGTCTAGTTGACCATTTAACGTTCTGCCATAAAACCGGGAAGTAATAGTTTTAAGGTCTGTGAAATGTGTCTGTTCAGCTTATTTTCATTATCGATGTTTACTATAGAAGTAAATGCGGCATATATATGAAAACACAGTTGTGCACTTAGCATACTTTTATGTTTGCCTATCTGTGATATGATAAGGAAAAATATCATCGAACGATAAGGTAGAGTCGACACATTTCGAGTCAAACATATCATAGCGTGTATGTGTGCTGACAAATGTTGAAAACAATTCACACGGCACAGAAGGGCGTGCCCTGGGCGCAATATTCCGCCCTCTTAATCACTACCCAGCCGAATAATTAATAACTGCTCAATTAAAATATCAACTAAGCGCTTCCGCCCAGGTGATGAAGACAACAAGTGTGCGATCCATAAATTTGATTTTAAATTATTGGTATGCGCATACGTATAGCATCAGACTTTTCAGATTTTTGTATTCGGCTTTGTGATTTAAATTAATACAGTTTTCTTTAGGTTGTTTGTTTTGCTTGGTAGTTTCAGTTTTATTAGTTCTTTGCTACGGAAAGCCTTTTATTTTTCTTGTTGGGTTGTTAGTGTTAGTTTCTCCTGTTGCTACAGAATATATAATAATAATACCAGTCTGTTGCAACAATTTGTATATCCTTCATAAAGGCAGTGTGAAGAGATAAGTACGTACTAACGCGAAACTTTCAATTTAAGTTTCTGGTCAAATATTATAACTTCATAAAATAGGTTGTACCTATCGAAAGAATGTCGTAAGTACTTCAGCAATTTCTGTAACATAACTAAAACTTTTTAATATGATAGAATTTGCTGAATAATCTACTGTTTATTTTATATGTTTTAATTGGTTTCGTCCTACCTAAAAGTTTTAACTGGAAGCCAAGTTTTATTTGTGAACAAAAATAACAAGAAATCTCGTAGGTATGTGGGTAAGGTACCTGTTTAACAACCTATTTTAATGTCTCATACTAACGTAACCACTCATATACATCCGTTAGTGAAAACAGGTATTGTATTGTCAAGAGACATGGTGCAATTTAGATAATGGAACATATTGGTAAGTACCTGTATAGGTGTTTCATAAAGTATTGAGTCATGGTACTCGATGCTCGAATCATGTCCGACAAAGTCGGTACATTACTAATTAACGCCTCAGGGAGCTAAAACAGGTTGTGCGATTTATCGCAAAACCCAATTTAGAGCCGGGAGGCACGCGATTACAATCTTCTCACGACAGGAAGGCGCGCAAACTCCTCATCTCGAGGGAAATCACGCACGCAACAAACTTTATGGCAACACGTCCCGAGAAGCGATCCGCCCGGGGCGGCCGAAGACGGCCCGTACCACACACAGGCGGGCGCACACTCACTTAAAAGAAATAACAAGGCTCGGGCAGTGTCTCTACGCGGTCGCCACATGTGATATTCTACATAGAAACTCTCTGATCACAATCCACGCCGACACTCGTATCGTATACAGAACCAATTCCCTATCATCACTTTCACATCAACAAAATCACGTGTAGTAACCGCGAGACGCACTGCCCGCCATATCGGGCTAACAAAACACTGACCGTTGTGGAGTACGGCTGGAGACTCAGACGGATGCCATCTTGAGCGAGACGTTCCCGAAGCAAACGTTTCAGTTGCATCCGTGGTATCTTCACTAGTTCAGCTTTCCCTTCCTCGTACTCGTCGACGTACTTCGCCGGTTCAACGACAGCAGCGGCTTGTTCCTTCCGCGCTTCCTCTTCGCAGCGGCAAGAATCTCGAGCAGCGGCTGCCTCCTCCAGGGTGAAGTAAACAGCCGCTGCACCCTCTTCCCTCAGCGACCTCACCGAGTGCAACAGCCGCTGTCGATGTGCAGGGTTGAGGACGCCGATGGCGTCCAGGTCGGGTTCCCCCACTTGTTTGCATATTTCTAAGTCGTCATACCCATTGTCTATGAAACTCTCCGCGTACTGGCCCAAGTGGAGCGATCGCAACCACTCGACGACGATGTTGCCGTTCGTTGACGAGGCCATGTCGCGTCAGAACGCGGGGCGCATCACAAGGCGTGCTCGCAGCGCGGTGGTCGGCGAGAAACTGGCGGCCACGCTCCCCTTCGCCCCCCTCGCCCCCTCCACAAAGCCGCGGTCGCCGCCCCTAGCCGTGCTTTTGCTTTTTGACATTTTGTAGCATAATCGTTTCATTTCGTATAGGTGAGCGTCGTTGCGCACGTGATAGTTTGAAAAACTGTTTACATTTTTTTGGACGCAACGGAATTTATCCAATACGATGGAATTCTTTTACGCCTTCACGCCTCACATTGTTTTATTGCTTTCTTTTTAAACATACATATTTATTTAGTGTTTATTTTTCAATTCACTTATATAAACATTCCTACAATGAATGAAGTGACAAAAAAGGTCATAAACATAAAGCCGATATTAATGTAGAGCAGCGGGTGGTGGTGGCGCTGAATGATTTATGCGTGGATTTATTCAAAAATTAATCCTCGAGGCGTCTTTAATCATTTGGACTTCTTTGATTTGTTTTTAGACCGTTTAGGGTTTGTTTGTTGCCTTTTATAATATCGTGATCAAAATATTTCTGAGTTACCTTTACTGGTTAAGCAGTACCTACCTAAAACAGCGAACATTTTGCTCTTTACTTCCCGCATATTATTTACTAGCTTTTTTCCGCGGCTTCGCCCGCGTAGAAAAGTTTTTCCCGTGTACATTGTGAAACAGCGCCCTCTGTTAGCTGTCTGTCTGTTGAGCGTTTTGTTACTTAGGGGGTATTAGCGTGCGCCCCGCGACTTTGTCCGCGATAAAAAGTGGCCTATATGTTATTCCAGGATAGAAGCTATCACTGTACCAAGTTTCATCAAAATCTGTTCGGTAGTTTTTGCGTGAAAGAGTAACAAACATCTTCACTCACTTCCTTACAAACTTTCGCCTTTATAATATTAGTAGGATAGGATTACTTATGATTTATTAGATTTTTTGGTACAGCAAACGGTTTCAATAAAGTAAATTGTATTAATACAAGTTGTATTGTGTTCGTGATAGTGTTTACTGGGTACAGCATTTAATTACCCATAAAGTGGGAAATGGGGTAAAGTTTACTTTGCGGAAGCTGTTACTCATTAAACTTCTTGAACCTGTTTTATCTCATTTCGGTAACCGAAACTAGAGGAACTCCGAAGTTTATTTAAGTTTGCATAAAGCGAGCGCCCCGATGCGGGTTTGGGATAGTTTTGGGGATTTGTTTATTGTCTCCACAACGATATCTATGTATATAATGTGATAGCGTGTACAAACTATATTGTTTAGCAATATAATATTATCATTAAGTCAAGTTATTCAATGTCACATTGGAACGTAAGTATGTACGTACTTACCGGAATAGATATATCATGTTTATGTAGGTTGTGATAATTATCATAGGATTTAGGTTGTGATTATTATATAAAGCTTTTCTTTCAAAACGTAATTCTTTTCTTTTTCACTTATTTGATGGCAGGCAACTTTCTGTCAATAATATCTTTATTTGTTTCTTCACAAAAGCAGTTCAAATACTTAATACACTTAATAAACTTCGAAGTACCTTGATCGTAAACAAAATACCTATATACCTATAATTTTATGTACTTTTATTTAACCCTTTTTGATGTTGGTTGTTGTTACCGGACATGACATGTCTGTGTCATTAGATACTCATAGATAGGTCACTACACTATGTAACTAAATCTGTATCTTAAAATGATTTCTTTTCACAATCCCTTAAAATCCTCAGATTTGTTTGGTCGCGACACCAAGCAAATATTCTGATAAACAGCTATGAAATAAAAGGGGCAGGCCGAGGGCTCGGCTAATACACTTTTGAAGGCTCCTCTACGGCTCTCTTATCGGAAAACCACTCGTGTTATCTGTGTAGCTCGCAGGCGGGGCCTATTGAAGGAAAAAATAGAACGATATTCTGTGCACATGTTTTGACATAGAGATGACTTATTTCTTCCTTCCCTCAATCTATCTATTATACCGACTTGTTGGGTTAAGCTACTTAATATTGGAGGGTTATCTTTTAAAAGGAAACTCAAAGGACAGAGTACTGTGTTGTAATACCTGAGGTGAACCAATATACAGGGTGTAATATATGCATATGTAGTAGTTCGTTACAGTAGCATTTAAGTACCTACTTAATCTAAAGATTTTTTTAAATTAAACTTTTTCTTTATTTGAGAGAGAGCGGAGGCACAGGAAAAGTAAGAGTCGCTAATGTGCAGAAGCACGCTTGAGATGTTGCATAGAGCATTAAGGAAGCCACTATTCCCAGAATACAGGACTGACAAGAAGGCGCGTTCGCACTTGGAACCGAAGCCAAAAATACTATGCAGAAAGAATGGGATGATCGTGTTGTTTTTGGACACAATGCGTGACATACAATTATGATTGTACGCGCCTTAAAATTTGTTGTCTATTTTAATCTAAGGCAACATGAAATGTCAACAGACGGTGAAGATCACGACTTAAATTCGCAGACATCACTCTGGTTAGGAATAGAAATGTCATCATCACTGTCCCATAAAATAACATAACATTTAAAACAAATATCGACCGTAAACCCCGAGTTTAATACTCCGAATCGCAAACGTCGGATCGCTGCCGTAACGATGCTACAAATCTCGCCGAGTAACTATTCCAGAAATTGTGCCTACTACACATATTTCGTTTTACGTCCAATTTCCATAGGCGGTGAGCGTGAAAGACTTAATGGAGCAAAAGATTGCTCTGACTCGGCCTCCGACGAAATTTAAAACTTCTCTAACTACATGGATACTTTTGCTCTTTTCAGGATTAGAAGTGGAAATGTTTGGAACCATTTTAGCGGTATTTTAAATATCTACTCGATTTTTCAGGTCACGAAATATCTCGGGATATTTAGAAATCTTTTTTAAGTTGTGAGTTATCTAAAGGTTCAGACGATGATGATCCCCATACCCATAAACATCTATTTTTCTCCGAATTTTTTCTCTACAATGCATAATCAGTATTAGGAATTCATTAACTACACCAAAAAAGTAGTAGCAGCTACTTCATGAAACTGAAAATTTGGAAACTTTATAATACCTACTAGTCGTAATACGTACGTATGTACATTCCAGTGTCTAGCGCTGAAGCTCTACGCCCGCGCCGCCGTAGATAAGAATACTTTGGAAGTCCATTATCCTTGTACGCCCATCTTCATCGGAACTTCATCACGCCACTAAATCCGGCTGAAATAATTTATTTCCTCGTTGATTTCTTGAAAAACCCTATTTCGCTCTAATATATCCTTCCCAAAATCAGTGGGGCCCTTAGGATGTAGATAAATGCTCGTCCCCTTCCGTCCTGACACTTTTGCCGGGTTACAGAGCGAATAATGACCTCGTGCGGGCCTTCCTTTCAACTATTTGTGTGTCCATTTGGGTCAATTGGACCTTCAAGGGCTTTGTGCATGTTTCTCGCACAACATTCGGTTAAAAGCTTTTTTGCTTCTTCAATTGCGTCATTTTCGGGCTTTTATATATTGTTCAGGAGTGATGAACCAATGGTGCATAATGAAATGTGTTCATCAATATGGATGATTTAAATAAAATATACACTACAGTTTTCGTAAAAATGTTTACTGTTTTAAATTACAATTTATTTTTACCAATATATATTATATATATTTATTTAAAACACAGATTATCTAATATAGTTCCTAATGGATTCACTACTTATCACTTAGATACAATCGTCTAGGTTCATTATGTCTTTTTAGCCAAAATATACATATTTAGATAATTATTATAATCTGTGATCATTAAACACCATAATCATTTCAAAAAAAAATCTTTAAAAAAGATAAGACATAAAAACAAAAATAAAATATAATATTATCTTCCTCGACCAAAATCCTTGGTTGGAAGGAGGTAGGATCAAAAGGATATAGCGGCTATATCATAAAGGAGGTGTTTTCTTAAAGCCGCACATTTAATTTAATAGACGCTTATACGGAATCTTAGGTGGGGTACGCTGAAAAAGTGGAAGGCGTTAAAATAATATTGAAGGTGAAACAAGTGGGGAAAGTACTTATAACTGAGGACCAATAAGTCTAGGACGAAATAAGTCTAAGATGACTTATACAGTGAAGCAAACCAAATTAAATGTAGTAGTAATTGTAGATTCATTAGTTTTTTTGGTAATCCTAAAGCAATCCATTATACGAGGACTCTTTTGGCGGGATTCGTAGTATCATGTTTGTCTCTTTTATTTTATTTTTCTTAAAAATGTATATTGCGTGTTTTAATGTATAATTGTGATAGTATCTAGAACTTATGGATGTGTATATTGTGCGGGAAACTGAATAAAATCGTGTAACAACTCTTTCAATTGTTTCCAAAATATTCCGTTGTAAATCTCAATTTAAACTGCTATCACTTCAGTCAGATTGTAAACCTTAGTGCTGGTCGCCAACTAACTCTAATTATGCCGTATATTTTGCACAGCCATGCTGTAACCGCCGCCTATTCAAGAAAAAAAATTACTTTATATTTTAAATAAGATATGGCTTAAAAGTCTAGTAGCCAGGCCAAAACCTCCATTAAAAAAAACCAGTAAACGACAGTGCACGTGTCATAGGCACGGATACTACGGATAGTCGAACCATCCCCTTTGATGACCCTGCATCCGACCCCTAGGGCAGGCGAGCGGCAGCTCTAGTGATGTGACATGGATAGGATTATTTTATCTAAAAATATAAATTAGTCGTTTTATGTACATCAACAAGTTAGGAATGTTCAAAATAATCCCCAGAAAAAGTCAGCAATTGTCCCAGCCCATAACTGCAGGTGCAGAGTGGGACCGAAGGAACCACTTTCCCTAGAGTCGTAATTAGATATCAATCGTTTCTTAATTGTTAGATTCTTGTTTTTTTGTTTGTATGTTTGTTGCTCAATCACGCTATATCAGTTGACGGATTTTGATGAATACGTTGATAGCTTATGCCCTGAAATATCATAATATAGAAAACTTTAAGTCGCGAGGCGTCCACAAATTTTAAAAGAGATAATCGACCACGCGACTGACTGAAATTGCTACTAAGTTCGAGTCTCAAACCTTGCCAATCAATCAAACTTTTGTTTATAAGTACCTCTGATTATAAATATCATACGTCTCCATGGTGAAATAAATATAAAAAAATATAAAAATAAATAAAAATTTGTAAAATGGTTCAAACAGTGTTACTAGAGCTTGTTTACCTCTTTTTTATCAGTTACGCAGTCTGGTTTTTAACTTTTAAACATATTTTCATTTCAAATATCTACGGACGGCTGGGTTTAAAAAAATCTCCCGCCCGCGAACTCGAATATTTATGAGTTAAATTCATCATTGAATTCGATCTATCACTACTTTAGAACATAAACATTAAATTTTGGCGTACTTTTGGCAGCACTAGAGTACGGCAATGCGGACAATCCCGGACGTGGACAAATGTGCCCGGCGACTCCCCGTGACACGTTCATTGAGCTTTCATTTGGGCAATTTTCGACTAAATCCCGCCCAATCGGACGCTCCGTCGGTCTAACTGCTGCCAGAATAATAACACTTCCTTGTCGTAGACAGCTAAGCTTGACTTAAACACAACTGATATCTTGAGACATTCAGTGCTATTTCTACTTGTGTCATTCTTTTAGAAGGTATCTTTATTACAAATTTGTATGTACCTTAGTTGGTCCGTCAGTTCTGCTACAGATGTGACCTGCCAACTGTCACTTCTGTTTGCTAATTCTTTCGATGACTTTAGTTCTTTATTGGATCTCATCATATCTTTCAAATAAATATGCATACCTCTTCACAGCTCACACCTGGCTGTATGGGTAAGTAAATATAGTTGCTTAACTAACATAATCTTCTGATTTTAGAGTGAAAAAATTCTGTATATTTCAAAATCTGTATTCCTCAACAGAATACTAAATAAATAATAATTTATGCTTTCTAATGAAGTATAAAATATACAAATATTTTTGTATTTGTATTGTATAAAATCCATGAAAAATCTAATAACGCGAGGGTTAAAAGAAGACAATAGACGTTGCATGCAAGAATATTACATGAACTCGGTAATTTTTGTTCCATTGTAGAGGTACGTACCGTACGCAATTTTTCTTAGAAAACGCGAGACTTTATCAAACATTGGAAGACTTGAACATGATTATAAGGGGACGTGCTCGGAATCAGATTCGGCATCGAGACGAATCGTGGCACTTCAAAGAACCTCGAACAACGCTTTGATTTTTGTATAAAAAAGCGCTCTTGTTATCTACTGCATACATTTTCTCGTATGATACGTACTTTGAAGCACGCTTGTAACAGATCGTTTTTGTGTAATGTGTTGAATACGATAGACTATAGAAATAAAATATTTAGGCATTTGAAAAATAAGTTTAAAAAGTCAAGCCTCTCTTATTATTTGTCTGTTTTAGGCTACACTAACAAAATTTATGTAACTATCGACTTGCAAAGGGTTCTCTCTACCATAAACTCCACGGCACACATTACTATGTTCCAAAAGCACGCAAATGCGTGACACAATTTTTTTATATTCGCATCCGAATTCAGCCTCTCGCCCCACTAACCTTATTAAGTCTCTACGTATTTGTTTTAATTCACTTAAAAAATGTGTTTTCACCCTTTTATCAAGTTATATTAAGTCAGATTCGGTCGCAATATTAAAGTTGTAACACAAAAGGTTTTATTGCGCAGTGTCACGAAACGATCCCAGGTGTGGAATGTTTTACACGGAAACCAGAGGACTGCTTGACGCTTGCTTAATACCTAAAAACGAAGGAATTATTTATCAACCACTTTCTTTTTGCGGCTGTACATATTACATGCCGTTTAATTTAGAATCTTACGGCTTTTTTCTTATGGCTTTCGATACGTTTACACGTAAAAGTTGTTAATTTTAAGGGCTACTTAAAGGCAACACTATTTATAAACTCATTGTATGAAACGGCAATTTTACATGCGATTACTGCGTTCTTGGCTTAATTACTTAATCAAATTGCCTTTTTGTGGCATACGTAATGTGAACAGGATGTTTTATAATAAATTTGAATTTTCTGCATTTCTTACATAAATAGTTGAAACAAGTTTGATCCTTTCTTTTGATATTAGCCATGCTAAGACATTTACTTAAAATTCTTTAATATATCGGTAACCTGTTCGCATTCACAATAGGTCACAGACATAGATATTAGAAATTCCTGCGATTTTTCATTTTTAGCGTTTTGAACCAAATTGATAAAAAGGTTATGGTCCTTCAATTACGTTCAACTGTCGGTCTGTCACAGCTGCTTATCTTGGTTAAATAGTAGTTATATATAGTAAGTATCGAATTGAAATTAGAAATTAATTTATGACTACATAGCACCGAAGTTTAAATTTTTCAAAATGGCGTCTATTTATTTCGTCACGTCAGTCTGGTTTGTGCCAGGTGTTCGCTGTTCAACCGTGAACACTATCATGTTAACATTTTAAAATGTCATGCCATGTTTTAGTACTAAATTCAGAGTAACTCAACTGGAAAGTTCCTTTCACGTAACCTTTTACTAAATGTGTACCTAATGTGTGCCTAAAGTTTCTACATTAAAATGTTCATTGAAATTTTCATGTAAGTTTACCTACTCGTAAATTGTTAAATAAAACTGAAATTTAAATATGTATCTACTAGTAAGTCTACGCAATTTCTCGATTCAAATCCCGAAGTTGCGATGAAAAGTAACGAGCGGACTAGACAGGTCTAATACAAAGATACTTAATCAGACTAGAAAGTGTGTATCTAGTTGGAAAGCCCTCCCACTTTCAGCCTCATTATCTGAAACAGCTGGGGTTAGTGTTAATTAACATGAAATATAAAATTAAAAGAAAAATGTGATAACTATAATTAATAGTTTATTCATTTTGTAATCAAGATAACGAATAGGTAATAGGCAGAACAACTTGCATTGAATATAATAAATTTTAAATTAAAAATCTAATGTGTAACACTTAAAGCTAGTACCTCATTTTCTATTGATGCAACAAGGCCGGGAAATGACATATCTAACACCCAAAAATGTGAGTTTACTAGTTATTACAGTAGTCTAGCTGGACTCATACCGTCGCTCTCACCACATACTAGCGTAGTAGCGGAACTATCATTAAGCAAATTGTTCAGGGCAACGTATTTTCGGTTTTGGTGTCATCCTACGTCACACCACTTATCTAACCATCGTATAAGTCACTGAGAAAAGAAAAAAATATACCATAAGTCTATGTTTACGCAGTGAAACAAAAAAATGAGTATTTTTAAGATACCTACGTCTTTTATGAAACTGGGCTACCTAGAGTCAATTTTGTGACAATGAAAAGCAATAGAAATTAATGGTGGGCTCATGTTCCGATAAAATTTTAAGATACTCTAGTTTGTGATGAGAGCGACGATATAAGTTTTTTCTTGTACTTCTAGCTGCTATACGTCTACGTTCTGACCCTTATGACCGTGCCCTTTGAAGGATGACCAATTCGAACGCAGGTGGCACTTCACGAGGGACGTGAGACATCTTATTTCGGCACGTCATCGTCTTAGATAAATTATATGTAGACCCCAATTTAGCTCACCTTTTATGCGTGAAAATATTTTTTATTTATAATTTTATATTAATTTTATAATGTTATTTGAGATTAGTATAGGGTAAAACTCGGTAATACGCCCCACTTAACAAAATGCCCCACTCACCTAGCACGCACACTAACAAACGCAGCACACGAATAGAAACGCAAGTAGCCATCAGTCGCCCGACAAGTTGTCTAGTTACGTTGTATGTCTACTTGCGTTTCTATTCACGTGCTGCGTAATTTTGTTAGTGTGCGTGCTAGGTGAGTGGGGCGTTTTGTCAAGTGGGGCAGATTACCGAGTTCTACCCTACGTCGGTGGCGTAGGAGAGCGTCGGTGGCGTAGTGAGGAAGACGCGGTCCGTCATGTCGAGAGCTTCGAGTTCGATACCAGGTCGTGCGATGTATGATAGGTTTTTTCTCGATACAAGTACATTTACTGACTTCTCTCGAACGGTAGTGAAGGATAGAAAATATCATCAGGAAACCTGCAACGCCGAAGAAGAAATTCTTATGCGCAAGTGAAGTTTACCAACCCGCAACTGGGCTAGCTTGATGGATTATAGCCATAATATTATGTGCCCAACAGTGGGGACATATCAATAGGCTGTTGATTTTATTTTGATTTGATGTTATTAATTTATAATATATTAGTTCACATATTATTATCCTCACAGCACATAAGAAAACAATACAAAAACTACACTAACTACAACCTAAACTAACCTAACCTGTATTATAAATAAAATATTTTCCCCAAATCGTCGCCCCTGGGTACTTACCCAGGGGCGACGATTTGGGACGATTTGCCCTTGCCCAGGATGCTGGCTACATTCCCTAATGAACTTGTTCACAAATTACAACTAACAATTTTGATACAGTATGAGTGTACCTACCTATTATTTCACCGCAACGTTAGCTCGACAGTGTTGTAGAGAGCGTTTGTTACAGTCTAATTTAATGCACGGTCATGCACCAGTGGTCGTCGCAAAGCTTCGTTGGCTCGGAGCTTACTCAGTGTATGTGTGAAACAAGTTTCTGTGTTGTAAGTTAACATCTATTAACATCAGGATTACATTGTATTCATAGATTTGATTGTGTTTTAAAGAAATAAAATTGGAGAAATAAATCATATTTTTATAATAAATAATGTTTTGTATCAAACTTAGTGCTACCCCTTTTTGCAATTCGGAATAAAATGTAATATTATTATGTAGTAGTAATCAAACGTATTAAGTGGTTTTTGGCGTACAAAGAGCAACTTTGTACGCCAAAAACCACTTAAACTAATCAAACTTGTTAATTTCCAATACACCAATATCTCTATTTTATTACCGAGTGTAGTGGCGAGCGTTTCTGAAAAGACCTGGAGCCCTATTTTTCAATCGTTCTATTCGCTTTGAGCGGTCGATTCTACAGATTTTTGTATCGGATGTCGAAGGAAAATTAGTAGAATCGACCGCTCGAAGCGAGGAGAGCGATTCAAAAATAGAGCTCTAGGACTTGTTTGAAAAGTCTATCAGCACGACCCAAAGGTTAACTGGTAGAGAATGCCTCCGGTATTAAGTTCGCCTCTTGTACACATACATATGCAATAAAGTTCAAATAAATAAATAAATAATAAAAGTTTACTCGGTTAAGAATATCGCACACTAGTGAAAACACTCACCGAACACTGTAGCCTGAACACACACATGCTCAACCCCAAGCTCTGGAACACTAAAGTGTGTAGACTTTACCAGGAAGCAGAGGAAACCCGATTAAACCTTCTGTGTGAGTGTGGCCCACTGATGCGCAAAAGAAACATCTACCTGGGTACCTACTCACTTCAACCTGACGGAATGAAATAAATCAGTGCCAAAATGTGTGGACGTTCCTTACTGATGCAAATCTTAGCACTGAAGTTTAGTAAGGTGGCGATCACAATCAGTAATGTTCACAGTGATACAAGGCTGGGCAAGTCTTAAAAAAGCATCACATTGACCAAGTTAGTCAGCCTTGCTGGTGGGAACTTGGGAATGAAATGAAATGAAATGAAATGAAACGAAATGAAACGAAACGAAATGAAAATTCGTTTATTCAAAATTGGAATACTTACAATATTCTCTTTTTGACGTCAATGACGTCAATTCTGTTCTGTACGAACCCATGATCTTCGTGCCTAAGGCGGTTGCCCGACCCACCAAACAAACGAAGCGGTCAGAAATGTTTTGCTTGTGAGTAAATTGAATAAAAACATTCCCATATACACAATTTCCAAGTAGACTCAGAAAGTTTTAATCTCGCAATTTGGTTTGAAGTAAAAAAAACAAGCGAGGGCCCTGCCTGCTCATTAAACACGAAAACTTTTAATTAAAAGTACAACCAACTTAAACTTGTATGATCTTCGCGGACTGGACGAGTTCTGTTCTTTATTTTAACGTTAGTCTTTTTACATTCTACCGGCGATAACGCTGTTATAGTACCTACTTATAGTTAAGTACTTAACTTGGGTTCATTTAACTTCAGTACCTATAGTTTTATCTTGTTAAAGTTGTTAACTAAGCTGTTTTAAGTAAAAGTTTAAGTAAAAGGAGTTATGAATTTACTGATGGTAGAACTCTAGCGCAGAGTCCGCCTGGCGAGGTAATAAATACTCTCTTAGTGACGGCAATACTTACACTGTTGTACGTACTTCGGTTTAAATTATAAGAAAGCCAGTTGAATGTGAATACAGGAACATGAGATACGAACGCACTGGTTACTCTCAGATTGATTAAGCAAAATGGTATGTTTACTGGAGACAGTAGCCTTTTCCGACAGGTTAGTCTGCCACTTTATCTAAAGAAATCATAGGTTTGGTTACACTGTTGAATATCTATTGTACTTATACGTCGGGATTGTCCCAGGAACGTATATAAGTAAGAAGAAACTGAATCTAAAACGTCTAGGTGCAGAATATGTCAGGAACACGAAACAAAATCAAATTCAAAAATATTTTATTGCATGTAAGTACACTGGATACATTACAACGTCAATTTTTATCTACCACCGACCGCTTCCAAGGTGTTAGCGCTGGGAAGGAGAAGCGGCGCAACAATCTTCCGCAACACATCTTTTAAAATCAAGTTTGTACATAACATTAATTTTGTAAAGATTGTGCGAGGCTGAAGTAACATTACCACCAGGCATGTTTGTGATATTTGTGACATAACCCTCCGTTCCTTCTACCTACCCCAAAGAATGTTTATGTGTTGTTGCTTGTATAGGCTTTAAGTAACACTGTGTAATAGTCACACTCTGTATAGGATACTTTATACCCAGTGCGAGTTGCACCGGCCACAAAGGGAAATAGTTTCCCGCTCGGCTGAGCTTACATTATGGTAAGAAAGCTTCGCCAGTCGCGTTCGACGGCAAATGATGTGGGTAATGTTCCTGTGAACGCAAAACGGAGACTTTGTTGCACCATATTGGTTGTTTGGAGAGAATATTGGATTTAACATGCAATTGTCATGATTGAACTGTAGAATGTATGTAAGCGCGTACACATCTCATAATCAACTTTAACTCTGACCCTTAGCCTACTATGTAGTAGGATGACACCTGGCTAGGGTAATAATAGACATTGTCATTACATTGTCCTTGACCTAGAAAAAATTACAGTTCTTTGAGTGACAATTAATGTCAGGGTGTCTGACTGAGGCGAAATACGTACGAGTATCGAGGGTATTGCTCTCTGAATTTCGCGAGCCAAAGGGTTAATGTAATGCATGCATGCGAGTTAGATTTCATTTTTCAATCTATAATACCACAGGCAAACAACAACATTATCGTTAAAGAAAAACATCATGAGAAAACCTGCATATGCCGAAGAAGGTTTCTAAGGCGTAAGTCCACCACAAAACGGATTGGGGCACCGTTGGTGGGCAGTTTGGCACAACAGATCACGTAGGGTCGAAGTGTCGCCTCGCCAGGTACTCCTGGGCCCCACACAAGATAAGATAGTAAGTACAACCCAATATTCAACCTATTAAAATTTCCCGCGATGTTTTCTGCAACCAAAATGGCTGCTCATTGTTTAATGTAAGTATAAGTACCTAGTAGAAATTCAAGAACTCATTTATTCTTTACTGTACAAACACAAGAAAGTAGATTATACAATAAGTGAATAAAAAGGGAATTTCATTCGAGGGACTAAGTTGGATCCCGAGAGCAGCGAAGGATTCTAGATTAGAATCCTGAGCGTAGCGAGGGATACAAGGACCGAGATGAAAATTTTTATACACGTGTTGTGTACTCTACTTTATACCATTGACTGCGAAAAATAAATAGGAGTATGGTATTTACATTTATCACATTTTATTATATGAATAGGAAGGTTGTAAAAACAATCCTTATCTGACAGATAATAAAATAAAGCCACATGATCTTGCTGTTAGTTTATCAGGCAGCTATAAAATAAGGAAGGTTCGAAATCTCGGGCGCCCACCAAAGAGATTTTAGCTCCATGGTGAAATTAGAACAGCTCTCTAGCCAGCTATTTTTTATTTTTATTCTCTAGTGACTAAAAGAGAGTTTTATTCACTGTTTTCGAGGAACAAAATGCTAAATTTATTCTCTAGTGACTAAAAGAGAGTTTTATTCACTGTTTTCGATGAATAAAATACTCTTTTTAGAGTGACAATGGTATAAACAATTTTATTAATTAAATAAATGATGTAATAAGGCTTACTTAACTCAGAACGAGTTTTCATTCACTAAACTTACTCATCTTTACTAAAACAACACTCTTTGCATGGATATTTTTAACATTTCTTGAGCTATCTTAAGCATCATCGTTAAAATTATAGCAAAAATATAAACACCGAATATTTCCAATGAAATAAATTATGACTAAGTTATATTTATTTAGGACCAATGTACAAATTTCCCTAAAGATTTTTTGCAGACGATAATTTTATTCATATTCCGGCAAAGTACCATGGTTATTTGTACTCTTGATTGAATTCTCGGAACACTGTGCAAAGTAAACAGGTAAAGAAAACAAATTTTTATTTCAAAGAAATTGCTCTGCATAACTATTTGAGACTGGGGTCCTGGGGTCCGTCCGCCTTAGGGTACCTATTCGATTACCGCACGGGGGCAACCCTCTTCCACTGTAATTTGTCGGGAGAATGAGAATTCGAATATACTTATCTACCGTTTACTGTTTCAAAATTAATCGCCTGGTAGCCGGTAGGAGGGTAGGAAACTCATACTTATATTATTATTTCAATTTTTAAAATTTGAATGTTTTTTTTTCAAACAGGGCATAAATTATAAAAAAAATATTTTTTTCCTTTTGTGTTAACAATAGTCTTTATGAGTGTTTTAAATGGTACTGGGTAACAAAAATGAACTCTGTCTGAAATAATTTTTATCTATTTTATAAACTAGTTAATCATTTGCGGGCCAATGTAATACGCTTCTACAACAAACAACAAGAGGATATCTTGAATATGAAGGACAGAAAAGAATCACATTAAAATCAACTTAGTAAGAAAGCTATAAAGTAGACGATTGTTTGAATGACAAATATGCCTAGTAAGTTAAAGTTGACGTTGAGGAAAAAAATACCATTTTTCATACTCGATATCAGTGTTAGGTACAGTATTAGTACTGTTATTATTTCTACTGGCAGACAGGCACTGCACCAAAAATAAAGATGGAAGCCTCGACCAGACAAACATCTACATTTTAATCTCAAAATGTAGATCCATAAAGGCATTAAACTAAACCTGACGACTGAAAGAGAGACCCGAGTGAGATAAATCCGCCTTTTTGTGATTGATGTTGTAAATTTTCGTGCAATAAATCGTTTTCATACATACATTTTGCAAATTCAATTTTACAAGAATTCAACATTCTGGGCCGGAAGGTCTTACGGGTCTGGTATACTCGTAGAAGCGTCGTCTCGCAAGAGCTATTTATTGCAGGAGATGACGACGTGTTGCGCCTCCGACATTAAATTACACGCCTTCCTCATAGATTAAAATGTTAATAGAATTGTGTTATAAAATATTATAATTAAAATAATAATAATAATAGAAATTGTTAATAGAATTGTGTTATAAAATATGAGCAAATCATCTAAAAATTTTCAAATTGATAATTACCATTATAAATAGCGTTATGGACTATTCGGACTTACATTTTCATCTTCTCTCTATTTTTTATAATATGATTAAGATAATGTGTAATTTGGTTTTGTTGTCAATTTTTTTTCATATAGGTAATTATCATATTATTATGCGGCTTATATTAACTAACCAGAATTAACCATCCACGGGCGGAAAAGCTTTTGTCTATAAATAAACTGTTAGACAGACCTTTTTCTTCAAACAGATTATTGGATATATCCCCAAAGTATACAACAAAGAGAAAGCTAGACTTTTCCCCAAAGGGTATAAAAAGCTACCTACATTATCTCGAAGACGCGACGACGTCAGTTGGTAGCGCGGCGCTCCTGCATAATTTATTAAAATCTTATTAAAAACTGTCACTGAACAAAAAGAAACTTTTGTATTATAAAGGTCTCTATTATGTCCTTTACTTGGGCTTTTGTTAGATCAAGTTTTTTAATTACGCCTCGTTTTTGTTTAAGAGGAATATCGGCAAGATTTTTAAATGTTGGTTGAAATATTTGATAATCTAACTAAACAGATTAACAAATATTATAACCACAAACAGTATACCTACTCAGTTCTGGCCTTTTTCTTTTTTTTGTTCATAAACGAGAAGCAATAAATGAATTTGAAAAAGTTTATAGTTTAATTAAGTTAGATTAGAAGTTCGACGTAATAGGTAAGTAGAATTATTAAGAAATAGATGTTTATTTAAGTGCTTATATTTTACCAATACAGTCATAAAAGATTACGTAACTAATTAAACTGATAGCTTACAAAATTCTACATCGTATTATACAATTTTATTACGAATTACCTAATAAGTAACACTTGGATAAACGTAAAAGATAGCACAAAACATCTTAATTTATAATAGTTTGCTATTTAAAGTATACTTTGTATTTAATATCACTTGAGCTTGGTAAAGTTAAAAATATAATTATGTTTCGAATATATACTCGTACATTCCCATTCGTCCATTCTTTTTACCTAAGTATATAAATTGTTCTAAAAATATCTACAAGTACGTAGACATCGACTCAAATATTTTTACATTTACCGGTAACTCGGTTATTATTTGCTCGAAGCTGAGGGTGCTCCTAGTAAGAGTGCTTGCTGTACTATAGTATGCTTGAAATCACAACAATTTCTTCCATTGAATTTTTTTTGTGGTAAGTTTCACTATTGCAAAAATCTTGTTTAAAGCACGATATGAGAAAATTATACCTATTTATTTTCGACGTGTTGCTTTACTATTTAGACTGTGTTATTACGATGTCGCTCGCAGTTTTGTGTCACATATTACACTTCTTTATTGGTTGATACACTTAGCTACTTATTTTCTACAAACATTCTTTTTTGTATTTAAAGAAAGGTTCAATATCCCTTAATTTTTCTTTCCAAATTACCACAATAACTAATAATGTCCGTCTTCATGACGTTATTGCTGAACTGTACTGTAAACCAGAGTGGTGGTATATCCAGCCGTAGTGTGGTCCAACGTCGGTGTAGACCACGTAGAACTGCGGGTCGCATTCTGTATGCCCAAGGCCCACTCCACATTTGGACAAAACTCCTCGCAGGAACCAGCTGATCTTGTGGTCTGACTGCATTGTTGCGACGACTAGACCACCGCCGCTGTCGCCGTTACGAGGGTTTATTACTGCAAAAACAAAAAGAAAAATTAAACCTACATAAATAAATAAAAAAATTTTCACCGAGGGAAGAAAGTGACCAAATAATTACCCACGACACGAGGATGTAGTCAATACATACGAGTTGGGAATCATAATTTCTCCCGAGTGATACATAGTGCTTTAAACTACACCTACGAGGAAAACAAAAGACAAAGTCACCGTGGACATTTAAATTACGAAAAAGGTTACGGTTTGTTGTTATGAAATGATTTAATTGCCATTGCAGATACCCAAGTCTTAAAGATTGTAACCTGTCGTAATTATATACAGCTAGGTCAAAAATATCCAAAAATGTTAGTTATTTTCATTAGAAGGTTACCACACTTGCTATTGTCTTGTTCCACAGCTTTACACGTTCTACAAGCAAAGTTGTTGACAATCCTATGGCGATTTATTTTCTTGCATCAAACAATTTCTGACAGTAATTAATACGGAACAATCTCTACTTACCAGATGTAGGTCCGTATCCAGCACAAAATGTAAATTCATTTAGCAGACCCCTATAAAGCTTTGGCGAGGAATTGATGCACGTTACATCGTTTTCCACCTTTATGTACGCTGATCGTAAGACTTCAGAAGGTTTATTGTCTTCTGTTTTACCAAATCCAACTACCTGTGAATCAAAATACCTATATAATTATATATATCTATTGATTAACTCTTTGGTATAAGTATGTATGTGATAGTCATTGGTGTCATCGTTAGTCGTAACAGTAGCTTTTTGAATTAAAGAAGTCAATGAATAATTTACGACGTTTTTATATCAAGGTATATCTACATTACATTAAATAACATAATTTTCTCATTGACGTCCTGTTAGGAAAGAGAAAGTGTGTGTCAGTATTATTCAACCTTGCTAACCGTGAAACAAACCTGCCACACATGTGTCGGTCGATCTATTGTTTAATTTTGTCTAGTGTTTCACTTTCGCGCACTTGTCTTACATTAGTTGAAATGAGATCGGTCGAAACATTTTCGTATCAGATTTTTTTGTTTACGATAGCTGTTGATATACCTACACTTTCCTTAGGTACTTATTGAAAGAAAGTTCTACCTACCGTTGCTTCATATCCAAACAGATTTGTCTTATCATAAACTGGACCCCATAGGCAAATCGGCTGGACGTACTCAGTGAATTTTAATTTGCTAATTTTGATAATGGCAAGATCTGCTGTAGCATGTAGGTCATTGTAGCTTGGGTGGAGAATCACTTGTTGAGCCTTAAATAAAAAAATAGTATGTTATGAAATAAAGTTTAATTGATGAAAATATAGTAGGTTATTGTATACAGAATGAATCACTTACAATAAATGTCTGTCTTCCAACTTGATTAAGATCACTGTGGTTACTGATACCGGCAATGACGATAATTCTGTGCGCTTCTATCATGAATCCTCCACGACTAACGCAATGTCCAGCTGTAAATTTATAAAAATAGAGTTACATCAGTGGCTTCCCCGTTTATTAAAAAAAAATACTCTGAGAAATCTCAAGTAGATTCTTAAAACATCTACATACCAGCCTATAGTTACAGTAGGTATAAATTGTGAGTACCTGTCACAATAGAATTCCTGGATATAATATTGCCACCACAATGATATTTAGTCTCATTGGTGAAGCGGTTTTTGACTAAAATGGCGACATGCCACGGCCAGTCTCCAGCTTTGGACTCTGTTCTCACTGAAGTCATCTCTGCATGGTACAAGGACCGTCTTCCGCATACGTGGCTGTAGTGATTTCCATCTTGAGTTACATTGAGGGATTCCACTGTTGAGGCTGCCTGTAGAATTAAATAACATCTTGATGAAAAGTCCTATAATACATAATAATTATATTCTATTCTAAGTCTCCCGAAAGATCGCTAAATATCGTCTAGTGTAATTTACTATAATTATAATTTCATAGCTTCCAAGTGACAACGCGGTTTCTTTTTCAACTTTCAAAATGTAATTGCAAAGGTTTCTGTTTTTATAACAGAACTTATGCACAACTTTGTTGTTTTCACATACCTACTAATTTCAATTCAAATTTATTCATTCAGATCAAAGATCCATTATATATACTAACTCTTTACTATTCTCTTCAATGTTTTTTAATTCAAATAACAAATTGAAGTCAATTCTTCTAAAACTTTTTACGAAACGAAATACCTAGAAGTTTCATAAAAGTTCATTTACCTTGACGACGTCGTCGCACAGAGTGAAGTTGTTCAGAGCAAATTTCTTTACAACGGGCACGTCAGTTGCATTTTCATCCAAATTGACGAAAAATATAAAACGATGTGGAAGAGCACCTAAAGGTTGTAGTACGTATTTGTGCCCATTGTCCCTTCTTTTAACGGTTGTATTTTGAGAAGCCTGAAACAATATTGGATTTTAGCTAGGCATATTGATTTAATTAAGAAGGAGTGTCGTTTCAATGATAAAGCTTAAACAAACTTACACAGTACTCAATGACAAATCTACGCGGAAAATATATCCGAAGTACTTTGCATAATATTTTTTTGTTGATTTTAATATTTTATAAGTAATGCTTATAATAAAATAACAATTATAAAGCTTTCCATTTATCTAGCCTTGTACTTTCTACATTCCATTTTCTCCTAACAAGTATTATATCAAGAGAGCATTATAGGTATACTTAAAATCGGTAATGTTTAAAAGTACATGACGTTGATTAGTAGCTAATGTTACAATTACTGCACAAATATAATAATTTACGTAACTACTATTGTCCTTTAACAATTTAAAAGAATACTGTCAGTAACTTACCCCGAATATCATAACTGGGTCTTCGAACACTACTTCAATTGATACTTCTTTGCCCAAATTAATGTACAATCCAAGATTAACGACTCCCTCCCATAACCGATCAGACATTTTGTCAAAATGTACTACACCTAGCCCACACGGGTCATATCTAGTCAAAACTTTACCTTCTATAGCCACAGAGTCTACTTTTAACACGAATATCAAAATACATGCTAGGAACTTAAAAAATATATCGTACATTTTTAAGAATATTCCTAAAAACGAATTTTAAATTAGAAAATATTTAAAATTTATGCAGTCTTTTTTGATGCTACGCTAAACACTGGCAGTTATAAAAATCACAGCAACAACTGATCTGTTTTATTATATTACTTTATCGATGAACCCGAATTTAGAGTGTGGTTAAAACTACTTCAAGAAAAATATAATGGAAGCGTTCGTCCGGAAACTTGTCTTGTTTCATATTGGTAGTAGTTACGTGAAAAACAAGCCTTTTAAGTGAAAGTTTACAGTGACTCATACAAAACAATATTATTTTACACGACAAATTCTTTATTTAACCATTTGTAACACTGCATTTCTTTACTGGGTCAGTATTACCTCAATTAGTCACAGAACGTAACAAAGAAAGTACTTACATGAATTTATTAGTATTTTAACGGGGCCACCTTTATATCTACATTGTTTAAAATACCTAATATAAAAATCAAATAGTACACCACGAAGGAATAAATAATATGAGATGCTATAAAAATAGACAGGTTTTTAAATTTTCAAAATTACCGGTTTTGTTTTGTGTAAGTAAATGAGATTTCACACAGACAAATCAGCATAATTTGATAAAAATAAGACAACAATTTTGCTCTGTGAGACTGTGACATAGCAAAAGTTTGTCATAAATTCCCCACACATGACACGAATGCATAAAGTGAGTTGACGACCCCTGGTCAGGTGACACGTGCGACGGTTAACCTACTAACCTGCACGCTAACAGCGGAAATATTTCAGATTAGCAAACACAGCTGGTTAACGCAGGCAATAAATACTTTCCCTGTGTATCAATGAACACTCATTGAGTTACGAAATTTCTAGAGGACTCTGTGTCCACAAAATGCTTGAACCAAATTCATTTGACAATTTTCCAAAGATATTTGCTCCAAGGCAGTTTTTATTTTAGTTTAGTCCAATCTAATAATATTCACTGCATATATTTTATGGACTGGTCGTCGTGCAGATCCCTGGGGAGTCCTTTGTCCAGCAGTGGACTTCTTTCGGATAATCTGATGAATAATATTCACTAACTGCATTCTTAACATAATTAAAATAGTTTATTGTCTCTACTAATACCTCAATTTTAGGTTCTTATTTTAGCTTTGTCAACACCTCGAGGCTTTAAAAAGCTAATAATTTACAGAATTTCTAAAAGTGTTCTTAGTTAATTTTATAATCGTACAATATAAAATGTAAACACCATGTTGCTTGACCACTGATAACACGGGTAGGTGACCCTGATTCTGTGATCTCACATTCTTGGAATCGACTTATTTTATCCACCTACTCGTATACAAAAATATTACGCAAATTGGAATTATGATACCATTTGCAGTTACTACACCTCTACAAAGAATTATTTTATCTTTGTGCCTATAAGGTACTGTCAAAACTCATGCACATACTACAATAGGTTTAAAAAGTGGCACGGATAAGTCATAAGAGCAAAAGTTCTTTAAAATCTAATAAAGCTCTTCAGATTTTTTGTTTGTTTGTTTGTTTGTTTGTTTGTTTGTTTGTTTGCTGGTTTAATTGTTTGTTTGTTGGTTTAATTGATTGTTTTTTTTGTTTAAACGCCCTAATCTCTAGAACTACCGGTCGCATTTCTACTTGCATTTGATAGCCCAAATTCTTGATTAAGCTTATGGGCTATTTAACATCAAGCTACGACCCTTATTAGGCGCCCAGAAAAAAAAACAGAAATAACTTTAAAAACATGGGCGAGTCCGCGGGAAACAGCTAGTGTCACATATGCGGTATATTATACGAAATGTTAGCCCCGTTACTCTTTTCTACGAGCAGAATAGTGCGTTAACTGTTTACCCATGCAAATACAGGGTGTCTTTACAAGCTTTTACATTATTGGTAGGGCGCGATTTATGCGCTATTTCTTACGGTTTGTTGCCTTTGCGCAATACTTTTCGTCACTTAAGCAGATTGTTACTTGTGCTAAGTGTTACAGGTACTTTGTAGTTTGTATACATGCATACATTTTCACGCTATGTCAGGGACGGGGTAGGTAGAAAGAGCAGAGCGCCAAGTATTTCCACCCTCCACTTCGCTCAGTGTCCTCATTATTTGTAAAAAATACGTTTGAATGCAATAGATATAAATAAATAAATAGTTGTAATGTAAATAGTTGGAGAGTAGCTGACGTTAAGAAAACTCACACCTCAATCAATTTTTCGTTTTAAATCTAACAAGTACTCTATAGCTAAATTATATGGTTATTTATAGTCCGTTTTAAAAATGTATTTATATTTAAGATACCTATATACCTACCTACAATTTAACTGAAGAGAATATGCAACATCATAACATCAAAGTTAAAACTATTTTATTGCATGTACAGTGGGTACATTTATACAACACCACCGCTTCCAAGGTGTTAGCGCATCAACGTGAAAATCTGAAAATTCTAATGCGAAGCCTAAGTGTGGATACCAATTCAGAGAGATCGATCGATATGAGAAAAATCATGATTATGTTCAAATAAGCATAACATTTACTTGTCCTTTATGCGTAATACATTACTCATACTTGTGTAGGTGATGTCATTATTCAGCATAATAATGAAATGAGTAAAATGCGAAAAGTATTCCCGCAGAGGGTCGCAACTCAAAGCATACCTCCCGTGCCGATCCAGGGGTGAAATTAACATTGTACTTTTGAACAAGCAAAAATGATTGCAATTTCACTTTCGCAAGAGATTTTTGGCAGCCCTGTTAGTTTGGGATTAAGGTATGTCAAAAAATACGTATCTACTTTATAATTCATATTATGTACCTACCTTGTTTAAATTAACACGTGTCGCAACGAGGGCGTACTGACTATAGTCCACCAGTGCAGGTTTCATCGTGATAATTTCCTTCACCATTTGAGAGCAATCAGTAAATGTACTTATAAGTTTCGAGAAAATCCTAATTGATACACACATATGACACGACCGGGGATCGAACTCGGACCGCTCGAAAGTGACAATGTAAGAAAAAATACAAAAAATAAAGTTAAAGACTGTAACGATAACATAAATAACGTTTGGGGAAATATATGGGAACGGAAAATTCGCTACAAAGAAAAAAGTATTTTGGTAAAATATACCGGTTAAGGTCATATTATCGTCTAAAAATATATTTGACTTTAATTTAACAAATCGTAAAAGAAAAAGCAGTCATTTTCAAGAGTAAATAAATATAACAGCAATGATAATAATCATGATAAGCAAATAAAGGATTTGCTTGAATGGCACTACAATACTCGCATACTACCTTGCTTTAGTGAGATGGAAAAATGTGGAAAAAAAAATACGCTTCAGTGGGAAACACAGTGTTGCACAAAGTGCGCCTGTTGCGCGCCCCACATAATTTTTTAACACTATTCAACCTCTCAAAGGAAATACGTTGGTTCATGAAATCTTCTGTGCATTGCGGTGGATTTACACTTACACTTCTTGTTATAGGTTTTATATTTGATGATGAGCGCTAGGAGCCACTATCCACAAAGAATGTAACTAGATACCTTCTTAATTGTCTTAATTTTTTTGCTGATCTTTTATCACTTATGATAAGAGCCAATTTGCAATATTTACACTTGGTCTTTTCATCAGGAATTGAAGTGAACTAACTTATAATAATGGTGAGTTTTGACTGTTTTGTTTCATTAAAAATGTTTTAAAAGTATTATAAAATAGGGAATCAGAGAGAGACGCTGTCTACATTGTGTTAAATAGGTAACTGCAGAGGACGTAAAATTAAGTCAAACGACTGTAAATTAACTTAAACTTATTGTAAACATTTTAGGTTCTCACAATAGTCTTGACGGTAACCAAACCTATTCAGGCTAATAAATCTAACAAATCGTTCTTACCAACATCCAGCAAGGCTACAAGCTTCACCCAAGTGCCTAAGTAATCCAGAGTAATTACGACACAATTGCAGTAGCTTTTATATTTACAAATATTTATTGCCCGAGATGCAAAGAACGGAGCTTACTCTTCTGAAGACAAACGATTCTGTATCTAGGAAAGAAAACACAGAGGTGACTCTAGAGAAGCGAGATATTGGCGCCCCAAAGGAATAGACGAATTTAGCTACAATTAGGCAATTTTTTAATCCGGGTTTAAAATTGACGGATCACGATTAAGATTTGTGTTAGGTGATTTAGTGTAGATTGGATGTATTGACTTGTACCGTCGTATGGATATATGGCTTAGTATCGATACAGTTGTATTTTTAAATTAAAATTGTTAAATTAGTAAAGGAATATAAAATACAAAACTTGTGTATATCCCGCTTAAGGTTCTTATTTAAGCTGCATTTCACTATTACTAACTCTGTAACGAGTCCATGACCATGAAATTATCAGCATACATCTTCTGGGTGCATAGATACTTATAGTCGCTTACCTTTTGTCCTTTTATTATTTCAATCTATGCCATATTTACAAAATATCTATTTTGAGATTTAGCGCCCTTATGTTTGAAGATCAGTGTCAGTGGTGGCCACTTATATTACATAAGCCAGGGCCGGCCCTGACAAAGTTTTCCAAGTCGGCTCAGAAATATTTCACTTGTACTTGAAACTTTAATCGAGAGCTTCCGACATCTGGCTAAATGTCACATTTAATCCTCTGATATTTCATTTCAAAAATTGAGCGATTTTCTTGTAGGTAAGTACTTCACTTTTAGTTGCTAATTTTGGAAATAGATGGCGCTGCATTTTTAAGGAGGTATTGGAATATGAATAAAATAGCGTGCTTGAATATTCATATATTATTATTATATAATAATATTATTTTATTGAGTACGTAGTTTCTTATTAAATTGCGTCAGATAGGGTTATTTATCTATTGCACGTTCAACTCATAATAATTCAATTAATGATAAGCGTGATAACTATACCTTTAATGGTGGCGGTGGTAGACCCACTATCTACTTTTTTTAATGTCAAAAATTATTCTTAATAGAGACAACCAAATAATACTATCAACTCTCTAATTAGTCCTAATTACCTAATTGCGTAACGACTACGTTGTCAATGACTAAATATCGGCGATCGGGAATACTCTAAATATCAAACAAAATAAAAGACAAAAGTGGGAAAATAAATAAAAACCGTCAATTAACTAGTTGCCTTCCACTTTAATTACAAACTAATACACTGATCGATAGCGAACCCTTCGTAAGAAGATAAGCCGAATTTAACAAAGATAAAGGCTGGAAAAATTAAATGGTTACTGGATTAGACACAAATTTTTTCCAAGCCTCAAATGCAAAAGCATTTGTTGTTGTATTTCATTATCATTGTCGTTACTTCTTTAGGTGTCGGCCAGTTCTAGACCATTATCGTCGAAAACAAGTTTCAAAAAAACTTTTGTCAACATGGACAAAGTTTTTCTTTCACAATTTTGCTCCCGATTTTTGTCACTGGCTATACTAATTGATTATATAGAAGTAAAAAAACTAACGGATTGATTTTCTAAATCTTATAGCTGTTGAATAGGATTTAATCTCCGTTCACACATAGGAAATATTTATTGAGTTTAAAGGTTTTTATTAAGTAGAAAAACCTTTAAGAAATCCACGAGGATGACGTCGGGGGCGGTTTTCACCTTATTAAAGCTTTATAAATTACCATTTTGCTGAATAATCATAGATCGGCGAGGAGGCGTAAAAACGATGTTATTTCCAGACACTGTATTTCTTTGCAAGCCTCAATTAACTTGAGGCGTTGGGAAAGACCTTAATAGGTGCTTTATGTGTCGTAATACTCACTAACAGCTGGCAAACAAGTAATATGTTTAATAGATCCTAATTGGTGTGGTTGACAACACAGCACGAGTGTAACTGACGGGCGTTTATAATTGGTATCTGTTTGCAGCGGGGTTTCAATATTTAATTCAGTTATTTGAACATGCCAGTTTTTTTGATTGTCAATATTTTTTGTACACAACTTAATAATAATTACCGATCAAAACATTACAATTGTCTAATCCCAAACAACAATTGCAAATTGTTAGACACGGACAAATAAAAACCTTATACTTAACTACAAGTTTCAGTAAGGAAAGCATTTAGCAACCTTATTACAAAAATTGTGATGAAATTCTGACGCAAAGCTTAGAACTGAACTAATAGTAACGTGACGATCACAATTACTTAGAATCAGTAATGATCGCATACAGACCGGTTAAGCCTTGAAAGAGACCCATCACAAATGATAAGGATATATCAGTGCCAACAATACATATCCTTACAACTACCTGAAGAGCAATATATTGTATACCTGTTGTGCCAAAATCCAATTAGATCTAAATAACAATACATAAGCCAAAGCAACCAAGTAATTGAACGTAAAATTCCAGCAAACCTACAGGTCTCATAAACACAGTTAACATAGCACGTAGCAAATTCGCAGACAAAGGGGTACCGTCACCCGGCCATTTGTTATTTATTGTCAATTTGCGTCCCAGACTCGGCCGTTCGTTAGTGGCGGTCCGGTAATAAACTTATTAAAAAATTCACTCTCTCACACTGTCGCGAATTGCAAATTGCAGAAGCTTTGACAAGTGTTTAGGTACGATGCCATTAATGATAGGGAATCACAAAAGATCAGTAATGGCCGCAGTGATACAAGGCTGGGTAATCCTTGAGAGAGCCCCCATCACAATGATAGCGAACGTCGCAGGAAAAACATAATGCGGCATGAAGAAGTCTTGGTTGCGTAGCATCTTATGCTGAAGACCAAAATCTTATGAAAATTCAAATAGGTATTTTATTTTCATTATTTGAAGACAATCACAACGAGAGCGAATCTCGATGGTAATTTAATGTTTCGATAGATCATTTTACTATGAAATAAAACATCGAAGTACTGGTTCGGTAGAATAAATCAACAATCCTTCAGATCTTAAAAGTTTTTAGGTACTTTCGTATGTGAAATTTGGGAATGGAAATGGTATAATATCTGAAGGTACGGTGTCACATCGTCCATGTAGACTAATTATTATTGGACGTACACCAATAGTCTGTGTATAGAATTATAACTTTCGTCTGTTATTATTTCAATGTTTTCAACAGAGCTGTTGAAAAATACTCTCAGAATAATTGCATCTGGTTATTGATTTGGTTTACGTACATAGTCTCTTTGTGTTTTCGTGGCGTTTACAGCAGAAACATAGGTTTCACCTGCATATAAAACATTATGATTTATGATGAGCACAATAACGAAAGTATATAGTTCGAAGACGAACGATTCCAATAGAAAGAACTCACCGGTCTGGATGCATCTTCATTGTCCATTATAACTATTCTCGTCTCAACAAACATTTTTGTTGGAAGAAGAGTTTCTACTTACAATTGTTTTCTTCAACATTTTCAAGAGATTAAACTTAAGATGGGTAATATTTCTCAAGAGCCTGTACTGAAACTTTTCCTTTATCGTACGAAAAAGCATACAAGGGTGCGTTTCGTTTACCCAAGAGCAGCGGGGGAAGCTACTGGTTGTTTAAAGTTTGTCTAGTCCCTATTTGTCTTTAAAAGTATTGTAGTTAAAGCTTCACTATATTACTGTAATAGGTTGTTATGTTATATCTAGAGTTAGTGCCAAAATATAGTTGTTGTCGTTATTTGCTAGTTTTGTATGCGATATTTTGGATTTAAAAATAAATTGCACAAAACATGCAAAATAATTCAGATTTGTAACAGCTGTCCGAAACATGAAACCTATATGAGTGACTGTTTCAGTCTGTTAAACCAAAAAAATGTTAAAGTATTTTAAGTCAAAATGTGTTTTAAATTATCTAGTAACAAAACAGAATTTATGATTTCAATTTTTGTGTGCCTGAGCTACTTTCTTTTAAACCTATAGAGTTGTTCGAAGTATTTAATTTTTTATATGATTTTTTTTATATTAAAATAGTTGCAAATTATATAAATAACAGAGCCAGTTGTGAGTTTACCATCAATGATCGAGCAGCATCACTATGAAAATTTTATTTGTGCTAGAAAAACATCTGACCATCACGTATACGAAAATAATCATTGTGCCATGACTTTCGAAAAGTCACCTTTATAATGGAGAGACACTGACATTAATTGTGCAACTGTGTTAATTTGCTTACAAGCCGTTTCCTCGGCTCTATAAATTTCCATCTAACTTCCAACGCCTCGACAACTTTATTCAAATAACTCAATCCGTAATACTATTGGTTCTAAATTGTTCCTAATACGAATAGAGATAGTATTTTTTCCGTATAAATCTTCGTGAACCGGTCAAATCTGGCACATTAATCAGGAGTAGTCTGGCGTATCGGGCGATCCCGCAGCAATACCAAGTAGACTGGTGATTTATTGGTCCAATGCCGGAAAGGTAACGTCTACCACCTGTCTGCCATTCGCTTGGCAGCCAAACTTTTCACAGACTAGTTTTCTTCTAGTATCTTTTTGTTTCATTTTTTTGTTTTCTTTAGGCTGGGAGGTGAAAATTTGTTGATAGCGCTGCCGCCCTAAAGAGTTTATAGCATCTAGCTTATTTTGTATCGTTAATTTCGCCTGTGCAAATTTTAAAGGCAAAGCCAAGAATCATGGCTATGGATATTTCCATTAAACTTAAAGTCATTCCACATCAGTGAGGTGAATGTAAAATTGTTCATTCATTCGACACAGAACAGATCTTTTTTCACCAGAGCAGAGGAGCGCCGTTGCTGTGGAAAAAAGTACATTCAAGTTTACCGGATGAAAACTGATAAACTGCTTGTAGCTAGCAAGATATTTTATGTACCTCTGTTTATCTCTGCAATCTCTCTTAATAATGGTGCATTCTCTCCAAATTACTCATGAATGACCTGACTCAAGTGTTCTAATAAGCACCTACCCTCAAGCACTCTCGCAGTTTGCTATTGACAAGCTGCCGCTAATACCAAGTCACAGGGTGCTGTATTAATTAAATCTGTTGTTTGACTGCCTGTGTTTGCTGCCAGCCTAATTAACATCCTCTCACAGTATTGAAAATTTGATAGTTATCTAATGTAGTGTATGTTGTAGATTTAAGTACGCCTTTGTAAATAACTACGCGGATGCCCCACGGCTTTGTCCGCACTTACAAGTATCCTAGTTATTCCAGGATATAAATAACCTATCACTGTACCGAGTTTCATCAAAATCGGCTAAGCCGTTATGACGTGGTTGAGCAACAACCATTCTAACTCATAAACATTGAAAAATCGGAATGGAGCAAAAATAAAGGTCACTTTATGTAACTGTAGGTTATTAGGACTGAAATTAAAAGTAATTTCCCAAACATATTGCATAGGTACTCTCAAGATTGATATCTTTGACATGGCCACTTAAATTCAGTACTAACAAAGCTTTTCATTTACACCATTTTATAATTATTAATGTAGTCATTACTTTCTTGACTAATTGAGCGAATCCAATACAAAGACGAGACGACGACGTTTTTAAAAATACATTATCTCATCCGAGAGAAGATTAGTCACAGTTCACTGCGTTGAGACATTGCACGGATTTCCTTTGCCTCGCTCTCTTTCTGTTTTATGACAATAATACTACGCTATTCTTCGTAGTGACAATAATATAATGTATTACTCGCTTTGTATCACGTATGTTAGGTTGTGAAAACTTTCCGTGATTTCGTGTATTTTTCTTTTTAAACTTATAGGAGAGGAAGGATTTACATCAGCTTTTCTGAATCTGAACCATAGTGGGATAGAAATGATATTATGTTGATCGGTTTATATGAGTGAAGGTACCATACACCAGACAGAATCAAGTTCTGTTTAAAATTGAGATACAAATGACTAATTTTATAAAAAAAGACTGATCCTTTCCATATGTCAACATAAATATTCATTTTAAATAGAACCTTATTAGTTCCTCCGGATTCTTTACCTCGTCTGTTTCAACGAGATTTTTCTCTAGTACAGTTGTAAATTCCACCACTACTTCATCTTCATAGGTCGCCTCAATTCGTATTTCCTCACATAAAAACCATAGCTCCTTCCTATAACCACCATTCACCACCACTATCCCAGATCGCTCTGAAATTTTGATTTTTAAAGGCCTGTAAAGTCAAAAAATTTTTTAGATTTTATTTGTTTTTCTATCCAAATAAAATTGTACAGTAAACAGAACTGCCTGTGAACCTGACAAAAACCCGAGTATGGTAATTGGTTAAATGAAAGCTTTGTCGTTTTTATTAAATGAGAATAAGTCCGTTAATTAATGCACTCTCTAATTAGAGACAACAGTTCAACTTCATTCATTGCTATTGTATCTATTGTGCATACGGCAGCCACTCTATGTTCACCTCATTATGGATTATTGTGCTGAAGAAACGTATTAACGTTGTAAAAACTATAATTAAAGGGCATCCTTACGTTTTAACAGACAATGGTAAGTAAACCTTTGCGTTTTTGTGTTGCGAATGTTTTAAAACTGAACTGCGGTAAAATAGCAATTCACATTGGACATTATTACAGTTAATCAATCATACCTAGGTATTGTTCAGGTATTTCTAAAAGAGTCACAGAGTCATAAATTTGGAAAATACCTCACCTCTCAAAGTGTTCTAGATGTAAATTATAAAACACATCAACATCATTGCTATTAAAATTCCGTAGGTACCGGGTGACGTAAAATGCCCACATATCGAACAACGAACGATCTAACAACCTTACTTAGCAATTTTATTTACAATACGAAACTATAATCTTTTCTGCATAAATTATTTCCATAGCGATTCAAGAACAAAACATTTAGTGTCTATAAAATCTTGCACAACGAAAATAGTTTCAACAAACGCGACGCAAGTTAGGTAGGTAGATACTAAATATAATTGATACACCTCCTACCTACATTATTTTGTTCCATAACACGCAGCTAAAGCCCACACAGAAGCCACTTGGTCAGTTTTACTATCGCCTCTAAACGTAAACATAGTAAATTTACTAACTACAGAAGCACATAAAAGCTCAACGTAGAAAATTCTATATTCACGAAAAATATACCTACTAGTCGTTGTTTGATTTTAGATCTATTTTTAAGTAATTCGCTTCAGACGTTTTGAGGTTATTTGTTTTAAGTATTATAGTTAGTTTAGTTGTTATTACTTTGTAAATAAAGTGAAACTCTGGTTTCTAAGTAGTACTTGTATTTGTACTTGACGTAAGGTGCGAAGGATTTAGTCCTATTATAAATATAATTTCTTTCTCAAATTATCTAACGATTCTTATAATGTTTTTGCGTATTATTGCCAGGTTTTTCGTAGGAAGTTTGAATAGGTACCTAAAGCATTGTTTTCGGTTGTCGGTGTCAATGTAATTTTATGTTAAAATGTTAGTCGTGGATGAGTCCAGACATGTATAAATGTTTTATATGTTTATTTTTGTTGAGCTGTTTGTTTCTACGTATTTTTTATGAAACAACTTCCTGCCGCACGTGATTATGCCATCCATTCCCTAATATTTTTTCCCAATAAATTGTTCCCTTCTATTTACAGACCCCTTCACTTCAAACAGGATATATTGTTATTGTCCGTCAGTATCATATTATGTGCTGTCCATTTCACGTTCATTAGTTTTGTTTGGTTTATTGTTATTATGTGTCATTGTCTTATCGAAAACAACATGAAAACAAATGTAGTTGTTTGCAGTTCGTAAGTTACTTAGAAGTTTTTGAGGTTCTGTTAGGAGCTTTTGTTTGGATCCATATTATTTCTCTGTTAGCTAGCATGCGATTTCTTCAACGTCATTCTAATCTTAAAAAGTAAAATATTTGTTTGTGTATTCTTCTTGTATGGGTATTCTTCTTAAATACATATATTTAGGCTGTCTCTGACAGTAGGCAGACGGAGCGCCAAGTGTCACGATCCTCACACACCTCGAATGTATTCTTAATTGTTGTTGGTGACATGAGAAAGTAATTTTAAGTGGCCAGTAATCATCATCATCATCAGGCTGCCCACTAGGCCATGTTCTCTCATTTGGTAATAATGTCCAAAATATACCCACGCCCCACTTGGACAGACGTTTCTGCAGCTGTAAAAAATTCTGGCAAAAATGTAGGTAGGTGCTTATTTTATACGATTTGCTTTTTGAAGAGTTAAAAAATCTATTCATTTGAAGTAAATAAAGATTTGTTTGGACAATTGACCTTCAACGAACTGAAATACCTTTCAAGTTTCAACCTTCGCTACAGAATACAATGAGGAAGGAAGGTGATTCCTGATGTCAAAGCAATTTTGTTGTATGCTGTTTTTGTTTGACGACTTTGGTTACTAAATAGTGGTTTAGAAAGAAAATACTTTGCTTATTTTTTTGTAAATTTTTTGGAAACTGCTAATAACATGAGTTCAATAAAGTTAAGGGTCCAGTGCGAAAAGCTAGATAAGCAAATGAAGAGTGGAAATTCCAAAGGGAGCAAGATGCCAATTGCAATAGAATCTATTTTTGTTGGTCTTTGTTTTCATTTGTGTAATAAGTTGTTAGACTTGGATGATTTAAAAATCGAGTGTATTGCAATTAGAACCACCTTTTGGTATTTCTACTTTTCAAATACATTAAATTTATATTAAAAATCTGATGTAAATAATACCTATATTTACATAAATACTTACATTTTCTCAGCAGCAAATTTTAATTTTATATTTTGTATTAAATAAAAGATATAACTTCTTTTATTATTTACAATACTAATTACGATAAAATCTGAATTAACGAATACTAAATAAAACCTATACCATCAGAATAGGTACTATCATTATTAATTACTTAACATTCTCAAAACCAAGTAACAAGGAAAGAATAATAATTAAGAGACTGTGAGCGGAATATATTTTGCATTTTATTAAAAATATAATTCTGATATTGTTGATTAGTCCCTGTAAAAAACCCTTGGAATTTTTAATGAAACCGGGTGAAGAAAGAAAAATAAGCTTGCTTGATTGGCAATTACCTAAATGCAAATCATTGAACAGTTCATGGTAAACAAATTTGAGCTCAAGTGGCGCGCTGTTATTCAGATCACCGATCAGGCTGGAACAAAAATAACGGAAGCTGTAAGAACATTGAGTAAACAAATATAATTAACCATCATATTAAAATGAAATTAAAAAATATATTTGGATAAGTCGATTTCATTGGAATCCTAAATAGATCCAAGATTTTAATCAAAAACCTAAACTACTTTAGTATATTATTATGATGAAAAAGGCTGTTAGGGAGAGGGAAGCGCTCGGGTAGCGTAATTACAAATGCAGATGCAACAAAGTTACCTATAGTCTGTGCTGAACCTAACCTATAAAAATCTAAATAGTTTATGAGTGCAGTTTTTCAAGTCGTTTTTTCACCAGCCCCTAACCAATCTAAACCTGTATTGACGACGGCGTCTTCTTAGGTGTAATTGACCAAAGCCATTCCAATATTAAAATCCTCACACAAACATTCCCCGGCTATAACAATCGCAATTGCACTCCAAACTTTATGCAACCGTCGACGCAACGACTCGAAAAATATTGGAAGCCATCCAATAAGTTGATGTAATGAAAACAACCTTACAGTTTGGTACCTAAGACGTTTGCAATTTCCGAACGAAATCTTTGTACGGTTTACGAGGGAGACAATGGATGTTTACTGGCGCACGCGGCGTTGGCAGACGGCCGGAGCGGCGATGCGGACAACTCATTTTACGCTTCAGGTCATCAACTCGATCATCCGACCTATTCTAAATCAATTGACCGTTTTAGTCGATATTTTTTTGCCTGAAACCTGTAATATATTACCTACCACTGGAAAACAAGAACGTAAGAACAATTTGGGCTGGTTCCAGTTAATTGTAAATATAGGTTTTATATAAAGTCACCCGGGGCTATTGTAGCTAGGGGGCAAATGTAGTTGACTGAAAATAACTCGTTACTATTCGCGGGTGATAAGAGGTGAGCTAGAGGTCGGCTTATACATTTTTTATTATTTTAAAGCAACCCGGGGGGGGGGGTTGATTTAAAATTAAGATTTGATGATTTATGCCAATCTTTTTAAGACATAAATTGATACATTTAGAAAATAACTTCGTATACCTATAGGTTTATGAATATAAGAACATCCTCTTTTATACTAATAGTGCTCGAAAACAACTTGTGCTCTAACAATATTTCCCTGCTCTCGAGCTCACCAAACTTGGGCGTTGTTTAAGTTTACCAACAAGTTGCAACGTAATGTATGTGAGGAAAATATTTTATCTTACTTACACAGGCAAGAGAAATTTGAGACTAACTAATACAATATTGTATAACGTTAACTGTGGTGTATTAAGTTATTTAATTGTTATTCAGGTGATAATGAGAAGTTCAGTTTGTAGGCAAATAGGTATAATAGAAATCTTTTTCTAAATAATTTTAAGTCAAAATATAATAATGCATATATCGCATATTTCAAACACCTTGTTTTCAAACACAATCTTTTTACTATACTCGTCGAGTAATCAATTGTTCGTAAATAAGTATACTAATAATACCTAATTAAAATATTTCAACTAAAATCCACTAGCCGGAATCAAAAAGTGTGGTATCTATAGTGAACAGTAGTTTGGTCTATTGTGCTTTTTTTTATCTGTAGAAATAAGAAAGAGATGACATGAATTTTAGCACTGTCAAATTAGTTTAGTCCTGTCTGATACAAGAAAATATACCAGGTTTCTGAAAATTAATTAATTAAATTAATTGAAAAAATAGCAAATTGAAATTGCTATTTCAATTTCTTTGGTTGCAACTTAAAACATGGCGATTGAAATTTCCTCTGTCTGACAGGACTAAACTAATTTGACAGTTCTAAAACCCATGCCATCTCTTTCTTATTTCTACAGATAAAAAACGAGCACAATGGACTAAATTTTTTAAAGTCGTGTGCTCTACGAATCGACCAACAATGAATATCAAAACTTTTGAATTCACAACAAATTAGGTATATAAAAGAAAACTGTATGAACTATCCACCTCTAAATAACAGACAATAAAATAACCACACCTATTCATATCACGCATTGTCAACTGCACTGCAATTTGGCCTTGTCTGTGGTATTATATTAACCACTTCTAACATCTTGAGTTAGTTGACACAGTTTGTTATTAGCTAGCATTGATCAACTCCGTATCTCATAAACTTGCTTTGTGACGTAGCACATCACGTGTTTTGTTGTACCTACACAACTATACTAAAGGCTTATTAATATTCATGAATTCGTTGTTACAATTGACACTATTGTCAATCATCCTTTCTATATACCAATAATAGTAGGTACTACCTAATTGACACTGTCTTACGCGAGAACAGGGTAATTTTTACGACCATCAGTATGGGTTAAATAAAACGGTATCTATATACCAGTACACCTACAATGAGTTGACAACGTCAATACTCGCTAACTACTATGTAAAAATCTATATCTCTCTGTCTTTCGTAATTAGTCGAAAAGAGATAGCATTAAGTATTTATGTAGTCTCTTGCGAATAACTCATGGTAAGCGTACAGCTCGTAAGTCGTAGTACCTATTCTATGCAGATAAAGAAAAATGCAGGGAAAATGCTGAAAGTTTTCGTAAAATAAAAGCCTAAAAACAAGACGAGCTTAAAAAATACTGTGTCCAGGATAATTTATTTAAAAATATAAATAAAACACTACGAGGATTATGCTGAACCTGTAAAGATTAGTGGACCTACACTACGAGGATTTGCTGAATCTGTAAAGATTAATGGACCTACACTACGAGGATATGCTGAACCTGTAGAGATTAGTGTACCTACACTACGAGGATATGCTGAACCTGTAAAGATTAGTGAACCTACACTACGAGGATATGCTGAACCTGTAAGATTAGTGGACCGCGCTACTCCTTAAAATTACTTGTCATCAACAGCAAAAAAAGAGTCTCCTGGCAAATGGGAGGTTTTTGATCTGGATTAATCCTCAATACATCCACAAGATGGCTAGGAGAAGTTTTGTACTGTTACGGATATTGCCGGACGTTGAATTACAGAATGTCTTTGTCTCCGAATATTTATAGGTAAGATTTTCACACAAAAGATCCAGGTCAAATGAAAATCCTATGACTTATACCCTTAAGCTGGCGTGGCTTTCAGTCTGAATTATGGATAGCACCTCCGTATAATTCATAGCAGAATGCACTAAAAACTATCTATGCAAATAGGTTGTAATGTAATACAAACAAGTCGTTGGCTGTTTTATTACAACAATGTAAAAAGAAAGATGTGAGTATATTTTAAGCAAAAAACAATCATTTTTGTTACTTAGTATTGAAATGAAACGTACACAACTCAAAAATTAACACAAGAAGCATATTAAAGTTAAAATCATGTAGATGCCTACTTTACATTCCAACTGCATCATTATTAGGCTGAAAAGATGGATCCCTTTCGTACGTCATTATAATGTACATAGTTAATCTGCGTTATGAATAATTGTACCGATAATTATCAAACTGCCTTGTCATGTCACGTCACAGAGAATATACCACGTCCCAAATACATGTTTTATGTAGTCTATTCTTTTTTATACATACATAGTACATACATACATACAACAACAAACGCTTAAAAAATAAGTACATCTTTCTTTATACTCCTTAGGTATGCACTTTAATACATCGTCCCTTTCTCGAAAACAACAAGTATTTCCATATGCAAGTTGAGAACATGAAGTTGAGACAAAAGGCGCTCTCGTAAGAAATTCTAAAGACGGCCGAAAGACATTGAGGCTAAGGCGGGCAGGCGACGGCAAAATCTGATACGATTCATTAGTGTAATGATCTTTTAATATTTGATGTCTCGCTTTGATTGGAACTGCATGAACGTGTCAGCTACACCTAGAGGGCTCAAGATGTCTTTTCACTCCGTGGGAACAGCTAAAGCCCTTCCCCCTTTGACTAAAAGCGGAGCACCCTTAACTTTTTGACACTTTCTTTAACTTTGGCAAGGTGAGATTCAAAGAGGGGGAATCTTGCAACGCGAAATGTTATATGTTTTTTACGTTGTGCTTGGGTGTATTTTTTTGGGCGGAACATTGAAATAAAATTGCAACCTTACATTTAATTTCCTTTTACGCCAGAATAACACGCACATAGGCTAAAATTCACTGATGATTCATATTCAAATTAAAATGTATAAATAAAAACTAACATTAAAATAGGAAGTAAGTATGTATGTGGTAAGAAAAAATTACATTGTATTAAATGTACCCAGTGTATACTCATCAATAAAATATTTTGACTTTGGCTATCGAGTAGTTTACATACTTATTCTTCTTTACACACCAAAATTTTATCAGAATACAACATAGAAATAGAATACAACAGAATATATTATAGATATATTTATCGATAGCTATGCTGTATTCTAATAATAATTATTAATTCAATATCTATGTAACTCCAGTCTGTACATCCAGACCCAGCCTATAATTACTTCACATTGCACCCTCAATGATGGCAGAAGGGTTGAGGGCTCTAGGGAGGTGTCGAATCATTTAAACGAACTCCCGTGAGCCCGTTGCACTCGCTACCTACTGCTTGGTGCAAATCACAGAATTTTATCATTGATAATGTCTGATAATTGTCACGCTATAAAGTCTGATAAATTATCATGTAAACGTCGAATACGTCATGTTGAGAAACATGAATAAAAGCTATAGAACTGGGCACACTGTAAAACTTTCTCACTCATCACTCAATCGACTTGACAATTTTAAAGAAAAAAAACGCACAATGAAATTGGATCAGCGACTTTTTCATTTTTATTGTATGGGAAGTAATTATTTTTACCGACTTCCAAAAAAGGAGGAGGTACTATGTTCGGCTGTATGTATGTTTTTTATAAAGTTAAAAGAAAAGAAAAAAACCTAGTTTCTTTTTTATTACTCGAAATTAGTTTTGCCAAATAAGTTTAGTTTTGTTTATCGTTTCTACAGATTATGAAATTTCATGTTTCCTATTATAATGTAGGTAAGTAATATAATTCGTGTAATTACCATTTATCTTATCTTACGCCTTCCGCTTTATAATTGAGCGTATACGTGATAATCGTACACATCTCGTGAATATTGCAATACTGTAATTTCCGTATCAACGATTTATAAATATGTAATGCGTCGAATACATCGGAACACAACATCTGTGAGGTAACTTTTAAAGGGTATAAATTTTGACTCCAAATGCTTTACCATAACAAGAAACCATTCGTACTAGCTGACCTATAATATTAATGTCACAGAGTAGCGGCTACCAGTACTCCAATACTACCTAGGAAGCGTTTTGTGCTTAAAATCACAAAATAGTCATTTTGTCGACGCCAGAAGAAGCCCGGACAAAAAGTTAAGGAAATTTGACTAAATAACAGAAACAATCTAGATACACAACATTCTAAAAGTTGTAGGACGACGAATGACGTAGCCAAAGGTAGGCAAAAATGTGATTAGTGACATGCCATAATAAATGTATGGGAGTAGGAAAAATCAAAATTTTGAACATACTGCATACCTAGTAGTAGGATATTAAAAAAATAAAAAATATATAAAAAAATATACAGAAGCTTTATTTTTGAATCGCTCTCCTCGCTTCGAGCGGTCGATTCTACTGATTTTTGTATCGGATGTCGAAGGAAAATCAGTAGAATCGAGCGCTCGAAGCGAGGAGAGCGATTCAAAAATAGAGCTCCAGGTCGAATTGATAACCTACTCCTCTTTTGTTTTCGTCGGTTGATAAAATGAAATAGTGGTATTGTTTTGTTTTGCCTGGAAACGACCAGTGATTGAAATGAAAAGCCATAATGTTATATTATTTTCTTGACAAATCCCTCTTTGCGACTAAGATCCATAAAATAAAGATTATAAAAAAAATCCTTCTTAAGCGCTCTGTTCGGGAAATCCATATTACTATTCACACTGGGGTCCTTGTACAAAACACTGGAATACTTTCACACAATATCAATAGAACCACGATAGAAATAAATAATTCACTAGGTACGAGCGTTCCACCTTTAACACACGAGTACCGCTTTCCCATTCAGAGTGTTGCACGGAGTAGGTATCGGCAGTAGCATAATTTCCTGAACTGAAATATTTATACCAGCGCCGGTTCGTAGCGGAGCTACGGCGCTACGCTATAGTGTAGTGTATTAATCTATACCTGTCTGTGGTGCCTGTTGGTAAGAATATTAACGCAGGTTTTAATATGAAAAAGCAGACAAGTTCGAGTAGGACTCTCTCCCTGAGGGTTACGTACAACCTTATGTTGTAAATGCGATAAATATTTTATGTGCTGTGACACCTTGTTTCTTGTCTTTCATGATTCTTTGCCAACGGGAAATAGGTACCCTAAAGGTTTGATTTGTTTACGTGTCAAAATGGACATTAAATGGTCGTAGCTTTGATTGCGTAATGGATCATTAACTAAACCTAAACGATCATGCGGCATGTCATGCATTACGTGCTGTCACTCATGCATGAACGTCTAGCTGTAGTGATTGACGTGCATGACATGCAAACTACGTGCATAACATGCAAACTACGTGCATGACATGCAAACTACGTGCTGGCCGTTGCTTCACTGTATTGATTGATAGCAAGCATGACATTCACGTAAACGTTGCATGTCATGCAAGCATGATCGTTTAGGGACACTTTTAGATGCTTAAATTTTTTACTCTTTTACATGTCATACCTATGCAAAAATATATTTTTTATCATTTTAATCAATAAAAAAATTATCAATGGGCCAGAAAAGGTGATTTGGTGGCCTGAATTGCATCACGTTTTGTTATGATGAAAAGTTACGGCGTGAATTAAAAAAACACTTGAAGCGTTTTGTCTACGTAAGGTAAGGAATTTAGGCAACGAACCTTATTTTAACATAAATAGCTAATAGACGGTTTTAGCGACCGCGGATACGACACGGGGGGCGCATAAAACTGAGCTTGTCGACTCCCAACATTTTACTTGCTTGTATATAATGTCATAACATTTTTATAGTAAAACAACCCATAAAACATGTTTACTGGGGTCTTACAGGCATTGGCGAAAATTCTACTTTCGGTAGTTACTTCGGGGTATGTACAGGTACGAGACCGATATAGGTAAGGCGAATAATATTGCTATTTTTATGGGACTTTTAAATAAATTGGATGAATGGTCCTCAAATTAACATTTTGTGACGAACAAGGAATAAAACAACCTTTTATTTGTTAAATAAGTAATACTTAGGGCTGTATTGTAATGAGCGGTGGGGAATTTTGTATGGGATCTATGAGCGGCGCGACGACGGCGGCGCGGCTTGTCAAAACTCACAGAGCAGCGTTGCCGCCCGCTGCAGCGTTGCACCGCTCATTATAATACAGCCTTAGAGGTGATCACATCAGCAGATGATGAAAACAAAAATAGGTAGGTATAATCACAGAACACGGAAAAAGCTCGCTACGCTCCAGCTCGCTACGCAATAATCTGTGGGTATAATAATAATAAAAAGTATGTACTAGACGTCACTTTCGCAAATAAGAACCATAGATAGGGAAGACGTCACAGACTATCAAGTAAGCAAAAAAGGTTTGCTTACGCATAGAGAATCGGCGCGACGATCGTACGAGGGAGTGCCACATACTAAATTGCTGTAATGGAATCCATTTGGGAACTTGCTAAGTGGGCCGCTGACTTATGGGACAAATTGTGCCTCAAGGGCTGTTTGGTAGGGTCCCTTATGTATAATTTAAAACCCAATCATAATTTAAAAATATAAATCAAAATAAATTTTGATTTTCTTACTAGATATCGATATTTATTGGTATAATGTTCAGTGGTATTTTTCTGATTGAAACTGAAAATAATTGAACTGAAAAGGCTTCAATTATTTGCTCGACCTAGGTTTTTTATGACTCTAAAACTAATTTTAGAGTCATAAAAAACAAATGCTGTTAGTCTGTTAGTTAAAATCATATTAAAGTCGAATTTCCTCAAAAAACTTCACCCTTGTGTCACTTGCCTACAGGCGTACAAGTTCCGGGTGGAAAATTCCTACGGAACTCTTTGAAGGCAAATACGGAAGTGCTTGCTTCGTTTTTGTGGGCTTGTTTTTGTTCTCACTTTTAGCGAGCCAATCACAACAATGTGCCATTCAAAGCCTAAAATGGCTAAGATTAAATCTTTTCTTGCAATTTCCGCTAAAGCTTTTTTGTCGGGAGATTACCTTAAATAGATTTATTTATCTTTGATTCTCTATTTAGGTGTTAATTAAACTAAATGTTAGTAATTATATTCTATTTTGTCCTATTATTATATCTGCTGAGTAATTGAAGAATCAAATGGTCGGTATAGACACGGAGACGTTTGGAAATGTAGAGATGAGATTAGAGATCCAAATTCATATTTTGAATGCAATATTATACTTCATGAAATATAAGATTTGGCGTATTTGCGTGCATTATGGAAGACTATGTATAACAGATTTGTGAAGAATAGTTCAATATTATTTATAGACTGGTCTTTAATGAAGACTAGATATACCAAACGGTGTAAATGCCCGCTGATCTAAACTCTCCAGAGGCAGAATGAAACTTAAAAATTAATAATGGACTCATATGCATTACATGCTGTCACTCATGCATGAACGTCTAGCTGTAGTGATTGACGTGCATGACATGCAAACTACGTGCTGGCCGTTGCTTCACTGTACTGATTGATAGCAAGCATGATGATCCATCATGCAGCATGACATTCACGTAAACGTTGCATATCATGCAAGCATGATCGTTTAGAGACACTTTAAGAAATGTCCTCATTAGTCTGAAATACACATTATAAAATTGAAACTGTATATTCGTAAATAGGGTCAATGGAAATTATAATGTTTCGAAGGGAAACAATTCGAGACTTAATTTAGATTAGTGATAAAAGTATATAGACATTATCAAGACACAATATACAAGATAATTATCTCAAAAATGATATCCAGGTCACTGGGGACAGTTAAATACAAAACTTTTCAAATAAAAAATAATCTTGGTGAAAAATTGCACTTACACCGTTTAGTTCCAAGTGTCAGTACAAAACGATTTCCAAATAATTTGTCATTCCAAAACTTATTTCAGTTTTCATAATAAAAATAGCTATCAAAAAGGTGTAGAGAGTATTCTATTCATAAATGCAATCCTAACGTCTGGTCCACGCCCATCGAAAGCTATTTATTTATTCATTGAATCGCAAATTCGAGTCAGCGAAGTGGAAACGCGACGATGTCTCGGCGGAGGCTGCATTGTGCCGCGCTCAATTAGCATCAGCAGTTTAGTGTTAAGTGCACAGATTCCAGTAATTGGTGGAAGCCATCACGAGTAGTTCAGATGACACACCTCATTGTTTTAACTACAAAATCAAGGAAACCAATCTACAACCCTTTTAATATGTCCCACTGCATGGGGATTATAGTCCAGTAGAGATAAATAAACAATTCTAAAGCTTTTTTTTTATTTTTGCAGTATTTTTATATTTGTAGTAGTTTGGACAGTATTATATTTTTAAAAATTACAAATTACCTACTTTGTACCTATTGCATAACTCTAAACTTTTCGTTATCATTTTGAACATAGCAAGGAATTCACCTAGGTTATTCACTCTGCAAAAATAAAAAACATTAGAGTTATCGATGGGCACATTTTTCTGTCTACTGGAGGCCTACCCTCTCAACGAGGACGTACATGTAATAGTCCATCACGCTAGCCCAGTCGATTTACCTCACATGCGCCTCAGAATTCCTTAATTTGAGAGCAGTCATTAAAATGTACTAAGTTTTGAGATAAAACCATTTCGTACATATGGCATGTCCGTGGATCGACCTCGAACCTCTCGAAGTGACAGGCCACCTCTTCTTCACTACACCAGCGACGCTCGCTTTTAAGCTACTAATATGTATTAATTGGGTCATAATGGATTTCTGAGGCTTGTTCATTTTGCGAGACTATTAGATCTGGCCGCTCCTTTGCCCAAATCACTGGCATCATCATTCATCATAACTATTTCAGCCTTTTATCGTCCACTGCTGGATCCGGTCCTCCCCTCTCCGCATCCAGCCGCTTCCGGCCACTTCTTTATGACGTCGGTCCACCTGGCGGAGGGGCGTCACTGGCATAGAGATTCTAAAAGGAATTTTAGCTGGATGTATGTCCGGACCGACTCTGTACTGTACTGTTGTAGTTATCCTCATCGGCGATATGAACGCAGTATCACCCATAATTTGTAAGGATATCTGTCAATTTGGCGGTGCCAATTTTGTTGGAGATTAATTATTCAGTTGATGTCATTCTCGTTGCTATGGATACTCGATACATAAGTCATTGCACAGCGTGATGAGTGGGTCCCATAGGATCCGGCCCTGCTTCTAGCAAAAGTATCTTTCTACATAGGGGGCGCCTACCTACGTTTTTAGCTTCATGATTTTAGTAACGCGTGTCCTTAATAGGTACCTAGTATTATAGTGCATTAGCACTTATGTGTAGGTGTTTACATAAAGTAGGTACTTATCAAGTTCATATCAGATATTTTAATTGGATAGATATATCAAGCTTCCTATACATTATTGAGAGGTAATCGCATCGTCTCTACAATTTCGCCCAAATTATATTCATATGCATTTTCCTCACATTGTTACACAAAAAGCCAATTTCAATTGATTTTTTAAAGAAAATAGGGAAATAACTTTCTCTTTGATGCCCATGCTCCTCCATTGCACACCCCTACGTCGCGTTAATTTCGCCAGCCCTCCGCCCTTTGAACCGCTCAAGTCAATCGAAAAGTCGATCCTTTGGTTAAACATCACAAATGAAAAGTCTCCAAGGGAATGTTTTAAGTAATTGAAGAAATCGAAAGTGTTTTTAAGATTCCGGCCATAGAACAAAAGGGAAGATCGACGATTTATTCGTTGGAAATTAAATTTGTTTAATTTTAAGCTTTGTTCCCTCTGAAAATTAATTAATTAATTGCTTGTTTTGACTGTAATTCAACTTTATGGGAGTTAAAACTGACTACAATATATTTTTAGGAATATCCAAGAGGTCGCAACGAGATACTCTGCATTATTAAATTACCCTCCTTTTAGCTTCGGCGTAGTCGGGAATAACATAAAGTTTCTTTGTCTGTTCGACTACATTTCGACACTTTGGCGGAACCTTTAAATAGATTTCAAGTACCTATAGAGGTATATTTACGGAAGCGCAGTACAGGATTATATGGACAAATCACAAGTAAAACTATATCATCATCATCATCATATTATTATCAGCCTGTAGACGTCCATTGCTAGACAAAGACCTCCCCCAAGGAACTCCACGACGACCGGTCCTGCGCTTACCTCATCCAGCTTGGTCCCGCGACCTTCGTCGGTCCACCTTGTGGGAGGCCTGCCTACACTGCGTCTTCCGATACATGGTCGCCACTCGAGAACCTTTCTGTCCCAACGGCCGTCCGTTCTACGAGCAACGTGCCCAGCCCACTGCCACTTCAGCTTCGCAACTCTTTGAGCTATGTCCGGTGCCTTTGTCCAGCAGTGGACGTCTACAGGCTGATATGATGAATTAATTTTATTACGAATGTCTGTTTAACAATATTGACGAGTATGATTATTACGAATAAATGAATATGAATATGTCCTGAAGTTCAGTTGAAAACTTTCGATTTTTGATTAATAATTATAGAGTTTTAATTATAGAATTATAGACTTAAAACAATTATAGAGATGTTTTCACGCTACGTCTGTTATGGGGAAGATAAAAGCAACGGAGCGCTATCTCGATTCTGATACACTTCACTTCTTATTCTCCTTTTCAAACTTGTTACAATTTATGAAAATTACACCTTATGCAACTATATTAAATGTAAGTATTTCATATACGTAGGTAAGTACAGTAAGTACACGCCCTCATCGCGTTAATGCCTTCCCCTTTGATATTGCCAAGTCAATCGGAATCATATCTTTTGTTAAACATCAGAGTTAACTCCATATACGATAGAATATTATTTTTACGCTCCGCTTGTTATGAAGATTGGCGCATCTGCGATACAAATCTGCTATTTTGATTGCTATTAGTTTAGTGGGTTTGTTATTCTGGTCACGTTATGCCCAATCGGGTGATCGATCAGCTCGGATGACTTGAATTTCATTCTTCATTATTCTTTCATCATTTCTTTTTCTTTTTTTACCACTTCAAGAAAATACTTGTAGTTTTATGAGTTCGACGCCAGTAGGCACTATCACTAAAAAACCTGTGACCTTCGTATTGATGTATGAAACAATTTATTTGAGTTACGCTATTAGTCCTACCCATCTAACCTTATTATTAATAACTAGCTTATGCCCCGTGACTTCGTTCGCATTAAAAAGTATCGTACTAACTTGCCCGCGCGGCATGTAAATTTGATTTGTTTAATTTTTTGTTTCCATACATAGGTACTTTACTATCGCTTTTCACCCTTTTAGGGTTGGAATTGTAAAAATCCAAGTACACCAGATTTTAAGTCAGACCACCTGCTTTCAAAAAAACAACAACAACAAAAAAACGGTTCAAATCGGACCAGTAGTTTCAGCGTGATGCGGGCACAAACAGACAGACAGACAAAAAATGTTTTGAAAAGTATTTTGGGGTCAGATAAGCCTAAATAACGTATTCCAAAAGTTTTTTTTAATCCCTTCAATGTACACAGATTTACTCCCGTTACGTTTTTTTTATAAGTAGTATAGATATAGATTAATCTTTATTACTAAGCACAGAATATAATTATAATAGTAACGAGTCGTCACATTATTACCGAGGACGGTGTAAGCAATTGAGTTGAGCCTTGGCGAGGTTTAGTTTCTGATAAGTATGCTTTATATAATCAAAAGACAAGATCAGTGTCTGGAATAGATTACAGAAAATCCAATTTCCTGATAACATAAACATACATTAGGTTACATGTATTATGTAGAGACAGTAAAATGTTATGACGAGATAGGACGCGAACTTTCTCAGAACAGACAAGTAGCTTTTGTGAAAACTGTGTAAATGGAAAAGACAACCTTATGGCCAAAGATTTAGAGGTGACAAATAGACATTCGCGAGTCTTGAACTGAAGTTTAAAGTTGTTATACAAACGCAAATGTTACATGAGAAGGGGCTAAACTTTTTACAACTTGAATGCTCTAAGAAAGTCGATAATGCCCCCATAAAATTCTTCTGAGTGTGAATTCTTGAAAAATTCTCACATTCACAGGAGATGATCATTACTCTTTTCTTTAAAAAATGACGTTAAGCACGGCCTAGGTGAGTAAATAAATATTAAACTCGTATTTGTTATTTTTTTCTACATATATTTTAATAGAGCGTCAGTGGCGTCGGGGAGAAGACGCAGCCTATCATATCGCAAGGTCCAAAATTCGACCCCCTGCTGGGCCATGTACAAATGGGTTTATCTCAAAACTTAAGTACATTCTACTGACAGCTCTCAAACGGTGTAGGAAATCATCGTTTCAACCTGCATACGCCGAAGAAGAAATCCTTAGGCGCATGTGAAGTCTACCAACCCACAATGGGCTAGCGTGGTGGACTATAACCCGAACGCCCTCGTCGAGAGGGTATGCCTGAGCCCCAGCAGTGGGGACATGTTACTAGGCGGTTGTTGTTGATGGAGATGATATTTTAGTAGACTTATTTTTCATCAGATAAAATATCCATGTTACAGGAAAAATCATTAAATGATACCAATAAAATGTCTAAAAGTTATCAAAGGCACTTAGAGTTAAGTTATGATCAATTTGCGAAATTTCTCCTGCTTTACTCATTCATGTAAGCAGTCTAAAATAGGCCTTCTACTGACTGAGGGTAAATAAAGCTTTGCTACCAAGCAATTATTAGACTAAATTCCTCGAAACCTATTAATATCTTAATTCCATTTCGGGGTTGAACGGTTTCTGTTACTCAAATCTAATTCCGCGCTGGTTGGTATAACTATATTATATATTATAGTATACACTTTATAGTGTAGGTTAATTAATAAATAATAATAATTAATAGATAAATAATAGTTAATTTCTTTAATGAGTTCATGTACATTTTTTTTAAATGTTACACATTGAAGAAATTATCATACCAATATTTAAAATATGGAAAAACCCGGGATCGAACTTCGGACTTTTCGATATGATAGGCCGCGTCTTATCCCCGACGCCACTGGCGCTCTCCAACAAACAAATGGTATCTCCGACAAATGGAGTAAAACATAGATTTAGGATTTTTAAAAATTAAGTCTATGGGGTCAATGTACTTTAATGCAGATGTAGCTGGCACGTACTATAGGTTAGGTATCTTGCAAGGTAAATTATTAGAGATATCACAAGCCTCTCGAGAGCAAAAGCTCTTCTAGGTACTTACACATATTCAATTCTTGACAACGCTACCTCTAAAAACCCCTTGTTCATTTTAACGATTGTCGTCCACGGATGTTACGAAACTGGAAGTGGTAAGACAGGTACATCATAATTATTTCTATCGGTATATAATCAAACACCCACAAGATTTACACAGGCTTTCATAGATTTTCGTGTCTGCCTGCGCTAACGATATTTGCTAGGTATTTGAGGTTAGTCAAACAATGGTAGATTTTTTTAAAATTTATCCATTTGACCTTAAAAGGTATATTATTATTTATTTATTTATTTAGGCTACTACACATTGTTTATTAAATTAACAATTGGTATTGTGGTGTTGTTAAACCATTGTATTGGTTTGTCCCAACACCACCACCATATAAACATACTGGTGGAAAACATTTAGTTAGAATACAATATCATTTTTCAGTCTTTTTACTATTGTATCGTCGAAATCATAAACCTTGGATTATGATACTTACGAATACACATTAAAAGAGTCAATAGGTACCTGATGTGCAAGTCTATTTCTTTTTCAATCATCAATCATCAACCGCCTATTTAATATGTCCCCACTGCTGATGCACAATGCTAGGCCTACCATCGCAACGAGAGCGAAATAATCCACCAAGCCAGGACTCGGACCTGGCGACATGACAGGCTGTCATTCCCATTACGCCACCGACGCTCTTAATTCCAATACTTAAATTCAATTATCCTATCTATTTAGCTACTTTACATCTGTGTATATTTCCTTTGTACTCATTCTGTGGTGGAGACCCGCGTAATGGCTCTGTGACCCTTGGCTACCCATGAATTAGAAATGGCGGCTGTAATTATACTCCGTACAGTGTTTAAGGCGGATTTATGCTTTTAATTCCGACACCTGGGTGGGCTTAATACCGCCACTTTAATGTTAGTTTAAGAGTAATTTTGCCGTTTTATTTACCTGCACTAAAGTTAGGTATAAGTACTTGAATACTGATGAAATAATTATTATGCGAGTTTTGAATAGATTGCCGCAATATCATGGAAGCGATGGTTATATATTTACAGTATTTTAGCGAAGATTTGTCCGTCTGTCTGAAGAGGACAGTGTCCCGTAGAAAGTCCAAAGGTAACTGCGTTCGCTCTGATCGAGTTCTTCTGTCCTCCAGAACCTACAAAAGCTCCTGTCTTATTCTGTTCTAGGACACCTATTTGACATTAGCATGCACGTACTTATGTCTGATCGCGCGCTCGTACGAACACGTATTAGGACGACGACTTAAGGCCGGGTCAAACCGAATGCAGCACGGCGCAGCACGGCTTATGACGTTGTAAATGTATGGAATATTATGGGAGAGGACACACCAACGCACGATGCTGCACAGCGCTGCGCAGCTACGCGCGTATCCGTGCGTCAAGCCACGCAAAGACAACCCGAGCACGCGCGGTCTGGCAACGTCGCGCGCAGCACGTCACGACAACTGGCCGGTGTGACGTGCTACGCAACGCGCTGCGCTGCACCGCATACGCATCCGGTGTGACCCGGCCTTTATATTCAGACATATTTTAGAGTTCCGCTATCATCTCATCACGAACCATCAGTGTGCATATTATAGAAAACATAACTATAACAACAAAAGCCTGACCAAGATCTAAGAATTTATCAAGACTTGAACTTTTCTTATACTTACCTCACAATTTCTGTGTAAACATTTAGTAATTATATACGGAACCCATAACAGCGTACAACACGTGCAGTCTTGACTGTTCCTACATTCCTTGATTGTCGCCTGCCCTGCCCCAATTTGGCAGTTGGGTAAATGGATTAGAACAATTTGTTAAAAGAAATTAGGGCGCTCGCGGCTCCTCGCTGTTTCTTAACAAATTTCTTTTTGTTCCGACTTCCACTTTTAACTGTTTGTTCTTTCTAATCGCGTTGCTTCATATTTATTCATGAATTGTTTTTTTTTAATGACGGAAATATTTTGTTAGTTTGAATGGTTTCTTCGGGGTGCCGTGTGGCCGAATGGTTTGGACTTTTGTTTGGTTCGATATGAGGCGATTTGGGTTTGTTTTCAGGGCAAACGGATTTTTTTTTTTATGTAGGAGCAGCACTATACGAGGATCAGATAGAACGGGTGCTCGTAGACCAAAGAGGTTTTAAATTTATGTTACCGACCGCTGCGGCGCCCCTACGCGGCGATGCTCGCGCATGTGCATTCTGTGCTCTGTGTCACAGACGGACACGTAAAGAGCACTTGCGTCCCGCGGCGAGCGTATTGAAGAAAAAGTTAAGACTGAATGAAGCGAAAGATGCTCGTTCATGAATGCATATATGTTAATGCATGCATATATTATATAAGTAAGTAGATAATGTATTAAACGTTTTATTGTACCAAAATTTACAGAGAAAATAACAAATACAAATAATACTGTGGACTATAATAATATAGCCGATTATAGGCAAACCACATAACTCGCGGGACGCCCGCGGGGCAAGAGGTAGGTGGGCGCGGGTATCGATACACACGTAATTACTTGTTCCGAGATAAATCCAGAGATATATTACTCGAATGCAAAAGAAGATAATGAACTTTGTCATTTCATTTCATACTAGCAGAGCCCCGCGACCTCATTCGCTTTAAAAAGAAGGCTACACATGACATACTATTGAGCTGTGCATGCAATACTTCAAACCAACCAACCAACCAACCAACCAACCAAATCAACCAACCAACCAAACCCGCAAATAAACCCGCAAAAAACCCGCAAACAAACCGGCAAACAAACAAACCAACCAATTACGAACACAACAAAAAATAAACAGATTCAGCACCCCCGAGAACCTAGAAAATGGTATAACATCGATGCGTTGCCCGTGATAGAATGGCATCAAATCTTCTTGTGTTATACTCTTTGCTAAATAATAAATAAAATCTTCTACTTTTTACATGAAATCTTTTTCTTCATAAGGATAGTCAGTTGCCGATTTGCGTGCATTTTGGTTGCCATGGAGATATTTCTTGTTGAAAGAAAGAATAAGCGTTGTATACTAATTGTTTGGCTTGCTTGTTAATTTTCTTAGAAAAAATTTTGGACCGTCCATCTTCAGCGTTCATCTTGGGAAATATCTCTGGAAAATTAATCTCGTGTAGATTTTGTTCCGAGCGTCCGTAATCAAAAAGCCGACTGCACGCCGCGGGAGCCGCTAGCGTACTGAGGAACGTCACTTGTGCTCCCTGCCGCGCGCGCGCGCCTTCCCCTCCGAATCGCCTGAGAGTTCCTCCGTCCCCACCTACTTCTTGCCCCGCGGGCGTACCGCGAGTTAAATGGTTTGCCTATAGTCCTCAATTTTATTGAAAGTGGATGACAAAACTTAGACAAGTCATTGATTAGGCAAAGAGTCACCAACCTTCGCCGTCGAAAGTCCAACGGTGACCGCTCACTGATCTGCAAGCCCTGGCGAAGGAGCTCCTGTCTTCATTTGTTTTTCGTCTTCGACACTCGCGACGAAAGCCAATCGAAAACGAAACTCCACTGGAATTAGCGGAAACAGTCCTTGTACCGAAATTGCTGAGAATCGTTACAATATGTGCAACTACATTTCCAACAATGACTCCTCGCGATTTGCCAATAAAACAAATCCTCTCACATTTTACATCCGCACTCGTGTCACTCTCCTTTAGGCACGTAGTGTAGGGTGACAGAGACGACCGAAGCTATTTTACGATCCGTGCAGATTTCAGATATTTAGCACACAATATGTGCACTAGCAAAATACTGGACCTAGTCCAATATTGGCATATGGCTAACATGGTCTCTGTGAAGATATACAATTTAAAATTCTCTCACATATTGCGTTACCTGTCACTCCCTCTGTAAGCGAGGGTGACAGAGCCTCGAGAGGTTATTTAACGTCTATCAAAGTTTCAATGCAATTTTTTTAAAGTATACAAAATGTTTATTAGGAGTCGGGGACAACCTAGACTCACATACCACCAGGACCAGATACTTGAAGAGCACTCGCGTCCCGCGGCGAGCGTATGTAAAGAAAATGATGAGACTGAGCGAAGCGACAGAGGTGTGTCAGGATCGCGATACTTGGCGCTCCGTTCTTTCTGCCCCCATCAGCGATGTAGCATGTATGTATCACCAATCACTGGTATGATATTTTACTGTAATAATGTCCAATCTGAAATATGTCCAACGACCATAATAATAATAATGTTTGGACAATTTTAAACACGGCTGTTTAGTCCCAACTAAGCCGAACATAGAGAAATGAAATGACGGCCGGGAATTTCGAACCTTCCTGAAGCCGAAGCTGTACATGGGTACTCGACAACTGATAAACATACTTAAATACTTCTTAAATAAATACATACAAACACCCAGAATCCGAAAACCAACAGTTATGCTCATCACACAAATGTTGGTCCCGGGTGGGAATCGAGCCCACGACCTTTGGCGCAGAAGGCAGTGTTACTACGACTACCACTACGCCAACAGGCCAGTTTTTCAGATGGACATTTTTCAGATTGGACGTTTTTCAGATTGGACGTTTTTCAGATTGGACGTTTTTCAGATTTGACTTTTTTCAGATTTGACATTTTTCAGATTGGACGTTTTTCAGATTGGGCATTTTTCAGATTGGACATTTTTCAGATTGGACATTATTATCGTAAATCACTGGTATGTAGTACTATGTAAAAATGTGTACTAGCAAATGACAGGGCTTGGCCCAATAGTGACAACATCACCTCAGTGAAAGATGTACTCATAGATACCATTAAAACAGAATTTTCTCACATCTTCCATCTCACACTTCCTCTAAAGGCGTAACAGAGTCGGCGGAGGTTATTTTACGCTCCGTCTAGCCACAACGATTGAATGCAAGTTACATATTTCCGGTGGAAGCTGGTAACGTATGAGGAGTGCCATAAAACGACCGTTACACTGTTCGATGATCCGTTTTACGATTTCTGTCTCTATGTTTTGGTTACTTTGTCTGTTTTGTACGCCTCGGATATTGTCTACGTACGCACGGTGTAACACCCTGGAACAATGTGCATTTTTCTCAAACATGCTCGGAAATTAGAAGACGATAAAATTTTAAAACTCTGGCAATCGTTTTAATAAGAAGTTACCTATTTATAAAACTGGAAGAAACAATGACAAAAAATACCATTCAGCCAAGACCGCCCAGTTTTTAACTCAGATGCTACAAGTCCTACATGGTGATGGTGTAACATGATAGATAGTGTCTATCCCGCTAATCATGATGATGATGGCCAGTTTGATGTTTTTCTTTTAGTTAAGGGTCGAGTCGTAGGTACAATATCAAAGGCGGCAATCTGTAATTTTTCCGCCATTGAAATTTCTTTCTTCTCACTTTACCAAGAGCAAGAACTCATTGACAAAAAATTGATATTATACAACTCCTATTTCCATTTAATTACTTGTTTTTTTGCAAACGCATTTTTATTTACTCGCATTGTTTGAGAAAACTGGATTGCCTGACAGATAATATAAAGCTGGTTTCGCCAAGACACGGCTTGTTAAATCACCTAGCGCCTTTGTAATAATGCACTACTTGTTTGTTTTAAATCAATTTTTATTTTATTTAATTTTTTTTTGTATTGTATCATTCGTATTTACTGACATTGAAATTCTTATTTTTTGACATGTAATTTAATAATTACCAATAAAATGATTATGATTATGATCAAAAATACTCAAAAACTATTTATGACAACTTTGTGTATAAAAAGTTGTCTTAATAGTTTTTAATAACCACACACTGACACACGTCTGGTTTTATCTGTGCTCAGTACGCAAGCCAGCGTTTGCCGAGATTGGCACGTCTCACTCCTTAGTGCGGCGTAATGAAGCGGGATTTAATGAGGGAGTGAACCCTCAATACACAATGAGGCTTATTTCACTCACAACAAAAGACCGCGTCACGTGACCGCCGGCGGCGTTCTCGAGTGCGTTCTCCATAGAGCAAATTAGGTAAATCTTGTAAAGGAGTCCGGATAGTAGAAGTAGTTGACTTGTTGACTTCGGAGTCTCAGAATCGTCTGTGGCGTAGTGAGGAAGACGCGGCCTGTCATGTGGAGAGGTCCGAGTTCAATCTCCGCTCGTGCTATGTAACCCGACAACTGAAACGAGTCACTTGGCCTTGGCCTCCCTCCACCTCCCGCTTCCTACCTCGCCCGCCCGCTCTGGTCATGGCGCGACAGTATACCGTTCGCATAAAAGTGACATGTCGGGCATATGTGAAAGATGAAGATTTCTCTATGTATCTAACTGCTTCTTACACAATGTTTTATTTTTATTGAAAATATAAATAAAAAATAATTTATTCCCGTACTTTCGCCCAATACTTTCCCAATCGTTTTTGCACTTCGTACCTATCACGACAGGGCGACGTAGGGGGAAGCGGGAGACGCGGAGTAACTCATTATAGTTGCTGAGTATAATAATCGTACCAAACCAATGGGTTTTTCTTACTGACTGCTCTCAAACGGCGAATGAAAACATCGCAAGGAAACCCGCACACTCCAAAAAATTAATTCTTAGGCGCATGTGATGTTCACCAACCCGAGTTGGACTAGCGTGGTGGACTAGCCCGTACGCCCTCGATAAGCCATAGTTCTTTTTACCAACACAAAAAGTTGTATTTTCAGAATATTAAGAGCACTCCGTCCTCTCGACTTTAATTTTTAGCTTTCTTTACTCGATACGTCATATGAAAATTGTGCCTTCAGATAGTACTTTAACAAGTTGTAGGCAGGTAAAATGGGATTAATTATTTATCATCAAAGTTTATAGATGAAGTTATAGCTTTGTGTACCTGTGAATTACCTATACCTACCTACTACCTACCTATTATTTTCAGCCGTTCGTGAATATGGATGATTCCAATTATTAATAAACTCACCCATCTCAAGTACTTAATTACGTCAAAGTCAAAACTATTTTATTGCATGCATGGAACTAATATTACATTATTAATTCCATGATTGCATGTAAGTACAGTGGGTACATTTATACGACGTAAATTTTTTATCTACCACCGCTTCCAAGGTGTTAGAACTGGGAAGTAGAAGCGGCGCAACAAACGTATTACATATTAATTTGTTTAGTTACCTTACAATAAAAACCTAGTCTCTTTAGTTCTAAGTGTATTACAAAAATGTGCTAGTAGATCCGCAGCCGAAATAGTAGTAAATTTTGATAAAACTTTACAGAGCCATCTAGTGCACCGTTATTGAACTAAAACAACAGTCTATTTCACGTACGCTAGATTAGCTCTGATTTTGTTTCACAAGTTTCCGCCAGATGGCGCTGACCATATAAAATGCTAGGGCCACTCCGGCGTCAGACATGACATGACCTTGAGCGGGCGTACACCCAAGATGTGTGGTGAAAATGGCGCTTAATAATTTAAATTGATGAGTTGTTCGTCATTGTCATCACCCTTCTCAAATAATTGTTTCTTTAATTGTCTGCAGTGAGCCACAAATATTTGTTACAGAGCCATCTAGTGAACTTTCAGTGAACTAAAATAACGGTCTACTATCATCCAACGCACGCTAGATTTGTTCTGTTATTGTTTCATAATATTCCGCCAGATGGCGCTGTTTTAATTAGACGAGAAGGATAAAACTGGATTGTTCTAAGGCAGTATAAAAAGTATCAACTAGATGGCGCTAGCATACTTATGTGCAACAAAATGCAACCCCTATTTCATGCAATGTTATAACATTAAAGAACTATGTTGATATACGTATGTAGGTATGTCTATTCGTATCAATAATATCACGTGGTCATTGTTTTTAATGCCATATGGTATTGTTTTTGTTTTGATATTTTTTAAACTCGTCTTCACATTATTATTACCTAGGCTTAGATCATCCAAAGTACCGGGCATTATATCATAAAAACTGTATATTTTTCTTTGTTTACAAACAATAGTTGATTTTATATTTGCTGCTTTTAAATCAACTCTTCTAGTTAATGCAATGAAACTGTACTCTAACACTATATCTGTGATTGTAACTACTTATATTGTTATATTTTACTTAGGTATATTGTTTTTTTATATTATTTTATACATATTTTATTATTTGGCATTGGACAAAAGCATCAATGTGTTTCATTCAACGCTTTTTGAAGCGGACCTTTCTTAATCAGTTTATTTCTGAATATGTGTTTTAAATAGTTCTTTAGTGGAAAATAGGTAGGTAGGTAAGGTAATAAGGCAAACAAAATGATGAATATTATCATGATGGAATTTATTTTTCATTATTTCAATGAAATGATTACATTTTTCCAAAAACAAAAGTAACTTCTCACGCTGTTAAAATTACATTGTTATATAGTTCTTTTCTACTGCAACAGTTAAAGTTTAACGAAAAAGATAATAATCATGGCTGTATTGTACGTAACTCTAAACTTAACTCATCGAAATATCGGGCTCAATATGAGCTATCAAAATTCTCGACCGGCGGTCCTCCTATCCACCATGATTTAATTGACAAGGTATTAAGGCAATTGTTAATAGTCGATGATATTTTCATTTCACTTTATTCTTCCATAAACTATATCACAGTGAGGACCGGGCGAAAATCTGAATAAAATTACACTACCATAGCATGCTGCACCGCAACTTCAAACAACTAGGTCATTCATAATTCTTGATTGTGAAAGTACTTGAAACAAATGAATCTACAGACAATAACATCAGAAAATACTTCATTTAACAGTGTTAAATACGTTACATTATTAAAATTGTACCTTGTCTCAGTCTCACTCACAACACAAATGGATGATATAAAAATACTGCATGTTAAAACAAACAATAAGACGTTATACAATAAGAATCTCATCTCACAAACGAATTACAATGTATACAGGCTTCACAAACTATTTGATCGATTTTCACCTAAGAATACGATCTTGTCTATAATAAGTTAAATGAACTACAAAATGCCCTAATAGTCAAAATTACACTTAACAAGGCATTATAATTTTAATCGTAATTATTGGATTTTCGTCACTAGTATGCGCGACCGCATTTTCCTAAGTCATTCATAACTTTAAATTAATCATTAAACTAAATTCATTTGACTATCACTCAATCATGCTCTCGGGAAACGGAACAACTCACTAACATCAGTGTTCTAATACTTAACAATACAAATCTAGACTTTACATCACAACATAGTGCTGAATGAAAAGAGAAATAATTAGTACATTGGTCATTAGAATTAATTGGTCGAAACGATATGTTCAAAGATAAATAGGCTACAGAGCCGTGCAGATGTTTTAAGATTAAAATTTTGATATTCGAGTAAAGATATGATAGTTTAACAACCAACAAGTTCTGGTTGGTGTCATCGCCTTCACCAGCGTTGAAGTGTCCTGCTTCTATGCTGCTATTGTTTCTAAATTTATTGAAGGTTAATACACATATATCTGCTTGAGCTGCGGTTTGAGCTCGGGCGGGATAGTATAGACCTCCTGTTCGGGCTTCTTTTTCACCAGTCGCTTCCAGCGACCACCAATGTTCTTGCGGAGGCTGCGGAAACTCGCACGCTCATTCCCGATAGGCTGCATCAAGTTGTCCTGGAAAGAAGGAAAACAAACGTAAGTGGAATGACCTCTTTATCTAAATTATGGTAAGACATCTGTTCCGCGTTCGTAAAGTTTATTGACCCCAAGGATTGTCGGATTCAGTTGTTCCGTTACCGTCCCCGATGCATTTGCTGCATTCAAACCGGTGTGTTAAAATAACTTCCAGCCGTTACACAATGCTCTCTCTTCGTGCTATTTTAAGAAGCGTTGCCGGTCAGACGAACGTTATACTTAAGAAGGTCGTCCAGGTAAATATTGTTATTCGGCGGATAAACTTTTTGTGACTGGTTGTTTCATTGTTACTGGGACTACAATGGATACTGTATTCTGTTATCACAAGGCTGCTTTTATTCAAGTAAATCTTTGAAATGCCTGTCACAGCGATATTTTCCAATTATAGAACGTCTCCATCGTGCAGGAAGCATTGCAAAGTAAACGTTGAGGCCATGCGAGAATGAAACAAGCCTTGAATACGCTATTCAAAGGCACATTAGCATTCTCCGCTTCCTGATGTGGCGTCTGATGTGTGGTCATGCAAACGGTATACAATCAACATTCGGTATACAATCGGTGCACGGATTTACTAGCCTCGGATATTAGCAATCAGAGCGTGATATTAAGGTTAAACTGTTTTATAAGATTGCAACTTTATTGTGGGTACGCTGTCTGAGTTAGCCTCCTTTGTTCGTCAGACAGACACAAAATAAAGAAGGCCGCAGTGTTACAACATGTTCGCCTTGCGCAGCTTTCTACTCTGCAAGCGTGTCCCGACATTTAAATTTATTTCGCACTTAGATATCGTGACCAAGCTGCGAGTAACCAACTCTCTCTTGTGGCGGGGACGTAGGTCGAACAAGTCACGATTTCTTTCGCATTACAATACAACATTCCCAAGATACAACTTTCCATATTGTTTGAGTAGATCGTTGCCAAGACATTGCAAGATTTGTTATTGTACCGGAATGTGGCGGCAGTTGCAGCGTCGTGGGTTATTAAAATAGTATTGGGGTCAAGTATAACGGCTGGAACTGGTTTCGTTTCTTTAATAGATCGTCTGTCTGCTATTGTTGTTAAAGGGGTTATATGTGTTGTGTACTGACCTGATCATGAGGATAGACGTAAGGCGGGGGCAGCGGTGGCGGGAACTGCCACAGCGGCTGCTGGCGGAAGGCGACGGGCTCCGAGGGGGGCGCCGGCGCCGCCTGCAGCACCTCGGCGGGGTGCACCGAGGCCGAATGCTCCTCGCGCTTGCGCAGCTTGCTGTGGACGATGCGAATCGCCATCATAGTACCGTTATTCCCAACCATGGTAGCGAAAGGTCCTTCAACGCAAGAATAACTGAACACACTGGGCTGGATCACGGGTAATGAGTTCCAGTCGGGCAGTCACAACATTTCAACTTCACAGTTTTCACTCACAGCCGTATCGCGGTCAAATCGACGCGCGTAACCTAATAACTAATTTAAATAAATTATCACAGTTTTATTTGTTGAAAGGCTATATTGCACTTATCACTGCTTTATAGGAACGCGCGGTAGACCGCGTTACGCGAGCCTTAACTGCGCTTTGGGTGACTAGAATTATATCGTGAAGTGTGGCCGGCAGGTGCCTAGCAAAGCGCTCGCTCGTGCCAAACGACCTCTACGGAGTACTCCATGCGTCTGAGTTACGGTGGTGGGGAGCGCGCCGCTTTTATAGTGAGCGTGTGACGCGGCGCCAGCGCGTGCGGGCGGGGCGGGCGGGGCGGCGCGGGGGCGCCGGAGGGGGCGCCTGACGATGTGGCGGTTTTCCGCGAAAAACTACGAATGATGGCGGCGCTCTCGTATCGTAGTGGTAGGTAGTGACGCATCCAACGGCTCGGCTTGACCCGACCGTTGGTTTGTCCCGCTTACTTTGCCATATGCTATAAAATTAATTCATCTTCCGTTCGTCACAGATTTTAATTCCAAAGCAGAACGAGGTAAAACCGAACATTGCGGAGGCTGTGAGTGAAAATCGTGGAAAACCCTCGTCAAATACATTATTATTCTTGCGTTATTACCTGTCGATATACATTATTAAAACTTAAGACTAGAGTAGGACTCGTACATTATATAGCTGAAGGTGCACCTAAAGAATCTTATGTGTGTTAATGGATCCTGGACATGAAATGAAACAGTCGTAAATAAAGAACACGCCCCCATCCTCTCATAACAAAATAACCCAACGAGCCCACATATTATTATCGATCCCATAGATAACAGCAAATCCGGGGGAGACAACGCTCTACATTTCACCATCGAGTTCAAAGTCCACGACATATAGATATGCGTACCAATCTATAGGTAGGTGCCTACACCACCACGCACAGCTAAACCTACGGACGAAGTAGGCGCAGCAAATACTGTTATTGCATCTCTTTCCGTCAAACACATGCACGCATGTATTTGAACAAGAAGCCTGTTTTCACAGCATTCGACGCTAAAACACAAAGTAGGGCTGCAGGGCAAGGGAGAGCGGAAAGGTGCAATGCCCTTAGAACGCTCTTAACTATAGCAAAGCTCCAGGCCTTTGACTCGAGTATAATGCTTTATGGGATAAAAAACACAGGTAGTGAGCCATTTTATAAGTCGTTGCCCTTGAATATCGTCTGGAGGATATCGGCATTGTTAAAAGAAGCTCTAGATCAACCACGAAACGGACGGGGCATTTCGGAATTAAAACCTATATAACGGCATTTCTGATTGAAGAAGTTTATAGTTTCAGATTGGACATTATTAGAGTAAATCTATTATTGTTTCAACAAACAACAAAAGTATAAGAAGTACTTCTAGATCAGTAACAATACAAACATGACATTACGACATTAAACTTTAAAATTTCTATGATATGTATTAGAATTCGAAGAATCGTGTAGAGACAGATAACGTTAGAAATGAAAAACAATCTCAAAGGCACGTTCAGTTATACTTCTGTTTCTGTATTAGAAAAGAAAGCAGTACTGCGTCTATCAATAACTGTTATAACATATCTACAATAAAGGTAGAGTTTTACAAAGTCACGCTTGGCGGTCTTTATCTCGATCATTACAAAGGCAAGGCATATTATAAAATGATATACACATCCAAGACCCAGCCGCGATTGTTTGACATCGAAACCTTGACGTAACAGTACCTATATTAGTATAATAACATCTCTGTACCGTCTGGTCTGGTCTCTGATTGCATTGATGATCGGAGGTTAACGTCGGTTACTAAGAAGATAGTATAGTTAGGTAGGTAACCACTTGCGTGGAGGTCCGGTGGATTTTTTTTATATTATCATTGCTACAACAACACGTAACTGTGGTGTCCCAAGAGAGTTCACCCAAACCAGAATAGAGTTGTCAGTCAATATTAATGGGATACTCTCTTACCCACATCTGGCGTTCAATTTAAACCTCCGACAAACGACTAGGCCAACGCGGTTATTTGATTTTAAATATGTGATTATCTGATCTAATTATAATAAGAATATGCAATATTTTTGGGCAACAGTCGATAAGCCGTTAGTTTCTCTATCAATTAACCTCAATAACCTTGTAAAAATGTCACAACGTGAAATTCTATCAGGCCATAGTAATACGACACGTAGTAATCACATGTTATGCTTATTAATTATATGTAATTAAGATAATTTCAGAAGTTACGGCTGAAGCAACCAAATATTTTGACCTTTTCTTACGTCAATCGGAGGCTATCAAGCTATTCATCATGCAGTATGGAAGTGGCTTTAGAAAAATATTTCTTTGACAAACAATAAGTCCGTTTGACCTCACGTACCACATATTGCATGTATCTATTTGATGTCCTAAACGTGCCTTACTTGCCTCTTCAAATAATGATAGCACCACACTCTTTCCCATCTGTACTTATTTAGTGCTTGCTCACGAAGCAAGGCAATCATTGTTTCCTTTTACAAGTTTTGCTGGCATACTTTCTTGTAAGTCATTATTTTCAGTATGTCGATTTCCTAAAATTCATTGTCCAAATCTTTATTTTGGTTTGGAAATCAATAAGTTAAAATCGTTAGAACCATTAAAAGTCCATTGTAAATGTAACAGTCGAACGCTATTAGCAAAGAGTATTCTGATTTGAACTTTATCGTCATTAATTCCGTACCCAAAATTATTAAGAATATTTATTAAGTTTTAGGACTCTGAACGAACAAAGTACCCGCATAGAGATTAAAAGGTAATAATATTACACTTTGCAATCTGTCTTTTGGGCAACGTTGTTACACATATAATAATACAATAATATCTCACAACATAGCAACAGTTAAGATATGAATAGGTACCATTAAGATTGTTTAAATTGCCAATGAAAACAACAACAAAAGCCCCATATAAAATTGACATAAGTCTGTCGACATTCAAGTTCAATTGGAATTACAATTGTATAACTATTGACGTCAAACTATCGATGGGCTCTATATAGAAATATAGGTAGGTACATTAGGTACATTTCAATATGTATGTAATGCTGTAAGATCGTCCTGTCCGGTCATTGTAATCATCGTTCTCAATGAATCTGTGATAACAGTATTGTCGGAGTTAATGCAATAGGTCGTGTGTCAAAAAACTGCTGTTTTAAGTGAACAGATGAACACTGCCATTCAAATCTAAATGCCTACCGTTTTGATTAGAAAGTCATTGTTCACTCAAAACGGCATTATGTTACACACGACCAATAAGTCCGATGATTGTAGTAAGATTCATAAATATTATGTAGGTATTAAACGGCTTCATTAAAATACTTATTTTTCGTAATAATAGATTTTAGTAATCCGGGTTTCTTGACGTTCCGTAGTCAGGTAAGGAAACTAAAGAAACATAATTAACGAAAACTGCGCCTGCGTTTTTGTTACACCGGCGGTTGATAATAAAATGGATTCTTGGCAACGTTTTGTTTATGCGGTTCATGTCGGTTGATGCCGGTGTTTGTATATGAATCCGCCGACATGATGGGTTATATAAACTTCGTAAGAAAGTCCCTCACACACCTGCGTATACCTACGTACACACCTGTCGGGCATCTGTGTAGGTTAACATGTTACTGATATAGACAGAAGGTTACCTCGCAACCTCCAGTTTCAACTACCTTTTTTAAAACATTAACCTATCTGGTTTCAATTTGGAACGAATTTCATCGTATTTTTTCTTCCGGGTCTTGTGTTTACGTGCTTTAACTTATTATAGCGCTTATTACCATCGTGCAAGGTGGTTTACTGACCGACTAAGCTAACTTTAGTACCTGTGCGGTTTATTTTAGGATCAGACAGATATCTTTTATATATAGACTGTACTGTAACCAATTTTTTTAACTCTTTGGTGTGACTCATGATTAAGTACCTATATAATATTAATACCTAATATTATTTTTGGTTTACTTTGCGCACTAAATATGCTCCACGTTGGGGTATAAAAGAATAGTACAGGTAATGTGTGAAATATCAATTTGCTCTTATAAACTAGTAATGTAGTTAATTGTTATAAATTAAATAATAAAATTACAGCACATTTTTCAAGTATTTGTCTGACTGAAGTAATGATGTCTTTTCTCGTTGGCATTGGTCGTAAGTGGTTATTACTGGATATTTTAATGACCTCATGAATAATAAATAGGCATTAAATTAAAATCCTTTCCTTTGAAACGGATTCGTCTAGGAGGCGTTGTACGACCGGCCCCGACCTTGCCCGGTTCTGCTATCATCACTCGATTTCCTGCTTTTCAATATGCAGGTAGGTATCAATCAATAGCGTTTTTGTTCACTTCAATTCAATGTTCCGATACTCTGACTCATACAATTGCTTCAGATTTAAAATAGCACAGCATGTTGGATAAAATAACCAACCACTGGAGTTTTTTAAGACTTAGCACTATCTTACTTAAAAGTAGGTATATCATTCACAAATCACAGAGACACACAAACACTCTGTTTAGTTTTACTCTAACTTTAGGACAGTACTCTTTGAATTCGTATCTATTAATATTATTATACAAAAATGTAATGTAACCACACAAAAAGAACTGTGTCGCTCCGAAGGGTGGAGACCTGATGACCTGGATCACAGAGTATACCTAGTTCAGAGTATATCAGTCAGTCTCCACAAACACAGGTTCTGATTTTTGTACATACCTATTAAAAAGTAGCATTATTGTATATTGTTTATTGTGGAGAACAAATATTTTTATTATTATTACTTATTACTGGACACGGAAACTTCAGTGCACCAAATTTAACATTACAAGTGTGCTAGTTATTTTAGTGTTTAACATTTTTGCTGATTTAAGATTCATATCGACATGTGATTATGTGGCAATAGCAATACACTTATATGTAGGTAAATATTACGACTGGAGTATGGCCAATTGCAATGAATTTGCCTTGACCAGATAGAAGACAACCTTGGACATATTGGAATGATTGCAAACAAGTTTCACGTTGCAAATAATAAAGCGAACAATATCACTCCTAAAGACGAACAGTTTTGACCCGGAATTTCACCAGTTAAGTAGCACGCCTATGTAACCATCCAGTTAGGACCGCTTTATGAAAGTGCAGTTATACGACTACCAGTTACGTTAGCACATAGCACAAGAGGAGATAAGTGATATAATCCATCGTACCACAAGCTGAACGATGGGAATTTACCCGCGCTCGAAGGGATTGTTCCTATCCCTCCCGCATAGGCAGACGATGGTCTTGTTGACGGACAGCACGATCAGCGAGTTGTGCTCGAGGATGACGCCGACCTCGCAGTTCTCCTCTTTACACTTCATCGCCTCGACGGCGATTGGAGCGAAGAGCATCGAAACGCGGGCACGGACACTTCACACGGGGGTAAAGGCGATTTTGTGACTGCGGGCGGGTAAGGCAAGGCGCCAACATGAGGCGAGCGGTCGCGCGTTTTGGCGCAGACTGCCAGACTGCCGCCTCCGCGGGTTTTCAATACATACGGCCGACGCGACGGGGACTATTTGACTGCCTGAACGGCGATCGCGGCGGCGGTCACCACGCCTCGCGCAGCGGTGGGTGGTGACTGAACACGCACCTCTCCCGTTACCTTATTGCTATGTTACGGGGACCCGACCTGCACTGCGAAAGCCCCCCATAATCAACCGACACGTTACGGTGCTCTGCACAATTCCGTTCGTGGGTTAACATTAGCACACAGCTGGCGGTTTGGTTTGCGAAAGAACACAGTGAAACGATTGCGACATTTGGAATGCGATTCATGAATCCTATTGTTTTGGAACCGACATAATTTATATAGACATATGTAGCACAAAAAGGATTCGACACACGCGTTCGTCAACACATGACAGGTTGATAGGTGTCACTAATTATTTCATTGTTTTTTCAGGTGAGACGTCTTTCAAATTCAAATAGATGCGCGGCTTTGTTATGCGGTGGTCGTGGATTAACTGAAAACAGTTGAACGTCAACGGATGTCGGGGTGACGTGATCCGTAAGCAGCGAGACGTACTCATACATAACAAATACCTCGCTCTGGACCCGGAGACAATCGGAGAAGCATTGTATATGTAACACGACAGAACACTGTCTCAAGACCTTGCCTGCATTGTTACTGATCCGGTTATAGACGTATTTAGAACAAGACGTCAATAAGAAATCCTTGTAAAAGTTCGCGGTGAAAGTTTTGCACGCAATAAGCTTTCGAATTTGTAAATGATGTGTGATAAAAAGTGCTGGACTGAATCAGATGTTTGCAGTTTTCGTTTATTTATCTGTATTGGATCGGATGTTTGCAGAGCTTTTGATGAGTTAATAGTATAAATGAGGAATACATTATAATTCGATCAAACATTGACGTCAGAGTTAAGGGCGCACCAATGAATACAACCGAAGTATCGGCCCATCATTACCTACAGATAAGATAACTGGAAGAGCTTCACTCGTTCTAGTATAATCCATAACATTCATTCTCATGACAACCTGTTCCTTTTTTAACAGTCTTAACACTTCCATCCAGAAAAGTTTTGTACCAATAAAACTTAATGTATACTTTAACACCTTCGATTTCGTTGAGTTAAATGTTTCCTTTATCATTATTATTGTAGGAAATATAGTCAATCCATTATTGCTATACAATCATGGCGTATCGTGGGAACTGCCATGGCCCTGTCAGGTTAGCCACGGTACATGTCCACAAAGACCGACCTCGCAGTTGGTTTGCTATGCTAATGATGAAATATACTAACGCAATACGATCCTTAATTTAACGATCAAAACCCATCTTGTTAATTCAATAGTTTCAATTTGACTTTCAAAGTTAATATTTATTTTTGATTTTTGATTTATTTAAACATTATTCAACATCAAAAAGTAGAATCATCGATGAAATAATTTAATTTATATATTTAGTTTTTAAGTAATAATAGTAATAATTAGTTTATTACCTAATAAAAGTTATAAACTTATTTATAAAAATATGTTTGGGATCAAGCTATCTGGTTTTTAAGGTTCAGACAATGCGAAGAAAATGAGATAGACATAGTGTGTCAAAGATGACAGATGATACCGGATGTAGCAATGACAAAAACAAGCAATTTGAACATAATTTACCATAATTTGTTTGTAATTTTAATGTTCTTTATAAAACTGCTGCTCTAAGACAAGTTATTATATTATTTTCAAATAATAGTCACCAATTACCCGTACAAAGCAACATTTTACGCATTATACGTTGGTTTATTATTTATTATCTACCAAAGAAATAATAACTAACGTATAAAAAACTACAATATAAATGACAATAAATACGAGACCAAAAGGTAGGATTCCCGTAAATTCCGTTATATTTATTAACTTGGGAAGTATTAGGTAACTCTGAAAATGCTAAGTACGTTCACTCCGAAAACAAAACTTCACGGTATTTAGAAATTGACGAATGGACATGATTTATTTAAAAATAATTAATTTACACATAATAATCAAGTAATATTTTGAAATTTTATCTTTTGTATTATTGGTAATACTAAATAACAATACATAATATTTTATACATAATAAAAACCTGCCAAGTGCGTGTCGGACTATATGCATAGTGGTAGGATTCCGTATTTTTCATAGTATTTTCTCCATTACTCGAAAAGGTTCGTAAGTTGAGACACAAGGGAATGAACCATCCTTAAAGCAAATTAAAAACTTTTTTGTTATTTCAAATTTGAGAAGTATACACATTGTACAAAAAATTATACATTTCGGTTCATAACTTTACTGTAAAAGTAAAGACGCTGTGACAGATTACGACGGACGGACAGACTGGACTATCTTACAAGGGTCCTAATACGACTACGGAACCCTAAAAATCTAACAAAAGCATTTAGATAACCCGTGGTTCTGCCAACAATCTAATCAAAATAGCTGTGATAAAACAAACGTTGGTTCCTAAAAATCCTTGATACCGGTTTAAAATACCGTTTAGCATCTGATTTGCGATTTTTAAACGGCAATCGTCGGCGAAAATACTCTGAGGTTACTTCAAACACCAATCTGTAGACATTCGGTGGATTTTGGCGATTCGCCAACGTCTAGCGTGGCTGGGGCCTTGACGTTTTGATATAATTTGTATGAATTTCGTTTAAATTGCCTTTTATCACTAAGGGACTGACCGATGTGGGTATTTTAAACAATAATAATTAGGCCTGTCAAATTTAACTTTGTCCGTTCAAAATAGGACCCATAATTATACAATAAGTATATAAAATATTATACATTATACAGTAGGTCCTGGTGAGGTCCCACAAACAAACATGACGCCCTAAATACAATTGTCATATTAATTATAATTATGTAACTAGCCGTACGTACCCATTGCGGAAATATCAATTAGGTAACTGTTTAATTTAAAGGCCAGGGTAAATTAAAACTAGAGTTTATGGGTTTCAAGCGGCTTGTACCGGTTTACACCCACCGGGTTGACAGACTATAGATTGTCGGTCACCTGACATTACCCGATTGGTTAAAATACCACAAATGGATTTATTTACATAACGAATATCTTTTACTTAAAGTTGACGTTGATACACTTGTTTAGAAGGTTATAATTGAATGGTTATAAAGACGGCAAATAATGGTTTCCATAACCGAAGGATCCGTGTGAGAAAATGAAGTGTTTTATCTTAAAATTTGTCTTTCAGTTTTAGCGACTATTCAAGTCGTGACATCCTTATTATTTCAAATATTACCACTATTAGTAATTGGTAGAATCAATAATAACCTTATTGTTTTCTGTAAGTTACCTGACTGAAAAATAGGTAGGTATTTCATTATGTCTTGTAGTGGAAAATGACGGAAAAATATTTCACGGCTAACCTAACACTAAACGAATGTCTCAGGTAGCTAAACTAAATATGACCAATTAGTCGCTCATTTATGGTATCTTTTAATATTATACCTACTAACATCTTCCTACGAAGAAATAATTTTAAAAGCAGTTTTGTTACGTATAGGTACAGGTAGGTAGGTACTCACAGCTTTGTTATAATTTTCTTGAAGGAACGTTTTAATGTAAGAACAATCAACATTGTGCACTACTTAAACACTTACTCACGTCAGTTATGATATTCTTAAAATTAATGCATGCAATAATTTATAACAAACAATTATACTTAAAAAAAACCAAGAATAACTAAAAGTATATCTCTAACGACCGGACCACGACTGGGATATTTTACTGAACAGAATTCAACTGACGCTTTTCAACACTACCTACTTAAATATTTTGTTTATCATGTAGCGTGGCAGAAAAAGGAACTATAAACGATATAAGAATAAATCAAGCAAAAGGGCATTACGGCGAAGATGGTGGCGCCACCCTTTAAGTGCATAATATTTTTTTGTCGATATGGGTTTCTTTAAATCCGATTTAGAAAAAGTGAAGCAGATAAGTACCTACTTACTACAAGCCATTTGTTTAACATGTATGTTTTTTTTTATGTAGTACGGTCGACCGCACGTCAGTGGAAACAAAACCAGTATAAACTAGTCTCTCATAGTATTGAAACTGCCTAATAGGCTAGGTCAGCTCAAGGACAAAGTGTATCGACGGACGTGCGGTTGACTGTACCTACTTACTGCAATGTTTATTTGAAAAATATAGCTACATATTTTAATCTTTACTGTCGGTTTTTCTAATAAAAACAACAAGCCAATCTTACCTACGAAAACTTATTAATAGTTCAGAGAATATTACATATTAAGTTCGGATAAATGTAACATTTTCTTAAAATGATACAATGTTCTAAAAATCCTTGAAATACGACGTTCAAAGATTGTACTATAGCAACCAGCAACCTCTCTATTGCCTTGAGCTAATGATTAGTCTCAAACTGTCTGATACAAGTACATTAATGTTTAACTATAGCTTGACCTCTTCATTACATCATCTCAGAGTTGAGTAACTGTATAAAAATCAAAATAATCTGCAGAATTTTGTGACAGGTATTGCATAGTGCTGACAGAAAAGCATAATTTCCGCGAACTCAGCTGGAGGTGTTACTTAAACCTGTTACAAAAACAAAACCGAAGCAAAGGATGATTAGGCCGTAATTTCTAATTATATTTATTATTAGGACCACGTACTTAATCTAATCACGAAGTAAGAGGAAGAAATACATCTAAACTGAAAGGATTGTATAGATGAATGAATCCTTTGTCCATCTACGAATCCTCAAGACCAAATAATCATAATCATTTTCAGTATCATCTCGTAGATTGTACTAGTTAACTTCGCAATCAAAATAACCATTTACAAAAATGATTTTGTTTTTACATAAACTATTATAATAATCTTATTGCTAGACTATTTCAATTAATATTTTTACATTATTTGAAAATCACTGCCTACCTACTTTGGCTATTTTCGAAATTAGCGATTCAATTTCGATTAGGATAACCTCTCTAATTTCCATGGTACCTAGAGGATATCTATGTACATAAAGGATGGTTTTATAACGCGAATAAGGTTATTTGTGAAGCTGTAGGTAAGCACCTACCTAATTCTTTTTCCACAGCAGCTGCTGAGACTCAACTGTCTTCCGTACTTTAAAAAATTACAGTATTATCCAGGAACGCAAGGAATTTGAAGAACGCTGTAAGATTGCCAAATATTATTGTTATTATGAATCTGACAGTTTACATATTTTGCAGTTATGTTTGCAGTAGGTAATTAAACAGGAATATTATTATGCACTTTCAATCAAAGGTATAAATCTAAGAGCAAGTAAATACTTTGATTTTGTTAGCAATAAGAATACTATAGTCTTTATACTTGTCTAATAAATTGTTTAGGAAACTAAACGAATGTAAAAAAGTACAACGATTTTTAACATAAGTAGGTGCTGAAATCAAGACATAATTGCCTAAAATCAACTTACAGCTAGGTACTGAACCAACGCCATCAATGGTACTGGTCAATGGTACAACTGACACTACGCGAATCTTTAAAGTTTTAATAACAATCCAATCAAACCAAATGGAAAGATCAAATAAATCTAAACTCGACTTGATCAAAAATGATATCTAAGCTCCATAACAAATATTTCTGTAAGTTTAATTATAAACATAGACGTCATATACAATTCCTGGCGATCTGGCACAGACTTCATATTGATTTACTGGCCGTATCCTTCAGTCTAACTATGTAGCTTTTAGTCAAAATAGTCACTTCAAAAGGTTCCTTGATTACTTATGGGAATAATTTGATAGGACTTTAAATAGATATTGAGAATACCGTAATCTACCTATTGAGGAAATCGTAAACTGAAGAGCTGTTTTCTAAATGATATTTTTATTGCTTTTCAACAGTTATAGCTATAAGTTGGTAGCACTTATAGCGTTTGATGAAATCGTTTATGTGTTAGATTTTATTCTGAGTACCTTACCTAGTACTAGCCATGAGAAACAGCTAGTTTTTTTAACACATTTTTCAACATAAAAGGTACACAGCATAATCTACAAGGTAACAACATCCATCACCTACGTATGTAGGATAGCATCTGACATAAAACCCGATCAAATTACGGACACAAACATTTACCTTTCGTTCAAGAAACTGAAAAGAATGTAAGCAAACAAAGTCCACGCACAGTGTGTCTGATTTTCGGATATTTATCAACGTATGACTCTTGCGTATCAACCAGTCGGATCTGCCTCGAATGACGTACGATAATATCAAAAAAAGATCAATGTAACTGAGATAACCTAATGATGAGAAATCAAGAAGCCAATATCAAATAAATTACCGAGTAAAAAATTTCAAGTGGTTACCCAATTTATAGCATTGACTTGGAAATAAACTAGATTAGAATTGTGTTAAATGAATAGTGTCGGGGTTTCTCTTATTGATAAAACTAACAGTTAGAGAAGGATTTCGATACACTGCAGTCAGAAAACTGGCGCGATAACTCACAGAGCGTTATTTAATAGAGAATGAAGACCAAAAATGAAAAAAGACGAACGAAGCAATGACGTATTTGGTTATGAAAGCTGCAGACAGCGCACTGGCGCGATACCGTACTTATGGAACGTTCTTCAACGAAGAATGAAGACCAACCGAATGAAAATCAAGACCAACGAACGAATCAATGGCGTCTTTGGTTATGAAGCCAACTCCATTTTGAATCGTTGAATTTTTAAGCCCCCGTTTTGTGCACCACTTAATGATGTTAACAAAATGAGTAAAAGTTACTTTAATGCCTATGTTCTCTAATTTGACCACTCTTCGTTTGTTAAAGAACTCTCAAGAACTTACTTAACTACACCTAGCTGAGTCTGTCAGCGCTTACGATGATTTTTATCGTAAAATTTGGGTTTTTAGATATCTCTGAAGTGTAAAAGAGAATCAGTAATAGTAACTCTTTAGTTCCTACAAACACTGGCATTTGATATTTGCCCTTGATGGAGGTGGTGTCTTACCATCAGATGGGCCATTAACCTTCTTTGTAATTACTGTGTGTATTACTTACTTTATAGTAAGTGCCAGCAGCACTATAATGAGGCCGACGAGGGCCATGGCAATCACAACACCGCATATCATGTAATTCGCATCATTCGGCGCATCTGTAACAAACAAATTGGAACATTACCTTTAGATTCTTAAAGTTCAAAATTAATCAATGTCTAGTTTCGGCTAAATAATAAAACTTGTCATAGCAATCTGCAACTACATCGACGTTCGGCTTGGTTTCTCAGACAAGCCAAATTGCAGTTTAAAATTATCTCAACGGCTACACTGGCGCACTTGTAGCGTATGATGAAAATGTTTCAGACTTCTCATCAAAAACTTTAGTGCAGTAACCTCAACAATCGTGATTGCCAATGAAGGTCACAAAAGTCATGACGAGGATTTTAAAGTAATTAACGAATTGAAACTAAATTGTGGGAGTACAAGGAAATCCGCGTAAAAAAGGGGTTTTTGAACAGGCTAGAAGCCGTCGAAAATCGTGCATAGGTCGTGTAACTTAGGTAGGTACTGAGGTTGGTATGAACCATTCGGTAGCCGTAAGCGGAACTCTAGAAACTGCTATTGTCGCTTTGTACCGCCAACTGGCACGCGCACCACTTTGCACCAATTGTACGGTACCGGATCATTATTTTGCGGACCGTACGAATCGATAACATAATGGGAAAATACCGGATCGATACCGGTATGTGGCACGCTATCACTTTAATGAGTTTTAACCTTAAATTCTAAAAGGTTAACACAATGATAACGTTTGTAGGGGACATGAACTCCAATTTGGTACGATAATATTAACATTCGTCAGTTAGGATTTTCCAGCCATTAATGTGTTTGTAGTGCTGGAAAGGGGAGCGATTCTGCCGAAAATCCCTATCTAATGGCTGAGCTATTATAGGGTAGGGATTTCGCGAATTTCCGTAAATGAAACTATACGTAGCATAACAAACTGTTATGTAACGCTTATTTTGTATATCATGCATCTCGCTTACTGTTAGTTTTGTAAAATAATTCTTCAACAATATACCAATTTCTAAAATCTGATTATGGCTTTTACAGCCGATGGCAGATCTTCTTATATATATAAAAAAACAATATACCATTCTTCTGTCGATCTACATGTTTTGTCGTAATTGTAATGCCTAATTTTGCCCTGTGGGTGTGGGCGCGCAATAGGCTTAATGGAGAAGGAAATTAATGATTTAGGTTTCGAAGAACCTTTTATGTACCTACTATAGTTTCATGCTTTGCTTCGAGGAAAATACCATTGCGGTTAGATAAAAAGTAATTCTGCAGAAAATATATTATAGGTAAGTATCTATATATGATATTTTTCCTTCAGTAATAAAAACACACTTATATTTTATTATTTTCTTTTGTCATCGGGCATAGGCAGTCTGGCAAATCAATGAAGGAAACTTACTATGACATTATTATTAAATGTTTTGTACTTAAGTACCTTGTTGTTTTATTGCATAGATAGTAATACTTTCTTTGAAATTTATTGAAATGAATGGATTCAATACATGTAGGTATTGCAAGTATTTTACGCCTATTCTTTGACAGACAAAAACAAAAACTCTGAAGTGAAATAATGTTTAAAAGTTGTTGATAATCAATAAGAAATGCATTTAAGATATAGATTGAGGAAAGAACAAATTGGAAGTTTAAGTAACATGATGACTCATGACATATATTTCTAAGTAAGAAATAAATCTTAAAAATGTATATTGATTTGCCCGGTCGAAAAAAAGTAACGTATCACTTCTCTGATCTTAATAACATGGAGTTTTCCTCATCATACAAAAAACACTAACTGAAATATGCAATAAATATGTAGGTTACAAAGTTGGGAGCCCTTAAAAAGCTTTATTTGATTTTCTAACGGGGAAATACCTTTTTATGCAACACGGTTATTGTTCGGTAACTGATTTTGGGTATTTCCCTATGCCTAACCATACTTAGGGACTGTTTCGTTTCAGAAACTTAGGTACCTACCCAAGTTTATATTTACTTACAAGATAACTATACTTGCAAGAGCTCTTACTACTATGTTATGTCGTATGATATATTATTATTATGATGATTATAAAATAATAAAACCTATTAGATGTTATACTTAGTGTTGTTTATAATTTCATTATCATTACTTATGAACGTGTTAATTTCATAACGTCTCCTGCCTAGTAATGATCACATTCCAAGTAAATCGTCCTTATCATCCAGATTTCAATATATTAATTAACAGATTAACATCATCATTTTTTAATTTTTTGGTGTCTGTTCATATTTTTTTGTTATTCTGACTTCATTGCAGACTTTTAGCCAATCAGAGTTTGGGGATGTATTAACAAATTCAACTCATGATTCTTTATTGTATCCGTATTGATATTGAATCTTTATCCTCTATGAATCTAATGTTTTGTCATAATACGATTATGTTTTACTCTTTGTTTATCATTGGAATCACTACCGCAATGCAATTTTGACTATTTACATCCCTGTTAAACTTCCGTCCTTTGGTTGCTGACGAGGTTATAATATTTTAACCGAATTTTACTGGCCGTATGTACTGTTATTGGAAATATATTCTAACTTCAAACATACATTTGCGTATTGGTTTTTTCCGTTCACCGATTTGACCACATGAATCTAACGATAAGTAGAGTACAAAAAACCTATTAGGTTATACATAACTTTCTTCTCGACTAAAGGAATAAGAGGACTGTATATTATTATTTGGTCGATTGTTGTTGATTATGAACAGCTGTATAATCATAATGAAGGTTTTAGTCCACCAGCCTTCATCAGTACTCATTAAATGATATCAGCAAGAGGTAAATTAAAAACTTGTAGAACACGCATTACCTGTCATTAACCTTGCAAGCTCGGCCAGTAATGATGCATACTGACACCTGCTTCCATAACTCCGCATCATCAAGGTTTAACGTTCCACATGCGTGTTGATGGCTTCCTAACGATCAAATCAGGTGTCTAGTAAGTGCATCGCACTCAAACACGTGGGTTCATTGCACTCTATGACTCGACCGGGCATTTTGCTATAGTCTTCGACCATGCTATTCATATACGCTTAGCTAATACGGGAATATCTTGAATCAGGTTGTCCCTTTTAGTCTCAAGCTAGAGTGAGAAGGACAAAATATTATTTAAATAGTCTTGGGGTTAGAAAACGTCCCTGAATCGTCCTGTGATACTTTAAGTTGTTTATTGGACTTAATGGTAGTGAAAATAGACTGGCGCCACAGTGGAAGGTTCTTAGAAGTACGTATAGTACGTTAGTAAGTATAATTTTGCGTGGGTTTGTAGTAGACTGGTTTTATCTGATCTAGTCTGTAGAGATTGATACTATAGATTACTATATCAACAGATATCCTGTAAGTATATACAATTTTTGCAACTTAAGGTAACTTCGGTAATGTAAACATTATATCATTTGCATACAAAGTCTCCATGTATTCTTTTTCTCATCATTACCAAGGTTGACAAAACGAACTAGGCCTTAAATGTCTTCTTCCCAAAATCATGGATCGTTAATGCAGGCGAAATACAAGACAGTGCGTTGTAGGTGGTCAATGTACTTAGGGAACCTTTCTACATACATTAATGGAATACGTCCGCGTAGAGTATTCTACGGTCAAATAATTGTTAACTTAGCCGACTGTAGCTCATGGAAGTAAAAAAATATATTTTATCGAACACCGTGACTGATTCATCGATAAACCGATATGCTCGACCATTGGCGCCATATCTACTTGTATTTCCATTTATGCAGAATCACGGATTTTGCCCTACACGTGTAACCTTCTTCTACAAAAGGTACGGCCAATGCAATGGGATTGCCATTCGTCGCGATTTGCTGGGACAATATTATGTCACGATTATAGATATCCTTACACTTACCATTAGATAGATATGGAGGAGATCCGACGGAGAACTGAGGTTACCGACAGCCGAAAGGATTAGCAAGCTGAAGTGGTCACAACTGTCGCAGAACCAACGGCCGTTGGGGCAGACAGTTCTGGAGTGGAGACTGGAGTGGACACACCGGCGCCATTTGGACGAAGAAAGAAGGTGACGGGAAGCGGCCAGATGCGGCGGGCGGGCGGAGGACCGGGTGTGGTGGCGTTCTTTAGAGAAGGCAAGGATAAACTATACATACTTATAATAAAATCGCAAGGAAGCCAAGACTGTACATTGTTTGTTTAAAAAAAAAGTTAGTGCTATGTATTTTATACTTACTACAGACCACAAAACAGCATTTTTTAAACTAGTAGTTCCGTGAGAACAGTAGACCTCGCCAGCCCTTATAAACCAAACCTAAAAGAAACCAACAAAAGTCAACTTTGGAAACAGAAAAAGTACCTACTAAAGTGACAAAAATTAGCACTTTAAAGCTTAATATTTCGCAAACGGATCCCTGAATCGAAAAATGTTTATCACACACCCGCGATATTTTTGAAAGACCCATCCAACGATACCCCACACCATGGATATCACGCGGAAAAAAATAATTTTCCATTTTACGTATGCAGTTCTATGAACATAATTTATTTTTTCAACTTTCTTAAGTCGATCCACTATTACTCAAAAACTAATAGAACCTACTTAGCCGTAATAGTTTTCCTTGTAACTACGTTATATATGCTACTGCCATGAATTTTTTCACATTTCCAGAAGCAACCGTTTAGCTGGCAGGGGGGGGGGACACGTGACTCTAACAAAAATTACCGCTTTAAAGCTTAATATTTCGCCAACGGATCCCTAAATCGAAAAAATGGTATTCACACACCAGCAATATTTTTGAAAGACCTATCCAACGATATCCCACACTATGGGATTCACAAGAAAAAAAAAGTTCACTCCCACTTTGCGAGTATGGTAGGTACTCTAAAAAAAATGTTTTTCAAAATTTTATTCTACTCATTTTGTAGATTTAATTAATTTATACATATGCCAAATTTTCGTCAAAATCGGTTGAAAAATGCGACCTGTAGAGAATTACAGACAGACAGACAGACAGACAGACAGACAGCCGGACAAGAGCATTTTTGGCCAGTCTCGAAACGTAGACGCTTCGCTCGCTTCGCTCGCTCGGTCAATTATTGGATGTTTGTTTGTTCAAGCATCACGCAAAAACCACTGAACGGATATAGATGAAACTTGTTGATGAAACAAGCGAGACTGCAATGGAACACACCATGGCCGGCGCTCGGGGTCACTTTTTTATTTTTTGGCTTTGGATACTCGTGAGTTTGGTACGTCGAAAACGCGACTAAGGCTATAAAACATCTCGAAAATTAGCCGAGAAATAATGACCAGCAATAAAAATGTCTCATTTCTTAACATTTGTTAGAAGTTACAGTTCAGAATAGACTGGCTGGTGTTGAAAATGCTACATATGCTTTCAGAGAAAATAGGGTTTTGGCTGGCTTTGTTTGGTAACAAATTAATTTGATGGAATTTAGCACTATTTAACTACGTACTGTCTAAAGTCCATGCGTACGAAGTCGCGGGCATAGCTAGTTCCTAATAAAAAAATATATTTAGAAATAAAACCTGGGTAAGTATGGCCACACTATCGATCACTGCATATTCGTACGTAGCTGTTTCTAACAGTGAATAGAATACAAAGTCCACGCAGCAGTATTGCGTTTCTGCACATGGCATCTGCATCTCAAGTTACAGACAACCTGTTAAATGCAGAAATGCAATACGGAGATATACAATTGATTATCTTTCAGTAATTGTTAAGAATAAATCTCCTACCTCTGGTTAGACCTTAAATGCTAAAGGGCGGTGAAGATGAGATGGCGGTAAGAGGGAGCGCCATTTTTTTTTCGTAATCTTGTTTTTCATTTCATTTATTAAACACGTGCAACGTGCTAACATGGGAGTTGAATTACAAACTAGAACGAGGAAAAAGCAGACGTGACTACCACATGAATAAATTAGGGCAAGGAAAATTTATGAAACTTAAACGACCAAACAAAGTGACTTGGTTTTTGGACTCGAAAGCCAGAGTTCGTGGGTTCTATCGATTCTCATTAGAGACAATTTGTACGAATATACGAATTGTCCTATCCTAGTCTAGTTCTAGATTTCTAGTTCAGGAGAAAATCCCGATTTTGGTTTAGACCAGTGTACATACGTAATATATGTATAAGCTACGTTTTACCGCGGTAAACTGTTTACACGGGAAAAACTTGGTACGTACCTACATTGATAGTTTATATCCTGGAATATATTTAGGCTACTTTTTACGGCGGTAAACTGTTCCCGTGGGGAAAACTTTTTCCACGCGGGCAAAGCCCCGGGCAACAGTTAGTATTTAGGGAAATCTTAAGATAATAAGGTTTAAAGAGACCAAACTTCGAGAATCGATTATTATACAAAGCATCCTTTATAATAATAATCATAGTGTTTTCTCTTTTCCAATCACAGTCATGGCCACCGGCCACACATGCTCAACCATTCATGGTCACGTGTTTCTTTTGCCCGACTACTATAACAATTGCCATTGTTTGGTAATGTACTTTTACTTCTATTTCTCAACGCTATTTAACTGTAATATTAGATAGGAACAGGTACAGGTAACTTTCCTGCTGGAGTGGAGAAGCAAGTCATTTCCAATCTGACTATTCTTAGAAAGTTGTCTATTGTGTAGTACTTTACAGTTGCTTTGTTTGACTTATTAAACATTATTTACTCCATGTCTCTTATGAGATAGACAGGAAGAACGCCGCCAGTATCTCTTCTCTCTCGTCTAGCATACTTATTAAATAAATATCTTCATAATGTATAAAATAAGTGCTCAAATGACTGGCGCAAAAGCCGTACCTGTCAGGTATCCGTGTACTACATAGGTATTTGCGAACAGGACATTCTGCGCCCAAACGATACCATAATTTACACCTAAATCAAATTGCTTTGTCGGTTGACCAATGTCAACATTGAATACAAATTTTATGGATTTGGTTCGGAAAACGTACCTATATTTTGTCCCGACGCCACCTACGCTGTTCCTGAGGTGTTAACTAGCTGCAAGAATCTAATAAATCGTACGCCCCCTTATAGCTAGATTACCAATATCACATAAATCCCCTGCGTTCGCAGCGAATTTGTTAGTTACGTAAATCTTAAATTACAGACAATGTTTGACTTTTAGTCTACCACATGACTACTCAATCACTGTGGCCGTCTAATACGTTCGTTTTACCAATCCACGTGACTCAAAAGTTACACGTATGCAATCACAAAAGCTGAAATCTCTCATGAAGCACGTCAACATCGATATTCAGCTGTCCCAAAACAATATTGCGTCAGTACTGACGAAGACATAAAATAGTACCTGTCTTGTGGATGTAAGTCATGCGGAATTGATCAACATTAGGAAGCTGTCATTTTTATGACACATCTGCTGATCCTTATCAATCTACGTGTTGGTATAATCTCACAGTAACGTCAAATTGGGCACACATTTGATCGCAAGCGACGTTTAAGGAGGCTGATGGGACTGATATTAATCATAATAAAACACTTAAGATTTCGCACACAATAGCTCGCCGGTAAGAGAGAGTTTGGCGAGTCAAAGTCCATTTTTTAATTTATGTATGGAGCAGAGTAGGGCGCTAAGCCGACTATAGTTGCATTGTTTAAGACCGCATTTGTAGTGTTAAGTAGTCAACTAGAGTAAATAAATACTTTAAAAATCTTTACCTATATATCGGTCTCAATTATTTTCTTACATTTGTCTAAAGACATCCATTTTTATCAAACAGGATTTCATCAAACATTCTTGACCAAAACGCCTCTGCAACTAATTATCACCAAGGTTCACGTGGTACCTACTATATGTTCCGTTCACCTTGTTGTGAGGGTAACCCCGAGTTGTAGACTTTAAATAGGCTATTTACGAAGAGACGTAAAGTTTGTGTATTTATTAACTGATCGTTCAGAGTTTTCAACATTTCAATTTATTACCTAGGTCCTTACTGTAAGCGACGACAAGAACACAAATCATTTCGTAACTATAATTGATGGTCTGGACTATTGACATCACTCCCGCATGAAATATTAAGAGCAGTAAACTGTGATAATATTGAGTCCGGTTTGGTAACTGTTGTTGAGTAATGTTCTTGAAATCGACTTTCACTGGAAATAAAGTCCAATCCTATTATGCTTGACTTGACTGTCGAGCGCGGAAGTTCGGTCCAGTTTCAGTGAAAGCTAAAGAGACTGGTGTGTCCAAGGCACTATATTTAGCTTTATAGATTTTTAAGAGGCGTTCGAAAGTGTTATCTTTCTCCTAAATAAAATAAATTCATCGAGACCAAAAACGTGTATTAAGACAGTCTTTTGTTTGGGCTCTTTGTCTAAAGTTGGATCGTAATAAGAACAAAACCGGAGCAAAAGGGTTCGGGCGAGATGTGCGTCGGGGAATGCAAAACATTTTGTCCAGAATAGATCCATGTTAGTCATATCATTTCCTCGTAAGTGTTCCAGAGAACACTTTTGTTTCAGTTGGAATAAAGTTTATATGGCATGCATTGCTATAAATCTTTTATGTTTCATCATTGGCTTCGAAGATTCTCTTCAATATTTTATGAAATTGATACTTTCAATGATTTATATTAGCGATTGTGTTAGATGATTAATGTATCTCCTTCTTGTATTGCATCACAAAAGGTGACAAAAGTGAATTTTCCTGATGAAGTAATGCAGTGAAAGTATTCAATTAAATATGTTTTTTCAAATTATTCAATCATGTATGAAAAATCAAAGAAAATATTGATCTAACCGTTCCTATTATTCTTCAGCACACTCATCTGTCCGTAGACGCTTTTGAATCACCAAGATTTAATCTCCCGTTTAGTCATGCTTGACTTTAAGATGATCCAGTAATAAGTGTATAAGTGTATATAACATCACATTAGATATTTCTGCATTATACAGAGTATTTCTGTGCAAAGTTCATAAATAGATGTATGCGAACAGCAATACAAGTACCTACCGTATGTATTAGGTTTAGGTACACTATTCTATTATGATTTCTGTTGAATAAATAATTCGTTCTACAAATCATTTACTTACCGATGAACTGCGCATTATTGACACGGTCTTTGATACGAAACTTTGGTACTGTACGTCATTTTTTGTGCTGGATACGTTCGTTCGTATATATTCGTTCACCGGATAGATAGCAAAAATAAGAGTTTACGAGATTAAAATTTTCTCTGTTTCTAGTAGGTAGATAGATTAGTCTGCTGACCTTCAAATACTCTTATTTATATTTTCATTAACTCTATAGGTCAACAAAATAAACATTGAGTCGGATTTTTCTAATGTAAAACTCACGTGACCATGTCAATTTAAAGTACAGTCATTTTTAAAAACAATAAATCATAAAAACAGAAGGCGATTAATGGTTTGATGAGCTGTTACCAAAGACCAAAATTGATTATATAATCGATATCTGTTACTAAAGGTCAACGCTGAAAGATAGTGAAATTAATACTGTAGTACTTGATTCGAAAGAATGTTGTTTTCACAACTTCACGCGTAAGAAACGAAAGTGACTAAAATCTAAGACAACCTAACCTACGGTTCACATCTAAGTGTTAACTAACGAAGTGAGAGGGAAGCTAAAGAGCAAAATAATAATAAAAATCAAATTTTAACTAACATTGGTACAAAATCATTCAACGATCGTCAAAAAGACAGTATCTGAATCTAAGAATATCAAAAGATTAATTTCCTTAAGTTTTACGTGACCAGAAATACCACAAGAGAGTCGTGCGAAACTAGGTAAATAATTAGGCAATTATTACATATAATTAGGTTTTTTTTTTCACTTATTTCAGCTATGAAAACTTTTCATTTTATGATATAGAGAATATTGTTAAAATTTATTCCTATCTATACCGTATACAAAAAATGTAACACGCCACTTCGTTTACATTTACATTTTAAAATAAAATCATATTGTATAAATCAATCACGAACCTTTCAGGGAACTCATATTTCATTCATATAACCTAGACAATAATGGTTCGAACTATTGTGTGTATTTAAGTATTGAGATGCATCGAAGTTAAATTCAATGGATGTGCGAGATGAGAGCTAAAAAGGTGAAGGATATAAAGAAAATAACAAAACAATGAAAATAAAGTGTCGGTTTTGGCGCAGTTAGCTAAATAAATCACAGAGAGTTTTTGCTTCTACGAATTTAGCAATCTCTAGAAATAGGGTAACAAGAATAGACATACAAATGAGACGTAAGCATTGCAAAAACATTGACGTATTTATAAATAAATCTACCGTTAAGATTTTTTACAAAAGGGAGATAAATTTTCGTGATAGATACAAAACTAGAATCGGCGGATCTCACAAAAGAGTGCGTTTTGTTTGGAAAAAGGTAAACAATAACATCTCCGTTGAAGATCAGATGATTCTGGAAAAGTTATGCTGTTTTCTACTAAACAGAGAGTCGGATGAAATATGTTTTAATGAATCTATTACGGAACAACATACATTAAACCTAAGTGCAAGTACTGCCTTAAGTAATAATTTCGCTTGAGTAACATTAAGAGATGCATAAGATACTCATTTGAAAGTTTATATTAGTATGCACTTAGGTGGATTGTGTCCATTGCTTTCTTAGTAAACCAGCCTCTCATTACGATTGCAGTATCCGGGACGACATGTAAGATAACTTTTAGATTTCTAATGGAGTATGTTGTTATATTTTAGTTTATAATAATATTCTTGTAAATTTAGATGCTAGTTTCGAAACATGTTATTTTACCTATTTTCAATGCCTACCCATTGAAATAGATAAAATAACAAGTTACGAAAGCTTGAAGCAATGCTGCAGCCGACCGCATTGTGGTTCAAAATTTACCAAATATTTGGTTCAGTTCATAATTTTGTTGACTCACAACTGCAGTTAAATTAGTTTACTTTCCTCATGTGGTTTTACTTTAATTCACAGAATACTAAAACAACATCAATGACGAATGTCTGAACCACAAGATGTATGTATTCATTACTGTCTTATTTATTACATACTTACCTAAAATGCAAGGAATTAATATTTAGTTACCTTTAAAACTTAATATATTATAGGTACTATAATTAGCGTTCAGTCAGAACCTTTCGGCGGTTTAGGACCAAAAATTAGTTACTTCAATTAGAATTCACCACTTCTTGAAATGGTCTTATTATTGATAAAAAGTATTTAGTGGAAATTTACACCAACTTGTGATTTCCCACACTGGCTGATGTATATTCATTGAAACTTTTATCAATCTTATATTTATTGGGTAGCGTGTTTCACGAGATAGTACAAATTCAGTGACCTCATTACGATAATGTTGAGCTCGTCTTGCCGGCGCCGGCGCAATGACAGCTGCGACGGAAGTCTGACGAGTTATAAAGTGCTCAACAAGTTTTTTGCCGTCGAACAGCGGCGCTGGTAGTGAAGATCATACGTCAAATTACGTATTTATCAAACAGTTCTTTTCTGTGCCGACGTATTATGCTAAGATGGTAATAAACATTATTATGGTAACATCTGCCTCTGGGTGTTACAGTGAACCCTACGTGGAATATACGTCATCCAAAAACAAAAGGACGATGATGATAATATAGTTCGTTATTATTCTTCTTTAGTAAGTAAGGTCAATAGCCAAAAACATAGATCTAAAACACCAAGTCTGCTGTGCTAAGAATAGGGCTACCAAATTATATTGCAAACGACAAAGTAAAAAAAAAGTTACAAAATCAGAAATAATGAAAATACAAATCAGTCATGTCAAATTATATTAGTATTATTTTGTACTTATTAATGTAGATCAGCTTTTTCTAAACGTAAAACTATTAGGTGTGAATTAATTGACTCTAAATGACGTTGATATTAAATAATATGAATTTTGGTCTCGTTGGTCTGTTAAAGATCGACGATCATAAAAAATTTACATTAAAATTAAAATATTGATAAATAATTTTGGTCTTCATCGTCAGTTTTTTCTACCGAATAAAATAACAAGTACTTACCAACTGTTGCATAATTTATGAAAATCAGTGCGATTCTGATTGCAAGCTTATTTAGAACATTGACGCACTGATTTCCGTGTAAAAAGGTGAAGGTAGCCCAGAGTGAGTCATCCCCGCAGCCTCGATGCGTATGGTGTACCGTGTATTATCATCTGCTTCACTATAAATATACAAAATTTGAAAACTAACTCCCTCACGCTTTGCTCGGGTAGGTCGTAAATCTATATAGGAACAGATCTTTATTTTAACGCAGTTTGTGGCATACGAAATACTAATAATGCATACAGTAAGCACATATTACATTACATTATATAAAATATGCTTTTCATGGTCTTCGTTTAGTTTAAAAAAGGTACTAAGTACTAAGTTACTTAGAAGTTTGATTCTCATGATGGATGATCATTCTATGGTATCATGGTATCATAAAAATACAGTTTTTTTTTACGTTTGTTCAGTGTCCGGTTCGGAGATTTTGCAAAAATCTTTGAATGCAGTTCCATAATTCAAATAGGTACTTTCCCTCCGTGTCCTTGCATAATGGATACTATTTGATCCAAATTTGATCATTTAAGAGTAAGGTGTCAACGCAGTTTCACAAAAGATGTAGGGAAAGAAAAAATTACAAACATCATATCCGTTCCTTTTTCTTGGATTTCTAGCAAAATAATTTAAAGCTGCGTTTAGTAGTCAAGTCCCTTTTAACGATAAGTTATCTGTGGAATTCTCCTTGTATCTATTCTACGCACAAATTCACAATCTATTTGTATAAGAATCTGTGTCAAAGGGCCGTTCAAATGAAACGCATTCGATGGGTGTCAAGTTCAACAGTATTGGGGACGTGGTTGTTGCAACCACGCGCATTAGTCATGATAGTTTTGAAAGGCCAGGCGCATGAGTTATATGCCGTTTGATTATAATTGGGTACCACGTGTAGGTAACCTGGTTCGGAAATCTTATTCAAAAATTATAGTATAAGCTATTAACATTGTCATTCGTTTCTTTCCTGTAGTTTTCCTTTGAATTTAAACTGGATATATGGAAACTGGAAAAACTGATCCTGACAATGGACAAACCATTGTCAGGATCAGTTTTTAAGCTGGTTATGTTATGTCCAGTTTCTAAATATTCTTTAAAGTCAGTCTCGAAAACGGCGACGATAATCCAATTTACGAAGCTGAAGACAAATAATCTTGATTCGTAACCAGTATCTATCGATACTGAAGAAAATTATTCCTAATTCTTAATCCTGCTTCGAAAATGGCGACAATCGTTTATTTTCGAACTGTATTCTTTAATTTTGTGTGTTTGAATCATTAGGATCAACGCTCCTGTTCTATCTTATTGGTTCTACCAGACCGACCACTAAAACGATTAACAGGGACTATATTTGTCTAACATTCTCATCATATCTTCGGTAGTACTTATTCACAGCTGGGAATAGCCTGTCCCACAGCGCGTCTACCAACCTGCTGTCTTCTTCTGCGTCGTCGACACGTTTATAGCTTGTGTTATGCATAATAATTAATACAATAAATACTTAAAGTTATTTCTATGAACAGAGATACTTGCTGTTAATTAAGTATGCACAAGCCATCACGACACGACCCTGCAATAGTAGCATTGGTAGCATAGAAGTACTAAATGATGGCGCAGGGAAGGAACAGCTGTGAAATTACTAGCCATAAAGTATGCCAAGGCGATGCCGCAATGAGGTGCGGTCATATTACTTGCAGCAGCGATTATGACCAGGATCCGTGAGCCAGGGAATCTTGAAACTTATACACCTGCTGCAACATATTTAACTTTGGTGAGATTTGGTTAGATTCAGCAGGGAAGGTAAGAGAAGCTGCAATAAAAGCGTTTTTATCGTAACATAAATCACTGTGTTCGATAAATCGTGCTATCGAACAAACGTTCGTCTAACGTAAGTCGACCAGCAAGCAGTTCTTCGATAATATTATTTCATAAAGCCCAATATAGCTCTGAAACTCAATGTCCTTACCTAGCGGCGAACGTCAATCTTATACTCGTACATCAGCAGTAGTTACAATGACATAGAATACAGTATCTACCTACATCATGATTCATGACAAACGCGTTTCTACTTACAATGTGATTTCACCCATGATGATTAGTTTAAGAGAACTAAAATAATATCAAATAAATAAAATCGTAATCATAAGAGTTAAATACAAAAAAACGTGTTTGCCTGATCCTCTTGCAGTCGTGTAAGATTTAACGACCTGCATTTAGTGTTGTACAAATTATGGACCAAGAAGTGACATACGATAGGTAAGCTAATACTTATACCACTAGAAAATAAAAATTTACCTACATAAAAACTAGATTCAAACTTCAAAATCAAATCAAATATACTTTATTGAGCACCAAATTATATCAAAAGTTTCTTACTTCAACAACATTGAATCTAGTTTTTTTCTCCAAAACTACATAATGTATTGTTTTGTTTATGATCGTCGGATTTTATGGGTACACAGAGACAAAATATAATATTACTTAACTGTTTATTAAAAAAACTGAGTTTTTCCATATACCTAAGTCTTAGCGTGCGGTGTCTTTTCACACAAATAATTATCTTGCTCAGTAGCAAGAAAATCAACATTCTACGTGAGACATACACCTAGGTACATAGACCTGAATCATCGCAGTAACAGCTACTAGCAATAGTTCCATGAACCCTTGGTAGGTTTGAGGATTAGTAGTTCACCTAACTGTTCGCTGGTTTTGGCACTCGACATCAATTTGCATGATAAGGAGTTGATTGCACCTTTACAATTTAATGATGTATCAAAAGGTGTTACCTACTTAGCACCCTTTCCCGGTAGCATAGGTACATTATCTATATTAGCTTCAGGCTCAAAGTTACTGAACTCGGTTCAAAGCAGCTATTGACACATACCTACCTACATTTAAAATATTATTCGTATCTGTGTGAAAAACAACCATCAGTCTGTTATTAAAATTGCGAAAAATAACAATTACAACTTGGCATTTTTTTGCAGACACTACAGGAGATGGGAAGTTTCCCTTACTTCTCGTAGCGGGGAAAACCTGACCGAGATGGTAGGTAATGAACTAGATTAAATTAGGTTTTTAAAACCTTACCATTTCTTAAAAATATAACAATTAACCCAATTAATTGCGATAATCGTAATTGCTAAAAGATTAAATCACTAATTAGTAATTAAGTATAGAATTTTCATAGAGATTTTTACGATGACGATGTTGGTTATGTACGCATTACCTATTACTATCACTAACATGGACTTTGTACCAACGAAATAGGTCAATCAGGAAAATTATTTTGTTACAACAATCTGCGGCTAATTTCGGAGACTTTATTAAAAAAAATGTGCGCAGTTGCCTCACAATATAGGTAATGCATGTGTTTTTTTCTAACTACCTACGTCACAGAAAAACCACATGGAATCTAACGAGTCTGATATTGGTACTTGAATAGATTTTCGGGGAAAAACAGTGTTCTACGCATTAGAGTATAGAAAAGAGCGGTAGCAAATTAAATCCAAAACAGCATAAAATTACAAGTTCAATGACTTGCTTTATTCACTTTTTCGTCGTATATCGTTAGGTTAGGTTAGGTTAGGTTACCTACCTACTACGGTGCCTATTAAATTATGGAAATGGTTTACTGTATTATTGTACCTATTCTAATAATATAAACAATCTCATTTAATTAATGGATAAATAATCTATTCATATTCTTACGTAATTTATTATTTGATCCACAGCAATAGCAATACGATTAATAATTATTAAGAAAAGTTCACTAGAAAACTATTGCTGTGGAACAAATAACAATTGCGACAAACATTTACTCAACTTTGATAGACTTTGCAATAGGTAAAAGGGATTTCGTACTAAAATGCCGTATTTTGTAAACAGACATTAGATAATATTATCGCTACACGTGATTCGAGCCGTAACATTGCGCAATATCGAGTAACAATAGAGAAATACTTAGAATTGTCATATGATTATTGATACAGAAAGATTGATTACGGTTAGGAAGTACGAATACGGTTGCCAGTGCAAGATGCTACAAGCTAGCGTCAAGCGAACCGTCTATAGGTAGCCCAACTAAAAACACATGGAATGACAGATGCTTAACGTAGGTAGGAAAGTGAATATTTAATGAAATTCTCCCCCAAAATTGGCACCGCCAGTTGACAGACATGGATATCTACACCCATCCGTACTTATATGGAAAGCAACTCTGTCTGTTTGTTACCTTTTCACGAGTAAACAGCTGAACGGATTTCTCACATGGACATAGGCTACTTTTATCGCCAGAAACTGTTCCGCGGGAAAAATCTTATTCCACGCGGCCGAAACCGCGGGCAACAGCTAATATAAAATAGCAAGATACTAGGCACGATTCTGAAGGCACAAAGTTAAATTTTGACAGCACTAAAAATGTTTCTATCACTGTCACACAGTATTATAAAAATAGGGATGAAGCTAATTCTTAGTGCTGTCAAATTTAAAATGTGTGTCTTCATAACGTCTCCCTCATTTTTACCTTCATGGTTTGTACGGTCTGTTCCCACAGTAAGTGGTGACGTCACAGTTTATTCAATTTCACAAGTGTCTTCAATATAATTGATGACAGCAGACTCCTGAACATGATGAGTGCTCTTGAAATTAATTACACGTTGGTAAACATTATTTAAGTCTAGGATTCTGTAGTGTTCTATCCTATTTATAGATGTTTACCTCATCATTTATCTACAATTTTACTTGGGGAAGTACGTCACAGTTATACTAGTGACACTGTAAAAGTAGGTTAGATGGCGCCAGTATTCAATTTTTTTTTTTTTCAATTTCATTGTTAAATTTTTCTTGAATTTGTTAGGTCACAATTCAATAACTATAAGCCAGAAGACTAGTCTCGGATACTTTAAAGTAGGTATCCAATAATTTGCGGCAATTTTAAAGTTTAGATAATGAATGTAGTGTTATCTGCGATCATTAATACTAATACTAATATTAATAGTATTAATGATCGCAGAGTGTTATACATGTATACTCTAAGAGTGTGCGCCAACTTCCAAGTGTAGTACTACCAGCAAAGTTCCCTCCTTACCAATTTAAAAACTTTGTTAAAAGACTGGGAAAATTGGTATTTTTGTTATGTAAAATTGTGGTCAAAAATGTATTCAAGAAATAAAAAAACATTTTTTTCGGCTGAAGGTGCATTAATAATATAGTATTACTCAAAACCAGAAAGCGTCAGTGGCGTAGGGGATAAGACGCGGCCTATCATATCGAAAGGTCCGGAGTTCGATCCCCAGCTGGGCCATGTACCGATGGGTTTTTCTCGAAACTTAAGTACATTTACTGACTGCTCTCAAACGGTGAAGGAAAACATCGTAAGGAAACCTGCATACGCCGATGAAGAAATTCTTAGGCGCATGTGAAGTCCGCCAACCAGCACTGGGCTAGCTGATGGACTATAGCCCGAACGCCCTCGTTGAGAGGGTAGGTCTGAGCCCCAGCAGTGGGGACATATTAATAGGCTGTTGATGATGACTCAAAACCATGAGGACCTTAGGATTGTTAGCAGTTAGTCAACTTTCGTTCATCGCCAACTTTTCTTTAAATCTAAAACAACCTGTTCATTTATTCTTTTTATTTATTTTCGTTATTCACTTTATTAATTTTTATTTCTTCATTTCGTTCATTTTCATCGGGAAAATTTTGCAAAGTATGAATAGTTTTACTAAAAGTTCAAATTGTTGGCAATGAGCGAGAGTTGGCTAACTGCTTACAACCCCAAAGTGGTGTCCGTTACTAATAACTTCCAAACTTATTTCGCAATATTTACGTACCTACAAAAATCTGTCTATAGAATGACTCATGAATCACGTTTCACAATCTACTGATACTATTCATTATGTAAATTAAGTGCAGGCTACTCACCTGCACGGGATATTATGATACAAGCATGAATCATCGTAACCAATCAATAACAAGAATATTATAAATCAAATGTACTTAAGGTATGATCGAATAATTGAAAAGAAAAAAGAGAAAACTAATGTTTGTTTGGATAATATTTAAAAGCGCTGTAGCAGTTAGGCTGTTTTGACGGATCTTAGTAGAAAATTTAAAAAAAAGCCAACGCTTGGTTGTGTGCAACAAGATTAACACCGTAACTTTTTCAAACGTAATCCTATTGTGTGTTTTGTGAATTCTCTCGCTGTGTGTTGTCTTTGAGTGCGTCAAATAAAGTCTTTTCTCTTCCTTTTCTTCTTCCTCCCTAAGAACACTTTCTTACCACACCATAGCAGCAGTTAAAGCACAGTGGCTTCACCGACAATAATAAGTTCGTGGCCGGCGACACCAGTAGCTTTCCTAAGCAATCCGCGGAAACATCCGTTGGACTTCAGTGGAATTTAACTTAAATTAATCAACTTGTGAGTGAGGATATACTCCCACATGAACAATCGTACCAATTGGTAGGTACTGGTTGTAACATTACAGTGCAGTAGCAACTAACGCGATAAGTCATTATTGGTTGTATGAGTAGACGGTAAAACCATAGACCTAACGCATCAGTACGTGGAAAGATTTAAGGCCGCCTATAACATAAAGGAAAATCCTTTAGTTGATGACAACAAATATGTGTTAGAATCGACAAATCCCCGACAAAAATCATGATTCTCGTAATCATATATTGGCATCAGGACTAGCGTGGTTTAAAGATTCTATATATTGATGGAAAGCGTCAGACCATGGTAGACTGATGTGACGTGTGATACTTATTAATCCTAGAGTAATAAAATTTCATTTACAATACTTCCAATAGCCTACTATCGCAAACTATTATTTGTCTATACATGGTGCAACTATAGGTAACCGCAGACTGCCGTCTGTGAGTTAATTGGACTTTGTCCCCTTGTGTGAAACCTAAACCGAACGAAGTTATAATTAAAACCCTATAGACTCGAGTAATAACGTGCTCGCACGCGTCTCGCGCGTGTGATAATGTGACACTCGGCCACACGTGATTTCAGCGTGACATCATAGAGTAAAACACAGAAATGTCATTTGAGTGAAGTAGAATGACCACTAATAATAAGTCTTACCTACAGGCAAGTAACAGCAAAGCAACAGCAGCCATGCCGGTTAAAAGATTATTTATTAATTTATGCAAAGTTTTTTTATTATTTTAAATTAGCGTTACGGCAACGCGTAGAAAGATCGGGAGTGTAATTCAACTTATAGAATACATTTAGTTAAAAACAAAAACAAAAAACAGAAAAGAAAGCAAATATGATGGAGAAATCCAACGCAGCGGTTAAAAGAGCAAATCGCAGATTGCAATGGCAAAATTGAAAATTTGAAACTAAGTATTTTAGTAAAAAAACTATTTATTCTACCTACACCATCATAGCAGAAGTAGCACAAGAAAAGGCATGAGATCCTTTATGAAATTTAGAAAATGATGTATCTTTAATGAATGAGTATGATTAATAATCAGAAAGTAAATAACATGTCACTCTCTATAATTATTAAGTATATACAACGTAAAATATGTAGTGGCTACTTCCGTCAAGGTAAGTAGATATTTTTAGCTGATCTAGAAATAGACACAGATAATGTTATACAAGGATTTCTAGATTATAGATCATAACTCATTATTTCTTCCTCTTTGAACGTCATATTTTATTATTACAAGTAAAAACATTAAACAAACATCATCATCTCAATATAATTATCAATATTATCATCAGCCCTTCGACGTCAACTGCTGGACATAGGCCTTCCCCAATGAAGGCAGAAGTGTAAACAATCAGAAGTATGACCCTTATTTTCTTTTGAGTAGATAAGCGTTACGCCAAAGACAGATTAAATGAAACAATAGTCAATGTTAACAATAAATTTAAATTTAGATAAAAACCAAATGGGTCTAAGCCCAATCATACCAAAAATGACAAAAAGGGTAAGAAAAGCTTAATCTATTTATTTAGGCATAAATTGTTCAATGAATCAATTCAATTATTGGAACTTGATTTTAGTCTATGCTTTTACGGTTTAGTTCACACACCCACACACGTGAACATTGCATATAAAATGTACTAGTGCGTGTAAATTTCATCTGAAACTAAACGTAAAATTTTACATCAGATTGCAATCAGTAATTTTAAACGAGAATTTTATATTAATGTTTTCGAAAGATTCTGCTTACGAAATGAAATGATATTTATTTATTCGGCGAAACATGGTAAGTCTCATGGTGTGAGTAGCGCCCCCGACTCGGCAGCTGAAAATTACAAGTTTAATTATCTTCTTCAAACGATTTCATCATTCAATCAACAGCATCAAAGCATGGTCCTTGAATGTAGGTATAGCGAACAGACAGGGAGTAAATATCTAGCAATTGTAAGATACATCATCATCATATTATTTATAATAAAATCATCAAAATTTTATGTTTGTGTTTTATCCATTGATTTTATCATGTTTTTGCTGCGTGTATTTGCCAACATTAAAAATGGAAAACTAACATCTGTCAAATTATTTCATCAGCTGCATGAAGTCGTCTGATGAATCCTGAATGTAATTTGTAAAGTTATTAAGTAACTGTCAAAATCAGGAGGTCGTTTTCTAATCATCAGATAAAGGGAACAAAGATTAGGTGGCATAATATTCATCGATTGCAATATTTTGTTTCCTTTCCCTTTAAATCTCTATAGCCCGATTCGCTATATAAAAAAGCAAGACTATGCTGTTACTGTTACATTCAAATAAAAACTGGGTATATTTTTGTGTTGCTTCCGCCTTGTCCTAGTAAAATTTGTATAAAGTTTTAAATGTCTCTCAAATTCCATAAACTCTGGCTGCATCAATTCCATAAACTCATATTATGAACTAATGAACTAAAATCGTAAATCTTTTTAATATTTCTGCGTAGTTTACGAGCAGTAATAATCAGATACTCGAATTAGATACCTAACTAATCAAATTTATGATTCAGCTGATAAAAAAAATCAAAATATAAGATAATAGCCACGTGTCATGATAACGTCTTTTAGTTAAGATAACTGAGATGTATCGGTTTTTACACGGGATTTGACAACGATCGTTTTAGAATTTGATATATCGTTACAACCAGGAACGAAAGTTTTACAGGTTCAGTGCTTACTGCAGTCTAGTGAAGTGTAACTTTATTGCGATTGTATTGAATTATGCATGTCTTCATCATAGATTCCGGAGAGTAGCCAGAGATAAGACCATAATTCCAAGGTTTGTCGGTAACCTTACTTGTACTAAAATTATCTTCCTGAAACGTCGTCTTTCAATGGAAGCTATGTAGAATTGTTTGAAAACTCTCATGTTCTTTATTTTTATATGGATCATTATTAATCTCTTAGACTGGTCATCCTAATACTTAAGTAGTTACACTAGCACTCCGAGCTGCAAGTAGGTAACTACAACATCAAAATCTTCCAAGGGTTCATTCCCTTACAATTACATTAATACATTAGGTGGGTAGGTACCTAACTAACTTTTATTAATTCAATAAATAAATAAAATGTCAATCTTACGCATAAAATATTTTTTCCAAAGCGTCACAACGAGGCAGTGGTACCTAACATAAATAATGTTAAATAAAATCATTTGAAGTTATTCCAATGATTAATGGAGTTCGCGTTCCTGACTGACCAACAGAAAACAAAAAAAATCAATATGTAGCCAAAAGTAGCTGACTATGGAAGCGAAGAACGTGGTACAGATGAAAACACGCAGTAAATTCATATACCTATAATCAGTAAGTACTAAAGTTAACAAGTCAGTAAACTTCATTGCAACAATAAAACCAACAAAGATTGTTAGTTTCCATGGTATTTTTCCAACATCTAAAGAACCCGTGACTGTCACTCACCTTACATTTATCATTATAGTACTATCTCATGTCAAGGTACCATTATCTGGATTTTTATCATTCATTCATAAAGGAAAACTACTAGAATCTGTTATCATTTCTTTATCATTATCATTGTTATTTGTTTCTTTTTACAGCGTAGCTTTATGTGATGTGTTATGGGAAGATTTCAATCGTTTTGTAATCAATTCAGTTCAATATTTTGTTATTGCAATGAAAAGAAATGTACAATCCAGTGAGAAAGTTCAATTATAATTATAATTTGTATCACAAAAGATGATCTATCTATCTTATCAACTGAATCACATAAACACAAGGCGCTGTTGGTTCTTATATCATGCATGATTCATGGTGCACCATCATCATCGTCTTTGGACGTTCACTGTAGGAATAGGTATTTTCCAATACTCCTCACCACGCCCGTTCCTCCGTCTTCATCATCCAGCAGTTTCTGATCAGCTTTTTCAAATATTGTTATAGGTAAAACGGGAAAAACTACAGATTTGCACTAACGTGCGCTATTAAATATAGATGCTAACGTCAACATCTAATGTAATACGATGTCAACCACAGTACCTACTTATATTGCACACATTTTACTAACTGTAATAGAAATTGATCCATCAAACCCTGCCTACAATATACTCGTAGATAAACTTACGTCGAAAATTAACAAAAAAACAAGAAAAATAGTAAAAATAGTTATACAAACACCTTGACTAAAAAGACAATGACTTCTTGTTATTTTTAGAAGTAAGTAGCTAGGTTTTTGTATGCGGTTTCGTTCGCGTTCGTGGAAAAAATTATACGCCAGGAGGAGGTACTATGAGCTTTTCAACGGAAATGATTCAAGTCCTCGTCGGCGCCGTCGTCGTTGTGTACGCATGCAAACATTTGATTTTTAAATTCATTTAGTAGGAAGATAGGACTTAATACTAATTATGGAACAGTACATTTTGACTTTCGCGTTCGAAACACGGGTCATGCTTGCAGAATATTTTTGTTCTCCTTTGCCCGACGTTAGTCAAAGAAAGTGAACAAAAATATTTGCGCGTGTGTGTATATAATTATGAAAATTTAATAACACTTTGGCATCTTACAAAAAGCAATATCATTAAATGCTAAAGCGTTCCACTTCATGGTCTGAAATCAATTTTGTTTGCGTCAAATGACCATTCTGGAACCTCTTTTCATAACAAGAATAGACATTTTAAAACAATACAAGTCTCACACCTGTGTAAATTTATATGATTGACGTAAATGTAACGTCACGAACGGAGCTTAGTAACACATTTAAATGATTCGTTTCAGATGATTTGAGTTTTCGCTATGGCTATTGCTGTATGATGGAAAATTACTGGTTTACTAGTTTCTATAGTATGTTACTCTTGTGATTTTCTTTTTATTAAGACTAATGTATTAGTAGGTATACTTTATTCATAATTATTTTACTAGTTATTGCATTTCACTTAGCCGATCCGATAGTACGTGAAGAAAGACATTCTTCAACTCTCTACTTAGAATGAATGTCGTTGTACTTCAAAGTGTTTTAAATTCCCACATGCCTTACATGTGTTTCCAATATTCTTTACATTTATTTTTATTGCTCATGGTTAACCGATACCACCATAATCCTATATCGCATCGCATGGTTACTTACAACCGAGTAATAGTTACAAGAAATAATAGTGAATGAAGACGCCAGAATATGTGTACATAACGTGATCCGAAAACTATCTGGACGTAAGCAACAAGTTAAATTGTTTTTAATATTTAACACTGTCTTACTTTATCAATGCATTTACGAAAATTGTAATGTCTACTTTTTTTGCATAAGCATAATTATTAATAGGGAAAATTGTGAATAAATCATGCATCTACAGAACATCAGTCGTTTCATTTCTCACTTGCAAGCAGCGACCCCAAATATGAATTACTAGCTTTTTCCCGCGGCTTCGCCCGCAAGTTTTTTCTCGTGTACGTTGTGAAACAGCGCCCTCTATGTAGGCGTTTTGTTACTTGCGGCGTATTAGCGGACGCCCCGCAACTTTGTCCGCGTTAAAAAGTAGCCTATGTGTTATTCCAGGATATAAGCTATCACTGTACAAAGTTTCAACAAAATCTGTTCGGTAGTTTTTGAGTGAAAGAGTAACAAACATCCATCCTCACGTCTTCACATCCTTACAAACTTTCGCCTTTATAATATTAGTAGGATTAGTAGGATAGGATAATATGTCTAGGAATGCTCGAGTATTACGTCGACTACACCCGACTGTCGCTGTATGCCCACGGACGCGTCCGCCTGTCGCGACGTACTACGGTTGGTGGTGACTGTCGCCTGGCGCCGCCGCCGCCGTTTCCCGCGCACACCTGCATTTCAGGATGAGGTCAAGCAAGAATGTGCGGGCATGCGTGAGGACGTGCAAGCATGCGCGAGGATGCGCGGGGATTCCAGTGCGCGCTGCGTCAGGTCTGAATCGTAAAGCAAAGGTTGCCTATGGAATGGACAGGATGCGTGGAAACAGTATAGCTCACTTTGACTATTTTATAGTCAATTTCAATATCCATTAACCTTTAAAAGTTAATCTAACATCAGGTGTATACCTAATTAAAAGTATTATTTTATTACCCACGTTATTTTAATAGTCGGTGTTAACATCTGTGACTTTGTGTTTTAACCTTTCATCAACACTTTGTTAATACTACGTCAACGTACCTCCTACACAATTAAATAGAGTAGGTATACAAAGACAGACGAGTAAGTAAGGCGTAGAATCTTAAAATCAACTTTTATCAGAAAGTGGTTAAAAAGATGTCAAGTACTTAGGATTATTTCTTCGACAACATACGATATTTAAAATAGTGTGTCACGAAAAAAAAACATGTTTCAACATTTCTGTAATCCATTAGGTACTAAAACTTGTAAAGGCCGAGTACAATTTAGAGATAAAGTTGGCAACACTATTTTAAGCAATTTTTTTCATTTTAAAGATATTTAAATTCAAAGTTTGTATGGGAGGCGAGTTGGCAGTGGCCCTCTTGAAATAGCTAAGTATAACACAATACCTACTCAACACAGGATATAGATAGATACCAGAGCCAGACCGTTGGGTCCATAAAAAACTCAAGGGCATCAGTCGGGGACCCGCAGATTCTTGACCCCGAAGCGAAGCGTGACTTCGCTTCACGTGTTCATGGAATTCTACTTGGATATTAACCCCTTCGACTTTGCCGTTAACGAATTCCATAATTGAGCATAAATTAAATCCATTGGGGGAATAAGTTATTTTGCATATCAGAAGATAACTTCAAATGTAAGTGATGCATATTTGGCAGAGACTTAGAAGGTTGCTGAAAAAATGGTTAAAATTGAAGTAAGGTAGTAAGTAAGTTGGTACCTATCTGATTTAAAAAGTCAGAATAGTTAGAAAATTTTCTTAATATGTACATATTTTATGTCCATTCTTTATACCTAGTGTAAGAGCTAGGAAGTTAATCACACGAAAGCCGCGAATTTGCTCCCGTTTAAAAATAATATTGAAAAGTTTGAAATTACACTAGGTACTGAAGTGAACAATGTATTACATGTTTATAGTCAATACAAAGTTGATTTTCAAAATATATTATCTCCTAATGTTTTTAAAGCTGCTATAAAAGATAACCGAAACAATGAAACTACAAAAGAAACGTTCTCTGTTTACTCAAGAGTATAAAATAGGCAAAAGTCGGATTCAGTTAAAACTACTGCTATTAAATATTCTGTAGTTAAACAATAATGTATCATTGTATAAGATAGACAAAGGAAACATTTGTAATAAAGTACATAATTTATGATGTTTATCAACCATACACAAACCCAACAGTCTATGTTTTTCCAAATACATTTTTATCAGACCAATTTCTTAAAATATTTATCTGTCATTATTATGAAGTTGTAAATCATACAAAATAAATAAAAAGAAAGCCAAAACTACAAAAAATGTTATAGAAAAAATAAGAATATGGAACACCAAGAACCGCTAACAAAACATTAAACGCAATAAATTTTTTATCCATAACTTTTATCCAGCTAATCACGACACCAGACTATTTTTATTGATAAGTGTAAACAACCGGCTAATCCAATGTCCACTGATTACTCATTTATGAAATATGTTTACGGGTTTAAATGCGACACACTGTGTTGATGTTTACTACTTGGCTCCAGCGTGAGGGTTGAATGCTAGCCAATTGCACATTTTGCCAACCGAAATAATAACAAACCAGACACAACACACAGCTGTTATTTTTACCTATCTTATAAAATTATATCGTTCGTCTGAGACTAAATAAATACCCTCAATACATTTACGTCGACTACAGTTGTAGTGTCACACGAATATGATCTCTATACCTTAAGTATTTCCTGAAAAATATAATCCATGACTTTTAACTTAAAAAAATATTTTCATAACAGCAATTTGACACTGGCTCCAATTGTCTGCTCACTATTGAAAGATCAACTGACAAAACAGGCGAGTTTAGTCCAATATTCGAATGCAGCACCAGTATATTTAATTTTGTATCTGTTAGGCTCTCTAACTAATCCACCACACAAGCACTTTAAAGATATAGTGACTTTAAAGGTTTTTGCCTCTAGAAAATGTTAATCCTGCAGGTCTCTTGATGTTAACTTACGTTACGTTACGTTTAAATGTTCTATACAATGTTCAGGTACACCTACACTTCTTAGATACCTACCGTTTCATTTTCTTTTTTGTTGTAACTATCTCTGGTATGCGCGCATTAAATATCTGTCCATTACACTTCCAATACGAAAATATATTATTATTTGATCGATCATACATAATCATAACGTTCATAGTTTATTTTATTGCGCAATATGATATTCGTTGTTATAAAACATGTGTCTTACGTCACATTGACGTCATGTTGAGGGAAACCCTCAGAAGAAATGGGTCAGTAATCCACTTTCGCACCAACCTGCGTCAAACATCAATCTCTGATATCGACTTACAAACTTTACTTTGCGCCTACTGAAACGTTTCAAATACCTCTGAAAAATATATTAGGTATCAAACTATGATGTTTTAGTTCATATTAAAAATTTGTAAAGGTATTCTTTGATGTTTCAAATGTTGGAAAACTTATATTAATACGGTTGTCAAGTCCTTCGGCACGAAACGAATAGTTTGTAGGTCGCCTCAATTTTGCAGGGTTATTATTAAAGATAACTGGATATGAGAGACTTGCGTGTTCTGTATTCGTCGTTCTCAGAAAAGGGGATTTATTTTTATTTTATTTTGTTATAGACTTGTATTGCTAAATATCAAACTTTGGAAACGTGTCTACTCATTTAGTACCCTACTTAACTTACTAAATCAAGCTTCGAAACGATTACAATATAAGTATTACTTTCGTTTATTTGTCAGTACCTACGTCGGTGTCCACAGCTGAAACTTTTTCAAATAAACCTTCAGTTTCAGCACATTTGATTCGTCTGCTTTTTCCTATCCAGTTACTTCCGGCTACTTTTAATTGACTTCGAAAAAAGGAGGAGGTTCTATATTCGGCTGTATGTGTTTTTCCGGTCGATATGCCCGGGTCATAGTAATTCAAAACTAACTCTCTGACGAGTGGCGGATCTTGGCCAAAGAATCCGTGTTGTAAGAACGGGCCCATCGAATTAGACTAGAGCAAAATGTACCCGTTCTATAAAATCCGCGTATGAAAAATTTAGTTCACACGGATTTGCATCTAGTTCTCGGAATTACAATTATTGAGAAACAATGCTCCAATTTTACTAAGCGTACTTTACGCTCAAAACGTATCTGTATTCAGATCGTTCGTATCGAGGTCCTGTGAAGCTGTAGACCTATTCAGTAACGCTATAAATTAGCCTGATGAAGCTGCCTGAAGAGTGATTGTTTGAAAATACAAGGCAATATATTCGTTCGAAAACGTTCTATATACCGCACCGCTTCAATAACTTCGTTAGCCAATATTTTTCTGAGGTTCAATATTTCTTGATTCACATAATTAATTTATCGGAGGTTTACATTCGTAACGAAGACATTCCATTATATTTAGGGTATTCTAAATTCTACGAACGCAGATTAGCCTCATTCCAAACATTCTTGTAATACAATCAGTATAGATTTATAATTTTACTAGCCGATGCCCCGCGACTTCATCCGCGTTATAAAGTATACTATTTATATGTTATTCAAAAAATTTTTATCCGTTCAAATCATGCCAGTTTCTTAGTTTTAAAGTTTGTCAATAGATGGCGTTAGGTGTATTTTACACTCCGCTATCATTTGATTCTTCGCAACATATATAAGTTATGCGTGCAAACTATCCACCAGTTTCTACCTCTTTATTATTAGTATAGATATTAAAACATACCTATATGTATTAGATTAGGTCATTGCCGTACAATGTGCTATAAATTTAGTTATAGTAAGTTATCTCACTCTACGTCTTACTATCCGGAACAATGACAGGCGTGCCGCATTTTGCGATAAAATATGACCCACATATCGAAGCGCGATATTATCTGAGTGGGCTAAATATAGCGATACCCGAAATAGACTGGCAGGCTATAATAGCGGTATAAGACGATTGAACCATAAAAGGTATATTGGTGTTGGATTATTCCAGTTTCGCAAAAGACTTACGGCAACTAGTTTAAGATGGTAAAGTCAGAGATAAGTATTGTTCCAGTTTCTCAATTGGCTCGCAATAATTGTGAGTAATTTTTTATTAGATGTGAAAGATAGAGCGATCTTGCAAGAAATAAATCGTGCATAAAAGAAAAAAGACACCATTCTGAACGATTAGGGAATATACTTCTTATACCTACCTACTTGTAATTATAACGATGAACAATAATTAGTTTGCAAGGTGATCTCTTCGATGATTAGCAATTAAAATGTGAAGTTAAGTAGATACAAAGGTATTCAAACAATTCAGCGTTACTGCCGAATAAAATTCCAAGATCACAAATTGACAAATGACTACAAACTGGCCTTGTCGCCAACCAACTGTTATTATTAGAGCCGAGCAGTATAGAGTGACAATGGTACTTACCTACTTAATCAAAATACCTAAATGCATAAAATTTACGGTTAACAGGGATATCTGAGTTACGTCATAATGAGATCAAGCTTGGATTAAGTACTCGCGTTGCTAACGCATATAACCTCGAGCGAATGCCATATAATAAAGGACCACGTGGGCCTGAGCGATAAAAATTATACCAAATTGCTTTACCGAGACCAAACAAGAGTCCACGTGTTCTGAACTTTGATCTGACTGCTACCAATCGCGTGATTGGAAACATCTTCTCTAACAAACACTTCATATAACATAGATCTTCTACTGTCAACCGACTTATTGGCCGGCTCTCAAACGGTGAAGAAAAACATCGTGAGGATCCAGCTAACGTTGAAGAAGGAGATCTTAGGTGCGCGTGAAATTTACTAACCCGCACTGGCTTTGGTGGACTTATAGCCTGTACAACCTAGTTGAAAGGTTAGGCTTGTGCCTCAACAGTTGGAACGTATTAATAGGCTGTTGATTAATTGATTGATTGATGTAATATTACTTATTTATAACATCGAAGTCATCGAACAGTACAGTTTATTATATTACCATCGCATCGTCTTCACAAACCCTTTGTTTTTCTTCTGGCATGGTGACAATATGTTATCGTCAGTGTACGGACCGGCTGATGAAATTATGATTATTGTCTCTCACAGCTTCAATGACTTGTTTGGACAGATGAATCAAACAGTCTCGAAGGTTAAAAACGAAATATTAAATAAACTAGGCATTCAATGGAGTCGTTGCGAGCTTAAAATTTAATAACGATTATTTGCAATTTATAGGTTCTGTGTTCAGCAATATAATGTGTTTTAAAAAAATAATACAATATTCTCTCTATTCAGAATCTAATCTTCTATAGAAAACATTTAATTTCTCAGTATTAATAAAAAAAATATTATTTGTAGTATTTAGCAAAATATCAGAAATCTGTAACTATTAAATATACATGTAAGTATATCATCAATAAAGCGTTCTGTAACTTTTAGTATATAATAAATCTATCTGTGGTATATACCCAAGAAGTAGAATTTCAGAAATGAAATATCAATTTTACTTAATGTAGGTAAATTGACTGTGCCGAATGGCAAAGTTTCGAAAACGTAAACGATTCATACAGGTGAAACACATAAATATAAACTTTGTGTGAAAGAAAACAAAAATTACAAAGATGTGTAAGGAAAGGGCTATACCTACAATAAATCCACGATCCGATGTAAAACACAAATTATCACAACACAGCGCAACGCTTTTGAGCAAATGTCAACTTTATTGCAATAGAGTAATGAAATAATAACAATAAGTGCATGCGTGACGATAAACCGTACGCTGGCTATAGTTACACGCAATTTAAATGGCCATGTTCTTGTTAATTAAGTTGGTAATTGTGTTTAATAAAAACATTAATTATATTTCTTCCCATTAGTTACCTTCCTTGTGTAGTAATGATTTGATTATACAACTACAATAGATATTTTGTATTCGTAAACAAAGCTGTAAATTTTTAAGGCGATGTCAACTGCCGTTTCGACCCTAATATAACAACAGGCGTGGTATGCTTATTTCACCTGAGTTTAATCACCCATACCACAGATTACAACACGAAGGTTTATTGTTAATAATAATTAATAATTATTCAAAATTAACTCGTATCTATTATATATAACCATCAAAACAATGTATTCTATTGAACTTCTAAAGTGCAGTCAATGTCACGTTCATCATAATATTTCATCTTATATTTTATCTGTGAAAAATATATCTACAAATAATATTTAAGTGAGAAAGAAAATTCCAGGCCCACGTCACGTTTTGGGCTCACGTGTGCGTCATATTCGGTCAAATACATAAGCATGGGGATAGCTCTCATTGTTTTGGGATCATGTGATGAAATTTGAAAAATAAAAATACAAAACATATATTGGACTGAAATTAGAGGCGGTACAAGACTAAAAAAAAGAAAGTAATTAAAGGGAGGAAATCGGCGATCGTCAATACTATCGCAGGAGGAAATCAATTTAAAAAAAAAACACAAACTCGGAAAGTGCACAATTCTAACAAAGTTCTTAAAGATATCGAAACGAAAAATGAACAAGCCTAATATTAATAATAGACTTTTGTCCAAACTACATAAACTCTACGTTTGTCGATGGCTGTGACGTCACTAGCAGTGAAACATAAGAACATAATAAAGGTATTATAATTGCAAAATAGTCCAAAACAAACGGTAACTAGATGTGTTCAGTCAGAACCATTTGAATATTTTTTTCTGAAGACTTTATAGGTAGTTTAAAACAACGGTTTCTCTTGAGACATTTATAATAGTGTTTGACATAACCATGTAAATTAGCTAACTAGCACAAACTCTAATTGAATTATTGTAATACCTTCGCTAACACAGAAACAACATCACTAAATAGTGTGTTAATAGTGTACGAGAAAAGATCTCAATAATTTGACGCACAAGTCTGTCTGGAAATAATAAGGGAAAAGTTATAACAAACGCCCGATTGCGCAAACTGCGATATTTTTCACCTTACTATCTCAATGACGTATCTACACGTATCACTTTGTAATAAAAACTTTATTTTGGTGTACATAAAGTTTATAATGGAAATTGTGACATTTGACAATTGTGGCATTGTGATTGTCACCATAATATATTACCTCAACCATGACGATTTTAAGTTTGTGTATGAGGTATTATTTATGCAAATTTCCAGATGTCAGATACCTGTTAAAATAAAACATTATATGTTCATTTACCATTGCTGGTATTACATCGCGATATATATATATATTCTCATTATTTATCAATATTTGGGCTACATACCAACAACTAAATGATATTTTATCAATGACACGTGAAGCTAGTGAAATGAATTGCATTCAAATATCGCTGTCGTCTTCAACTTTACTGTTCGAGAAAATTTATCGTCAAACAGCTGCTGTCTCAGATGTAATAAATGACACAGGGGTTAGCCGCTATCTCCTTGACCGTATAGAGGTCAGACAGACAAAGATTGACCTTATTTCCGATACTGTACCTTGACTTTGAACTTGACAGCGAATTTGAATCGTTATAAATCAAGATTATTACCATTATAAGTAGAACAAGGGCTACCTACGACTATTCATAAAGGTCCAACGACTCGGATATTGACCTTATATTCGATATTTCTAATACTTACAGTATAGTTACTAAACTACAACGGTCATTTTATATTTCCAGGTCAAAGCTTATGAAAATTACTTTTAATTCTGTTAGAAATCTGCAATCTCTCTAAATATCATTCGTTACAAAGGTTAGACTTATCCACAGGGTAAAATTCTAATGATAGGTAGGTACTAAGAAATGAGATTCAATTCTGGAATATTAGGTACATAGATCTCGGCAGAAGAATTTCAAATTTTTGAAACAAGTTAATATTACTTAGGTATACCTACCTAAGTGTTATAAATACTTGTGTTATAAATTAAAATTATATATAAAAGTATACTCAGCGCTTGAAACCTATCATCCAATTTAAACTGACTCAGCTTATTTAAAAACAAGTTAAAATAAAACAATGACAATAAAATACCCACATCACCTCACTCAAGGTTGCAACTAATGGATGACATGCATGACATACAGAGAACAAGCATCATTGTCTAGACGACAATTTTATCTTTAGTTTAAGTCAATGACATTCCTCTTTTACAGAAATCTTCCACTGATTTTGTAACGCTATTCAGTTCTTGAAGGCGAGATCCATCAGAGACCTGGGTAGATCGCTTCTTGTTGACATTTCTATCAGGCTAGCAAACTCGATTCCATCCTTTGTCTCTAGGTCACGTAGAAATTTATAGAAACTCATAATCTCATTATTTTATGTTCAAAATACATGCTTACGTACATCCTTCCATAATCATAGTTTATTACGTTTGAAACTCATAATCAGTAAGAGTTTTTAGTTTCCCTATTCTTCATAGACTATTTCAGCACGGGTACCCCTAGTATCAAACTAATTTTCAAGACGTTTCAAGTATAGACAAAGAAAAACAAATACATGTTATTGACTACAGCTACAACTAGTCTCTAGAACACATTTATTTTCAGTCGAGTTAGATTATAATAAATGTGTCTGTGACATAAAATAGCAATAGCTCCTTTGGATGAAAGCAATAAAAATTTTCTGTGTGTACAATAAAGTATTAAATTAAATTAAAAATGAGATGGTAGACGTCGTGTTTATTTGAACTGTAATAGCAAAACTGAATGAGGCATTGACGTTCTATTTGTTTGAAAATGTAGTGTCACAGACAACCTGGCGAAGAAAACGATTGTCTCGCCCCTCTCCAAACACGGAGACGTAGCCAGGATTTGGTTTCGGAGAGGACACGTATCTATAGCTTGCGCAGAAGGTACTGACATACGTTTAGCTGGTACTAACCTCCGAGAGAGACTTCAACTATCCCCCTTCGAATCTGGCACTACCATACAAATTCCAGCCGATCGTTTCACGTCATATAAGTAGGCAGTCGCATTGATTATACCACGGGGAGTTTTTGATGTTATAACTTAACCTAATTAGCACACTTATAATCTATACTTTTCGGAGGAAATCTTCCTCTATATTATCGTAGCATTATGAACAAATATCTAGTTGTTATTTATAGCACTCCATCAATACATCATACAACTAAAATAAGTTCTGAAAGAACTCTGAAGTAATGCAAAATGTCGCACACGGACTGGCTTTCTGGATTTACTTGTTTCCCTCTAGCTACGTGCCTGTGTCGGTAATAAAGTGTCGCCTAGTTATAACACGTAGACCAATAAAAAATTGTTTCATTTCAAGAACACATAGTTCAGAATTCTTAGAATTTTGCATTTTATTAATACGAACTTGCTTTTGGTCGATGCAAAGGCTACTATGGTATTATAGTTTCATGCGAAAAGTTACGTTACGATTTCATGTTGTTAAGGAGTCTATAATTTGATTAAAATTAATGGTGTATTCAATACTTTACCACTCCCTTCAATGATTATCGGCGTAAGCTGATATTATATAACTTGACTTATAATTAACTGATTAATAATGTCTTGTTAATTTATGAGAGCTGCTTTGAAACTGGTTCTATAACCGTCCTGTATATGGAAGTTCTACTTAAAAGTCCCCAGTTAAGGAAGTGTAATCTAGTTATAAATATCTGTCAGATAAGTGGTATAGTGGACTGTAAACATCGATATAGGTACCTATCTACTATATTTTTTACCTATAATGAATGTAATTAGACGAATATTTATATTTACATAAAGGTAATAAATTACGCGAGCTCTTGTACTAGTAATCTATAAATAAAAAGGCATAAGATCAAAGAAATTTTATGAAAAACAGTTGGTTGACCTGTTTATAGCCAAAGAAAACAGATAAATAATATTTGCTGTAAACCTTTTTAAATCCATAATTTGTGTTTATTGTTAAAATACGATAGGTAGATATAGTTAGCGTTTATTGTAATGACCCACTTTTACTCTAAAAAAAGTATTGACGATCTAATAGTTGAACCAGATTCCGGACTTTCACCATCCAGCTGAGAAAGTGGATAATGTCACCAACTTCAATTACTGTCAGTCCATATCTGCACCGCTACAATTACTGCTGTGCTTAGCACACTATACACACAACGATAGAACTATAATACTTCGTGATCCACAAGAAATATGGCCTCTTACTTACTATCTTAGTATATAAAATAAATAAGAAGGATCATTTAAACGACCCATTTTAACGAAAATAAGTTCAAAAGTGTACTTCTAATAAAACTTGGACTAAAATAAACATGGATGACAATGATAATTGTTCCGTATAAAGTGGCACCACCATTTAAAGTTGAATCCATATTTGTATACCTATGTGTTTGCATACGTTATGTACAATTTTTTAAGTGAAATTACCACGAACCATTATATACAGAACTTTTTCGGTAGTTAGGTACCAGGAAATTAGCATTACTGGGAAATGTTCCACAAGATTTATTACTTACATGTAAAACGCTTCAGACTGCGCGTCTGCTTTGCTCGATCTTATTTACATCTGTATATTTATGTTCACTATGTTCACCTTTGATTTATCGATATTTTACATCTGCAGTGTTTCTGCATTTAGTTAGTAGTCGTTTCTCTTCTCTATGATTCATCTTTACGAATTACGAGGCATAATGATCGGAAATTAAAATAAATTGGTTTGTTTTGATTCGATCTTTGATTTATATTGAAACATTTCACATTTATTTGATTCAGATAGTTGTATCAAACTTTTATCTTAATTTACTATTTTATTTTTGCCAAAATGATGACAGAGAAAATGAAAGAAATTACGTCATGGTCCCTTATTATTGAGATAATAATGCAGTTATAAACAACTTTATACTACTTAAGTATCATTTTGGAGTAATTTTGTACCTACCTAATTTAGGTAACGCATAATTTTTTAATTTGACATCAATTTGTCATTGTAATGTTTTCACAACAAAAGTAGGTAGATGTTTCCTCGAACAAAACAAAGGCGAAGTTTGTATACTGTCTGGCTGTCATTTCGGAAGTCGATGAACTTTGGTTGAAACTTAAACAAAATGACATTCGTAAAAACAATAAAGTGAACATTTACTAAAATATAGGATAAAACGAAGTTGATCCAATTAAATTAAAAATCCTTCGTTACATGCAAGTTGTAATGATACATTTACAGTTAAAAAAACACGCAGGTGCAAAATTTATTTAATAAGGTCATGTAACTTTACTATTAACTGTGAAAGTGATCACCACATAAAATGATATTATGATAAAAAGACTAGGTATAGTGAAAGTCAGTTTTTTACTAATTGTAAATGTGAGTCAGTCATCTATCATTCACCAATAATCCATAATTTGGCAAACAATACACTTTACTAAAGTTGATCCTTTTGATCATTAATGAATTTTAACTTTGGTCAGCTGTGTGATTCTGTAAAGTACGAATTAAAACTCGAGCATCACATCGCAAGTCACTTACTTCACTTCGCGTCCGATCATGAAAGACCTTGAAGTCGCATTGTGTAAACAAATACAAGCTACACAATAAACACTTCACTTACGAAGTAAAGTGAGTATTGAACTGTGAATCATTGAGTTAGAGACCGATCTCACTGCGGATTCAGGATCGAGTTGCACAAATACGCTTACAGAATAGCAGGGCTGTACCTTTCACATCACAATATGTGGCTCTAACTTTCTAGAGGACATTAACAAAATTCTTGGTTCTAACAACCTTGTAGTTTTCTATGAATTGTTTATTTCAATACTGCGAAGAACAAAACACACAAATTTTCCTGTTCCATTTACGTAAGTATTACTCCAATGCCAGGAAAGAAGTTGTTACTTTAAAAAAAATTGAATTTTTAAAACAAGGAAAAAAATTTAAAATCTTTATGCTTCCAAACAAATATTTAGAAATATTTTTTTTGTTATTGTTTGCCAATGCCACTTTACAGCTGATTAATTTTATTATGTAAGTACATAATATAATATAGACACTGGTAGAAACCGTTACTATTAAGATGTGGTCGCTTTTTGCCATATATTTACAAAATACGCTTTCATGCCGGCCATCTGTAAATAAAATGTAAAACTAATGTCGATTTAGCCTTCATTTAAATGTCCCAAAACTAAACTAGGTATGAACTGTTGGTCTATTGAGTTAATCAAAGAGAGAACGTCAGGTCAGTGTAATGTTCTTCGCTCCCAGGGTGCGTCGAACCGGTGGTCGTGTTACTCCATGGTTCTTAACCCATTCTAACGTTACAGTATTATTAAGGCAATTGACCTCTCTGCGTGCAATTTCTGAACTGCATTCGCGTGCGTCCATAAAATCGGTGCAAATCGAATGCACAAAGTAATCGAGAGCTCTCAATATCGATTCCCTATTTCGATATCGATGCTAAGTGCTTGTGGGTTTGTTCACCTGACTGTTTGCGTCTCTGTCAGGTTCAACGACTCACAATAAAACGGTTTCTTAATTTCGTCGAGTTATTTAAAGACGCATTTAGGTTGGTCTTTTTGCGTCGCATTTTGATTGAACATTATAATTGTTAACGATTTCATAGTTATTATTATAACGATTGCGGAACTATTAATTACTCGATTAATCTACTAATTGGTTACTGCCTGCTTTAAAAAGCGGTAAATATCTTCATCAAGGTATATAAAAGCGCCATTTTGCAAACCTGCTCAGATATTTAATAAATTTAAAGAGAAAGAGACCGAACCCACGACCTGTGGCGCTATTGAGTCTAATGACAAGGCACTAAGCCAATGAGGCACCCTAAAACATCGAAATAACTTTATTTCTATTTTGTTGAACTTAAAGTAATTTTCTTTATAATTTTTATGTTTGCTAAATAAAAAAATATAATACTAGCTGTTGTCCGCGGCATTACTCACATTGAGTAAGTTCCCGGCGATGAAAACCCTATTCGAAACCATTTAGATAGTTTGTAGAAGAATAACAATGCGAAAAGCAACTCTTAGTTATTATGGGGTCCCTCTAATGCACGACATTGTTTTGCACATACCAGTAATGTACGACATCAGTAATGCACGGCACGAGAATGCGCGACACGTATTTTGAATTAAAATGACGCGCATTGTTATGTCGTGCATTCTCGGCCCGGACCAAGAGTGCCCATCATAGTATTGTACAGCATTCCCTCTAATGCACGACATTGTTTTGCACATACCAGTAATGTACGACATCAGTAATGCACGGCACGAGAATGCGCGACACGTATTTTGAATTAAAATGACGCGCATTGTTATGTCGTGCATTCTCGGCCCGGACCAAGAGTGCCCATCATAGTATTGTACAGCATAACAATTGGAATCAAAACAAAGAGTGACGTCACATTAAAAAAGTAAAAAGCCACTAGGGATGGGTGATTTACTGATTTGATTGATTTTTCTTATTTGACGATGGTTGATGGTTCACGTTCCCTAACGTTCTAACTACTGTCGCTCGCTTCGCTCGCTCCAAAAGGGTTTACATTGAACCTAACAGCTCGTCGCTTCGCTCCTCGCACCTAACCTTCGGGGTGGGCTGACTACATTTCTGGATCTATCTATGAAATCGACTCAATGCAATCAATCGTCTTTCGGAACAGCACTACCTAGTATCCAAGCCTCAAAATTCCGAGTCACCTGATTGGCCAACCAATCGGCCAATCACGCGATGTCGCCAAATACGGTGCTGTACACTCTCGGCTCGAACGAACAAGGTACAGCGGCGTATTTGGAGACATCCCGTGTTGTGCAATCCGTTGTCGCGCACTGCTGGTGTGTGCATTCTCGTGTCGTGCGCTCTCGTGCCGTGCATTGTTGATGTTGTACATTGCTGGCTCCCTTATTATGTAGTGTTATGCAGTAATAATACGCCTGTCACTGTTAATTAAGATCAAAAGGATTTAATATGTAAAACTGTTTAATGTTTATTAAATCATACATTTAATCAATGTATTAATCGGTAAATTAGGTAGCCAGAAGTGGCCGGATGAGGAAAGCTTAGGACCCGGTGAAAGGCACCAGTGAGTCAACAGGCTTAGTATGATGATAACAGCCATAGCGAAAACATTTAATTTCGTAACATTTAATCATATTTAGGGAAAATACCTGTACATTTTGGCCAGAGGAAAAATACAGAGTACACCAGAATCACTAAGATATCAAACAACAATAAAGATAGGTGACTGAGCGAGTATACTGTCGCTTTTTTCCACTACTCAACTGTTGATACACAGTGTATAGGAAGTAATAACATTTGCAAATAGTCACGGCGGGCGCCAGTCAGTGTTAGCACGCAACAAATTGGCTATCTGGCACTGGTATTATAACGTTGACACCTTAATTAAAAAGTAGCTCTTAGAGTATTGTCAGAACAATATCTTGTAGAACAAAACTGCTAGAGCTACGTTACCTATTCACACAAATGTATAGGTAGTTTAACACCGACCTACCTCTTGACCTCTCCCACCCCTGAGCGAAAAATTGTCCAATAATACCGGTCCAATTACAATTAAAAACATGATAGCTAGGAAACTACTACAGTTTTACCCAAAAAAAACAGGTACCTATGAATAGCTGAAACTATACAAAATCAACGCATGTGAAAAACTCCAATATCAACCGTAATAATCTGTCAAGCGGCTATAGTCAAAGTTTTAGACGACTATAGACGCCCGGACATGTTTAGTAGCTATTAAAATTCGGGTAACTGTCAATGTCGCACTATGGGTGCGAAAAAGAGAAGATTACATTTCTTGAAGGACATGTGAAGTCCCGCACTGGGCTAGCGTGCTGGACTATAGCCCATACGCCGTAGTTGAGAGGGTAACCCGGTGCCCCAACAGTGGGGACATATTGATAAGCTGTTGATTTGATTTGAAATCCAAATATCCATCCATACAATATAAACCTGACATACTACCTCGAGTCCTTAGTGCCGGCGGCCTCAACTCATTTTTGCCTTCATGAACGTTGAAATGCGTAATGGACGAAGTGATCAAACTACGATTTGGACGAATAGCGTGTTGGACCTAGGGCTAACGAATCGTTGCAACACCGCCCGCCCGCCCAACGCGCCCAAGGACCAAATGTCAGCATTGACGTCATAGTGGAGTTAGCGCAACGTTCTAAATTAAACCACCAGGTACTTTTACATGCTTACGTAGATTATTAAGGGCAGGTTTGATGAGTATTACATGCAGTACAGCAGATACCTATTGTAAAGTAGTGTTTTAAATTGGGGTCGCATTTTTTTATTCGCAGTAATCCGACATTTAGATGCGCTGCTAAATTTTCATTAATAGGACTTTAAAAGGTCAAATTCAGTGACCGACCATTCAAAGGTGACTAGTTAATGCATTCGTGCAGACTTAGTGACCTTTGTGTTTCACATTAATAATATTGTAAATAATAAATAAATGTTTCATATTATCTTAAGAAAGGTTTATGTTCCATACAAAATATACTTAGCACAACTTGAACCTAACAGGTCGTCGCGAAATATAAATTAAATATTGAACATACTTAAAAAAATTATATAGGTACCTAATATTACTTATTTATTTATTTATTTAACACTTTATTGCACACACACAGAAAAACATTTAAAAAATAATACAGGGGAAAATAAGTGCAAAGGGCGAACTTATCTCTCGAAGAGATTTCTTCCAGCAGACCCGTGAGAGAGAAAATTACTATTTAATAATTATTGCTCATAATGTTTTGTCTTTGTCTGTGTATTAAATAAATAAAATCTATTCTACAAATAAATTATTATCTAAACAGTTGTTGTTAGCTGAACATTTAGTTGGTGCAACGATGCGTTCTAAAAAAAGAAAACAAAAATAGTCTATTGGCACAGTTTATAGGGCACTGCTGACGTCACATTACGTCATAGTGGACCTAGCGATATTTGAAAATAGAAACAAAGATAGATCTATTTTGTTTCGTAACCTAACATTAACTTTTGTGCGTCACTCACTTTTGTGGCGTTCTAAAAACGACAATAAATTAACCTACTAAGTTATGAACTTATGAGTCATACATAATGTAACGTCATAAGTTGTGACGTTATATTACCTAACAAAAACATTCCCATGAATTTAAAGCCAAAAAATACTAAACAGGAACATAAATACACAATACAAAAATATCACAAGCATAACAAATGCAACGCGTTGCATCCTCAAACAAAATTAACATGCAAAAACGGCTGATATAGTACACATACTACTTATAATTTGTAACACAAAAAGAACCACAGATACATTCGATATCGAAATCCAAAGATAAATCGGTGGATCTATCGCGATGCATTCTTAAAATAAACAAAAATAATCACTAAAATATGGGGCAGTAATGACGTCATTAATTATCTACGTCATGATCTATTTATTATCTAGCATTATATACAAAAAAACTCAGACCCATGTCGTAACACCAAGACCGTTGCATGCAAAGCATTCTAAAAACAAACAAAAATATTTATATGGGAAAGTGACGTCATACTACGAACGTCATGACAGTAATTAATCAGTTAACAGTTCCACGTATATTTTCAAGAAGACCCTTCTATTTCGTAACTTGTAACCTAAAGATAAACCGGTGCATCTAAGAGATGCGTTCATAAAAGTGAACGAAAATAGTCTATTGGCAATATAGTTTATAGGGCAGTGCTGACGTCATAGCTAACCCAGAAAATACACTCAGCCCTTCATCACACGTGTGGCCCGATTTGCTTATAATAATGCATCTGCAAAGATGCATTATGAACACAAAAGACAGCTCTTTTTCGTTATCTTATTTTAATTATGGTTATTTTGATATCAATTCACCTTTTTGTGTTTGGTAAGTAAATTAATAACAAAATGAGGATTGTCCATGATACGCCTATTGTAATTTAAATTAATATATTGTATATCCGTCATTGACAGTAATAGCTATGTATAATTTAAACTAATATTGCCACTTTATGTGCTGTGGATTTTGTGAAAATAATAAAATATTTCAAAAGTGGCAAACCCCGTTCCGATTTTTTATTCTCTGGCCGGCTTTGTAGGAAGGTTAAAGATGAGATATTATTTAAATAAATTTTGTGTTGTGCATATATTTATTTACCTACAATTTGTTCTCAGTACAGATAAATATTGTGAACCTATCTCAGGTTTTCCCCGATCATAAATTGTATTTACAATTACAAACTAACTGGAACGTCGGACGGAAACATCTTGATTTGCGCAGAGCGTTCCCGGCCGCGATTAAATCCGTCTTCAAAAAGTCAATTTGCGTATTTTGGACGCGCGCCACACTCACCGCGTACCTTGGACCTGCGATTGTTTTTCGTTTGCCTGTTTGCAAATTCGATAACAAAGAAGCTTGGTTTGACCGCCGAACGGCAGTGAGTTGAATTTCATATTCAACTGTTTTAGTTGCATCCGTGTTGGCAGGGTTTTTGTTTGATATTGTTTTCTGTGCGATTAAAGTAAAATGTAGGTATTGGCAATCTGTGCGAAAAGCGGGTTTAATAGGTTTTAATATTACATGTTGAACGACACACATCAAATCGGAGTGAATTTTGGTAGGTAAACTTTTTATTGTCGATCTAAAATATAACTCAAACAGCATTTACATAACCAATTTGTCGAATTTCGAAGTTTTCGAAGATTCAAAAGAGAGAACTTGTTTGCTAGCCCAGGAAAGCTAATTTAAAATCTCTAAGCTTGTTTTCAAGATAATATTTTCACCTACACAACGTTCTAAAGAATTAAATAGATAAAATTTGAAAATTAAATCTGAAATTATCTTAACTGAGAACCGTCATGTTTATCTGATCTTCATTGGACCCTGAAGAACCTTCTCTGAAGTTATATCACACATTATAAGTTATCACATCCAATTTGGTTAAGACCCTTACTTTCATCATATAACCTGGTATGGTGTCGTTTGGGACACTCTCGTTAGTAAAACGTGACTAGCATTGATTGAGCACGTGACCAACCAGCAAGCTGTTTTTGCAGTAGTGTTATCTTTATGAAATCAAGCTGACCAGAAAGCGTTAAGCCGTTTTAGAGATGTAACATTACACACAAACAAATACTCTCATCATCTCCGTTCCATCGTGTGTAAAAGAGATTTTTTCCCCCCTTTTATTTTTACAATCTGTCACTTTTTTTGTTGTAAAACGTGTGACATATTCTAATGTCTTGCTAGGTATACGCCCATTGGCGCATTTGGCGCATCCCGATTGGCTAACTAGAGTCAGGTGTGAGTTGGGTGGGTAAAAGAGATTATCACAATTACAGCAGCGTTGTCTACATAATATAATTTAGTAACTGAAAGACCTGACAAACCAACAAGGAATGGTTCCTGGAATCAGCTAAGGTGTCTGCGTAATGTCTGGCTACCGGCCCGTCTTAACAACCGATGCGCATTTACCGTGATTGGTTTTCGTACATTATGACTCAAGCCGTCTTAAATCTTATTTTTATTGTTCCTAAAACTGGGTATCACAACATCGGACACAACAGCTGTAGAAAACGAATCCTACGCATCTTCGACAGGAAAATGTTTGCGTTCGTAAACTTTTTTTCAGTTATCAACTAAGTAGGTATTCATTAGTTTTATAATCCTAGCTTAATGAATTTATCATTATCATTAAAGTATCGAAGGATTAGCAGGAATGTACAGGAGACAAAAAGTGGTCGTTGACTGATAAATAATGATGATTAAATAAACGTCGGTTTTCTTTTAATTCTATACGGATTAAGTACCTATTTAGTAGTCTAGTTCCAATATATACTGGATCGCCTAACAAATGTTGTTACAAATACAAAATTATAGGTATATATATTTTTCTTATTTAGGACAGCAGCGTGAAGGTTCTATAAGAAAATTCTATTTTGTGTTTTTACGATAGGACTTTTTAGATAAAATTCAAGGAAAAGAATTCTATAATAAAAAGTTTCATATACTTAATTTACTCTTTTTTGAAATGTAGTATTTTTATATTTTTAATAGGTATAATTTTTATGCTTTTAGAATTCTAAGAACAATTTTAACCAATTATCTAAGCAAATGATATCATCATCGGTGTTGCGACACAGAATTTGTCAAAAACCTGTTATCAAATTATCAAAGATAACATTCAGATCGTTCTAGCAAACAAATAATATTTTTGTTTGGCTTTGATATGTTTTGGATTTAAGTGATACAAAGTCTTGTGATAAAAACAATAAAAAACTAAATTCCTGTTATTCAATGGAACGGACTGTTTTTACTATAACCACGAGCGTTTGTAAACAAGTATACACTTGTTTGCAAAAAATGGTGTCAAATTCAGTGGAAAATTCTCAATGTCAATAAAGATCAGAAATTTTTCCATTTCAATTTAAGATTATGTAGGTCAGGACAGAAGGACAGGACTTAAGATTGAAGATCAGTTTGTCAGGCATACCTAAGTGAGAACCAACTTAATAATTTCTATTGGAGTGGATGTAGCATTTTTTCTTTAACGATATCATAAATATCGGTAAAACAATTTTAGTATCAAACGAAGACCTTACACACGACCTTCACAGACTGAAATATTAACCTGAAGGCTTCGAGTTGCGTCACGAGTGACCACCACGTCAGCTCTCGGTCAACCCTCGGGTACTTGCGGCTAAAATAGGTCTAGGCTTGTCACACGACATGTCATGTCAATCATCTAAATGTTTTGTCACACATAAATTAAATGTTAATATAATGTTCTGATTTACAATTACAAGTAAAGTAGATTTTTAAAAGAAAATAAAAACTATTGAAGATTTATTCTATTTGAGAGCTGTAAGAAGCAAAATTTGACTCATAAAACCAAATTGTAATTATCCATAGTTTGATCAACAAATTGAATACAAAAAACGCCATCTTGAACTCACGCTGTGACGGAAGATGTCAAGGCCGTTGGCCCAAGGTCACAGTACACCATGACGCGTGGTATGGGCGCGTCACTATACGTGTTATTGATCTGTCTACAAATATGTCTGATCCTCGAACCGTATGAATTTGTAATGTGTGACGCGCGCGACTCGCTGCCACATAGGTACAATGTAGTAGTACATTTTTATGGTCTAAGATCTTCGACTATGAATAATTGGTGACTGACGTAACACTTCGTTATGGGGTATTTACTTATTCATTGTTTTATACGAGTAGCCAACTTTACTGTAAGTTACCTGGACTTATTTATAGGAAAGGAAATCAAATTTGGTTTATCGACCAACAAAATAGGCAGAGAAACGTCAGGTTTTTCAAACTATAAGTATTAGAATCTACATAATATGTCTTGTCGTTTTTAAAGTTCACACATGATCAGTTTCTCTGCTGACAGACAAAAAGATTAAGTAGGTACCTACCTTCATGTTTTAGGATTGTTTTATTAGAGTTAGCATTAATTATTCTCTCCTTGAGATAATTCGTTGTTACGTTATTGTCCATTGTTGTAACATCGGCATCGTTACGTTTTACATTCCAATGAGACGATGCGAATTGCGCACAAAAAATTTTACGTCGTAAAGTCGTCGCGACCGTTTTGATTTTTCCGCGATATTGTTGTGTAGGTAATGCAGTAGTACTTTTATTTTCGCATATAAGGTATCAAATAAATAAACTGAAAGAATAATTGACTTCCAATATTACGGATTGATATATTTTGATTTTAGAATACTTAGGTATACATTATCTTCAGATAATTACATAATTTGGTTTTTGGGATGCAGTGTTTTGTGTGTGTTACTACATATATTGTTTTGATAAGGTTAAAAGTATTATTTAACGAACAATATAGGTAATTGATTGATAGTATACCAATTCAATGTCAGAATGGGCCTTTTGGAACTGAGGACAAATTGTAGTTCATTAATAAATGAACAATTTTGTATAATCCTATGCAAAGCCGCGGATCGAATAAGTAACTTATTTTAGTTTTATAGATCATTGATCGTAATAGTTAAATTTTTGTGCTTAACTTATAACCAAAAGTTTCGTCCGAATAAAGCGCATTACAGGTCGGACACTGCCTTAATGGCACAACGACGCGACGCCATGTCTAATTGCGTCTGGCCACGTGACCAGCGCGGTGACATTGTTGGGACGATTTCGGTCGCCCACGCACCCGACGGGTTAAACGTCACGACTTATAAACGGTTTCGGATAGCCCGCTAAATTAAGATCGCCGAACTGTCTGGGTACTTGGGATTTGATTGACGACGGCGTTTTATAAAATCCACAATTATTCAGTTTCACATCTCCCTTGTAGGTAAAGGTACCTACTCGTATTACGTAATTATACCTATCTATTTTTCGAATTAAGTAAATTGGTATTTTCAAAAATAGAAAAATAGATTTGATACACCAATTTCTTAATTTGGTAAATTCATTTGAATTTGGGATATTTTTGTTCTTGGAGCTTTTTTCCGAAATTATTATGATGGAAAAAGGTGTAACGAATCTAAAATTTATGGTATGGTAACAATTTTTTTCAACATATTTAAATGGTTTTTTTTGCTAAGCTAAATATTTTAAGTCGGTTTTCTTCGACAGTCTTTATCCACTTTCTTAAATTTTCCCTCAGTCGTGAACCACTGTGATCATAACGTAAGTATTTCTCCAGCAAATGAGCACAAAATGAGCAGTTTTAGTTTAAAAAATTATTCGGGATATAGGACAAGTGTATAAAATAACGTTTAGTACGTAATGTCTAAAGTCAATTTCTTTCGCATTTTCCTTTCACAAACCAACATAATAAATAATATCTGGTAAAGATACGTAAATTAAAGGTGAATCATTTATTATCAAATAAAATATGACACCCAATATACTAATTACGTGATATTATCATTCCTAGGAGGAAACATGCACTAAAAAACAAATTTTCACACGAAGATAGCCTTTATCATTTTGGAAATTACGCTAAATGATGTTAAAGATTAAATCTGTAAATGTTATCTGATAGTATCCTGCCCCGCTATTCTGTAAGCGTATTTGTGCAACTCGATCCTGAATCCGCCGTGAGATCGGTCTCTAACTCAATGATTTACAGTTCAATACTCACTTTACTTCGCAAGTGAAGTGTTTATTGTGTAGCTTGTATTTGTTTACACAATGCGACATCAAGGTCTTTCATGATCGGATGCGGAGTGAAGTAAGTGACTTGCGATGTGATGGTCGAGTTTTAATTCATACTTTACAGAATCACACAGCTGTTTCTGGGTGTTGTCACAGTGTTATTTTCAATTGTGATTTCATGACAAGATTTGTTATCTTATCAATTTGATTTCAGCATCAATTTCAACAAGTTCATAGACCTTGTGACTGCGCTGCGTTACTTCCAGCGGTTATTCAAGTTTACTTTTATTTAATTTCCCGTGGTAAATATACCCTTATACAGTGGTCGGACTATAGCTTATAGTAACTCGGAGGAAGTTCCCCATATCGATAGGCTATGGTCGGAATTGACAAACTGTTGTTTTTGTAAATCACCCTTTAAGTATAAGATTAACAGGAAAATTAGGAGTTGATTCTATTCCAGAAAGGTACATATAAATAAATACCCATAAAACTCTTGGCCAGTTATAATAGTGTGCCATTTCCTTAGCCATTTTTGCAATAATAATGTAGAAATCTTGGCGTCTTGACGTCGTAGCCCCTTTGAAGAAGAAATTGGCTATGGTAATCGTTAAACTATTGTTTTAAATAAGACATAAAGATCGAATGACTTACCGCTTGAAACCGATGGCCGTGGCTAAAGTAATTTATTTCTGTATTTTATGAACAGTGATAAATTGTTGTGAATATGACTTAAGCTGTGAATATACTTGCTTAATATTCAAAATCTATATTGTCTATTATTACAACCAAATAAGTAAGTATACCTACGTTTCCAGCAAAGTATTTTTAATTTATAAAATACGTACCTTTAATAGAACATAGCGTAGTCGGTAGGATTTGAAAAATCAAGTATATGTGTGTTTAATATTAATGATTAGCAGGATTTCATGTAGTCAGACAAAACTGTCGTTAAGCAGTGAAAAAATCCCTGTAACAAATTTCGAAACTAATTTAAATTAGATAGAGTTTTTATTTATACAATACAATTTTTTCCAAGTACTTACCAAACCAAAAAATGAAATCGATTACCTAAATGCACATCTGAGTTTTCTTTTAATTAAGCTATTTTTAAGAAAATTTTACTTAATTAAATAATGAATAATTGAAAACGCCCCGCCCGCCGCGCCGCCCGCCGCCGCGGCCGCCGCCGCCGCCGCGCGCCGCGCCGCAAGTAATTTTCATACAAATTAGTTCGCGACAGTGTGGGGGTGGCTTTATGTTCAGTGGAAGTTAATCTTCGGTGTTTTTAAATGTAAATAAATATGTAGGAATTATTATCGTTTTAATTTTAATGAAAGTTAAATATGTAAACCAGCGCAGTTTTACGTCAACACCCTTATTACGTTCGTAAGCATATCATAAAACAATGACCAGACCAACCAGAGAACAGGAAGTTACGCACTAACCCATCGTCTTGTAAACGTAAAACATTACGCAAAACACGGGGGCGATAGCGGTGGCGATATGGTTACTGCCACCGCTCCAGTGCGTAGGTGACTTTATTTTCCATCACAGACGTCATTGTAACAGCGTATTATCCCGTCACGATAATCGCAAACTATCACAAGAATACCACATCTGTACGCCTACCATGAGTTGGCAACGTCAATACTCGCTAGCAACTACGAAAAAACTATATCTATATCTCTGTCTTTCGTAATAAGTCGAAAAGAGATAGCACTATTAAGTATTTACGAAGTCGCTAGCGAGTAACGTTGAGCAAAAACTGCGCAGCAGTCACGCCCTCTGTTTTATTCATATAGCGATTACTATAACTATAAATAAAGCGCTGCTCAAAGCGGTTCGCTTCCTGGTCAGCTGACGACCTAACCTTGATGGACGTCGACGATGAGAATATGATGTGCTCAGCAGATAATGTGCTGTCATGAAATGTAAAGTCATGAAAGGCGACATTGTTTCTGCCATTAAAGCTTGTCCATAAGAAATATTTATTACATACTTCAAAGGGAGAATCTCGCGATTAACCAATATTATAAATACTCCATTTTGTGTTTTTGACGTCATTAACCACAAAATATAAACTATACGTGATACAATTTTATTGTAACTTATGTAGTTGCGTTACGTGGTATCGTACAAATAATATTTACAGAATATTCATACGATTAACAAGATGAACACTACTAACTAATAATTCATGTTTCTAGGTAAATACATGATACCTAATTTCTCAAAATTTGTGGAATCCCAGCTATCAGAAATATTGGTAACTAGCCGATGCCCTGCGACTTCATCCGCGTTGTAAAGTATACTATTTATATGTTATTCAAAATTTTTTAACCCGTTCTAATCATGCCAGTTTCTTAGTTTTAAAGTTTGTCAATAGATGGCGTTAGGTGTATTTTACACCCCGCTATCATTTGGTTCTTCGCAACATATATAAGATAAGCGTGCAAATTATCCACCAGTTTTTACCTCTTTATTATTAGTATAGATAAATACGAGGGGAGAACGTCTATTTCAATTCCAACCAGTTAATTAAGCGAAACGTTACTCTACCTAACCTAAGCAATTAAGTTTTGGACCTGCGCTGTAAACAAATAGATCTTAGACTTTGTGTACTGACGATATGTGTAATTTATTTTATTCAAGTTATTTTAGAAAGTTAATTATATATTTTAGAGATATTAGAGTTATTTAGAGATATTTTAATTATAGATTTTCAGTAAATAAAAGTTAGTAGCTGGTAAGTAAAAAAAATAGAATTTTCAATAAATGATTAATCAGGTAATTAACTTTAGAATTCAAGTTAATTATTATTTTGGTGGCACTCCTAACATGATGAACACCTTGCCCCATATTTTAAACTAAACACACAAAATGGTATAATTGTGAGTTTTTGGGTTAGTGGGTCGCCATTGCGTCACGGTAAGGACACCTCAGCATGAAAAAAAATCAATGACAATTATTTATAGTTCGACTTTGAACTCTGTTTATAGAAGATAAAATGTAATTGATACAGAGAGTAAACGTGAAAAAGGTATATGTAGGTACCTACTATAACTATAATGATAGAATTGGTGTTGATGCTACATACTTACTACTACTATACAGGAGGAATAAAAAACGAGCCGCGTCTGGAGGGAAAGTACTTACTCTAAATATTGAAGATAGCAAATTTTACTGAAAGGAAACATTCCTTTTTTTAATAAGTAAAACTAACTATCTACATTCTTATAACACACACGACTGAAAACACGTATAAGGTAAGATAGAGCTTCCGGTCTGCAACACAATTTCATTGAAACGTCAACAACAAAAACAAAATAATAAAGCCAATGTGAAAAACATGACACATTTTTTTCTGTGTGCCTCTAACACAGCAGGATTAATCTATTAAGCGTACAATTAAATAAATTGCTGTCGCAAACACCACAGTGGAACCAATTACCTTGTTTATAACAAAACAACAAGCGTCGACACACATTAGATAAATTAAACGCACCTTAAATATAGTATAATACCTTAATACCAAATAAATACTATTTATTTAGTTTAATAAAAAAATTATAATCGTCCGGGATGCAGCTAGAAGGGAAAGTCGAACAACCGCGTCTGATGGCGTTTATTTAGGCCTATGTCATAGTAAAATGCCTTATAGTAAATTATAGAAAAATAAAGTGCAGATAAATAAGTAAAAAGTGAAAACCCTTTTATGCCTTTTAATAAAAAAGGTTTTCATTCATTTAACATAGTAGAACTGAGTGATTTTGTAATCTAACGCCTCAATTATGTCTTATGTAGGTACACACTTTAAAATAACCGGAATTCGAACCCGAGTCTCCGTACAAAACAGGCAGTGTTTCATCGACTAGGCTTGGGCTAGGGTAGCCTAATTACATTTTATAATGGTGCCTACCTGCTACCTATTGCGCCATTGAAATATAATAAATACACAGGTGGGGAAATACTGAGATTTATTTATCTTGAAAATAATAATTGCGTAGTAAAGAATATTTTAATTGGTAGAAGCAATAAAAATAATCCATCAACCAGAATTCCTTGAATATGTAAATATCAACATGCTAATTAAATATTAGGAAGCGTTATCGTAAAATTTATTTATCTTATCATTTTATATCTAAAATAAACTTTAGGAATTCGGAAACCCACGACTGTTTATTTAATTTATAAATTAATTAGTTAAAAAATGAATAGTATAAACGGTGTACAGGTAGTGTCAAAAATATTTAGACTTTGATTGAAAGCATATCTATATGACAAGATGTACAGACAATAGCGCCTCTTAACATTTAGATAGGTAGGTATCTTTCTAATGGCAGAAAAAAATTAATTTTTAGGCGGCCCGCACTAAACTTTCTCACCATTTAAAAAGAGAGAGTAAACCCATACAGCTTCATCCTAACAAAAGTTATGTTTCATACAATAATTTTTTGTATGTAAAAGTCTTCGTGAATGTTCATTCATATCTTTTCTCACGACGGCCAGCAAGTATTCTGCTTATTTTACGTTTTGATTAGGTTTGTTGGGTCAAGCCAGTCACCGGTCAAGTGAAATAAGAACTATAGTTAAGTAAAAACTATACTTATTTCAACACCACTTAATATCTCATCGTCAGATAAATCACCAAAATTATTTCCGCTTGTTCTACGATAACCCAGTCTTGTTTCCATTTGATTTAATTTTGATGTGGCCCTTCTGCCTCCCTGTCCCGTGAATTCGTGACACGACGGGATCCTGTATCAAGTGGCCGAAAAATAGACATTTTATTGAGAATTATTGAGCATCTTATTCTCAAAATACCAATGAAACAAAATCATAATCACATCGGTAGGTAGTAGGTGCGTGTACGTTGAAATAATTTGCATGTTAATAGTGATAATTAAGGTTTCCGTATTTACTTGCATTAATAAAATACATGTTTATACATCCTGCCTATCTCTGTTTCAGTTCATTTAGTTTCTCGTTAATTAGAATAGTTGGCTTGGCATTTACACTGGACGGGCTCATTGGAGTCACATTGCCAGGCACATGCGTGCTATTTCTACGCCACGGAATAGAATAACAACTAATGAATGAGTCCAATAACGGTCCGTTGACAAGCTACCGAGTCGAGCTTGAGTTAGGAGTTGTCTGCGCATTGACCTAATATGAGGTTCAAATCGACAACCTATTAAAATGTCCCCACAGTTGAGGCACCGGCCAACCCTCTCAAAAATTTTCCACCACGCTAGCGCAGTACGGATTAGTGGACTTCACATGCACCTATGAATTCATTCTTCGGCCTATTCCTTCCAAACGATGTTTTCCTTCGCCGTTTGAGAGCAGTCAGTAAATGCATGTACCTACTTAAGTTTCGATAAAAATCCATTGGGACATGGCATGGTTATAAGAAATATTAGGTTATCTGTACGCAACATAATAACACGAATATCACACACACACAACACTGAAAGTTTGATTCATTTTAAATGTATGAAAGGTAATTGATACCCAGTAGTTGCCTATAGATTAACAATTAATTATTACTAGTTCACTGATTTTTATAACAAATTATTAAAGTTTCATATTATAAAGGTGAAACTTTAGTAATTTGTTATCAACAATCACAGTGTTTACCTGCTGGACATAGGTAAGCTACATTCCCTTTTTTTGGGTTTCCAGCATAGGCGATGATTAGATTATTTAAAGAATGATAGAAACTAACACACTAGAAGTACTTGAAAGCTTGCTTCAGGTATCCGGGAACACCTGAAGCAAGCTTTCAAGTATTTCTAGTGCCTATTTTCCATTTAGTAAATATGTATGCTAATAGGAAAATAGAACAAGTGCCACTCATTGTGATGTCTACCAGAACTACTATAATACTCATTATATACCTCCATAGTATTCTAGCCTAGATCTGAATTGTAATCTAAACAAACATAACTCTCGACTCAATGCGGTCACATTGACAGCCACATGCAATCTATTTTAAGACTAGAATGATGCATGACCACAGAATGTATAACTTTCGATTCCTAAGTAATTGCGTTTAAACGAGCGATTTGAAACGCTTGAGTTGAAGTTAATAATAACACAAAAGTTAGGGAAGTTTTGATTATCTCTGGAATCGTACGCGTTGGTCGCATTTATAATTATGACCTATGAAGTTAACTTCTATAACACATCCGAAAACATACATTTAGGTATAGGTTCGCTTCAAAAACCTTTGAACTTGTTCAATGTTCAAATAGGCAATTTAGTTACATCGCAAAAACAGGTCATATTTTTCAATTTCAGTCTTCCTCGTTAGAAACAATTAATGGTCTTAATCAATTCTGGAAAAGAAGCGACTGTAGGTGTTTACGAAAAGACTATTTTTAATTTACCAACCGCGGCGCAGAATGTTTTGTAGTCTTGACGTTGTCCAGAGAGTATCAAATGAACAATTAAACTCAGTCTGATTATTTGTGCAAGACGAAAAAAGATCTGACGAGTTCTGCGCAGAAATTTCGGGATTTGGGATCGCCACAGCACATTTAGTTTTTGGTCAGTTATTGATTCTAAAATCTTTTTTATAAGATTCAAATTCTTGTAGGCCTACAGATTTGTAGTCAATTTAAATAATTTCTGCCCCGATTTTAGACGTATACTTGGAATTTTTACTAGTGGGTCATCGCGGTGAATCCACGAGCCTGGAGTGGTTCCAGTTAAAAGGTCAAAGTTAGACAAACCTTCCAGAATAGAAACAAAAAAAGAAACTGGAATGTGACTTAAATGGCTGTAGTATCGAAATACTAACACGTGTAGAAAACGCAGAGAAAATTTAAGTTTAGTTTAGTCTTTCACCTGTAGGCTACGATTATAACGCGAATGCCTATAGAATATCATCGTCTTTGAAGAAATGTTACATTTTCAAATAAAATTATGAGGAATAGTAAAACTAAAGATAAGCCAATATTGTCTGGACTGTCACTAAAATACCTAATGTATCGTTTCGTTAAACAACACATCAAGCGTAACGCTGCCGCCTGCATGGTTTTGTGTAGGAGTGTTTTTGTTTTGTATTGTTGTTTCATTTTGGGAGTCGTTACTGTTTTGAAGTAGGTACTACCTATCTTCAATTTTATTGTTATTGATCTTACTTTATTCCCCATGAAGTTACACTTATACCACCAATCCTCTTGGTCAGGACATGCTTCTGTGACTTTCGTTTTCACGTTTTGTGTCCTGTCCTTCTGTAATTTTATATTCTGACTATTTAATATCAATTATCTATGCATGTTCATCATTGATCATACTTGATGTTATACGTTCTCATTTTGATTCACTTTATTGGATTCAATAACTCTACATCTGATGTTATTACAATTTGTGATCTGTATTTTATTCTATAAACGCAGAGCAGTACTTATTAATAATAAAATAATGATTAATTCACATTCTTTAGTTGTGTAGGTAATCTAAGAAAATATTGATATAAAAAGACGTAAAGTTACAGTCTTCATAAATTATTCAGTCATAAGCAGAGAAATATTAAGTAGGTACTTCGAATTATATTTTTTGGTAAAATGCCAAATGTCTGAGAATTCTAATAGTATAAAGAGCCAGGCTAAGTGCATTGCAAAGTACTAAAATGTAATTGCGTATACTATTTTTACAGTCAGGGTAGTACCAGAAATACCAAAATAATCACTTATTGTTATTCTGTTTTCAGAATTCCTTAATAGATATTTGAAAATCATCACGTAGCGTAAACGGATACTGTAGTTGCCTATTAATAATAATTATTGATATTGTAAAACAAAAGGGAGAATGGATGACTAAAATTTCTTTAACTCGACGACACTTCTATAAACAATCCGGGCTCCTGTAGAAAATCGCATTCCTATTCAGAGTATAGCCTTGCTATGTCTTGTACCTACGAATGCATATATACAACGAACATGAACAAATTATTCCGCGCCGGCATTTTGCTACTTTTTGGAACTGACCTCAGAATACTGAGCAGTACGTACGCACTACGCATTTCGCTGTACGAAATAAAACAGCGTTAGTTTTTATTCGAAGAGTTACAACCATGTAGGACTCCAGACAAACCGACACCAATTATTACTGTTATGAATCTTAATTGAAACGCATGCTCACACGACAATAAGGCCAGGCTCATGTACTCAATCTATCATTTGTCGAAACTATTTGCCCTCGCATTGTGTTCATCTACATTATTCATAATATCTGGTTATAATCACCTAGTTTTAGTAGTCATAGTCCTAGAATGGTGACAGTAGGACAGATGATACGCGAGTCTTTTTGCCCAACGACCGGTCCTTCCCCGACCGAGACTGGAATTTCAAATTTAGTTTTTTATTCAAATTACGATGACGACGGATCTGATGGAAGCAATACCACATTCAAAACGGACTTTTATTGTAAATCTACTGCAGCAGCTATTTTATTTAATTTTAGAATTATTTGTGCATCATTTCTTAGATTTTTTTATCGAAACTTAGGGACCCGGCTGGATGAGGTTAGCGCAGGACCGGTCGTGGAGATCCTTGCGGGAGGCCTTTGTCCAGCAGTGGACGTCTACAGGCTGATATGATGATGATGATTTCGATTGTTTTGTTTCTAACATAACAAATTAGTGTTCTTTGTATATTATTCAAAATCAGGCTTTTATTGTATGTTTTGAAACCAGTAATCAAAAGTTTCCCGAGTTTACCTTCGTACATAGAGCATGTTTGAAGTAAACCTATCACGCATCGTCTCATCAGACGTTACTAGGAAGTCCAACACAAACATTCAGAAAATGATTGACACTTGGCATAGTGTGTGATTGCGGAAGACGCGAGATCAAATATTTTCTTAGTTCAAAGACTTGTGAAATAAAAGGTCGTAGTAAATATTACGGTGGTATGGTGAAACTAGATTTTGTATTTAGGGTCACCTTAATCTCTTTAATAGTATCTACTTCAACGTCTTTAGCTTGACATCGTACCTATAAGTAATATGTTATTAATTTGCTATTCTATAGCAGTTAGACTTTTACTTCTTGCAGTAAACAGATGATATAGGTATTCAGAATTTGGAATTCGATAATTTAAGCTAGCTATTTAGCTTAGCTTTTAATTTTATTAGATTTGTTTATTTATTGACTTAATTGTAGCATCCTTTTCGCGTTCAGTTTGCCTTTTCTGTCATTTTATTGTGAAGACAATATCACATTATGTATCTGTTTTGGTTATTATTAGAACTATCATTAATTTATAAGTTGTTACCGATCTACCAGTTGCGATTATTCATTACTCCAGGACTCTTTTTTTTCTTTCAAATGCTCCAAAAATGCCTCCCTATCTTTACTATTACTGTGAACACATCAAATTGTAAACTAATTATAAATGAAAAACAGTTTCAAGATTGTTGTAATTTCCCACGTTCATTCAAACATGAACTACAAACAGCACTCAATTTGCAGCTGTAACCTCGAACGCCAAAGTCATAAATTTTTCATGCACTGATTGACAGTATTGTGTAACCTTTGCCCGATTATATAACCTGAAGTACATCATGTACGAATGTATAGTTTCAATGTTCGAACCATTTGTATTCCATCCATTGTCGATTCATTCGAGCGTCTGTTTCTAAATGTACTAGTTCAATCAGTAATGTAGATGTAAAAAATTATATTGTCGTGTTTCTAGATTGCAATTCAGGCTACGAATAGAATAGAGTTGTTTTGGATTTCGTGCCTCGTGCCGGTAGATTCTCCAAAACATCCTCTTTGTGGGAAGATGGCGGTGCAGTGGCATAGAGTACCTATGCAAATGTGTGTGTTAGTAATTATAAACTATTTTATAATATTATAAACTGCATGTGTGAAAACTTGTAATTGGCATTTGTATAATTTGTTGTTCTATGGTTACCTATTATTGTTACTGTTTGTCCTGTTAGTTTTTCTTCTTGATTTTTTATTAAATAGCATAGGCACGACAAATTATATGGTTGCTGTATGTATCGATCGATACTTATTGAAAAGGAAATATTTTAATAATTAAAGTTGTGTAGGTATCAGCATAAATACTGTTCTATTAAAATTCCTAAAAACGTTATTTTGTTATAAAAGCTACCTGCTTTATGCGAATACCTATATTAAATAGGATTAAATGGAGCAAGGCGCGCCTGCGGCTTTCAGTAAAATTTTGTATGAAAGTCCCGCACCACCGCCGCGCTATTGTAAGGTGACTTTATAACTTAAAACAAAAGTCAAACCAAAACCTTTAACATTAAAAAATATATAAACACAACATGTAGGTGAAGTTGGCGGAACGTAACTTGACCTCTGATTTATACTGGCGCCACAGAATAGACTGATAATAGGCGCTCATACAAATCAGTGCTCAAATTACACGACGCCAACTATACCTAATGAAAGAAAATATAATGGGATGTCCACTTACCAAGATGCGATAGGTTGGTGAGATCTGATTCTGAAATTAAAAAAGAAATGCGTGTGAAAAAATGTAAAATGATATGCGTGCAACATAATTGAACAAGTAATTAAAACAAACAAAAGGCATAATAGCCGTGGACAATGGTGGACATAAATAATATAATTGGACATTTAACGAACATGCAGGTATTTAAGTAGAAACTTATATCACAAACACAACTTAATGATGATAACACTATGAATTAACCAAGAATTAACACAACATAAAATTATGCATCCTGCCACCAGTGTAGATATGTTAAGTTTAATCATTATCATAAATATTATATATATTATATCAAATGCCTACTCGATTAAAGGCGCAGTTCGGATAATTGTCTTTGCCTTAAAATTACAAGCTAACGCAATGTGAAACCTTGATAATGATGACTTGACTTTTAAAAAGGTAGCATCGTCCAGTTTGCGACAATTTGATGATAATGATATTTGAAGATTATTTCTTTCGCGGTTGTATAATTTCTGTAATGTAAAACAGATTTCTCAGGAAACTGAAAAGAACAACAGTATGCGTTCTCGTCCTCAGTCCTCGTTGTTCCTTTGCATAATTGACACGTACATAAATCTTCAACAGTTTCCTGTCGGCATTCGTTTACTTCCGTAGTCATGGATGTGTCGGTCTCTGTATTTACTTTGGTTTTTCCTGTTTTCCGGTTTGCAAAGATAAATGTAGCAGTTCATACGGAAATGGTTTTCTACATTTCATTGTATGAAAGTAGCAGATTCTGGTTTTAAAAATGAGTAAAAAAGGCCAATTACCCTCGGACAATATGTATTTATTTGCCAGGAACGTAATAATTAGTTGGTGGCGCTACTGATAGGAACATTTACCTTCGTGTTATTTACACACAAATAGAGTGCATAAGTTTTATTTATTTCTAAAACTTATTTGTTGACTGACATGATATTGATGTCATAACATTAAGGTTCAGTGTAAACGAACTGTAATAGTTTTTCCAACTTGCAATAAAAAGGCCACTGATGACGTATGCGGTATCGTCCGAACAGATAAGGAATGAGGCAACAAATATTATGATCCATAGCCTGACAACTACAATAATACTGACTGTTATTGAAACACGTCAATCACTTGAAAACATGTTTATTAAGTTTATTTTGAGAGCGGATCATGCTGAAAAAGGAACGGCAAACTTAACTTTCACTACTTTAAGAGAAAGTTGTTGCTTTAAAGATGATGATGAAGATGATCATTTATTTCATTTCCACTTAGAGCAGCCTTTTAAACCAGGGAAATGTTATACATTTTCTTTTTATTTCAGAGACAAGAGCGAAATTGACAACATGACAAGGCAGCAACGTTCAAAACTACAGTAAGACAGAAGAGACACAAGTGAGCTTAAGTGTGAAGACTTCAGAAATAGAAGACTTGCATTCAAAGTATCAATAGATGTCATTGAAGAATAGAAAGTGACCAAATCCGTAAAAAGTAATCTTGCTTTTAGTTGTCCAAAATTTCTCGTGACGACAGCAGACCACTCATTAAACAAACAGCCTGATAAGAGGCGTTATTATGAGCCGCGGGGGAGCAAGATAACGGCACTATGTCGATGCCGTTCCAATTATAGCTGACATTTAACCCCTGACTTACAGCTTAACTTCTATTATCAGAATGGAATACTTCCAGTCTAATAATTCCATGATCGGTGAAGACACGGCGATAACTGTAGACAGCTGATTTAAATAAACTGTTTATTTGCATCATTTGTTTTCCTTCGTCATTGGAAATTATTAAACGTTTCTTGCAATTGCAAACTGATTTTTACTCGTCTTTACTGACCTTTACTCGTCCGCAGCTGGATGTAGGCCTACACTGAGCCGCGCCGGAACCCGGTTTATTGTTAATACAGGATGGGATAAAACTATTTTCCCGAAAAAGTCGTAGTTTATAATTTTTTGTTGTTTTATAATTTTACAGTGTCATTGACCCCGATCAGCTGATTAGTCTTAAAGTTTGACAAGCGGTAACTTGAAAACAGTTAAAATATTAACATAGTTCCTTTGAGAAAGAAGTAGTGCAAGGGCAACACAATCTGATATTTTAGGAAAGTAAATCATTGTGTCCCTATGGGGTATATTCTCCACGTCCATCTGCTAGTCGCCTTACACACATAGTCGCTCCACCTATTCGAGGGTATGTCCGACTTACAAATTATAGTTTTCTGCTAAGCTTTTGACAGACTACACCCGTTCGAAGGCGGAATAAAAAATACACACAGAAGAATATGTGGATTGATCAAAATAATGTTACTAAGATTTACTTAGAAGTAAATGTGATATTGTCTTACTGTTTACAATGATATACAACTAAACTCAGTAAGTATTACGATATACTTCAATTGCAATGTTGCTCTTGCAGAATCAATTCAATAAGAATGTTAGGAAGGTTATCATTAAGAAACCTCAGTGACTATGAACAATGTACAATACACGTGGAAATCCAAGTTGAGTCATAAAATAGGTAACATTATGGTATCGATGGGTGTGCTTCAATCAGGCAAGCACTAAACCAAGCAATAAGTAGAAAGGATTATAATTTATAACCGACACGTATTACGTTCGATTTAATTTCTTCAAGATTATCAATGGTGAAGTAAAAATTTAAGATGTGTATTTAAAAAAGACAAATCATCAGAATAATATCAGCAATTCATTCACACTAACGTATCCACCTATAATTATACCACAACCGTTTTCTCATTTATTGGGAAGTCTAATGTTGGGCAAGTCCTTCGCAAAATTTTTCATTTCATCGTTACAAAAAATGCAATACTTTTATGACAACATATTGTGATCAGAATCACCAGCTCTACATTCCAAATAAAGTTTCGCACATTTTGGGAGGGTCGGGCAGCCATTACCTACAACGCTGAAAGTCTGTTAGGAAAGTTGAAAGTTACACCTATGTTTTTTATTTTATTTTGAAACCCAGTATAGTATTTATTTACGGTAAAGTCCCTGTATCTGTGGTAGGATTATTCATTGATCTACTGAAGATCCAGCGGATATGTTATTTCTTGGTATTTCTACACGGACTGATAAACATATATCTATGAACGATATAAGTACACTAAGTGTGTACTTATATCGTTACTACTACTACTACTACCTAGGTGTACTTATATCGTTCATATATCTATGAACGATCTACACCTAGGTAGGTGAGTACTACTAAGTATGTACGTATATAAAAGGTGACTGAATGGCGCCGTTATTCTATTACACGCTCAACCACAGATACCTACTAATTACGGATACGGAATGGATACTATGGACATTGTACAAGGCGACCGACTGTTTAAACAAGTACATTTACAGTAATTCTAAATGTTTAGCTATGTTATAGGTAGGCAATGTTATAGTAGACATTAAGTACCTATATTCTATACGTTCGGTCCACTTCGTCGGGGCCTAAGGTCCTAAATAATTTAAATCATTAACGTTTCTGACGTACAATACTTTTGATTATTCCTACAAATGATAGTAGGTACTTTGACAAGCTAAGCTATGTATGTAACTTTTATAAGGTAGGGTAATATATAAATATATATTTATGTAAATAAATACATATGTGGGTCAGGTATATTAATTTATCAATATCGGTGTGGACGGTCACAGTTGGCAGAGGTACCTACTTAATTTCGAACTTTATAAGACAAAATTTTATCATCATCATCAACAGCCTATTAATGTCCCCACTGCTGGGGCTCAGGCCTACCCTCTTAACGAGGGCGTTCGGGCTATAGTCCACCACGCTAGCCCAGTGCGGGTTGGTGGACTTCACATGCGCCTAAGAATTTCTTCTTCGGCCTATGCAGGTTTCCTCACGATGTTTTCCTTCACCGTTTGAGAGCAGTCAGTACATGTACTTAAGTTTCGAGAAAAACCCATTGGTACATGGCCCAGCTGGGGATCGAACTCCGGACCTTTCGATATGATAGGCCGCGTCTTATCCCCTACGCCACTGACGCTCTTCGTTTTTTTATATTTACCGAGATATAAAAAAACAATTCACAGAACCTTCAATGATGAAGTAAGTACACCTAACACTTTGCTGACTTTTTAGAACAATAATCAGTATTCTTCTTAAAATGGTAGTAAATATCTACCATATTTTATGATAAAATTACATTTGTAATAGATTTTAATTAACGTAAGTTTTTATAGTGAGTCGTAAGTACCCGGATTATTATTCAGTTGGTCTTTTGTTTTGTAAATAAATATTTTCAATGCCGATCGCCGGCGTCATCGGTTCAATAATTCATTAAGTAGGTGTACATAATGTTATCCGTTTTAATAATTCCCACGTCACATTAAGAGATTAAACACATACCATTTTACGCAGTAATATAAATCATTAAGACATATTTTATTAATTAGTTTACGAGACTTAGATATGTGAAATAATCGCGGGTATTATTCATTAGGTATGACAAGCCGAAACAAAGTAGTAAGATCATTATACTTATTGAATTAATTAGTTTTGTATAATTTTACATATAAAAAAACTGTACGCATCCAATTCTGTGAGGGTCGTGGCTTCCTAAACAGTACCGATTACTAAATATTATGTGATAAAAGTACCCTGTGTTTATTATTGTTAATATTATTTAATGCCTATATCCATGACAACACCGCGCTGCGGCATAACGGTTTTTCTTCGCTCAAAATAAACGGAATTATTTTCCTTCTAGAATCTGGTCATCTAACTTGGATTTTTAACAAGGAATAATGGAAAATTAATTTTAATCTATCTGTGTAGGTTTCATCATTATCGTGTAGTATGAACGTGATTAAGCAACAAACGCTAAAACACATTTAAATGTATACTTTTATTACCTATATATCTAGTTATGTATATAATAAATTAATGCAAATGACACACAGTGGTATTGATATTAGCGATTCTGGTGAAGTGAGATAATAAATAGGAAGGTAGGCATTAGAAACCACTAAGTTACATAACAAATTATATATTTACCATCGTCGGTTTCTAGAGAAAATTAAAGGTTTACCACAACTCAATGCCAAGGCAAGGACGTCAAAGAATACAACATTGTCAAATACATGTAAATGTAGATTCAGTCACATGTAATAGTAAAGAATTATGAACATCCAAACATGCTTACCAACTTTCGCCTTCATAGTATTAGTAGGATTATAAGAGGTGTAGAAAAAAGTAAGGATATGAAAATCCGTATGCAGATATTTTATATTCGGAAAATAGAATATGAAAATCCGTATGCAGATATTTTATATTCGGAAAATAGGATATGAAAATCCGTATGCAGATATTTTATATTCGGAAAATAGGACACTAGCTCCCTTTCTATTTCTAAAGCGATAAAAGAATTCTAAAAAGGAAATTGAGTAGTACCAACTCATTTTTATAAGCACAAACGAAGTAGCATGAAAGGACTAGTGTAACATTTAACTGTTTCAATTTCTAAACGTTTTTCGCTTTTGCGATCTACATAGGTGGACGGTTAATTAGAAACAGGGCAAGATTTTCATACAAACGAGTTCACTTTGAAGCCATGGTTCTCCGTGGAGGATTGATCGGGGCATGATCTGATAACAGTCACCGAGAGAGTAGATGGAGGACTCTTAGATCGCTATAGATATCCAACTGATCAGAAAGCCGTCTGGAAGCAGCATCGTCATGATTCCTTAACTTTAAGATTTTCATACATTTTGATGTCATTTTGCGGGTTTTTTTCTTCATGACGATGCTGCTTCCAAACAGCTTATCTGATCATTTGGATATCTACAGCGATCTAAAAGTCCTCTATCTACTCTCTCGATAACCGCCATCAGATCATGCCCCGATCAATCCTCCACGGAGACCCATGGCTTCAAAGTGACCTCGATTGTATGAAAATCATGCCATGTTTCTAATTATCCGTCCACCTATGTAGGTACTATGGCATGATACTATGGGATTTCTCCGCAAATAATTATTCCGTAATAAAACTACATTTTCCTTGAAAGTCTTGCCGGTAAAACCCGGCCAAACTAAGGTAACAGGTAACTAGGTAGGTATACCTAAAGTTTCAAGCACCATGGAAATTCCGTTAGAAACTTGCACACATAACAACCTGTATTTGAATTATGTAACTATAGACTGAAGCTTTCTTGGTATACTTACTACCAAGTATGTACCAAATGGGTGAAATGCAGAATAGATGAATCGTCACGAAACTGAAATTGTAACCGAAACTGATAATCAGCTTCGTAACGGAACGTAACGAAATTTATCAGTTTCGTTACAATTTCAGTTTCATTACGGTACATCTATTCTGCATCTATTATGTAAGTATTAGTACCTACCCCATAAAAATATTGACGAATGACGTACTTTTTATACAGATGGGTATGAGTCAAATATTTGACTCATACCTACTTAATTGTGTGTGACATACGGTATGTCATATAAATTGACATAATACACGAATTGACATTTATGTGAGATGTTACGACTTCGTGTAGAGGAACTACGCGAGAGGTACCTAACATCCTGACCACGTCACTATGAACTCATTGAGTTTCCAATGTTCCAAGCCCATTTTTGCTGTTAGCATAATATGTTTTTATCACTAACTTGATTCACGGAAGACGGTTTTTTGTCGCCGAAACGATTTCTGTCGCGTATAGACGATTAGTTAATGACATAAGCAACACTTGTGTGACGCAAAGACGGCTTTACGACGAAAAATACGCACGCCTAATTAGTAAATACTACGACATAATCTGTTTCTACGCTCCGTTGTCAAGGTCACGTGTTTACTTTTGATTTCAAAGTATTTTATCGAATAGAAATATTCCAATGTTTTACTGTTTTTGAACCCCTAAGATGCCTTTAATTAAATCAACAGCCCATTTGAACCCCTAAGATGCCTTTAATTAAATCAACAGCCTATTTGAACCCCTAAGATGCCTTTAATTAAATCAACAGCCTATTTAAACCCTTAAGATGCCTTTAATTAAATCAACAGCCTATTTGAACCCCTAAGATGCCTTTAATTAAATCAACAGCCTATTTAAACCCTTAAGATGCCTTTAATTAAATCAACAGCCTATTTAAACCCTTAAGATGCCTTTAATTAAATCAACAGCCTATTTAAACCCCTGAGATGCCTTTAATTTAATCAACAGCCTATTTAAACCCCTAAGATGCATTTATATCAACAGCCTATTATAATGTCTGCACTATTGCGGCACAGGCCTCCGGGATCTCGACGAGGGCGTTGCGGACTAAATAGCCCATAACGGGTTTGTGAACTCCATAGTTCTTAAGAATTGCTTCTTCGGCGTTTGCAGGTTTCCTCACGATGATTTCCTTAACTGTTTGAGAGCAGTCAGTAAACGTTACTTAAGTTTCGAGAAAAACCCATTGGTAGGTAGGTACATGACATTATCGGAAGACGCAGCGTAGGCAGGCCTCCCACAAGGTGGACCGACGATCTGGTGAAGGTCGCGGGACCAGGCTGGATGAGGTTAGTGCAGGGCCGGTCGTCGTGGAGATCCCTGGGGGAGGCCTTTATCCAGCAGTGAACGTCTACAGGCTCATATGATGATGATGACATGGCATTACCCGACCAGTGATCGTACGCGGACCTTTCGACGTGGCAGGCCTCGTCTTCCCCACTATGCCACCGACGTTCTTAATAGGTAGGTAATTTAACTAGGTAGGTATAATAGTTTCGTACTTATAAAATTAAAATTGCAAAATGCGTAGCGGGCCCATCGGCTTGAAGGTTTGTCATGCCTGAACTAGTAAGATAATTACCGTAGCTCTGTGATTTACTACGATCTGCGCATGAATGAGCTACCGATGTGATACTACACTGAGTCATAGAAACCTAGCTACTTGAAAATTGGATTTGCTTGCATAATGCGCGCATGACGTCATAGGTAGATGACGTAGTAAGAAAAGTGAAGATCCCTTAATAGGATTTCCTATTCTATGATGTACTTATTTATGAGGTTTCTTGCAGATTCCACATTTTCAGAACAAACCACTTAAAAGTACCTAAGTTTTCCTTGTTGTTAGATACGATTGAAGTTTTGAAGATCATCATCATTATATCAGCCTGTAGAAGTCCACTGCTGGACAAAGGCCTCCCCCAAGGATCTCCACGACGACCGGTCCCGCGCTAACCTCATCCAGCTGGGTCCCGCGACCTTCATCAGATCGTCGGTCCACCTTGTGGGAGAACTTGAAGATTACTTACATTAAACACGCAGGCTGATCGTGATCATCACGATCAGCCTGCGTGTTTAATTACACATTTAGATACCTACCTAACGCAATGTTAATAAAAAAAATTTTTTTTTTTGTAATAATATAATAAAATTTATTACAGTAATATGTACAAGGTTATATACAAATATATAATATAAATTATATACATGTTAATAAATTAATTAAATAATCACAAACGTACGTAACAACTTAATAAAATAGGCACTACAATATAGTTGTCATGTCATTATAATATTTTAGGTATCTTGCATCGGTTACACTAGCGCCACCTATTGATATTACATTGATAAGATTACAATATTTTTCAATACAGCGCCATCTATTATTACACATACAAACTACGGTAACGTTTACGATAGTTTGTATGTTATCCGCTAGATGGCGGTAAACAACGTTGGAGTGGCACAGAGACATCTAGCGGAAAACGTTGAAACTTTTACACATTAAAGCTACGGAAACGTAAATTTAGTTTCGACGTAATCCGGTAGATGGCGGGTAAACGTTAAAGTCATCTAGCCAGAGCCAGAGACATCTAGCGGAATACGTAGAACCACGTTAAATGGTGACACACTTAAGAAATTAGTTTCAGTAAAAAGCGTTAGATGTCGCTATTCCTAAAAAAGTGCGTTTTAATTTTAAAGATAAAATGGAGTGCGTACCAGTGTCATTGAGCAGCCCATTGATATCCGTCGTCGACCCATCGGTCGACATTGCTGAAACAAATAGAAAGATACTATTAATTTAGCAACCTTAATAATAATATTTCATAATTATTTGGCTGTTAGGGTGGTATATAAAGACAGCGGCCGCCTCTCTTACGAGATTACATGAGTTTGTATGAGACGAATTATTTAGGCACCGGTGGCGCCGCTCACTATAAATACCACCCTTAGCGACAGACTAATTTTACTGATTACATCTACTGGGTATGAATGACTGTCATACTTTCGGATTTAAAATATTAATAAATCCAGGCATGCTTTTAGTCCTTAGACATAACTTTATTATTTTTGACATTGTAGTAAAAATTATATTCTGTGATTGTAGCTAGTTTATTTTTGATGACATTACAATTGATTATGTATGTTAAGTATTGGTTACTTTAACCAAAAAAATATTGAAAACCAAAACATAATTGAAAAAAAAACAAGGTTTTAGAACTTTCTGAACAGAGCGAACACAGTAAGAACAAATTTGATACACTCTGTCTCAATAGGTAATCTTCTTTTCTATATTGAGCTTTTCTATAATATTATGAGGCCGCAGGAGTCGAGGCAGAAGGCCGCGGCGAGCCGGGCGTGACGCGCGGCCGAGCGGCACGCACGCCGCCTGCGCCTGCGCCGGTCATCGCTCATTTGCTGATTCTGTCCACGGATTTGATCAGCGTAGCATTAAATTCTGTGGTCTTTTCACCCACAAGTTCTGTTACAGTTCTGTTAACGAGCAGAGCACATCGCTCGTAGAACTGACGGCCGTTGGGGCATTTTCACCCACAGGTTCTGTTACAGTTCTGTTAACGAGCAGAGCACATCGCTCGTAGAACTGACGGCCGTTGGGGCAGAAAGGTTCTCGAGTGGCGACCACGTATCGGAAGACGCAGCGTAGGCCTCCCACAAGGCGGACCGACGATCTGGTGAAGGTCGCGGGACTCGGCTGGATGAGTTTGGCAGATGAATAGTATAGTACTGCAAAGAAAGTAAGGGCCAGATAGCTTTTTCATACATTCGAGGTCACTTTGAGCGCTTAGATCTTCGTCAGGGAACAATTTGGATGAGATCTGATCGTGGCTGTCCGGAGTACGTATGGAGGAGGTCCAAAGAGCCATACACCAGAGTTAGATTGAAAAATCTCTAAAATTGCATAATGTATGGAAAAAAAAGAGCGTCAGTGGCGTCGGGGATAAGACGCGGCCTATCATATCGAAAGGTCTGAAGTTCGATCCCCCGCTGGGCTATGTACCAGTGGGTTATTCTCGTACCTTAAGTACATTTACTGACTGTTCTCAAACGGTGAAGGAAAACATCGTGAGGAAACCTGCATACGCCAAATAAGAAATTTATAGGCGCATGTGAAGTCCACCAACCCGCACTGGGCTAGCGTGGTGGACTATAGCCCGCACGCCCTCGTTGAGAGGGTAGGCCTGAGCCCCAGCAGGGGGACATAATAATAGGCTGTTGATGGTATGGAATACCGCATACGCAGGATACTTACTGCTTGGTGAAAACGGCTTACAAGTTAGGTGTATAGGCTGTCATTTTGGTATGTTTTAGTTTGCTCAGTTTACCACATTCATTTACTTATCCACTTAGGTAGATATGTGAAATCTGTTCTGTTTACGATTTTTTTCTTATACAAACCTGGGAAAACCTAAAACTGACTTTATGTATGCATAATATTGAGTGTGAACTGTTAGTCTAGTATAGTTTACTTACATAAAATATAATATTTTATATTCTGTTTTTTTTTGTCTACTTTACAATACGTTGACATCATGCTGACTCCTGAGTGACATTCTTGTATTGCCTGAACAATATGCGGTTTAGCAAGTACCTTTTCGTTTACTTTAATATATACGAGTATAATATAGTGTAGGTATTATTGCATTATATTATACATATTGTATTATATTAAAAAACCTACTTTGCTAAACCGCATGTTCAAGTCAAGAAAGAATGTCACTCAGGAGTCAATATAATGCACACTAACTGGCCGTTCGCATGTTTTGTGTTTAGACATCGCCTTTTTGTAGAATATTTCGTTACAGATCAAACAGTATAGTTTGTACTTTAGATGTAGTTCAGGAAAAGTTTGTACATGGACTAAGTAATGTAAAAACTTTTTTTAAATTTTATTATTTATTTAAAAACCTCTTTAGTTATTTATTGTAGTGTTATTTATATAGACTTATACATGAAGGTAGGTACTTACAATATAGTGGCCCTGAACTTGGCGTCCAAGTGAAAAGTCACGCACGAATACATTGTGTGGCATGTATTATTGTAGGTAGGTAATTGTTTGTAAATAATACCATGAAACATGACAAATAGGTAATGGTTCTATGTTATTGAAAATATATAAGCTTTATACGGCCTTCGGCTTTTAAATGATAAAAATAGCATACTAATAGAAAATAGATTATAGAAAAAATATTTATTGATTGATATATTCTGATAGTGTAGTATAATTAAGCACAGTTATAGAAGTGGACGTATTTTTCACTTTGGTCCAATTTCAATTTAGTTGTATTTAAACGGCTAAATTGGTCTAAAGTGAAAAATACGTCACGTTCAACTTGAACTTCTGTGTCTGTACTTATGTATTCTGTGGCAGTGCAGTGCATAATAATAATGTTTGGACAAATTTACACGTACGCGGCTGTTTAGTCCCAAACTAAGCCGATGATTGTAAATGGGTACTCAACAACTAATAAACATACATATATACTTTTAAATAAATACTCAAATACATATACCCAGAACGAAAACCAACAGTTATGCTCATCACACAAATGTTAATCCCGGGTGGGAATCGAACCCACGAACTTTGGCGCAGTAGGCAGGGTCACTACCACTACGCCAACAGGCCAGTCAAAAATGTCGTTCAATGACTTACGAAAACGTTGCGGTTTTTTTCTGTAATGTTCGAAATAGTATGAAGCCCTTTACATCAAAGCGGCGGCGGCGCGGCTCGTTCTTCATACAAACCTTCGCCGCCGCAACGCTTTCGCAACGCCGCCGCCCAGTGTGTGTCACGCTTTAAGGTGGTCCTAAAGATATTTTGGCTAGGAGATGGTCTACAATAAAATGATTCCTCATCCGATCGGAAGTAGCTGCCGATAAACAATACAAAGGTCAACATTTTCGATTGGTATGCGCCGCCCGCCCCGAGCGACCGGGCACCAAACATAGTGGGTGACAATGGTACCCACGTGTGAGGTCATCGGAGCTATTGTTCGTCAGTTTAGACATGTGACTGCGACGCCATACATTTTGAAAAGAAAATATTAGACTTCATTTTAAAACACTAGTCGATATTAGAGAGGGTGAGTCTGTGAGCATCAAGAAGTTTCAAATCTGTTTGGTCGCGTGCGCGCTCCCTGTGGAGATCGCATCTTGCATATTTAGTATCGGAACCTATGATGTTATTTACCGGGGGGGTGCGGACAAAGGAAGCGGAGTAGCGGGAGGAGGTTGCTAGTACAAATTTATATGGAGTTTGAAAACGGGAATGTGTGAGTGAGTCATAATTTTGTGATTATTTTGACACAATTTTGACACCCATAGAATGCTTTTATTACTGATCCTTAAGGGAGTGGCTAAATTTTTTGATTCATGGTGAGCATCACTTATGATACGAAAAAAGGTAAGTTTACTGCGAAGAGGTCATTTGAATTGATGGTCATTTCAAGACGAGGTCATTTCAAGAAGTGGTCATTTCAAGAAGTGGTCATTTTAAGAAGTGGTCATTTGAAAAAGTGGTCATTTCAAAAAGTGGTTCTAATCCGCCTAAGTCGTCAAATGATGAGCTAGTATTTCCAGGGATATTCGAAGGAAAACTTTCGACTGAAAGGCTGTATCACTAGACCAATGAGTCGGTCAAGTTACGACGTACCTGTAGTCGGCGGGACTCGAATGCAAGTGACTTGTTATTAGACTTGGCGTGATGTGGAACTTCAATAAAAACTATAATAATACACTACGGGAGAGCGCCGGAGCTTGAATTTACAAGTTTGAAGTACAGTCGGAAAAAAGTGGTCAACCACCCAAAGGTTTAAATTCGTTCGCACCCCATAAAACAATTAGGTCTATTTTCATACTAAAAAAAGAAGATTTAATTTAAAAAAAAAATATGGTTAGTTTTTAATTTGATAGAAAGTTTTGTTAAAACTAATAGACCATCTTGGGCAACGTATGTAACTGTTCGTTATTCTCTCGAATGAAAAAGCGCCACCAAAGAGATTCGAACCTTCCTGGTTATTCTCCACAGGGAAAGCACGTTAAAGTGGCAGTGGGCTAGTACGTCGCTGGTGATAACCGTTGTGGTAGGCTCATCGTGGGACGCCCCCCGGCTAGAGACGATCTGTGTAAGGCGTACGCAATGGCAGTGACCGGACGGGATGAGACGAGATCGGGTTTGGTAGCGTGCCTTACTTAGGAAAGGCCTATGGCCATTTGTGGCCTGCACGTGGTGGACTGGTAGAGGCTGATTAAAAATGTTATAATTGTGATGTGTATTAAACCTTCAATCTTTGAAAAATGGAGGCGAGCAGTAAGGTTTATGTGTAACGAAACAGAAAAACAGAAATTAATGACTTGCACATTGTCTAAGGTTGCAACAAATTACAACTATTTTAATAACATATTATTGTTCCTACAGATGCGAAATGACCTTTTCATTTCAATTCCATTAAAAAAAACCTTTACATTCACATTTCTACTTTTTTTTTTCTTTTTCTTTCCTTTTCTCTCATTTAAATCTCATTATTTTGAATTTCCTCACTTAATCGTAGTTCTTTTCTGAGTTAGAGTTCTTGTCTGAGTTATTCAATTGGCAATACTGTTTCTTGCACTGGTACAAGCAAAAATAGACTTTAAGATGACGAATCTATTTTAACGGCGAATGTGCAATGTATAGGGCAGCAATTTCTTACTTGTAATTGTAGATGCATGAGATGACACAAAAAATATTATTTCCTCGGACTGTGTGTAATGACATGACACCTGTTATTATTCCGTCATCTCCATGCCTTTGTCTTATGTTATTTTGCTCGTTATAGTGATCCCTACTTATAATTACTTATAATAAATACTTTTGGTCTGTGTTTATGTTCATTAATTCAATTAAACGGTAGAACGGAGACGGACCCGCGTAATACTTGACATTATGGTCTCTTCCTGCGAAATTAATATCAGTGATTTGATCAAATCCATTATGTAGGTAATTAATATTTACGTAAACAACTACATAGTCAAAGTCAAAACTATTTTATTGCAAGTAAGTACACTGGGTACAATTATACAATGTAAATTTTTTATCTACCACCGCTTCCAGTCTAAAGTGTGAGCGAAGAATCGAACCGTCAACCTCGCGATCTTAAGGCAAGCAAAATACCTACTGGACTGTCACCACAAATTAGCTACCTGGAAGCATCGTTGATTTTAACGTAATGGAAAACGTGTTCGACCGCATGGAGTGACTACCATTTCCATGCAGTTATATGAAAAACTAGAAAATTCCTAGGGTTTGTACTATTGTATGGCGTACCTTGTGGTGGTTAGATTAAAATGCTGAAACGACGGAGCAGATTTTTTTTGCCACAATAGATCCCATAGGGTCGCATTAGCAATATCAGTATTAAGATAACAAGAGCTGTTCGAAACTTAATAATGTAAAAATGTCCGGCAATCATGGGAAAGTATTTTAAATTAAAACTAGAAATATCATCATCATCAACAGCCTATTAATCTCCCCACTGCTGGGGCTCAGGCCTACCCTCTCAACGAGGGCGTGCGGGCTATAGTCCACCACGCTAGCCCAGTGCGGGTTGGTGGACTTCACATGCGCCTAAGATTTTCTTTTTCGTCGTATGCAGGTTTCCTCACGATGTTTTCCTTCACCGTTTGAGAGCAGTCAGTACATGTGCTTAAGTTTCGAGAAAAAACCCATTGGTACATGGCCCAACCGGGGATCGAACCTCGGACCTTTCGATATGATAGGTCGCGTCTTATCCCCGAGGCCACTGACGCTCAACACTAAAATATCTTTAATATCTTTATTACACTTTCTTTAATCGTAAAATAGGTTACCAAAACCAAAAAAAATTTGATTGACTTTTAAAAACCAGAGATTACTTTCTGCCAACAAATTGTTATTTCACACTTGGCGGGTTTTTAATTAACGTAATTTTTAAATTAAGTTATGTTTTTTTATGAATTAAAATATGTCTAAATATTATTATAAATTGGGAGCTGTTTGACAAAGACTATCCTACACTAGTTCGCGTTATGTCAGTAGTACAATTGATGGTATACAAGTGACGCATCTTTGTAACCTTAGGGTACCATGAAAGTAATAATAGACATATTTAGTAGAATATGTCACTCTAGGTTTAGAACTGATACTTAGAGTAGGTATCTGTTAAAATTCTGAAGTTATCAAGTGTTATCAATTATCATATCAAGATGTTTGTACATTTTCGTATTTCCGCGTTATTTGCATAAAATTTCATAATGTGTCGCTCGAATTCTGCATCTATAACTTATGCGTTGACTGACATTTCAAAACTGGTTGCAACTAGAGTTACTACACAGGTTTGTTTTATTTATTTATTACAGCAAAGTTGATTATGCTACGGAAATTAATGTTTATTAGACATCAATTTTAAGTGCATAATGTATTAATGTACGTACAAGTATAATATAAATTTTACTAATAAAAATGCAAAATTACAAATATGTAGATAGGTTCACCGAATAAACAGCGGAAGAACTGTTCTGTCTTTAAAAGAGTAAGGAAAAAACTTAAAAAAAAGGACAAAACTTAAAACTGGATCCTCATGTACTTACAGTCCCATGTAACCATAAATAAGTATTAATGGCCTCATGCGAGCAACCTTCGAATCCTGTTCCTATTGCCATGGATCTAATTTTAGGACCATTTCGCAACAGGTGTTCTCAATAAAATAAAAATTTGCATAAGGAATAGACATTCTTTATCGAGAACATCAATCGTGTTTAAAATCTTTTTTGAATAAAAAAGAAAAAGATTAAATAATTCAAAATTGTAATTTGCATTAAACTTGTGGAAATAACTCGTTTAATGTGCGTTTACGACATCGGTTAAAGGTAGATAATTTATTATAGGTCACTTAGTAATTTTGATTTTATTTTTAGGCTACCGTCAGTTCTTAAATCAATATTTTTTATTCGTGATGAGAGTTTGTGACGCCAATTTAAACTTCATTTCTTTCTAAGAAACCTAGAATAAATTAGACACTTGACTGATTTATCTTAAAATCTTTTTCATTATATTTTATAGAAATTTTAGTTTAAATGAGAGTCGGAATGAAGGTACAATTTTAAACAAAATTAACTTTAAAGTGAGTAGTTAATATTTTCTTTGGCCAACTTTACTGTAATCGTACCTACCTTATTTTATATCATTAAATATAATATTCAGTCGCGGAAATTCACTATCTAATCTACACACACGTGGAAAACTTAAACAATCACTACTTGACATACTTTCTCCATATCAAATTACCTTACTTACTGGTAGAACCCATATTTAGTGAATAATGATGCAAGATCCTATTTTGTTACCTTATACGAATAGATATACGAGTGTAGATAGATACCTGCAACAAAAAAAAATTTGGGCCTATTTTTTCAGTAACCTCTTGACAGCAATTTGTATTAATTGCAAGTATTGTTTTGTCACTCAATGTTTATTTCGGTTCAAAAGGTTCGGTTCTTTTTATAGAATCAGTACTTTTATCCTCTTTGGGATCTCTTCAAAAAAAACTAGTTAGGTACATGTCTATAGCTATCTCGTAAGTTAATATTTATTGAATAAACTGAGTTTTTTATAGCTTAGTCATTCATACTAAGTAGGTGCTCTATTTTGTACCACTTTTCAGGGAAAAATTAAAAAGTTGTTTTATTAAGTCGGTTCTTTCCCGTCAGCACCCTTTTAAATAAACATTTGACAACAAATAGGTATAATAAAGTAAATAAGGCGATTCTGTTTTACGGCCACTTAGGTGAGCTTTATTTATTTGAATAACTGCCTAAATAAATGGTTAAATTACGCAGAATGAATTCTGGTGGTCAAGTTGGACGTGTGCAAATATGTTTCTCAAATAAATGATATAAGTGCTATGGTAACAAAAGTTAATAGCCGACGGTGTTTAAAATGGGTATACCTAATAGTGGCTGAGATCGATACCTAATAAGATACGACGATACGAATTTTAAAATTTAATTTTTGTTGACTTCTATATATGTTCCTAAGGTAAATAATTAGTTCATTATTTTTTATTTTTGTTTGTTTATTTATGGTTAGTTTATTTGTTCTCAATTTAGTTACTCTTTAAGTTACTTTTAATTAATTTGCATACTTACTGCTTATTGCAATAAATGACCGTTCAATTTTATTTTAAAGAAGTAAAGCTTGCGATTTGGAATAGACGATAATAAAATAAAATAAAATTAAAAAAAAAGTTTATTACGATAGTCTCTTGCATTGTTTATTTTATTCATATTCTGGCTTGTTTATTCCCACTAATTTCCTAATGAAAGTTTAAAACTGCGGAACACTCCGGGCGCGAGGCCTACTGTTCGAGTCTGGTTTTTAAGTAAATGTCAGACTGTATTGACAAGACACGGTCATAAAACTTTTAGATAATTTTATGATACCTGAGTCAGTATTTAGCACATGACAGACCTCTGTATTTAGGTAGTGAGCACCACGTTTCCATAATGGTTTCCGGGTATAAAGTGGACAACAAACCACAATTATTATTCACCGACAGTCATAATTTGCTCTAGAGAATTATGATCGACCACTATGATTACCTTTATAAAGGTATATACTTCAGGGGGCCAATCGCGCTAATTCTGAACGATATTACCAAATACAAACCATAACCAAAAACGTTATTCTCCATCCACAACGTGTGGAGCAGGGGTTTGGCTTGCGTTTGTAAAGGTTTGCCAAACGTTTGCAGCATTAGTGCAATTGGCCCCTAGGCTTAACTATTTAGAGCACGTTTTACTGTTTGTTTAGGTTTAGTTTATTTATTAAAATTATGTTTGGAGGTTAGGTTATTTTAGTTTTTTAAGTTAGTTTAATTTTAGGTTATTTTAGTTTTATAGATAGTTTTAGAATGTCCTTCTATGTTAGTACTCTTTGCTAAATAATAAATAAAGAATTTAGAGCACGTAATTGATTACTATTTGACAGCGCCAAGCTTAGAATGTGACATGTAAAAAGATTTTTTTCTTTGAAGGATTTGCATAAATACGTAGGTATACCGTTTACTTTAAAAGTGATAAAATCATCATGACCTTGTAAGGCATGAATCTTGGATCGTCTACGTGCATTGATAAGCCGAGATAGTGTAAATGATAACAAGACAATAGGACGTTACGAGATAGCTAAACTATTTCACATCAAATCAACAGCCTAATGTATCCACTGCTGGGGAACAGGTCTACCCTCACAACGAGGGCGTATAGGCTATAGTCCACCACGATAGCCCCGTGCGGGTTGGTGGACTTCACATACGCCTAAGAACTCCTTCTTCGGCGTATGCAGGTTTCCTCACAATTTATTCACCGTTCAAAAACAGTCAGTAAATGTACCATGGACAGACTTCGCGCCGTACCACCTTAAGGTTTATTATTGCGTGCGGCTACTAACTATTACTTCCTCTGTGACTAACCGCTAAGTCACAGAGGAAGTAATGCTAAATGACCGCCTGCTCAGGCCATTGTCCTTACAGACCAATAGTAAAAGGGCTTAGCTACGATCGCCACATGCAAGCAAGAAAAATTTAAAACTGGTAAGGAACCCAGTTTGTTGATAGTACATAAGTTTTGAGAAATCCCATTGGGACAAGTAACGACACCGGGGATCGAAGTCGTCCGACTTCTCAACATTACAGGCCGCGTCTTTCCCACTACACCACCAACGGGTATACCTATTATATTTATCTGCATTTTAGATTACGCTTAGGTGTTTCAGACTACACATAAATATTCCATTCCACACTAGCATTTGAACTTTAAATCTGAAATGACCAACAAATGACGTCAAACTTCGCAAAAACCTACTATTCGCCTCTATTTTATATGAGACTATGGACTTTGGTTCCAATCACATCTTCGATCGCATCTCCACCTAAAGTATGTATTTTTGCACACAGGAATATTTCCTAACCAGCCTTGGACTTTGAATCTGAACTGCCCGACGAAAGACGTCAAACTTCGCAAAAAATCTCGTATCCGTCTCAACTTTGTGTAGCATCTATGGACTTTAGTCCCATAACATACGTAGCAGCAGAGCATGTCTAAATATTACTAATCATCATTTGTACTTTGATTCCATGACAAAAAGTCATAATATCATACGTCATTTCATTACGAACAGTTCTAAGCGGTATTATGCCTATAAATAGAGTAGCATTATCATGAGAACGAGTAATCAAACTATTTATTACACTGCTCATGCTGACTGATTCATATTGCAAAAAAGCGTACCTATCTAGTTTGTTCATTGCATGGGTACAATCGAACATATTATCCTACTTCGTAACGATTATCAGCTGGGAAGCAGTAGTTACGTAGGTTTCTAACTGAGACGAACAATTCCCATTTTGTAGCTAGTTACAAAACTCAGTTACCTACATAGTGTCCCCAAACCGTCGAATGTTGTATGAATACATCGTTAGACCGTCTTGTAATCCTAGATGCCATTTCATCTTCATATTTATGAATTAACAAATTCTTATATTAAACAAATTCCTAGTTTAGAATAGGACAAGACAAGTGTAGTGTGTAGTAACGGAAAATAATAAAATATATATAAGAAATCAATATTTCAGTATAATAGTAGGTATGCACTAACAATGCAAGAAAATTAAGGTGCAGTGTATTTTGCTACCGACATTTTCCCTCCTGTCTGGACTGGCGGGGTGAATCAACCCTTCAGTTATTCATACCACAGAGTAAGGAATGAATCGCTTCGCTCACATACATAGTATATTTTTGCTCTTATTACTATACAATGTATAGTTTTAGCTGGATGAGGTTAGCGCAGGACCGGTCGTCGTGGAGATCCTTGGGGGAGGCCTTTGTCCAGCAGTGGACGTCTACACGCTGATATGATGATGATGATGTATAGTTTTAGTAGGTACTGTCCAGGAGATCGATAGTAAAAAGTGGACACCCGAATAAGAGGAAACATACTATGCATGTGAGCGAAGCGAGTCATTCCTTACTCTGTGGTATGAATAACTTTCAGTACGCCGACCATGAGTTGACAACGTAAAACTCGCTAGCGCCTACGTAAATACTTAATAGTGCTATCTCTTTCCGACTAACTACAAAAGACACAGAGATATAGATTGTTTTTTACGTACACGCTAGCGAATCGCTAGCGAGTATTGACATTGTCAACTCATAAATAAACTTACCTACCTATACAGGCATCCTTTTTACATGTATTACGCGTCTTATTAATGTAGAAATAGTTATATAGAAATTCAATTCGATTTCCAAGCTCGCTCCATTAGTTCCTCTAAGATTCATACCTTGTGCAGTGTTATGTAATTTACCTAGAGGTATGAAGATGACTCTGGGAGCGTAGCGAGCTTTTCCGTGTTCTGTGGGATGACTGGTGCTTATATGCATTTAGTATGGCATATAAGCACCAAGTTCAGTTTCTTTTTAGACATTGCTTTTAAAAAAGTTTTCGTTGAAAACAATAATGTAGATAAAGTTTAAATAAACATGTCAGTTAATATTTAAACTTCGTAGAATACGCTGTTTCCACGTGGTCATTCTAGTTTGTGGTACCACATACGACTAATATTGAATATAGGAAAATATAATGTAAGAGATGGAAGTGCCAATCATTGGAGTAAAATCAAATTTCAAAATAGGCCCCACCCATTAACAAAACGATTGTACTGCCTATGGAATGGTCTAAAAAATTTTATATCATATATATGTATTTGTATATATATACCTATATATATTATATATTTATTTATTATTTATATTGTATTCATTTGTCATGTACTTATATTATATACATATAAATGTCTGCACCCAACACCTACACTCCTTGAAGATTTCAACATCACCCTAAGGTTGCCTGGAAGAAATCGCTGAAAGCGATAAGGCCGCCTTTTGATTGTACACAGTTTAGTAAATTATCATAATGTAAAATTTTGATATAATTTGGTGCTCAATAAAGTATATTTGATTTGATTTGATCAACAGAATGGTTTTTAGTAAATATTAAAAAGACAGTTCTGCGTGAATTCTTCAAACTATAATTGAATTTCTAGCGAAGACTTCGTGAGGTTTAATTGAATGTTACTCAATAGCAGTGCCCGGCCTTGATCCATAAATGTTAATACAAATGGTTATTATTAACACGCAAGCTTTTGCCGCAATCAACGTAGAACTAACAAATACATCAGTGTCTTTTCTAAGGCTGGTTTCACAGCTGTACGGGAGACCCGTCGGGCGCTATAGAACAAGATGTTCATGGTACTAAGGATACAAGGTTGTGTCACTTGTACAATGATCAGTAACATTTATGGGGAATATCTTTATTGTTTCTTTAATGATACTGATGATGCAAAGTTGTGTCACTAGTACAATCATTATCAGTTGCATTTATGGGGAATATCTTTATTGTTTCTTTAATGATACTGAGGATACAAAGTTGTGTCACTAGTACAATCATTATCAGTTGCATTTATGGGGAATATCTTTATTGTTTCTTTAATGATACTAAGGATACAAAGTTGTATCACTTGTACAATCATTATCAGATACATTTATGGGAAATATCTTTTTTATTTCTTTAATGATACTACTAAGGATACAAAGTTGTGTCACTTGTACAATCATTATCAGTTACATTTATGGGGAATATCTTTATTCTTTCTCTCATGATACTAAGGATACAAAATTGTGTTTCTTGTACACAATCATTATTAGTTACATATATGGGGAATATCTTTATTGTTTCTCTCATGATACTAAGGATAAAAAGTTGTGTCACTTGTACAAACATTATCAGTTACATTTATGGGGAATATCTTTATTGTTCCTTTAATGATACTAAGGATACAAAGTTGTGTTACTTGCACACAATCATTATCAGTGACATTTATGGGGAATATCTTTATTGTTTCTTTAATGATACTAAGTATACAAAGTTGTGTCACTTGTACCATCAATGATACTACTGACTAGGGAGTGCAATCTCGGTATTCCGAGATCTCGAAGTTCCGAGATCCCGCGCTCAATTTGCAAGATTGATCTTGCACTAAAAATCGCGCGAGATCTTGCAAGATTTGCAAGATTCCGCAGCGTCGCATTTCATGACCATACATGCGTAGGAGCGCGTCAGAGCCTACTGATGATTGAGCGGAAGGGTCGGTGCGCCAGGATGAGAGGTGAGAGGGGGCGTGTGTGCTTGATCAAGAATTAGAGATGACTTTGAAAGCTCGTCCGCAACAACGTTTTTCGAGTGCAATTTGTTCGTCAATTGAAATTCTTCTTAAAAATAATTAAATTTATTTGAATCAGGCGAAATTAAAGAACAAATTTTGCTCACCAATACCTGTATCTATAGACCAGAGTTAAGGCAGAACGGGCTTTTTCTGCAGCTGGATATCTGGCACACAGTATCCGAAGTCAAATAACTAAGTGATGAAACGCTAGAGAGACGAGTTGTTTTGTGAGGAATTACTTCCAAAATAATGAATAAATATTTCTTAATTACTTTAATAATTACATTTATGGAAATAATTGACCCCGACGCATCGAATAGCGTATAAATTGAATGATTACCTTTAATTTCTAAAAATATATTGCTGAACTGCAAGATCTCGCAATCTTGCAAATACCGAGATCGAAGAATTTGCTGCAAGATTGCACTCCCTACTACTGACAAAACGGGGTTCTAGCGCCTCACGTGTGTTACCGCTCCGAAAGCCCTTGCGGGAGACCAGTACAGGTCTCCTATACAGCTGTGAAACCAGTCAGGTTTCCTTAGAGCCGTGGTAGCCCAGTTGGTGGTGCACTCATGAGATCGTGGGTGCGAACCTTGGCCTGTGTCAATGAGCTTTTCGGAACTTAAGTACGGTTTATGATAATCCCACGCTTTTCGGCGAAGGAAAACATCGCGAGGAAACCTGTATACCTAATTAGACATGTATTACCTAATTAGAATTACTAAATAAAGGTGATAATAAAAAATAATAATGCTAAGAAGGTCGAACGGAAATAATAAATTTGAATACGAGACTATTGGCAATAATTACCTAAACTAAAACATGAGATATCAGCAGGAAATTATTGCCTAAAATCACGAGAGCTTGATATATGCTACGTAAGTCACAAGCTTTGGCGATTTTCTGATTGACGATTTGAATTGTCGTGATTAGATTTATATTACAATTAAGTTCGTTCGCCAACAATAAAGTTTCAATTAAATCGAATAATTTTGTATTACTTTGTTATAATGAACAATTTTGGAGAAAATGAAATTGTTTTAATAATATACAAGATTTGGCACGAAATACTATCATTTTGTTCACGTCATGTTCCTTGAAACTAATAGGAACCATCACAGATTTATTTTATTCCCATACAATCGCCTCCTCTTGTAAATCGAATGGATTCAAATTAATTACTGCCTAACGACTTGCCCTTTTGACCTTCAAATGCTTTTAGCGAATTGACCATCTGTTTCCAACGGCTATTTCTACCCAAAGCTTCATCGTACGTATACAATATGTACCTAAATGCTAATATTTTGTGCACACTATAGGTATGTATATCATCGAATTTAAATAAATTAATATTTATAGAGAAATTTCAAGCAGATTTTCTGGCAAACCTGATTTTGACTTTTGATAGTAATTAGTAACAATCGGTGGTCACGCCGGGTGACTTTTGGAGACAAGTCAGAGTATGATCTAATTGGCATCATCGTCATATCAGACCTTTGACCTGGTCATAGGCCTCACCCAGAGACCACACCCGGTCCTCAGCCCTCCGCATCCAGCAGCTTCCGGCCACCTCTTCAGGTCGTCGGTCCACCTGGCGGAAGGGCGTACCGGTCCGCGGTCTCCACTCCAGAACTATTTTGCTGCAGCTGCCGTCGATCCTGCGACAGATATGACCTGCACACTGCCACTTCAGCTTGCTAATCGTCATTGTACAGTTACGATATAATTTAATACCCAAAATACACCAAAAAATCCTAATCACAGTCTAGGGTAAAACCAGCTATCAAGATCATGACCAAGATCACAAAGACCTTAATATACTTTACCCCAGTACTCGTCTTAAGGTTGTCTTCTTTGAAGCTTACCTGAAGATAAGAAAAACAAAATTGTTAATAATAGGTATTATTTTTCATACAGAAGCAACTTTCAAACCACATGAGTAAGTGTGTAATACCTTTAACTTAGTATAAAATTAAAAGACGAAACCATACTTCAAAAAGTTCGGCAGTTCGGCACACCTCTTCTACTCGTGTGTGAATGACCGGTATAGTCCTCAACCAGACACAAAAAGTGACGTTGATAAATAATGTAACATGTAATGCCATTTTTGCCAGAAGTTGAAAGAAATTCAAAATGCCCGTACAAAATATATGGAATTTTACAATTTTAATGGGAAACGTTACCTAAATCATTGTTAGAACTATAATTATGTAGGTATATATTATTATAACCTGTGTAACAGTGGTACATTTTAGACTTTCGCGCTTTGTATTCATAATTATATAATTATTTACGGGTCTTACACACGAAATAGTTTTATTTACCTTGCCACGGCTAGTGTAACCTGGTCGAAACGTCGGGCAAGGTAAATAAAACTATTTCGTGTGTAAGACCCGTAAATAATTATATAATTATGTATAACAGTGCACAGAAAAAAGTTAACCAGGTAAATACCAACGGAAATCTGAAAATTGGGCATCGACAACAGACCTTGCTCCAGCCGGGAAGAGAAAAACAAAACTCCAAAATCCACAGATAACCAAAACCTTATAAAGACCGGAACTACATAAAAAACGTACGTTTGAAATTCTGTCGGGTCGATGCACGGAAGATATCCGTAATTATTTTCGTCGACATTTTGCAATAATGGATCGTTTCCTCTCCTTGCTGTTCATACTTACAAGTACACGCTATTCACCAAAAAGTATACTGAAGACATCATAAGGCTTTATCATAAAACATCATAAGGCTTTCCTTTCTCGTTTTAATTGACGGGAAAAAAACCTTATTCTTACGAAAAAACGAGTTTGGTGAAATTATACCTATAACAACCAAGTTCCTTGAAATAAAAGTTAGGGTTCGAAATATAAAAGTAGGAATTTAATTTAATTTATGATGGTAAATGGAGCTTAAAATACGTTTTAAATATTTCTGGATGAATTTGTTGCGGTTGAATATACTAACAATACGTATAAATTGAAATATTTTACTGAAAACGTATTCAAGAATTTATACATCTTTACAATGTTTATTCACTCCCTTAAAATTAGCCCATGTAATTAAAACCTTATACTTTTATAAGTAGTTATATTAAAAAGGAATAATAGTACATTACCATCAAATGCATAAAATAATCTTAGCCTAATTTTATTAGACAGGGACAAGATTTGGCGTTTCTTACTAGTTAAGTTCTTAATTGACAAAACAAGGGGTTTTTGTTTACAAATTTACGTCCAGGGAAAGGAACAGAAAACGAGATAGCTATAATTTGTGAGCTAACTTTTGAGTTAATAAAAGGTTTTTAATTTCCACATCATCAAAAACGTGCCAGAAACTTAATGCGCAATTCGTAACTTATCAACTTGTGAGTATCATGCTCGTACCCATACGTACACGAAAACGTCAATGACAAATAATATTTTTAAAAGTTATTAACTATTCGTATTGCCAAATAAACTGTTCGTCGTTCGTATTCATAGTTCAGCAGTTAACATTGACCTTTCATAGCACGTGGAGCTGCCCGTCAAATAGGCACGCGATTAATCTCGACATCTATGTATTAATCAGTTGAATTTTATCGTAAAATAATATTACAGTTTATTTTTAAGCTTAATAATAATACGACTGGTAATTTATTTTAGTTATGGTAGTGCTAGAAGCGGTCTACCACGCTACGAGTATGTTAAAATAATATGGTACCTACCTATTAAGTTTAGTCAGATACGTTTCGTATACCACTTCTCTAGTTTTTATTTTACATATGTTACGGTGATTTAATAATAATATTTTTATCATTCGCGATGGCAGACGTTATGGCGACTAATATTCTATTCAAATTCGGATTTAAGTAGATACTACTAGTAGCTTTGTCCGCAAATCCGCCCGTGTCGGATATATGAGTCTATCCGTGTATTTTTCCGCTAAAACTGTTGCTATGTTCTCTTCTGCTGCAGTTGATTATTTGTATGTAAAACCTTGTGCTATTATATTATTCTGTGCTAAAACCTTACACGAGAGTTCCTCTAACCTTGTAAGGCCCAGGCTACGAATAAGGGAAGTACTATAGTTACTACTTCGCTGGGCCCAGGTCTATTATTACTTCTTACGACCCAAGTGCATTTTTAAAGGACCAATAGATATTAGATTTGGTCCTGGAAATAGGTATTTGGGTCGTAGGACACAAAAACCGGTGGTGAGCGTCAGTGGCCTCGGGGATAAGACGCGACCTATGATATCGAAAGGTCCGAGGTTCGATCCCCGGTTGGGCCATGTACCAATGGGTTTTTTCTCGAAACTTAAGTACATGTACTGACTGCTCTCAAACGGTGAAGGACAACATCGTGAGGAAACCTGCACACGCCGAAGAAGAAATTCTTAGGCGCATGTGAAGTCCACCAACCCGCATTGGGCTAGCGTGGTGGACTATAGCCCGCACGCCCTCGTTGAGAGGGTAGGCCTGAGCCCCAGCAGTGGGGAGATTAATAGGCTGTTGATGATAATGACACAAAAACCCAATATGTTGCTCCGGATCTGAACGACTACTAAACACTTTAATACTAATGAAAGAATCGTGGATTAGCAGTGGAAACTGCATCAAAATCGGAGCAGCGGTTCTTGAGTTATAGACATGCAGAAAAATAGTTGGGAGTTTGTGTAAAAATTAAATTTTATAATAGATTTGTTTTAGTGTAGGTACCGTATCTAATCATGCTGGTACACCTATATTAGGTACCACTTGTCAAAAATAGAATGGCAACTCATTTAAGTTTAAGTAGGTACTTAAAGCAACTTTTAAGCTAGGTACCTATTTTTTGTCAGTATGTAGTATGTAAATAGTCTCTGCGTCTCTCGAAAAATGAGCAAACCGACATCCTTATGGTTGACAAACGTTTGAAATTCTGACTCGTCATAAGCCAACAGGGATTCTATTCAAACGTGGAGTAGGGTTCCAAAGGCCATAAAACAAATTGAGTGTAATGAAGCTCTTCCCACTTCAGAGTGTTCATGAAACGGCTCGCTACATCCGCGCTCGTGAAAGGTTAACCCTAGAACAACTCGACCGCCTTCGGTCAAACTCGGCTCGACCAAAAGGGAAGACATTATTTAATTTCAAGCTTTTTCTAAATTTAAGTCTCTTGTGCTCTTTTGTTACTTTTAAAATCAGAAAGAGATGGCATGAATTTGAGAACTGTCAAAATAGTTTAGTTTTGTCAATGTACACGGTTACTATTGCAATTTAAATAAATTCCCTGTCTGACGCGACTAAACTATTTTGACAGTTCTAAAATACACGCCATCTCTTTCCACTCTGAAGCACACGAGACTAAAGTTGGTTAAAGCGTACACCATGCAAATCGACACGATATTGGCGTCTTCTTCTGAAAGTTGAGGTTCCGACGAAAGTTCAAACAATTTTGTAACGTGTGTGTGTGTGTGGAAGGGGGGCGGGGGGGAATAACGCACACTTGTGCTCTGTAACTTGCACTATACATCTATAACCTCCCGTACATATCGACACTTTCACGGAGTATGACCAAAACGGCTTTGCTTTAGGCAGAGGGGACGCCTGAGCAATTGGGGATACTCAGTGGGGATTTCTGGAATAAACCACTCCCTCGCGTGGCCGCTCTATGCTCGTGTCAGCTGCGCGCGCATCGTATCGCGTAGACACGGCGTCGTTGGAAATAAGTTTGTTTTTGTATTCAGAAAATCAAGTTTATAAATGATTATACAACATATTCACAAGCCAGTATTAAGTAGGTACAAACAAAAAGCCAATTATAGGTTTTCCCTGTTTGTAAAAGCAAAAATTTGTAAACAAAACAGAGATTTCACAAAAGTGCCTACCTAAATCAAAAATAGGTAAAAATGAATGTGATAAACTAAGCAAAAACAGAAAAAAATCTGCAGCCTATTACTTTACTAGATACATGTAGTTAACTCTCAATGCGAAAACTTATAAATATGTATGTACCTACCTATATTATTTGTAATAACTTAAAACTGACTTTATATATATCAAGTCCTTCGATATTCTATTTATTTTTGTAGTGACTAGTAAAAAACTTACTAGAATCAAGTAATTATGTGAGTGAGTAAACTAAAAACCAAAATGGGGAGTACGTACACTACTTTTTAAACGACTATAATAATTTCGATAAATTCAAAAACACTTAACAAAAACTTTATATTGATGAGTCTAATAAATCAAATTAGTTACTTTTAAATAGCCTTCTGTTCATATTTCAAGTCTAACGCAACCAGATTCCTTCTCTTTTCTAATTTTGTGACACTCATAGAAAGATAAAATTGAGGTCGCCAGGATCTAAAGAAAATAATTTTACCGTGGGAAAATAATTATTAACTTCTCACGGGAAAGAATATTCACCGAAAACATAGACAGCAAGCAAAAGACATAAATATAGCGGGTAGCTGAGGCGAAACCTTAGTTAAATTTGCTAATTATAAATTGTTTTTTCTGCAAATCAACGTTCAGTGTCAAAAAGTAAGAAACGCTATATTGCGTGTAATAGTGTAGTTTATTTTATACCTTTTGGTCGAATGCCAAGGTTACTAACCAGAACGTATTTATCTTAATGTGGCCATTTTACTCACTAGTTATTTATTACAGACTGGTATAAACGGTCAAAGGCCGTAGCGTTATGCTTAGGTCACCTAGAGGTTAAATAGAGGTAAGAAATGTCCACACATTATAGTGAGCTAAGATCAATATAAAATAAATAGACCGGCCATACTCGCGATATCTTGAAAGCGTATACAATAAGCGCACGCACCCACTTTCTCTAGCCAGTCTCGAAACGTATTCGAAATAAGACACGTGCTTCATGTTTGTTGCATAGGAGATTTGATAACATTATGGAGAATTTTATCCTTTGAACGCTTACACGGCCCTATTATGTATCGGTACCTAAAACAAAATGAGAGGGCAAATCATCTGATAATCGATAATTGTTTACCCCCCACACCCAGAATAATCCCCGGCTTCCTAATTGTCCCAAGTAAGACCACGGTGGGAACTGCCAATCAAAATCATTTCGAGTAACTAGTGATGAACACTCTATTCGAATTATGCAAGGAAACCTGTAAAATATAATTTTACACTACACGTTATCAGAAGCGCACTTCGCCTTTTTGGTTCATACATACTTACTTAGTTCATCATCGTCACATTACACCATTAATAGAAACCATTGAAGACTGTTTTAAGCATTGTACAAGCTGACTGGAGCAAATGGCTTCTTTGTCAATGTTCGCATGCTTTTTCTGTACATCCCAAGTGGTTCGTAGAGTCAAGCGAATTTTGGATTTTTTGCTCACAAAAATGTGGTTTGGACTCGGACACCGGCCGGTTTCGGTCGATTACGCCGTTGCTTCAAAATTAAAGGAAATTTCGTTCGAAATGATTCGGAAGTTGTTCAAAAGTTATAAAAAGATGTGGAATTTTTATTTAGGAATTTAAAATTGTTAGGGTAGCTTCTACACGTAATAAGGTCCTAAGGTAGCGACCAAGTATATTTTTAGTAGCGATTCAAATATTATGTGTGGAGATGAATTTATTTCAATTTTATTGTGTAAATATATACTTACTAACTCAAGTCCTTCAAGTGAATACCAGAAAGATGTATGGGGAATGCAAAGAATCGGATGTGTTACCCAGACTGCATGCTGATACCAAAACTAATAATGAAATTATCATTAATGTTGCTCCCAGTACCAATAGCAATCTAAAGGTACCCGAAGTTTACACTGTAGGTGATAACATACATTCGCGCGAACACAAGTAGACTGAAATCAGACGAAGTCAGCACGAGTGTATGCTAGCGATTGCACGAAATTCTTTTTGTCGAACACATGCATTGTTTTGATTTCTTCGAAAGATTTGGTGCACTGGCGAAATAACACCGCAATTGATTGTTCGTTTACCCATGGGCAACGATAACTTTACAAATGGCGCTCTATTTGATGGAGTCAAAGATGATTTATATGTGAAATAAACAAGTAATAATATCTTTAATAATAAATAAAAACTGTAACAAAATCTTTTCTTTATTATTACCAACATGTTAGACGAAGTGATAACTTTTATGTAAAAGTAGAGGTACTAAATCTAGTGTAACTGATTTTCTTGTTGAATTAATGAAGTCAAGTGTTATCAACGACGGTTCAACTCCTCGTAGAATTGATACTGTTATCTTTATGTGTTACCATAGCTTCATTACAGCAGGCATTGCGCTGCACGCAAGGAATTAGGCTCGAATGCAAGTTGTTAAAATGTGAAAAGCGTCGTTGACACATTATTGCTCTGTAGCTTGACATCAAACCAAATTGAAGACTTTCTCCGTAAATACTCATAAGACAAATAGAAAGGACGCTTAATTTTGCAAAGCAAATACACTCGTTTAAAGAGGATCAACAAATATCAGTGATGTGGTCCTTTTAAAAATATATTGTGTTGCAAAAGTCATTAGCTTTAATATCTTACAATAAGCATTAGTGGCTTTGCAATTGATTAACGTGACTAACCGTTATACAGTGATATTGCATAACCTTAAGATGCCTGTTGTCATCAAAATCAAAGGAAAATAAGTTTATGACATTTACTTTTTCCTCGCAAAGTGTGTTGAAAAACGTAGTATGAAACGCGTGAGCATTGGTCTTACGGCTTCATTCCGCACGTTCGGCTCGTGCTGTGCAATCCAATCCATTAATGACTTACAATTCTAATTGCAATGTAAGTAAAGTTCTGTTTTACTAAACAAGTTTAGTAAGTTTTTGTTTTGTGATGAATTACTATTCATCACAAAAATCTAATCTTTATTACTGTAGATTTCTTATCAGAGTGTGAAAACCACCATAAATTATTTGAAAGCCGGTTTAACTCTGTGACCATGACCATTTTAAAATTTGGTTATCTGCTACTTACTGCATTAAAATTAAATAACGTTGGTAGTGTCTAATGTCACACTCAATCATGGTAAGCCATAGAATAAAAATATTAAACTTGCTTGTAAAGTTACATGTGGTGAGCATTTTTGAATTACAAACAAAACAAAATATTTAATTTATAAATTTTTAATGTGTGAGCCATAAAACCATGGTTTAAACCATTTTGTATGAAAATAGATTTGATAACAATAACATTATTAACACCTTCACCATTACCCAACAACATTGAATAAATATAACATCACATAGGAAGCTACATACTACAATTTATTTATTTATCATTAAATAAACTATTATACAAATAAAGCTACTTATTGATTGTATAAGACATACGAGTAAGACATACCTACACAAAAGAAATAAAACGAAAAGTATTTTACATAAATTCGAAACGCATCCGCGGTCGTCACGTCAATTTTTCAATGTCTAAATTAAACTTCCTTCCTCGGAAAATTCTGATAATGATGAACATTTTAAGCAAAACAAATAATAAATTTCATGATATACAAAAGGAAGTGAACCTTGAAATTATCCTGTCAAAGGTTACTGATACGACGAGGTAAATGATGATGTTTATTGAAAGTGTTATTATAGCGACTTTTATTTTTTTAAGAGTATGTTGTTGCCTCGCCAGATTTTTTATTTTCTCTTTAAACTTTACAGAATATTTCTCGGTTTTCACGTTTTCGCCTTTTATAAGTATGGCCCATTGTTAAGAAAAAGCCTTTTCATTTCAGAAAACAAAAGAAAGGAGTAACTTTGAAACTTAGTCGGTCAGTAAGTTTAAAAAAGATGCCTTCAGTATCCAAAAAGCATTTAATTTTCTCGTTAAACATCTGAAGTTAGTATTTATTTGGACATGGTAGATTATAGACAGTTTTGACCCTGCCACTATGGTTCTTGTATTATTTCGAGGAAGTAAGAATGTTTATAACTAAGATATTTTCGGTAACAAGGGTGCAAATCTCGGTAGCGCTACATAATAATTATTATTGTTAATGTTATTCCCTTGACTTATAAATTACCTCAAAAAAGGTATGTTTTACGTCTGAGTTCATGACTCCTCATACGAAGGTTGGATACTGACACACTTTTAAATAACAATGATTTTTTTGTCATGAATAGTGACTTCACTTTTTGAGGTTCAAATATTTTATTTGTCGGTACCACAGAGCACAGAATGCGCATGCGCGGGCTTTGCCGCGCGGGGAGGGGCCGCGATGCGGTCGGCGACATTTCCAAACTCTTTGGTCGGTACCAAACAATGTTAGGTTCTCTTGATCGAGGAGTTAATTGGTGCAATGATGAGTCAGTTAGGGCTGTCTGACAAAATATCATTCATCATATTTGCTATGGTATTAGATTACAAACAGTTACGAGCCCTGAAAGAAAAAATCGGCATAGATTAAGTATGCAGATTGAGTGAGATACAAAAAAAGAATAACATCAATATAAACAATAGGGACCAAAAGTTGTGAAATTACTGGCGCTCTACCGGCAAAGATTATAGCGTCAATCAATACAGGTTTAAATAGATAAATCAGGATAAGAAAATTCTTGCAATTGTAGTAGTGTCATAGAAATCACACATCGAAAACACAGAACAATGCCGTAAATGTATATTATTATGACACTACTTCAAATGCAAGAATTTTCTTTTTCTTATGCTAATCCATCTATACCTACTTTCTTGATTAGTAGGTACTTATAGCAAATTAAACTTGAAAAAATAAAGTTGGTGACACTGCGCATAGATCAAGTGACGCTCGTGATCAATGATCGTTACCACTCAAGGCTAAGGCTGTATTGTGTACAGCCTTTACTTCATGTAGAGCCTACTATTATGTATTCTGTGGTAGAGCATAAGCATGAGCACGGGTATTATAGTACACGTCGTAATCTATACAAATGTCAAAATGTTTTTATCTATGATGATATATTGTAGAATTCTATTTTTGGTTCATGTATCATCATTACATGCAAACATCTAAGTTGACAAGTAAAATTTTTGTGTTACTCAAAAACTTTCAACAATTTAAACTTTTAAAATAGAACAAATCGATGAACTTATTTGTTTTAAAATTAATGATGAAAATACAAAAAAGTATTAAATAAAGATTACATTCCAACAATATAATTTTCATATAGGAAATCATTTCAAATGGGGCCTGGAGATAAGTGTAAGTATTTACCATTGCTTTAATTAAAATAACGTATACCTTGTGCATTCCCCAACGTTTAGATAAAATATTAGACTTACCTAATTAAACGATTTGACAAAAAATATGAATGAATACATTTACCGCTACCATAGAAGAAGAAGACTTGGAATAGAAATAAATTCTACAAAACATGTTTTGGAAATACGTTCCGAATCCGGTACTTCCGAATTAGTATGAGTTTTAAAGTCGAACCTAAATCATAACAAACTAACTGCAATATCTAATCCGATGGCTATTAAATCACTTAAGTATGAAGGACTATAAACAATTAAACAAGATATTGGCCAGTGTTATTATCCTCCACTTTCATGTAATCCAAGTCAGTGCTACAGACACTTCATTCACTATCAATTCTTATCTGTAATCGAGTAGCTGCTGACTGATTACGAAACTCAAGCAGGATTCTTACAATACTCAGACTCCGGCGTAATGTCTCATTAATATGCTAAGTACGTGTGGTCTCTAGCATAAATCTTGTTTGTCTCATTATATCACTGTCAATGTCTAATACGTGTATGTGTTTTTGCTTCTCCCTGATTAAGTTTTAATTTTCAATAGATTTATTTTATTGTTGCAATTCTTTATCAGTAGTTTTCTACTTGTTACCAAACGCAATTTTGTTTTAAGACTTCCTTAGTCATTTTCACTGTCTATATAAACTTAAGTTAAACATTAGTGGTAAGTGCTAATTTTATATTTTGTTGAGTCTTAAAATGAGACCTTCTCTTTGTAAAAAGTTTTCTGAAATATGGTGATGATGTATCAGGACCTTAATGGGATTAATGTGGCCCAAAAGAAACTGCCAGCAATATTTATGGTACAGTCGACCACACGATCGGGTCATGGCTCAATATCAGGTTGCCGATTTAGTAGAAAGTCCAAAATACCGGCACCTTGTCCAGTTACATTTAACAAAATATTATGTTGACTTGTAATTGTATCGTATTACTTGAGTTGTGCTCAAAAGCATATTGAAAGGCAATACGTAGGCAATAACTTTTAAACCATAATATAGATATAGATTTTAAATGTCACCTTAGGTCCATACCGGTATGGTATTTTTGTTCCTATGCAGACAAAAACGTCGACAATCTGGTCACAAAAAGTTTAACACACCCAACCTGCCTAATCGAATATTCTAACCCTGAATTACGCGAAGTCATTATTCAATAATTTTAAATTCATATTTTTTACTTTAACCCTACATTATGCCGGAAATGTGTTGTCTACCAACTTCATATCAATATACAAAACCCCAGAATAAATGTAGTACCCATACCTACTGATATTTTTATCCTATCCTATACCTTTGGATGAAGTTATATTTCTTAGGAGTCTACAAAATAGAATTGAACCGCCTGAAGTAAAATATTCTGTAATTTTAGCCCTTGACTTGTCGGTACAATTTCCAGGTTTGTTTCACTTTAAGAGCCATACCATTCGTAACTCTTACAGACTCAACAAAACTGTATAAATGACGAATATTAGTAGGCGCGTGAATTTTTTTCACCGTGTATTCTGCAGTATTATCTTCGTCATATTTGCATACAAAAGGGCTTTCGTAATCGCAGTCATCATCATCATCACTACTACGCCTAGTATTATGATTATGTGTTCCACTTAGTATCTTCCGGTAGGTTATGTATTGTTTACTCGTGGACACTTCAATCCTTTCGTTGTACATGGATATTTTAGTCTGTTCCGACTTTTCTATTGACTTACGTATATTCACAGGAAAGCGTCATAGGCAAATATTGTTACCTTACCTACGACTTAATATTTAACGTATTAAAAATCTTACTCTGATACATGAACGAGAAATAGAAATAGGCATAGAATTGAATATTGAGGCGTACCCATTTTTACATGTAAAACACTTAGAGTTAGTATGGAATATTTTTACGTTTCAAATCAATTTAACAGTCAAACCATGTTTGTTGATAATCCTAAGACCTACTGCACTTTAAACAGTGAATCACTACGCATTTGATAACAAGGTTCAAGAGATCAAGGACTTGCTCAATAGGGATTTTCCTGTTTGTCCTTACGAAGCCGCATACAGGAATAAACTACATTGCTGATTCCGAAAACGATGTTCAGTCGAATTTAGTTCTCATCCGTGAGGTAATAAAGAGGATCATTGGTGTAGTTAAAGGTAGAGTTAACTTTGTAATAGGACCTTGTAATGCAGTACTGATGCGAGGCACGTATCGAATTATAGCAATCATAAAGGATTGTCTGCATCCATATGTTTGAAATAATGATACACTAAAATTAATCATTTTGGTAATAAACGTTATGACTGATATGATGTATGTACGCGAGTTCCTATTATTTTCTATTGCTTTAATAAATATTTAGAAATCCGTCAAACTGAAACCCTTACAGTGAAGCTTTTCTTCCTGCCTGTCAGTTCCCTGGATAACTCGAAAACTAACTGGACGGAAATTGTCTGGTTGGAAAATATGATATTTTCCAGAAAATTTATATTCTTAGAGATATTAATAGTCAGCTTGTCTGTCTGTCCCTGGATCTGGATCGAAAACTGGATCGCACGACAAATACAATGAGCTATAAACTCTATAAATACCACATCAATAAATAGCTAAAAGAATATAGTGATCTTATGAGTAATAATATGAGCTTGGGAAAATGACTTCAAGGTCGGTAGATCCTGCAGGCCCCATGGGGCTCTAAAAACACTTTCGACGTAATAATGTAAGGATCCAGAAACTGCAGGAAGTTAGAAACCATTTAGAGGCAGATAATATTTAAGAGCCTATAAGTGACATAGATGTTTTTATTGTAGGAAATTTCCTTAAGCCCCTCGCACACACGGTGAGAACAAACACTTCAGAGCCATGTCGTGTGCTGTAAAGTAATCCATCACGCACTGTCTGCTCTAAACAAATTCGCAAATGCCGTATTATGTCATTGCGTGTGTAATATGACATAAACTAAGTGTTATAAAAATGTTTGTTTACGTACATCCTCAGATTTTAGCAGTCATATCACATAGCTTTTATAAAAATAAAAAACTGTTAAACATTCTCTTGAATAAATAATAGCCACTCTGTTCAAAATACAACCACAGATTATTTGATATAGCTTTGCATAAAGCCAACACCTGGCAATAACGCATAATGGGTTGGAAATAGATAGTGCAAAGTAAAAATTGTCGTTTGACAAACATAATAGAGTTCAAATCTGAAAAAATCTAGAAACACTATAATTTTACTAGACGAGTGCTTTGACTCCTGTAGATAGATAGTATTGCAGGAATAGGCTTTGTGTCGAAACAAAAGCTAAACCCACTCGTCTAAATGTTACTGGATTTAATACAGTACCTATATACAGGGCGGCCTTAAATTTGGGACACACTGCCACTCCTTGAGTAAAGCGCGTAGTGTCAGTTGTACCATTGAATAGTACCATTGATGGTACAAGTGACACAACTTTTTTAAGCGTTACTAATATTAAAACATCGCACGCGGGCCGCCCGGTTCGTCTGTCGGTGACCCGGAGCCCTAATTTTGAAAGGGGCTCCGGACGGAGCTTCGCTTCGAGCGGTCGATTCCAGTGATTTTTGTATCGGATGACGAAGGAAAATTAGTAGAATCGACCGCTCGAAGCGAGGCGAGCGATTCAAAAATAGAGGTCCAGGTCGTAAATACACATACGTCGTATTTTAGAAAACCGCGTAAAATTTGCGTTTTTAAGAACCACCTATCAGCCATAGGTACTATATAGTTACTTAGAATTATGTTTAAAAATACTAGATACAATCTAGGAACTTACAAGTATAACTTTAGATTACCTATGTTCAAATTTTACTGTAAATAAATGTACCTAATAATTAAGATAATGAAGAAATTGTACAAAGCAAAATCAATACTTAGCAATAAGAATGTGACAAACGGAATCGCCCAGCCTGCCTGTTACATCTAGCAGCGGAAGGAAATACACCGGTTATCCTTTAAGATAAGAAATAAGAATTTGATTTATATAGCCAATCGTATCTCTATGTAATTTTAATTACTCTTATTTAAATGTTGTCCATAACTTTGCATTCGTTGTATAATTATCAGGCACTATATTAACACGGATTAATAGTTATTATAACATAAAGGAAATAAACAACCTATGTAACAAACATGGAAGTAAGTTCGGAACATGAAAAAAATTACTGTCAACTATAACTTATTAGTAATTTTAAAAATTAGGAGTGGAGTTGTTGACTGATTATTCTAAGAATTTTACCTAGCTAACGGATACTGACATTGATTCAAGTAGGTATATTATATAACATAGTTGCTAAGAAACAAAATAAGTCAACCTGATAACAGGTAGGTAAGTAGGTACATACAAATTATTATGGTTGTTGTTTTAATGACGTGTACTTACAAATCTACCATCCGGGTTTCCCAATAATAAACTTGATTAATATGACTTAAAAACTTATTTGGTAATTCCTAATTTATCCATCAATTAATGTAAATTAATTATCAGTTACTATCAGAGATTTGTAAAATGTTTTATGATTAATTTACGCACGTTTTTGCCCATCTAAGAAATTTATTTTCTTAAATGTTAACCCACAGCTATTGTAGCTAGGGGGCAAATGTAGTTGACTGAAAATAACTCGTTACTCCTACTCCTTTTACTCTTTAAAGCCACATAAATTACTCATTTCAAAAACGTAGCAGTATCGAGTTATTTTCAGTCAACTTTATTTGCCCGCTATCTACAATACAATAGTCACGGGTGATCCTTAGAGTAGCGTCATTTGAACTCGAATACAATTTCATTTTACCTCGATTAAAGCGTGACACACACTGGGCGGCGGCGTTGCGAAAGCGTTGCGGTTTTTTTCTGTAATGTTCGAAATAGTATGAAGCCCTTTACATCAAAGCGGCGGCGGCGCGGCGCGTTTTTCATACAAACCTTCGCCGCCGCAACGCTTTCGCAACGCCGCCGCCCAGTGTGTGTCACGCTTCAACCGTAGATGCAGTCCCAACCTGTATACAGATTCATTCAGTAGGTGACCTACTGAATGAATCCGTTTTACTAGCATATGTCTTTATAATTTGTAAATTGGTTGCGTATCGATGGTGTCTAAAGATGATGTTAGTATTAGAACGAAATCATTGTATACCGAACGCACAAGCCGTGTGTCGTACGCCACACCGGCCTTGGCGAGGTCGGCGAAATGGCCCATGGGAGAGGCACTGACGCAAAGAATCAAGGCCAATTGTATTCCATTATCGCGGGCGGTCGCCAGTGGTGGGGCGGTGGTGCCAACACTTAAACTATTGCCTTTTCGGGGTGTGGAAATGGGGCAGCCATGTCATAAATGATAATGAAACTATAGGTCAAGTTCATCGTAACATTATTGAACACAGCGACACGCTAGCGTAACAACACAACATTTATTATTAGAATACATACACGCGTGTCTCTACGGAAATAAGTTTTTGCTTACTAAGTATACTTAGGTTTTATTAAAAAGGTGAACTTTTACAATTGTACCGTGGTGGTACATAATGTATGAATGTCAAAGAATTCTTGATACCGCTCTGATACTGAAACATAACGAAGGGTTTCAGTACAAGACAAAAGTGGGAGACCTGGTGACAACAGTGCCCAAAAGTGACCCTGTGCAGAAATGTAGCCGAAGTCAAAAATAGGTCTGGAATATAGACCAAGAATCCAGAGACTATTCGCCCTCCTGAATGGATGGTATCAGAAGGCACTGATCAAGTGAGGGCTTAACATATAGGCAGACGAACTGATGATTGCAGGAGGACTCTCTTGTTTTTGAGGACTCCCTTCCTCTTAGAGTCTACAACCGTACTGCCACTGAAGGGTGCTACCAATGGCTCCTATCAGGCTCCTATAGAGCTCATACAGTTGTATAATATCACCCTTCTGTCGCTATTGTATATTCACTATAGAAGATAAAGTGCTTTAAGAACGGTCCTATTTGGATAGTATAGTAGCGCTTTATAGTTCTTAGAGCTGATATGAAATCTATACGGTGTAAAATTTTATTTTCAAGCTCTTAAAATATTTATACTAGCGCATCGTGCTACTTGGGCTAACAGATTACAGGCTCTATGAGGATATGTATATTATTGTTATAGTTGTAATTAAAGACTATCACAAGCGCTAGAGCTAGGTATCGTATCTCTTCCTAGAATTATCTATCAGAGAAAAGAAAAGTCGTCGACAAACAAACCTTTGGTTATACACGAGTGATAAGGATACTTTTGTCCTACCGCTTTATCTCCATCACTCAACCGCATTGACAAGGTTACTGCGACGCTCTTGATTTATTTGTTCAAGGTTACACTGGGAAAAATATCCCTTTATAAGATACAGAGTAAGGTTTTATACTAGTTTTTAATGACTTCGATTAATGGTTTTGTTTTATTTGTTTTGGCTTTGAAATCTTTTTAAAGCAACACTGATGTAGATATGTGAATCAGTTTGTAATTCTTTGAGTAGCTAAAGCATGTCAAAATATTATTTAAAGTCAGATTGGATATTGACGATAACATTCTTATTATTGTTATTTGCTGAATTTTGCTGTAACCGTCAGCAGTTAAAGTTATGTTTCGATATGACTTTTGCAATGCATACGCTGATCACTTAGATCGCTGGCTACTTAGGCATTACTTTAGTGTATTACGTTAGGAAATCCTTACTTTGATCAATATTCATTAGAATTTATCGACAATTCATCAAAACAAAGTTGCTAGAAAAAGTTTAGTTTTAAAAATTTATATAGGTAATAGTTTTCATGACTAACTTTTAAAATTTTCGTATAGCTGCTAACTATACGTAACTTGTAATAGAATTCTGATTTTTTTTTGTCAAATCGTTTGATCTTTGTGACTACTGTATTACATTATAATTACTCTCCGCTATAATGATTTTATAATTGTCATTGAGGTTGAAGCGTGACGGAACTCCGCCTGACACCTGCGCTTGCACATGTAGCGCTGTGATGCTTGCTATTGTAATGATGTTCATCACAATGCCTTTAAGGATTTATCTAAATAAACATTCGAATCAATTAGTGCAAGGATACCTATATAAAAATCGTATATATTATACTTAATAATATAACTACGTGTATTACATGATAGATTAAGCAGGAATTGATTTAAAATTTTTAATACTATGGTGGCCCTTACTTGTTTTGTTGTTGTCTTACATATTATGTATAGGTACCTGTTAAGATCCAGAAGGTAAAATTAACTAATTTTTTTTATAATCTGTGTTTTTAAGAAAAAATAAAAAGAAGGATACCCAGTCATTAAATCTTTAACACAATATAATTGCAAAAAGAATTGTAGAAATTTTACCCGTTTTAATCATATAGCGGTAAGATAGGTACATTAAATTTTGCCTTGAAAATAGTCACTAATAAATGTACCAAAAACTGTTTCGTAAACAGTTATTCTAATGATTTTGCCACTAACTGCCCATATAGTTATGATAAATAATGTTTTCTGATGAACACTGCTATTAGCCGTCTATTACACCAAGGTTACACTTTGTACCCAGCAAAAGTTTTTTTTTATTGTGTGTTACAAATTCACAATCTGTGTTACATACTGTGTTTTTTTATATAGATACAACGCAATATTTTCACATTTTATTTCTTTAACGATTCTACTGATTTAAAGATCAAATGAAAGACTAGGCTGATTAACAATTCCGAAACACAATTTTACTGGCTCAGAAAAAGTAAAAAGCTCTTGCAAAATAAAAGGTCAAACTGATAGTCCTATCATTTCCTGAAGGTTCCATAAATTGCTCATTACACTTCCAGAGCCAATGGCCTTCTTTTATACATATAAAACTGTTTTTATAAACTTGCAATTGCAATTTAAATTGTATCGATAACAAAAAGTCTCTATCTTAAAAAAACAGCAGTCTCCTTTACCTGAGACTAAAAATATTTATACCTGTAGTCTTAGTACCGGAATTAAGGTACTACCTACCGGTACTGTAAAGTGTTACGACGAATGGGTACAGTCCGACCTTATTAAATTCATGTTCAGCTGATGATGAATTAAAAAATATCGTTTTTTTTTCTTTTAAGATAACAGATTTTAGTTTATGTGGAGTCTCTACTTACTGAATAGATATCATTTACATAGTTATCGTAACCCGTATCGCAATGAAACTGATTCACTTACACAAAATTTATTTTTTTATGCTAGATGAAAACTTACAGAAAAAAAAACTCACCAGCCTCAATCGGGATGACATCTGTTGTCAGCTGGACGTCAACTGACACCTCATACGTGTCGACCTCCAGTTTTCCTCTGCGCAAGAGTTTGCAATTGTCAAACCCACGTCAAAACTGGACGTGGCATCACCTTATCACAATTTCTGTCACTTATCACATATCACTTCTCGGTTTTCACTCTAGTAGAATTTTATTGTACCTACTAATTGTTATATTGTTAGTTGATATCTAGTTTTTCTGGAGAAGTATTAATGAACCGTGACTCTAGTTTCCGCTTCCGGTTGTTTAATTGTTTATATTTTGATCGTCGATTTCGTTCGCAGATTTTTTAAAAATCTCGACTAATCTGTCTGTTTCCTAATAAGAGAAAATATAAATATATGTTTATTCAAATTGGTTGTTAAGATATTAATAGGATGAGTATTGGCCTTTTTCCTTATTTACGTCTTTGGAAAAAAATGAAGGACACAAAAGACAAAAAATGCGTCATCTCAGTAAGTAGAGGAAGAAACAGTACCACGAACTACTAGTGATTACTCTTTATGCAATAAGAAACGCGAAAAATTATAGAATGTCACAAAGAGTGACTGATGAATCGTATTATAAAATATAACGAATATGGCCGTGTTTAGTTAAGTAAATTATATTACAGATATCAGAAGTGAGATAAAACAAATTATGCTCGTTTACTATGCACTGATAGTTTAATTATCAGAGTAAGTATGTAGGCAGGTAGGTACCAAAGTTTAAGGATACTTCTGGAGTTTTCGGAGTTTTGAGATAAATGATATTTACATGAGAATGTAAAGATTTTTTTCTAAATGGAAGAAGAGAACATGGTCCCAATGAAGAGTCTAAGTAAGACAGTGTGTCAATTAATATTAAAAAATTCTATGATTCCGAGAGATAACAAAGGCTTGATAAAGAAAGCCAAGATTATAGCATTATTGTTCTTCTTGTAACAGCAATTGTAGGGAATTTCCTTAAGAATTATCCCTATTATAAAACAACCTCGAAAACCGTCTTAGCGTCGGTCGTTGTAAAAAATAATATTAACCCGATTGCCTCGACGTGCCTAGAATAAGAGAATAATCAGAATAATCTTCATAATTGTAATAAAATCCTTTTTGAGGATAACTTTACAAGATATTACTGCGACTGTCACGGTTTATCTACATATTATCAAGTCAGTTGTAAAATGTGATGTGCGAAGAATTAATTTGTTTAAGCTTGAAGATTGAAGGCAATAAATCTGCCATAAATAACTGACTTAAACATTAGTATCCGTCCAATGATTCGAACCTATTAGGTACTTCCACCGTTTTAATCTTAGGTACATCTAAACCTGACAAAAAATAACTGGCTCATAAACTGAATTTAAATGATTTATTTATTGAACGATAAATTGTTTGCAAGGTTCTTAAAAAAATCAGTAAGATCGATAACAAACTTTCTTGTAAAATCAAGAAGGCAAAGCTGTTGTATTATTTTCAGATTTTTATTTAATCACAGTTTCTTGAAAAAAAAAATTAATTATATTTTTGTCATGTTGTACTAAACCATAGTAAACAGTTTATACAAAGTGTGAGAACAAGGTAAGTATAAAATATACATTTTATGTGTAAAGTAAGAACGTTTCTAATCAACATCACTTATCTTGGATGCGCGTGATTTTCGTCACATGTTGTTTGAATAAATACAATATTTTTTGTCATCGTCAATGTGATTCATTGCCTAAGGTACTCGTATGGTACCTGTGACTAGGGGAATAATGAATCACATAAAGTTTTTATTAATTAAACGCATTTATTAATAAAAATAATATTAATTAATTCGGAAATATGATAAATATATCTGTCAAAACACTTCTACGTATCAAATTATTGATCGGCTTGTACCTAAATTTTTAAGGTTTCGTCATACATGACGAACACTGAAAGAAAACCTTTTTTGTTTGTCTGTCTGCCCGACAATTATTCCAAAACTACTGAATCGATTTAGAACATAATGTTACATTATTAAATGGAATTTTCTAGGAAAATGCTGAATTCATATTTTAATAATATACCTGTCTCTCTATCATATTGAGCCGATCTTCGTTTTTTAATCTGTGTAGGTATTTCTATTCATTGATAATACTTTAACACCGTAGAAAATTTTAAGTTACCGGGGAATTTAATAGCCCTGGTACAGTGTAAGTAATAATATAGGTACCGGTACTAGTGGAATGGTATGACTGCGTTTTTATGTGCGCGCGCGCAGCAGCGGCGTTGCGATCGCATCGCAAGCACGTGACAGGCGGAAAATCGCGCTCTCTGTCACGGCCTATCCTTGAAATGACAGAAAAAATGTTCACACTGAACAACAACAGAAAAACACAAAGATTATTTACACTTTTTTAAACTAAAGCATTCGAGGCAGACCAATAATTATTACCGTAAAATCCACCGAGTTGCCGAACGGTAGAATCATTCGTTCTACCGATACGGAAACTACTGCGAAAACTAAATTATTCGAGATGACAACGTAATTGAATCGTTATTTCCGCCAATCTAGACCTATTGTACTGTTTACGTGTTACGAGCCTTGTATCTCATCTCGTATCTACATAACAATGATTCCAGAACAATAAAATGCAGATAACCAAGAGTTTTCCGGACAGATTAACAAAGATATCAATATTCATGAGCGTAGCGAAACTAATTGAAAGCACTGCCACTGAAACTATTTATTTGTGAGACACTGATTTAACTCCTGAATAACTAAACTCACATATTGACGTTAACACGGCACGGGTTCGGACTTCGGCAATGTCAAGAGCATGAACGATCTCAAGATCACTCACGATTAGGGCGACCGTTTATCAATCACTGCCCTAGCGCATCAAAGTGAGTGCATCTCGTTCGAACAGTGCGACGTTAAAAAGTGTAGAACACGCGTTAAGGCACAAAAAGGTATACGATCTCCGGCGATAAGTGACTCGATTACCGGACCTGTAGTGCGGTGTGACGCGCGCGTGCGGCCAGCGCGGTGTTCCACGCACGAATGCCGACTTGTCGCGTCCATTGTTTACGACGATAATTACATTTTCGTTTCGATCGAGTTTACAGGTAGGCCGGAGGCTTTGTCGCGGAAAATCTGGACGGCGTCCATCGCTGCCTTGCAACGGCGTCGTGCTCAGAGTCTGAAGTGCAACGCCCTTAGAATTGAAAGGTGATTATTGAAGAGCTGTTTCTAGTCGACTGCTTAGGCCCAAGCCACACAGAAGAGACGTAGGGCGAGGACAGGGTGATGACGCGGGCGATCCTTTAATTAACTTTCATACAAAATGTATAAAAGCATTACGATGCAAAGATACTGAGGAGACGGGGCGAAGACGGGCGCGGACGCGATGCTTCGTCTTTTGTGCCCTATTGCAAAACATACAGAAGAGACGGGGCGCGGACGCAACGGGGGTGCGGACAGGGCGCGGGGTGCCATCTATGTGCCTGCCGAGTTTCGCTCGCGATGCCCAGACAATCCACAATGCGCCCCTCTGCGCCCTATAACAAGCACCCCGAGAGACCCCAAAAATGACACCCATATCGATATTTTACAAAAATTGCATGTCCGCCATTTTAGATTTCAAAATGCATGTAAATTTCGTAAAGAGCACCCCGAGATACCTCGAAAGTGTCACGCATCAATATTTTACTAAAATTGCATGTCCGCCAAGAGCCGTGGTAGCCTAGTTGGTTGTTCAATTCAATTCAATTCAATTCATTTATTATAACAGCTTAATATTAACAGTAAACACACCAAACATACCAAGCTATAGTCAGATTACAAGCAATAATTTTACAATATTAAATGAATTACACATAAGATACAAAATTATTTCACTGCACTCGCCTCACGTTCATGAGGTCGTGGGTTCGATCCTGGCCCGTACCAATGAGTTTTTCGAAAACTTAAGTACGGTTTATTATAATACCACAGGTTTTCGGTGAAGGAAAACATTGTGAGGAAACCTGCATACACCAAAGACTGTGGTATTTACTATTCTAAGGCATATGTCCACCAAAAAACAGATTGGGGCACCGTTTGGCGGACAGGGGTTTGGCACAACAGATCCCATAGGGTCGAAGTGTCGCCAGGTGTTTCTGGCCCCCTAAGAAGATAAGATGTCCGCCATGTAAAAATAACATAATATTTAACATAATAACAGTATTTTTACGTTATATTATGTTTTGTCCTAAAATAAAATATTTGGTTGGTCACCCGAATCGAATTAAATTCTTCAAATGTGGTGGTGGCAAATGGGATTTTTTATCAGTTGCGACCAGTAGTGGTGGCGGAGTCAGTGGTGGCAAATGGGAATTCGAGCTATGATAAGAAAAACCATTCTAAGAAATTATCTTAGAGCGGCAAATCACTTTTCAAAAGCTTGCAGAGCGACAGTTGCCGCTTACCTTCAGACAGTTAGCTCATTGTTGCCTTAAATACTAGCAAATGGAAGAGGATTGATATCTAATGAGGACTTCCCATGTATAGGATTTGTTATGATTGCGAGACACAAAACTAAATAACAATAGGCGTTAAAGATAGATGCACGTGCAAGAATGGTTATCTTTGTTTTGTATATAAACAAGCAATACTTATCGATAAGGTGAACAATGAATATTATATTATATAGAAAACTTACAGGTATCTACAGTTTAAGTATGTTTTAATTGTAGTCAAATTTCGCGTTCTTATAATTTTGGTGGGATAGGTATTTAGATTTATTTATTTCACAGATACAAAGTTTTTAAAAAGGATCGGTCGTCAAATACAATATTTTATACAAGTTTAACTAAATGTCATCATGTAACACAATGCCAATATTAGAGAAATAACAAAGGTAGATTAAAATAATTCAATTCAATTCAATTCAATACACTTTATTGCACGTTTAAAAATTACAGACAAAAACAGATACAGTATTGTACGTCTAGGCGGTCTTATCGCTAAGAGCGATTTCTTCCAGACAACCTTTGGGTAGAGCAGTTAGAGCAAATTAGAAGGTAGGTTGTGCAATTAGAGGCATATTTTAAAAATCTACATACATTAAAATACATAGGTATACAACAAATATATATATACATGCACACAATAAATAAATAAATAATGTCATGGTATCTTACGTAAATTTGAGATTTAAAAATTTGTCAACAGAATAAAATTTATTGTCCAACAATAGGTTTTCAGTTGGCGACTAAATGTTTCCTCTTAGTTTCGTCATTGGTCTCATTGCGTAGGTCTGCGGGGAGGTGCTCGTAGTACAGTCTACCGCACGTCAGTGGATACACTTTGACCTTGAGCTGGCCTAGCCTATTGGGGAGTTTTAATACTACGCGAGACCAGTTTATACTGGTTTTGTTACCACTGATGTGCGGTCGACCGTACATACTTGGGGCCGATGACGCGTGGGGTTTTGGTAGCGAGCGCGGTGCGCCCGCGCGGCCGCGGCACTGCTACAACCGCGCCTGGTGCCGCAGTTTGTGCCCTGTTTTATTTCTCTACTAACTCTCTACTAACCAAGTAGAGAGTTAGTACTAATGCAGTATAATGAGTCACATGGTGTTGCCTGATGAATGAATACTCGATCAGAATCTGTGGACTCACCCCATAGGATGGTACCGTTTGACATCAGCGTATGGAAGTACGCGAAATACGTCTGCTTTGGAACAGTTTCCGAAACCTTTTAGTTCGTACCTTTGGAGTTCGATCCCCAGTTGGGCCATGTACCAATGGGTTTTTTCTCGAAACTTAAGTACATTTACTGACTGCTCTCAAACGGTGAAGGAAAACATCGTGAGGAAACCTGCAGACGCCGAAGAAGAAATTCTTAGGCGCATGTGAAGTCCACCAACCCGCACTGGGCTAGCGTGGTGGACTATAGCCCGAACGCCCTCGTTAAGAGGATAGGCCTGAGCCCCAGCAGTGGGGACATTAATAGGCTGTTGATGATGATAAATAATTAAACTCTCGTTCATCATCATCATTATATCAGCCTGTAGACGTCCACTGCTGGACAAAGGTCTCCCCCAAGGATCTCCACGACGACCGGTCCTGCGCTAACCTCATCCAGCCGGGTCCCGCGACCTTCACCAGATCGTCGGTCCACCTCGTGGGAGGCCTGCCTACACTGCGTCTTCTGATACGTGGTCGCCACTTGAGAACCTTTCTGCCCCAACGGTCGTCAGTTCTACGAGCGATGTGCCCAGCCTACTGCAACTTAAGCTTCGCAATTTTTTGACCTACGTCGGTGACCTTGGTTCTCCTGCGGATCTCCTCATTTCTGATTCGATCTCGCAGGGAAAACTCTCGTTACCAGATAACAATGATGTAATATGAATGCATGTATCAGCGTGCGTGTGTGTGTGGGACCGCACAGGGATCTCTTCCAGGCAACTTTGACTGATTTGAAAAGACTGGCACCTTTTTACCACACTTAGTAAGTATACAGTAAAAATAGATTTCATTTTGTCAATCATTCAAACGACGCAGTATAATTTTACTTCAGGTATTTATTGAAGTTTTTAAGTAAATGGGGGTTTCCATTCGCTCGTTAATGACTCTGGGTAGATAGCTATATGAGTAGGTATCTATGTGTGACAAATTACAATAAAAATGTTCATACACGTGTTTTTCAGCAGGTAAAGAATGGAATGTAGATACGTAAAAACTTTACGATCTTTAGTCAGTACGATCAAATTAGAACCGTAAAAATATATAAGCTGATAATTGTCCTAGTTGTTTAATAAATAGTCAATTTTTTGACGACTAGATGCTTCGAAACGCTGAACGAGAACATAGCGAGGTTAAGACATATCAATGTAATCTTAGAGCAACACGTGCACCCGGTTCAACCCAATGGGGATATGCCCCAAAGCGTTTAAATCAAGGGCGGATCCAGGTTTGGCGCCAGGAGGGGGTCACATAGTCGTGGTCAAGTCAAGAACTTATAATTTAATTTTGATAACAATAGAATTAGTGGTCTACCTAAGTCCTGGAAACAGCTCGGGGGGGGGGGGGGGGGGGGTCATGCCCCCCATGACGCCCCCTGGATCCGCCGTTGGTTTAAATATCCTATGCTGTTACCCGGGGGGAGGGTATGGGGGGGGTGTCCACGCACCCATGCAGACTCATACATATACAACACACACATCGTAAATCGAACAACACAGACTTAATCTCTTGTACTTTCGATAAGGCGCATGAATGGTGGTCTCGTACATTTGGCAAAAGAGAACCCCTTCATGGCAACCGCCGCACAGTGGTCTGAAAATGAAGCTCCATAGACTTAGCGCCGCTCAAAAATCAAGTTCCTAATTTTGAAAAAAGAAACATGCCATCGTGTTCCTCTACTACATAGCAATATTTAATGTCATGTAACATTTTTTGATAAAGCTACTATTTAGTAAGTTATTTGAGATTTCTTTTTTTTTGTATGGAACTGAACAGTTTTTTGGATTTTACTCAATAAACTTAAACTTTCTTAAGAGATTACTGTCTGTGTCATAAAATGCATCATATACCTGAATCTCGGAAACCCTCGGAACATTGTCATTTTCAACTTTCAAATTTTTTGTATAGAGCTGAACAGTTTTTTCGATTTTACTCATTATTCTTAAATTTTCTTTAGAGATTACTGTATGTGACATAAAATGCATCATATATCCTATATTTTCACAAAAGTCTGAATCTCGGAAACCCTCGGAACGTTGTCATTTTCAACTTTCAAATTTTTTATATAGAGCTGAATAGTTTATTGGATTTTAGTAATTATTCTTAAACTTTCTTAAGAGATTACTATATGTGACATAAATTGAATCAAATGTTCCGAGGTTTTCCGAGATTCAAGCTTTTGTGAAACTCCTATAGTTTCACAAAAGCTTGAATCTCGGAAAACCTCGAAACATTGTCATTTTCAACCAAGAAGATTCAAACCTCTTTGTTCGCGCTTTTGTGTAAGTATAGGATATATGATGCATTTTATGATACACTAGCTGTTGCCCGCAACTTCGTATGCGTGGATTTTGGAAGTAGGTATAGCTATGCGTCTAGTTACAATAAAATTATGCGAACAAACCCGCAACCAACAAACGCGAACAAACGCGCGAAACGCGCGAACAAACCAACTAACCTACCAAGCGATCAAACGCGCGAAACGCGCGAACACAAACGCGAAACGCGCAAACAAACCAACCAGATAACCAACCAACAAACGAAAGGCAAACGCGCGAAACGCGCGAACAATTCAACCAAATAACCAATCAAACACGCGAACAAACCCGCAACCAATAAACACACGAAACGCACGAACAAACGCGCGAATCGCGCGTACAAACGCACGAACGAACCAAATAACCAACCAACCAAACGCGCGAACAAACCAACCAAATAACTAACCAACCAACCAAACGCGTGAACAAACGCGCGAAACGCGCGAACAAACCAACAAAATAACCAACAAACCCGCAACCAACTAACGCGCGCAACCGCGCGTACGTAACGTACGAACAAACGCGCGAAACGCGCGAACAAACGCGCGAAACGCGCGTACAAACGCGAAACGCGCGAACAAACCAACCAAATAACCAAAACCAACCAACGCGCAAACAAACGCGCGAACTAACGCGCGAAACTCGCAAATAAACCAACCAAAACCAACGAAACGCGCAAACAAACGCGCGAAACGCGCGAACAAACCAATTGAATAACCAACCAACCAAACGCGCAAACAACCCGCAACCAACAAACGCGCGAACAAATGCACGAACAAACGCGCGAAACGCGCGAACAAACGCGCGAACAAACCAACCAACAAACCAAAGGCGCAAACAATCGCGCGAAACTCGCGTACAAACCAACCAAATAAAACCAAACACTCGAACAAACCCGCAGCCAATATACGCACGAAACGCACGAACAAACGCGCTAACAAACCAACCAACCAACAAAACGCGCGAAAAAAAGCGAAACGCGCTAACAAACCAACCAACCAACAAAACGCGCGAAAAAACGCGAAATGCGCGAACAAACCAACCAAATAATTAAAACCAACCAAACGCGCAAACAAACGCGCGAAACTCGCAAACAAACCAACCAAAACCAACTAAACGCACAAACAAACGCGCGAAACGAATAAACGCGCGAACCAACCAACCAAACGCGCGAACAAACACACGAACAAACGCGCGAACACAAATGTTGGCCCCGGGTGGGAATGAACCCAAAACCTTTAGCTCAGTAGGCAGGGTCACCACCCGTGGTCACCATTCACCATCAACTAAGCCAACGGCCAGTCACTGTAGAAAACAAATCAGTAGGTATTCGATACCGAGAGCCCCTGTAACCGGTCAATATAGGGATTTTGTTATAAGTACACCCTGTATGTCAGTCAGTCAGGGTTGTTTATAATAAAAAACCTATGGTAGTTTGCAGAGTAGGCCCTATCCTTTGAACTGGGCTCACTTGTAACACTTTCAAAATTAACCAGGCTACTCTGACCTGTAAGTTCATACAAATTTTAGCAAATGACAGTTTTTTATTGCTGGTTGATATTTCTCGGCAAATTTTCGAGATTTTTGTGATTTATTATGTTATTCCGAGATATACACTGTCACTATACAAAGTTTCGTCAAAATCCGTTCAGTGGTTTAGGCGTGATGCGCGGACAGACAGACAGACAGACAAACATAAATTTTAAAAACTGTTCTAACATGTTCAGTTACTCATTTTAAGTCGCCCTGGTTGGTTTTTTCCAAATATATTCAATGTACAGACTTTTTGGCCTTTACGATTTTATTATATGTATAGATACAGTAATCTCTTAAGAAAGTTTAAGAATAATGAATAAAATCCAATAAACTGTTCAGCTCTATACAAAAAATTTGAAAGTTGAAAATGACAATGTTCCGAGGGTTTCCGAGATTCAGGCTTTTGTGAAAATATAGGATATATGATGCATTTTATGACACATACAGTAATCTCTTAAGAAAGTTTAAGTTTATTGAGTCAAATCCACAAAAATTGTACAGCTCCATACAAAAAAAAAGAAATCTTAAATAACTTACTAAATAATAGGTTTATCAAAAAATGTTACATGACATTAAATATTGCTATTTAGTAGAGGAACACGATGGCATATTTCTTTTTTCAAAATTAGGTACTTGATTTTTGAGCGGCGCTAAGTCTATGGAGCTTCATTTTCAGCCCACTGTGCGCCGTACCCTCCAGTGTCGCCTTGTGGTACTACCACAGAACTGTGGCAGTCATTTTTTATATTAAGTAAAAAGCGCTACAAGATCATTTTTTACCCCCTAATTTGACCAAAAACGTGAATACGAAACGTGTTTGAATTTAAAATTAGAACTGGTTCCGAATACATTTGCATACAAAATTAATTTGTTCAAGTAAGTACGCTTTATATTATTTTGTTAAGAAAATTATGCTTAAAGTTCAAACTTATAATGGTCGAATATTCTTACAGCAGTACCTAATCTAATCACCATGCAGATTACACTGGACCAAAAAACTCAAATATGGCTTAAATACATTTCATTCGTTCTATACCGCTTCCAGGTGTTAAACCGGAATCAGAACCTAACGAGCCCAGTGTAGCCTGGTGGACCTCTGATGGACATAAGCCTGGATTTTCCGTTCTCCGGCCACTGCCAGCTGCCTCGCATATCATCGCTCCGTCTAGCCGGGAGGCGTCCCACATAGCGCCTGCCCAGTCGACAACTCGATAAGAAATTTAAACAATATACTTTTAGCTACTCAAATGTCCGCCAACGTCCGTCTCCCAGTCTGAGAGCCGAGTTTTACAGCCAGCTACCCCTTGACCTCCCCCACCCCCAGGTGAACTTTTTTTTTCCAATAATAACATTCCGGTCTAGTTCCAAATAAAAGCGTGGCTTGCAAATAGCTACAGTTCTACCCAAAATTAAAAATAATACGCTCGAATAGCTGAAACTACATAAATAAAATCTACGTAAACAATTCGATTAGTATATATAATAAATTATCTGACAGGCGGCAAAAGTCTCATCATTCTCAGTAGATCCACTGGCCAGATCCATAATAGATCTAGTCAGAAGCTTTGGGGACCTGAGTCCCCAAGACGTTTGGCGTCACTTCATTTTGGGAACCCACCAGGACGTTTGAGAGGATAGCTTCTATTTCCATAGATTTTCATCGAAGAATTACGTTTGTGTTGTAATGTCATAGCAAATGTTAATAAGATAATAAACCATAAGACATGTCATCCTCGTTCTGCTTCGCCGCGTTATTTACCTGACGTTATCTTGCAATATTAACGGCATCAATTATTTAAATTAATACGTACGTGTAATGACGTCATTGCGTGCCATCGGCTAGAATATATTAGTCTTCAGTGCACACCGCTCAATGTGTATGGACGAAAAAACCCAAGTATCGATCACAACGAAACCTATATGCCAATTTAATGGTTTATAATGAGTGACACTGGCTAAATAGGGTATAGGAAATTGACAGCTAGTATAAACCAGTCGATTATTTTTTAAAATATATCTGAGATATTCGACATAGCTACCAGGACTGATACTAAAAAAGATATAACTAAAAAAAATCTCATAAACGTAATAATTTACTATTTCTGGTATCCTATACATAATACTGATATAATTATTCGTTATATCTTAGTACTTGGCTCAGCTTGCATTGCTCGATTTCTAATTTCTCACGACAACAAAAAGTATCCTAAGTTTATGTTAATCAAAGTTTATCACAACCCAATAAGCTGTAAAGGAGTGATTGAGTAAAAATCGTGAAAACAAGCAATATAGTTTCTCTAATCTGTTCTACAACCTGCAATACAATGTAAACAAACATAAGCCCGGTCCGAGATAATGCAAATTATTGTCGCAGTGAAATCATCAAAAAATACATGAGTTATTTTCAGTCATTGTTTGAACTAGATAATGGTTGATTAAAGTTTAGCTTTAAATGGTATGCAATTACATGGCAATAAAGAGATTTCTGCGGTTATCATATTGTACTGCATAATACATCAATTCTTGTAAAAATCATCGCTGGATGATTTTTGTACTTACTTTTATACATAACTCGTTTAAATACCCCATTTCGAAGACTAATATTTATAAACTTCTTTCGTAGAAATTCTGGTCAAAAGGGTGTCCTATAGACTGGTTATTTGTGATATTTCAGCGAATTCTAATATAGCGATTACCCACCACCCAGTATCAAATTGAGCGTGCATCAGTATGATACTTTTTTACCTTTTTTTTTGCAAATCATGCAATATAAATTCCGATAAATTACCTTCTTTAATTTATATCATCTATTCTGTGTCTAAGTTTTAACTATAAAATAAATAGTTACAGTGTAACTAACCTAATGTCAATTAAATAAAGTAACGCAATCGTTTCAAAAAAATATAATCAAATGGTATACAGATGTTTTCTAGACGAACTTAGGGCGCGGGGCGTGTATCTAGCACACAATAATAATTAATACATTCAACTCTACAAAACACAATAGAAAAGCAATGACATTTGTCATTAAAAATTAATTGGAATTTCCCACTCATTAAACTCTATCAGATTGGTTGAGGCTATTCTATTGTAAATTAATGACCATAAGCATTTATTATCTTACAACCATAAAGTAACAGAATTACAAGAAAATAAAATATTTATTTCGATTTGTGATCATTAAAAATACCTATTGAATTTTCATAAATTATTATGTAAAATTTCTAACATTTCTATTTAATATTTCTCCCAAAAAATGACAAGATTTCCGCATCAGAACAAGAGTGACCGGTGGCCTTAGTCTTAATCAATCTAAGTGCTATAATACCAAGAATTTATACCTACCCTCTCTGGAAGGAATATCATTTTAAAGATAAGCATACCTTTGTGCGTCCTCTCTTTCTTGTAATGTTATTGTGTCCAACTAATAATATTAACAACTACTTATACATAATATAACAAATCCATGTTCCATGCATGCAGATTCGGATGTGGAATAATGACGTAATTGCAAATAAATGTTTCATGAAAATTATGCTCTATTTCCATTACAATAGAACTAAAACTGTAAATGTACATTTAAACTACAATTTGCGTCTGTTACACGGTGCTATAGAAATAATATCCGTGACTTTGACTCCAAGCTCTTACAATCTATAAACGGCTCCTGCGTGATATTATGTTTAAAGTGTATCCATTAATTAATTAGGATAGACCATTTAACCACAGATAATAGAGGAAATATTAACGCAACGTAGTGCGAAGTCACGACCATTAGTGGTGCACGTAAGTACATAGATCTTACATAGAGGTTGTTTTATCGATGTTATTGTAGATTTAATAGCTAGAATACCTATAATAGTTATTCGAAAACAAGTTACTGGTTCAATACGCCTAAAGAAGTGGACTACAGACTCTACCATGGTCTCTGATAAGGGACTATTTATAATGTATAATTTCGAACGACTGGAGTGAAAGAAGTTTTGTATTCGTGCAAAAAAATGCATTTTTGTTGAACATTGATTGATTACTTATATTTATTGAGTCAAAAAAACTCAATATCTAGTTTAATTGACGGACAGACGCACAGACAGACAGACGGACAACGAAGTGATCCTATAACAGTTCCTTTTTAAGGTACGGAAAACTAAAAACGTGTGAGTGTCACCTCGCCCAGCGGCTAAGCGTTTTTTTATGAAATGTTCTATTTGTTAGAAAAGTCAGTATTACTTTTGGAGTTTTTGTTTAGTTACTTTTGACGCTGACTGTACAATGCTTCTGTAGAGATGTACCATTATCACTATTTATCACACTTCGTTGATTCGAGTAATGTTAGATTGTTTGTGAAGTCTGTCTTGACAGTTTAATTTTCTTACTGGACAAACTCGATATTTCAGTACTTAGGTACACTATTGTCTTGGTAGCCATTCTGTGGTTTTAGCCAAAATTTATAAACATAGGTAATTTGCGTTCAAAGAGATATCTTGCGTTTAAAGAGAGTCTTGGGCCCATAACCTCGTTTAACATAAGGCAGATGCTGTAAATAAAATATTGTCTTAAAATACTTACATGATAACACTTCATTCTATTTCATAGTCGAAATTGTGTTGTTACCTGGAACAAAACGATAACCATATATAAAACGACAATCAAACAAATGGAAAATATGATATAATGAAGTAATAGTGTTAGTTAGTGTACTCAAATGAAAAGATCAGGAGTCCACTTTGATAATTGTCAAAATATTGACTTTGCAAATTACCATTTTGCTAGCAAAATCGTGTTCGTGAGACACGACCTTTTGTGTACTTAAACTTATTAGGTAAATGTATAGGTATCTTGCAGTTGTTTATACAAAAATTTTGCGTATTTATGATATCTTTGGATTAGAGTAGCATTGAACTTAACTGGCAATGTAATTTTGTATGTATTTTGTAGATTAAAGGATTGTATTATTGAGATACAGGGGTCCCTTGGTCCTGAGATGGAATTTTCGTATGAATGGGATGTCGATTATTAACCAAAGACTCAAGGTCAAAATGTTTCCATCGACGTGCGCTCGACTGTACCACGTTATTTTGTTTTATGAGATTGTAAAAATTGACATGAAAAATGCATAACCTATGATTTTTTTCATATTTTATGAATACTTGTGTAGGTATTTCAATATTTTGTATGAAACTAGTAAGTACCTAGGTATATTTTTACATGTTATACGTACATATATGTACAAATATTTCTTTAAACAGTGGTACGTGTTAGTGGGGCGTGGGCCTCCGTTCCCGTGTGGCCACGCTCCCGTGTACCCCCGCTAGCGTGGGCCTCTGTTCCCGTGTGCCCCGTCTCGTATGCCCATGATTCCATTACCCCTCGACAATTAAAACTAAAAGCAATTACTCGTACTGTCGATTCGTGTTGTAGAATCCTCCTCGGAACTCAAAGTGCAATGCCATGAGCAAGGGCAAGCAAGTCAAACACACGACTAAACCTTGCCTCGGCCACTAAACCAGCGGGGAAACAACCAAGTAAACTAACGTGTCCCTAACAAGGTCAAAGGTCAACTGGTTGAGAATGCTCGCCTTTTGTGCAATTGAGTGCAATAAAGTTTTAAATAAATAAATAAACAGTGTACCCTGGACTTTAGGAGCGGTTTAGTTTTAGCGCGATTGTCAACAAAAACAGTGTTGCTTTGCAAGCCAGCTTATCTTGCGAACGAAACGCAAGTTGAGAAAAACATTTTTAGGGATTTTTGAGTGGGTAACGCTGCTCAAAGATCCTCTAGGTCCAAAATTTCCAGTTTCTTAAAAAAACGAGTTTGCGTAGAACGAATACTTACATTGTTTGTTTTGTTTGTTGGATATAACTAAATAGATGTAGCATTCCGTGGCGGCGACTTTAGTAAAATAAGAAAAAGATGATTACAAGAAAGAGGAAGCCACGGTTTATGAATTGACGAAAATTACTAATGGAAATATTGTTCGAATTCTAAATTTACCTAATTGATAAATTTACCTACAATTTATTTGGAAAATAAAACTGTTTTAAACAAAACTTTTCGAAAGTCTTTATGATTTTTAAAAATCGATATAAGTACCTACGGCAATAATGTTTTGTATGTCGTAAGTACCACGACCGACCACGTATCGGAAGACGCAGCGTTGGCAGGCCTCCCACAAGGTGGACCGACGATCTGGTGAAGGTCGCGGGACCCAGCTGGATGAAGTTAGCGCAGGACAGGTCGCCGTGAAGATCCTTGGGGGAGGCCTTTGTCCAGCAGTGGATGTCTACAAGCTGAGATGATAATGATGATGTTGTTGTAAGTAAAAGTGACCCCGCCCGCTGCGTGGCCACACGAGCAAGTGCGTCGCCTTGCGCACGCGCCTCCATGTCTCGGGCGCCCGACTTCCGGAGAAATTCTCCAACACGGCTCGAACACGTCTTTACTTATGTACCTATAGTCGTAAATACCAGGTACCTATAAGTACAGGCTGTAAATTTATAATGTATAAAGTACGTAATTATAGTCCTTGATGAGAATAACTTTAGAATGACCAGATAAAAAATTCCAAAACGGATTTTCCATTCTGAGCATTTCTGTCAAAATATTTTTTCACATCTGCATCCGGTTATCCGGTACCAAATAATTACCCACATAATTTTGTGCCAGTACCAATGGAGTTTTCACGATGTATGTACCTACTTATCATTTACTATATTAGGCTCTCAAACGGTGAAGGAAAACATCGTAAAAAAACCTGTATACGCCGTAGAAGAAATGCTGTGAAGTCCACCAACCCGCACCGGGCTAGTGTGGTGGACTATTTATCCCTAACGCCCTCGTTGAGCTCCAATAGGAGGCCAGATTAATAGACTGTTGACTTTACATGATTTAAAGATGCTCGAAACTGGAGCGATGGCGGCAGGACCCCACACTGACGCGGCCAAGACCTGCGGCACAATTTTTCTATGGCGCCTATAGCTCGCTCCTTGTACGCAGGCCGCCAGCTTCCTCCGACCAGTGTCCGACCTTTATGATCTAAATCAGCCCAAGTTTAAATAATATGATAAGAGAAAATGTTCAATGAAATTTAGTTTGATTTTTGATCCCAGCTTTAACTCCTTCAATCGAAAATCAATCTAAAGCCAACTGCCGTGTTGTTTTAAGCCTTCAATAAACGATTTATTTATAGCATGATCATGGATTTCCGGAAAGTAGCACGTCATTCAATTTTATTTATAAAAATAAAACGTTATTAATGTTCAACACGGTATACTTACATACTATATTTAAATTTTAATACATACATAAATATATAAGTAAAATAAAGCTGCTTAAGTGCGAGTGAAACTCGAGCGCTGAGGGTTCCGTACATAATTAAAAACTATATGAACCATATTATGACTATTAGTAGGTATAAATATTCTTTTCATTACTCATACTCTGAAAGTAGGTCTGAAGTTGCCTGAGGAGCGGGTTGAAAGTAATACATCTCAGCCCTAGGGAGAATCGCTTTCAACTGACAGCTGTCAAATTATATAAAAAAAACTAGTACTAATTTGACATTTCCATTGGACCATGTTCCAACTGTCTATACAGCCACTCAATTACAGGGCGATGTAAAATTGAAATAACATAAAGTTATGTAATAATTAAAGAATATATTTTTTTAAATGACTTTATTATTATTACTACTGTCAACTATTTCTTTAAAATAACATAGATTTGGGCGAAATATTTACCATTTTTTCAATGATGGAAATGAAAAATAATGGCAGAATAGCTGGCCGGCCACAGAAAAAAAAACAAAGTAGACCGGAAAGCGGCAATCCGATCTTCATTTGTTTTTTCGAGTTGTAGAGTTTTGTTTATACTTCCGTATAGCAGACATTTGTATTAACACTCATTTTATGTATTTGTTTTTACTTTCAGTGTATTCTTAATGAAAAGCACAGTGTTTCCCTCGGGTTCAAGACTTATTTAGAGGTCCCTCGAACTATTGGCGCCCTCGCTACGCGTCGGGCGCCAAACCCCGTCTCGGGACTTAAATAAGTTACTTTCACACCTAGGTTAACAATGTACTATTTCATATAAAAATAATCACGATATGTCGTACGTTAATATTCATATTTCCTGTTAAGTAATTAGGTACATACTTATACGCAGTTATTACAAAATCAATGCACTTAACACAGTATGTTGAAAAAACTCTACGTCTAACAAGTATGTAAATAGATAATTAGCGTGTCATCTCACCACCCTGTATAAAAGAATACTCAATGATGCGTTGGTATTCTTCACACAAAGACTCTAGTACATTGTGCTACATTATTGATATGTATTATGTATAAACGTTATGTAGTGTTATGTAATGCGAGTTAAATAACAGTTCATTATGTGGTACTAGTTACTAGTTGCATTGTGACACACATTATTAATATTATAACCAGCTTTTATAAACATAAATTAATGTTTCTTAATACTTATACAGTCGAATTCCAAAACATGATTTTGTTCCTGCACTATGATTATAACAACACTGATCAACATTTCTTTTCTTTTTGAATGAAATAATATTATAGTTTTCTTACTAATTTGAAGCCGCTGAAATTGATGCGGCATGTAGGTTACTCCATATGATCGAAAGCCTGTGACATTTAAGGTTCTTGGAACTTGGAAGTGTGTGCTGACGTACATTAAATAATTACTTATACCACAATACTAGTTTGTATCTTAATAAGATAAGAAAAAATGTGTTTTTCAAGGAACCAAGATTTCTGAAGAATCCAATAATATTCCATTACCAGATTAGTATAGTGAATTCACAAGAAATTTGCTTAATAAGTCTGAAAACGTCATATAACTCGAAATGAAATCGTGGGTACATTTCCTAGAAATACATACTTTGTATATTTTTAGACAATTTATTGCATAATATCACTTGTACAAATATTGGAGTTAATAAGACGGCGTGGCTTTAATAAAAATAATTACATCGAATCAAAAAAATGGTGATTGAATTTCCCACAATATGTAAATGCAAAAGTTGGATGTTTGTGAGTTTAGATGTTTGTTGGTCAATCACGCTATAACGGCTATACGGATTTTGACCAAATTAGGTAGTGTAATAGCTTGTTATATCCTGGAATAACATACAAAGGATACTTTTTAACGTAGACGAAGTCACGGGGCATCCGCTAGTTTTATTATAGATTATATAGAACGCTTTCATCACGGCTCGACTATTCGACCGATCTCTATAAAATTTTGCATAGACATAATATAGCCCCCGCGGAGTGTAATGGCGACTGTGTGAAGTTGGCTGATTTCTGCGCAATGACAAATTTTAGGTGTCAAAGGGGGAGCTGTGCGGGGTTCACTAGAGACGCTCATTTAATTTCAAGAAATGGTTCATTGATTCGATTAACCGAATCAAACTTTCAAATTTTTGGACTTCTCTATATAGCACACTATCTCGCTTACGCACACATAGACTATAAACACTGTCAGCGATGTGCAAACAATCTGTGTCTATACTCATTCAGCCGTCAAGAAATTTCGCGGGGACTAGGTATAACTTTTATCATGGATATGTCCAATTTTACCATACGAAATTAGAAATCTCTTCCCACGGGAAACAAAAAAATATTCCACGCGATTAAAGCAGCGGGCAACAGCTAGTATTTTATAAACGCAACTATTAAAATACCGCTGCAATATAGTTATGTGATTATACCAGAGTATACCTTGTTATTAAAAAGGAATAAGGAAGAAAGATTAACTAAGAAGTTGTAACACACTAATTGCATTGCTATTGCTGCTTACTATGGTCAAGTATTGCTACATTGGCAATCATTTTAACTGTATTTTAAAACCATTTAAAAGAAAAGGTGAGCTATGGTTTTTAAAATTCTCTTTAGTTTGGATGTAAGATGAATCGGATGTAATTTGGATACACGTAAGTTATCCATCTTTATCAGTCACATTGGTCTATGACATTAATTTTAAGGATTTTTCCGACGACGACGTTCTTAAGATGAACGATGAAGATTCATTCAGAATTGATGCAAATGTGCTACTGTTTGCTCTTAAAAATAGAACCAAAGAAAATGTACTTACATAAGTAAGTACTTACTAAACAAATGTAGAACAAATTATAAAAAAAACTGGGTTGGATAAAACCCAATATATAAAAACTTATATAAAACCGAAATATGACAAATCCTACCCGATCACCTTCACACGAATAAGAAGTAAAAAAGGGTATAAAAAGTATGTATGTAGTAAGTAATTATGTATGTACGTATGTATTATAATACACACACATACATTATAATATATCTATTACAATTTATTCAAAATAAAGGAACTGAACGAATGACTTCGCTTTGCACAATGACACAGTCTACCAAATGATTAAATGAGACCTTAACCATTATCATTAGGTATACAAAGAACAAGAGATTGTTAGGTAAAGTTGAATATACAGGGCGACTTCAAATTGCTAATACACAATCTATGTATTAAAAACATCTTATAGGCCCTTGCTTTTAAAATGATCAAAAGTAACTTTTTTTTGTTTTAAATTGTTCTATTTTTTGGCTTGAGATGGTGTCTCAATTATTGATAACCTAACAACTGGTCTGTAGTCTGTAATTAAGAACAATATAACGTCAATCTTACAATTTCATTTAACTATCACTCGACTGGAAAGCACAAAATTTCACGACCTGTAATAAGTAGGTTTATGTACACTTTACAATATCCGGTTCTGAGCTGCGAGGCTATTTACTGATTCAATTGTTATTGCCAATGCATATTCAAACACGTTATCTCACTTGGGCGGAAATATCAATACTTCACGCCATATCTTGCCAATTACATTTAAATCAGGAAGATAGGTTTAAACTTTTAACATAACCATAATTAATTAACAAACTATGTAGATTTAGTGAATGTCTGAAACCACGGCTCAAAATTCAATTCCTATTCACCATTTCCTGTACTTATATGTGTTGCAATCGGACACAGTAGGAAGAAAAAGTATCAACTTAAGTACTTACTTAACCTTCGATCAGAATATACCTAGATAGGTACCGTATCAGCGTCCACATAGTGCAAAACAGTAAAAGCCTTGTTGTGCTTCACTGTAATAGGTCTAATCTGACCTACGTAACTAATGTGCTTTAGGTTAAGTTTAAAGATACTCTATTCTCATAAAGCGTATCCCAGGCCACCGCAGGCCGCAGCCTCAATATGCAAATGCAGGCCGCGCGTGTCTGAAGTCTCACATACATTGCTTATGGAATACAACAGGCCGCCACCGCCACCGCCCCACCGCAGGCTGCTTGTGTCTGGCATACCCTTATAAAAGACAAACGTTTACATGAGAAGATAATGATAATAATAGTAATGGATTTTGTAACAGTCATACAGTAAACTGTACAGATTTATAGATATTAGGCCCGATTCTGAAGACATATATTTAAAACTAGCTATTGCCCGCGGCTTTGCCCGCGTGGAATAGTTTATTTTTCCCGCGGGAACAGTTTACCGCGGTAAATAGTAGCCTATATGTTATTCCAGGATATAAGCTATCACTGTACCAAGTTTCATCAAAACCGTTTCGATTATGGGTTTTTCTTCGTAATTTAAATGCATATCGCATGTTGTCTATGGTGTAAGTAGGTGTTTGCTAATTTCCGAAAATTGTAAAATGATACCTAGGTAGTAGAAGTAAATAGTAAAGTTGTCGAAATAGATTACAAACGGCTTAAAATAATAAACATAGTTCCTTTGGGAATAGTTTAGTATACAGGGCAACACAATCTGACATTTTTAGGAAAGTGGCATCCTATTTAAATAGTCGCTGAAATGAAACTAACAATAATACATATAAATTTTAATAAGAAAAGGTTAAATAAAATGTTTAAAGCAATTCCGTGTGCGAGCGTGGTAGTGGATAATTCGGCGAGGTTACGTAGAACAATGGCGTCGACCGCGTGTCGCGACACTACGTAAGTGCGTATACGCATCACATTTATCGCCCGCCGACCTATTTCGGGTACGTGCATAATTAGTGAGCACTGTACATACTATACATGTGGACTTTTCGGTACTAATCATCCACGTACCGTTCAGCCGTTACAGCGTGAAAGAGGAACAAACATCCATCCTCACAAACTTCGAAAATTTTCGCCTTTATAATATTAGTAGGATTTGACAGCACTAAAGACGTATTTTACCTTCGTAATATGTGTGACAGGGGTAGAATCAATTATAGCGCTGTCAAATTTTAAACCAAATGTAATTATTTTTTTCAATTGCCATCTAGGTCCGATTGCCCCGGGCGGTGCACCTTTCTTAACCTATCATAATAAACACATACTAATTGCATGAATCATGATTCAATGATCTATGAATGTATTCTAGTGCTGTCAACACAGAAAATTAACATTTAACAATCATCACATGACAGTTTTCCGTCAGCAGTTAACGAGATTGACCTAGGATAACTGTTAGGAAGTGACCGATTGTGTGTCATTTTCCTCTTGAGTGTAGAAGGTGCGCCACGGATGTATAGCGAGACTGGATTCGGCAACAATTTACCAACTGCGCTCGGATATTTAAAAATAGCATTCTTACCTACTAATAGTTAGTTGTACTTTTGCAAAAAAAACATTTATATTACCTCGTGGTAGATAGTGTAAAGTCTTTCAAACAAACACTGATTTATGTGACAATGACATTACTTTAGTATAACGAAAGGCGGATAGTAAATTCGCACTTCTATTACATTCTCCGTACTCATTGATCCTTGTCTACCTTAAAATGTAACTGTATTTAAGATGGAGAGATGAATCTATAGAGCCCTAGATTATATAATGGGCCTAAGAATTGTTTTCTTTTTTATCTGCTAACTATAACAATCAACCCACAGCTCAAACTGCTGGTTCTAGAAAACTTGAAATGTTTTAAAGTGTTTCATTAAAAATTACTGCAATCACTAAAAAAAGATTACATAGTTAGAAGATCATTATAGTTGAAATAGCCCAAAACTTACCAAGGCCGAAGCGGCCGACCCCAAGTAAATGGGAAGGAGGTCTATAGGCCGACCGTTTAACTCAGACTACGCCCGCGCGGTACAGGAGCAGGATATTTCGCGGGGAGTGCACGGCGGGGCCTGCCCCACTCTCCGCGAAATCCCCCCAGTCGCCTCGCCCCGCGCCGCTGTAACGTCGCAGGCGTGGTCTGAGTTAAGCGGTCCGCCTATAGGAGAATGATGTACCATTTCAGTCTGCTTGTCGCCTCCAAAATCTCTAATCCCATGACAGTTTCGAACATTCGAGGCGCAGCGCAGTCCTGTCGTCGGCCGCGCCCAAGGCGACCGAAGCGCTGCGATCGAATATTAAGTCAGCTGCTTGTAGCTCGTGTAGGAAAGTTACAATGTTAACAGATGTTAGTAACTTAATTCAAATTAATTTGTCATGCGGATGTATCTGTCGGATTTCACGGCGCTTACTAAGAAAAACAAGAGAGTTTCAAGGAGGAAATTTATGTCACTGACCGCCGCGGCGCGCCGATGTCAGCACATGCGCATTCTGTGCTCTGTGGAGTATTTCAACTGTTTTGTAGTAGTATTTTCTTAATATGAATAAATATAGAAATCCTTAGCCTGTTAAATTACCCATATAAATAATAATATACTGCTTGGTAGGATATACAGATAAGAAAAGGGTATAAAATCATTCAAGTAAGTATACCAGTAGAGAAAACAGTTTCTAATAGAAGGGGTACACAGTGTGAACTGCATACTAAATATTTGACGCTTAATTAAAATAGCTACTATTTAAACCTACTCGTGCAACAGTGAAAGCACAAGTCAACTATTCTATTCAAAGTGTTTAATTGTGATTCACAAGTATACATAGGTAGTCAAAAAGTATTAGGTAACAAAAGGACCTGATTTTAAAATTGAAATTTTTTAGAAAAGTTCAAAATAGTATCATTACATGACAGATGTCAAGCTTATATACATTTACAAATATAGTGCATACGCCTTACCTTACCTTTGTGTCAATAGATGTAAGTTATCTGTGAAGTGGCAGAACCAGGAACTAGGCAGAATGTCATTCGGCCGTCAGCACAAAATATATAGAATGACGGGCATGGAACGATGGTAGATCCACCCTTCAGTTCACAGATAACTTGGTTGGTAGGTCTATAAAGGCCGTTTTCCTGTCATGCGTGTTTGCGCCCGCGGCGGGTGGCACGCATGACAAGAAAGGCTTGTATGAAAGGACAGGATGCGGGCGGCACGCATGCGCGCCAGAACAGGACGCGGGCGCAAACACGCATTACAGGAAAACGGCTCTAAGCTAAAGTAATCAGAAGGAAAGTAAGAGTCGCTTGTCTATTACCATATCTCAGTTGGTGTTCGCTTACTCAATTCATTTTTTGTTGATTTCATCGACTCCAAAGGTAAGGAAACTAGTGTTCACTACGAGTAATTATACAGTTTATGCTGGGTGACATCTGTCAATATTGATATTAATAATTGAAAAAGATTAACGCAGTGCTAACCATTGACAAGGAAAATACATTGCATGAATCAAACAGCATAAATTATACGAGAACAATATTTGAACCTATGACCGATCTGCTGGGGGTCTTGCTACCCCGTTCTCTTAGGGATAAAAAAAATGTTATCATAGATTTAAATATCTTTTTAGGTGTCTAAAAAAACTAATGTCTTAATATGGTTGGATTATAAACTGGCATTAAATTCACATCGGTTTGCTTCGACCAGCTCTTAACTTCACACCGGTTTGCTTCGACCAGCTCTTAACTTTGAAACACGTTTCTTTGCAACGTACAGCGCTATCTATCGCGTTTACTAGTGAAGCGAAACTATCAGTATTTCAAAATTTTTATGAGAATTCATGCTAAGAACAATGATGTTAATGTAGCTAAGAATTCCTAATAGGTGACGAAACGGAACATTTAGAATTAAACGCAAAATTGTTTCTAAAATCCATTATTATGGTAGTGATTTCCGTCCATTGATTACACGTAGTGTTGTAGTTTTAATTGAAAAAGAACAAGATCTATTGCAAGTTGAGTTCAAGTAACAAGTCAAGTAACAACGAGTTATTAACTTTAGCTTTGCTTCAAAATAGATAAATAGAATCTACTCGTTTAAACCCGTCACATCATCATTGTTTAAGTCAAATCCGATATTAATAATCCGTGGTCATAAATCAGGCTTTTCGGTGAAAGGAAACATCGTGGGGAAACCTGCTACAGTTTAGAATATCTATTCCACGGCGTATATGTAGACCACCAAAAAACAGATTGGGGGACCGATGGTGAACAGGGGCACAAAAGGTCCCAAAAGGGTCGAAGTGGCCCCCGAAGAAGATAAGATAAATAAATAACATTTTTACGTGTAACAAGTAGGTAGGTGAACAAGACAGCGCCTATCACAGAGTCACACCGTTAATCTGATTACCATTCGTGTAATGTGTCTGCACACAACGTTGCATAGTTGACACCAAAACCTAAACCCTCACCCCTACTATTAATTCCCGATAATATCTCGAAACAAAAATATGGCTTGACATAGGATACGTACGAGAAAATACCGAATCTGCAACAAAACCTATGTAAAACTTCAAAATCACGAATACCTACAACATTTTACTAAAAATGTCGTCAGAACCATAAACTTATTTATCATTATGTTGATGAGCAGAGCCGTGGTAGCCTAGTTGGTTGTGCACTCGCCTCACGTTCATGAGGTCGTGGGTTCGAACCTTGGCAATGATGTTTTCTGAATTTAAATGCGGTTATTCGTAATACTTCCACAAGCTTTTCGGCAAAGGAAAACATCGCAAGGAAACCTGCAAAAGCTAAAAATTAGAATTTCTATTCCAAGGCGTATGTGAAGTCCACGAAAAACGGATTGGTGCACCGTTGGTGGACAGGGAATTGACACAAAAGATCCCATCGACGTGTCAGGTATTCCTCGCCCACTAACAAGATAAATAATTAAAACTTACGATAACTTTTTGCACATTGTTAACTACGTACTGACACCTCAATGAAGAAACTCTAAATCTAAGTCAGTTAAATCGAACGAGTCTTTATTCGCACTTACTTACTTGTTAGCTATTCGATTTATAGAATAATTTTAGTAAGTCTTGTGGTAGTGGATAAGCCATTGCTCGGTGAGATTAGCAATGGAAATGAGCGCGTGCGCAGTTTACGTTGAGCAATGGGGTAGGTCAGACATGTGCGTCAATATTCAATGCGTGTGATTCTATTATAACCTTTTCTAAAACGATTTTCTGACTTGACTTCGTTCTCTAGAAAATAATCTTTACCATCTTATTTTGAAAATGCTGATTGATTAGGTCAGAGCGTTAGTGGCGTCGGGCCTATCATATCCATCCCCGGCTGGGCCAGGTACCAATGGATTTTTTCTCGAAACTTAAGTACATAATTATACTGACTGCTCTCAAACGGTGAAGGAAAACATAGCGAGGAAACCTGTATACGCCGAAGAAGAAATTCTAAAAGCGTATGTGAAGTCCACCAACCCGCACTGGGCTAGCGTGGTGGACTATTAATATTACTACTAATATTAGCCCGAACGCAATCGTTAATAGGGTAGGTCTGAGCCCCAGCAGTGGGAACATGTTTATAGGCTTGATAGGCATGGTAATGATTGATGATTGGTAAGTATAGCTTTTCTTAATTAGCATGCTAATCATGCTAGCATGCGTCGATCATGATCGACGTTCGAAAAGAAGTTTAGCTTTAGTAGGTAAATAATGAGTACCTATATCAAATTCTAAAAACACAATTTCAGAATTGTTGGTCATAATTTTTCAGTATGATATTATCGAAAAGGACTAACTATAAGACGAACTATCTCACATTCTATTAAATTCAATGTTTCTGTTGCTATTAGCATTTCATTCTTTCTCTATTCATTTATGCATATACTAATCTCTATTAGCATGAAAATTCCGTTCCATTTCTCTTAGAATTTACCTGATACCTAAACTATCCTATTTGGAAACTGGTTTTGCCCGAAGCAACTGTCAACAAGGCAATGAAATGCACTTATCCGGTCACATTTCTAATCTATTTCTCTGATGTCTTAGCCAATCAAATCAATTACCATGAACTACTATGACATTGGATATCGTTGATTTATACGTCGCCATTATCATTGTCATTTGGTGTTTTTATCATCATTCTATCAAAATATTTGGGCAAACATGTTAAACCGGGGCGGCGACGGACAGGACGGGTTTCCTTACCTCGACATACGTTTAGAAACAACACTTTAAAAAAATCATAGCGCAAATATGGTAAACTCTACCTTGAAACAGATGACAAAATTGGGTTAGTTATGTATGGGTTATTATTCTAAAATCTCGCCAATGTTACTCCAAATTCCAGAGACCCCAAGATGGTGCAAAAATAATTTTCAACAACATAGCTCTGACCTGTCGAATCCCGCTGAGATGTCTAACATGCTAGTGCCGTTGTAGTTTAGTTGGTTGGTTTGTCCAGTACAACCATGAGGTCGTGGGTTCAAACCTTGTCCCGTATCAATGAGGTTTCGGAACTTACGTACGGTTTACTAGGATCCGAAGCGAGGTGATTCGACATAGCTCAAGGGGCTGGTCACATCTGCCGGAGAACCGATAACCGCTGGTGTAGACGAGTTCTCGAGTAAAGACCACGACTGAGCAAGCGTAGTACACCCCCAGCCCCGGCTACACGGAGCGACGACCTGTATGACGCGGCTGGGAGTGACTGAATGCGGTTCACCGAGGATCGGGTTCAGTGGCGCGCCCTGGGGAACGCCTATGTCCAACAGTGGACTAGTACAGGCTGATGATGATGTACGGTTTATTATGACACCACATGCTTATTGGTGAAGGAGAACATCGTGAGGAAATCTGCATACGCTAAACATTAGAATTTCTATTTTAAGGCGCATGTGAAATCCACCAAAAAAGATTTGGGCACTGTTGTTGGACAGTGGTTTGGCACAAAAAATCCCTTAAGGTCGAACGAAGTGCCGCCAGGTATTCCTGTCTCCCTAACAAGATAAGTTAAGACATGATATACCCAAAGTAGTTACTGTTTCCCCGAGTATTGCTAATAGAACTCCAATCCTCGTACATTGCATGACTTATTTTTTAGCAGATTTCCACAGCATTCCGTAAAAATCTCATTAAACTGCGTCGGCCAATAAATCATTTAAATATCAACCGTTTTTATAATAAAAGTTGTTCATAATTAACAGAATATCGGTCGGTGTTACCATTCATGAATAACTATAATCTTCGCAACCTGTTCTGCTCACTGACAGGCCAACCAGTTTGTTTTGATTTTTGTAACGGTCCTTCGACTGTTATACACCACGACGTTTATTAAAACGTCATTTGCTATAATATTTATTACACGTTTGAAATTACGCAAACTAAAAATTTGCTTCAAATGGCACCGCCGGTGTAATGCGCGTTTGACGAAAGGTACCACCAAAGTTAATAAGAGGAGCAGAGATGTTATAATCGAACAATACGGTTCGTTTTTTTTCCTCAGCTCCAATAACGAAATTCTATTGATATAGATACTTTCTTCCCATCCTCACATAAGGATGACCTACAGCAGCGCATTATTGTTGTGTTCATCATCATATCAGCCCTTTAACGTCCACTGCTGGACATAGGCCTTCCCCAATAAGCGCCACCAAACCCGGACTTCCGCTTTCCGCATCCAGCCGCTTCCGGCCACCTTCTTCAGGTCTTCGGCGATCTTCGGCGGCACACGCTGCGCGTACCTGTCCGCAGTCTCCATTCCACAACTCGTCTGCCCCGACGGCCTTCGGTTCTGCAAAAGACGTGACCTGTCCACTGCCACTTCAGCTTGATAATCCTTTCGGCTATATCAGCAAACCTAGTTCTCCGTCGGATCTCCTCATTACGGATCATATCTTTGAAAGAGATTCAGAGCAGCCCTCTCCCATAGGTCGTTGATTTGAATCTTGTGGATCAGGCACACTGCCAGTTGTGTTTGTGATGGTGTGTAATAATGGCAGAGCCATATGATCTGACCAAATGCCAGAGGCGACCAAATTTTTTACATGTAACAGGCAAGATGATGTCACAACCGCACATTGGCACAAATCGCAAATATGACCCAAGTTCAAACACACACTGGCAGTGAGTTGCAACTTGCAAGGCAAAATTATTGTGACCGAAATTCAAAATGTCGATACGAATTAAACAAGTCTGACTGGTAACGACCGCAAACATCCGAAACGTGCAATTATAAAGAATTCGCAGAACAGACGCGTAACAGTGAAAGTCTTATTTGACGTAAGATTTATTTTGCGATGTCATCGGTAATGTGTAGACAACTTATTCGTAGTTGAATCTCTCTTTGTAGAAAACATAAAACTGAAGTGGTGAAATTAGTTCCCGTTAGCTTAATTAAAACAAATAATCTCTTACCTGTTTCAAAATTTCCAATTATGCAAAACAACACTAACGGGACTGATTGTGGATAAAGGACAATAAGCAGAACAATACTCTGTAATAGACGATACGAGTTGACAGTAGATGCTAGGCTTCAGTCATGTGGAAATCGTGAAACCTAAAAAAAGTACCACAGAATAAACAGTCGTAATACCAAAGAATATAATCTAATGGAAATATTAAATGAAAAAAAGTACAAAAAAAATGAATAAGGCCCTGAGTTTTCGTGCAGACAGAATTAGCTATTGAAATTCGATCTTCTATGCTTTGTTGGTTTATTAGACACAGATGTGGTACATTAAGAAGTTTAGTCTGTATCGAAAAGAGTCATCAAGATCAACTTGATGTAACTTTACATTAAAGGAGAAGTAGATGCATGATCAAAGTGATAGCCTTTAGACCGGTAAATAATTTACTGTTCTTCCTTATAACAAATTAAAATATAACAAAAGTCAATGATAAGAATAACATCTCAATATTGACCACAAGCGCAAAACACGAAGAGGAGCATGCATCATACAGGGTCTTCTGCGATGTTTCACTCACTATACAGAAAAACCTGTGACATATCAATATCTGGAAAGTGGAAGGCTTGTTGGAAGCAACGAATGACCAGCAAAAGATTAAACATTACCGAGATAAATGTCGTATATATAGCATACTAAAATAATACCCAATTATCCATAATTTACGAAATATATTTACGCTACCTCCTTCATCAACAGCCTATTAATCTCCCCACTGCTGGGGCTCAGGCCCAACGAGGGCGTGCGGGCTATAGTCCACCACGCTAGCCCAGTGCGGGTTGGTGGACTTCACATGCGCCTAAGAATTTCTTCTTCGACGTATGCAGGTTTCCTCACGATGTTTTCCTTCACCGTTTGAGAGCAGTCAGTACGTGTACTTAAGTTTCGAGAAAAAACTCCTCACACTCGCTACCTCCCTCACACGTAGGCAAAAAACACGTAACGCCAAATTCGCACTCCTGACACATCTCTTTCGCAATTTCACATATAACAAGCGTAAATACCCAGCTTCCAAAACTAGTACATACACTTAATCCTAAAGTGTTAATTCTTTGACCCACCAGAATCGGCCTGTTGACCCGAGTCTTATGTCATCCGGTTAAGGAGCAGTTTCGCAAATTATTGCTGCGTTCTTTTAACGTTTCAGATCTAGATCCGTTGATTTATTGTAATAATGTCCAATCTTATGATGAAAACATAACCTATGTTGCTTCCACATCTGTCGCAGTAAAATAATATCTACAATTTAGATAAATATTTGTTTTCTTTCGTTAACGAAACCCGGTTTTGCGGTTATTAACCTCTACAAAATAACAAATATCAAATCTCTTCCTTATGTTTACCTCGAGATCTTGCTTGTCGTCTGATGCAGTATCAATTTATATAAGTACCAATTTTATCTAAGTAATTTTATCAATTGATGTTAAGAAATTGAAATTTCTTACTGTAAATGCGGACATCTGCCTAAAATTGCATCGTATATATTTATTTCCAACTTAGCCATATTTCACATTTGGCATTTCATATTTGGTAGCTGACTTATTTAGGCTATATTATGAAAAAAGTCTGCATTCAGCTAAAACTTGCGAAATTTGAAAGTTTTTTCTATTTCCACTGTGTATTTCCACAACTGACAGGTCAAAGTCGGAGGAATGATGACCTTGAAGGGTAGACAGGTTGTTAATGGAGACCGTACAACAGTAAGCGCAGCGTGGGTTACCCCCTAATTATGGGTATCGCTAATTGATTATACCTAGCTACGTTACCATCATTGTTTCGCCAGAGCCTATTCTGTCAGATCATATTGTGCAAGTGAAGTTGACATTTGGAGCGCCTTTGGAAAAGCAGCAGTTGTTTATAGGTATAGTTGACATGTCAGTGAAGTGGTTAAAAGGTTAGATATGGTCGTTGGACATTTTTCAGATTGGATATTATTACAGTAAATCAATTTTACACTCTATTACCTACTGTGTTTACAATTATCTATGTCGCTAAATATCTTTAAAATTATTATAATTTGTAAAAAGGCAGATGATAAGTTAATACTCAACTCTGAGAAAATACAATGAAAATGAGTACCTACACATATTATAATCCTTTATAATTATAACCACTTTAAAAGATAAGCTATCGGTGCTCTCTTTTGATTACAGAAATGTTTATTTGTTAAACAAATACTTAGGTAAATCACGTTTCTCTACGTCATTTATTTTTATGAGGGATTAAACCTAATACACTGCAATACCTAAAATAAAAGCAAATATTATTGTTATGAACTAAATCTGATTTAGACCATATCAGATAGAAAGAAAATATGACAGAAAAATGTGTCCGTAAGAACCATCTGCAAAGTATTGGAAAACTTAATTAATAATGCAATCGGTAAAGTCGTTCTCTAGGTATGGATGGCGTGACCAAGGGAAATGTAATAGTACGTATACCTACTTACATTGTTTTACCTCGTTATAATAAATTATATCCAATAATACTACCTAGTATAAACTATATAGTTCACACTCGATATGCATTATGAACTTATGCAATCCATTGGAAGTTGCACTTTTACTAATTAAACTGATGATAAAATATTTTCACACGGGATTTTCCTTCTCATTCAGCGAACATGTTTATCAGGTAATTGAATCACGTAATTTCCCTCAGTGAGTGTGATAGGACACTAATACTTAGTAGCTAAAAATCGTAGCGATTAAGTTCTAAATATTCACACTTTCGCATTTACTTACGAGTATACCGGTAAGACACGTCCATAGATGGATTTTCATTACCAAAGATCCTGCCTGTTGGCTTATTTGTTTTTTCGACAATATTACTCTTACGGAACAATACACGAACAGGCTGTAACTACTTCCTTATTTCCGGATCAAACCTTGACATCACAACTCCCTTGAACACAATACCCAATTGCAGTGATATCATACTTTACTTCATGCAGCGCGGCAGCGTTTAAAATACGTACCATACTCATATGTATAAGAGTGTAAATCTTATTGGCAGCCCTAAAAGAAATTAAAAAAAAAATTATAAAAAATATATTAACACAGTTATAGCGTCAGTGGCGTCGGGGTTAAGACATATCATAATCGAAAGGTCCAAAGTTCTATCCCCGGCTGGGCCATGTACTTACCAATGTGTTTTTTCTAGAAACCTAAGTATAAACGGTGAAGGAAAACATGGTAAGAAAACCTACATACGCCGAAGAAGAAATTCTTAAGCGCATGTGAAGTCCACCAATCCGCACTGAGCTAGCGTGGTAGACTGTAGCCCGAACGCCCTCGTTGAGAGGATAGGCCAGAGCCCCAGCAGTGGGGACATGATAATAGGCTGTTAGTTTAATTTGATAATAATGACAAAAATTTGCATTTTTCTCGTTTTATAAAAGAAATTGAGGTCATTTTACTCACTGGGTAACGTACTTTTGATATCTTTTAAATTTACGGAAAATTACCATAACACATAACGATTATACCCTGTATACGTGCGTGCGTTACAGTCGTAGACGTTACCATCCTCATGACGTTTTCCTATAGCGGCGCGATACGACTTGGACTTGATCAAGAGATGCGTAATAAGAGTCCACTAACAACTTTTATCATCAGGTTTTACCGTCGTCTTTTCCGTCGTCGTCGATTTTTTAAATACATCTTACGAAGTTCAGAGTTTTACTGGATGAAACAGAGAACGATTAAAACTAGCATAAAAATTTACGCAGCGGGTCTCACGTATAATAGCAGACATACATATTGACAAAGGTATAGCATAAGTTACATAAAATATTGATTAAATTGTTTTACGCTCCTGGGCCTATGGTTTAATACTATTGAACAATGTAAATTATTTTCTTCGTACAATTCAGTTTCACATTTTGTTGTTTAACAAGTTATTTACAAGAAATTTAAATACAGCACGCGAGTAATTATACGTATATTATGGTGTTAATGGAATTCCGTTACTCTTTGCCACAAAAACGGTAATATTGCAAATTCCTGCCTGTTCGATGTCACGAATGAGACGAAACTGGTTACTTTGGTGCAGAATGTCGATGTTTTTAATACAAATAACTACTTAATATAAGTATACCAGTATACGAAATCGGTTGAAGCGTTTCTCGCCATAAGAATTGACTTAGTGATTCACATGGAAATGCTGAAGCTAAAATAATAACAAATAAACATATTTATCATCAAGTAAATAAATACAAACATTTTTTTACAAAATCAAGTTGTTTCGCCCAGTTGAGTGACCTACTTTTTAAAACTTTTTAAAAATGAATTAAGGTAAGGCTATGCGCAAACTCGATTCTTTTAACATCGTCGATTGAGGCGACTTTGTTCTTTTGTCCCTCACATTTTGGTAAAAACGAAAAGCCTCTAAGTAAAAATTTACCATTCGAATTATTTCGAATATAATGCGCTATTCGTGCTCACAGAAGGACACAGAGCACTCGCGTCCCGCGGCGAGCGTGTATGAAAAGAATGATGAGACTGAGCGAAGCGAAAGAGGTGTGTTAGGATCGCAATACTTTGCCGTCAGTTCTTTCTGCCTACCCCGCCAGGGACATAGCGTGAAGATATGTATGTATGTATAACGCGCAATTTTAAAGCCGCGATGCTAAGAGAAACGCGACGCAGTTGCGATACCTTAATTATCGTTGATTAAAGTATGAAGTGTGCGCAAGCCCTTATCATTTGAAGTTTTGAAAAATCTGCAGACTTTTACTATCACGAGTGAGTGTTTTGAATTGGAACAACGATCGCTTCGCCTCGTCCGCTGTTATCAAGTACAAGTTCAGTTAAGTATGACTGGTTCGAATAAATGCTACTGACAATGATTCATGGCACAAAAATAATACGTTGTAAGTCTGTAAATTAAAACAATATTCGTGAAACTAAATTATCTTAAAGCCTTTACAAATAAAATTACATTTAAGTAAACGAAAATTGCACTAAAAGTCGAAATTTTCTTTCAGTGCAGTTTCTAATTGTTTTTAACAGCATGTCATGTTCACGACACCAAAATTAGGGATGCAGTTAAAGGGTTATCTCATTCGGAAAAAATATGAACTGCTATAAGAATGAAGAACGACTAAATTTTTCGTATACAAAGCTTTGATTTCTATTTGAAGATTTATCCGTCAAACTCCGAAAAAACCGAAAATTCTGAAAAAGAAAAACATTAAAATTACGTAATTCGCTCTTTGTGTACAACGTAAACTTTGCTTTAATTTTGGTAGGTATAGGGTCGTTTATAATTATACCCAAACTATTTGCACAGATGTGTCGTAAGTAGTTAAACAATGCGCATACTTATACATTTGCAATTTTTTTACCAACAACAAGTGTATTTGATTTATTTCAAGGATCTATTTGGTGGTTTGTTCCCATCTCGCCCCCTTCCCATCGCGGTCCCCAAAAATTTATACCCCCTAAAAATTCCCGCCATAAATCACTTTAAAATTCTACTTACTATTTTTTAAAGTACAGTCGCTTGTCAAGTATAATAATTGTTCCGACTGTAACTTTTTATTTTTCAAAAGTAAGTAAAGTAAAAAAAAGATGATTCCTATGATAACTTAATTGATATTATCAGATTAGTTACTACGAACGTTTCTTCAATCAAACATTCAGTTAGGTAGTTATCTCCTTGATTTGGCGGGTTAACGTATGATATTCAGACGATACCATTAGCAATTATGTCAAAAAAAATCCAAGATCTACCTAAGGTCGCTAACAATCGAACTCGGTAACTCTGTAACAATCGAAATTTTAATTATTGACTTATTTTGTAAAAGTTGTAAGCTTTTTGTACTCTCAATAAATATTCAAAGAGAATCTTTAAATAACCTAAAAGAAGAGATGAGAAGAGAATAGAAGAAGCGGTGGTAGATAAAAATTTTACGTTGTATAAATGTACCCAGTGTACTTACATGCAATAAAATAGTTTTGACTTTTTAACTTTTGAGAAGAAGATGTAGGTACTTTTACAATTAACACCCAGATAAATTTCAGAACAGATTCAAGAAACAATAGGTACTACCTATTTTCCCTACATTTTTGTGGATGTTCTTAACCGGTGTAATTTTAAGGTATAGAAGGAACATAGATATATATCCAGATATACAGTGCCAGTGGTACCTGCCCTGACTAAGTAATAAGATGGTTGTCGATGAAATGAATGTGTCCTAGAAATCCTAGAACGGTGACCGCGCCAATACCTGAGCGAGGCCGTTTGTTACATTATAACATGCTCATACGCAGATATACATAGTTGTATAATATTATAGAAAATCGTATCTAACTCAACTACTATAAGCAAAAAAACTTGGCATACTTTAATCCATCACAATCGTTTTTTCCTCGTTTTCAACTGATGTCTCTTTTTATAAGCATTTTTAAGTTTGGTGGGTTTTAGACTGGTTATGTAAACCTAACCCTAACCGATCAACTAACTAAAGCTGTTGTTTTTAGTTTCGTTTGCTTATTCATATATCTACGAGCATTTCAATTAATTAGATTTATAAGTAGGTACCTACTTACCTAGTTAGATAATATGAGTATTCTTAACCTATTTATCGTAGGACTTTATTATTGGTTGGATGTATATAACAAGCTTTCATATTGGTTGGATGTACCATAAAAGTGAATTATACTATTATCTATCATATTGTCTTTAGAACCTTAATTTGAGAATGATCGGATATCGGGACGTCGCAAGATTCCTCCCGGACTGTAATAAAGCAGAGTACGTTAGAGTAGCCGAGAACATCCTGTTGGCTATTGCAGCAATATCAATTAACTTGTTTATGAAATCATGAATTTTAAATTGAATATTCAATTTTGCCAAGATGAAAAAGCGATCAAGAATCAATTTAAGCAGTAGGTAGGCATGTTGTTATTAAAGCCTCCGGGCATTGTCTACTGAACCTGTTTATTTAACGTTTCGAGAACATCGGAAACCACCTTGACCTAATATCTACCAAACCTTGTGATAAAGAGGAATGTCAATAAACAATAAATAGTTTTGTCAAGCACAACATGTGCAGTCTATAGATGTTTGTGTCACTTTGTGTGTGTGTGTGACGGTAATTGTGTAACAGCACTGAACATAGCTTGGCAATATACTATGGTTTACAAAGGGCATGCAAGCATATTATAATCAGTATTTTCTTTTGAGGAGGAGAGGGGTTGCCTACCAGATGCAGGAGAGTTATATATTCCTAATTATATAATTATTTACGGGTCTTACACACGAAATAGTTTTATTTACCTTGCCCGACGTTTCGACCAGGTTACACTGGCCGTGGTCACGAGCTGACTGGAGAGGCGAGCTGTCATTGTTAATCGCTGTGAGTAGTTTCTGAAACTACCCTCTGCTGATCTTGTATTATTGGAAAGTCCCGGCACACAACACTCACGGTATCCGCGGGTGTATTCGACGATAAGTCACGAGATTTAAGTTTATCGATCACTGGATTCCACGACGGTGACAATTTAAAACCATCTTCCCTATTAAAATTTTTGAATTTCTTGATTTCAATAGCTTCTCGCACTATCCGCGGATAGTAGTGGCGATCGGTGGACAGGATTTTAGGTTGGTGGAGCTCAATCCAGTGGTCAGTCCCAGCGTTAATGACGTGGTCCGCAATGGCTGACTTATACGTCTCGCGGTTTTTTACAGCTGCGATATGTTCTTTGACCCTTTCCGCGATCGTGCGTTTAGTCTGGCCGATATACGAACTACCACAGCTGCAATCTATCTTGTAGACACCTGGCGTCTGGTATGGGATCACATCCTTCGGTGTGCGTACATGACTGGCTACTTTGGAGAACGGAACATATACTGTCTTGATGGAGAGTTTATTTAAGGCAGATCCAATTTTGTCCGTCACTCCTTTCACGTATGGCATGAACGCTGGTTGTCTGCTCACCTCTGGATGTTTATCCTTTTTTAATTGACGTGGCCGTTGTTGACTCACTTTATAACCATTCACTTTTAGTACCTCCTGAACATGTGACAGTTCACCTTCCAGGTGTTCAGGGTCACAAAGATTATGGGCTCTGTTGGTTAAGGACGATACAACAGAGAGTAAGTGACGTGGGTGGTGATGTGAGGAGGCATGCAGGTATCGGTCCGTGTGTGTCGGTTTTCTGTATACAGAGTGTGCCAAAGACCCATCTGGTTTATAATTATATAATTATGAATACAAAGCGCGAAAGTCTAAAATGTACTAGTTATATATTCCGTCGCCCAAGATGCTTATTTTAGACAAGGAATCCCTAATCTGAAAGTTGGAAGAACCTTTCTACGAGAGGAGGAATAGGAACCAAAAAGAGATGCACCTGAATGAAAGAGATGAATATATACGATTTTCAAAAGACAATAGGTCCTACCTAGATAAAATCAACTCTATTCTTACACTTCAAAGAGGCGATTACTTCTTGAAAAGGGATTTGAATTCTTCTCTTAAATTATTTGAATTATTCTCAATTTGAATCTTCTGTCCCATGATCTAGGTGTTCCTGCTATGTGCTTACTAGTAGATACTCACATTATCGTTTGTTTAAATTCTTGTATTAATAGACTGCACGTTCTATTACCCTGTATTTATAAATAGGAGTCAAGGAAAATACTACTATTCTATACTATTTAAACACATCTACACTAAAATACTACAATACTGACGAATTATTTATCAAATGTGATGATTCTTGTCAATCCGATGACAATTGAAAGCTTCTAGCGTTTAGCGTGCGTATAGTGTAGGTACCTACGTATGGAATTTCCGAATTCCACTATCCAATGCATATCAGCAGTTGCGAAAGTTGCCCTAAAAGTTAAATAAAAAGCCAGTTTTTAATTTAATGGCCGACAATGCAGCGACAATATAATTCCAGCGAAATGACGACTTACATTCTATTCGCTGTGGCCGGTCGTGACGAGCGTTCGATTAAGTATTGAGTCTCCTTACGTAATGCTTTGTTATTTTTTACTGCCACGACGTTGATGGCTTGATGAGATACACGGTTAATTCGTTTGACGTACAAAACCTTGCCACTGCGTCGTTGGCGAACGAACATAGACCTTTTTTTCACATAACATACTTACAAGGGAAGACGCTGCGTATAGGCAGGCCTCCCACAAGGTGGACCAACGATTTGGTAAAGGTCGCGGGACCCGGTTAAATTGGATGAGGTTAGCGAGGGACCGGTCGTCGTGGAGATCTTTGGGGGAGGCCTTTGTCCAGGAGTGGATATGATGATACAAAGTGTGTGATATTCTAAAGGAAACGTGTGCATGCAGTGCTCTTTTTATAAAAAAAGCGCTCTCATGTTTACTTCCCATTTCTGGTATGGTCTTCACCCTCAAATTAAGAGTCGCTTTTTCAGGCTTGCCCTTTTTTTTGTCTGTATGTCTCGTTGGTTTGATTGAAGTAGCTTCATAACTGCCAGCGAACTCTAAATAATCTCTAGTGTTACTTACTAAATATAAATGTAGACAAGGATGTTTGTTTGCCTAACGGACCTACCGTGTGTCGAGGAGGTGCCCGAATCAACTAAGCATGACAACAATTATTCACGAGTCCACCTGCGTTACATTCTGTGGGAATATCATTCTATTGTCATGAAGGCTTAATTTTGTTGTTGTCAAAGAACTAATTTAAGCTGATCTTCATTATAATAATTTATTTCGGACAAAATATAACTTGTTTTATCAATGTGCGAAAACGAAATTATCCTTATTGCGAGATGGAACGTGTCTGAACTGTCTGAGCGTGATGGAGGCTGCTACCCAAAACTAGAGGTACAGTGACAAATACTCACGTAAGGACTTTCTTATCCTTAGAATCGCAAAGAGAAATATTTATTTGTGCCACAAGAGAGCAAAGCTGATTTGGCTGAGAGTGATTTTGAATCCGCGAGTGATACTAAGTTAGAATCCCGAGCGTAACCACGGATACCAATAGTCATGACAATGGTCTCATTTGTGACACGTAATACAACTTTTCACCTCAGCGACTTATTGAAAAAAAAAATGGGAAGACTCCGCGAAGTAAGAATGGAGGAAATGGTGCGGAACAAAGCACTTAGGTATAATAAAATTTAAGTTAAATGATTCGTAATCTCATTGTCTACGATACTAATTACTAATAACTACTACGAATTACTAAATACTAATTTCTTAAACATAAGTAAAACACAAAATTTTAAAAAATATATATATTATCTAACCGACCTATGTCTCGCGTTCTAATTTTCATAGCTTTATAAGTCCATGGTATTGCTCCAGTTACTCACAGAGCGTAATATTATGTAAATCCCAGACAGACTGATATAACTAGTACGTGAGACTGGCAGTACTTACACTTTCTAACGTACCTACTTTCGTTTCACAGCTATTGTGCACAGTGGAGCGTCCTGACGCAACGCCCGAACTGTTCATACGTCACCGATGAATTCATGTTGACAACGGACATCCGAACGTCGAACCAGGAAGCGCCATCGGAATACAAAGCCATTTTTCATCATGCATTAAGTAATTATTACATAAATTACCATTTAATGTTATTACACACGCGAATCACAAGTTTCCAACATGTATTACTATGTTTATTTTGTTTCCCAAGCAGTTTCAAAACATGGCCATATTTATCACATCTTAATAGAATGAGGGAGACGGTATCTTCTGCTTATAAATATTAATTTCATAATGGTCTTTTATTATTCACATTTTTATTGCGTTAGAATTTAACTACACCAACAGGTCAGTAATATAAGTATTACATTTAAGGAGACAAAAACGGCAGAAATAAAATAATGTATAGTTGTATTCAGAATCACCAGCTTCATATGTTTCGTCTATTTCGGAGAGTTCAAGTCCGAAATCTCCCCTTGTCACAATGGTGTATATTCTGCATTTGAACGAATTTCAAGACAGTCTGCAAATTTCCCACGCTTATATTTATAAACAGGAGGAAACATCGCCAAAATATACACAGTGTGTACAACGCTTATATGCACACGTTGTTTGAACACAGGCATCCTAGTTTGAAATGATTTTATTGTCTTTGAAAAGTTACAACGTAAAAGAAAACAATGGGACACAAATATTTCAAAACTCCACAGCTGGTACTTGTTTATTGATGATTCAATGTTCACACTTCACAACATTAAATGTAGAAATATATTACAGATATCGCACTTCATGCAAGTAATGACTATAGGTTTATGGGTAGGTATGTACGGTCGACCGCACGTCAGTGGAAACAAAACCAGTATAAACTGGTCTGTTAAAGTATTGAAACTCTATAAGAGGCTTGGTCAGCTCAAAGTCGAAGTGTTTCTACTGATATGCAGTCGACTGTACATTGAAAAACATTCTTCTATTATTTTTTTTATCGGGCGGAAATTTTTTTGGGACAGCTCTATAATGTGTCGCACTTTTTACCCAAGTTTTTACTCTTTTTTTACCCAATATGGATCTGCTCTTTAAATGTAAGATAATTACGTACGATCAAAATTATTAGAAAACCCAAAGATAAAAAATAAGAAGGATTGTCATCCTATTAATAAAACAACAAAGACATCCTGTGTCAGTTACTTGGACTGAGATAATGAAAAACTCATGAATATATACACTCATAATGAAGAGTTTTTTGATATTATGTATGATAATTGGAATTAATAGTTACTCTAGGGTCTAGGATTTAATATACCAAGGTAATTTGTAGAGCTAGAATGGATTGATCTCGACCCACCTTCCTGTTCATATTCAGCTTCTCTAGAAACTTCAGTCTACTGAAAGAGTTTGTCTGTTTTATCTGGAGAGGTTCCCTAGATCTATAGTAATAATACAGAGGTAAAAACTGGTGGATAATTTGCACGCCTATTTTATACAACTTGCGAAGACAAATGATAGCGGGGTGTAAAATACACCTAGCGCCATCTATTGACAAGCTTTAAAACTAAGAAACTGGCATAGTTAGAACGGGTAAAAAAATTGAATAACATTTAAATACTATACTTTAAAACGCAGATGAAGTCGCGGGGCATCGGCTAGTAGTTGATATAAAGGTAACCTACGAATACACCATTTTCTTGCGAAAAACAGAAATAATGAATGACCCAAAAATGCAAGCGGTAAGGGCTACGACCATGACTTTTATCAAAATTACCACCGTTTCCAAACAATACATTGCAAGAACTATGTTTTGAAATATCTCAAATCCAATACGCACTACAGAAAATAATTACTAGGTCTGTATGTCATATGCACGCACACACAAACCTGTTTTCCAATAGTTTACTTTCTACACAATTGATTGATTGTTTGCGATATATCCATGTTGAAACGATAAAAATATACCTTTAGTTTATATTATAAGGCATTAGTGGAAATCAAGGTGAATGTAATTTACACTGTTTTTATTTAAATAAAAAAAATGTTATAGACTGAGCTTTAAACATACCTGCACATTTACAATTACAAAATTTAGCTGGTTCCGTTAAATTTTACATAATCTACACAGAGTAAAAAGTAAGTAGTATAAACATCTCTTATTTTATAAACAGTCTAATCGGTGCGGTAGTTTGCGAGAAATCGTACGTAAAGACGGACAGACGGACGCACGCTCTTCGTATAATTGGCTTTCCGCCTTATGGCGAAACCCTAATTAACTAAGTCCCGGAAAAACTACTATAGGCATCGATTATAACAAGCGGTTCCGATGTCTACGTTCTCTATATCCCACAGAGCACAAAATGCGCATGCACATTTCCAACCTCTTTGTTATATCCGATCCTACTTCCAACTAATATTATAAACGTCAAAGTTTGTAAGGATGTTTGTGAGTATGGATGGATGTTTGTTACTTTTCACGCAAAAACTACGGAACAGATTAACAAATTTCGATGAAACTTTACAGTAATATAGATAGGTTACTTTACAGAATAACACATACGCACGCCTTGGGAATCGTGGTATAATAAAAACTTATAACGAATGGCACTGGCTAATCATTTACATAGCTAGGTACTAACGTTAGTAATTAAAGTATTACCTCTTATTAGCTATTACTTTTACTTTAACATGCAATTATCCCGCACATGGAATGGAAAATGTAAATACATTGTCTGATCTAATTATCGTACAAAGTCATGAAATAATGAAACCACAAACAAACAAACCTTATATAATAATAAGTATACACAAAAATATAAATAAACAAAACATTACAAAATCATAGAAAATTATACGAACTGATAAGCTTATTTATTTCTAAGAAATCTCGTGTCCAAAAGTTTACGTGGTACCTACCTAATACAAACTTGTTTTTGCTGACGCGTCTGTATCACGAAAAATACATGTATTTTTTATTTCCGACCCGCAAATAGCGTTTGTTTCTGTATGACATTTCATTCAACATGACAATCAGCCAGCAAGTGACTCGAAGTTTCGCAAAATAAATACCTACCCCATTATTAGTGAAAAGGGCATAAAACTGGTATAAAAGGAGAATGAACCGTGAATTGTGATAAAAATGCGAACAATCCGTGTTCTGTAACCAATACTAACGTTAATGTAACGGTTAGAATAATGATATACCTATGACATCTACTGGAGTAGTCCAGTCCAAGCGCATACATTATAATCGGGAAATAAATCATAGAGCAAGTTTCTATTGTTTCTGTAGGTACTCACAAAAAGATATAGAATTAGGTGCGTAACGAAATAACAAAACAAAACACTATAAAAAATTGTGAAAGACATTTTGATATTACACAAATTGCGTTCCATTGTTAGTAGGTATCATGGGCTATCTCTTATAATAGCCTATAGCTTAAAGTGGTCTATGGTTGGTAGGTACATAGATACTCGAGCTTTCTTCGGCCACACCTGACATTGGTTACAGCAAGTTACGACACCAGAACCTTGCTATTTATCCAACTATATCAGTTTATGCGGGTCATTAACACAAATGACGCCGTGTGGCAACGTGATTCTAACGCCGACAATACACACAGTCAGGAAGTTCTTGCAACAATACTCCATGTATACGGGAATTCTGCACTAGAAGCATCTAGTCACTAGGTACGTATAATATATTAACCTCTAATTCCAGAATCTTTAACTCCACAAAACCTTGTTTTTTAAACTTGTTCGCTAAACTCATTGTCAGTAAGTAAGATCACAATACAAATGATAAACATCACTGCAAATTTTAATTCTGCTTATCTGATTTTATTGGTAAATTTCGCAATAGTGGAGGGCGACGTTTTTGGTCTAAATGCCACTAGCTTTATGTCAAAACTTGTTTTATTAGGCTACCAAACTGTACATACATAGCCATAAGTCAATCAATGCTGTATCATTTTAGTCAATGTTAAATTTCGTAACAGCTTGACTAGACCACTAAATGTTTTATAAATTGTAGTGAGTTCACGTACAACACATCTGATTAATTTACTAGGTACTTGTATTTTCCTGTTAACTGTAAAAAAAATAACAGAGATGTTTGCTATTCTGTTAAATGTCGATTTGTATCATCATAAGTATTCATTGCACTTATTAACATTAATTATTTAACCGCAAACTGACAATAATGTGTAGACAGTAGTTGACCGAGCGAGCGAAGCGAGCGAAGCGTCTACGTTTCGAGACTGGCCAAAAATGCTCTTGTCCGACTGTCTGTCTGTCTGTCTGTCTGTCTGTAATTCTCTACAGGTCGCATTTTTCAACCGATTTTGACGAAAATTTGGCATATGTATAAATTAATTAAACCTACAAAATGAGTAGAATAAAATTTTGAAAAACATTTTTTTTAGAGTACCTACCATACTCGCAAAGTGGGAGTGAACTTTTTTTTTCTTGTGAATCCCATAGTGTGGGATATCGTTGGATAGGTCTTTCAAAAATATTGCTGGTGTGTGAATACCATTTTTTCGATTTAGGGATCCGTTGGCGAAATATTAAGCTTTAAAGCGGTAATTTTTGTTAGAGTCACGTGTCCCCCCCCCTGCCAGCTAAACGGTTGCTTCTGGAAATGTGAAAAAATTCATGGCAGTAGCATATATAACGTAGTTACAAGGAAAACTATTACGGCTAAGTAGGTTCTATTAGTTTTTGAGTAATAGTGGATCGACTTAAGAAAGTTGAAAAAATAAATTATGTTCATAGAACTGCATACGTAAAATGGAAAATTATTTTTTTCCGCGTGATATCCATGGTGTGGGGTATCGTTGGATGGGTCTTTCAAAAATATCGCGGGTGTGTGATAAACATTTTTCGATTCAGGGATCCGTTTGCGAAATATTAAGCTTTAAAGTGCTAATTTTTGTCACTTTAGTAGGTACTTTTTCTGTTTCCAAAGTTGACTTTTGTTGGTTTCTTTTAGGTTTGGTTTATAAGGGCTGGCGAGGTCTACTGTTCTCACGGAACTACTAGTATTATTGTGCGTCTAAAAGCATAAATTATCTGATAAAAGTGTCATCAGTGAAACTTTCGTGTCTGTTTCTTTTTTTATCTGGCTCTTAAAATATCTTCTAACGTTGTGTTGTTACTTTAAGAAGAGACAGGAAACCCTTAACAGGCAGGAAGGCTTTAGCATTTTGATGCTATTTATTATATTATTGAACAATGTCCACAAAAATCAATAAGGCTGAGTCAGTCCTCTAAAGCTTTTCCTCTTTTTACTTTTTAATGCAGCTAAACTTCAAGTTTAAAAATCTAGGTACATCTATTCCGCGCGATATTTTTTTCTGCCAATACCGCCTAGCTATCAATATATTCGGGGTAATGTATGTTACAGCAGTGATAGTTCAACTATAATTTTGAATCATTTTCGTCTTATGTTTTTTTTATATAGATACTTTCAATAAATTAATGTCCCAATTTATGAGTTTTTTTCACCTGTCAAATTGTATTTTTGTAGATAGATGGTATTGATTCTTAACCGTCGATATTTATGTTCTAGAACTTATTTCATGAAAGATATATTTTGACGGAAGACTATAAACCTTGAACCCCTTTCCGTGTCGTTTGATCTAATCATGTCACTTCCTGACACTTCCGAGCCGGTGCGCGGCGTTGAAGACAAATTTTGAATAATCGCTCATTGAACCATTAAAGTCAATGTCCTACAAAAACAAGCAATTAAACACAACTCATTATGAAGTTAATCGAAACACGCGTGATTCAGCTCCCATGACCTACATTAGACAGTCCACAATCTGATACTGACCTTTAGCACCTTTATTAACCAGTATAAAATGACACGTTATTACAGCTTCCGTTATTCGCAAATAGGAGAGCGCGGAGCGCTTACAGGAAAATTCCTATAGGTCTTGCAATTTTTGCAATACCTCAAATTATGTTCTTATTTTTTATGTTGTTGTGTTTTGTGTGACTTAAATGAATGTTAAGTTTCAAAGTTCAACTTATGCAATAATATTGTGTCTGAGGATAATTTTGCCGATTCTGCTATTATATACATTATATCTTATTTAGCCTTAGCTATATATAGTCCACTGCTTGAATTCTTGCATCTCCGAAATTGTTTCTGTTTAGTTATGTCTGTGATGTTAAATTATAAATTAGATCAGTGAATTAGGTTCACTGCAAGAAGAATAAAGTGCTACACGCTAAAGTGAGAAACTTGGAGTTTTGAAATAGAAGTTTCTATCGTGGGCCCATAATAAATAAAGTACTTATTATTTTTATTTTCCTGCCGAAGAGTTGAAATTCAAAATGTGATAAAACGTATTACTTCATCATCAACAGCCTATTAATGTCCCCACTGCTGGAGCTCAGGCCTACCCTCTTAACTAGGGCGTTCGGGCTATAGTCCACCACGCTAGCCCAGTGCGGGTTGGTGGACTTCACATGCGCCTAAGAATTTCTTCTTCGGCGTATGCAGGTTTCCCCACGATGTTTTCCTTCACCGTTTGAGAGCAGTCAGTAAATGTACTTAAGTTTCAAGAAAAAATCCATTGGTACATCCAGAAAAACCCATTGGCCCAGCTGGGGATCGAACTCCGGACCTTTCGATATGATAGGCCGCGTCTTATCCCCTACGCCACTGACGCTCTCTTATTACTTAAACGTATTACTTAAGCAGCGATATTTAAGTATAAGTAGGTAGAATCTGTGTCTAACTTTATTTTGGCCTGTGTTACGAATGCCATATAACTGTACTAGCTAGCGGTCTTATGTTTATCTTTTCTATTAGGTACCTTATTATAACAATTTGGTAACAGGGTCGCCTACTGTACACATTAGTTCACATAACACTAAATCTGTCAATATTAACTGTACATTTCTGTTTTCTTTTAAAACTTCTACTTATAAATTCTCTTGGTCGGTTCGATAGATTTTAATTAAAATCGTAACCAATAAATTATTTTCGCATTCCTCAACGTCATTCATTCACATACAGTTCAATGACAAAACTCATGCGTGTTCGGAGTTCCACGCTTCACATACCTATACTTTCAGTCAAAGTGACAATAAAATAGTCATTTTGTCTCAACTTTTTTACGATTATGCAGATGAATGATGTGATGAGCAATAAACTTAAAATGGATTTTAAATTACTGGCTATAACTGTCTTCAGAAGTCGTCAAATCAGTACCGTTCGTTGCGAGTTGTGCTCTAGCTAGTCCCTTGCCTCCCAAAGCTTGCGGTACTCACGGGTTGCTCCAACCGCTAGAAAATAGTATGTAAACCATCGTAGATCATCACCGTCCCACCTTTTCTCTTTTGCGAAGAGTTGGGGTGTTTGGTTGCTCTAAAACTTGCTCTCCGCAATACATCTTTCAAAATGAACCAAGCTCCAGAAGAAAATGACATGAGTAATTATGTGAATCAAATCTCTTTAGATATCATCTAATTATTTCGGGAAAGCGGATCGTTCTGTCCCACTCTGTATAGGTTAGTTATTTATTGTTGTGCGATTGAGAGACTCATCAATGAGCATAATTTTCAATTAACATTTGCTTAATGGAGTTAACTCTAATTTGTCTCAAGTTTCACCGCCCACGAATCTGTTTGGAGCCACAATGACTTGATTGGTTGGGTTCACGGTTCACGCAATGTCAAGTGCGCATGAACTATAATATACGTATATAATTTGATACTGTCGCAGTTGACTCATCATCGCATCGGCCCGGTTCGATCCAATATCGTTGTTTCTGTTCGCTTCTGGTATTTACATAATTTTCTAGCATCTGGTTATCTATGCAACCAATAGTTCTATGATGATAGGCTACAACCAATCACAGATGACATTCAACTCGGTTGGTGAGAGAACGTTTTGTGCGAACGGCACGGATAAAAATTCGTTGGGTTTTCGATGTTTCTACAAAATATAGTCTAATGAGTAGCCCTATTGTTTTAAATATTTAGACATTCCTCACTTATTCAGACATTTTACTTATCGTTTTCAGATACCTAATGAGTTTTATTTTAAATTAGAGGTTGAGAACCTAGTTATTCAGAAGGTTTTGGGAATAAACGATGATGATGTCCTCGCCTGTCGACGGCGGCAGCCTATCGGTTCTCTTCTCGAGGGACGTTTTTGTAAGTGCGATCTCAGGCACCCGTATAAGACACATGGTGTAGACTCACTATCTCTAGATTGCTGTTATCAGGAGACATTTAATAACACTCAGTTTAGTGCGACGTAAGTACCTAGGTACCTCCGAGTTTCAAACACGGTCCTGCCATTTTACCTATATGTAAAAAATCCGGTACTTCCCCACCGTGGAAGGAAAAGTTTGTCAAATTTTTCAAAATCAGGAAAACGGCATTCGTACAGGCGGACGATCGAAGTCACTAAAAATAGTTTCGTCGTCGGAGTTACAGTCCTTAACAAAGAGGGACCTTTCTACTCCTACCACAGAATATATAATAGTTGCTCCTACATTAAAAACTCTAAATAAATATCTCTCTAAACTTTTTCTTTATAAACTTTTGTATACAAAATTCACTGAACTGAGCTACTGCACTGATTCCGTAGCTAATCGTGTCAAAACAATTATACTATTTTATAACAACAACAAAAAGCAGAGAACGCTTCACGGCCTATTACTTCCACGAACCAAGCCAGTAGCAGTGTTACAAGACTTATGTAATAACAAAACTGATACAAATTTGCTGCGCCCGTTATCAAGTAGTCACGTTGTGGACGCATGTCGCTCGGAAGTTGACCATTTGGTAAAGTGGGTGGTTGTAGATAATAATAGAGACGAAGATGCTTCTCTTCGCTTCATTAGACTGAAGTTCTTTTTATTTTGTTTTCATGCTAAATGTGGCCGACCAGCATCTTACTGTTATGAGGCTAGGGTTTTAGGTGTTTTTAGGGAAACCAGGCTTTTTTTTAAGATCGTAAATTTATTGAAGGCAAAACTAACATTTATTTCTATGTATGAAAAACAGAATCCAAACAAAACAAAAACAAAGTATCCAAAAACAATAGGAAATCTGTTGTCTGATCCCAATTTTGAATTCCTCGTACACCGGGAGAACAAAGTATAAAGAAATAGTCTTGGACTACACATTCTAGCATATAAACGTATACCTACAGATATCACGAAATTAAATCGAGAAAAAAACCATAAGGTTTGTAATCAAATCAGTGATTAGTTAATCTCTACCAGAAGCAATCGGTCGTCATGGTGATTACTTTAAAATTAATATTAATTGATAAACTGATCCGACGGTCACGGTCTGCACATGGTCAATTTTTGTTGAATGTGCCAGAAGTTTCCTATAAAATTAATCATTAGCATCTGTCTGGCTGGTGCATCACGTAATTATCAAGTTTTAACTGAGCATTTGCAGAGAGAGCCAATTATTTAATTAATAGTTATTTAATTGCAAACAATACTTTAACATCTATTCAGGACAAAGACATAAATGGAAATCGGATCACGATTTTTTAACATTTCATTTGACTCCTAATTATTGCACATTTTTATCCGTTCACCGGTATCGTATTTACATGTTAATTGTTTCCTTTTGATCATGCAACGAATTGTTTAACTGACCACTTACTATTGAACATTCTCAGACGCAGTAAACTCGATAATGACCCTTAGTTACAAAGAAATTAAGCGAAGTCCGACGATGTCGGCTAAGTTGCCGGTATACAAGTAAAATGGTTCATTTGGAAGTCAAGCTCGCTCCACATCTGAGGCATTTATTTGCGATTTCCGTAATCGGAGGCGATTTAAACATTCGAAGTGGCAGTAAACAGTTTCCTTACTGACGCTTGTGCATTCAATAATGCGATAGTGCGAGGTTGCACTAGAATTTCAAATGCCTTTAACCTCGTACCATATGAGTGCATTTAAGTCATCAACATGCATGAGATGTATAGACGCATGTTATTAAAACTTTTTCATAAACATCATCATTCTTCTGTGTTGTATTGTAGGCATCTATAGCCACGGGAGCGCGCGCGCAATCAAAGAGATTTGAAACTTCTTGATCATGATATTTTCTTATAGACTTACCAAGTTATCTGTGAACTGAAAGGTTCCCTGCCATCGTTCCATGCCCGTCATTCTATATATTTTGTTCTGACGGCCGAATGACATTCTGCGTAGTTCCTGATTCTGTCACTTCACAGATAACTTGGTACATCTATATCTCAGATCTATATACAGTTTTGTGTCACATTAAAATCACTACGTCTAATGTCCCTGTATTTTTCTTTGTGTCTGGCTGATAGATCGTAACAGATGATTGTAGGTGTATATTTATTATTGTTAGTATAAATAATTCTCATTTTCTTTTTCTCTTTTTCTTAATTTTCGTCTTATTTCTTTCTTCTTTAAGTATTACTAAAGCAGGTATATCCTGTAACTCAACACTGTCTCAATTACTTCTTGTGATAATATGATTCATGTGATAGGTTGTAAAATGTACAGTGAGCCATCAACCCATGATGGTTATTATTATTAGTTAGGTAATAGTATAGCAACTTTATTTTTTGAAAATGTAAATTTTTCAGCATAATAAATGATTTCTTTCTTTATTTTCGAATGCCATTTAAGTTGGAACAAATGTTATGTGAAAGTACTTAGTAAAGTTATTTACTAGTCATAATCTTATCAGTACTATATTTCAGGGCACGGTATTTTATGTTGTGTAGTTAGTTACCTACCTACTAGAAAAACTTAAAGAATTTGTAGCCACTACAGTATGTTATGAGTCACTATACAGAAAGACATAATATTGTATATGTTAACTTTATTTATCTTTCTTTTATACAAATAAATGGAGCGTTAATTGATATATATTTTCAACTTAAAACACAGTTAATTAAATTGTGAATACCTACTATATCACTTTACGTAGATGGCCGTGAAATAAAGACACATGTTGTTTTTAACGTAGGTAATTTTTCAAAGAGTCAAAATTATTAATTGAAAATTAATAAAAGAATCTTCACGAATTAGCATTTAACTTAAATGCCAACCACTCCATTTGCTTATACCGCAGATTTAAGATTAGAGGAAAATTTAAAACACAAACTGAAAATTATCCTTGACAGACTACGGAACCCTAAAACTTTTTATTATTTTGATACATGAACTTCATTGAGAAGAAACACAATTTATAATGGCAACAAGGACTGGTACTGTAGCGGATCTTTAGTCGCCGAATAAGTAATTCTAAAATTTAAGGATCTAGAGTTTGTCAAGGACTGGATCAAAGTAAACATTTTGTCTCTATCGTGGACATTATTTCGTATTTCTTAACGTAGGCATGAAATAATGGTCAATAAAAGTGTGGAACTAGGTTTATTTTATGTTCAATGATGAAAAACTTACAAAATCATAATTGAGGCAAGCAGCAAGGCAGTTAAAACTTTATAAACTACTATATTTTCCAGATAAATAGACATTTAGCCATTGTATCTAACGAATGATCAGAAGAAGTCTGGACATAATGTAGAGTGTAAAAAGAAAGACTACAAAAATTCGTTTGCCAGCCAGATGTATTATTTAGTCGGTTTAATTTTTATGATATTCAGATTCTTTGTTTACAAGAATTTACGAGATCTGTTTTGTTTTTAATGTGCAATAAAATGTATTGAATTGAATTATTTTTATAAACAGTTACGTACCAATTAATCTTCAGAAAAACCTGGTTTAACAGTCTAAAGATAGAATAAGTTATCCTTAAAATGTCAAGGATGGCTATTAAATGTAGTTCGAGTAGCTAAGCCGCTAAGAGAATACCGATGTTTACACCGCCGGTCTGATGTTTTGAATAGTCCAGTCGTTATAATAAACAAATGGATTGATAATTGTTCTATTATATTATGCATCAATTAATGCATGCTTTCTATTAAGAAACACGTTAAATTTATCTTAATTTACTAATAATGCTAGTTCTTGTAAGAAAAATCTGAATATATTTTAAAATCATATCTATCATGCAAATATATTAATTTAAATATACACATCATATTTGTTGATTTTATACATTCAAGTTACAGTTACTTACTCAATAAATTAATGGCCGCTGAATATTCAAAATATTTCTCGATTACATTTAAAATAAATTAATATAGCGCTTCGAACACAATATTTACACAGGGTGTGATAAGTATTCCAATTTCCAAGTGTATAAATTATCACAAGGTTGGTGTGATTTATTGTATTGCAAGGGTTATAATCTGCTAGCTTTTTACTATTACTCTGGCACCTTACCTAATAACGTATATACCTAATATACTCTGACCATATTGTGCAATTTAATAAGAATCTTTTCCTTCTTCTTACTCGTAGCCGCCGCGCACTGTTTTAACACCCTATAGATTTACCTAATGGATGTAGAAGATGAATGAGAATGTAAAAGTAGGTAAACTACTAGACTAGACATCGCTTGACGAGTTGACAATTAAAAAGAAGTTAGTTAATAAACGACACAAAATGTGTTAATTAGTGGCATTGACTCGAGACATGACGTTGATGAGTATTTGCACAAGTGGACGACGATAAAATATGTGTACCTAACATTTATTTAATTTTATGTTAATCCTCAAAGGTACGGCAGAATAAATTAACGAGCTCCGTCCGTGGCGCCATTTTTCTAAGAATGCAATAACCATAACCATCTAGCCATAGTAATTTGTGTTAAAAGTTTGACTAATTTTATAATTTGCTGAGGTTTTATGAATTTGTTCATAGAATTCTATATTTACAAAGTTATATTAATATCCTTTTCTTTCTGCCTACCCCGTCAGGGACATAGCGTGATGATTGTATGTATATGTAAATTAATATGTTAAAATGAAGTTATCCAATACGTCTGCGTTGAGTTGAAAGAGAAAACGACGGACATTGGTTTGTAGTTTGTACAAATATTTTGTCCATTCTGCGCGTAGCAGGTTTTAGCTCACTCGTCCAAGTGGCCGAGTGAAAATCGCTGCAACGAGTCGCAGGCCTGCGCGGGCGCGTTGCGTGATATCTGCTCCAACACCTGCCAGTTATCGCGCAACGAACCTTGCGTTTCATGCCATTATCGCTACTACACCAATTGTGCCGAATTTTGTTAACATTGTTCGCAAAGGTCAAGATCGTCTCTAATAACGTCATCACAAAACAAATCGTCTATTTCATTATCATTAACATCAACCTAATGTTTGCTCTCAAAGTTATATCTAAATCAAGGATCCGAAGCGAGGTCTACTCGAATCATTTGTTATCATTAACACCCATCGTCACCGTTCGCTCATCAAACATAGCATTGTCTACTTGAAGTATTTTCATTGTTCTGGTAGATTGTTTGGATAAAAAATTGCGATCTGTAATTTCATAATAGAGTCTCACCTGAGTCCTGGGCATTTTGCAGGTGATGTATGTGATGCAGGTGGGCGTAGTAGTGGTGGTGGTGTAGGATGCACTCCAGATCGGTGCAATTCAACATTGTGACGAGGCGCCGCGCCCGCGCCGCCAGCCGTCTGCTCGCTCACGCTCGCTGCACACTTTCACAAAACTATTCCACTGACACTTGGACACGTATATCAATGTCACATCACGTTATATCCTTGGACACGGGCGAGGAACTAGAACGCATGGGCCTGGTCAACGGTCCATCCGTGGCGGCGCCGCTCGGTCTGCGACTGACGGCGCCTACGGCCTACGGCTGCATCACCGCTTGTTTACACTTTCCAATTCTGCAAATAATCACGTGTTCGGACGGAACATCTCATCACTGCTCAGAATTCCGCGCGTCAATTAAAAGAAGTGGAAGTTTTCGATGTGGCGATGCGGTCGGATCGATAACCGCGCGAGGTTCTGCTGCGTGAGTGGCTGCGTGCGTGCGCGCAACTCTTGAGGCGCGCGATTGTATACTGAATGCGGCGTGCGAGCGACTGCCACCACTCCTGACTCCCGGCCTCGACCGCTCTGTCGGAGCCCAAGCTATCATATCACACAACCTCTTGCCCTCAGAAGGATAATGCCGCGTTCAATGCCCATTCTCGTTATCGTTGACATGGAAATGCATGATGCGTTGACGCAAGCAGCGAATGATGGTTCCAGTAGAAAGCCTAAAATCTGCTTAGTAATAATAATATAACGGATTTAATAAACTTAAAGATATTAAGTATCTAAATATTTATGATCTTGAAATCGATACTGCATAACGACAGTAAAGACAAGAACAAACAGTTCAAGGAACTTGAATCACTAAATTGCATATTTACCAAATGCCAAAGGCTTGAGAAACGTTAATATCATTAGCGTTGGTAAAGAAGATCCACATGGACATAAATATTGAAGTGGGGTTTACGGAAAAAAGTGTGAAAAAACCAACAAATAATATCCGTAGTGCAAAACCAAGGTCGGGGGACTTGCTTGCCGTGAGTGCCGAGCACAGACAGACTTTCAAGCGACTCGGCTTGTATGTTTAAACATGTATTATGTGCCAAGACTAGGGCTGTATGTGAAGTGCATTGTAACAGCGACGACGTGGCGTAGGTATATTTTGTATGTCTTATAATTATTTATACTTATTCATTCATCACCTCTCCCGATTACGTAATAGAGTTAAAATTTGAACATAAACTAACATAGGATAAAACTTAAAATACAATGGCTACCAACAATATCTCATAGTCATAACAATAAACGAGAAAACGTACCGGTCTCTAGTGCTTGTAAAAGTGCAATTTCAAAAGATGATTTGGTCTCTCTGCCACCAATACATTGTCTATCAGAGTTAACATTTGTCTGCCAACTTAACAGTGACGTAATCGGCCATTTTGAAAGAAAAAATATCAATACAACATGATTATGCAGTTTTTAATGGCTAACGTTACGTTTTTGCACTATACCCACTTTTGTCCGCAAGTCTTGCTATAGAATTGTTAAGATCAATCAAAGTCATACGTTACTGTAAATGTTGCTACCTATATCCTTAATTAAAACTTCAGTGAAGTCAAGTTTTTGTGTACTTTCCGTATACTATTTTAGGAACTTGAAATGGTGTTGACAGGTGTTCACTATTTACTACATCCGGAATGGATAGAAAAATCTGCATGAGAGATTTCGTGCAGTTCCGTATTTCTTTCGCTAAATTAAAATAAAAGATTTTTAATCATTATCCGTTACCTACATTACCTACCTGCCTACGTTAATCTAGAAAACTATAGCAACGGGTAGAACAGTTCATACCAAGCCTTAATATTTTGCATCTCCCTGTTGTCTTAATCGAAGTTGTCAAAGGCTTCAGAGAAATCCATGAAACATTCTGTAGATACCTAATTAAAAAAGCAAATTCAAACATTTCAGGCACATAAAAATAAAGAGTTACAATAGAATTCTTAATAATCTACATCCATGGAGTCTTATCGCTAAAGATGCGATATCTTCTAGACATAAGTAAAAAGCACATTCTTTTTATTTAGTTCTAATTTTATTTTAACAGTCGGGTCGGTCGTAGTGTACTAGTATTACATTTGTCCTCTACAATCACTTCCTTAACAGATTCCGGGGATTAAGAATAAGTGAGTCCGTGCCAATTAAGACATGCAAAATTATAATATTATTAACATGCTTGTTTGTGTACATTACTTAATTCATTGCTCTACCATTAGCCTAATCGTTAGAAACACGGCAATGGACTCTTAATTGACTACGGAAGGATCAGTATTAGTTTGCACAATTCTAGATTCCGGATAGCAAATAATTATAATAGTATTGCTCATTCAACGATACAAAAGTCGATTGCTTATGTTAATCGTAGCAGAAGGTTGTCAGTAACGACAAAGGTATTATGTGGTTAGTAACTGTATTTTATAAATATTAAATACAATACAGCTTCCTTGTTGTAGATTGGAAGGCAATGTGATATTGTATTCATCTTTATTTGTAAGATCTGGGTTTATACAATTTATAAACACATACATACTATTAGGTGTATTCTCGTTACATTGGTTTACTAGTTATACTCTTATTGTATTTTGTAGAGTTTAGAAGTAGATTTCTTTCTTTCAGCCGCCTACTTATCTGAGTTTTGTAACCAATTACGATTTTTTTATTGATTCGCCTTTCATTCTGAAACTCTATTAGGATTCCAGTTCGTAGCTATCGAACTTTCGTCCCGTAGAGTTCCAGACGCACAAAAAATCCTAGCTATTAGGATATCTGTTTTGAAGGTTAAAATAAAATACTTACGTGCAAAGTACAGAATTTTCCTCCCGCATTTTGTTTCTTTATCCTTTAGTAGTACTTACTTAAGTAAGTAATTAAGTTATGACACAATTATTAATCACCGATATGATCATTCTCTGGTCTTTCATTAAGATTTAAAGAAGTCCCAACTCTATTCAATAACCTATTTTTCTAAGTCATTCATTACAGAGAAGGAAATGTTCACATAGTTTACTTCTAAACTATTACACATTATAATGCATAACCATACTAATATCAGATCCGTATGTCGTTATGTGTGTTTTCTAGCATTACTCTTATGGTTAACTTTTAATATGTAATAGTATACTTCCACTTTATGAACATTTCTTATGGGTATAATATCATAATATTATCGACATGGTGAAAGGACCCAATTACTAGCAGCGCAGACCCAGTTACTGATACTTACATCAATAATAACTAGGACTTTCAGATGCGATGATGGAAATATAAGAAAAAATATGATAGAAAGTAAAAACATTAGTTATGTTGTAAGGCTGAGAACACGGAGGAGATAGCTGAGAAAGACTTTTTATTTCTCTGTTAGATGTGTTATTTTATATCAGTCTAAGATACTTACATGGGTACTCCATTGCTACATGTTTGAACATTGTCGTCTGAACACGATCACCTATGGATGTTTTAAATTGAATTTGTCCGAAATCCTTCCTCGTAGAGTGCTGGTTATCTAACTTAGTTTTCTACAAGGAGTGATTCGAACTTCTCCCGTCTCTAACTTTACGAGTAGAAATTGCTTGAAGAGAGAACATTCGCAAGTCAACTTTGCAATTTCTCTGCGAGAGTCAATTGCGAGATTAATGCCTGTGTCTTTAAATTACGTTCTGGTGGAAATGTGCGCGCACGCACTCGATCTCGCAGGTGCGGCCATCGGACCACCGTTTATGGTGTTTCAATTAAATCGCTTTTGACCGATGTAGTCGGTCGTTAAACCCTAACATAGAATTAGGGTCAGCGAGATGTGGCCTTCATCTGATGACCTTATTTTGGTGACCTCAGAGGATCGTACATAAATCCTTACAGCAAGGTAATTATGCCGATTTAGTTCTTTCTGGTTATTTCAATTTTTAAGTCAATGAATAAACAAGATTCTTTATACGATGTCATTCATGATTGAAACCATAAATGAATCACATCGCGGCATCGTAGTAAGAATCCCGCTTATTCCAAATCATTTGATTATAACAGCCACGAAGGTTTTAATCTGTAGTTGAAATACTCGCAGGGACAATCCTCTTACGTAACATTGTATTATCTTTGGACAATCCAAACGTGCCTTGTCACTCAAATAAAATGTATTCTATGCTTGTAATTGCACTGAGTTTCTTACCGTTCAAAACGTAATTTACTTAAAACATAATAATATGTGTGGTATTAGGTTTTTTTATACCAGTTTTAAGACATTGCAAGAATCAATTCTGTCTGGATCGAACTGAGCGTTGTTGCCTCTTCCGAGAGCCGCTACTTCCATGTCGTCCCCTTTGATGCGTGTCTCGTAATAATCGTTAAGGTTGATCGACGTCTGCCCAATTCCGAGACTGCTGGGTTTAAGGGCATTCGCATAATACTGTGCTGCGGTGCAGTTTGACAGCTTTTTGCCCAATACAATGCTCTGAGAACATGCTCAAAGTTTCAACTTCCCTAATTTTTAGGGTAAAAAGTACCCTTATCGTCTGACTTCATCCGTCTGTCAGTGTTCTTCGCAGAAGTACAATATATAATATATAGAATTTATAATTTAGAATTAATTTTAAAAAATTATAGAATAATTTATGTATAGAATTTATAATATAATAGGTGCCTATTTATTGGTCAGAAGCTTATTCGTTAGTAAAAATGTTATTACCAGTAGGTACCACCTATGATGCACAATTATTAGAAAATTAAGGAAAATTTACATCTTTTGTTATTCTTTACACGCAGTACTTATAGGTAAATGTACTAGAAGGTATATCCAGAGAGGTAATATAAAGTTAACATAATATAAAGTGTTAGCATCTTCAAAAATAAAAGAAATATTTTCTAATTAATTACCAAATAACAGCAAAGAACTTAACCATATAACGAGAGAAAGTGAAATTACAATGGCTTGTCGGTTACGTCAATTTCGTGCATTTCATCTTCAATAAGTTTAGTCGACTCTTATCTGAATAATATAACATCTAACACACGACTGTTTTACGTGAGAGAAAGGTATGAAAATACTCATAAATCTCTCATACATAACCAAGACGATTTTGCGTTTGCTAAAATTTATAATCTGCTTTTTTATGCCACATTTCTCGTGTGTTAAAACTATAATTCACTTGTTCACTGAAAAGTTAAAGTTGTTTTCACAACTGAGAGACTTCAGTGAAGAAATTTCTCGAGACAGGCGTTAATTTCTTAGTTTCTCTAGGAGTTGCTAAAAAGCAACAATACTATAGCGTGTTTCAGTATGATATAATATATTATTATTGACTTTAGAAAGCGGATGTATTACCTAACAGAGAAAATAATGTATACTATTATCCTGGTACTTAAAAATATATAGGAATAAGTGCTGTCTTCGAATGCTAATTTCAATAACGTATCTGGCGTACCTATCTGTGAAAAAAAATGTGTTACCAAAAAGATTGCAGACACTGTCGCGATATCCGAGGTCCCGATACTTTTTACACTTCCTTGAGCTACTTTTTACCTTCCTTAAGCTTTATTATTATACATAGCTTAAAGATATTAATGAAAAGAACGAAAAAAAACAATTGTTTTCAAATAGTGGAAGCGCGTTTCACGTAAAACACCTGCGGCTGTACAGACTATTTTATTACCCGACTGTGGCGAAGTCCAAAACGAGGGTTATTATTAAAATTACAAATGTGGCTCAGTCGTCGTCATGATGCAGAGACTACGGTCTATGATACCCGAGTGTGGACCAATTTGAATTCAGATTCAGATTTCTACAGCTCAAGCAGTGAATTTGCCAGAATTTATGGACTTACGAGTAGCAATATTTTCGCAATCCAATCAATATTTCCAATGTTTGAAACCGCACAATGCATTTCGCTATTCAACCTACTTTCCCCGGTGCATCGTGGTTCGTTTGGACACACACGACACGGCAATTGTTATTTTAATTAACTAGGTTTTAACCGAACCAATTAGTGACTAATTTGGAACCCGGATAACTAAAAATAAAAGCGTTAATTAGAATCGCTCATTAATTATAATTATCTATCACTATTACAGTCACCGACTGATATTGGACGAAGGTCTTCCTTCCCTCGTATAATGATTATTCTTACATCTTCTTGATTCTTTCAAAATTACAAAAAAATATATATTTTGAAGTATCTTTTCAAAACACGTTTTTATGTTATGTTACCGTCATTTTGTTCGTGCCATATGTTCGTGCTTACAATAGGTATCTCATCTCCTTAATTTATTTTCCATTTACGTCTAATAATGCAGAATTATTGCAAATTTTGAAGAATAATTTTTATTTTGATAAACTGTTTTTATTCCCATAGATACCTACAGGAGAAAATCTTAATTTGGGACTATATTGTATATATAAAATATTTATTTACCATTATTTCTTACCTAATGCCCGCGGCTAATATGCCTGCATTAACAAGAACGAAGAACCAAGGTACCAACAATGGAAACCCAATTCAAATCCATTCAGGGTTTTGTATGAGAATAAACGACTCGAAAAACAACTCTATGTACTCAGTACTGTAGTGATTAATTAGGAGGTTACCTTAAACTAGATCGTCCATTATAGATTTAACTATAAGTGCTCGTAACTCACGGCCAATTATAGTTATTTTAATATTTATTGCATTTTAAATTCAATAACACTCGTGATTTAAATTAAAGTACCTTATGTGAACTATTTCAACTTGTTTTTGCACTTAATTTAACAAGTATACTTCTATTATCGCACTTAAACCTATTGTCCTAAAAGCGAACTAGTTCTTATAGACAGATGACAAGATTATTAACCTTGTTCTACATAAAGACTCCTATTTGCACACATAGTTCAACATTGCAATTTAAAAAATATATTGAAGCTTGTAAGCTCTTTAGAATAATATGACCTCCTTGACACACTAAAGATGCATGTAACATGCTAGTTTTGCATATAATTTATCAAAACTAATATGAATAATGAATTTTTATGAGGAATCTGGTAAGTTCAAAAACGTGCAGTTCGGGTCATCGACGATTCCATACTCACAGGCGGGCTGGAGCCCCTTAGTCTGAGGAGAGACATCGGCTCCCTATGTGTGCTCTACCGCCTGTATAATGGGGAGTGTTCCGAGGAATTGTTCGATCTGGTGCCAGCCACCAGTTTTCGCCATCGTACCGCGCGCCATCAGAATACGGTTCACCCACATTTCATAGATCCCTGGCGGACCAGCACTGTGCGCTTCTCGCGTTCTTTTCTGCTGCGCACGTGCAAAATGTGGAATGACCTTCCCTCTGACGTTTTTCCACAGCGCTACGATTTGGGGTCCTTCAAGAAGAGAGTCAAAAGAGCTCTTCAACCAAGGCCGGCAACGCACCAGCACCCCCCGGGTGTTGCAGGTGTCTATGGGCGGCGGTGACCTCTTAACATCAGGAGGCCCGCCTGCTTGTTGCCCCCGTAGCAATAAATAAAAAATAAAAGTTCATAATTTTTACTTTTGTGTATTTTACTGGGCCGATAATCCACCCAAGCGGATAATGTCACCATTATCTTATTTATCTAAGATCAACAAATCTTTTGTAGGGCTCTGTGATGCGTTACTACAATAATATTCCGGAAGAAATTATCAACTTTCTGAGAACAAATATAAGTCTTCCGTAAAATCATACTTGTGCAAAAAAGCATAATAAAAGTTAAATGATTAAAATAAAATTCCAAACTAAAATGAAAAATTAAATTCTGTATGGTTTCCAAAGCTAAACATCCATGTGGGTGGAACTTTAATCACTACCTTTTCGTGATCCCAGCGTGAGAAAAGTCATAGATACAACAATAGCTGATTTATAATTACTTGTTTAGTCCCGCGGGCCGGATTATATACATTGTAAGTTACTTTGCATTGGAAAATAATGTTTATGTACGCACACCTATTATAATTTTATGCACATTAAATACTTTTGAGTAAAAAATAGGCATAAATCCCTGTTAAACTTCGGAAATGCTCGGCTATCCTCGGAATACATCGCAAAGTGCCGTGGCGCTCGAAGTATTACACTTTTTTCGGCCTGGCTCGCATTCGCTAAGTGTCGAGAGATAAGGAACTTCGTTTTTATAAAAAAAGGTAGGTATATACCTATGTACCTACTTTTCTTGACTTAACTACATTAAATTAAGGGTTAAAGTCTTGATAATTGCTTGTAAGTCAAAGACATGCATTCCACAGATAGGAATGTATAAGTAAGTTATATTATAACTTATATAATAATCGTTGTCTTTATAACGGGATTAAAGAACCCATTGTCTATAATAGTGCATAATCAACAATAAATGCATTTTATGGGCTATCTACGGACGTATACCCGTCCATAGGTCACTACTGGATCACCTCGTAGTATATAGAAGCCATTCATATAGGTACAGACAAGTTAATAAAACTTATTAACTTGTAAAATAATAATTAGTAATATTAAATTACTTGTAACATTTAATTTTATTAATGACACCGTGTCATTGTTGTTTAATCTGATACGTAGGATTTTCCTTTCTATGGAACATTCAAGATTCATTTTATTCAAAATTTGAATACAATATTCCTTTTTGACGTTAATATTCGTACATTGCAATTCACAAAAACACTAAGCTCTGGACCAAATTGCATAACATGTTCGTTTATACACTGATCATCGAACCTACTACCTCCTCTTGTCTGAGGCAAACATTAGGCCAGCGAGCTTAGATGAAACAAAAAAAGGATAGGTAAGTACGTTACTTATATTTACTACTGAAAATGATCCTAAAATGCATATCATCGGTTATAAGTGTTGGTACCAGGTTGGTACACTATACCTACTGCATTCATTGCTGTATAGAAAATTATGAATGTCCAGGATAGTGAGCGCACTATCCTGGATGAAATTGTGGAAGGCCTATGCCCAAAAGTGTACATCAACGGGCAAAATATGACGAAGATGACTGTACAGTCAACAAGTACCAACGCGACGCACACTTACGTATAAATGTGGTGATATGTGTGATCTCAATACATTATTTATTTATAAGTAATTATTCTTCTCGATTGACGTGGCTTTATTCTGGCCAAGGGTAAACTGGACATGGATAAAAGTATATTTTGTAATTTGTCATAAACATTTAAGTCACGATCCAAACTTGTAACGAAATATAGAACTGGACGTGATTAAGTCCAATCAAGCAAATACTAAGCAAAATAAGCTACTTACCACCCAGCATAATAAGACGTATTTTAAGAATTTTTAAAAAAGAATTTTCATCGTTTAATTACGTGAACGCGTCAGTGGCCCTGGGGATAAGTCACGGCCTATCATATCGAAAGGTCCGGAGTTCGATCCCCGGTTGGGTCATGTACCAATAGGTTTTTCTCGAAACTTAAGTACATTTACTGACTGCTCTCAAACGGTGAAGGAAAACATCGTGAGGAAACCTGCATACGCCGAAGAAGAAATTCTTAGGCGCATGTGAAGTCTACCAACCCGCACTGGGCTAGCGTGGTGGACTATAGCCCGAACACCCTCGTTGAGAGGGTAGGCCTGAGCCCCAGCAGTGGGGAGATTAATAGGCTGTTGATGAATTACTTCTACAATTAAATAAGTAGGGTGTAAGGAAACATAGTATTTTTTTGTACATCTAGGCACATTTTTATTTGTAGGTATTATAATGTATGAAAATAGGTATAAAAATCATAATAAAAAACTACTTATATGGTTAAGGAAAAATAAAGTTAAATAATTCCTTGTCCTCACTAGACAATCCTGGTAGAGTCACAATAAAATGCAAACTAGTTTCTCATCCGTTGCCAAGGAAAACATTTCAAAATACAAAATATTATAAGGAAAACGATTCAGAAATGATAAGTCTGATATATATGGTACCTACCAATTTATTACGTTTTATAAAATTACCACGTTCTTAGCTTCGCCCGAGTTGAACAAATTCCCAGCCTAAATCCTTGCCGAAGAACCAAGCTACCCAACAATGAAAACGCCATTCGAATCCATTCATTGGTTTTGTAGGAGAAGGTATAACGCGAAAAGCAACTCTCTTTTGTATTTATAAGGTAAAAAATCGTAAGATAAGAACCGTGAATAATAAATAATTATAATTAATGTATTTTATAAGTAGAGTATTAGCATGTATTTACCTATTATTGATATTGAGGTATTTTTAACACCCTGTATGTAAGCCGACATAGTCCAATTTGCATCCTACGGTTCACAAACACCTAGTTCCCAGTCCAGATCTACCATTGACCTATTTAATAACAAATCCTTAGAGTTGTCATGTCCTCGTTTCTGAAGCTTCCTTTGACGCCTAATTTAGCAATAAGACGACGGTCGCTATTTCGCACATCTTAAGGCGACGCACTTTTATTTTGCACACCCAAATTACGTTATTCGGTTCCCCTGAAGGTACAAGACCACTGGCTATGCGCGGTATATTGGTCAATACTTCTATTATTGTTTCGAACAATTTCTATACATAGAAATTGTTATACCTAAACGACTTTGAGGCAAAATACTATGTTTTAAGCGAATAGATTGTTCTATCATGACTCATAATGACTCGTAACAATTTAGTCTACATAAAAATCACTATAACTATCTATTTTATTCGTGCTAGAATAATTTCTGTCTGTTCAAAACTGTTGTATGTACATCAATGTTTAATAATTCGTCAACGTTTAACAGTTTGTCATAAACATTGATGTACAACAGTTTTGAACAGACATAGAAATTATTTGAGCACGAATAAAATAGATAGTTATAGTGATTTTACCTATCGATAAATCTCAAATATAATGAAATCTTATAAGTAATATGCAGTATCATGAGTCATGCATGACAGAACAATCTATTAGCTTAAAAAACATAGTATTTTGCCTCGAAGTCGTTTAGTATATTTATTAAAGTGGTCAATATTGTGTATGTGTAAAAATGGTGTCTTATGGCCATTCTACATATTTAATTATTAGAACTACATCCTGCTAATTTTATATTGACCTATTCTTACATACATAATAATTATGTTAAAGTTTTAAATTTAATAGTAAAAAAATACTTACTGTAGTTTTAAGCGCCGCAAATATGAGTGTCGCAGTAGAGACCTCATCTTTGAGGCGTTTGGGGTTGAGACCCAGGGTCCGTAGGGTTCCGGAGCCCACCGTCTTTTCAAAGAAATATCAACAAGGCTGGTGGAGAACACGCGAGACCCCCGAGCTGGCAGCTACTTTGCCCAACGCATAAGCCTCGCGATCCAGCGAGGCAATGCCGCCAGCCTCCTGGGCACTCTGCCGGCGGAGGCGGGGGACGAGCTGGGGCAAGTTTTTTTATTTGTAAATAGGTATATTCATTTTTATAATATCATCATCAACAGCCTATTAATGTCCCCACTGCTGGGGCTCAGGTCTACCCTCTCAACGAGGGCGTTCGGGCTATAGTCTACCACGCTAGCCCAGTGCGGGTTGGTGGACTTCACATGCGCCTAAGAATTTCTTCTTCGGCGTATGCAGGTTTCCTCACGATGTTTTCCTTCACCGTTTGAGAGCAGTCAGTAAATGTACTTAAGTTTCGAGAAAAAACCCATTGGCACATGGTCCAACCGGGGATCGAACGTCGGACCTTTCGATATGATAGGTCGCGTCTTATCCCCGAGGCCACTGACGCTCTCTTTGCTTCTTAAACTCACGCCTTACCATGTTGTTGTGTTCGGACCCTTAACCAACGAGAGAATGGTTGTGGGGTCAATCGAGATCACTCCAAATGCGAGTCACATGACATTAATTCTCACATCACTGATCGTTGTCCGTTTGTCCGACGTTTGGTCCGTTGTATGACGTACGATCGACTCCACGTCAGTGCAAAAAAAATAGTATAAACTAGTCTCACATAGTATTGAAACTCCCTAATAGGCTAGGGCAGGTCTATAAATGTACCCACTGACATGCGGTCTACTGTACCATTCATCAACAAGGCAGCCATCTAACAAACCCTGCTTAAGTGTTTATGTTACACTCTAGCCTATTAATTATTACTTATTCTGTAACTCTGGCACCGTTAGCGACAGTGAAAAGTCGCAGGGTTTATTCTTCATATTGAACACAACACAGCAATTCAGCAATATATAATACTGATTGGTAATTAAGTCGGGTTAACAATCGCGCTTTCAATTAGCGTAGAGCTTCAAATCCACGGTTAGTCAGAAATAATCTTAACGTACAGTTATTCCATTCGTGAAAGTAGGTAGGCATCTAAGTATGTTGTATATATTTAACAAATACTTGCAACGAAACGAATGTATGTATAATAATATACCTTTACAGAAAATTCTTAAACTCGTAAGATGTTTTTGAGATAACGCAGAACAAGAAAAATACATAGGGAACATCAGACCACCATACCTACGTCTTGCAAGAACTTAGAGGTAAAGTAGTTTCAGGTCTGTGGCATACTGACACATAATAAATAGTCGGAGTGACTCGCCGCTACTCGCATTGCATCGAGTGATCGAGTAAACTGGCAACATTGCCCCAATGTACTATCTATGATGGGGCATTGGCAACACTGGAGCAGTGCTACGATCGACACCCTTAACTAAATATCGTATTATTCATGAACCCAATACCCGAGCCACCACAAGGTCCATATCCGTTTGTTTCCAGATACCCGACATTTCTCAATTGAACGTAAAGTTTTGTAAATAACGTCAGCCTGACCAGAATATATACACATGACGCAAATTGCTTCACCGTCCTGACGCCTGGCATACGTAAGTGCATTGTTTGCTTCTCTACCTTGTTTAATGCTCAGTGATGACAGAAAACACTTAAAGACAGGTTTAGGTGGGTTAATAGTACCTACCTATCTAGTGACTAGTGAACTTTAAAAAATTACAAAATAAAAGAATGCGCCGCACAGAAATTAATACCGGTGGTGGACAACAATATTGTGATATAATTATAATAATAATGTTTGGACAAATTTACACACGGCTGTTTAGTCCCAAACTAAGCCGAAGCTTGTACATGGGTACTCAACAACTGATAAACTAACTTATATACTTTTAAATAAATACTTAAATACACAAATCCGAAAACCAACAGTTATGCTCATCACACAAATGTTGGTCCCGGGTGGGAATCGAACGCATGTGCTTTGGCGCAGTAGGTGGGGTCACTACCACTACGCCAACAGGCCAGTCATATAAAAATACTAATGAACTATAGAAACGAGCATTTTACTATTTAATTTAAACTGACAACTTCCTTGAAGTCAATTTATACATCAATACCTGACACAGTACCTACACATAATAATAAATCAAAGTCAAAGTCAAAACTATTTTATTGCATGTAAGTACACTGGGTACATTTAATTTTATACAACGTAATTTTTTTATCTACCAGCGCTTCCAAGGTGTTAGAACTGGGAAGAAGAAGCGGCGCAACAAAAAGTTGATAGGTATACCTACCTAGTTTTAACAAAAGTTTATGTACAAACACTACCACCTCAAGGTTATATCGGTTCTCCACTTTCTCCTCCTTTGTTTCCTGTCTTCCTCCTGTATTTACCTCTTCATCATCATCATCAACAGCCTATTAATCTCCCCACTGCTGGGGCTCAGGCCTACCCTCTCAACGAGGGCGTGCGGGCTATAGTCCACCACGCTAGCCCAGTGCGGGTTGGTGCACTTCACATGCGCCTAAGAATTTCTTCTTCGGCGTATGCAGGTTTCCTCACGATGTTTTCCTTCACCGTTTGAGAGCAGTCAGTACATGTACTTAAGTTTCGAGAAAAAACCCATTGGTACATGGCCCAACCGGGGATCGAACCTCGGACCTTTCGATATCATAGGTCGCGTCTTATCCCCGAGGCCACTGATTTACCTCTTGTTTCTCCTGAATTCCTGAACGCATCTCTTTACTTTTTATTTCAGCAATTTCTTCCCCTACAATTGGATGTTCTCTAACTGGTTGTGTAAAGGTTTCAGCAGGTGTCTGCGGTAAGTATCCATACTATTATTGCTCGCCCATCTTAATTACATTAGTATATAGCATTACCTAGCTTAAAAGACATAACTACCTACTTAAAACTTAGTTTTTAACTGAAAATCAACAAAATAAGAATCCGACCCGACGTCGCGACACGACTATGAAATATGTAAAACACACACAAATTTTCATTAGCATACTCTTTTAAAACGGAACATCGTAATTTTACGGTAATGAGGACACTTTATCTTTCCGATTTAGTGCGTATTTCCATACATTACAAATTTCAACTGACACTTGTCACGAGCGCAAGAAGTTCTTTGTTACGTAAATTTTGTCAATCTCTCAAGACAGAGTAAGAATCTTCGTAAAAAATTTTTTGTTCGCAAATCATAATTACTTTTAGCTTTAAAATCGTGCTGTAGTATTTTATCATAACTTCTTAGGGGAGCCAGGAATATCTGGCCACACTCGCCAAACCCCAAACAAATTATACACGCGGACAAAGACGCGGGTCAGACCTAGTTGTTCATAAAGGACTAAATTAATGTTCTACAGTTAACTAAATGAAAATATTAGTTTTACGTGGTTTTACAAAACAATAGGCAAGTAACTACTTAGGTACTTAAACATATTAAAACTAGTAGTTCCGTGAGAACAGTAGACCTCGCCAGCCCTTATAAACCAAACCTAAAAGAAACCAACAAAAGTCAACTTTGGAAACAGAAAAAGTACCTACTAAAGTGACAAAAATTAGCACTTTAAAGCTTAATATTTCGCAAACGGATCCCTGAATCGAAAAATGTTTATCACACACCCGCGATATTTTTGAAAGACCCATCCAACGATACCCCACACCATGGATATCACGCGGAAAAAAATAATTTTCCATTTTACGTATGCAGTTCTATGAACATAATTTATTTTTTCAACTTTCTTAAGTCGATCCACTATTACTCAAAAACTAATAGAACCTACTTAGCCGTAATAGTTTTCCTTGTAACTACGTTATATATGCTACTGCCATGAATTTTTTCACATTTCCAGAAGCAACCGTTTAGCAGGCAGGGGGGGGGGACACGTGACTCTAACAAAAATTACCGCTTTAAAGCTTAATATTTCGCCAACGGATCCCTAAATCGAAAAAATGGTATTCACACACCAGCAATATTTTTGAAAGACCTATCCAACGATATCCCACACTATGGGATTCACAAGAAAAAAAAAGTTCACTCCCACTTTGCGAGTATGGTAGGTACTCTAAAAAAAATGTTTTTCAAAATTTTATTCTACTCATTTTGTAGGTTTAATTAATTTATACATATGCCAAATTTTCGTCAAAATCGGTTGAAAAATGCGACCTGTAGAGAATTACAGACAGACAGACAGACAGACAGACAGACAGACAGACAGCCGGACAAGAGCATTTTTGGCCAGTCTCGAAACGTAGACGCTTCGCTCGCTTCGCTCGCTCGGTCAATAATTGAAATAGAGTTCAAATTATAACTAAGTAGCTAACTAGATGTATTATGTAGACAGGTGTTCAAAAAAACCATTTTATATTGACCCATTGTCCCTTCACTGCCCTAACAATGTGGCTGCACGGATAAATTGTCTCACAGATTGGAGGTCAGACTACAATTGCCAATATTCCTTGTCAAGAGCCAAAGTCAATAGCGAGACAGATTACAATTGTTACATTAAGGACATTAATGTGTATACATTTGTACGAGTGTTAACAATTGGATGTGTGCGGCATTGACCGATTTGATCGTTTTGTTTATTAATTACTAACTGTTGCCTATAATAACCACTTGGTCCCTATCTTTGAAATGGTCAAAGTACAGTTAAGAATTTTGTTAAGTACATATTTTGATAATATGTTAGTGCTATTTTATTAGCATACAGAAAAAGGAAACTAATCAATCTAGTAAATACTTATAAATACACAAATTTAGTAGGTAGGTACGGTCGACCACACGTCAGTGAAAACAAAACCAGTATAAACTGGTCGCTCATAGTATTCAAACTCCCTAATAGGCTGGCCAGCTCAAGGTCAAATTATGTCCACTGATGTGCGTTCGACTGTACACCATGGGAATTGGGTGAGCAGTGAATGCTTTCTATAGGTGGTTTTTGTAATCTTACATAAAAATTTGTAAACAAGAAAAATGTTGCAAATACTTTATTCGTCTAGGAATTATTTTAATCTGTCCCAAAACGAGGCTGTTTTAATAATTTAATTCTTCGTAAAGCCTGACTGACTATTCAGAAGAATTATCATTCACGATAATTTACTATTAAATTTCAGAAGGCGCGCGATTTTTGAAGTGTCCATTAATGGTTAAAAAAGGCACATTTAGAAATGGTTACCATAGTAAATGACCACCAAAATTTGAATCCCAACTCTCTCCGCTTTTTTGAAATTGCTCTAAGCTTGGCAGAGCAGGCACAATTTTTTAAGGAGCCGTTGTGGTCTAATTTGGAGTGCTCTTACTGTACGTTTGTGGGGTCAGGAGTTCAAATTCGGACATGTTCCAACAACCCTATTATGAACACCCTGTAAGACCGCAGCCGCAGCCTTCAGTGCGAGGCCTAATACTTCAATCGCCAATACGTACTCGTTCATACCCAATGTAGGTACTTGTAGCAGCTATATTCCTCTCGGAAGATAATGATATATAATAGAAGATATATTGGTATATACATAAGTACCTAGTGGTCGTTGTGAGATAGAATAAATTGTGTAGGCGAAAAACCACATGCCCATAATGAAGTCTCGGTATAACCTGCAATAGCGAATTAAAAGAATTCTTATACACACCTACCTAGGTAGGCACGTAACATGTAATACCTACATATTCTAAATTATTTTATATGTCAATAAAGTGTTACCTAGACCGATTTCTGGCTCCAGCTCACCTCGAGGCAAAATCTTAATGGTCTTTATGGAATTAATTGACTGTATGATGATAAAACAAATCAATAGTTTATTACATAATAATAATTGATCAATTATATTCTTCTGAAAAATAACAATTCTATCTACAATATCTAGAGCACCAGTGGCGTCGGGGATAAGACGCGGCCTATCATATCGAAAGGTCCGGAGTTCGATCCCCGGCTGGGCCATGTACCGATGGATTTTTTCTCGAAACCTATAAGTACATTAACTGACTGCTCTCAAACAGTGCAGGATAACATCGTGAGGAAACCTGCATACGCCGAAGAAGAAATTATCAGGCACCGGCGCGGCGGGCGGCGACGATTCCAAAAATAAACTTAATTATTATCTTTTGCATTATTTTATTTTGCAATTTTGATAATCTTTCACTCGTAGACAAAGCCCCACAAAAAGACAACCCGATCAAGAGAGAGTTCATACTTAGTAGGTATAAAGTTACCCCGTCAGGGACATGCCTAGTGTGAAAGATATGTACACTTAATATCTAATCTAGTAAGTAACATAATGATTTTGTCGCAAAAAATAAAGTGACCACAGGTTTGTAGAACCATGACAAAAAGAAAGTTATAGAAAAAAGTATTTAGGTACATAATTTTCTTCCCAAATATAGGTCAAGGAAAACCCCCGTAGCGAATGATCTAATCCAATATTCATTATCGTACAAAAATTATCTGAACAACGATAAATTCATTTGCTTTACTTTAAAATAGGTACCATAAACCTTGAAGCCCTGCAAGGCAATAAACTTTATCGTAGGCAATTGCATCACTACTCAAAAATTGGAACATAATAATTAACATTAATCGTAATGTATGTACTTATTATTTAATTATTCGTTCACAGAAAAATTATACAGGATGCTGGTTTTGTCCAAAAAAAGGTACCATTAAGACGAATGAATTCACTAATAACGAGAATTAGTTTCTTTTGCATTCCTTAAATTTTTCTTAATAAGTAATTGAGCACAGAAGGAACACTTTAATTCTTCTGTTCCAAGTTTTAACTTAAGAAACTCCAGTGGTATCATTTGCACCATTGATCTGCAACACACTACTATGTACCTACCGTTTGCATCATTATTTTAAATACGTACTATTTTCTGTAGTCATTGTCATTGGAAAAAATAGCAAAGGATGATCGAGGTACCTATAGGAAGTTAAGTAATGGATAGTGGTAGTAGGTACCTATTGAGGCTTCCACCTAGACTTAATATTAGTCCCTTCTGCAATTACGCGATATTTACATCTGAGTTAGCAGAACCATCATCCAGATTTTCATGTCCTGTACCTATTTCAATTAACTCGCCACCCAATCTAATTTCGCAACTGTATTTCATTCAATATTTGTCAATTATAGAACTGTATTTGCCCAGAATTCCCATGGACCCGATAAGATAAATTTTATTTGTTCTGCGCATCATGATGTTTGCATTTGCCAGAACACTATAAAAACCTTGGATTTTGGAGAAACGATATCAGATTTTTAATTCGGTTCGTTAAAGTTAGTAGGCACCTAATTAGAAATGAGCCCTTATTTATCACTTTTCTTTGTCGTGGCCTTGGTAAGTCTTTTATTAGCTTCTTCTGTGGTGTTACATACAGCTTAGCTTGATTTGTACCACCTATGAATCCAGCGTTATTTCTCATTTTGCTTGTTAGCAGTTAGGAAAATGTATTTGCACTCTGCAGACCACCAACTTGGGTCGTGCCTACATCATATTGATTTAGTTTTCTTATACCCAGACATGCACAGCTTTTGGAAGTCCAACGGACATAGAACTTCACTCCTTGCTACGACAGCGCCGTGATACCAGTCCCAGCACAGGCTCCACTGGTATCTTTGGAAGCTCGAGGTAAATCACCTTTATTCATATTTACTAGAGGTATAAATTGTGTTTATTTATACACAGTGATCTACTGAGAGTTTTGTCTGGATTTAATAAATTGATGTAGTTTATACATATCCTAGTAATATTGTAAACGCGAAAGTATTTATGAATGTTTGTTACACTTTCACGCAAAAACTACGAAACAGACGTTGATGAATCTTTAAAGTAATATTGATTATCTTACATCATAATGACACACGCGAAAAGCTGTTACCTGAATGCCTTTCTGCTTAAATATTTAAGGTTTCTAATGTACTAGGTGCTCGTTTTCTTTTCAGCTACGGGAAATTAGTCGAGGAACTAATACAAAACCTAAGTAAAGCTGCACAACAAGCTAGGGATGCCGTTACCACTTTCAATGCTGGTCTTCAGGACGAAGCCGCTAAGTGCCAACAAAGGTTCCTGGATAACGTAGAAAAGCTCAAGGGACGAGTTAACGATGCCATGAAGTCAGTCTCTGATAGATTCTCAGCGTCCGGTGCAGCAGTTAGAGAATGTATTAATGTAAGTATTACCTACGCGTAACTAATAATTATTAAGTACCTTTCTACCTATCTTACCTATTTTAATGATTACCAAAATAACTTTGCATTTTCAATGTTGATAAAAAATTGGATTGAGAATTAAGACATATTTTTATTAATCGAAAAGACGCATTCAATCAAACAAGATATAATGCATTACGAGTAGGTACCTACGAGTAGGTACCTACGAGTATGTACATATGAGATGACTTATTTATTACTAAGTACCTACCTATGACAACTAGTTTTATTTACGGTAGCTACATCCCGCGCGCCGGGCATTCAATATTCGCTAACATTAATAATGATGATGTTACTTACCGCTATACTTTTCTCCTCCAGTCCCATAGCGATGAAGCAGAGCTGCTTATCAACTCAACAATGGAACAAACAACAGCTTGCACCAACGAGCGTGTCAATGAAGCTGCCGAACTCATTAAAGGCCTATCCACCATCTCTGAAAACGCCCAAGAGTACACAGCCACAGCATACGCCGAGATGAAGAGTTGCACTCAGAATGGTGGAAACTTCCTTGCAGTTGGATCATGTCTTGGAACCCTTGCTTTGAGAACTGAAATGAACGGCGCTGTTTTTCTGGCCCAGAGTGGACTTTCGGTAAGTTGTCTATGATATACTAGTTTAAGTTCCTCAAGAAGCATTAGAAATAATACCAGTGAAGTGGAAGAGTTGTCTTATCTTCAGATGTCTCATAAGTTTAGTTTTTATAAAACTATTCCACGAGAACTTTTAATAGAATCTTTTTGGAATCCCGAAAAAAACATCATTGTTATGATGATAGTAAAATTGTCTCCATTATTTAGTGGTTCACAAGGCGACGTTTTTTCGTTTCGCACAACTAAATTGAAACTTATTGTTGTCTTATTTGAACAGATTGCGCGTCTCAATATATTCATGGCGACATTGCCAGCTGCCCTCGAACTCTGCGCTGGCAGCGGTCTCGTAGGCGCCGGGATGGGAACAGCCAAGATCGTCATGGAAATCGGCAGCTGCTCAGCCCAATCAGTGTTCACAAATTTCTCAGACAACTCCCTTTCATCCCCTCTTTCCCCACCTTCGTCTCTTTCACCTTCTTCTTTCTTGGTCTAAATTTTTGATAAAGTAAGTATCTATATACCTAGTAGTTTGGTCCTTTTTCAATTATGTACATCCGTCGCGGGTTCTTTCAAAATTTTTCATTTTTATTATTATTTATTAACCAATACATATAATTTACATAATATAATAAATGGAGGACCTTTGAAAATATGTTAATCGATAATTGACCGAGCGAGCGAAGCGAGCGAAGCGTCTACGTTTCGAGACTGGCCAAAAATGCTCTTGTCCGGCTGTCTGTCTGTCTGTCTGTCTGTCTGTCTGTCTGTAATTCTCTACAGGTCGCATTTTTCAACCGATTTTGACGAAAATTTGGCATATATATAAATTAATTAAACCTACAAAATGAGTAGATTAAATTTTGAAAAACATTTTTTTTAGAGTACCTACCATACTCGCAAAGTGGGAGTGAACTTTTTTTTTCTTGTGAATCCCATAGTGTGGGATATCGTTGGATAGGTCTTTCAAAAATATTGCTGGTGTGTGAATACCATTTTTTCGATTTAGGGATCCGTTGGCGAAATATTAAGCTTTAAAGCGGTAATTTTTGTTAGAGTCACGTGTCCCCCCCCCCCCCCCCTGCCAGCTAAACGGTTGCTTCTGGAAATGTGAAAAAATTCATGGCAGTAGCATATATAACGTAGTTACAAGGAAAACTATTACGGCTAAGTAGGTTCTATTAGTTTTTGAGTAATAGTGGATCGACTTAAGAAAGTTGAAAAAATAAATTATGTTCATAGAACTGCATACGTAAAATGGAAAATTATTTTTTTCCGCGTGATATCCATGGTGTGGGGTATCGTTGGATGGGTCTTTCAAAAATATCGCGGGTGTGTGATAAACATTTTTCGATTCAGGGATCCGTTTGCGAAATATTAAGCTTTAAAGTGCTAATTTTTGTCACTTTAGTAGGTACTTTTTCTGTTTCCAAAGTTGACTTTTGTTGGTTTCTTTTAGGTTTGGTTTATAAGGGCTGGCGAGGTCTACTGTTCTCACGGAACTACTAGTATAAGTAGGTATATAGGTACCTAATTTTTTCAAAGTTTGTTTCGGCTCATCCAAGATGATCATAGGAAGCGATTTAAACTAATAAATGTAGTTGGTATTCTTGGTATCTTGCATCTCTTTTAGTAGAATAAGTTCTATAATATTGTGCCATATTGAAGGACTACACTTACACGAGTACTTATCTATTTAATAAATTGACTGTTCAATACTTTTGATTTCTTATTTTATTTTAAGTTTTTCATAAAGTGGAAAATTTAAGCTAGGTATGTATTACAATTAACTTTACTAACAGTGACTACAGTTAAATTTTAATTAAAAATATAAAGCTACTAGGACGGGGTAATGATCTGCACCTACATTAAGGGGTTTAAACCCATAAAATTCTAATACCTACAGACCTACGTGATTAACCAACCTCGGATTACAATAAGAAGTTGTTATTCATAAAGTGGATTGATAAAAGTAAAAACGAAAGTAAATACCAGATTACTTGCAACTTGAGATAATCTTACATATAAATGCAATGTTGCAAGTAAAAATATCGTCACTGGTCAAGTTTTAAGATGCGTAGTGTTTTAGTTTTCGCTATTGTGGTGGTATTTTGGTCTCAGGTACGAATTTCTGTATTTATCATACAATATATTGTTTAATGTATGTATTATTTTATTAGATCATAATAAATAAAAATATTAAGTAGTATACCTACGTAGGTACTATTTATAAATTAGGTAAGGTACCTTACCTAATTTATAAATAGTTTTCAATTATTCTTGTAACATGAACGTAAAGTAATCAATATAGGTAAGTAGACAATAATTAAACAATCCATAATTATATTATAGCATGCCAGATCGAAAGAAGTGACTCTTAACAAGAACACCGTAAAATTAGATAACAATTTACGTGATCTAAGCGATATTTGGAACAACGTAAAGAATAGTGCTGAAAATGCTTGGAAATCGATCAAAGATATTTCACAAAAAACGAAGGACAAAATTAATTTGTGGATAGATAATGTGAAATTTCGTGCTAATGATGTATCGAAGGAATTTAAAATTCGCATAGAAGATATGAAAGAGCGATGTCATACAATTATTGAAGAAATTGTAGGAAAAGGTAAACTTGTTAAACAATGTATCAAAGTAAGTATTCAAGCTTCAATAACCTTTATTAAATTATATAGGTAAATTTTAACAGGAAGAGTTACCTACTTATAATACTTATTACAGGACAACAACGACGGCATAGAAGAAATAATAAAACACATAATACAACACGTAACCTCATGTATATCAGATAATATTCTAAAACTATCGATGTTGGGTGAGCACCAATACAGGCTTCAATTTAATGACACCGATTTTGTCGATGAAGTTGAAAAGAAACTGCATCTATGTGCCGATGACATGGACAACACTGAAGAATGTGTGTACGCTGTGAGAAAGGAAATGTTTGATGATATGAACAATATAGAGGAAAACATTTTGAGAACCGTAAGTACAGTTAATAAACCAAACTTAGTTAAGCTTATAAACTCCAATAACCATAATTTTATTAACTAAGTTTTTTTAATGCTGTATGATATAAAACTACATTTTACATTTACAGCGTTCAGAATCCAAAAATGTAGCAGATGATCTACTAGATGCAATAATATCATGTTCTGCCGACGGTTTGATAGATGCGTCAGCCAGTATCACAATTGAAGCGCTTCAAATAATAAACTGTGTTTCCAACGGATAAATAAATATGAATCAATTGATGTGTTCCGATATGTTACAAGTACCTTTATGATGTTGATAGTGCTAATCGTTAAGAGATAAAATAAGTATAATAAAAGCATTTGTATTAATAATTAAACTGTAATAATTTCTACCGAGGACACATAGCATGGCGACCACCGTCAACAGGTAAAGTGGCTCCAGTAATATTACTCGCAGCATCACTCGCTAAAAAAATTATAGATGATGCAACTTCTTTAGCATCACCCGCTCGTCCCAGAGCATGAGTGCTCTGGCATTTTATCAAAAACTCCTCGTACTGCTTTTCGGTCATACTTGATTTCATGTGAATTCCCGTTGTAATTACGCCAGGATTGACAGCATTAACGCGCACTCCCTTTGGTCCTACCTCAAGCGCAACACATCTTGTAAACTGATCTAAAGCTGATTTAGACATGCAGTAAGCGAGAACATTCGGGAATGATCGCACACCAGTTACGCTAGATATGTTGACAATATTCCCTTTAGTTTTGATAAGATGCGGCACGGCTAACATTGTCAATTGATACGGCCCCCGGACATTAGTATTCATAACTCTATCATATTGATCCAAAGAAGTTGTTTCAATAGTTCCACCTTCAAGAATACCAGCATTATTAACGAGAATATCCAGTTTTTGGAATTGATCGATTGTAGTTTTAATTATATTTTCAACGTCGCTTTCTTTGTTCATATCAGCTATAATGATTACTGGCTTCAATTTCTCCGGGGATAATTCCTCACATTGCTTTGATACTTTCTCCAGGTTTTCCAAGTTTCGTCCAGTCAGTACCAATGCTGCTTCCAGCTTGGAGAATTCCAAGGCGGTTTCAGCGCCGATGCCGGAACTCGCACCAGTAATTAGCACGACTTTGTCCTTGAACATTGTGCCTGATTAACAAAATAAATATTTGTTATTTTCATTGGTTAAGTTCTCAGATGTTAAGTTACAACATAAATTAGCCCTTTTTGCGACGCCAAAGATTGACCACTATAGACAATACTTAAGATTCCTATATTTTTTAGTTTGCAGTAACAGTGTAGGTATAGATTTTGAGCGGCCAAATTTACACAAAAGAGGTAAAGATTACGTGGAGTTTATTAAAACAGGTGTACATACAAAAATATATTTATTTTATTACTTAAAACACAACGGTCACGTATTTTTTCCAAACTTAAAACACACTTGCCTAACGAGGGCACATGGCATGACGACCACCATCAACGGGCAAAGTAGCTCCAGTAATGTTATTTGCTGCATTACTAGCAAGAAAAGTGATGACGCTTGCAACTTCGCTAGTAGTTCCTATTCTGCCTAACGCGTGAGTATCCACACACCTTTTCAAATACACTTCATATTCTGCATCACTCATACACCCTTTTAAATGTATGCCAGTATCTATGACTCCAGGATTAACAGCGTTAACGCGGACTCCCTTTGGTCCCACCTCAAGCGCAACACATCTTGTAAACTGATCTAAAGCTGATTTAGACATGCAGTAAGCGAGAACATTCGGGAATGATCGCACACCGGCCACGCTAGATACGTTAACAATATTTCCTTTAGTTTTAATGAGATGCGGTACGGCTAACATTGTCAAATGATATGGCCCACGGACATTAGTAGTCATGACTCTGTCATACTGATCCACAGTAGTTGTTTCAATTGTTCCACTTTCTAGAACTCCAGCATTATTAACGAGAACATCCAGTTTGTGGAAGTGGTCGATAGTTGTTTTAATAATATTTTCAACGTCGCTATCTTTGTTCATATCGGCGATACTGACGAGCGGCTTCAATTTCCTTGGTGATATTTCTTCGCATTGCTTAGCGACTTTCTCCAGATTCTGCTTGTTTCTTGCAGTTAGTACTAGGGCTGCATTCAGTTTGGAGAACTCTAAGGCAGTTTCAGCGCCGATGCCGGAACTAGCACCAGTAATAAGCACTACTTTGTTCGTGAACATTGTGTTGTGCCTTAGACAAAATATTACGTACTGTTAGTTTAGTTAATGTGCATGTTTAGTTTATATTTTAGATAAAATTATCGATCGTCCGTTATCTTATAATATCAACCAAATTTTAGCGAATACGCGTGATAGGTAGGTACTGATAAATAATTCGTGTCACACGAATCAAAAGAATGGTTGGTTACGCAACAAAGATTTTTCTTTTGCTGTTCCTTAGACAAAATGATTTATTTTATACAAGATCAGTCAAAATCAACTACTTACTTAAATTGACGATTATTCTACAGGCTGTAACAATAATACTCACTTATTATAGAACCGGTGCTCCCTAAAGTAATATATACAGGATGCTCGCAGAGACGCGTCTAGTCTAACACTGCACGTTACGTCATTCAGTGTCAGTATGTTAGTTATTTTGTATCAAATCAACAGCCTATTATCATGTCCCCACTGCTGGGGCTCAGGCTTACCCCCTTAACGAGGGCATTCGGGCTATAGTCCACCACGCTAGCCCAGTGCGGGTTGGTGCACTTCACATGCACCTAAGAATTTCTTCGGCGTAATCGATGTTTTCCTTCACCGTTTGAAAGCAGTGAGTAAATGTACCTACATAAGTTTCGTGAAAAAACCAATTGGTATAATCGGCCGCACGTCAGTGGAAACAAAACCAATAAACTGGTATCTCTTATGTGGTATTGAAAATATTAGGCTAGGCCAGCTCAAGGTCAAAGTGTTACCACTGACGTGCGGTCGACTGTACATGGCCCAGCCGGGGATCGAACTTCGGAACTTTCGTTGAGATAGGCCGCGTCTTATTCCCGACGCCACTGACGCGCTAATTTTGTACCTAATAGGTAGGTATGTAATACAAAGACTTAGCCCTAATAAATCTATAAACTAGGTAAGTACCTACCTATTTGTACCTATACCTAGCTTTATCTTATAAACATTTACACATACCTAACTTATTATTAGCATATACATTGTATCCATTTTGGTAGGTAACTAGGTAGGTACCTACTTTTATAGAGTAGGTAAGTACTTATGTACCTACCTAGGTTACAATTATCGAATAGGAAACTTTAGGAGTCTAAATAAAAATAGAGATGAGAAAAATCAAGGTAAATACCTAGGTAGGTACTTAAATCTTGAACGAATTAACCACAAAATAATAGATTCATCCAAAGAACACTATAATTACCTCCAAAATCCTAAAGTTTTTTATTAACTTTTTAACCTCTAGGTACTCAAAGACTTCTGACTCCACTCCACACACACAACCTAACTAAAGATCCTTGATCACCTCACCTTGTTCACACAACAAACACAAGTCAGTGTTTTTTTTAAAATATAGTTTTACGGCCAATTGGAAACAAGTCCTTAAGGCCAAACCATAGTTTAAAATCACGAATAAAAACCGGAGCACAGTTCTAGTGCCATTTGGTGATCCACACTGCACTAAACTGATAGTAGGTTTAATATCGACATAACAAGGACAATTTGGAACAATCCTGTAGAGTCGTTACACGCTTTTATTCAACTATCCCGCACAATATACACTTTATTAGGCACTTGTTGCTTATAAAACTATCACAGATATACATCAAAACCTTTAATATATATTTTTTAGGAAAACTAATTATAAAAGACAACCGTCTCCGTCAAAATCTGGTAGAGAATGAATCCGGCATTAAGTTCGCCTTTTGTACAATACATGTGCAATAAAGTTTAAATAAATAAAATCCCGCCAAAATGCCTCAAACTCAGTGTGAATGTGACAGCTTGGTGACAGCAAACAACAGCAACACGTAGACAGAGAAAGCATCAATCGACGCCAGGGTATGTACAACAAAACGTAGTCTCAGAAATCTGAGTACGTAGTGCATATTAGTTCCATGATCGACGCTTAGAAAAATTAGGTTCAATTTCTTTGAATCGACGCAGCAATTTGGCCTTTAAGGACTTGTTTCCAACTGGCTGTAAACCTAAAAAAAACTTACTTACGTTACTATTACAGTATATCATTTACCTTTACTACAAAAAAAAAAACATTCAATCTATTTCATTTCACTCATTCATTCCAATCAATTCTTTCATTCATTTCATTCAGTGTTTCCAACTCTGTGGATTTTTCACTACATCTGGTGGTTTAGACTTGCCTATCTAGGGATAAATATTCGTTTTAGTCTCTAGTTGATTTTTCTAGTAGCTTTGATTGTTTAAGTTAGGGTAAGGTCAACATTAAACCACTAGACCGATTTACTTAGGTACTCTAGTTGTGTCTAATTTTAACTTTTAACGTTTTTTGATCGATTGAAACCTAGCGTGTAGGCAACACAATAGAACCGAAAAGACTCGCTCCCATGGCCGTAAAACATTTAAAAAAGAAATGTGGTTTTCGGCAGATTCCCCGAAAATAGTTAATTTCTTTTAAAAAATTGATTAAGGACTATGTTTGTCAGGATACTGGGTCAAAGGGTTTGTGGGTTTTCAAGGGGAGATTGGTTTTCTGGTGGTTTGAGAAGCCGAGTGGTTTTCTGGTGGGTTTCTAGGCCGCATTTCGTGGGTTCGTAAAAGTAAAGTTGGCAACACTGATTAATTCATTCCGACCGAAGTTCCATTCATTTTATATTTTTCATTCATTCATGGTGGCATGCATGGCGTGTAGATTTCGCAATATATTTGCGTTAATATTTCTGAATTCTAATGTCTCTTTGTGATATTGGTGCTCTAGTTCAATAAAACCAAATCATTGGTTTTTGTAATAAAATAAATGCGCAGTTGACCTGTTCTATCCAGAAAAATGTCCTCCTCAACTTCAACAACGAAGGATCCTCATGTATCTTTCGATGAATTCTATTCCGAGGTAAGCTAAGAGAATACTTACTACTTACATTTTTATTGGATTATTAAAAAAGTTGTTAGTAGGTATGTAAATAGATAAAGAGGTCAGTGTGGACAAAAGGGGGCGCAATGAAAAAAACTTAGAAAAAAATCACTTTTTTGGAATCCGACGCTGCCCTGGCGCCCCCTTTTGTCCACTCCAACCGATAAAGACATATAATTTGTTTACTAATTAAAAATGTAGGTACAGTCGACCGCACGTCAGTAGAAACACGTTGACCTTGAGCTGGCCTAGCCTATTAAAGAGTTTCAATATTATGAGAGACCAGTTTATACTGGTTTTGTTTCCACTGACGTGCGGTCGACCTTACCTACTTACTGCAATTGACGAAGTTGTATTTGGTAACCACCCATCCACAACCAACATTTTACTTAAGTACCACCTACTTCATTACCTTCCCAATAACGCCAAGGGTCTATAACATTCATTCTATGTCATTCAGTATTTCTAAAATTATTTGATTAACTCCACATTTCCCGATCCAGGTGAAGGAAATAGAAAAGCGAGACTCTGTCCTTACCCCGAAGCAGCAAATAGACAGACTCCTTCGACCAGGGTCCACATACTTCAATCTGAACCCATTTGAGGTGATGCAGCTAGAACCGGACTGTACCCTCGAAGAGATCAAGAAGAAATACAGGAGACTGTCCATCCTTGTGCATCCAGACAAAAATATGGTGAGTAAAATCATTTGCCAATACCTCTCCGTTGACGAAACATTCTTGGCAGTTTCTTGTTGTTTGATAAAATTGCTTTGTTTTATAACCTCTTTATTTGAGAATAAACCATTGGAAAGTTAAGTCATGTTGTGTAACATACATCTTTGTGGATCAATAAAAAAACATGTTTTGTTTCAGTTGTAACAATAACCTAAACAACAAGATCCGCCAATAGTGTATCTTACATAAATAATCATAATTATGTTACTTCTGTGCTCTATGGAAACGGAATAGTGATGTGCGTCTGCAAAACATTTTATTATTACTTTTAGTAAATACTAATCCTTGGAATGGCAAATTTTAATAATAATGTTTGGATATATATATTTAAATAATTTGCAAAATCAACTTCAACTGAAATTTTAAATTCATTTATTGTTCAAAGCCGCGCATCACTAAAACAATATTGATTTATTTTCACTCGGTGTGGATGGTAATAGAAATGTTTTCAGTCATGGATATCATTGTTTTTAAATATCTGCAATTTATATACGAGAATTATTAAATGAGCAGAAATTATGTATTTCATCAAGGCTCCCTAGGCGGTCTTCGTTTGTTTAGTATAGACGGTTACACCCGTCAACCTTTCATTTTTATCCGCAGATGGAAGGAATGCATACTGTGAGACGGCCTGATGCAGCGAACATAGGTAAGGAATCAGAGGAACTGACGGAGAGCACCGATAATGGATAGCTAATAGCTAGGGTATGGAGGAGGGCTGTCTGAGAGTACTGAAAATTTTGAGAAAATTATGGTTTATGTGGTTAGGTGATTACAAAACCAAACACAATGCAAATATTCTTGTGTTAAACCAAAACAGGAAAATAGCATCATTCAGTTGAAATGAAACTGCAAAAGCAGAAACATGTTACCTACCTTTATGCAATACAATAATCATGAGACTAATAAAACAACACGGCAGTCGCTCATCTAATTGTGTTTAAAAAAATTCATGAACTCCATTCTTAGATGGGGTATTTCTCTTAGAGTTGTAAAATGTCCACCAAGTCATCAATCATAGCAAATATCACAACCATTAATAGGCGCATTACCAATCATTGACTATTATTTTTAAATTGTTTCTCTTGTGTTTCATTGCAGGATGACTTGGAACGAGCTCAACAGGCTTTTGAAATAATAAATAGGGCATTCAAAACAATAGAAAATGAGGACACAAGAAAGAAGTGTTTAGATATTTATCAGGAAGCTAAAGAACGTACTGATCATATGGTAAGTAGTAACTGATGTATTTTATGTAAGTAATCCTTTTATTTCAGGTAAACGACAGTACCAAAAAAAAACAATAATTTGACATAATTAGCTGTTATTAAGAACTGGCTCTGTCCAGAAACTTGAAATTTTGCATGGAGGTTACTCAAATGACGTAAGGGTCCACTGAAAAAATTATCCCATGCAAACAATATCATGAGCAACAGCATTGGGTTAAATTATAATACAATCCATCTTGCTTGTAATGCTTTTCAATTCTGTAAAGCTATTTATTTACTCCTGACTTAAGTTACTTTGTAGTCTATAGTGCCCTAGACTAGGCTACATAGAGTAACCTGTAAATACAGCTCACCACGGCCCACCATCAGACCATTGACATTGGAAAAGTAAACTGTAAATGTACTACAAATAAGATTTATTGAGGAGTAATAAATTATACAACATGTAGAAGCAATCATTACGATGAACAAGGTCAATTAATGTGTGGTATTGCTGCTCGGTCATCAAAACCGAATAGTTTGGAAGCAGGTATTCATTTTGGGCGAGAGCTGCGAATGCTCATACTCGTACCTCGTATTATGAAGATAGTTACTAGTGCTCTTAGTCAGCCCACAAGTTTATTATCATTTAGGGAAGTTATTTTAATTTTGCCAAGACATGACATAAATATACCATAAATACCTATTACCAATTTCAGATTGAACAGAAGCGAAAAAAGCAGAAAAAAGAAGGTCGGTTAGCTGAAGGAATTCCAGAGGATGACCCTGTCAAATACAAACATGCTGTGTATGTCATGACTATGAAGGTATGAATGAAGAAACATTTGCTATAAATATTTTTCTGGTCTGGTCACTACTATTCTCTGGTCACCCCTATTAATTTTTTTTATTTGGGGAGCTTACTACAGCTACATGCGGCTATCCTACTAATATTATGAACACAAAAGTTTGTAAGAATGTTTGTTTTTTGAAAGAAAGAAATACTCTTTCACATTCAAACTATTGAATGTGAAAGAGTATTTCACGCAAAAACTACGAAACAGATTTTGATGAAACTTTACAGTAATATCACAATAACACATAGTTATTATGTATTCTGTGACATAGGCTTTAAATACCTCGGGGAAAGCTGTTCCCGCGGGAAAAATATTTTCTACGCGGGCGAAGACGCGGGAAACGGCTAGCAATATTAGAAAAGGGAATGGTAACTTAAATACCTCTACTTACATTTTAAATAAATACCATTGATGTTTCAAGCTGTTTGCTGACATGGAGCGCAAGCGGCAGCATTTGGAAACTCGAGACATGGAGGAGAGGAAACGGAAACGTGAGGCTGAAATAGAGGTGGAAGAACAGATGTCCATGGAAAAAGAATGGGCAAAGAATTTTGAGGTAATTGCTTGCTTCTTGTATTTTATATGTGGTTGTAAATTGCGTCGGGCGCGGTCATGAAACAGCCAATCACAGCGCCGCATTGGGCCCTCTCAACTTGAGCCTTCCGTCAAATTCAACATTTGAACATACGGTATCTATTGGTAATCTGTAGTTTGGGGCAGAAAGGTTCTCGAGTGGCAATCGCATACAAGGAAGACGCAGCGTAGGCAGGCCTGCCACAAGGTGGTGAAGGTCGCGCGACCCAGCTGGATGAGGTTAGCGCGCGTGACCGGCGTCTTGGAGATGCCTGGGGGAGGCCTTTATCCAGCAGTGGACGTCTTTCGGCTGATATGACGGTGACGCCGAATCAAACAAGATTCTTACAGTTACGTTTGCGTTTTTCAGGAATCTCGTCAGAACCGCGTGGACAGCTGGAAAACCTTCCAATCAGCAAGCAGCGGCAGCAAGGAGAAGAAAAAGAAGAAGAATGCTATCTTCAAGCCCCCCAAGCCCAAGCCGGAGAGCAGATAACTCAAATACTTCTATAGATATTAGATACATTAGTACTAGTAGTATTAGTATAGAACTTAGCTTTATTTCATTTACAATCTACGTTAACTATGTAGCTAATGCCTTCATATATGACTGTTATTCATTTATATTTAATAACTTTGTTTGATGGCAGAACAGTCCGGTAACTTCCCTCTGCTTAGATCTAGTTCTTTTGAAAATAAATGACTAAAATTACAACATGCAATATGGGAGTGATTCCAGTTTTGAGAACATTCTTGGAGCACACTATAAGATCACTGAGAATTTTATATATTACACTCGGCTCTGCTCTTAGTTTATATTTTCCTTACATAGTATAAAAAGAAAGTCGCTTCCCGCGTCTGTCTGTAAGCTTAGATTTTTTAAACCACGCAACGGATTTTGATGCGGCTTTCACTATCATTCAGATAATTTCTTCCGGATGGTTTAGCCCATGCGAGCGAAGCCGCGGGCAACAGCTAGTTTGATAAATGCAAGTTCATTGTACTTGGTTCAAAGGTTGTTCATAAATATGAAGGCATTGCATACAATGGTTAACATAGAAGTAAATATGGCTCGTGTAAATTTAAAATAGATATTTCTGAAACTTATGCCGTCACTCCGAATATAGCAATAGATACTATAATAAAAAAACTGATTATTTAGGACATTGTCAGTTTTATACCTGGGCTACCTTATAAGTGTAACTATGCAACTAATTGAGTTCGCGTATTAAACATATCTAATCCGTAGGTCCAGTATTTATTGTAGATTTTATCTGTCAGTCAATGCTTCGTGCATTCAACGTATTATAATGAGCCCGGTATCATTTGTACCATTACTGGTGCAAATACCACTACAATGTACCGATTGCACCATCATTTTAAATACAAGGGTAAGCCCTGGGTTCCCCTATTGGTAGGTAAAATGTATTTGGGTATTGATAGGTAAAATGTCGTGGCAAGTCTGAATATCTTGATAGGTACCTACTGAAATGTCCTAAAGAATCCGCTTTTTGGCTATAATTATACATACACTAATTAGCTTATGACACGGGCATAGGTTTAGTTTCGCCGGGTTCGTTGGCATGGTTACCAATTTTCCATTATACAATCGACCCAGCGCACGTTGTGGATGTTCTCTATATAATAGAGAATTTATTTTGATTGAATTACTTTGACTTCGCCATACACAAGAAGTTGAGAGTATCGCAAGTTTATAACGGATGAATATTCATAATTAAATATTTTTCAGCTATGGCTTTTTTAAAGAAAAAGGTCCCGTTACATATAAAGCCGTTTCATAGAATTCTAGAAAACCTTTTCGGTATTCTTTTTGCCATTTTCTAAAATTCACTAAAACACACACGGTTATCTGTCGTCTGAGGACTACCATCTATAATGGTATTGACAGATATATCCAACGTTGTGTGAAATAGCTTTATAAAGCCTTTACTGCAAACATTAGGGGATGCTTACTATAATTATTATATAAGTTTGTTTAGTTGATACTAAACCCTGTAAGGGTCGAAGCCGAAATTTACCCGCGCACTTTTTGACGTCATTGTCAAATGAACCATATTTATTATTATCACTATAGAACAAAATCGTATGCATGACCTCGAGCGCCAGGCGACGCCGACGTGCAGAAGTCATTATACGATTTTGTTCTTTAGTCTATAGTAATATGGTTCATTTGACAATGACGTCAAAAAGTGCGCGGGCAAATTTCGGCTTCGTTTGCGCAGTCCCTAAAGCGTTTGTTGGAAACACAGACAATGTAGACGGCGATCTATTGCTGCCCCATTTCTGTTGTGTTTTGCTAAAACTGTCCTGAATTCCTGATGGTCACCCAAATCTAACAGTTACCTAGTTGTCATATGGATAACTGTCATCATTAGGTCTTAGAAATCATTCCAAGGCACAAAACCAAGGTTTTGCCTTGTCTTTGAATGCATATCAGTTCTTATATTTCTGACTTTATTTATATATCATAATAATTATATAGAAAACCTTTTAGAACAATAAAATAAACCCATCAGCTAGTAGATGAGGCTTGGGGCTTGGCATCCCCAAGAACGAGGAAACCCTCTGATCCCAGTTGTCCCGTGTAGTCCCACGTCCCAAGTTGGGTAGTCCCATGTTAATGGGATTTTTGGTCCAATGCTTTTAAAAAATGTGTCGTTTTAGGAATGCTAAGAAGCAAGCAACCCCACCCATAGCTGCCAGCTCAGGGTTTATTATTATTATTTTCTCAAAGGTTATTCTGTATAATTAAATCATTAGTTTTACCTCATGTTATGAAAGGGTGTCAATATCATAAGAAATTAGTATTAACGTTGCTTATAATAAAAGTTAAGCAATAAGTAGATTGTATTTTTTATTATTGAGTTTTAAGTACTTCCAAATTTAGTTCCATTAAAATGTCACAAAGGATACAGCTGAAAGCTTGGTGATCTATTCGGAAAGAGGCGAATGTGATAAATCCCTACATTAATCTTTTCCATGGATCCGACAAAACCAAAGCGGATGCTGGGGGCCAATCGCGCTAATCCTGAACGATAATACCAAATCCAAACCATAACCAAAAACAAATGCAAACGTGTGGAGCAGGGGTTTGGCTTGCGTTTGTAAAGGTTTGCCAAAAGTGATGCAGCATAACGTTTTTGGTTAAGGTTTGGATTTGGTAATATCGTTCAGAAGAGGCTAAAGCTCATAAACAGCGCGGGACAGCCTGTTCCCGCGAACAAAAAACACTACGCGGGGCAAAGCCCCGGGAAACGGCTAGTATCAGATTAAAATAGCACGCATTTGACAAACGTTTAATATCACAAGCGACAATAGGTGACGATTTCCTCGTCTGCTTCCTCGTCGTGCTCTTCGCTCGGCGGCCCTGGCGTGAGAGGGGGCGCCCAGTTCATGTAAAAACTGTTAGTCCATAACATGAGTATCAGTGACAGCAACCACCTGGAAAGCAAGTTTTTAAAATGAGTTTTACGCATGGAAACAATTCATGCACTTACAAAAAACCGACGGTTACAGCACTGTTTCCAAAAAAATAGGACGAATAGAGCTGTTCGGTGATTTACAGTTTTGCTAAAGTGAAAGTAAGTACAGTAGCTTTAATAATTCTAACAAGGCACAATAAGTTTTAAATTTATCCTGAATCGCATGGGCAATACTGTTAGACTACCCACTTTAATTACACTACCACTCAATTGTGGCAAGTTTCGTGTATGATGTTAATGTGCACTAGCTTTCATATTTTTTTACTTGGCTGGAAGACTCGCTAAATTGATATTTAATTTTATCTACTATTGTTCTAATAAATTCGGGAAAAATTAAAACAATTTTTTTTCGACTACTGACGCCATCTAGTGTTACTCTGTCGTACTAAACTCGATATTTCTGAAAATCATCATCGGACAATCATTTATGAGGAATTTATTGCAGCAAGAAACCCAGTTTTTTAAATCAGTGGTATCCGCAACAGAATAGTTCCACTCCGTCTTCAGACGACTAATGTTTATTTAGTAGGTTTTGGCTTATTCACTCGACTCGATCGATTAGTCATATCTTAAGTATTTAAAGTTAGGTTTAAAGTCTTGTTTCTTCTTCATTACTGGCCAGTTGGCGTAGTTGGTAGTGACCCTGCCTACCTGCGCCAAAGGTCGTGGGTTCGATTCCCTCCCGGGACCAACATTTGTGTGATGAGCATATCTGTAGGTTTTAGGATTCTGGGTGTTTGTATGTATTTAAGTATTTATTTAAAAGTATTTAAGTATGTTTATCAGTTGATACCCCTTTACAAGCTTCGGCTTAGTCTGGGACTAAACAGCCGTGTGTAAGTTTGTCCAAACAATTATTATTATTAAAGTGATAGCAGTTTTAATGGAGAATTAGAACAGACAATTTAGAAGCGAAACTTCATCATCAAGAGCCCTGGATGATGATGAAGTTTCGCGACGACACGTGAATCTTTAAAAAGCCTCACCACAGGGCTCCAGCCACTAACGTTCTGTTGTAATACTTTTGTTGGCTCTTATAATAAACGTCCCATGGTCCACAAGGCACTGGCAACTCGTTCATGTGGCTGTCGCAGCGGTCGACGTACGGGTCAAAATATTTTCGAGGTGCTTTTGAACCTGTGGAGAATTTATTAGCTAGGTATACGTATGATTAATAAACTTAACAAATTCTAACCAAACTTACTTCGTTGACTTGCGTATTTCCTGCTCAAAATGTAAGAGGTAATAGATTTACCTAACGATACTGTTCTTGAATTCATAATAAACACTCTAAAATAGTAAATAATATATATAAAAATATAAAATTACGAGCCAGACAGCCCCTCTGTAAAAATCTAAACTGTCAAAATTGCCACAATAATTGACTTTTGTATTGTAACTCCTCCGAGGTTGTTCAAAAACTTTGACATTTATAGCATTCTGGTTCACTTCAAGAAGGTCTCACTCAACCTTTTCCGTGCTCTCCTCATCATCATCAACTGCACTACTTCGTCCCTTTAATGAGCACTTTCCAAAATGACTACTTCCCAAAATAACCACTTCCCAAAAGAAGACTACGAGAATTTTGGGAAGTGGTCTTTACGGGTCTCGAAACCAATAAAAGTAGTCATTATGGGACGAAGCCGCCTGCACTAGTCCACTGACGACTGCTGGACATATGCCCACGGTGTATCTGCAGCGCCCAAGGCGCGCCACTGAACAATTAACACATTTAACCTCAAAATGCAGGTACAGTCGACCGCACGTCTGTGGAAACACTTTAACCTTGAGGTGACTGAGCCTATTTTCCGGGCCGTTCATCTAGCTGGATAGACAGAATATGCACCCTAGGTACATTTTCTAAAACAGAATGAACAATTAGTCGAACTAAGTAAACTTTATTTCGCCAATTATCTGCAGTAAAATAATAAGTATCCTAGGTATGTCATTTCGGTTGTGTGTATTAACATCACTATCAATACTACTCACTTGGTTATTGAATACATATGGGAAAACAGTTTCTTCTAAACACGAATACATAGTGTCGTCAACCTGAACCACCCTAAACGCAATAAGAATGTTCGTATTCAAAATTTTTATTGAGACATTCGACATACATTTACCTATGTATACATCTTTAAATATCATCAAGCTACATCCTTATGGGGTAGGCAACAGGATATTCCTATATTATCCGTTTTATTCACGAACTTTTACGATTGACATAACTAGCAAAAAGATTAACTTTTAGAACGGACCCAATTCTGTATGTACACACTTTAAAATGAGCATACAAAAATATATTGAGCTGTCCAAAAAGTGTGGTGTTTACAAAGAGGTCCAATAGCTTGAATACAGAAGAAGTGATGGTTTATTTCACTTCCTCGCACTCGTCATCTTCCACGTAGTCGCTGGGCGGGCCGGGCTGGTCGGGTGCACAGCAGTTGAAGTAAATACTTTCCGTGTAGAATAACAGCCATAGTGAAATCAACCACCTGGAAATAAAGGTCATAGCCCTTAGATGTTTATTTTAACAAAACGAAAACAGTAACGGCCAAATAAACTACTACTAGGTAGGTACTACTTTTTTGCAATACTTTTCTTAGAGTTTGCCTTGCCTATGATACTGATATTTTCGTGTTTCACGCCTCAAGTATCTGATAAAATATCTGACAGAAAAAGAAACAGCCACCATAGGTAGATTGTAGAACATGAAAAATGTAATATCTTACCAAACGGCCCCAGCCACCAGGGTTTGGTTATAATAGGCTTGCTGGTCCTTATAATAAATATCCCATGGGCCACATGGTACTGGCAGCTCGTTCATATGGGCGTCGCAGCGAGCTGAGAAAAATACAGTTCATCATCAGGAAGCACTAGTCCACTGCTGGACATAGGCCTCCCCAAAGGCGCGCCACTGAACCAAATCTGCGGTTCTCCGCAACCACTCAGCCGCCTTACACATCGTTTAACTGTTATCACACAATTACAATAGACAATTAACATGAAACTTTATAAGAAAGATAATATAGGTAAATTTAATTTAATTTAACTCTTTATTCCAGATTATGTATCTTATTTATGTAAATGCAGGTAAGAATGGATGGCCTGTGCCTCGACCGCTTATAATTTCCTAGCTCTCTAAATTAGAACACCGCAATAAGTTTGTTGCTCATTGACTTATTGTCTACCTAATAGGCCAATACTTACCGTGTTTCGTAGCATATTTTCTGCCCCCGAATATAGTGGAAATACTTTTTCTTAGCGAAAGCAGTCTCGCCCTCATTTTATAATTGCATAAAATATCGCTACGTGTGCGTAATAAAATAATTTCGTGACAATTATTTCATTAGCTGACAGTCAGTGGCGACAATGTCATTTAATGTTTGATTTGAAACAAACATTGTCCGAAAATACATTGTGGCCAGTACGGTACTCATGGAAATAATAAGTTCTACGTAGAAACAACCTTACTTCCATGACGATACAGCATTTCACAAAACATTGGCGGCTACCATTCTAACTTTTTCTGTACCCACCAATACCTACAATTATTTTGTACCGAAAAAATCCATTTTGTTACGATAGTTTTAAACAAAACTTTACTTTCAAATTACCTAGCCAAACAAGGGTTGCCAGTAAGTAGATCTTATGTAGAGTTGCTTAAAAGTGAGCTAAGAGGGATCCCCATGAAAAGAGGAAAATTGTCCCGCCCGAACCGAACGGAAATCTTTTTCCCATTAGTTCCGCCACGGAACTAAGCCATAAAAAGGGTCCAACAGTGGACTTGGCTGTTGATTGAATTGAAGTAAAATTGCATTTCAGAGCTTGATCACAATGTACATTTTCTATTGTTATCATTTTGTATTCATTTTCTACTACCCTTTGTGACCTCACCGGCCGAGTTTTATTTAACACCATGGTAACTTTATTATAAACTGATGACTTTGAAACTGATATAAAATCTTCAGAAATAGCTCTTTGGTGTCATAAAAACTTCACCTACTTACTAGTAATAAAAAAACTCCGTTACATAGCGTTAAGTATTCCAGAACTTTTATAATAAAATCTCCCCTGGGGAATATAAACTAATATAATGAGGATAGAGCGTAGGCAGATAGATTGTCAGAGTCGTTAAGCAAAGTTTGAGGTATCATAATCAGCTTGGAAGATGACAATCGGTAGCCACTAACTTCATAAAGTCTATCCCAAAAATTATTTATGAGAAATAATTCATACAATTATTTTCGAATTATTCATTCTCTATATCACACTATCATACCTAACGACATCGGTAAAACAAACATTCGAAATAATATTATTAAATAGGTTCCTAGGTAGGTATTTCCCATGTGCTTTTTTGTGGTCATTTTGTGGTAGGTACTTATAACAATTTTTATAAAAGTGTATTATTTTTAAATAGTGGTATTATTTTTAAAGTGCGTATAATACTAAACACAACCTTATCATTTGGTACAGACGACTCGTAGTGAAGGGAATACCTAGCTAGATTGTAAGGTATTACAGCCTGTAATTTACAGGTAAGAAATGAAACAACCAATTAAATTTTGAAAACAATATCAAATTTAATACATAAATAATATTTATGTACTTCTACATATAGGTACATGTTTTCGTCTATATTATTTACATTGAAACACATATTTTCTCTAATTTATCTAGTTTTCATTCATATTTATTTTTTGTATAATTCGTAAAATTATGATAATAACAAAGCAACTGAAAATCAACAAAATAATGTATTACGAATATTTTTAAACATAATAATAATGAAAACATAGAAAAGAAACATTGTACAAAATAATTTACACAGATTTTTTTCTGTTGTTTGTGGGTTCTATAGGGCACCCATTTTCTTATATAATACACGATGTTTACTAACAATGCAAAGGAAAGAACCATGATCTAAGGTCTAATATTAAAATATATTATCTATTCCAAGCTAGAGACATTTCTCAGGAGCATCAACAATAGGTAATAATTACGTTTTCCTACATGCGTTCGCGCATTTTGAAAATACCAATTTAATGTTTAATCGATCAAATCGATATTCTCATTTAATCGCATATTATACACTACACTACACACAAGCCGACCACAGGTAAACATAACTATATATGTTAATTTCATCAAACACGAAACTTAATAGTTCCATTTCCAATTACAGGACTAATCGATAACCAGTGGCCGGTTGCAGGTACTCCATCTGCCGTACCTTTACACCAATAAACTGTACTTACCTTCACCTTCGGAGAAAGAAATAAGTACAATTTTGCCAAAATTGGTGTAAGCTGTCAAATGGTGTTTGCTTGCCCCATAACTAGACTGTATGACAGAAATACCATGTATCGTTATTCCTATAAATTATTTACGTTGTACTGCAATTGGACAATTATTTTGGAGATTTGGGAGAACAAGAAGTCTTTTATTTGAACATTGTGGTTCGCAATTGAATTTTCAATACCTGGCATTTTAAAAAACCTTTTCACGACTATGCGGCTCTAATGAACTAATTATTTAGTGACTTATAAAGTTATAATCTTGTTCATTCATTTCAGAAATCAGGAGCCGATCAGGAAAAATGTTCCACATTGCTCCTGGTGACAAAGAGTAACTTTTGTACCTTACTGCCACCACCCGGCGGCAATCATGAATAGCCGAATAGTAACGTAGCGTCTACGCTAGCTAATATAGCGTCGACGGTTGACTATTTAACCAATTTTCTGTCATGAGCATAATGGGACTAAAAGCACTGCAAACTCTACGCGGAGTTAATTTTTTTTACATTAACGCTAGGCTTTAATGGAACAGACTTTTAATTCGGTCCATATTTAATTGACCACATGGATTGACATAAACACGTCTCGTTACAATTGTATATTTCGATATAATATTACATTTCAACAACCAGGAGATATAATATTACCTAACATCCTTAACTACATCATGAGATACCTCTGAAGAGGTTATTCATTCATTTACATACAACACTCATATACGACTTTACGTTTGTATCTAAATATACACTGTTATTGAAATTTGTTACGTATGTATATTTGGCAAATGGTTACTATCGAATATCCCATCACCTAGGATCGATGTGCAACATCCACATACCCGAGAATGACTTCCAGTCAACACATGAGTTATAAAATTAATTAATGGCCTATCTACACAGTTTATAAAAATTATATATTGTGTGATCATCGCTCGCGCCCCTTTAATTTAATGTAACTCTATGTTTTGCTCTTTTATTCGTACATTTACATATTCAAGTATTATCAGTAAAGATCATTAAATATGTCGAAAATATGGCTGTCAAATTCAAATTATTTAGTCTGGTAACTCTGGTACTAGGTAGCTTGTACATGGTATGAATGAATGTTTCCAAGGTCTTATGTCTACACGTATTTGCGTTTATACGCAGTCTAAAATGTTATAATTAGCATTCTGACAATAATTACCTACCTATGTAAATGCATCTAAGCGCATCGAATGATCAATAATTTTCATTTTTGTACGTTTCCTTACATTTTGTATTTAATCCGAAAATAAAAGCAGTATATTTAAAATGCGCTTTTAAAATAGTATCTATAGCAATAGCACCATTATCAGCTGCGAATATACGTATATAAGCAGTGAACAAAAAAATCACCTGCGTAGACCAGACATTAAGAGAACTATGCCAAAACCAAACACTGCCATAAAAAATACATTTAAATGGACGCCAAAAAGTACGAGAATTGACTTACATGATACACATACTAAATTGAACACTTAATGGCTAAATCTATCACAAACAGTCCACTGAGGTAATTCACAGAACTCCTATTTTTTGCTACTAGGTATAGAATTTAACGGGCAAGTCACTAGTGTTGCAGAAATAACGATACCAAGTTAATAGCTTTGAAGAAAAATACTTACTATTGATAGGCATCTCTAGCCCGACCGCATCAAAAAGCAATTTATTATTCCTACTATGATTCATTTTGAAATAACCGAAAATGTCCTCTAATAGATTTATATTCCTGCAACACTATCGGAAACTCCTCAACTATGAGTAAACACTGCGCTTAGCTGAAAAAATTGCTTATTCAAAATTAATATTGAGACTAGAGATCTGACTATTATAGGATTTGTTTGTGCGTCTGTTGACATTTATATTCTAATGTCTCGCGGTGTTATACGTATAAAAATCTTTGATTAATTAGCGTACCTACTACTTTATTTACATCGCCTCAAAATATACTACTTAGCAGGCACAATAATCGGAGCATTATTTGGTGTTACAAAAGGGCGTGAATATAATCTACGGTTTGTTGTCCACAAAAACGTGTCTACTTCTGTTCTTAAAAATTTGGGTTTATTAATTGAAATTAATGGAATCTACTATCAATACTAAAACCCTTTAAATGTAATGAAACTTCAAATCAACAACCCAAATCAATAAATTTATAGATCCTCTCAGTATGTCATCTAAAAATATTAGACCTATTATATTACAAAATGGTTCCAACTTCCAATTAACACCAAAAAAGTGACTCGAGAGGGCAACTCCTTGCTTATCCTGCTAGACCCTTTAGCGTCAAGTAAGATCAATGAACTACTGGTAAATAAGTTTGTATGATAAGATTTTTGGTTACAAAATGGCGTATGCATGTGTAGGTAAATCAAACTGCATACAAATTACAATAATTACACTATGGCATGTTTTATAGAAACGTTACTATTCAGTATTTGTGGTAGACTTTGTACAAAATCTGTTGTTGTACTGAGAAATTATTTAACTACTTATGACGGACGACAATGTTTTAATCACAAAATGCTTGAAAATGTAAATTTATTTTCATGTATTGAACCGTAGTCTTTTAAAACTATGATACCTAGTCAGTTTTGTATACAAAAATAAACGAAAAGAAACAAATCAAAATGAAATCGTCAAACATTTACGATTTACGATACAATAATCCATTTGAATAATACACGAGTATGTATAAAAATATAAATTAAATGTTTTTATTTCAAGCTATACAAAAAAGAGAAGACAATGAACTGAGCTGCTTGGTCATATCCAACTAATTCAACGATGAGCACTGAAGATCTATTTCTTTGACGCAATAAACTTCTATATTTTCTCAAAATTTGACTGTTTTGCGCCATAGAATTAGAACTCCTGTGCGAATCGTAAAAGTAAAATTATCAGAGAACTATATAGAATGAAGCAGTCGGAAATGATTTGAAATCAGTCTGAACAAGAATGTTACAAAGACAAAAGTAAACCTTAACTTTACTAGAGTACGGTCTAGGAGGGGACGGCGAGTAGATCCATTTTTATGTATATCATTTTCTAACGGATTCTTTCACCAAGCGTTGCGTTATCCACCATAGATATAAGCGAGGTCATATATTACTAGACAACTTTAAAGTGAGGGGTCAGACTTTCAACTATCCGTATACCCTGGGCTGTTTCGTCTTGAATAACAAAATTGTTTTATTGCCACCGTCTTCAAACGTTACAGTGATAAGATTCATAAAGTCACGTCATATAATCCTATTTAATTCTACATATTGATGAAGATTCTACGTCGCTACTTTTTATTTAAGTTTTGTGGATTGGAGTTTGTTTGCCAGTTCAAAGTTTTTTTAAGATACACATTTTGAATGAAATGGCTGCGACTTCGCCAGTGCCAGCGCAGGGGGAAATAAGTCGAGAAAGACGCTCATTTTAAAATCGTCCAGCAAATAACTTACTAACATTTAACTTTTTAACGTCAACTTCCAAAATATCACTTATATTTCGCACCATGATCGTCAATATTTACCTGCCAACTGCAGTTCTTAAGAACACTATAGTCTCAGTCTCCACTGTGTAATAACTGGTCTTCTCTGATCTAATTGTTACATTGTGATGATCGTTATAGAGTTGTAGAGGTATAATCATTTTGAATGCTGTCACAACCTGTACCGTGACCACTTGAAGAACCTGTAACAAATAAACCTTCATCATTTGATGACAAATAAATCTTACGTAGTTAAAATATAGCAGGCTCATTCATTTATTGGACTCTTAAATTCCTAAATAGGATGACCTAGTATAATTTAATTAGGTCCTAGTGCATTTTATTAATAATAATAAAATAATAAATAATAAAATTTATTTGTTTGCTGCTATTAATTTTTGCCCAATTTTACACAGGTTGTCACGATGGTTAGAAGCCGCGTATTATATTGCATCAAACAAAGATCAAAAATTTCAATTTACATTCTCAAACTCATAAAAAACCCAAAGCACGACTTAGATCGTGCCTCAGAACCTTTTCAATTTTCTGTCGCTCGCCGCGACACAGTTCCGAAACTATTGAACTCATATAAAGTAATAATCTCGGTGGGCGACTTATATACCTATAAAGGCACTAAATAAAATTTATATAAAATACAACTGTCCAGTTTAATTGCCCTAATTAATAAATTCGTACGATTTTTAAGGAACGCGCCTGACAGCTCCAAAATTAGCATTCACTTCTCGACATTTTTAGGAAGAATGAATCAGATCTCAATAATATAGAACCGTGAACCGTAAATATGTGCTTTCATAATCCGAGCTGATACTCAGTAGGAAGCTTACTTTATATTAATCCAATACGATCCCCATGACACGAATCACGCGCTGCATCGAACAAGTCAATTTGCATCCAAATGTAATCGGAACTCATAAAAACGTCAAGAGTACAGTAGCACAGTAGTAATCTCGATCTAATTCTCGCGAATCGTCTCGTGGATGTGGATTATCAGCGTTTCTCGTCGGGCGCAGTTTCTGCTGACTTGGTGGAGTGTAAATCGTAACCTGCCCGCCATAGCGTCGCCAGGGCGGCGCGCCCCGCGCCCCGCGCCTCCCAGGTGACGACCGGCTTACAGATGGGAACGGATGCTATCGATAATAGAATGTCGATACCATGACATTTTGCATTTAAACAGGTGCTTATGACATAAATTCATAGCCATGGAATTGTACGTTTTGGAATTTCGCGCTTTCTACAAATACGTTCGTTAGAGAAAAACAAATAAAAATTTGTGTTTGACTCGTGTGTAACATATAATGGAATGTGTCATCATAAGTGAGTAAGTATATCGGCTACAATTTAACTGTTTGCTCTTAGTTTCTTTTTTTACGATGTGAATCCTATACATCCTAAATGAATAGGAATACTTTTGTCGTTATAATTAGTACAACACCCCATTACACAAACCTCGTAAAAGATGACAGTACATTAAAACTTGTTTATCTTAATATAAAACGCTGAAACGAGCGTATAAGTCTTGTGTTGTTGCTTTAATCTGAGATGCACCCATAATATTTAAGTTTAAAATTTCTTGATACGATATCTTTATTCGATTAAGTAGGTAGGTACAGACAATCATAGCACTTATTGTTGTAGGTACATAAAATCACATTTCACATTTTAGTCGACATTTGTAATGTTTACAAACATTATCACCCGTATCTATAAATAATTCAGAGATCAGAAAAGTTATTAAAATATAGATTAAGGTGTTATCTTTAGGTGGATCGTATAAGATTACTTACGTTACGAATTTGTATCGTTAAGCAGGATTATCCGCGTCCAAGAGCTAAGGGCTCTAATTATGTATTGTTAGTTAGTTATTAATTTTTTTGGTAACATCTATTCCGGTAAAATATTATAATTAGGTAGTTACCTAACGCCTAACTTTATGAATCGCGAGTATCGATATAGTTATTCTAGGAGTATGATCACAACACTAGCAAACCGCGATAAATCTGTCGCATATTCAGCGATGTAACGGACTTTCTCTGCGTGACTCATTGCTCGGAATAAAGTGAGCTGCTCTTAATATGTGATGTACATAATTGGCGTTCTTATCCCGAAATAAGCCTCGCATAAAACTGGCTCGGATGTACACATAAATCCTTATGATGTCCTCGTCATTCTGTCGTAATGTGCTTTAATTTCAATATTACAAGTAGGTATTTCGTATTTTTGTAGATGCAATAGGTGCATTTGTTGCAGGCGCGATTTTTTACACGCAACATTTATCAAGCTTAGAGAAAATGGCACACTTTTATTCCGATTGGAAACCGTTTACGAGCTCTTTAACTGCGACCTAGCTCCTCAAAATCTGTTGAACCCTGAAGCATGCCGCCCTGCAGTAAATCCAATTGTGTAAGTTCTATGACTGGAATAAATATTTATGAGTTACTAGTTATTAAATCTTAGCAGTCAGGAGCAGGCACTTTGGAGATAAATAAATACAGTTAAAAAAGGTATTTCTAGCAAAAAATGACCTAAAAACTAGGAAAACTAACGTTTTTTTTTCAGGCGACAAGGCAGTGTGACCATAAATCCAGTTTCGGATGTCACGGGTTATAAAGCATAGGCGTTGTTGGTTATCGAGTGATTCCGGTGCGGGCGGGGATACCTCGTGTAGTAACACTATGATGCTGGAGTTTTGCAGACAGGGTCAAAGACAAAATATTTTATTGCATATTATGAGTACACTGGGAATGGGTACATTTCTACAACGTAAATTTTTTATCTACCACCTAGGTGTTAGCGCTGAGAAGAAGCGGCGCAACTTCCGCAACACGTCTTAAAATACAGAAAACAGAGGCTGAGTAGCGGCAAATGGACAAACAGTCAGCGAGGGTGGTAGGCTTCGAATGCCACCTGCTGGCTGTGTTGCCTTTCGAATACCAGCTGTTGGAATCCAATCAAATACAATAATTGACTGGCTAAGTAAGACAAGGGGATAAAGTACCTAGGTACCTAAAAAGAGAGAACAAATTAAAAACTACATTTTTGGCCGAAAACATATCTTTTGCGTACCTACTTAATGTTGTTTGAATTTGTGCAGGTGTATTAAGGTGGAATTAAAGATTAAACGCAAAATAACGTTGAAGTCTACCTACACTTATGGACCAAATAGACTTCATCTATCTATTTATACATCTCTGAGTCCCCTCAACTATCCTTGGTTGGCAGGTCTCAACGATCTTTCGGAGTAATAAATTTCACTAGATTTCAACGTGAAGTTCTATAAAAACGTCACTATATAAAGTGGGAATCAATCAATTTCGCTTGTAATCATTAACAGTTATCATAAAAATCCCAGTTAAAAAACACCATGGCGACCCTAATCACGGCGCAAATTTATTCATACCGAGGCTAGGGGACGGCCGACCTCTTAACTCTCCGTTATTTAGGGCACACTTCCTTTAGCACCGCTGCCGATGGCGACTGTATCGCCGCCCCCGCCTTTCCAAGGCGACACCTTTATACATTATTTGCCTCGATTTTAATAATGACCCGATTGCGATTTTTACTTTTATTGTAATTGCGAAAAAAAGTTTTTCCAATTTTTACGAAAATGTGTTCGATATCGATAACATCATCTCATCATCTCAGCCTTTTAGCGTCCACTGCTGGACATAGGCCTTCCCTAACGAACGCCACCACACCCGGTCCTCCGCTCTCCGCATCCAGCCGCTTCCGGCCACCTTCTTTAGGTCGTCAGTTATTTAGGTAGTCAGATATCGATAACGCATACCGAAAAACCAAGTAACTCAATTCCGTCCGTCCGTCTGTCACGCTTGGCTCTGGAGGCTAAACCTTTGGTCCTATTGGGACCAAATTTGGAACTTAGAGTTTAAATTTATTTTATCGAAGGATTATCAACGTTTCCTCGTACCTTCAAATCAAAGAGTAGCTGTCATACAATAAAAATAGATTTTTTTTCTCAAAAACGGCGCTTTTGATGAAACTTTGCACATCGTAGTTGCCTATGTTTGTCTACTAATTTGGTTTATTTGTTAAGACCCCTTAGATCAACCAGAACCCCAAATTTCATAAATACAACTCAAACGGTTATTGAGATATTAACGTCTAAAAATCGGTATTATTATCACTGACTGACTGACATATGCATCAAAACCTAACCCACTTCCAGATGACCAAGAAAGTTGAAATTGGCGTCCAGCTGGACAATTAAGAAAACCGTGAATTATTACGATTTGAAATATTTTTCAAGCAATCGATTTTTATTAACACCTAGCACCTTTCATGATCTATAGTTATGTTGCATAAGTCCAGATTCTGAGTTAGTCCAACCCTAAATGCCAGGAATATCTGCACTTGACCCAAAGACCCCATCTTATCAAGAATAATAAATAAATATGTCATAATAAATTATCCTCACATTGTCATACATTGTCCTTGACCTAGTAAAAATGACAGTTTTTTGAGTGACAATGTCAAGGCGCTCTATTTTTGATTCGCTCTCCTCGCCTTGAGCGTTCGATTCTACTGATTTTCCCTCGACTCCGCATTTTTGAACCGCTCGAACGGCAACGAGTGGTATCGACCAATCGTCGCTTGGGACGAGCCGAGCGGTAGAATAAACGTCAAATGCCATATGACAAAAAAAGAGACAACTATCACTGACACTTCACTTCAGTTCACTTTTTTCTTACAAAAGGCAAAGATAATATCATATACAGTGTCTATGGTTTCGACCATTACTGAACATTTTACGTTCCGCTTTACGTTTCGGTAGTTACCGGTTTTAATTTTTTCTGCGTGAAACGGATAAAATTCTACATTTCTAATATTATTGGCAACACCGAACGCGAGCGAATCAAAAATGCAGAAAATCAGCGTCGTGCGACTTGGAAGTCGAGTATGACTTAAGTCGCATGCGACGATACAATTCCCTACGAGCGAATCAAAAATAGAGCTCAAGATGTCTGAATGACGTGATATACGTCCGAGTTTAAAAGGTATTGCGCTCTGAATCTCGCAAGCCAAAGGGTTAATCACTGTCTTAGAAAGAAGGGTTTAGGGGTTCTAGTCTAAGGAAATGCGTAGAGCAGCCGCATACAAGGTCTTATCAAGCCAGGGGGGTGCGGGGTGCGCGGGACGGGGCACCTGTTGCGCGGGGCGGGCAGGGCGGGCAGACCGCCCAACGCCCCTACGCCACGTGTCGCAAACTTTTGCAAGTCTAGTCTATATTTTTAGGCAGACTTTTGCATAACCCTTTAGCACTATCGAAACGAGTAATTTTAATTTTAAATTTTAATTTACTTTAGCACGAAACGCACCCGCGTGTGATGACGTCAGCGGCGCGTCCGTAACTCCGTTGTAATGTGTGAAACTGTATGGGAAACGCGGCACCGGTGTCTGTTGCCACGCGCCGCACACGTCACGCAGTCGGTGCGACGCCTCCCATACTGTTTCATACTATACAACGGAGCTGCCACGCAACTCACATGTCACGCATGCAGTTGTAAATAAAAATCTATAAACTCACTAAATTACTAAATCCAGAAACAGATCAGAGTCAGGAACTAAGGGATCATTGAAGCAGCGAACTTCAACATGTTAAAGTTGAGGCATATGACTGAAGCCACTAACATTCACGCATATTGCACTATAGTACACGTGGCTCGTAGTAAGGTCTGGTCTCTACTAAAATCAAAGAATCGTAGTTTGGTCTCCAAGCTGTTAATATACAAGCATGGCCATTAGACATTACGATTACAGTAAATCATCTAAAGCATAGTTTTGAATCCCATGTATGAAAATCCATATTATCTAAGTACTTATTAGGTTACCTACTTAATTGGCTTGTATGAGCTTGCTTGTGTGTAATTTTCACAACTACCGAACCGAACTATGCATATTTTCCACATATTTTCTCTCACTGTTGCAATTTGTTGGCGTTCGACTGGCCTGTTGGCGTAGTGGTAGTAACTTTGCCTACTGCGCCAAAGGTCGTGGGTGCGATTCCCACCCGGGACCAACATTTGTGTGATAAGCATAACTGTTGGTTTTCGGATTCTGGGTGTTTGTATGTATTTAAGTATTTATTTAAAAATATATAAGTATGTTTAGTACCCATTTACAAGCTTCGGCTTAGTTGAGACTAAACAGCCATGTGTAAATTTGTCCAAAACATTATTTATTATTTTATTATTTATTTTGATTTATTCTTCATAGATTACGTTATTTTTAAGCTCGTCCTATGATCTGGAAGCCCGCAGGCGAAACCGCGGGTGAACACTTTTCCAAACGCGAGCTGCAACTTGTAAAGCCTACACAATCCCCCTGTAACTTGATCCCCTTAATTTCTCCATCATAATCGCGGCACATTTGGGGATCCGCAATAAATGATAAAATCGTTAGCGCCGGGGCGGCGGCACTTAACACGTAATCCAATTTTGTGGCGGCCGCCATCGACGAAGAATGCTAAAGCCGCGCTCAACAAAATTATATTGAGCTGACACCCTTCGAAGAGTTTCCACGCGGCGACAGCGCCGGGGAATGAGTGGAATTTTGAATACGAATTACTGGAGTTAAGTAGTAGCAGAGTTACGTGATTTTTGTTCACGCGTCATCTGAACTTGGCGTCGGAAATAAGTTTTAAGTAGGTAGGTAAGTACTACTTAATTTTAATTATTTAACAAACATTAAAAAGGTAACTTAAATCTTTGTGGGGTACAACCGAAGCAAAGGTATTACTTATTAATACGGGTTATTCAGCAGCTGGATACGAGAAACAAGAGGACATTGCTGGTCCAGTTGGTGAAACTTGAAATAGGTCGTACCTACAATTTGTTATTTAGTCAATTAGCTGAACATGCTAAGATGTTTACCAGAGATCAAAGATTTTTCTGCAGTGAACGAAGACAAAAACCTCTAGACATGTTTAACCAGTCTTCACTGTTAGTTAGACAATCGATAAAGGAAAGTTTATTCTATGACTTTGCGAGGCAAAGGCTAATAAAACTAATCATGAAAAGATGAAATCTGAAACCGGAAAGACCTCGTCACGTAATACTGAATAAAAATTGACATAACCGTAACTACGTTGACTCTCATTTAAATATCTGATCAAACTCGCCAGCGAGCTGTCAATAACGGGCAAGCCAACTTATTGTAAATGCTGTGCTCATCCGGCCGACTTATATTGACGCGAAAAATGAGATTATAATATTCATTTGAAGTTATAATAAGGGGCACGTATTTGAAAAGCTCACGTACACAATGTGAGAAGTGTCAAAATTCAAAGTTTGTAACAAAATGTCCACAAAAGAGAAGAATGAGTGAAGAGAATGATGATACCGAAACGAAGCGAAAGAGGTGTGTCAGGATCGCGATACATGACGATCCGTTCTTCATACCTACCTCGTTAGGGACATAGCGTGGAGATAGTATGTATGGACGAGTATGTTAACATATTCTGACTTGGTGATGATATCATCAAAGTAGCTAACCCTGAATTTTATATTAAACGAATACTTACAAAATGTGAACGGTGAAACAATAATTAAACCAAAAGAATCAAGTATAATTTTAATTAAATCTGCAATAAAACACAAAGTAATAACTTTAAATTAACATAAAAATCCGTTTTCACATCTCATGTAATAACGCAATAAAAATTCCAAAATTAATGTTTAATTCATAACTCATCAAAGAGGCCATGCGGCAAATATTTAAAATACTTACTTACAAGAGGTACCAAAAGGTAAAAGGAAATAAAAAAGAGAGAAAAGGAGCGTTTTATTAAGTAGAAGAGCGGAGGGAGAATATAATGAATAAATTCAGTGTAAGGTCCCCTCGTAACGCAATTGAAAACTTTTAACAAGTGCCGAGAAATCGTGTGTAAAGGTGGGCCCAGACCTAATTATGTAGCTAGTCGAACGGAATACGGGATGAGTTCAGAAATTCAAACGAGACGCGAGACGCCATCCGGGACGCTTTATGAAAATCCGCTTCATAATAAAAACTGAATGTTGACCGATGACTCGGGGCTGATGGACGAAAATCTCGCTTATTTTATAAAGAACTTGAATGTAATTTGTTACTTTTGCTTAACTTTTAATTTTTAAAGTAATCTGTGCAGCTGGCGGTAGACAAATAGCTTCTGCATTAGTGAAAATTTGTGAGGCAAAAATAAATTCTCAATTCTGTCTTCCTACACACAGTATTTGCATATTTTGTAACTACAAAAATTAACAAAAATTAACTTTCCGTTGTCCAAGTATTATAAAATTAACAAGAATCCCGCATCGCTAACCCACCGCCTGCTGTCGACGTACTCGTTCTTCTGTAACCCTTAAAAACAAGTCATTACCGAAGCGGGTTAAATCGAGCGTCCCTATTTTGGAGATTTTTTCGCAGCGCTCCATTATTCGAAGGCGATCGCTCGACTCGACGCGACGCGAACCGTTTACGCTAAAATGATATGATTAATTACTGGTTCCGGTCTCCCTCATTAGGGCACAAATAAGATCATTCATTGGTGAAATTGAATCACGAGCGATGGTGAAACATGCTCAATCGGAGTCTAATTATAATTATTGTTCATAGGAACAAACTGTGGGCGTTCTATAGTACATTTTGTGGTATCGCGTCATGTTCTATTTTGTTACAAACAAACGCACACTTATCTCAGAGTTAGCTAATTCTTCATAATAGTGGCATACGCTTCACAACAAACTTCTGTTTCGGCAACAAAACGGGATCTACATGATCCTGCTTTTATTACAATAAATAGAAGTGATTTGTGCTCAGAAAACAGCCATTTTTACAAGAATATCGTGCCTCGTTCGCTTGTCTACTTATTCATAGGTCAATATAATTTGCAAACAAATGCTACGGCCGTAACTACACCTAAGATTTTTTGTCTGGATTCCTTCATAAATAAGGAAGGCATCACGTCTCATAATCCACGTACGAGGATACGTAAACATGAGTGACGTACTTATCTCTGTAATACCTAACATCGTAAAGCTGAATGTGAGATGGAATTCCTTGCTTCAGATTTTTGGGGTCTCGTAAAAACGGTAGAGATATTCTGGCGCCCGATTTTTCTGCATCGCATTGGAGACAAAATTCAATGTAGTTTTCCTCCGCGAATGTAAATTATGAATGTAAATTTACTTGGACCAAAACTTGTAAAAATGTCTGAATTGTTTTACAATTGATAAAAGTTGCATTTGCAAATTACTTTGTATCTATACTCGGTTTGTGTCTTAACTCTTAACTTATGTAATAGAATACCGAATAATATCCTCAAGTATGAAATTAGAGGTCATTGAACGTTAAAACATTTCTTTAACCCAACTTTTTCAGTTTCTTCAATCCTCCTATCTAAATAGCTAACAGTCAATTGGGTCAGTTTGCCGCTAGCAGTGTTTTCACGAAACAATAGAGTTACTTATAGTTTTGTAAGTAGCCTGGAGCGATACCGAGCAGAAGAGACGACCAAGTTATTGGACACTCGACTGGAAAAGTTTCCGTAGATTATCGCTGATATTCCTCCGATTTATTGCAGCAACGCATTGTTAAATGTTCACTAATATTTTACCGTCTGAAATCTTCGTTCACATTTTTCAGAGTTGGAAGAGTGCTTTGGAAATTTAAACAATACTTCGTGTTTCCATAGCCGGGAATAGTTTTCTGTTTTCTTTAGTTAGTTTTACTTTTCGTTTATTCACTATTGTGCTGCTATACCATTAATATATATTGTTAAATGAAACTTTTCAACTCACCTCATATTTATCGTACTGCGCCGTTCAGGACAGACACCTAAGCCCCCTCCTGGTCCAAGCAAAAGCAGCCAGATTGCAATACCCTATCTATATCACAAGCTTCCACCTAGCTTAACACTAAACGCTACTACTAACACAATTGACACTTCAACAACGATCGGTAACGGTCCACTTACTTTTAACACTAAATAAAACTCTAACATTAGTTAACATGATAAAAGAACAAAAAAATCTCGACTAATAATGCCAAAGTAACAAAAAATAAAACTTAAACAGAATAATCCGTTCACGTCAATTCGTATTTACAATAGGAAATGAACGTTGCTATCGCAACGAGAACAACCTCTGGTAAGTAGGTAACTAGTCCGAATGTTTTAGGGTGTGCTTCAGTGGACCCAGGAGGGGGTGACGGAGTACTGCGCGCGGGGGGCACCCCCGCCTGACAGGGTGGTGGGGACGGGCGGCGCGGGCGCAGCAAACTGACTCTCCGCCTCGGCGGCCATCGCGGAGTGCGGCTGCGGGAAGTTGAAGTCGAGCGATCCGTCCATACTGAGCTCGTGTTTTATCACCTGTTGAAAAACCTTCAAATGAACTGTCGTGTAAATATTCGAAGCATTATTTCCAAAACTTTAGCCAAAATAATAAAAATACTAGCTACATAGCAAAACTTGCTTTGTAAGTAGCTAGTTTTTTCGTAAATTAAACTATCTAACACGCTTTTGACGCTGCAGACAATTTGGTACATTAACAGTATTGTCATACTTAACACTCTTTTTCTAATAGTTACATACCTATTCGTATTGTCTTACAAATAACTAAACCATTCAAAAAGCCATTTTCTTAGGCCAAGTAAAACTGTGACCTGTAATAATAAACGTTTGTTGGCACCAACCTCATCAACATTGCAATCGAAGCCGTGCTCCAATGTCTCTATGTTCAAGTCCTCCGCCAGGCCGGTGTTGAGCGCTCCCATGATCTGCCCCATGACCGTCGTCGGCCCCATGGCCCCGGTCTGCACCATCATCCCGCCATTCATAAGAGCCGCGTCTGATGTTGACACCATTTGTGTCTGACTGTTTTCTGGTTGACAAAGATATAAAAATACAATTTTCATGCAAAGTTAAATATTCATATACGTAAGCAAGGAGTTCTATCATATTATCTTTATCTGTTAGATGATAATCTTTATCATTTGATCTGCTGGATCCAATAGTGTAGTTCTTGCTTATGTCGACTTAGGTACATAATCAGAAATGATTTCTAATGCTTTATGGATAAAGGATTAGAGTTAGTACAGTTCCGCAGAGGAAATAATAGTACCTAGTACTTTAAATACTCAATCGGGAACCACAGTGTTAAGCAACCTATTATAACGATGAAGCACTATATTAATATGCTATGAACAGGGCGATCGCGCTAATTCTGAACGATATCACTAAATCCAAACCATAACCAAAAATGTGCTGCATGTACACGTTTGGCAAATCTTTACAAACACAAACGTGTGAAGCAGGGGTTTGTCTTGAGTTTGTAAGGTTTGCCGAAGGTGTACATGCAGCATAATGTTTTGGGTTATGATTTGGATTTGGTGATATAGTTCAGAATTAGCGCGATTGGCCCCAGGTATTAGTTGACACCCCCACTATGGGTGAGGGACCGAGCGATGAGCTAAAGGACTGCGTGAGGAATGACTTTTCATACTATACAATTTGTATTGAATGACACCCCTTCCTACCTCACCTCATTCTCCGAAGCCTACAGCTCAGTCCTGCGTTCTTTGCATAGTAGGTGTCATAATTATCATAATAAATATTATGCAGAATGTATTAGATATTTGTTACCTGTTTGCATAATATCAGCCGGGTCGGCCGGCGGCGGTGGTCTCACGAAGTGGTCCAAGGCGTGCTGGTGCGGGGCGGGGTGCGCGGGGTGGGCGGGGTGCGAGTACATGGATGCGCACGCGCAGCTACCGTGCGGATGTCGCGGACACGCGCCGTACGAGTTGTATCGGTAGCTCCCGCCCGACGAAGAAGACAACGTCGTTGGAACATACCTGAATACGCACACTTCATAATTACAGTACATAGGAAAAAAGGACAGGATGATAGAAATATTTTCCGCTTTACGCGATCGTTCTTGCAAAATGTGGGGTGACATAAACCTTTCTATGAGGTATTCTAGTTCTATTAGGTTCTAAGGACATTTTCGTGATTATGAACTTGAGAGGCACCTTCACGCTAAATGTGCCTGATGGGGTAGGCATCACTCAATTTCGTCCAATTCAAATTCAATTCAATTGTAGAACTTATGAGGTTTTAAATTGGCAGCGACGATATTTTTTAATATTTAGTACAATTAAGTACCTATTCGAGTCTTATTTTCCCTGGTTTAATTTTTGCGCAGTGCATCTAAATCAAGCAAAGCATATTCTAGGGCAGACTATTAAGTATACGAAGCGCTAAAATGCTTCAAATTAAATCAGTAAATTATAATGATATAGGTATATCGAGATCAGATTTTTGTGAACTCACTAATAAACGAATCAACATCAAGTTTAGAATCCAACGCTCTCAGTCCCAAAAGTCTGATCTCAAAACGGAAGCATACAACACTAAATCCTTACGTGTTGAGGAATGGATCAGCTCCTTGCAGCTTCATGGAGTCAGCGAGGGTTCCAGCTAGCTGCTCCTCCTGGGCGTAGTCGATTTGTGAGAATTCGCTGGTCGAGTTGAAATCTCCAGCCGGGGCATAATCCGTGCCCCAGTCCGGTTCCGTCGTGATCAGGGAGGGGATCGGAGACATTCGGCCACATGACGACGCGTTGGAAGACGCCCTTTGACGGAAGTCCGGCGACAACTGAAAACTGCTGCTACGCCCAAGCGAACAAGCGTCAAAAAAGAAATTGACAATTTATAATACCGACGTGAATAGTGTGATCAAAAGTAAAATGTCATCGAGGTAAAAGACTAAGAATGATTAGATTTTTTTTTTACATTGTTATGTTGACTAAATGATCACATAACTCATTAGTCGATGGCCAAATAATCGAAATTCTTAGGCAGAAAAAAAACGAAGCTAGATTATCTAGTGGGAGGATCATGGTAAACAATCTCTAACGTGAACGGAACTCATGCAAATCTAATGTCTATAGGCCCGCTAACATATAAACTCGTAACGCCAAATGAAGCGATCACTATAACGGGTTCAATGGTCAGCGTAAAAATATTTTTATTACATCAAAGTATGACAAAAATATTCTATAAAATATATACTGTAGGCTGGATCTTCGTACGTCCGAGGACAGTGGAATCCCAAATAAATGTCACGATTATGTCCGTAATCCGGATAGATATTCGGCAATAAAAATATTAAATATGACGAGATTCAGCATCCGCATAACTCATCATCTAATGGTTATGAATGATTTAAAACCTTTTATCATAAAAGAACAGAGTTGCAATAACTCAGTTTTATTAGTCCGGTCAACGCAGCTTTATGCCGATAGTTTTATAAAGTGTTTCATGCGTGCTTCATATTGTATCTAATAGTCATAAAATTTCAATATTCCCAAGAGAGTTTACTCAAGATATTGTTGGATATATTTTACTGTCTTGGCACAAATCGCTATTGCATTAACCGTATATGTAACTTAGTATGCCTTTAAAGTCGTATTAGTATCGCATCCGACTATTCCTTGGTCGTTAACGTTATTGGCTGGATGCCACATTTCTTTTGAGCTATCTTATTTGCCTTTATCATTTTAAGCAACTAGTCTAGCTATTCTAATAATTATCTAAGGTTCTATCTCTATTGTAATACATTTTTCACAAATTTTAGAAATTACTGCGATTTTTACCTGTGTAGCGGTGAATCAGGAAACATATCCAGACTTTCGGACACAGAACTACTGGGGCTCGGGGTTGCGTCAGCCGTCGCACCGTTTCTTAGCGCCTCAGTCTGGAATTCGTACCAATTGTTTTGTATTTTCAAGAAAAATAAAATCCCGCCGAATCAACTTTAGGGCGAATCGCGACAGACATAGAACAATAAAATTCAAATAGCTTCACTAGTTCCCTTCACACCTATAAAATAGAGTAAAAAACATGGTGTACATTGTACATAATGTGCACCAAAAAAGCTTAGCTGAAGGATATCCATATTGACGAAAAAAAGTTCTAAACGACAACAATTATTATTATAGATAATAATTATCATAATATTTTTTCTATATTCTGCTATTCCGTTGATCTAACTTAGATGCGGTATTTATTCCCGGTCGCCACGTTTGCTTCTAGCTGCGGTTACTCCATACTTGCTTCTAGCTCAGGCATGTTGTAGCGAGACAAAAATTTGATGCGTTACCTTCTTCTTAACCCTGCCCCTTCGTTTTTCAAACTTGGACGTCTCCATGGAGGCGGCGCGCCGCCGGACCGACTTCCCCGGCTTCGCATCCGGGTTGATCATCCACCACGACGACTTGCCGGTGCCCTCGTTCTGGACCCGCATGAACCGGTTGTGGAGCGACAGGTTGTGCCGGATCGAGTTCTGCAAGAGACGAGGCGAGTTAGCGAACTCGATGCCATTAATTGGTTATCGGTTGTATGTTTTCGATTATTAACCGTGTTCTTTAATGGTTATTAAAAATTATGATACATTTCTTAATGGCATTCACTGTAGGCATTTTATTAAATTGTGATTATTCTGAAGTAACTTTTTCCGATCAAAATGAATTGAAATACAACGTGTAAAAGGTAAATCAGCTTCCTGATTTCAAACTTTTAAAGACAAAACTTTTTCAAATTTCAAAAAGATATTCCGAATCACACTCGTATGTTTAATTAAAAGGGGTCTTTCAAAATGTAGGAAAAGGCAAATTAACAATGAAAGAGATGCGTACAACAAAGTCATTCCAATTATTTACGAGCGTAACTACGCAGCCGTGGCGAACTGGCCAACTAGCCAAAGTGGTTACGGCGGAGGTAAAGTGATGCTAAAAATAACGCGCCATAAAATGCTACAATCGTCACACTACGTATCCGGGCGTGGCCGCTGACCACAAAAAATCTATTTTAATTCCACACCGTTGAAAGTTAGCGCAATAACGTGTCCTATCTCACACCGGCAATAAAAATCTCGCAACTTTTGCCCGTCGAAGGAATAAAAGCAACCGCAACAGCGACTGAAGTTTAGCAATAAAAGAGTCCATAAATAATTTTCTGCGTGCCCTGTGAGAAATGCCACTTACGGTGGATATCCTTCGCTTCATGTAAATATGTGGAGTTATCTTCTAAATCAGAAACTTTGTAAAAAAAACGATAGGTATCAGAAATATTCTTAGGGTGCACAGAGAATACTTCAGCATTTTCGTTGTCGTAATTTTTCACGGGTTATTTAACTGGAATGTTGTCGATGTCTGCATAAATTTCGAACATATCTAACAGGTCACGTACCTAAATCACTCATATTTTACGAGTCGATACATTCTGTTCTTTGCGTCGAAACTTTGAGAGCATGTTTTGTAAACCTTTCCGTCTCATTATGCAATGTCCCCTTTACACCGTGGAAAATTTTAAATCTATTGATTGATTTAAATTTTAAACGTAGTCCATGAATCTCATTGTGTCTTTACTGGATTTTTTTTGCTACTTGCTGTGTTTTCAACTCGTCCGTCATCACGCCCGTTTGAATTGAAGGTTGGATTGTTTATTCAATAAAACACTAAAGTTACTATTCAGCTACTAACGTACAACGTCTACTAAATCATTAAAAATATTGTCATTCAATTTTCATGACAACTGGCGATTTGTAATTTAGAATCAATGTGTTTTTCCGTCACGACATCTATATCTTTAATTAGGGTTATGTAATTGGACATGTACATAAATCGGGCAAATGTGGACAAGTCGTGCGATTTGTCAGGCGCGCCAACACACGTACAACAAATGGCCTGTCGACACGTTGATGGATTTGTCGCCACCAGCCCTTACCACGAATTATGTCTGCTATTAACTCGACGGTGAACGTTTATGTGTTATATTATTATAAGTCACAGTTGGTATGTGTTAATGTGTAGTCCTGAAGGTTAAGAAAAATTAAAGCGTTTTGCCGGCGCTTATTCTTAACATTCATAATTCTTAATTGTTTTGAAATATCTTTATGTCACACTAGGCTGTTGCCCGCGGCCTGCGTTTTATAAGTTTTTTTTTACTTTTTTCTTTTTGCTCGGCTCCTAAGGGTCGTAGCGTGATGTTAAATAAATAGCCTAACCAACCAACTTACATAAATACACTAAAAATAATGGCGCAGATTGCTATTTAGAGTATTTTTTCTTTGGTAAACTTAAAATGTTAATCTGCCAAGTATACGATATCTGCCAGTCACTAAATGTCTAGTTCGACATTTAAAACAAGAATGTCATTTTTAAAGTCCCTGATAAAAATAAACGATTGCATAATTTACGATAGCTTCGTACTGACAAAATAGAAATTTAAAATCTTGAAAAAGCCTAAACAAATGCTGCGATTTCTTTTAGATTTATTCAAGTTTTAAAAGTGAGTAAAGTAGGAAAAGTTCGTAGTAATATCTCAAGGGAAATGGTAGACGTACGTACTTCACTATGGCAAACTTTTATGAAGCTAAGTAATTGGTCCAATTTATTGCGTAGGCCTTTCAGGTCTACATTGGTTATGAAAGCTGGCTTTGGTAGTTCTATGGTAAGCTCTACTGATTTAGGGGAAGTACGTAAATAGTTAATTTCTCATAAAAGTATAGGTACTTAAATAGTAATAATAAAAAGTAATATTATCATTAGTAGAGATATATAAGCAATACTAATAATAAGTATAAACAGACGGACAACGGAGTGATCCTTTATGGTTTCCTTTTTCCTCTTTTGAGGTACGGAACCCTAAAAAGACTATAAGTAAAGCGTAACACACACTGAGCGGCGGCGTTGCGAAAGCGTTGCGGTTTATTCTGTAATGTTCGAAATAGTATGAAGCCCTTTACATCAAAGCGGCGGCGCCGGCGCGGCGCGTTCTTCATATAAACCTTCGCCGCCGCAACGCTTTCGCAACGCCGCAGCCCAGTGTGTGTCACGCATAAAGGTACTGTAATATAAGAATACACACTATTATTTGTGAAAACTGGAGAATGGTGCCTGACTGAACTAGAAAAACCTATGCTTTAGATGTGACCACCTTTCAGTTAATTTCCCTGAGTCCTGTAATCCTTTTATACCCTAAGTTTTCTATCATTTAGTTATTTTATGTCTCGCGTTGGTGGGAAAGTTTTAGGTAGGTATGTGATTTATGGTTGCTACTAAAGGTTATGTAGGTTGCTGACAGCCAAATAAAGTTAATCGAATTTTCTGCCACTGTGACGTCACGTACGTATTGCGTAGATACACGTAATTTACCTGTTTTAGGGCGGTAGTATATTATGGCGTATACGGCCGTATTTCTCCGCGCTCCAGTGGAGAATGAACGGGTAAGAATACGGCACTTTATAAAGAAAAAAAAAGAAATAGAAGCTGGCAGGAAAAGTCAGTGACAGCAATTGTTATTATATCCCACTACCATAGTGTAAGAAAAAAAAATACATGCAGACGAACATAATACCTCCTCTTTTATGGAAGTCGGTAAAAACTTATAAACGCGAAAGTTTCGATGATTGTTGCTGAATCATGCTACAACGCTGAATGGATTTTGATCAATCTTGGTACAGTGATAACTTATATCCCAGAATAACATATAGGATACTTTTTAACTCGGCGCGTCCGCTAGTAGACTGTGTGAAGATTTTTTAAATTACTGTGTTTCAGACTGAAAGACGATAATTTAAAAACATGAGGTTATAATTATTCTAATTAAAGCAAAGGCAATGTAAGAAACCTTATTATAGAATCATAATCATTCTTTCTGATGTCAGCGTAAAGCGGTAAAATTTGTACAGAAAATACAACTTAATTTTTTTTATACTTATTTACTTACAATACGATAGAGATGTCGGTAAGTGAAGAATTTTAAATAGGCGTAAATATAGATCTACTCTTAACTAAAGTCATTTTAATTATGATTCTAATTCAGACACGATGTCCTACCTAAAATATGGAAAAAAATTCAATTCAATTCCCCCCACACATACGTACGCATTCCAGCGCAGCTCTATCAATGGAACGTATCAAATTCGTGCGGGGGCGTCTAGCGGGAACGCTATCGCAACGTAAAACTCGCAAGACAGTCTTCGTACTCAGAATTTCGTACGGCAGGATCGGTGGCGCCAGCGCGGCCCTTATGGGGAGAATTAACCGTCTCCGAGGCGGTCCCCTTTAATGCTTCACCGACTTAAATTTTGTCGAATTTCCACCGCTATTATGTTAGACCGGGATGTGAGCGTATGTAACCCTATCTCATAGTGTACCTGTCGGAATGGAAACTTAGCAAAGCTAAAGATTACAGTTTCGGTGTTTTTATTTCATAAAATATTCTATTTCGCCACCCTGTCTAACCGTGGGGTCAGTGCCTAAAGACTTAAGCTAAACGCTATAAAAAACAAACTCGTGTTCGCTTACTTTAAATGAACCTATAACTAACCTCAAATAAAACACTTGTGGTAAATTCTAATGCTAAGATGAAACAAATGTTCATCAAGCCTTTATTAAGCTGTTAATTATCTGCTTTGCCGGCGTTTCTAGTAATTATGATTATGAGGTACCAAAGGCGTTCATTTCATCATTATGGTACGAAATTGATTTCAAAAGAAAACCTGACAGACTACATGTGTCATTATTGTACTACTAGGTTAGTCAAGTTTGTGTGAACAAGTTTACATGAATATGTTGATCTCATCCTGGTGTTCGATAACTTACGGTTACCTACATTTGTATCCCGGACTACGTTAAGTTACGCAACCTTTGAGCGAAATGGCTTATGATTCCCGTAGTTTATGGCCTCCGGTCGTTCTGTCACTACAATCGGCGCGAACTGATGGGGCTGTTGATTGGTCGGTTGGAGTTTCCGATTCGGATATTACGATTGTAGATAAGAGTTGATTTATTTAATTTAATAGAGCATTTCTGTATTTTTTTACGTATTTTTTTGTTAGTTACTCAATGCAAAATAAAATATACGCGGACGAGTTACTGTTCCTAAAACAGTTCGTCTTTTCATATATGATAGTGAGCGTGTGTTGAAACTAAATATTTTGTGTGTGGGACAACCTTTTGGTTGGTTTATACTGTAGGTACTTAAATTACTGATCACTCAATTCTTACAAACATTACCGTATAGACTATTTTAATTCATCATATCAGTTTCTATTGATGTTGACTGAATGAACGTAACGGATTTAGAGGAAGTTGAATAGTTCACCATAATTTTTGTATAGATTAAAACGCCGAAATGTTTATCCGCGTGATAGACAGACCGCAGAATACATTCTACATATTATACAACAGCTGTTTACAAAGCTTTATTCGATTAAGGTATTTTGTTACACTCTGTATGGCAGGCATGGGCAAGTATAGTGTGGGACGTCCCCCCCTAGATGAAGCCGAAGCTCTGCTTAAGGCGACAGGCAGTTCCAAAACAGAAGATCGGTATGCAGTGGTGCGCCCCGGGCGAAACCTATGCCCAGCAGTGGACTCATTCAGACTGAACGTTGATGATCAGGGTATCCGTATTGATTTAACGGACCGCTAAAAGTTACCGGTTAAAGTGACTTTTATGCCAATTTAAACCGTACTACCAGACCAGTCTATGTAGTAGCTAATAATGTTGACAGTGCAGTAACTTATTTTAGCGGTGCCGCGCTAACTGAGTTGGTTAGACGTTTAAAACAAGGCGGTTAGGTATACATGTAAAGGGCTCCCTAAACGATCATGCGGCATGACATGCAATACGTGCTGTCACTCATGCATGATCGTCTAGCTGTAGTGATTGACGTGCATGACATGCAAACTACGTGCTGGCCGTTGCTTCACTGTATTGATTGGTAGCAAGCATGATGGTCCACCATGCAGCATGACATTCACGTAAACATTGAATGTCATGCAAGCATGATCGTTTAGGGACACTTTAAGTTTGTACTTAAAGGTCGCAGTATCAAATGCTATTGTGCTACGAGGGTGAACTTTAATATTTATAGACATTTTTAATTTTTTAATATTTTGAAACTTTATTTTACTTCTATTTTATGGTACCTATATGAAGGGCACAAGGTGATGCATGCTACAAATGTAACTTTTCGATTTATTCAATGTTAAAATTTTAAGCATAATATATTGTAGGGTATTGTGATTTATCTATCATTGAACATTAAAATTTTATTTTTGTAGGAATATAATTACTTATCTCGAGATCTAGGGTATTTTCACATTGGATTACTTAATAATACGCAGCTAAATAATTTTTTTTTAGTCATTCAATGTTTAATTGACCTAAAATATAAACAACATCATTGCCACTGTATTTATTTCCAAAAATGCGTCACGCAACGATATGCGCATACGAAAATTTTGTGCGGTTCTCAGATGAATCTCGTTATGGCACGTTACTGAACAATAACAATATTTATTGGTACGGAACCCACACCGTGTCAATCACTAACCTTGTGTTTTATTTTAGGCATTTTGCAAGTAAAATCTTAAAAACAACCGTTACCTTTAGGACTTCTCACTTCAATAGGCCTGAATACGAACGTTTGAGAAACAACCTTTTATAACGTAACACTAGCCGCTGCCCGCGGCTTCACCCGCGTGGAGAAATGTTTTTGTTTATCTCGCGTTAAGAGCTTTTCATTATAGTAAAATTTGCCTAGGTTGTTTGTTCATCTACGTGACACAGGCTAGGCTATGTGTACGCAAAATCACGAGGAAAAATGCATGCCAAAAATTACAAATATTACATGTCTATTCTAAGACGTGTCAAGTCCACCAAAAACGGATTGGGGCACCGGTGGCGGATCCCATAGGGTCGAAGTGTCGCACACATTCCTGTCCCCCTAAGAAGATAAGCTGGGCTATCTACCAATGGGTTTTTTGTCGAAATTAGTGTCTGTTCTCAAACGGTGAAGGAACACGTCGTGAGGAAACCTGCATGTGAAGTCCACCAACCCGCACTGGGCTAGGTGGTGGACTATAGCCCGAACGCCCTCGTTTAGAGGGTAGGCCTGACCCCCAGCAGTGGCACAGAATAGATAATAGGGCAAGTCAGTGGGGACATGTTATTAGGCTGTAGGCTGTTGATTTGATTTGAAGAAGATAGGTATACAAACTTACACCATCAAAGTGAATAGGTATAATTAAATCAAGAATAAAAAGCTGAAAAAGATCGAGCAATTCTTGAAGTGAGAAATCAAATAATAAATAATTCAGATTACGAAATTCGCGATTACACAATGGAGGTTCTGATGCGGCGGGGAGGGCAGGTGGGGGCAAACGTGACATCCCTGTGAAATTCGGAAGAAAATCCAGTAGCGTGACAACCGCCGGTGACAAATTTAATTATTCAACTTACCGAAACGTTAGCAAGATGACTTTTCCCCGAGCCGATAACTAAGTATAAATAAATTCACTTAGAGCTGCCGAAGCAAAGTTTAACTTAATAAAACATTGAAATTTTCGTAATTGTATTGCGCTGAGGTCGGATTTCTGTTTTGGCCTGATTTGAATACGTCATTACGGATCATTGTTACTTATGTATAAATAGAGACGTGCCAGGTACCTAATGTAATAAGCAATACTTATGTATTAGCAATCAGCTCGTCAATAGGATGAAAACTGTCAGGGACACAGAAAGTAAGCATGCAGGTTTCCTCACGATGTTTTCCTTGACCGTTTGACAGCAGTCAGTAAATGTAGTTAAGTTTCGAGAAAAATCCAATGGTACATGGCCCAGCAGGGTATCGATCTTCGGATCTATCGATATGATAGGCCGCGTCTTATCCCCGACGACGCCGCTGACGTTCACAATAGAATATATTTTCGTCAAAAACGCAATTTTTTTAGATCACAATAATTTATTTACTCAGTTGTTCGTAATTAGAAAAGTGTTTATTTTTATTTTTATTGATCATTGCATAATAGGTGATACCTACATGAATTGTACATACAGTCCTCTAGCGGAAACCTAGATAGGTTTATCTGTAGAAGACGAGTTCGCGTTACTAATATAATATACTTTGTTACGCTATGTTTTTAGCTGCCAAAGTCGCTTCTATTAATCGTACGTATCTGCGGTTTCCTCAGTCACCTGTCGAGTATTGAGCCGTTTAGGGAGGAACCACAGCCACAGAAATCCAAACTCAGGCAGAATTCTTGGCTTGGCTAATAATTGGTTTGATTAATACCGGTACGAGTACAAAGTTGATGACGGAGCTCAGTCACTTAATAGCGATTTTCAATTTGTAAGACCACACCAAAGAAGAGTCTGGATCCACTTACAGGATGGTAAAGAATAAGTGGAAGCGACAAGTGATCTCACACGATTATTCCTAAACGAAACACGATATTGTAAAACTTTTTATACTGTAATTGAAACTACATCACTAGCTTTAATAATAAATTGACACTGTCTTCAAAAGAAACTGAATGTAATGTCCTAAGTTTTGATTTTTACTAGTTCTACTCATTTACTATGGCATGGCACTAATGACATTTTTAATACCTTCAACACAGAAAATATTTTTAAAAATTACGAAACGATTTATTTTATACCCTTTGACTCCAAAAGTTCCTTCATTCACTCACTCACAGAGAAATCCAAATCAAGTCTGTCGATTTTTTTTAATTTATGGAACAAAATGACACTTATTTACCTACTCTAAGTAGGTATACTTACGAGTAGAATCACCAATTGTAATAAATTATTTTAATATGCAAGTCAGAAAAAAAAGTGTTTTATGACCTTAAATTATGCCTGTGGCCACGTGGTTCGACCGTATGATTCGATGAATAGGACTACGTGAACTTTTTTTTCCAGTTGGTTCGATCAATCGAACCATGTGTTCTTGAAACTTCTGATAGTTCGATCAATCGGACTACTTATGACCTAATTTAAGAATGTGTCTCGAAATTATTATACACATGAAGTTACAGTACAGCAAGACAAGCACAAACTATAATTGGTAGTAGGTAGATAATGTGACCCGGTTATTAAAATAAAGGTCACAATTTTTTTTTATAGCAACACTATTTACGAACCGATTCATTAGTCATGAACAAAAAAATCGGCAATGGTACTCTCACCCACAGTCCGCGAGGTTTATTTCGGGGCTCCATATAAATCACGTTAATGTTCCGACTAATGTCTCGCGGTGAGCATAAGTGTAGGCAAATAGACAACTGGAAGCAGCGAAAGTACAATATGCGTAGATTTACGTTAGATATTTGAAGATACTCCTAGAATAGCCACCCCTGTCACAAGAACACCAGACTTATTGAGACTAGAATTTGACTGGTGAGATCTCGGCAGAGATGGTTGTATCCTATGTTTAGGTTTCCTGGTGGGTTTTGGTCTAAGTATATGATAAATCGGTGTAAGTATATATAAGAATAATTTGTGACAGTATTTTTATGCAACAAGTGCCTAGAAAAGGTGTATATTGTGCGGGAAACTTAAATAAAAGCGTCGCCCAGTTCGTTCACTGATAAATTGTCTTGTATTAAGTCCTCCTCGCTTTGGTTAGTGAGGAGTGACCTTACTGTGGATCACCGACTAGCACTAGTTGTGCCCCTATTTTTTCGGAAGCCTTGCTGTAACGGCCCGGTCTTTAGTATTCTGAATTTCTGAACATTGAAAACTACGACTGGCCTAAAATGAGGGCCGTAAAACTCAATAAAAAAAGAATTCCATTAGTGCCGAGCTGTGAGAACAAAATCTCATGTGATCTTTCCGAAGGTAACTGGATCCAAGGAGTAGTACAATCAATAGGAAACGATCTGGTCTAATCAGTCAATATAAATGGCAGTAATACATCACCCTGACATGATTAGAACCAGGACTTCTGTAGGACGTCAGGTTATCAAGCTGTGATTAGGAAACTCAATTAACTGTTAGTTTTTAAGGTCAATTGGTTAGATTAGATTGCGCTGACTTCGAACTTAGTTCAAGATCTACACTAGCTGCGCGCGCGGCTCTACTCGGCTCTCGCAACCCAGTCAAGACAGACAAAAACCTTCGTTCTAATTCTAAGACTACGGTTGACGGATCCTTAAAACCTGAGAATAAAAAGTAAACGCCCATAAACTCTCCCATTAAAACATTGTATTTACGCGTTCTTAAAAAATGTGCGATATAAGGCAAGACCGAGGGAAGTCCCATACTCAGGTGTTCGCATCTGCTAAGGGTACAAGACCGTCGGTCATGTGTGGTATCGATATGTATATACGAGAAGTTATGGACGTGTTGATATTTTGTGTGTGTTTCGTAGCGTATAATGTGCATGTGTGGGTGATTAAAAAAGTCGTGGAAGTTAATTTCCATAACTGAACTTTTTTTTCAGATTTAAGCCAATCAGACTACTTAACATAATATTTAAAAAAAATTAACTTTGTAGGGAGATATAGTATCACCCAGGTTATTAAACCTAGGTAAAATAAGTCTACTCACCCCACCCATGTTTGAACTAATTTCGTAATAAGATAGTCTGATTGGTAAAAATCGGAAAAAAGTTGGAAACCATGGAAACTCACAACTTACTGCAACTACTGTTGCTCATCTGAAGAAAACGCTGTCGCGGTTCTTCCAGTATCTGAGGCTTACCGTCTAACCAAGCGTTCTTGAAACGTTTTTTTTAACGCGGCTTTGCACGCGGCATTCATGTTCCTGCCAGCTTCATAAGAAAATGCTTTTTGGAGGGATTTTGTCGGAGACGGTTGTCTTTTTATTTAGTTTTCCTAAAAAATGTATATTGTAGGTTTTGGTCTGTGATAGTTTTATATGCAACAAGTGCCTATTAACTTTAATATTGTGCGGGATAGTTAAATAAAAGCGTGTAAACGACTCTACCAGATCGTTCCAAAATGTCCCTTGTTAAATCTTCATTAAACCTACTATCAGTTTAATGCGGAAGTGAACTGCAGTGTGGATCACCGAACGGCACTAGTTGTGCTTTCGTGGAGACCGTGCTGCGGTTTTATTGAAAATCGCCGACTATTAAAGACGTGCCCTGTTTTTGTGGAGGCCGTGCTGTAACCGCCGGTTTTTGGAGAAAAACAAACAAAATATGACTTGGCTGTATGGCCTATTACTTTTGCCTATACACCATTGGACGAATTCAACAAAAAAAAATCATAAGGAAACACATTAAGGTATACCGCGAGGCGGTCAGGCGGCGGGCGCGGTGCTAGCGGGCCACAACTCACAAGTCCTCCCAGCGGCCGATAAAGTCCTCTTATCAGTGGCCTCGCTCAAACCACACCGATATCGAATTATAATTAGTATCGACGGGTTCACGCCTCATGACGTGATGTAACCAATTTAATGAAACAAAATAATGGTCGGCGAATAAATTGAAGGGAAATCCCGTACCATTAGTGAAGAAACAAGATAACATTCAAAATATTAGGTAATTTTGTTTATTTTGTTCCAATTGAAGGCGAATTTTGTGGTTTTTACCGCACCTAAATCTACAGTATTATATCTGAAAACATGATGTGTTAGTTTAATAGTATTTTCTTAAGTTAGTCTTATTTCTATATTAAAGTGCAATATAATACTTACCGTGTAAAGAGTAGAAAATTCGCATGGACATTGCAAAAACTAAAAATTTATTAAAAATAATTTTTTTTATTCAAGTTTAGAGCAGCAATAAATAAGGTAGGCAAGATGGCATTAATGCCAGTAAATAAATTAGCTAATGCTCTTCTGCGGTCAATCGGTAGAACTTATTTTAACATTTTGTGGTGTTCATATCGGTATACATATTTCTGATTCATATAATTCCTCAGTCATTTGCGACTATTTGTGACAGAGTTGAATTTAGTCTTGTTTGGTTGCTATATTTAGATGATTTGTTAGTTGATTCGTATTGGCTTATCTATATTTACAATGAAAGTAACGAATTTGGTGTCTCTATTGTTGGTCAACTCAAATTAAGAATTTAAGTAATATTAAAAAAAAATACGAAGAACTGTAACATAAATTGAAATTAAATGAAATGAAAAAAGGAAAATTACTTTAGCAAATCATACTTAAATTAAATTAATTAAGTCCGTGAAACCAAAATAAATAAAGCAACTTTTCAAATTATTTTCCGGTATATAATAATATAGCGGGTAGGAATGTTTTATTTGGAATGGCGGTATTTTGCAAACCTCCCGGTATTCAAATTGTAATCAAGAGCTATATCGAAGTGATAATATAGGTACACAGAATGAAATATTTAGAGCCAAAACTCTCGACGGGACTGATCGGTAATTAGGAGTAAAATGCGTTTAATTTATGCAACAATAATACACCGTGCAGTTGGCGCGTTCCCAGCTCTAAATACAGACGCCGTCGCTCATGACCCCACCCAAGATGTTTTACAGTTTACAAGTTCCTGAGTGCAATTTGAAGGGTCTTTAGAAAAATGACAAATTAAAATAATAATCCATACTTACTTACTAATGTTAAAAATATGAAAGTAACGCCGTTTGTTACCGTTCCACGCCTATTCCGCTGAACAGATTTTGATGAAATTTGGTGTGGAGATACATCAAACGCTCAGCCAGGATATAGGCTACTTTTTACCGCGATAAACTGTTCCCGCGGCAAAAAACTTTTATCCCTGAGTCTTAGACGTAGTCAGGTAGTATATATATATTTAGATGTAAGTACCTACTTACGCCTTTTTACTGAACCGTTTGAATGCTTATTCATTGCTCTCATTTAACACAGTCATTATAAGTTCCATTGGAAAAGAAAATCTTTCACAATGCAACCCTATTTAAAAAGTGCATCAAACGCAGCAGCCATGAAAAAATCCCTAAGTAGATTTCTTTCAATTGAACGAACAAGGAATGACTACATAAAATTTGTTCAAGTGAGCTCCATTGTGAGCGAATGACGATGGAGGATTAAAACATTCTCCGTATAATAACTATCGAGGCCTAAGTGATCTTGAAAAAAAAGATTTAAAAATCCGAGGGGTGATCCATTTTCCCGCAGTACGAAAACACCTTTTCAATCCTTCAATGGACCGAAGGCTGGGAGGGATGCTAAGCGCCAACTAGCGGTGGCAGTTGATGGTATTGTAGACAGAAAAAATACCGGGGTACTGGTACAATGGCGGGCCGAGTGTTTGCAAGGAGCAAGATTAATCGTCGCATAGACGCGCTCATGGACGGCTTCTTCGGTTCCGAAAAAATTAATCATCCTAACACGTCATTGTCGCGCGGTCGTCTCCCACGCGTGAAAACTCCCCGCTAATTAAATTAGAATTACGGTGCCGTTTGACAGTTTGCGTTCCAATTTTTCACTAACCACGTTTTTTTGTCCATTTCAAAGACGATTTGATTAATAGCTATAAATTGGTCCACGAAACGTGGAATTGCTTAGAAGAATAACATAACTGTGTAAGGTGTCAGACAGTGAGAAGATGCAATCCAGAATTGTTACGCAGATTGGGTACAAATTTTGATTTAAAAAATACTTTTCGACAATTTTGAGACAAATTTGTAACCACTATAAATAAAATCATCGATAGCACGAATGTAGAATACAGTATTTTATAGAATTAACTCTTAAGAAGACAAACAAATTTTCAAAAAGTAGAATGAACGAATAGAATCTTTCGCAGATTGCGACTGCAGTATTATCGGCAATACAAAGAAGAATTCGCAATTGCCATAAGATAGAATCAATAGTAACGAGTACAATGAAATGTGGAATATACCTTGGAAGATAACCAAGAAGAATTACACAAAGCTTTCAGAAAGTGTGATGTAATCTCGGCAGTCGTTTCCATAAACTTAATGGCGAAGTATCACAGAACTTACATATCGTTGTTATAACAACCCAACTTGGCATATTTGTTACTCCCTCAGTCAGCATATTCGCGTCGAATGACCGCCAATTTATGTGAAAACTTCCACCGGTAAGAGCATGACCTATCTATGGCAATAAAACTTTTTACTCGTCAAGATCTCGCTATGTTTCGTGGAGGATACCGTAGGTAAATATGCCAGGTAAAAGTTTTCGCACCAAAACTTTATGGTTGTCGGGGAGCAATGTGTCAATTCTGGGATTGAAATATAGGTGCGGGGTATGCGTGGCGCCAGCGCCGCCGCCGCTGCCGGTGATGCATCGCGTCGCATACACATTTTAAATTTGAAACGCTCCCGTATTTCAAGCGTTAAGTCGATAAGTGCACGCGTACACGTTCGATCGCCAGTTTTTATCTGTCAAAATCAACGCCTTGACAGATAACTGTGTATGCAATACGATAGTGGGTCATTCACCTTGTTTGCTTTCAATTTTTTTGTACTGTTATTTAGTTTTTCGTGCGGCACTTGTGAGGTGATAGTAGGTACTTCGAATAAAGCTAGCAACTGCGTTTTGGATTGGGAGCTAGAACCAGCAAATTGACCGGTTGGTATAAGTCGCTTAACTGTTGCGAAATAATCTAAGCGAATTATGCGTATTGCCACTTCGACTTGCGTAGAAAAACCCGGCCAAGTGCGAGTCGGACTCGCGCACCGACGACGGTTCCGTACCTTGGATGGAAAAACCTATAATTTTTTTATATTTAAAGACTGCCTCGAAAACAATAAGAAATAGGATTAACGCTACAGTTTTGCGATAAACTTTCAGTAAGCCTCTAGAAATCTTATTTTTGTTTCTATTCAAAGTCGATAACATTAGCAGTTCAAATATAAGCAGCTGTGACAGTCGGACATACAGACGGACGAAGTAGCAGCATAAGCATTCCTTTTACCATCTTAATGATTATGAAAATAGAAATGATTATGTAAATTATGATTATATCCAGCTCCTTCGTAAAACATCAACCTACAAACCTTCTAAGCTACACAATTTCTACCTACACAACCGCGGCACTTCTGCTAAATCAGAGAAATATCTTCCCGTCAAAGAATAAGGTAATTTTGAGGCCATGTGATAAATAGGCACATAAATATAGCAATGATCGTGGAGGTGTGTGCGTAATAATAATGAATGCGGACGATATATCTGTGCATGTAGGTGGTCGTGCCCCGAGCAGCGCCGCCGGGATAAGTAAGTACAACTCCATTAGTGAATTGCTCTAGGTGAATTGGCTTCATTATCATACGTTCCACTACCCATACTGTTCCACTATCTGAGTACCTATACTGTTGTGGAATTTGATATCGCCTCAGGTAAATGTAGTTATTTATTGATGTGTACTCGTCTGTCCCTCGGCGCCAGAAGTTGGTATAATTGCCTCAAGATTAAGGTAATGTATTTAGATTCGGACACGTAAAGTCCCGTACGCAACACGTCCCGCTGCTAAGTGGTCTTTTTCGAAAAAGTCCCGTATGCAAATAGAGCATGTACTCCATTCTCAGGGAAAACGAAAAATGATAAATTGAATAATTGACAAATAACAACAAATTCAAAATGAGAACCTCCTCCTCTTTTTGAAATCGGTTGAAAATTCATTCTTAGTTGTGTGAGATCGTCAGTGGCGACGGGGATAAGACGCGGCCTATCATATCGGAAGGTCTGAAGTTCGATCCCAGGCTGGGCCATGTGCCCGCCAATGGGTTTTTTCTCGAAACTTAAGTACATTTACTGACTGCTCTCAAACGGCGAAGGAAAACATCGTGAGGAAACCTGCATACGCATACTACCAACCCGAATTGGGCTATCGTGGTGGACTATAGCCCGAACGCCCTCGTTGAAAGGATAGGCCTGAGCCCCAGCAGTGGGGACATGTTAATAGGCTGTTGATGATGATGATGTCATCAACAATTGCGAGGAATGTCCACTTTTTCCTTACTAGTACTATGGATACAAAGTTGTGTCACTTGTACCATCAATGGTACTACTCAATGGTACTACTGATACTACGCGAAAATGTCTCGTTTACCAAAAATATATTGTAAGAAAACAAAAAAACCATTATGTATGTACGAACGCAACGAACACTTTGCTGACTTTTAAGCGTGACACACACTGGGCGGCGGCGTTGCGAAAGCGTTGCAGCGGCGAAGGTTTGTATGAAGAACGCGCCGCGCCGCCGCCGCTTTCATGTAAAGGGCTTCATACTATTTCGAACATTACAGAAAAAAACCGCAACGCTTTCGCAACGCCGCCGCTCAGTGTGTGTCACGCTTTATTCATTTGGCCTACTCCTAACGTACGTTGTATGTCTCGAAGTAGTATATCCATTTCCTTTTCACGAATACTGTCTCTGCAATGTTATCCGTCTTCCTGACTCGAACTTTCTTTCATTAACCCCGAATTAGGTCGAAGTCTACCTCGGTCAAAGGAGTCGCTGTATTATGTATGTATGACCGATAAATAGGCGGAACCTTACAATATTTCCGGATTTTCCGGCTTCGCTGTAACTCGCAAATAGAGCAATATGGCATGGGCCCTTTGTACTACCTATAGCTATACTATGTTTAAGTATGTACTGGACAAATTTGTGTATAAAGATATTTTAAATATTTAGAAAGGTGCTAAGTTTTAAGTCATCATCATCATCAGCCTTTGCTCGTCCACTGCTGGACATAGGCCACCCCCAAGGCGCGCCACTGAACCCGATCCTCGGTTCTCCGCATCCAGTCTCTGCCAGCCGCCTTACACCGTGCTTTAGTTATTTTCAATAAAGTACTGTGAGAGTTGCTTTTCACGTTGTTACTCTTCTTCTCCAAAATCACTAAAGGATTCGACCCCAGTTTCATTGTTTAGTGTGGTTGGTAAATAAGTGACTATTCTACTCCCGCCGTTTCAACGTTCACTGCTAGACACAGGTTTTTCATAACACGCGCTACCACGTAAGGTTCTCCAGATTTTTTTTTCAGACGCTTCCAATGGGGTAGACACCGGGCAGACACTGGGGAACGAGGATCTAGAATACCAGGAGGCCAATCGCGCTAATTCAGAAGAGCAGGGGTTTGGCTTGAGTTTGTAAAGGTTTGCCAAGCGTGTACATGCAGCACAACGTTTTTGTTTATGGTTTGGATTTGGTAATATCGTTAAAAATTAGCGCGATCGGCCCCCAGATCTAACGAACTCATTATAGGGTTAAAAACTCCATAGACGTCCAATCTACTCTGGTCTGGTCGTTCCTCTTTCTCCGGTGTACCGCCCTACCTTGCCAACAAGGAAGCAGCTTGAAATAGCTGTGAGAAGAAACATAATGCAATAGTTTCGCATACGATACCACCGTCAGCAGTTCACTTTCCACGTTATCAAGTGAACTGAACTTAATAACTTTCTACGTATCGGGGACGTGTCGAGAACGTACAATCCGTGTCGTTAGGTAGGCGTCCGCGCGTCGCGTCGCAGGTACGTCGGCGGCGCCACATGGGCTTCTGCCAGATTAATGGATCATTGCCCCCCCAAACCTCCCCCCACCGCGCAGATGCGAAACTACTGTTCGACGACATCGCTCCTTCCTTCATGAGATATATGGCCTTCGCTCTTCCACTTAACACTATTTCACTTCTTCTCTATCGCCATCTAAAGGACAATTGTCCCGATGACTGACTTTTGCAAGGTTTCAAAAACTTCTATCTTCAGAGACAGAATTGAGTTCACCTAAACACCATCCATCTAATGTAGATACAATAGGCGATTCAAAGTTCAACTTATTATACACAAGTTCTCTATTTAGAGGAAATTGATTATGATAATTGATAATAAACTGCCCTAGTGATACTAAGCGATCACAAATACCCGACCTTCAATCTCAACAAGTAGCGACTTACATTTATGCTCGATAAAACACTTCAAACGGCTTCTCGTAAATCAAGACATCGAAACTTAGCCGCCGAGCACTTAAAGTTTAACGGACAATAATAACTGGCGATGAAAAAAGGAGATACGGCCTCCGTTGTTAGGGGATAAAAAGTAATGTGGCAGTCGGTGGTACGGCCAGAAAGGGCTAAGTTGGTGAGTGGGTAAGTTTTGAGGGATGTAGTAATGAGGCGCGCGGGACAATCGATAAATTTGAATGTTCTTCGGCGCCGCTCGGCGACTTGCAACTTTTTTCGGCAGCGGAGGGGGAGCGCGCCACACCGACGCCACTTGGATTAAGTTACGCTTCCATTCGCAGCGCGATGCTACAGATATTTTACCTTGCGAAGCACACTCGGCTGCAATGAATTCGGGGGCCTTTTTCATATAAACGAGGTCACTTTGGGCCTTTATATATCCTTCAGGGAACGATTTGCGTGAGATCTGATGGTGGCTGTCCGGATTACGGACGAAGGAGGACCAGAGAGCCATAGACACCTAACTGATCAGGCAAGCCTTTTTCACCTTAGATTAGTCAGAGTAATAAAAAATATCTAAAATTGCACCAAAATGTAATGGAAAATCGGATTCCGACTCGTCTATGGTGAAAACAGTTGCCTGATCAGTTAGGTGTGTATGGGTATGGCTCTTTGGACCTCTTCCATATTCCGTATTCCAGACAGCCACCATTAGATCTCACGGAAATCATTCCCTGACAGAGATCAAAAGGCCCAAAGACGATTTCATACTGCTACGAATGTCTGTTGAAATAAAAAAATAGTATTTCTGTGTAAAATAAAAAAAGCAATAAGTAATCTTGTAAGTACTATACATAATACCAGCTAAGTATCATGTAGCGTAACGTATATCGTATTTTCGTATCGTATTTTTTTTATAGTGGACGCCAACCTTTAATAGGGATGTCGATTACTATAGACCTATTTTTATTAATAACAGTTGTAGGTTAAGTAGTATTTTATATTACTGAATAGGTACCAGTTTAACAATCACAAGATCATAATTATTAGATTAAAATTCAATACGTTACATACAACATTAAATTATTATACCATTACTTTAGAACTTACATATTTACTTTTATCTTTTAACATACTCGTATTTGCAATTCATTAGAGATTTGTAATTTTATCACTTATTTATAATTACGCTAAAATAATCACAATAAAGTTTTTAAATTCTGATAATAATCAATTTTATCAATAAATCGATTTTAGCATTATTTATCGAGTTAACTACTTGCTTTTGGACAAGTGTATTCTCATTTTATAACAATGATTGCATTGTTTTTACTTGTGCATGGAAATTTTAATTCTAGAAATAAAATTTTCGATCTATTTCCTTAAGTTTTTCTAATTTAAGTAGGTATACATTATTTTTAAATATTCCTGAATAATTACTATATTTAGAAATTGACATAGACTTACATCAATACTATTTCATTATTTTGTTATTTGCCTTATCTTTTATTTGTTTGACTTATACCCACCCAATAGGTACTTATAATTTCAAATAGCGCCAACCCTAGGCTCAGCAGGTAACGCATCGCAGCCAGTATAGGCGAGCGCGGAAGTGATAATCTTAAAAGTTAGATTGACATAGTTCTGTCGTATAAAACTAGCAAAGTTACAATGTCAGACGTGAATATAATGTACCTACACTGATTTATTGGGCCTGGCACTCTTTCAAATAGTAATTGGGACAGAATACCAGCGGAGTAGCGAACTTTTTACGGCGGAGGTATTTCGCCGTATCCATGATACAACTTTGTTTATTTATATCTATTTCTTCAGCTTGTATCTATTTCTGATATTAGGTTGACTTTTAATGGAGGCTTCTTCTGGATAGGCACGATTCTTTAATTTCTTTCTGCTCTCACGCCAAACAGGGTTTCTAAAGTGATCCTATTTGAAAGGTGTTGCTTTTGCTGGATGGCGGTTGCACTGTATAATAGGAACCATTTTCATACTTATTTCAATCGGCAATGCCTGAAGTGCTGTTTCCCGATATAAAAGGCAGAAAGGCGTTACAAGGGTTTTCAGAGTGGAAACGTTTTCTTGTATTTGTGTAGACGAATTTTGGTATGAGAACTTTTGCGAATTGAAAGAAACAATAAAATGATGTGGTAAAGTATTTATATTGTGTTGTTACAATCCTTGTAATTACCCTGCACAAAAGGTATATTTTGCCAATGAGAAGCTGCCAGGAGCAGTGGGAGTGGGGAACGATGAACAAAGGAATATGATCGGTACAAGTACTTATTTCAAGCATTATACTATTTATACTAATACCCTAGACTAGACTTAGAACGCTGTTTTATTTTCTTTTTTAGGGTTCCGTACGTCAAACGGAAAAAGGAACCCTTATAGGATCACTTCATTGTCCGTCTGTTTGTCTGTCAAGACCCTTTTCCTCAGGAACGCGTGGAGGTATCAATATCAAATACTCAGGTCTGCAATTTCTTTGTGAAAAAAATTAAACTTCTAAGTCAACAGTGGTTTTCAGGCAGTGAAAAGATATGGCTGTCTTTGCCGCATTTAAAAGTATTTTGGTAACTAAAACCTATAGGGTACTTCCGGTTGATCTAGAATAATGATATTTGGCAGGAAGTAATGTCTTATAGCACAAGTAATGGAAAAAGTCCGAAAACAGTAAATTTGTAGTTACATCACAAAAAAAAGTATTTTTTCTATTACCACCAAACTTAATTTTGCGTTACATAATCAATACACGTATACTTTTCGAAATTTAAGAAAATTAGGTTTGTACGGAATCCTCACGCCGCGAGTCCTACTTTGATCGACAGAATGCAAAACACTGTAATATTATTTCGATTCTTTTAGAACCCCTGAAATGTTCCCAGATAAGCCTAAAAGGATTAGTTACATAACAGAACGAGGACAAAAAGTAAAGCGGTGCTAAAACAAAATTGCTTAATTCGAGATATTATTACATCGGTGTAGGTGAAACAAGGGTAAAGTTCTATCTAGCTAGAACGGTCGCAGGAAACTTACCACTCTCGATAAATTAGAACTTCCCTACAAAGGAGAATGGATTAAAACTAGTTCGTGAAGTGCGGCCCTGGGGGCGAAGAAACTTTCAATTTTTATGACAAATTCAATTATGCGAGATTTATGCGTCTCTGTCCCACGGTAAATCCGTTTCGTATGGTGGGAGGGAGACGGTAACGATTTGGGAGCTACGTCTGTAGCCATAAGTTTTGGCTGTAATTTGTGAATGCATTTTGTTAGTTAATTCAGTCATTTGGAATGGATTAGTGAAATTTATTCGATTGAATATTCTGTAATAGAATATCCTCTCTGATGGGTTGTTTGTCGATTCAAGGAACAGATTTCGTTTTAAATCTTACCAGTTTCATAAGGTTTGGAAAAGGTATCCATCAATACAATAACATGGCAAATTGATGGTAATGAAAATAAAATGCGTCGGCGTAAGCGGAGTTTAGAAACAGAATTCATTTCCTTTAAAAAATAAAAAATAATGTACCTATATTTAGAAATTTTGCACTCTTTAAAACGTATTTTTTATAGATCATCAATAACAACAATGCATATTGTTTATAACTTTATACTTACCTATGTTGTTTATATTTAATTGTACAAAAAAATATGTTTCAAATGTTTTTAGTATTCTAACCAAAGACACACTTACACATTTGAACATGGAAAAAATATTTTTATATTACCATTATCACACTTCAACTGTGAACATACGCATGTCATAGAAATGACTGGCGGCGGGCAGCAGCTACGCCGCCGGTAGGATAGGTACGCCAACACATCAGCCTAGCTAGCCAAGTTAAATGTGCAAAACTACTGCTGCATCAAATAAGGAAATAAATTGTCTTACATTAGACAAATTATTATGTTAAAATTCAGTAGTCGTTAAACAAACTAATGAAGAACCATACGCTTCGATCATATATTATTATTACCTAGATAAATCACTACAAATTCCACTAAAATTGTGTTTTGAACTAATTATACGATTGCACTTAAACATAATAAACCTACCTACTAAACAAACAGAATAATGACGACCGCCATATTCTCATTTCTTAAAATACAACGGTAATCCAAAGCATAAAAGAGTATTTCGAACATACCAGTATGTGACATCGTATCGTAACTTAAATATGGTAATAAAACGAGCCCTTAAGCGCTGATTTGTCTAACAAGTAGGGGTATCTATTTAGGTAATAATTATGAGATAGAAGCGCCAAGGATAGATGCCTGAAATTTGAAGATGTATTTGAACGTCCGCCACTACGAGACCCACGACACCAAATCCCATTATCGATAGAGATCTCGCGACATCGGTGGACAATAAAACGGTTCCATCATATCTGAAACTTTGCCCCATAATGAAGCGTATGGGGCGAATGGTTTACGACAGCAGTCGGCGAATCTTTATTGGTAGCCGACCAATTTAGATAAAAGGAAAGCGCTTTCACCCTGGAACACCAGAGATAGCAGTCTTAACTATCGCAAGTTAGCGGTAGTTAATCCGGTCCGTACGCAGATAAATCAACAGTCGAAAGCGATAAATTTGGGCCGCTCACGGTAATAGGTGAAAACTATTAGGTCCGTTGTAATTTACGTGCTGCGCCGAAAAAATATGAAGGCCTGTGTGACGTCAGCGGCTCTTCTGCCGCTTCACGCTTTTGTGACAAAACGGAAGCTGGATCGCAGCGTTTCTGAATTTATAGATACCGAATGGAGTTCAATTTTTTGAGAAAAAATGTAGAATAATAATAATAGTTTGGATAAATTTACACACAGCTGTTTAGTCCCAAACTAAGACGAAGCTTATAAATGGGTACTCAACAACTGATAAACATACATACTCTTTAAATGAATAGTAAATAGATACAAATACCCAGAGTCCGAAAACCAACAGTAATGCTCATCACACAAATGTTGGTCCCGGGTGGGAATCAAACTCACGACATTTAGCGCAGTAGGCAGGGTCACTACCACTACGCCAACAGGCCAGTAGAATCAAAATCGTTAGGTTTCAGTTGTGTCATACGGGTTTCTATCTCTTTTTAAATGTTGATCGGTCCATAGAGTTCTAGTGCAGGTCGGCCAATGTCGTTTCACCATCAAGCTGGTGGAGTGCCAACATTTACACATCAGTTTGATGCTGGTCAGGTCTGCTGGGTCCGTCAAAAAGAACTTTCCTGCTCCGTCTTGCCTCGTTTCGAAACCATAATAGACATGCCTGCTCATTACTCTATCTAACATCATCTTTTATTTAAAATATCATCATCATCAACAGCCTATTAACTGCTGGGGCTCAGGCCTACCCTCTCAACGAGGGCGTTCGGGCTATAATCCGCCACGCTAGCCCAGTGCGGGTTGGTGGATTTCACATGCGCCTAAGAATTTCTATATAAATTAACCACGTACTAAATATAATAGTGAAAAGTCTTCGTGGATTTCTAGAAAATTGTAAGTGGTATGTTTAGTTTAATAAAATTTAAACAACGCTTATAAATATAAGGTTTCTTACGAAAATTGTTTTACAAATTCTATTTTATATCCTTCGCAATAAAACTAAAACAAAATATTGATAAAAATATATATTCGGCGAATTCAATCGTTCGGATTAAAAAACGAGGAAATCATGAAAATGAAGTTGTCAAGGCAGTGTTGCGAACGGAAGGGGGAGAGAGCGAAACTATCGCGGGGTGGGAATTTTTATTTCCGGATAAAATTCCACTTCCACTGGGGTTTAAATTACGAAATCAAACATTTACCTCACAATTTATTGATATTACTTATCTCTTTGTTACGGATATTCTTTTAGGAAATATTTTAGTTGTATTTCTTCAAAAGTTTATATGTTCATTTGTTCTCTAGAATTACTGATGGGTACGTATTTTTCGGTTACACCATTGAATGGTGTATATTTTCTTGTATGATTTTTTAAGTGTGTACCTACTCTATGTAGATTCCGGATTCATTTCATATTTTATTCATTGTATACAACATGGCATAATCCCAAACTAGAATTCCTTTACCATAATCACGTTTACAAACATTAAGATACCTACCAGCTTTGTACAAATTGTAAACAGACAAATTTTGAGCCTGATAGAGTAAATATTCGCAAAATAAATAAATCCGAAGAATTTTTAAATGTCAAATTTTCACGGTTCGTTTAGTCAAACAAAATAGATATAGGTACCTACCTACTTACTTGTACATAATCAATATCTTTCGAAAACACTAATAGGTAATTCTTTTGACTTAGATAAAAACTATGTAAGCGCAACACGCAATATCCTATACTACAATACACCTTTACGACTTTACGACTTAATAAATTTAGGAGTCATGCATCGTATCGCAAATGCGTCTCATAGCGACGAAATACGGTGTAATCATATATTTCGATCAGCTTCTAGAAAACCGAAGGTTTATTCTAGAAGACGATAGAAAAAGACACCTACGTATTTTATCGTCATGAGACTCATTAAGTATATAACATAGCTGTAGACCGGGAGCCGTCTAAATAAATGTTTACGTGGCAGACTCAACGACGGGTAATAAGCGGACGGCGAAACTGATAGGGGAAAAACACTTATTACAAGACGTACAATTTAACTTTTTCTTACGTATAAATAAACAATTCACTCTATTCCGACCTGCATGACATAATCAATGAAGTCATCTAGCCGCCTTGTTTTAAGACACATCTAAAGAGTGCTGTGAGACTAACCTCACTTGCAAACATTGCACCTTAAAAGCTAATATGGTTATTAAAAAGACTTTCGTCAGTCGGTATAACCATTCGATCTGGCTTGTTCACAAGTGCCATGGATGGTTTAGTGCTGCCAAAGTCAGAATAGAATAAATTTTACGCGCACCCTAAAACCTTGCCAAAGAACTAAGCTGTCTAACAATGAAAACCCCATTCGAATACAGTCAGTGGTTCTGGAAGAGAATAGTAACAACGCGAAAATCATTGATACACGTCAAATTATTATTCGTCAAAAAATTGTTACTATTAACGGCTGTAAGGAAGAAACGGAGAGTTTGTTTCCTAAATTTCTAGCATCAGATCTTATAATAGGTGGCTGCCCAATATGGTCATCAAGGGCATTATCTCCATAAGCAAATAGTTACGTTCCATTGTGAGACTGTCAAGGTTCGCTGCATGATAAATTATCATTCATAATCAGTCTAATTGATGATGAGTCTTAATGAGTCCTTGTCTAAAGTAAATCTTCTGAAAACAGTTCTCGGTCCAGTACCTATATGGTGGTCGCGATGTGTTTCGGTGGACCTCGAGACGGATCAGCATAGTGAGGATTTATATAATCGCGTTGCAAACCAATAAATCTACAGTGAACATACATTAATTTGAGTATACCTCCTGTTACCTAATTGCTTTATTTCGTTGTTTAAATAAATTCAAATTAAAAAAGTAATTTAATAACCGTTTTCTTGATCTCTGATCACATGATGCATAGCGTCAAAAATAATTATAGTCATCACAGACTGATTTTCACGAATATCATCACCAGTCAATGGTCCCTGCGTTGTAATGACGAGTCTTTTCATAGAGCAATACTCAATATTATGTTGCTATCTAAAATAATTTTCAGCCATGAGCTCCTGGTCTAGTTAGTGAGTATCGTTTCTCGATCACTCGACGGCCGTCGCCCGGCGACGACAGTCGGTCGCCTGTTCGCCCCCGACTGCTTTCAGCTTTTCACATGTGGCCCGCCCCTCGACGTTTTTGACGAAAATTCGCAGGAATTTTCTGCTAGACCGTCTTGCGTTACAAAAAGGTGACACGGCAGATCGATGTCTTGAAAGTACTTACCAACCATTTGTAGTATTACTTTCTGATATGTGATAATGTTATGAACTTGTGACTGTCTATTTTTTCAAACGCTTGGTTTAAATGTTTGGTTATAATTAACCTTTACGTATTTTTCAGCAAATTAAATCGACATTGCTCAATTTGCGATCATACGCCAATAAATTTATACAATTATAAATTTTGTGAACGAATTATATAGGAAGAACATGGACTTTTGAATAATCCTTACTAAAAATAAACATTGCAAACCTTTACACTACAGTTTTAAAATAATTGATTGTTTTTAATGTAGGCTATTAAAAATCTTAATTTATCATAAATGCTATTCCAGTGACAATGTTCCTGGGGGAACTGGAATTGATTAAACATAAAGAGCCTTCTAGAATAACAGTAACAAATTAATATTTAAAAAGTCGGATCACAATCTTTCCAAGCTCTGAAGATTGAGATTAAACTATGCACAGGTATAAATAATACGAAAAAAAAAATTAAAGACAATCCAAAAACTTCTGAGAAATATACAAAAAACAACATAGTTTGTAAATAAGGTGCGAAAAGTCACATCACAATCTCTTCAAGCTCTCGATCAACAACACCAATACAGCAAAACCTGCCGCAGGCATAATACACGGCACCTAGAATTGTCGGTCACGAGCGGTTCTTATCAGTGATCATCAACATTAGGATTGATCAACATGAGCTCGATAAAATAAACAAATAGACGATTTAACCATTTCTGCGAAACGTATTTGAAAGAGACTGTATTAAGTAAGGTTATACAACGTAATCCTTAGAATTCTTCCAATGTGGACTTAGCCAAATCGGCGTCTCCGCTTTAGCTTGTTATCTCATATCCTAAAAGTTTAAAACGCAAGAGCCATCGAATCGGGAACTTATTAACTCGATGTGATCGCCCCGTGGAAACTGCCACGGTAAAATGTTACAGGAAGGGAAAACTTTAGACAAACTGAGAGAAGTTCAAAAAGAGAACGCTAAGTGCGATTCGTACTTAGCAACAGACGTAAAGGTGGGATTAGACGAGCATCGAGCAGAATGGTTTGTCCCGTCGAATTTGTGTCCGTCCGACTTTAGCAAGTAAAATGTAGCAAGTGTTTAGGAAATTTTTATGGATTCGTTTGAATGTTTGAACATTACGTATAGCGAAATTCACATATTAAAGTTGGAAAGTTTATACGAGAACAGGATCAATTTGGATATTATTCAATATTCCATAACGAAAGTGTATGTAAAGTCACAACAGGCATATCGTAGATAATGTATGTTAGTAGGTAGTTTTATTGCCAATTGGATTACTGTGTACAAACATCACCCATATCAAACTATTGCTAGAAAAAATATATTTTACATTTTGAAGGTCATAATATCCAATCAGTGCGTCCTGCCCGTAATGGCCTTAGGCTCCGAAATGTGGACTCTTGACAGTGGGACTAGTCCAAAACTCAGACAGTCGCTCAACGGGCTACGGAAAGTACCATGCTCGGAGTTTCTTTGAGAGACAGGGTCCGAAACGAAGGGATCCTCCATAGAAGTGGCAGTGGGATAGTCACATGTGTCGGGGAACCGGTAACCGCTGGGGTAGACGAATGACTTGGCATGCGTAGTGTGGGATGCCCTCCCGGCTATATGGAGCGATGACCTGCGTGAGGTGGCTGGCTGGGAGTGACTGGATGCGGAGAACCGAAGATTGGGTTCAGTGGCGCGAATTGGGGGAGGTATATGTTCTGCAGTGGAATAGTGCAGACAGATGATGATGATGATATCCAACTTCTTATTGTCGGATGGAGCACTGACGAAGAATCGCAATAACGCACAATGGCGTGACGTGAAAGTTCACAGAATTGCTGCGTCTCCTGGCGATTGCATCTACCAATTCCTACCTGGTGATCATAACAAGCTAGAACTTGGCGAAATATGGCAACTCTTTTTATTGTATCACAGTTTTCTTGTTCCGTGCAAATTTTCGCAGTCGAAAATTGTTATTCGACTGCGTTTCTGTCATATAAAAGTTAAACGGCGAATACGCGCAAACATTTGATTGGATTGAATTTCATAATACTTTTACCAAATCAGAATATGTACTTGGATAATATTATGTGCTGGTATTAGATACTTGGGATAGTCTAACCAAAGCATGGGGTTAAAAAAAATACTTCTATTTTCTATAAAAATGTAAGTTCTTTTAATATAAGTACTTAAAGTCGGTCTAAATTTAAGTAGGAGAATAGATTTAAAAAAATATTTCATTTTAGTCAGAAACCGGTTTTACAGGTTGTGAATTTTTAAATTGCCTCGTAATAGTCGAGCACTTAAAGATTCCGTGGCTCAAAATCATTTGCATACATTGCGATCACTGGGCAGCGCTACACGAGTAATAAAACGAGGTGCGCACGATCGGATGCGGCATTTAAATTATAGGTGTACTAAGTACATCTTATATTTCTAATCCGGTTTCTTTTGATTTCGAGTCAAATACGGTTTAGCTGTACTACTAGGGGAGAGGTTGTTTTACATTTTTGAGATTCCGTAGAGTCCAAAGAGTTTGGGATCGCCGCCCCGGCTGTCAAGCGCGGCGATGCACGCGCGTGCGCATTCTGTGCTCTGTGATTTCGCCTATCCGTCTCAATCTGTAGACCGTCTTTTTCTGTCTCTTTGATCTTCCAAGTTTTGGATTTTTCCAAACTCATCAGATCAAGGTGTTACATTCTGCTACACCACTTTTACCAAGGATGACTCTCCAGACAATTGAATCAGTGAGTAAGTGGTGATGGAGCTTTAATAAGTATTATATTACTTATTTACCTCATCTATTCTTAGGAGATTCGGGTCAAATTCAACGTCCAACTGAACAATGCATGAGCGTGCATTACTAACCACGTCGTCATGCTAATTTGTAGAAATTGTCCACATTTTCCGGTCATTTTGTAAAGAGCCCTAGGTTTCAGTTTCAGACACGATTTTTAAGGTAATTGCGAATGATGATTCTTTAATTAGGAAATTATTTTGTTCTTTATCTTTATTATTCTGAATATTATATAAATATAGCTCTGATCTGATACATTACATACATACATTAGGTAAAGAGATATTTCTTAGGTCTACATATTAATTATGACTGTGACGTTGTAAATGTAGTCCGCGCTACCTACGTTATCTAACAAATCGATTTTTTAAATTTTCTTTACTATTGGAAAGTTAAAAACGTGATTAACTGTAAAGCTGGTAAAATACTGGATTCCCATGGGAACATTCCTAACGGCAATACCACAGAAAGAGAACAGCTTGGAAAACCTAGTATTTATATAAGTGTAATTTTGAAAACTTTGGCAATTACCTATTACTTCTTATGCAAACAGGAAAAATATACATTTGACCTTTTCGTCCATTAGTTCATTGCATAACATTATGACCTTTAAATCTTCGCAGCCATAGTAAGTAATAAAACTTATAAATTCAAAACTATATAAAACTGCTACAAATTAATCACCCACTTATTATATCTAAATCGGGCTGTCAAGATAAAATCACTTTGAGGTGTATTCCAACGCGTAAAATAAAATACGGTAGCAGCTAGCAACTGTTGGTCCGCCGAGCCGGATACTTGGGACGAACGGCCTTGACTTGCAGAACGTGTTGGCTCTGCACAAAAAATGCCATTGCCTTACTAGCTTTTAAAGTGTTAAGCGCTTTTTGAGCTGAATTTAGCGGGCTGACGCTACTTTTGTAATTTTTTACTTTTTACCAAAAAAATTATACCTACTATGAAAATATTGAAAATCACGGCTTTCCTATATTTTATTTGGTCAAAATGTCTAATTGATGCTTGAGCTTTACCAAGTTACTTCATAAGTCCCAACATACATACATATTATAAAACGGTTCTATAAAATATTTATAAGCAATGTCGTACATAATTAGAGTAAGGAAAAACGCATTTAAAGTGATTTAATAACATTGTAAGTTTATGATTTGTTGGACAATTTTCCCGAACTTTTTATTTCATTCGCGATTTTTTTCCCACACGTATTTTTCCAGCTTGTTGTATTTATTTATTTTACGTTCCTTTTTTTTCGGCTATTATTTTTATTTCAAAAGTCGCTGTATCGCTTAAAATATCGCAGACGCATTTGATGTTTGCAAAAGCTGATAGCGCTGTCTATTCTGCATTCCTAGAACCATGACCATTTAACAAGGACAGCTCCGAAACCGACTTACAATTTATTTTTAACCTTACTCCACCGTGTTTAGATACGCAATAATTTTGTCGGACTGTGAATTATCGTAGCAATAAATCGCTGAATTTAAAATTAAATAACTGTAGAAAAAGCAATGTCAATGTCTCAAACGCTGCGTTCTTTCGTAGAAATTCATATAATGAATCTTCAAATACGATGTCGTTTTTACGTATCTAGGAAATACACAAATACAAAACCTATGCCGCTCGAGCAGTTGTAGGTATACGATATCAAGGCACCTTTTGAAAACTCCACAGTCTGGGAAAGACGCGGCCTGTCATGTCAAGAGGTCCGTGTTCGATCCCTAGCTGGGCCATGTACGAATGGGTTTTTCTCGAAACTTAAGTACTTACATTAACCGACTGCTCTCCGACGGTGAAGGAAAACATCGTGAGGAAACCTGCATACGCTGAAGAAGAAAGTTTTTAGGCGCATGTGAAGTCCAGCAACGCACACTGCGGGTTATGGATTACAATAGTCCCCGTTGAGAGGGAATAGGCATGTGCCCTAACATTGGTGACATAGTAATAGGCTTTTGTTTGATATGATTTGATAGATATACAGCGCTATGCTTATTATTGCACATTTTTCAGTTCGAGCATGGTCGTTGGACATTTTTCAGATTGGACATTATTACAGTAAATCTTAGCAACTAGGCCTTGAACCTGAGACCTACCTATCCGGGGTCACGCTCAAGATCAACCATCTGAACTGCCGCGTCAATACAACTCGAAGGAAATGAAATTTATGTGCAACGTTCAGTCTTTATTGCGCAATATTGTCACCTGTGTGATCTTGATTATCGTGAGATCGATGACCTTATACATATGCCTACGTAGGTACCTTATATTATGTATATCTACTTAGCACGGTGCGACAACATCAAATTCAGGAAATGTCAACCTTACCTGCGGTCACCCCAGCTTAGTTTTATTATCGCACGGCTGCCTCATATTATCTGTGATTACACGTAATATTATTATTTATTTTACACTCACAGGAGTTTTCATTTACTTTGGTAATAGGTTTTGATGTCGAATTTTTTTGTGATTATAATTATTGCAACTTTTATAGTAACATAACGTAATGTTTGAAATTTCTGCTTTGCCTTTAATTTATCTGTCTACTAACCTAGGTACTGTTGTAGTCCGTGAATAGTTGCAACCTTTGAATGGTTTCTCACCTTAAGGATTCTGATTGACCGCTTCGTTCGTAAGTACAATTATGTTCACCGGCTACGAGGCAAGGCGGACTGTTTGACTGTTAGGGTTGTACATAGTTTATATCTTGTATCTTTGTGTTATTTTATTTACATAATTATCATCGTTTTTAGTTTAGTTTAGTATATGCATTTTTAAGTTAATTTTAATTTTATATTGTGTATTGCTAGGGGTCATTCCCAATAATTAAATTATGTTATGTAATTACTAATTACACGTGGCTAACCAAAACTTACGTTTTAGTGCTCTAGTGTCTTCCCAATCTATTATAGTAGGTTTCTTAGTAAGGAAACAATGCAATCGTAAAATTTCTTTTGGAATAAAAAAATCATCACTCGCTATTCCTGTCTGTCTGTCTAATTCGGATATTAAAACCATTCACAACCATAAGCGTCACAAAAATATACGGCACATAAAAAATGTAGCTTTATTGCAATACATTTATGGCTGTAGTTACGCTCCGTTAAACGAATAAAAATGTAAATAGAGACGTAAGAGAAAGAGTGAGAAATCACCATAAATTGAAGGGAATGCCATAATGTGACATAAAGGCGTTCGAGTGATAAATAGTCCCGGAATGTCCCGGGAATGTCCCGGAAGTCCCGCTTTGAGATCAGCGAGCGATTGTAAAAATCCTGAGAACATTAAAAGGCTTCGTTTTATGGTTCCACCGCATAATGTGACTGGCTAATGTTGTGGCTGGCATACCACGCGGTTCTATCACGAATCCTCACGAAAGCGCATTCACTACCGAATGGGGGTTTTGTGACTTGTGTCACAATGTTGATAGTTTGTGCGAAACATGTGTCAAACTTTAGCCGAATCTAAAACGCTGAAATTGCCCAGATATTATTCTAAAAGAAAATATTAAGAAGGCTGTGTGGTAGGATTTATTTAAAAAAACCTTGTTGAATGGACTCTGTCCTTCCTTTTTATAAATCTTACTAACGCGGCCATCTATAATCATAGTGAGCACGTTATTAATATGTAAAATAGACAAAAAATTACAATAACCTTCCATAAATAATAATAAAACATGTGATTTTGCATTTGTTGTATTAGGTATAGTGGTTTATGCCGAGACACCTTTGCTTAGGCCCTTAGTTGTCTACCTTGAATGTTTTTGTAAATCATTAGGCACCTTCCTGATTGCCCTAGCGTAGGTACACTACAAGGTCATATTTGATGTAGTTGCACACTCTATAGTTAAATCAAAAAGTTTTAATAATCATTCTTGTTTCTCACTGTAAAAAAATGCATACCTACATACGTTAAAATCTTTACAAATAAAAGTGCATTTCTTTGTTAAATTAGAATAGTGAAGTATTAGATTAACTATTTAGTAAGTAGTTTAGTAAGTAGTTTAGATAGGTACCCTATCTATAAAGTAGGTATTTAGTTTGACTGTTCTACATTTTAACCATTAAACATTACTATAACTAACCTTATGCCTAACTAATTTTATGTACCTAATTAATTGTAAATGTGAAGATAAGTATCTGAAATTTTCCTAAAAATAGGAAAACTTCATTTACATAAAGCGGAAAATTTAATGATTTCTAGTTGTTGTATTGTATTTCAGATTGGACATTATTCAGTTTGGACGTTTTTCAGATTGGACATTTTTCAACGGTTAGACATTTTTCAGATTGGACATTATTATCGTAAATCTGTAATACATAGCTTTGATTAATTCCAGACTTCTTTCGTTCCGCTTTTACCATTCAAGCGTTTACCTTTTACTTTTCAACAGATTCCCGGTTAAAGAATTAATCCGATTTGTTAAAGCTGCACTGCCCCAATATTCTCCGGTCGGTTTTCCGGGAAAATATAATTTTTCCGTCTATTTTCTTTTTTTTCTCCAATGCACGAGGCGGAGGGTAAATTGAATTTTTAGCCATGCCTCACTGAACTAATTCGCGTAATGCATTTAGTATGCACGTTCCTCTCAGCGTATGAGGATTAGCTGGCAAATTTTTCTTGATATATTTGTATTTTTTGGTTTTATGAAACTGGAAACAAATACCTCATTGATATGTAGATATTTTTTAAACCTGGTAATGCATGAATTGAGTAAGTACTAGAGTAAAAAAATTATAATAAAATTAATATTCGCAAGGAATGTAAAGAAATATGGTTAAGTAGGTATAAAGTAAATAATTAATTGCTTATGAAAACATGACAGAGTCAGGTTGCACATGACCTTAATACGTCCGTCGTGTGCAATATAAAAATTAATTATATACCTACCTACTATAGACAACCCTAGTTAAATTTTCATCCGGATTCTTTGTTTTATAGAACTTTGATTCATCCAGTATATATATATTTTAGATGCGTAACTTCTTGTTACCCACTTAGACTTATTTAGTTCCAGTTAGTATGTAGTTCCACAAAAGTCATCTTCATACATTCAGAAGTGAGAAAAAAAACTTTTTAACAAAAAAAATTAAACCGCCGAAAAAAAGCAACTGAAAAGCGAAAAATAATAAAAAAGAACCTTTTTAGTCTAACGAAAATCCTACACTAATTAATGTAAATCTAATAAATTTTGAGTCGGCGCCACACACACATGCAAATTAATTATTTGATTTCTAGTAATCTAATGATCTTCTCATTAATTGCTTGTTAGTTGGCTGCCATCATTTCGCCTTACGTAATAACTTTAATTAATTTGCTTGTTTGTTTGGCGTTTTGATCCAATAGAAAAAGAATTATCAAAATCGGACTGCTCTGTAAAAAGTTATGCGTGGTCATACATAATATATATACGGGTCGAATTCAGAACATCCTTTTTTTTTCGTCGGTTGAAAAGTACCTACCGTTCGGTTAGATTTGGTGGCCTCTCACTTGGAGTCCTTTAAAATAGTATATTATTTAGGACAGAAACTCAACTCCTCTGTGACTCAACCAACAACGTACCTAATAATATGTCCTCACTGTTGGGGCACAGGCCTATACCTTCTCAACGAGGGCGTACGGGGGCTATAGTCCACCGCGATAGCCTAAGAACACCATTTTCGGCGTATGCAGGATTCTTCACGATGTTTTCCTTCACTGTTTGAGAGAAGTCAATAAATGTACTTAAGTTTCAAAAAAAATAAAAAAGCAGTACCTATTTGGTAGGCATTGTCACAGTGTATCAGTTAATTTTGAAAGACCTTGTAATTTAGCGCAATCGGTCCAGTAATTCTAACTTATCCGGCGGACGGACGGACAGACGTATTAAAAGTTTTGGCGTTTTGACTGAACCCTAAAAATTATAAGTCATGACCAACTTTTTATGAAACTCGTGCTATGTTATCCACGTATCTACCTCCACCAGACTTTATTAGATAGTGAGTGTACATTGGGTAATATATCTGCTATCTTTGATATCAGCTGTGTATTTCCATTACAGCGACCACCTGTAACGTCCCACACTGGAGTGAAAATACAACTTCAATGGTATTTAGAAAAGGAATAAAGCTTATGGCGCAAGGCGTATGATGTGATGCTTACTAATTCAAGCAGGGTAGATTATCAGGGCAGGTATTTCGGCCCACACAAGAAAAATCATTGAATCTATAAATAGGACAAAACAGTTCTTTAGTAACCATACGAGCCCTAACCACCGACGCGACAAAAAAATAAAATGTATTTTTTGTCCCTTACGTTATGTGTCCCTTACGGTTAGGGCTCGTATAGTATGTACTTCGGGCCTTAAGCTCCGTCGTAGCGTAAGCGACAACGACAAACAATATACATTGACGGGACCAGTCAGACCTCAGTTCTTTGACAGGTTATGAGGAACATTATGAGGCCACTAAATTGGCCTTATTAAAATTGTTTTATAGTCTATATAGAGTACGACCATTTTTAAGACAGAGTAATTTAACTACTAGGTATTGACGATTATGATATGTATAATGTATTACCAAATGCTAACTTCATAATAACAGTAAACTTTGTACCTGAAACAATCGAAATGTAAATATTAGAACACGAGTAATAAATTTAACGGAAACATCAAAAATGCGCATAAAATGAATATAATAATATCTTACATAAAGTGGCTAGGTCAAATTAACGATTCATGGAACCTGCAAAGAGAGAGATCAAATTAAAAAGAGAGAAGAGTTCGCAATACTCAGGCCAAACAAAAACCACCTCTCCTCTCACCACATCTGCCAAAAGTACAAGACCACCAGTATGTCTGGTCATGCGTGATATCGGTGTAATAATTGACCGAGCGAGCGAAGCGAGCGAAGCGTCTACGTTTCGAGACTGGCCAAAAATGCTCTTGTCCGTCTGTCTGTCTGTCTGTAATTCTCTACAGGTCGCATTTTTCAACCGATTTTGACGAAAATTTGGCATATGTATAAATTAATTAAACCTACAAAATGAGTAGAATAAAATTTTGAAAAACATTTTTTTTAGAGTACCTACCATACTCGCAAAGTGGGAGTGAACTTTTTTTTTCTTGTAAATCCCATAGTGTGGGATATCGTTGGATAGGTCTTTCAAAAATATTGCTGGTGTGTGAATACCATTTTTTCGATTTAGGGATCCGTTGGCGAAATATTAAGCTTTAAAGCGGTAATTTTTGTTAGAGTCACGTGTCCCCTCCCCTGCCAGCTAAACGGTTGCTTCTGGAAATGTGAAAAAATTCATGGCAGTAGCATATATAACGTAGTTACAAGGAAAACTATTACGGCTAAGTAGGTTCTATTAGTTTTTGAGTAATAGTGGATCGACTTAAGAAAGTTGAAAAAATAAATTATGTTCATAGAACTGCATACGTAAAATGGAAAATTATTTTTTTCCGCGTGATATCCATGGTGTGGGGTATCGTTGGATGGGTCTTTCAAAAATATCGCGGGTGTGTGATAAACATTTTTCGATTCAGGGATCCGTTTGCGAAATATTAAGCTTTAAAGTGCTAATTTTTGTCACTTTAGTAGGTACTTTTTCTGTTTCCAAAGTTGACTTTTGTTGGTTTCTTTTAGGTTTGGTTTATAAGGGCTGGCGAGGTCTACTGTTCTCACGGAACTACTAGTAATAATGTTTTGGACAAATCCACACACGGCTGTTTAGTCCCAACTAAGCCGAAGCTTGTAAATGGGTACTCAACAACTGATAAACATACATAAATTCTTTTTAAATAAATACTTAAATACATACAAACACCCAGAATCCGTAAACCAACAGTTATGCTCATCACACAAATGTGTATACGATAAGTTATGTATATCTAATGAATGCTTTGTTTCATTTGTTGTGCGTGTATCTCGTAGCGACAGCGTACAATGAGTGCATGTAAGCGTAGATGCACCGCAAAAAATGAGAAACAAAAATACCAACATACATATCTTCACGATAGACATCGTTCCTTACACATTTTTCTATCTCTTATAGTTTCGAACGTCCCCATACTGACCCATCTCAAATGTGCCACATGTATATCCGAACTTGCAACACGATTCAATATTTAACAATTAGATAGGCAAATGCATAGAACACGATTTTAATTTCAGTAATAGCTAGCTAGGTACCTACGTAAAACTTGTAAAGTTCCCAAAAAGGTGAGGAATGTAACGATTTGGGATCTACTTTCAATCAGGTCCGACTTGGGTCCAACCCTTTGGACGACGGCCAACCAGCGGACGCAGACGTTTTCACAACTTTGCATACAACTTGCTACCAAATGCGTTTGACGATCAAACCGGCGTCATGGCAGCGCGAGTTCTTCTTTTTAATCCCACCAGAAATTTATCGGTGCAATGTATATTTATAGCTCGAAAGTGGAGACGCATTGAAAGCAAGCCAACGTCTGCCAAGTTGGTAACTACATTCAGAATGCAGAAAATTTTGAAATTGGAAACTTTTCATTTTATTGCATCTACTTTCGCTTTTGACAATCTGTTGAATTCTTTTTGTTTGTCGGATCTAAAGGAAAACAATGAGTGCTTTATAAAAGGGGTGTGATATAAAAGGGGTGTGATATAAAAGGGAAGTGTGGGAAAGGAATGTGGGTAGGTGTAATGTTGATGTTTGCTCAACAATAATAAAGTCACAAAAATCCACACGTGTACACTTGTCAAATATTCAAACTAGGATTCAGATTAGAACCAGATCAGATCCGAACCAACCGCTGCAGACTCGTGGTCACACCGTTCTGTCCCACTGGTGTGACCACGAGGAATTTATTGTCATCGTATACCGCTATCAAAACGAACACCATCGGAATCGATCAAATTGTTGTCCATGACTTCAATTCAACTGAAAATGTCAGATTGTGTTACTTACCTTGATACTAAATTTTTCCCATAGAAAAAAATGTAAATTTTTCTAATAATTTTCAAGTTACAGCTCGGCTATAAGATACCTAATGTAAAGTTTCAACCCTAACCAGCTGATCGGGGTCAACAACACTAACATATGGAACAATTAAAACACAAACAAAAAAACTAGTAAAAAATTAAAAATTGAATCAAATTAAAAACATTATTTTATTTTTAAAATTCTAATCATTAAAAAATGATTGCTCAACCTATCTATATAATACGACTCTTTCGGGAAAGTGGTCGTTATGTCCCACCCTGTATAACTTTGGATTTTTCCTTCGGATTCAAATGTCATTCGATTGCTTACGTTACTGGGTATCTAATGTCAGTAATCATGGTGATATTTACTTATCTGCATTATTATCTATCTTATTTATTCTATTTTCGGTTATCTTATGAATTCTGCTGGAAGATAATTTGCAGATGAAATTAGCAAGCTTATAAAATTTATCAGTGAATCACAGAAGAAAGTGCCTCTGCATTTTCTTTAAGTACACTTGAATTGAAACTATTGTACCTACACTTATATAAGTACCATAATTTGGAAAAACCACGCCTCTTTTAAGTTTTTTTTTTGACTAAGTTTTCTCAGTTTGTAGTCATCCGTTCACATTGTTACGTAACTCGAAATACCTACAAAGTTACATTTACAATTTTACTTTTCTCAACGGTGAAGGAAAACAACGTGGCGATGAAGGAAAACATCGTGGCGGTGAAGGAAAACGTCGTGAGTAAACCTGCATATGCCGAAGAAGAAATTCTTAGGCGCATGTGAAGTTCACCAACCCACACCGTGCTAGCGTGGTGGACTATAGCCCATACGCCCTCGTTCTGAGGGTAGGCCTGAGCCCCAGCAGTGGGGACATGTTAATAGGCTGTGATGATTTTTCTCAACGCATTATATTGCTAAGTTGGCCAAATTTTATCGTTCCATCACCGTTCTCTTGATCTATTTCTATGCTTTATTAATAGAACGATAATAATAATTAGGAATAGATTCCGATCTTACATTATAAGTGTTTTGGTTTATAGGGTTTTTGTGAGTCATGGATTTTAATAGGTACGAATACAGATATAGACAGGTACATAAAATACAGATACTTACGTAGGAAAAGTAAACCGTGTGCAGTGGTGTGGTCAAATCAACAGTATATTAACATGTCCCCACTGCTGGGGCTCAGGCCTACCCTCACAACGAGGGCGTTCGAGCTATAATCCACCACGCTAGCCCAGTGCGGGTTGGTGGACTTCACAGCACCAAAGAATTTCTTCTTCGGCGTATGCAGGTTTCCTTCACCGTTTTTAAAGCAGTCAGTAAATGTACTTAAGTTTCGAGAAAAACCCATTGGTACATGGCCCAGTCGGGGATCGAATTTCGGACCTTTCGATCTGATGGGCCGCGTCTTATCCCCGACGCCACTAACGCTTGGTGTGGTACTTTCATAATATTCGGATTGATCACTCACTGACCATACGAGTAATTACAAGATATGTTTAGATTAATAGTCTAATTAAAGATATCAAAGGGCATTTATTCATGTATTCATCACATAGCTGGCACTCATACATATATAATGTGCATACGTACGTACGTAGCGCACGCAGATAAGATTCCACGCGGAAGCCATTAACGTTTTGTGACCTTCGCCCGCCGCGGGACACAGTTGGAATTACTGACGCCCTATTTCCCTGATGATGTAATAGTCCTAATAATTATACGTACGTGTGTCACTGTGGCACGAAGCTTCGTCAAATTAGTTAATATAATACGTACCTTACCTATACCTACTTATTTCGTTGACTTTTTGAAATAGGTCATGTATTTATTACGTAAGAAATTTCATCTGCGAACGGCTAGTGCTTCTGCACGTGGTATGGCAATTTTGTAATGTTTTATACACTTTGCATTGCATCGCATGATAGGCTTCTCGCGGTTTCCCAAAAGTGGGGAAAAATTACGAAAGCTACGGACGCTACGCCGTAGCAAGTTTCCATAACATGAATTTTGCAACTTAGTTACATTAGCATAATGAATAATCTCTTTTTTTTAAAGTAGGTTTTGGCTTGGTTACTAGACCTTGCCATATCTTATTTAGAATACAAGTCATATTTCTTTTTAATTATCTCCTAAAACAGACGATTACAGCACGGCAACCATAAAAATAGGGCACGAGCAGACAGAGCTAGTCGGCCTTAATACCGACATATATCTTAAGTTACTTCGATGTCTGTATCCATCCACTTGCAGCATTTCACTTCCGCCAACCAACCACAGCCTTCGATTTAAAAGGCAATAATTCATCTAACCACAGATTATACCGTATAGATTTAAACAGGTAGATACGGTTACGTAATAATCCCAGCAGTTTCGGTGTACGTAACTGATTAGAGGTTGTTATCTAAAAAAAGGCGCGAAGCTTCCACTCCGCGCCGTGGCACGGCCGGCACCGCATCAGTGGCAAGGCCGTGCAGCACGTGGAACGAAGGCGCCTGTTGCTAGTCGCCCCCCCTCCGCACTCCTCAGACCCCTCCTCCGTCCAAATTGCGACGTTGCCGCTCCGGCGGATCGCGCGTAGGTCCGCCGGCACGAGAATTTGGCAATTCTAAATGATGGCTGTCTAGTAAACTCGATGGTGTGGTTGTTCAAATTGAGAGGATTTTTCCAAGCGATGGATGCGCTACGTTAGGTTTTTAGAAAATATTGCAGTTCATTCTGCCAGTAGGTAAGTACTTAGATAATAAAGTGAAGAGTTTGAAGAATTTTCAAGGCTTGTAGGTATGATCAACGTTGCAAAATGTAAATAAATTCTAAGCAAAATTTCATATGGAATGGGTGGATTACGTTTAAATCACTAAGACAAATGTAAGTGTATGAGATAATTGATCAAAACACAGGGTCAAGAATGTCAAGATATTATAAGGTTTGACAGGCGGTAGCACTCTTCATCTATACGACGTCTTTGGTGATTTTGATGTCAAAAAGTATAGGTAAGTAAAAAAAGAATGGTAAAAGTATGAGTTTAGGTAACCCACCTAGTTATTTCACTGTTTTAGAACTGTCATATTTTAATTGTATATCTTCTACTACGGTACTATAAATTTCATGCGTCTGAACCTTAAAAACCTCCTAGTATGAAACTTCAGAATCGCGAAATGGTTAAGTACCTACTTAGTCATAAAAACGTACTATTTTTAGCAAAGATTTGGCGTGCCGTTAAAAACGCTGCACGCTGACTAGTAATGCGAGTTGACAGGTGTCAATGGTCTCTCTCTACTACATACTGTGGGCTCGCTTCGTTACACGTGTAGGTACTGTCTGTGCACACTGAAATGCCAACGACATTTCTGACACACATGATTGGGCAGTCAAGGTGGAATTATTTCAGACGGAGTAAAAAATAAGTTGTAGTGAAATATACCTATAGGTATTCGAAATCGCCGTCAAAATGTTAAAAACGCAGGAAGATAAATTAAGCTTAAGTATATAGTTGCCGCCTTGCCGGTGCCGGAAAAACCAGAGAGTGCCGGTTCGAAGGACCATAATGAAAAGGACGCACTGTTTCACTCAAATATAATAAAAACTAGAAAGAAAATGTATAAAAATGAAAAATAATAAAAGTTTATTTAAAGAAAAATATTCAAAATATGAAAAAGTCTTCAAAAACTCGACGACCGGCATGGCTGGGTGGCCAGTTTTTGTTTGATATTGATAATAGACAATAATATTACAAAAATACCGTAAGCTCAAATCAAACCTACTTCCACATTTTGAATAATTGCATTCCAAATATGGAAGTTTTTGATTTACCAATAAAGTTGATTTCTCGTTGACATTTAGCAACCAATTACAGTGGTTGAACAGGACGATGGTAGATTCGATACTGTCAATAATTTGTCTTGATCGTCGGCCATCACGCGATGCCCACATCACTATTCGACGCTTTGGTTTGATAAAAGCCCGCCATAATTTAAGGTTTGGAATATGAAATGACGGTAATTTTTATTTTACCACAGACAACAAATCGTGGACAGCACGGCAGCACTCAGCACACACAACTCAATTAACACTAAGTAGTCATTTCAATGAACGTATGGTTGCGGTTCTTTTAGATTTTCAACAGACAAAAAAATAAAACTGAAGTGAAAAGCAGATCGTTCAACTCAGGGGAAGAAGAAAAATAGTCGATCTCCAGCCGCCGCCGTCGCGAAATGTACGTCAGACTTTATTTGGCTTTGATTAGGCTTGCAACAGGCGTCGCAATCCATGGTACACGAACTTTAGCTATAAACTATTACAGCTACTTTTACCTAAACAAAGTACGAACATATGTTACCAAAAGGTTGTCTGGAAGAAATCGCTCTTAGCGATAAGACCGCCGAGATATACTTACCACCTAAGTCTACTGTATTATTGTGTTCTGTTTTATTTTTGTGCAATAAAGAGTATTGAATTGAATTAGCCAGCTGAGTTTGAAATAAAATAATAAAAAATCACGAATAAAAGAGCGAAACCAACCAACGCGTTAATATTATGACACGTGATCCCGTTGCCATGGTAACAGAACGGCTCTGAGAAATTATTGGACTGTGAAATCGTATACAAATCCATCCAACCATCATCAATGATTCATAATCATTCAACAAAGATTTTTTGCTATTGTCGAATTACGTGTCCCTTTCCTATAATGGTTCTCACTTGGATTGGATAGGAGTCCTGGCTAATCACCGAGTTTTGTGACACAAAAGTTAATTCACTGTAATTGAGGGTCACTCTAATACTTCTGATTAGCTGATCCTCAAAATCTGAATTTTCTGTCAACAATCGGACGCTTCGCTGTTCGCTCTCAGGTTCTGAGAGCTGGCGAATGAAATTAAATGATTGATGGGATTCCGTTTAATTAGAGGAGGAGGGGGAGGGAATATGCTATGGCCAACCTGCATCATTTGGAGACTATCCTCATGGTGGAACTAAATTGTGTATAAGTGATCGCTACAGACGGCCTGAATAAAGGTTGTTGAGATTTGCAAAGCCAAAACTAATACGGACCAGACCAGCTCACTCTCAGAATCTCAGAACTCGAATTGCTCAAGTGGTGGTGCACCCCAATTCTGAGGTTCGGATTGCGAATTGAGCAGCTTAATTACTCGGCGTTCACACACCGCCGCGTAATCGGCCCATAATCGTCGTGTAATTGCCGAAAGCCCGACTTTCGTCGACTGGTGACTTCGATGGCTTCATTCCAATTCCAATTAAACGTGAGGTTTAGTACTGCGTAAGGACTCGGGATGTACTACATTTAAAGGTTAAACTCGTGGCGAAAGGACGAAACTAAACGTGTAGCAATATACTCGCAGCTTGTTCAAAGGTTCAATATTTATGTGTAGGTGTAGGGTTGTAAGTGTAGAGTATACATAGCTAGCTTAAGTAAGTATACTCTGAGGTTGTAAGGTTTTTTTCGAAACTTGAGTACCTACCTGGGTACATGTACTGACTGCTCTCACATGGTGAAGGAAAACATAATGAGGAAAATACGCTCAAGAAGGAATTCTTGTTGAAGTCCATCAACTCGCCCTGGTCTACCTAGGTGTACAGGAGCCCGTAAGGCTTCGTTGATGAGGTAGGAGTAGTACTGTAAAAATATAGTTACTTAAACTAATAGTGGACGAGTTAGGAGGTGGACGTGTTAGGAAAGTGGACGAATTCGGACTGAAGGAAGACGAGTACGAAAATGTAAACCTACTAAAGGAGAAAGTGCAAAATGACAAAGAAAACTAACATAGAATAGGTTAATTGTTAGTAGATGTGATATTAACCCATAAGATATTAAAGAATGTTAAATAATATATAGGTATTTCCTAAACCCATAGATAACGATGTACAGAAAAACCAAAGAAACATCTGTTAGACAACGAAGATAATAAATATTTACATTTTATAATCCATTTAAAGACATTATTCGTCTTTACTTCTACAGATAAACCATATTATATTGGTTTTCGTTAGAGCATTTAGTTTCTACATACTTAGTAATATTATTATTTTAAAAACCTGTAGGTGTACCTTCCTCTGTTTTGTAATACTTACTGATTAGTTTCGCAAGCGTATGTAAATCTTCAACGATCAATCCCTATTTCGTATTTATCAACGTTAGATAAGGAATCAGGAGTGTTCTGTGTTGATAATTCTTTACAAACTTATAGATATAAACTGGGTCATTACGTTGTCAGTTTGTTATATAACCCGGCCCAAGGTTGCCTGCCCTACCGTTGGACGAATTGTGGCGTGCGTATGTTTGACAACATTGACTAAGTATTCAAACCTTGTTTTGATTCATTGACAACATTTGCGTGACGTCAGCAATGTTATTCTATAGTTATACGTAGGTATTTATTTACAAAACTATATGTCTCAATCTTCGTCTGAAAGAATGTCCGACGAGGAATAACCGGGCAAGCGCGTGTTTGAACACGCATTATGTAGGGTTCCGTATTCAAGTTTTCCGTCTATAACTCCATCACAGAATAGTAACTGAAATGATTTTCATAGGGAGTTCCATTTGACAGATCTTTACCCCGCACGAGGAAATACGCTGAAAACGCATCCCCCTTTATTACCCCGCACGAGGAAAAACGCTGAAAACGCATCCCCCTTTACATAACCACAAAAGCAAAATAATGTCATTTTTAAATTAAGATCTATTAAGTATATTTCGGGTCATATGAACTCTGTAAAAGTAATGACCTTGTGTGTAACAGACCGGGGTTACAGAAGGACGGAGAAACGTACTTCATTGTCGGACTACAGAAGTTGCAGAGCCCTAAAAACTGTCTTAATTCTTATTACGAATGACCGATAACAAAGAAATGAAAACTTTTACTTACCTACTACAGTTCAATCAATTTGCATGATGACGTTTGTAACAGGTACATACTTAGTGTAATCAAAGGCAGTGCATAATCAATCTTATATTCAGCACCATAAGCACCCAATTTGCAACTTTGAAATAGATTAAATTCTGCAGGGCATTCGCAGCGAGCGTGGAAAAATACAGCAGCGATTTGGTTTCCCGATACTAGACGACGTTGGGGGGTAAGGGGGTGGGGAGAGCGGTACACCGGCTGGCGCATGCGTACTCGCGGCACTTGTTGCGTCCACGTGGCGGCGAGGGAGACCCAGGGGGCAGCCGGGGGGCTCCCCCGGGGGGTGTGGGAAACTGGGCGCGACAATCACCTGGCGTGTAAACTCATTAACTTTGCCTTTCAGTAGTTACACGAGGTTTCATGTCTGATTATATCGTTGAATTCCAACGGTACGCCCCGGGTAAACACTTTTACGTAGGAGAAATAACTGGTTTGTTACCTATATTTTCTTCTCAAGGATGCTTCCGTTGGCTTACACGTGTTACCTCAATAAGACAACAAACGACATTCTATCAACTTTTGTTACGAAGTAGACATATTACGTAACATTGCCCCGGTTTCTCCCACTTCGCAGACGGCCAGGTCATTGTACAAATTAGTACTAAAATGTGTTAGACGTTAGTAAATTGTAGTTGAATATTATGATTTGTTTATACATTCAAATTTTTTTGGGCAAATACTATGAATGAGCTTTTCTTATTAGAAAAAAACCCTCACGAAATAAAGATTTAAAAAGCTATAGATAGGATAAGATAGATAAGATAATCGTTTATTGTTAATATTGATAAGTAATAATAACATGCAACATATTAATCTTAGATGAAATCAAAAAGAGGAAGATAGGTAGGTACGTTACTGAAAATAGTAGTGCAAAACCAAGTTCCAAGCATAGTCCAGCCCGAAACGACGCGATGCTGCTTGATTGCGTCATTTATATTCATTTTGTTACTGTTTTAGTGGAGTTTGATTTCAGCTGTGTGAGTGTGTGTGCATGTAGTCGTGCAACGAGCCTAGTTTTCGTTTTTGCAATGTGTAGAGTATCGTATCTCCCGTCCATTGATTTCACATAAGAAAATACCTACACGTTACATGCAATAACTTGTACAAAAAAAGTTACACGTTGAATGAATGGTGTACAAAAAAAGTAAAAAATATTTTAAAAATCCAAAAGATAAGTGTAGTTTGGTTTTGATGCCTGCTTTATATTTTCTGATTACAAACGCTGAAACAAATTAACCGGATCCTCGTGTAAAAAATTACGGTTGACCAACATAATAGGAATATCTAAATATATGGCGCCAGGTTCAATCTGCTTTTTGCGTTAAATTATTATCCCTTGACCAGTAAGGCACTAGTAAAAAATAACCTCGCCGCGTCGCCGCCGGCCTCGCAAGGTTGCATTCGTCACAAACGCTGCGTCTGCGCACCGAGCCGATCTCGCCTGCAGTTGTGCAGGTCAACGACCTCTCCTTGCGAGTGCGTCAGCTAGCATTTATAAAGAGCAAAGTGAGAAAATAAACGCGAGATAACCGCATCTGTACTGTACTGCTCACCAAGTAGGCGGTGAACGAACCGCGCTAATAGGTAGGTACTTGGGTCGTAGTCCGGTCACACGCGGCACGTAAGGGCGACGGCGACACTGCAGGGTTACGCCAAGGTTGAGATGACCTAATCTATCTTTACGACATGTCCAAATCCTTAACTATTTTAAGTACCTACACATTTTAATTAATCCTATCAAATTAAACGTACCTATTCAATCTTTACACAGAATAAATAATAGTACAGGAATCTATACATAATACTTACTAATAATAATAAAGCTGAAGAGTTAGGGCCTCTTTTACCACTTGCTGATATTGTTACAGATAGTAAGCTGACAGATAAACTTATCTATCAGATAAATCTATCTGATAATATTTTCGTGTTGCACACCTCTCTATTAAAATATCTGACAGATAAAAAATAACAGCCGCTTGATCTTGCTATTAGTTTATCTGACAGATAAGGCAATCGGATACCTGTGAAACAAAAAAAAATGGGTATATGTCAGATAATCTGCAGATAGGGCACTTTATCTGGTACTTTATCAGCAAGCGGTGAAAGAAGCCCTTAGTGTTTGTTTGATTTTTTTGTTTGAACGCGCTAACCTCTTGAACTTCCAGTCAGATTGGATAAAATCTTTAGTTAAAGTATAGGCATCACGCTACGACCCTTAGGAGCCGTGCAAAAGTCAGAAATAACTTTAAAAACGCGGGTGAGGCCGCGGTAAACAGCTAGTAATCTACATAAAGGTAGTAAAACTATTAATTTATTGTATAGTTTGCCATGATAGAGGCCAGTTGTGCCCAAGGTTGGTTGAGCTACAAATGTCAGACGCGCAATAGACGCGCAGTCAGTAAAATGTCACAGTTTACGAGCGAGTGCGCCTGCGCAGGGTTCATGGGCGACGCGAGCAAATTGAGTGGGCTTACTGGGCTTGCGATTATAGTGTACATACAGGGTGCCCCGTCGTCATAAACTGCATTAACTATAAGGTGGGATAGTATACTTTAAAAAGATATATACATATATATACTTAGATGGTATTTAATAATATTATATGGTACTTATAGATGGTAATGTGCTAATGTGTTATGAAGATAAAGTAAAAAAACAAAACATGAGGATAATTAGAAAAAAAAATTGGATTTTGATTACATAACCATTTCCTTACATGGCAAAAGTACAATAAATAATCCAAAATGAAATAAATAATTTACAATATAAAAACAGTTACAGGATCTAGACGGGAGATCCTTTAAATGAACTGTTTTTTGTTTCGCTACAAAGTTCTCAAAATTATAGTGTATTTAAAATTATAGAAGAAGAATAGAATAGAAATTTATAGGCAACTTTTTTTTCGAGATAGTTAAAAGAAAAGAATATAACTTATGTGCAACGAAAGCTGTTAGTGGAAAATAAATGAAAAAGATTATAAACAGTCCGTATATAATACTCGTACAGACAGAGCTGCGTTTCTACTCAACTATTGCAAGTGGGGACTGACCGAGACGAGTTTTTTTGCATAACTTGTTCTAGGTACTCATGACGTCAATACTTAATGACATGTTTCATAGTTTCAACTCTTGCCAAGATAGAGCTTAATGCTCTCAAAAAATAAATGCATAAATGAGCACCGTGGAACACCGTAAAACCGGATTAAGTAAAACCGTCGAATTCAAAATGGTGCATTGTTACAGGCTTTAGACTGCCTTTACCTTGCCATAACTTTCAGTGTCCAAGCTACCAAGGCCTCAGAACTACCAATAAGGCCAATATCAAAAGTAGTGCTCCATATTTCAACGGCCGACGAGTTCTGTAATCTTAATTTTCCGTTTGTATGTCTATCGCTCGTAGAACTGACGGCCGTGTGGGCAGAAAGGTTCTCGAGTGGCGACCACGTATCGGAAGACGCAGTGTAGGCAGGCCTCCCCACAAGGTGGACCGACGATCTGGTGAAGGTCGCGGGACCCAGCTGGATGAGGTTAGCGCAGGACCGGTCGTCGTGGTGATCCTTGGGGGAGGTCTTTGTTCAGCAGTGGACGTCATGCTGATATGATGATGATGTCTATCATGCATGGCGTGGAGTAACAATACCTACCAATAGAACTAATTAAGTATGTTTCGCATACCTACTGCAGTTGACATAGTATGTCACACAAAAGATGTTAATACCTATTTAATCAATTTATTTTAATATTTAGTTTACATACCTAAATGAAATGACCTTACATCTTAAGTCGATAAGTATAATATAAATTTTCCTTTATACTTTGGATTCCGTTGTAAATACGTCATTAAACACGTAGGTATATTGTTAGTTTCACTTTACTGTCAATCGATTAGTTAATTTGAGAATAAAGATTAACTACAACTTTAAGATTGGCTGCTCGGTTGCGTTTAACATGCATGAAGCAATAAAGTTGTCAAAATTGTAATTGGTTTGGTCATGCTATCAAATATTGTCAAACAAAAAGTGATTGGCAATAAAAAAAATTAGTTTCTGGGTAACATCATATCGCGAAGACTACAAATAATTGTGCAAACAGAAGAGTCAACGGTAATTAAAAATAATTATCAAACAAGTCTTCTCTAGAACCTGAACAGATACTGCTGGAACTTATACGAATAGGGTAGTTAGACTCTGTGTCTATTCCACCCGTAAAAGTTCAGAGCACAGAACCAATGTAATTATTATTATAAAATACGGACTCGAAAATAGGTTTCTAGAGCAGTAAAAATCAATTTTGCAATTTGTCCAACTGGAATATGATGAAAAAGTAACAAAGATTTACTCAGCCAGTGTCGAATGTAGGGAAAGTTGTTTTCATATTTGTCTCCATTGAATTAATTGATTCAATAAGGTTTAAGCTGTATTGCTTGCGAAGTAAACAAACCAGGGGACATTCACATTTCGGCAGCTGAAGGATAACTATTTGCTGCGGCTAATGAAATGACAGTGTGTTTCTATAAGAAACTTTAAGCGTAATATTTTGCTTCAAGTCTCGCTCAAGACCCATAAAAAGCATCGGTAATATTTTCGCTCAGGAACAAAATGTTGAATTCTCATAATGTTGAATTCTCATAATGTTGAATCTCAAAATGTTGAATCTCAAAATGTTGAATCTCAAAATGTTGAATCTCAAAATGTTGAATCTCAAAATGTTGAATCTCAGAATGTTGAATTCTCAAAATGTTGGATTCAGTCTAGAAACTTTAAAAAAAGAAACCAAAAGGACAATAAAATCAGAGTGAACCTATGGTGTCGTGGTAAACAATTATTAACTTAACATTTTGGATAGGACAATTCTAATGTACTACTGTAATATACTTCTGTGATATGAAACCTACAAAAGTAAATAGAGGACAAAACTATCTGCAATAAATAAATTACTATTGGAAGCTACACAGAGGAGAGCTACTAATGTGGCAGCAATTGGTGAAATGACTTGTTCACAGAAACCAGCGGGAACAAATGAATTTTATTGAGAGAAATAATGACAATTAATTCTATTGGGTTGGAATAGAATTTCTCCTTTCAGTACCAGTAAGTAGTATAAATAATTGAATCAAATAAAAAATAACAGACGCTTCTGACTTTTTTCATTTATTGGAATATCTTGTTTTATAGAAGTGTTACTTAATATTCTACTAATATAAATGAAAGTCTTATTGAACATAACATCTTATTCGATGATCTTGCAAATTGCAACTGACTTTCCTAAGTCCTAAACCGCCAAGAACTATAGGTATTAAGTATATTATAGAATAGAAATTGGTACTTACATAATTACTTATTTTTATACAAACGGATGCATAAATCCTGTACTTAGCAAAAATATTTAAGTAATACGGCTCAATGTCTATTAAAATAGTTTTATGTATACAGACGTCATTCGACAAAAAATATGTTTCATTTCCTGTACATTTTATTCCCTTTTAGGTCGATGAGAATGCACAGGACTGTCGTCGTCCATACATTAATTAGGTCAATGATACGCCAAGAACTTAGCTACGAATATAATAGTTATTAGGTACGAACGAGTAACTTAGGTACGCAGGTGTTGTTTCGCGTGGATTCATAATGGTTTACTTTATATACAACTAGCTGTTGCCCGCGGCTTCGCCCGCATGGAATAAGTACCTATAAACCATCAGAAAGAAATTATCTGATTGATAGTGAAAACCGCATCAAAATCCGTTGAGTGGTTTAAAAGATGTAAGCGTACGGAGGGTCAGACATGCAAGAAGCGACTCTGATTTATACTACAAAAAGTAGAAACTGAAAAGAATTAAAGTAAAACGCCAAGGCATGCATTTCCTAATGGGAAGGAAATTCAAAGAAAACAGAATGGCGATGCGATAATGTAATCCTACTAGTCCTACTTCCGACTAATATTATAAAGGCGGAAGTTTGTAAGGATGTGAGGATGTTTGTTACTCTTTCACGCAAAAACTACCGAACAGATTTTGATGAAACTTGGTACAGTGATTATTTATATCCTGGTATAACACATAGGCTACTTTTTAATGTGGACAAAGTCGCAGGGCGTCCGCTAATACCCCCTAAGTAACAAAACGCCTACATAGAGGGCGCTGTTTCACAATGTACACGGGAAAAACTTTTCTACGCGGGCGAAGCCGCGGGAAAAAGCTAGTAAATAATAATTGGCTAAATAAATGATGGCATACGCATTGAATTCTATGCATTTGAGACAAGATTTAATTTTCTTTAGTACCTAAATCTGTTTGGTTAGTTTATAAAGATGGCGCCGCATATGGTTATGTCAAACGGTTGCAAATTAAAGCTAACTCCGACGCGTTAAGTTGTGAATCTAGTTACATCAAGCTAGTTTTTACTTAGGACAATATTTTTGTTAGAAAACCCGTAAATTCAAAGTTGGTTAAATCACAAAATAATATAGGTGAGTCAGGCAGAACCATTGACATTATAATGGCAGAACTCAACAAATGCACCAAATTTGACTGTTCTTTAGAACCAAGGAGATTCGAACCTCTTTTGTCGCGCGCGCGCTCCCTGTGGAGATCGCATCTTGCAAATTTAGTATGGGAAACGATGAAAAATTCTGTGTCAAAATCAGGGGGGGTGCGGACAAATGAAGCGGATTAGCGGGAGGAGTTGCTCATACAAATTTATATGGAGTTTTAAAATGAGAATGTGTGAGTGAGTATCAATTTCGATATACATTTGGCACGATTTTGGCACCCCTAAAATGATTTTGTTACTCATCCATATGGGAGTAGCTTTTTTTTAAAATTCATGTTTAGAACCATGAAGATAAAAACGTTTTCGGTACCGCCCCGGCGACACCAACAAAATTTTTAACTTCATGTTTTGAAGCATTGAATTTAAAATGCACTGAGATAACAAATGAACTGAGACCAAACGGTGGCAGAGCAATCGCTCAAGATCGGTCATTCTTGAGGAATGAAAAAAGTTAATGAATTATTAGGTGAATGCCTCTCTCGACTTTCTCCAAACATTTAATAGATTGAAAGTTTTAAAATAAATTGTTGTAAAATTACTAGGTCTTAATGAATAGAGCAGTAAAATGGTTACCAGCAATAACAAATTACACTCGTCTTGCAATATATTACAATAAAAATCACACAACTTGTGGCAAATAAAGAATTTACTAATTTAATTCATGGACTCTTTTTTTCTATTTATATTTTGTTCCGTCAAATCTGGCTTTGCCACTTTTGAGAAAAGTAGAAAAGTCATGGTACTCTCTCGACCAGAAATCAATTGAAATAGTTATATTTCTTATTAACTATCGTAACTATCACTTCTAAACGCTTCTAAAGGGCTCCCTAAACGATCATGCGGCATGACATGCAATACGTGATGTCACTCATGCATGATCGTCTAGCTGTAGTGATTGCAAACTAAGTGCTGGCCGTTGCTTCACTGTATTGATTGATAGCAAGCATGATGGTCCATCATGCAGCATGACATTCACGTAAACAAGCATGATCGTTTAGGGACACTTTAACGCTCGGCGCAGATAGAACGGAAAAATGCTCGAGGAATTTTTAACGTCATACCATCACCATAGGCTAAAAGATCGGGTTCTGTGGCGCGCCTTGGGTGAGGCAGTCCAGCAAGGACTAGAGCAAGCTGATGATGATGATATCTAAACCAAACATCATTGGTGCAAGTATATAGCGCCAATATCAAATGTTATTTGTAATTTTGTACTGTTTGCTATCAGCTAATTTGTCGGATGGGCAAATTTTCTGTAATATGAGTTTATAATCGATTACAAACTCAGTCAGGTTGTTTTGTGGCTCGTGTATCGTACTCAGGGTACACGTGTCAAATTTTAGTAAATTGTAACTGAGCAACACTGGATTAAGAGGGTAGTGCTATCCAGACCTGGATCATCAACATCATTCATCAACAGCCTAAAGATGTCCCCATCGCTGGGACTTAGGCCTACCCTCGGGCTATAGTCCACCCGCACTGGGGTTGGTGGACTTCACATGCGCCGAAGAATTTCTTCTTTGGCGTATGCAGGTGTCCTCACGATGTTTTCCTTCACCGTTTGAGAGCAGTCAGTAAATGTACTTAAGCTTCGAGAAAAAGCCCATTGAGACTCTACAGATAACTATAACTTCTTCATAACATTGGGGACATTGAACATATGATTATTATGTCGGTATCGGCTGCGCAGGCCATTGAATATATTCGAGAAGTTCCATTACAATGTATCAGTTGTCGCCACTGCTACGCATACGGCGGCGGCGCCTCCCAAGGACGGCCGCCTTTCGACTCGCGCGCGACTCAATTAACATAATATAAATATACGTCAACATATATATGCATATATACTTGCTTAGCATACCTATATAACTATGAGGTCGGAATGCAGAACGACCGTTTTACACTACGTGAAGATAAAGTGGTAGGTAAGTAGTTTTGTTGGATTTAAAACTTTATAAAATATGTATAAAAAAATGAGAAGATATATAGCTATGCTGTGGAGCTACGAATACCTACAACAATACTTACAGGTTCTCCAAAGTGACCGGTTTATTCTTAGACGGGGATGAAGAGTAAAGTTTACAATACGACGTCTTACAATTAGACGGGGTAACATTACCCTACTGTACCCTGCTTTGATTCCACAAGGGAACTGTCAACCCCAAATGCCGACCTTATCTGCACGTTGACGGTAACATTGACAGTGTAATAATAATATGTCGTAGGATAATCAGTAAATTCGGAATTGTGAAAATCCTAGGATTTTTTCAAAAAGCTGGATAATTGGAATATAAGAATTCGTTATCATCCGAGCTCTTTTCAGGATCTTTGCAAAAATTCGAGATGGTTTAGGACGATTGCAAATTTGAACGCTGATTGGCTAATCTATGAGTAGATTTATAACATCGCTCATCAGTCAAATGCGTAACTTTCAAAGCAGCCAATCAGCGCTGATGACTTACGAAACGAAGCCGTTTTTCGCTATTATCCTAAAATACGCCGGATTTTTGCAAAGATCCTGAAAATAGCTCGGATGATACCGAAATTCATTCTTACATTCCATACATCCGACATTTTGCAAACTTCCTAGGATTTTCGCAAAAAGCCGAATTTTCCGATTATCCTACGACATAATACATTCAATCAAACTATGCCACCGATGTGAGGAAAATGTTTCTATGAACTGCTACTACCAAAAATGATTACTTTTGATATTATGAAACTACCTACATGAAAAATGTAGAACTATTTTATTAAAACATGTCCCAGAAATACTCATGATTAAACTTCATTTTGATGTTTTTTTCAACCTCGCTTTCCCCTATTTGTGAGTACATTAATTAGAAGGTAGCTTCGCTAGTAGTGATTCAATTGATGAAAAAGTTACCTACTTTATTATTTCACTTATAAAAGCCACAAGCAGCCTTAATAATTTAAACAGGTTATTGACAGCTCTACAAAAACAATAGGTAAATTAAGAATAGTTATTTTATTAATCATACTTAATGGGTTATATATAATTATGCGTATTAGTATTATAATTATTTGCGCACTATTTCTTCACACCAAGGTCAGGTTCCAAATAATACTTAAGTAATATTTATATTTGCTCGAATGAAAGGTGGGATATGACACAAAATTTACGGATCCCGCAGAATATGTGACTTTTTGTCACTGGCAACACTCAGAAAAACGCAAGTGACATCTTGTAGGAATTAAATCTAGTTCTAGAGAAATCGGCAATGCATTTTAATGACAGGTAGGTGATACTATATTATAGTGTTTTATCAACTCTTTCAATCACGCCTTGTGGACATTTCATTATATTATTTTATGTATACATAATTATGTAGGTACATATTATACATAATATTCTATAGTAATACGAGTACATTAGTTAGAGTTTATTTGATTAAGATATAAACGCAGGTCACCTTGTCCGTTGAATAAATGACAGAATTCGGTTAATTTTATTGACCACAAATTAATATATCGTGTTCAATTATTTGGTTTAGATTATTTACTTATTTAACTTAATCATCTTAAGTACGACTGTCTATAGCCAGGTATATAAAGCAAGTAAATATATGTGGAATTAGTTGACCATCACATGCTGCAGCATTTCATAGTATCATTCTGTAAAGTTTGGCTCATCTGAAGTATTATTCTCTCGATGAATGTCATTTTCATCATTTTAATGCCTATCTAAAATTTGTGTACCTCTACATAGTTTAGTTAAAATAATAAACAAATTGATTTTCCATTAAAACAATATGTAAACCTTAGTTATTGAATCTGACCTTCGTTTTAACATAGACAGACATGCGCCTAGACACATTTAGTATGTTATCCTTATTACCCAGTCCTGCTGGGTAAAACCAAGCCTTCAAGTTTTTTTTAATACGCAATAGAACATGTTCAGCTAGGGTTGCAAGACTTGCAAGAGCATAGGATTAAGCTATAAGGTCCAAATAACTTACGAAACTTTTTGACATTCGTATTAGGTGTGATCTTCTACATACATGTGTGTCGTGCTTGATTTAAAATAAACGTTATTCTTACCACAAAGCACTATATTATGTATTTTAGGTAATTATTTGGGTACTTAATAAGTCACGAAAGGGTTACCTATAAAAGTTATAAGTATTGTACATAATATTTAATTTGTCGATCGGGACAACAATAGGAATGAGTGCAATAGTTTCAGATTCAGTTAATTATGAATAATGATACAACCTTAAATAGGTAATTTTAAAGCTTATTTTTACTGAAAAATCTTTCAAGAACGTTCTATGTTTACAACTCTGCCGAGCAATTTATAAACGCAGTAAGACACTTTACTGCATTTATAATTTTATTACATATTTGACATCGTTGTGATGAGATCTTTCAGAAACAAAGACCCGTTTTTCGCTACGTATAATAGAAGTGAGAGAAACAAAAACTATAAACACCAAACCACCATACAACACAACGTACAATCAAATTTTCAAACGCGTTTTACTCGAAACTGTCAAATTGTCCTTACTGCGTTTATAAATTGCACGGCAGAACTGTAAACTTTGTTTCGAAGGCTGGCAACCATACATGGCAATGGCGCGTGAATGATGATGACCCTACCCTATTCAGTTAATTACGAATAATACAACCTTAAATAGATAATTTAAAAGCTTATTTTTACTGAAAAATCTTTAAAGAACGTTCTATGTTTAGAACTGTAAACTTTGTTTCGAAGGCTGGCAACCCTACATGGCAATGGCGCGTGAATGATGGCAACCCTACAAGTATTTGCGCGGCGTATCGCCCGGCACGAGGCGGCAAGCGCTAGGCGGCGGGCGCGTCACAGCGAGCGTGTGACGCCGGCCATGACGCGCCTGCCTGCACCCCGCGTTATGTCAGTCGGGTAAACAATTTGCTGTTTACAAACAGCCCGCGGCGAAACGTAAACATAACCACGCTGCTTAGATGTCAATGGCAACTGGCTGTATGATGCCGAGAATGGGTGCTGCTAATGCCTAAAATATCATGATTGTTACATTAATTTGTTTTACTATTACGACGATGTGTGAAGTTGGCTGATTTCTGCGCAATGACTAAACATAGGTGTCAAAAGGGAGCTGTGCTGGGGTTCACTAGCTCATTCAATTTCAAGAAACGGTTCATTGATTCGATCAACCAAATCAAACTTTTAGTTTTTGGACATCTCTATGTAGCACACTATCTCGCTTACGCACATATAGTTATAAACACTGTCAGCGATGTGCAAACAATTTGTGACTATATTCATTCAGCCGTCAAAAAATTCTTTAAATAAATTTCTGTAATAAATTTTAGGAGGTACCTACATCTTGGCGGTTTTATCGATAAGGTATCCTTATGTGGGGCAGGTCCGCTTTTATACAAAAAATCATTTTATTATGAACTTTGGTACTAGCAGGAAGTTACTATAATAATAATATTACTACATCGGTACCTAATAAATAACGACAATCAGAAATTTAATCTTCAAATAAAAACTTATTAGACTTTAAAAAGTACCTATCAATTAATATAAGTAGGTACTCAAAAATGTTAATTATAATGATAAATCATAATGTACCTCTATCATTCACTATCAATCAAACAATCATTTCACAGCTGCTCGACTAATGTTAGCATTGCTTAGCAGATCAGAAGTCGATTAAAACGAATTCTTCTAAAATAATTTTGTTTACAGAGACACAATTAGGTATGTGGACCAAATGTGGACGTATTAGGACAAACGTTGTATGACGATTATAACGAGTAGGTATACTAGGTACCTTGTAAAACTCAATCCGGAAATACCTTCAAATTTTTCGTTGCTTCATTATTACGTACGTCCACTTTCCTGTCTTACACAGAATTTAAAATACTTTTGTTATAAATTCCCAAAATAAACATTGTTCCGTCTTTCTATTTTTATTCTACTCATGCAGTTATTTTGAGTTCAAAACATATTTTTATACCCGCTAATAAATATTTGAGGGATCCGCAACGAAAATTCGACGGAGAACTAAGGTTACCGACACAGTCGAAAGGATCGCATCCTGTCCACTGCCACTTCAGATTGCCATTGGGGCAGACGAGTTATGGAGTGGAGACCGCAGGTGGCACGCCAGATGGACCGACAACCTAAAGAAGGTGGCCGGAAGCGGATGGATTCTAAGAGGGCGAAGCATCTAGTGTGGTGGCGTTCTGGGAAGGTGGGAAGGTCTATATCCTACAGTGGACTTTCAGAGGCTTATAATATGATGATGATTAACAAAACGCAAATAAAAACAGCCCTGTTTCTTAATTATTTATTCTGTCCGTCCATCCGTGTAGAGATATTTAGAAAATTTATGTGTTTTGTTACAATAATAAGAAGTTACAAAGGTACAGGGTACCTACCTGGTAGGTTGGGTTATTCTCGACGGATCATATGATCATCTGATCACGCTAAAAGTTACCAGCGGATCACGTTCGATGCAGATGCAACTAAGAAATTTGTGATTATATTTTCCCAACCAATCACGTGATCCGTTGCAACTGTTATTTGAATTTGATATTTTCCTAACAGATATGCTTCTGCCGTAAGCTTTTTAAATACCTATTTGTTTGTTATTCTACTGTCAATTAGGGGCTGGGAAATTTCTGCAGTGGTAAGAATTTTCAAATGTTATTCTTACCAAGAATAACGTTTGAAAATTCAACGCAGGCATACTTACCATACGAAATTTACCAAAGTGATCAATAACACTTGTGAACTACAGCACTTAATTGGCTTATTCACATCAATCAATGACTTTCACTAATGCGTAGGTATTTGTATACCGAATATTAAAACAGTAAATGGCTACCGGACTTATTTTGTCCTACAAAATTAAAGACGAGTGCCTCCGCCCGCATATAATAAATCAAGATAACTTGTTTTACATCGATTTGTTTTATTTTTCTGGACATCTCTTTTTCTATATGAGAAAGAGAATCTCTCTTGTTATATCAATTTGTTATATTATAATTAAGGTAGGGCCACACTGCACAACTTCTCGCTCGCTCATTGATCTATTTATCTAACATTTTTTACCGGATTTACCTATAACAACCAAAATCGATTTAATTAATTTTTATGGAAATGTTTACAAAAATAAAGATAAAAAAGACAGCTGTTAGAATAAAAACATATATCTACGTTGTAGGCATCGAAAATTTGTAGAACCGCAAATTTAACTTTGTATTTCTTAAACTAATAATTATTTCGTATTTTCATCATAATAAATCATTACGATAGGTAATTTTCTTAGTGAAACGCATAAATTTATAACATTTATAAATGTTAATTTTGTATGGGTTGTATGGTTTACTAATTTTTCCTGGATTAACGGGTATTACTGTATTATAGAAAAAAACTAAACTAGACTAAAACATTTAGTCGTATCTTGATGATTCATACACTACACCGACCGACTATTAGGTACGGAAGGAAGTTGCTTTTTATTATGCGAAAAACTTGTTTGCGATTCATATTACAAACTAATAGTAATAAATCGAATACTTTAGCTAGACTAACAATTAAAGGTAACGGGTATGAAATAACTAGTATTGTATCAAGTAGTTTACTTACAATTAAATATTGCTCCTTAAACAGAGAGACGTTATGTAGGTATTTAACTTAATCGCTGCTCTGCGCGACCGGTTATGATAATTATACTCCAATCACATTGCATGTACTGTCGCGTACATAGGTTTTAATTTTAAATTTGAAAAGAGAAGCCATGACCAAGATGATACCCAAAGGTTGTTTGGAATAAATTGCTTTTAGCGATAAAACCGTATAGATGTACTAACGTGAGCTACTGTAATTATTATAGGCAAGTGTTTTTGTTTTTTTTTAATGGTTACGCGGTTTATTCATACTTTCATTAACGTAACGTTTTCTACTACTCGCAACAATAGCTCGAAACGTGAAGTACCTAACCATTTTTTAAAAAGCATTAATGATTTAAAATTAAGACAAATTGAGCGACTACTCTAAGTATTTAAATATTCAGGAAGGTTTTGCGTTCAATTTGACGTGCTGTAATAATTTTTGTCTGCGATTGTCCTCCGCCCGCGCAAAGGTCGCAGAGTGGGCCGACGACGCGACGACGCGACGACCATCCGACCCGTCCTCTCGGAAACTGATGATCTTTTCTTCTCATTCGTAATCCTATGATTAACAAGATCCCGTTCGACTAATTTGAGGTCAGAACCCGTTGATTATGACAGCTATTAGTCGACTAATATCTATGAGCGGACTTGGTTTAGTCTTTCTTTAAATAAGTCTAAGAGCCTGAGAATTACAATATACATCTTACGCATACGGTTTCAAATTTTTTGCCTGTTATATAAGAAAAGAATTGATCGAAGGCATAAAAAAGTTGATTGTAGGTAAGGAAAGTTCTTAGATTAACCCATTAACGCGACCTTTATCTAATCAAGACCACAGCTCGATTTGTTAGACCACCTTATTTATCTGCCTTCGACAGAATTGACTTTGGCCTTTACACGTTAGAAGGCACACTAGAAAAATAAATAAATAAATTTAATAAAATAAAATAATAAATTTGATTGAAATTGACATTGTATTATACACGTTACCTACATAACCATACTAAATTAATCTTAAATCTGACATTGTATAATAATTTAACTAACCAATATAAAATGACTCTCAAATTGTACACCTCGATGAGGTAGGTTGCTGATCTTAAAAAACTTTGTAACATCCATGTAACGCAATCAACAATAAAGATTATGATTAATAAATGCTTTATGTAAGGAAAATCGTATTTATTTAACCTCAGCCTTCCTTTTGTCTTCTCCAAAAAGAGAGCTATCCCGCACGCCCTCGTAAGCCCAAAGCGAAAAAAATAAAATTAAAGTTTTTACTCTGAATGCTATAAAAGGGAGATCCTTATCCTCTGGGAGTTGCTTCAACATGGCCCGAAATTACAATTTCCTCACATTACTAACTCAAAATAATTACTTTATCTTTTCCAGAGAATAACCTTGAACTTAAATCTAGTGACTGTAAGAGTTTGAATTTAAATTTAAAAAAACGATTAGATAGCTACCGAATTTTAATAATCCATCAGTGTTAAATGTATTTTTGCAACATATATATTTAAGTCGTACCTAAATACATACAATCGAAATAAAACCAAACTCTCGCAGTCAGTTTCGTAATTTTTTTTTAAAACAACAGTGTGAAAGGTAATTACCTATTACTATCAAATAACAATCAGTTTGTTTGACGTGTTAATTTTTTAAATATATCTGTAAGAAATAAATCCCTATTGTACAGTTTAAGTAACATACCTAACTAATACGCTAATACTGTGCTATCATGACCGGCGGCATGCGTCGGCAACGGCGGTTTGCCAGTCATGATTTGGGTAGTTTAACATTTGGAACTGGTTCCGCTAGGTGAGATGCGTTGTAGTGGAATTTTTTCGCTCGACCAATGTTCAAGTTGCGTCTTGATTTTTTTTCACCTGCTCCGTTATACTTTAGTTAACTCACATTGAATTTTAACAAATTAGTGTTCACTATGATGCTTGTATCACTATGCCGATACAAGACGTAAAAAAAGTGACGAATACATTAAAAGTCTTCGGTGCCTGTTCCAAAACGTTCGGGCCAAAATATTTGGAAAAAAGCTATGTCGAATACTTTAGTTCTCTGGCGGATCACATCGCTTCGGGTCGTGTCTTTCAGAGAAACTCCGAGCACAGCTCTTTCCAGAGCCTGTTGAGCGACTTTGAGTGTCCACGTTTCGGCGCCGTAACTCATTACGGGTAGGACGCCGTTAAGAAAGCTGTTAAGAACGTCAGGAAGCTGTTAAGAACAGTCCTGGCTGCTACTGGGGAGGACACAGCGGAAGATATCGAAGACACTAAGCTTCAGGACGAGATACCGAAGAGGACAGGTACAGAAGAGATTACAGCTACTCTCGCTAAACTACCCTATCTCTGTACAGAGGACCGATGCGATGACTTGAAGAAAGGACTAAGGCTAAGTGAACGTCACCAGACTGATATAGGATGAAGCTCGCTTAATATTGCCCAAAGCAAATGGTTTCAAAGTCCAACATTCCAATACAATACAACAAATATCCAGTCCAGTCCAAAATCTGAGTAAGAAACCATATAAAACATATAATATGAAGATGATGGGATCACAGTTGTAGAGTGATCCGTTTGACGGAATGTTTCGTCGAAAACGGGCAAGCACATAATTGTGTTTTACCAATAAATATGATTTGATATTTCCGCTTATGGCGGCTGGGGTCGCGCTGAGCGGCCGCCGCCGCCGATCGCTCGAGTCATTTCACTAAATCCAATACATTTTTTATTCATGAAACGATTGACGTTTGTATGTTAATTCGCATTGGAGGTCCCGGCCCGAAGGATGAAATATTGAATTATTGCCGAAACTCCGGGCGGGATATATCTACGAGGTCTGCGCGATATTAATCCGTTGGCTGCCCGCGCCCTGGCAGGAATTCAAATAAATCTGGCCTGTGACAAACAAGACGTATAAATCAATCAAGGCAAGGTGGTGTGCAGGGCTCCGCTATTGCAATCCCCTCCTTCACCCCGCCTTACAATGCTTCCTTCGTATATCAAAATTGAAACAAATTTGTATCCGAAAATTTATAGCCAAGGTTAAAACTAAACTCGTTATGAGTTTCGCCAAGTGCTAAATTTTATTTATTCGTTTCTTTGATTTATTGCTTTTCTTTCTTTGCGGCCAGTTCAAGAAATTTAAATTTGAATGTTGATTAAGCATGTAAACAGTATGATCAGTTTAAATAACACAGTTACAATTCATAAACTATACTTTGTTATCTTAGTCAAACAAAATGACAAAAACTTTCCAGAGTTAAGTCGATTCGAGGCAATATCGTTTAAATATAGGCGATACTATCAACTCAAGGCTAGTTGCTACCCAATATCGGATACATCTATTAGGGTTGCCATCTATTAAATAATTAGCCGAATTCAGTACTTAGCCCTAAACTTTTCAACTCAAAACTATAATAAAATAGTAAGTGTTTTATCGTGTAGAGTAATGTAGTCGAGATAGCTTCTAGCCTCACGTTCTTGAGAAAGAATAATACTTACACACACGCTATGTCCCTAACCGGGTAGCTACCGGTAGGCAGAAAGAATGATAAATGATAGGAATGATACTACGGGATGGCATCTACGCCCTAGTTGTGAGGGTAGTTTTGTAACCCAACAGTGGGTCATGTAGATTTGTGACCCAACAATGGGTTGATATGCTTGTTGATTTGATGTGTTTAAATCAAATTAAAACTTGTTGCTGATGCTGGCTTGTTGCTGAATATTTTCGACTTCAACACTAGTCGATTTAAAATCCCGCTACACTCCCCATTCTCAGCCTCTTGAGGTCAGCTATTGGCCAGAAAGCATGAACTGCGATTTTAAGAATTATACGGATCTGTACGTTACTACTAGGTATAGTCATTTGAAAACAGTTAACATCTCGAAGGTCATGCAAATTCATGTCTTTTTGTAATCCTCTTAGCTCAAATGATTCTATGGTGATCAAGTGCTATTGTGTTTTTGCGGCGTAGTTCTATAAATGCATCTTCATACCTGTGTTGTGCATGTGCACTGGTACACGTAACACTACACGTTGTTTTGTACACAATTTCTTAGAACAAGATCACTGACTTATTCCAGTCCCACATAATAGAAAGTATCTACTTCAACACGTGTCTTCCCCACATAGCTGCGTCTCATTATGTCTCAACCATTGACCTGTGTCGACAGTTATTGTCTTATTTCCGTTTAGTTTTGAATTTCATTAATTAAAGCCTTGTTTTGAATTGGATCTGGTTGAGCTTGTTTACAAATTCCATGGTGTGAAATAGTTTTCAACACCTTTAAGGCTTCAGGTTTCAATATTCTTCTTGTAGTGCCTCTAGATTACTGGAGGTTGGAAGTCAGCTGTAAGGAATAGGGCGTACTGTTCGCCAAGAAGGGGGCCGGAAGCGGCTAGATGCGGAGGGTAGATGGGTAGACCGTAGTGGTGGCGTGGATTAGGGAAAATGGTCAGCAGTCGGATATCCAGCAATGAACGTGGAACCATGATAATTGTTCCACCAATCGAAATAGCTCCTTTGCGTGGACGATGCATCATTTTCGGGTTCAAAGTCAAACTATATATTTTTTTACTCTATATTATTTAATAAGTAATTTTTTTTTGGATAAAATACAAGTAAATTTACATAGATAAACTATTTTTTATTGCATCTGACTGAGTACACTGGGTACATTTATTCAACGTAATTTTTTATCTACCACCACTTCCTAAGTGTTAGTGGTAATTGTCTTAGAGTAAACCAAAAAAATGAGGAACATAGTACGTTAATTATTTAGATTGGTACTAAAATGGTCCTATACTATTTAATAATAACTTTCAAAAGTAAACTTTTTTTTTTGTTTAAGTTTCATTGTGTTAGCTTTTATGTTATAATAAGTATACTTATATGACATAAATATTTTGAGTTTTTATTTTCACGTTCACCGTTAAAGAGCGGTTCAAAGTCCAGAGCGAAACCACTTGGTTGTATGCAATGTCATTTACATTCGTTCGTTTATAATTGTACTATTATGGTGACACTACGTCGAAATCGACAAAAGTTTTTAAAAGAAATGAAATGATTTCAAATTTTTTTTAATTCGAAAATTTTATATACCTACATCTGTCTAACAAGAGATGATCTTGCCTAACTCGTTTGTTTGGGAAAAAACATGGGATGGATAATTAATTACAGATTATGTTATATCTTATAATAAAAAAATAAAACCAGATTACAAATACAACATCTTGTAATATGGTCGTGAACTCGCGACTAAACCAAATTGAAGGACAACTAATTAGTTTATAAAAATTGGATTAGGTGGTTTAGGAACAATATTACAACATTTACTTAATGTACATCAATTGCTAAAATCATAATTTTTTGTCACTTTTATTATGTACATATTTATAATATAAAAAATATATAATAAAAAAATCTAAATATAAAAAAATATATTATATAAGTATAAAAAATCTAAACCCATCATCCTTTTGTATTCGCTGATTTAGGATAAATTAAAACACATTTTAGGACCACAACTGGTAATGTTCCACACTTGCAAAAATGTGTCAATGTCAGCCTTATCATTATCAGTGATGCCCATTGTATTATAATTTATATTATAGAACGTATTGATAACTAGCAGCAGCAGTGTATTATAATTCTTTTATAAAAAGGTCATTCGAAATTAACTTTGCAAAATTGCGATGTCCAGATAAAAAAATTATATACCTAGGTACTTAAAAATTTCCATAGAATAATGTTACCAAATGTTATTATGGTGTAACTAGATTGTACAAAACGGCAAAAAGGGGTCGGACTCTTGGCCCTTAGACTACATAAAAACCTGTACCAGGGGATAGCGTATTTCCACAATTATAAAAGAGATTTGCGTATATGAATGAGCGCCATATTGTGTTATCGGCCTCACATACTGCTGTGCAAATACAACATTCAGCGTTATCTACACTGTAAGATGGCGACCGTGTAAATCAATTTAACCTCAATTACTTATTAAGAAAGGTCTTGGTTGGAATTTTCCAGCGATTAGAAATCACTGGCGCCAGATACGATGACGTAAATTAGATTCCGATAAATGAATCCTTATGAAGGACAACGCCGGCGACTATTCACTAATCATGACGAGCGCAATTTAATATGTTAATTATCAATTCAATTGCGGAGACTGAATACATCAAAAATATCTTAAAATTTCTACACAGAACCTAATGACGACCAAGTCAATAGATAAAACGATAGTTTCTGATGTAATGTGAACATCAACTCATGAATATAGTAAAGTTACAATGTAAATAAAAGTACTAACGCTAAAATGTTTGAAATAGGTGTAGCGCCAAGCGCCAACGCAAGGATCTGTCCGCGTGGAGATGGCGGAGGGAGCCTGCGCCGGCGCCGCTACGGAGTTGTGCTAACGGTTCGTGTAACGGTAGCATCCATTTACTATTCAGCTGGATCCAGCGACATCGATACGCCGAATACGGAATTTTTGCGCACATATAACTTCTATTCGCATACCTATAAAACGTACGAAAACTGAGTATAAAGATTCAGATCAACGGCGATAATACGACGATATTATAGGGATACAATCCGATCTCGACTGGTCAGACGAGGATTTTACGAGAGCATTCGCAAAAATTACGAGTGTGGGACTAAAACCAATTGGATACAGCAAATATAAATGGTTCGCATTAAAAATATATATTTTTTTAGGTACGGTTGGTGCTGATTCCGTGTGAATTTAAGGAATATCGCTTATTCTGTATAGGTAGTAAAAATCTTAGCGCATACTGGCCCACTTCCACTCAATGTGTTTGACAGATTTTATTTCCGAGTACCTAAATAAACTATTTGATATGGCGCATGGCGATGAAGCGGGTCGGTGGAACGTGGTTTCTGTGGAATTTTCCTCTCTCGTCCTACGAGTTACTATTTTAACAATAAATAGACCCATAGTTGTGGTCCTGGTCCTCAGCGGTTTTTAATTATATGCAGGACTTATAAATACAATTCGCCTTAGTTTACTGACAACTGTTCGTTTCTGCTTTTGTGTTCCAATGTTCTGACTATGTCTACTCTACACCAAGACAACCTATCCTCATGCTCTTCTTGAATAAGAAATTAGGTATTTTAACAATTCATTCACCTCAACACTGGCATATTTTGTTTCTTTCTTATCAACGCCGAGGTTGCATATAAGAATAAGACGCACGATTTCAAGAGATTGCTAATTAGCTGAACACACATTGTCACTACTTTCGACAGTTAGATTTTCGACTTTATTCGTATGCATTTAAGTTGCGTAATCGTATTCGGTATCTGTAGATCAGTTGAATGGGTATTGTATGAATGTTTGAACATTAATCAATGCCACGGGTACGCTGAAGGTCATTGAGTCCAAGTGCTCGCGAATTTTTAAACGATATAAATGCAATTACCAACATGTTGTGATATAAAAATGTGATTATCTCCATCATCGAAATTTGTAAGCTATTGTTATTCATTCTCTTCATATTATTTTTGGTCCTCCATCAGTCTCATTTTCATTGCCATTTTATTCAAATATAGGTCATTCATAGGTCCTGTCATGCAGGATATCTAATCTTCCTTTTTCTGTCAACCGTCTCTGACTACAGTTATGTCTCTGCTCAGTCTGCTATAAGGTCAGGTGGGTGGAGAAAGAGGAACGACCAGACCAAACTAGACTGGATTCCGGTGTTTCTTTTACGCTATCTAACCATAATACAGTTCTCGTACTATTTCCAAATAGAATTGTATGACTTACTGGCATGCCAGTATTCATGTTAGAGTGTCTAGTTACTGGCATGCCAGCGCGTAGGATATGGCTTAGGCATCAAAAACTTATTGGCTCGCGAGATGCTCGTCACTGGCGTCGTATGATGGCACGATCACGGCTTAAAGAATCTCACATTAGTATAAAAATATTCGATTCGTCGACAACGAGGGCGTGACCGCTGGATTAAGGAATCATAAAACGTTCGATTCTCATGCTCTATATTATTTCCATCGCTGCGTAAGCATTGCTTTGCGCTTCAGTCTGTTGCTCTGTGACGGCAATGGACTTAATTCGAAAGATTAATTCATGGATTCAGTGTGCATTGTGTGTAATAGTGTTTTTATTATCACTTATATCGGTCGTGTCAGCTCGGATTGTTGATAACGTGGAACTGCGCAGTTTGTCAAAAACGCGTGTATATTCTTGGAAGCTATATATTTTACTTGATTATAATTATTGAAGAAACCGAATTAATTTTAGGGACGTCATCGTTTCAGTTCTGTGTCGGGTTTTCCTGCGGCCAGCAATAATGTCTATTACCGTATATTCTACGGCGTAAATAAAAGTTTAGGGAGCACATCTCGAAGAAGTCGAAGAAACGGGTCTAAATTTTTTAAAACTATTTAACCCTAATTTTCATTAAATTCACGAACATTCGCTTAAAGCGCGAAAGTCGCTTTACGCGTTTAGTCTTCTCCTCTTAAAGGCTTTTCATTGAAGTTTCCATTGTTGGAAAGTTTGGATCTTCGGCAAGGTTTTAGACTGCGAAGGAAGCTTATCCCACATAAGTAACGAAATTTATATTAAAAAATTCATACGCGAGCAAAAATCGGTTTATTCATTACGTACTATAGCAGATGCTCCGCGACTTTTGTTCGCGTCAAAAATCCTGCTATATGTTATTCTAGGATATAAAGCTATCACTGCACCAAGTTTTATCAAAGTCCGTTCAGCCGTTAAAGCGTGATTGAGCAACAAACATACAAACATCCAAACTTTCGCATTTATGGATAAGATTATTGGTACTACAGAATTCCTTGAAAATTAGGTAGGTAGGATAAGTAACCTAATTAATATTTACCTAATTAAAGTTAATAAATATCTCGACCTTGGTGGTAAGTAAGTAGCTAAATACTAACTACTAAATACTAGTACAGTGTTATATTGTGTAGGTAATAAATGAATAATTTAACGGCGATATAGCACACTTTTGAGTCATATTATAATACTCGTAATGTAGGTTTGAGGAAATTCTAACATTTATTTAGTTTTCTTCGTGGTATTTTAATGTAAATTGTATTTAAATATCTGTTTGCTCGGACATAACTCAAGAATCGCAATTATTTCCGTTTAGCTCTAAGCCCGGAGCACACCGAACGCGTTTGCGTGGCAGATAACCGCTGCACGCACCGCGACCGGTGTGACGTCTTCCATACAGTTTCACTCATTTCAAAACGTGCATGCGCTGTACATCACTTAGTACTTTACACGCCGCCCGTGTGTAGAGGCCTTGATTACTTAGGAAGGAATACCTGGCGACACCTCGGCTCTTGGATTGGAATCTTGTCTTGTCCACAAACCTTATAACAACACTTTAGAATTTTCATATTTGGCGTATGCAGGTTTCTTCACGATGTTTTCCATCATCTATTGGTACTGTACTAGGTTCGAAGTCGTGCCTCATGAACGTGAGTGAAAAGAAACTTTAAAATACCGCTACAGTACCTATCCTTTTCGTTATCTTAAAACCTAGTATATATCTGCCTACTCGTAGTACTCATTTATATCAGTCTCTTGGAACACTAGGAACTCTAGGTACTATTATATTCTGTGCTCTAGGCTAAGTCAACTTGATGTGATTACATCTTGTGTTACTTTATATTACCACATGGCTGGCAATAAAGCGTCTCTTGGGAATATACATGGCAAAGAGCGACCATTTCTATAAACCAACAACGGTTACTACAAAATAAAATCAATCCGCTGTAAAGTGGCATTGTCAAACAAGAATATCGTAATAAATAAATCTTTTTGATATAGGCACTACAGATGATTGTAAAAACTGTCGTTAGAGCAACGTTAAAGTATTTGTTTTTCACATTTTATCGAAGTAACATTTGACTTGTGACTTTGTGACCTAAATATTTTGAATAATAATAATGTTATGCACAATTTGGGCAGAAAAACAAATTCACCAACCCAATTGCTAGTGAGATTGAAGAGGGCACATCAATATCATCATTAGGTATATGAGCATCTGTTCGCTGCTGGACATAGGCCTTCCCAATCAAGCGTCACAACACCCAGTCCTCCCTCGGCATCCAGCTGCTGCCGGCCACCTACTGCTTGTTAAGCGATTCAATTTGACGCAGGACGTATAAAACAAAATAAAACGTAATAAGTATTTAATTTTCTACAAAAATCTCTCTCATGATGGTGAACCTTGGGTTTAGGAAATATGCAGTTTGAAGCTATACCTAGATTAAGCGTGTGTGCGTGACGTGTGCATCGCGTGGCAACAGACACCGGTGCGACATCTCCCATACAGTTTCATACATTACAACTGGAGCTGTTATACTATGTCATCGAAATTTATCAAGGAGAATTTCAACCTTAAAAAAAAAGTTTACAGTTGAATTTTGTACTTATCCCTTAGAGTGTTAAAACGGGTTTTGCGAACCAAAAAACAAGATCAAATACTAGACTTATGTGAAGTCTAGATAGAGTTCGTTTTTCAAAAACCAAAATCTGGGTGATAAACGACCACCCAGACTACCACAGCTAGTGATGTTTAAAACTGATGAGTTATCATAGTAACGATGATGCGGAAGCTGTAGAGGTGGCTCGCTGCCACAGTGTTGTGTTAAAGAGTTAATAATGGACTACGGCCAAGTGATTCATCAGAGGAATGCCCTAAAAAATATTTTCATGCAAAAGCATTCGGTTCGCGGAATATCGTCTAACATTGAGTAGTACTCATAGATTAATTATTTTATGATGTTAAGTACTTTCCGCTAAGACAAACGGAGAAACCGACTATGTTTATCAGCTAGTTCAATGTCAGTAAATAGGATAATAATATAGTCTTTAAAGTTCTATTTTCTTTAGAAATCCATTAATTTTATTAAGTCCGTATAATTCCGGTCCGATTCTATAGGTACACTTTTATAATTTGACAGCACTAAAATTAATGTCTTAATACTGACTGTGCGACATGGATAGAAACATTTTTAGTGCTGTGTAATTTTAACATTGTTCCTTCAGAATCGGGCCTAAAAATTCATTTAATACTTACATATTTCATAGTTTTTTTATATATATACATGTCTAAAACTTTTCGTAAGGCCCGATTCGTGGCTCGACTCGATAGATTTCGAATAAAATAATTTACGTGCTGTTCGTTTTGATTATATTCAAGTACCTATCATTTTCAAACTTCGCACCTTTGATACGCACTCGTTAGTCCGTCCGTGTTGAGAGCTACTAATGAATGTGGAACCCTAAATAAATAACCCAAATAAAACCTACCAGAGTGCCAAAATAATTTTGTCTTTATTGAAATGGGTTGACAGACAGATGTCATTCAAAAGATTAAAATTATTAACATGGAGAATTTCGCGATACTGTCCTGAAACAATGCCTAATTAGCTAATTACTTTGCCCGTCCAACAAACAATTAATATAATCATCAAACATCATGTTCTATGTCCAAATAATCACCTTTTTAAACGCCTCTAAAACACCAGAAATCTCCACCATGGTAATAAAAAAAAACTAGAACAAATATATCCGGTGGAGATTTCTGGAGAAAACTTCAAGAACATCCATTGATAGGAATTCCTGGAGCTTGTAAGGATAAAAACGGATGTTCAGCTAACACCGGAAACTAAGCTGGTATGATACCATAGGATACCTACTATAGACATTCAAAGTGTGCGAGTAACAAAATAAAATGACAGAATACAATAAGAAAAAGAGAAAGTTGTATTTAGCATGTTATCTTGTCTCCTAGACAACAAAAATTGTCACACGCCATGAGATCTTTGTTTATTCTATACGCTAGTATGGTGTACTAATACTAAGCTAAGTTTAAAATTTAATCTTACCTTCCATCCAGCCGAAGAGTTGCTATCCCCCTTATCCTTAAAATATGGCACGTTCTGGACCATCCACTCGTATATCTGGGACAACGTGAGCCTGTTGTCCTGAGCCGAGGTGATGGCCTGAGTTATGAGATCAGCGTAGGAAAGGTTGCCCCATGCATTGCGACGAGACGAGTTCTTCTTGGTTGCCACTCCTGTAGTAGGAAGTGGCGGGGCACCTGCGGACGACAAAAAAACTAGTACACCCTTTTCTGCTCACAAGCGTTTTACAGGAGAAAATCCTAATTTGGGATTAGACAAGTGAATAATGATTATGAATCAGTAAATCGTAAAAAGTACATCTTCATAATAGGAATTCTTGTTTTTAAGAAACTAGTTTTAATATTTATAACGATTATCGGCATATATCTCGCTTAGCATACGTTCTAGTCCGACCACTGCTTATCTAAACCGCAATTTCACCTTTCGCCACTTTCAGACGTTGAGCGGCCTATTACAAAATAATTATGTAATAGACCACGTCAATCCATGGTTTCGCCATTCACTCTTATAATTAATTTTGACGTCAAGAGGACTTCGTCTAATTTTATTGTAAAAGGTTTACGTTGAATCAATTTATTTTCAATAATAATAAAAACAGCAAAACTATCAGTCAAGGAGGTACACCTACACCACGACGGTGGCGATGCAGGACTTCTACTCAAAAAGGCATTGTTTTTAAGTTGATGAATTTTAAAAGTTTATAGGTCCAATTTAATGCATTTATAATAAAGCTTCGTTTCTTTAAGAGTAGGGCCGGTATCTTTCTCAAATGGTGCTACCTACCTACATAATAAAACCCGAGACGTAAGCGCTAACGCAGCATGCCTAAGAACGCGGCACGTGGAAGGTGAAAAAAATATAGGCAGTTGAACTCTCTCGCATCTGACTCACAGTCGAGATAACAATAGAAAATCAATTAAACGAATTGCGAGGAAACTTGTAGTTAGATAGGTACTCAAATGCAACACCGAATTTGCTTCAAACTTTTAGGATCGGAAGAAATTAAATGATGCTGAAAAGCTTTCAATTCAGACAATGCAAGATTTGCAATGTCGGACAAAGTTGTTGCTCTGATATTTTCAGACACAGCTGTATAGCTGGATTCCATTTTGTAAGCGGAGCTTAATACTTTTTAAGACCTATTAAGATGTAAGCAGATTAAACTGCTTTGAGAGATGGACCACAAACCGCAACACCTAAGTGATTAGAGCCATCGATATACTCGTACGAGGTCAACAATAGGTTTTTGAACTTATAAATGAAATTGGTACCTATCACATGCTAGTGAAGAATCATCACTTGTTACAATGTTTCATTTCATGGAATTGTCCTCATCTAGGGCACTCTAGGGTATGTTTCTTTAGGTTAGCTTAATGTCCTCCATTCTGTTGCAGGTCTTCGCAGATTCTGGTAGATATTGCAACGATTTGTCGACCCCAAGGTTCATTTTCTGCTTGTCCCTAAATCTGGCTGACGACGATTATTAACGTAATAATTAGGTAGGAATATCGTCTTCGTATGTGGGAAGGAAATAATATTTAACATAGGAACCTATAGATGTTCTTTCTGCTTACTCCATCGTCACCTAGGAAAGGTAAGGTACCTACCTACCACAAAAAGATTTCAACCAAAGTGCATTCTCTCTCAAAATGTGTCCCCTAAGTTAAAACAAAATCATAGCTAAACACATTAATTGCAAAACGAAATCGCAATTCGTTTTGTATTCATCATCATCATCAGCCTCCCCCAAGGATCTCCACGATCTCCTGCGCTAACCTCATCCAGCTGTGTCCAGCGTTTTGTATTGCTATGGATGAATCGCGCTGATACCTATGGGTCTTTTTGAATTAATTCGGTTCAAATTGTGTTTATGAAATGGTCATTCAAAACCCTGACATTGTTTTTATACAAATTCTACCTACCTATGCTATTTTGCAATTGTAACGTGGTAAATAATAAATAAGCATAGTGTAAAAGTGTAAGTAAACAATTGCAATTATTTCCATTACCATTATCTCAGTTGTTTGATATCATACCTACTTCTTTTAATATTGTTATCTTTTTGTTATTAGTGCCTTATGAGCTGAGCGTGCGTAGGTAGGTAGGACGTATATCTACTGTAGTATAGGTCAACCTAAATAACCCAAACATATCGCGTTTCATGATACGACCCTAGAATGACTAGGCGAACAAGTCATATTTACCAGTTAGATTCTGGTTGGAGTTCTTCTTGGAGCCGGTGTCCTCTGTGGGGTCCACGTAGTTGTCGGGTCTCGGCAGCGGCCACGTGTTGGAGCGCGCTCGCGTCTGCGGCTCGAACCCGACCTCCGTCAGCTCGCCCAGAGGCTCCAGCTCGCCCATCGTGCCGTCCAGCTCGGCGAGACCCGTCTGCGAGGACCACGGGCTTTGATAACCACCGCCCCCCGGAATAGACATCTCCACGACTCAACCTTAATCAACAGTGGAATTTTTTTGTGGGTGTGTCGGACCGTGCGCTCAACGGCGCGTGCCGACTCCGACACTTAGCATTTCACAGTGATTTAGTTTGTGATCGTTGTCAGAACTCTTTCGAATGCCAGAAAGCCTCGCTGCCGGACCACGGCCTGAAGAGGTTATCTGTCTTGTCGTTATCGGCTCTGTTATTCGAAGCCAATAACATGTGGCAGTAGCGTCTCGCGAACGTTCATAAACAGCGGCGAGCGTAGTCAGCCGTCTGGCCAGTCCCGAGAGGCGATTTTCGCTAAATATAAGCGCGGCGGTGGCGGCGGCGGCGGGGGCGGGGCGCGGACCACGTGAGCGACCGACTACGCGCCGATTTTCCAATTCATCACTAGCGGGCTAGAGGCGCGATAACCTTGTAACGTGGCCCGAAACACAGTTTCGTATCGGCCACTATCGTCACCGTCCCGAAGATCTCGCCACTGCGCAAATACCGGCGTCCTTCCGAGTTGGGCTCGCACTTTAATGTAACTTTTCCACACTGATAACAGTTATCACTGGGTCTTCGCGAGGGTTTAAAACTTTGAGCACAAGTTGTCCGATGTCCAATAGGGACGTAAGAAATGTTGGCGCACTAGAAGTTCTTTGGGAGCAGTGCACGCGGTTGGCTACGGTCGCAACTGCGTAATAAGCTGGGAGTAGCGCGTGGCGCGGCGATTCGTCCTCGGCCGCGAACGGTCGCATGTACACTGAACCGCGTCGCGGGCTCGCGGCGGCGGGCGAGGCGCTCCGCTCCGCTCGTGCGAATTCCACTGAGCGGGCGCCGCGCTGGCCGCGCCGCGCGGGGGGCGACGCCGGCGGCGGCGGGGCGGCGGAGCAGCGGCGCGGGGGGAGGTAGTAGCGGGCGCTGATAGAGAAGTGGCGTCGTGTGACCGCGGCCCGCGCCCGCCACGTCTCGGCGCGCCTTTGCTCAATTTTATAATAGCCCAAAATTCTTTCCACAGTTTATCGGAGAGAAATACATTGGGCGTCCTTGGGTCTCGCGGAGCAGAATGCAGCGGCGCGTGCCGCGTGCGCACGCACCGGCGGGGTCGCACGCGTGGCTTGCGGCTCTCAATGACACGGCCACGAGTAGCCTTAACCTCACGACATGCCTACATCCTTATGATACTCATAGCTAGACCTAAGTGTTATCTTTCGCATTAAGTTTGATTAATTAGTTGATTACTTACATAGATGATACTAACAATGTGTTTGATTCAAACAAAACCGAGATTTTCGGTCTCAACACAATCACTATCAAAACGGATGAGAAAGTTAAAACCAATCTGTAAAATCCCCTACGACCCACGCTGATGGCCCATCGGTGTTATGCAGTCTCTCTGGGGGAAGGAAACCATGTTACCAACAGGCGAAGGTGCCATGCGAAACAATTTCGTAGCCCCGCCTCCACGCCCAGCTTGCGCTCAACAGTTTAAGGAGGGGTACCGACACCTTATACCTACCTATATGCTGATGGTATGCAAATTATACGAAATAAAAATTATTAAAATTATGCGCCAGTGGCGTCGGGGATAAGACGCGGCCTATCATATCGAAAACTCCGAAGTTCGATCACCGGCTGGGCCATATAGCAATGTATTTTTTCTCGAAACTTATGTACCTCATCATCATCATATCAGCCTGTAGACGTCCACTGCTGGACAAAGGCCTCCCCCAAGGATCTCCACGTCGACCGGTCCTGCGCTAACCTCATCCAGCTGGGTCCCGCGACCTTCACCAGATCGTCGGTCCACCTTGTGGGAGGCCTGCCTACACTGCGTCTTCCGATACGTGGTCGCCACTCGAGAACCTTTCTGCCCCAACGGCCGTCAGTTCTACGAGCGATGTGCCCAGCCCACTGCCACTGCCAGTATGTACCTACCTACCTACATTTACGCAGACTATTAATTCCTCTGTGCATTTACTAACTGCTCTCAAATGCTGAAGGAAAATATCGTCAGGAAACCTACATACGCCTAAGAATCTTAGGCGTTCGTGAAGTCCACCAACCCTCACTGGGCTAGCGTGGTGGACTATAGACCGAACGCCCTCGTTGAGAGGGTAGGCGCTGAGCCCTAGCTGTGGGGACATATTGTTAACAGGCTGTTGATACATTATGTTATATCAACTATAAGAAACCGTAGATCTGTTGAGATACTGGTACGGTGGGCGTCAAGGAGGGTTGATTTCTCCGGACCTCTTCAACCTGTATGTGAATGATCTGATCATGGAGCTGAGGGGACCATAGTAGGATGCCATTGATACTACTTGTCTTAATAGCTTCAGTTATGCAGACGATATGGTGCTGCTCAGCCCCTCGGTCGATGGTCTTAGGAAACTTCTTACTATATGTGAGCAATACGCTTTTAGTCATCGACTGAAATACAGCGTTAAAAAGACGGAAATGATGGTATTTAGATCCGGAAGGGGTCATGAAAACATAATAAAAATTCCTACATAATTTAAAAAAGGTAAAAAGAGGTAAGGTTAGGATTATTACCAGCCACGTAAATTTTTTCACCGCTATTTAAATATTAGGATAAGGGGCAAGTCCGCGTGCAAAGGATAGTAATGTAATAAATTGCTAGTAGGTATACACATCTGATTTATATTAGGAGAAAACGGTAGGCCATAATAGATTTCGTGGAGAAAACTTCGGGCAAGGACAATGGCAATTAAAAGGTTTCGATGGACATTAGGAAAGATTAACTGGGCACAGATGTTGGAGTTCCCTAAGAAGAATACTCTCATTCGCCGACTCTTTTGGTGATTTATTCAGCAACATGTTATAGAACCTCGGAAGGCTCTAATGGTATACGTTCAACTACATTAATGCAGCTGTCTTTCAAGTCACCTACACTTTATTGGCTTTTTAAATATTTTTGACACGTCTGTATGGAGGCAACATGTTTGTGAAACTTTAAAAAGCGTAAGTTACTGACATAGATGAAACCAAAACGAGGAAGCTAAGTTACTCAAAGAAAATGGTCCGTCCGGCACCAAACGACTGCATCGTTGCATAATATCATTTAAATGAGCTCGTTATTACGATTAGTGGAAAATATTGTACCTACAATAATACTGGTGCTTGTACGAACGCAACTATGATTTCAGCTGTGTGAGTATGTACAGTACGCACGTAGATAAACACCGCAGCACGTGTTCATTTATGCAATAAATGTAAGATAGTACCATACCTTCCTCCCTCTGGTTTCATCTAAGCTTTACTTATTAACTTAAGATCCGACACCTTGATTTGAATTCGAAGCTTTTTAAAGTAAGACAAAACAGTCATGTATTTTTAAAAAGGATAAAACTAAATGTTTTAAATTGTTTTAAAAATTCGAAAGGCAGGGAGGGACGGACGGAGGGAGGGAAGAACGGATGGAGGCAGGGTGGAAGAAGGCAAGCAACAATAAATACCTAGCTAGGTACCTATACGATTCACATAAAACACCTGCTTCTATACCGAGTACTTACAACCTACTAGATTTTTTCTATATGTATACAAGGAATATAAAGGGTCACGAAACATTAAATAAACTTACCTGGCCTTGATTATAATAATATTAGGTATTTGACAAATTGCACCCAAAGCTGGTGGCCACCTGGGAAACGCCGCAATGTGGAATAAATTAATTTTAAGTATATTAACAACTTCAGCTATTCAAACTTATCTTACACGTGTAGACAGCGCCATAAACAGGTTTATGTATTTTTTTTACCCATATTATGTACAATTTATTCTAATCAGCAAAATTTTCGACAAACGAACATCGGGTCACTTGAAAGTAAAACACTAGATTACTTACTTTTTACTTAAAAATTATATAATGGAAAGCATTTAATTTTGTGAAAATGTTTAGACTAATATTAAAGAGGTAAATTTTGTTTGGTTGGATGTGTGTTAGAACTAATCTTTGTAACTACAGAACCGATCTCAATAATTCTTTCACTGTTGGATAGTTAATACTCTGTGTGTGAACATAGGCTATTTTGGTATTGGGTTTTATGAAAACGAACGGCCACAAAATGTATTAAAGTGTAATAAGTCGACGAATATTTCAGGAATTCATCAGGACGTTGTTAGTAAGTTGACATTTGAAATCGTAACTATAAATGTTCTGTATAGGTACCAAATTGATCAGTAAAAAAATATACAAATATGGAATCGAGAACTTATAGGCGCAAAATTAGAAATCACACGTATTTCTTGATAAACATATAAATTCACTATAAGATTATTCTTCAAAAACACTTGACTGGCCCTGATTCCTTGTATTACAACTTGTGGCATACTTGCAGCCAAATATAATTATCCGAAACGTACGGCACCTCAATGTTTTCATCTCCGCCAACATCTTCCTTATAATTGGGCCGACATCATTGATTCCCAATTGTTCAAGTCGCAGCTTAAATAGTCGCCGTTGATAATTATTTTCGCCACTGCTCCTTGCCTTGACTTCCGGAAATGAAACCTGTTATATCCGATCCGCTTCGTTCATTTTTAGGTTTTAGAGTAGCAGCTTTCCATACTCGCCATTTTCAATTATTTCGATGCTGCACTCCCTTGAAGATACACACATGTTCGTGTCCTGTCACGGTCGCCACTATCTTACTAATAAAACTGCCTTTTAAATGCGTCAATAACGCCCTTTATGGTTCTATTTTAGTGCAAAATTATAAACATAAATTTGGGACGACTTTTCAGTAATTCCATTTTCCCAAGACGAACCCATGGCAACCAACAAACAATATTTGAAAGTGTTCCATTTTATAACAGCCATGCTTTTCATTAACTAACAATCCGCAACTTTGAACTGTAATTTAGAGATGCAAATGTAAATACTACTTTAACTTAGCAAACTTATCTTACTAACACGTAGGTAGTTCATAGTTTAAATTTTTATAATTCATGCAATGTGTGAATATTGCATGAATTATAATAACAGCAACTGTATTTGTACAACGTAATAAGATTAACTTTAATAAACGCAAAAATATACAGTTTCAGTAGTAGTTTTTTTTTCTATAAAGTTACTATTCTTGCTATTTTTAAACTGACTTTGTGAACGGGCATCAAGTTTTTATGTCTAAGCGTGGCAAAAAATGCTACTAAATGTAATGGAAAAATAAAACTTTGGTATCATGGTTGGCTTAGTTAGCTTGGTTCTTCGGCAAACTTGTGAGTTAAAACGTCAAAAAAAATTGCAACAGAAGCAGAGCAGGGGCATAAAAATCTACCATTGATCCGAACCGAATTTGACATTGTTCCTGGAGTTTTGATTGACAATAACAGTTGAGAACTATCTATTGTGAACTTTAGCAATTAAAATTAGTATGTATTTGAAACTTTCAGCCGAGCGTTTCAACTTTCAAACTTCTACCTCGGTACCTAATATAAATTACACAAATTTCTGCGTACCGTACGCCATCTTTTCGCTTGTATGATAACTAAAACCCCTATCAGAACGATTCCCTAGCAGAAAAGTTACATGTTCGAGAAAATCTCTACAGATGGCGCTAAGCGACATTTCTTGTCAGGAAACGGTTGTAGATGGCGCTTTTTGGAGGCTGTTGAGGTAGATTACAGCCGGATCCTTCCGAAGCCTCATTTTCATGAAGAAGCCATCCCGGATACAGTTCAGTCGCATCGGGACACTGAAAGCGGGAGCTTCCTTCTCCTTGCTCGGGTTAATTTCGATTTTATTACTTCACATGAAGCTTCATTTTCTCTGAAAGAAAAATCGAATCCCCCGCTCCAGTTCTATGTTTTGATGGATGGCGTATTTCTGAGTTTATTCGCGCGTCTTGTTTAGTTTTGTATCGTTTATTGCGTAGTGAAAACTTTTAAACTATTACATAATCAGTCGTTGAATTTCCGAAGTCGTAAGCGGGATAGAATGATTGGTGAGTAAAAGTTTTGATTGTTATGTTAATTGGTTTTTAATCAGAATATTTTACATTTTAAACACTCAAATGTATGATGTAAGTATGTTGTTTTATACTGCCTTATTTGCATAGGGGTGCCTTATCGTCGCAGGTTGGCTATTGTCCTTTTTATTTTCTCGTTAAGTATGTCAAATACGTTTTGTGTTCCATTATAAAGTTGATTTAATTTCTTCTTCATTATCATCGCCAGCCATCACGCGTCCACTGCCGGACATAGGCTTCTCTCTAAGTATTTCTTTAGACGACAATAAATTATTAGTGCAATGTCCCTTTTTGTCTCTATTTTTTTACAATTTTCATTTAAATTATCCACTTGCGTTTGGTAAAAGCTGTAACTTTAAACTTCAGCTTTTGTTGAAATATTTTTTTCCTATTAAGTGAAACAGGTACCATGTAAAATACCTATCTGTGAAGCTATTCCAAAAGTTCCAACAATGTCTTAGATTATACGTTTATCTATTAGAAACGAGTCATTAATCTCAATTACTTACGAAAGGATTTATTCTAATAGCAAGTATCGGCTGATAGGTACCTTAAAAACTACTGGACGAATTAAGCTTAAATTTTAAACATACATAGATATGAAAAAATGCCCTGCCATGATCGCAAAACTATATCTATTATAGGAAATAAAAAATAATGGAAATCACAGAGTAAGTAATGCTATAGGTAACTGGCAGCTTCTGTTATTCGCAACTAAGGGCTTCTTTCACCACTTCCTGATATTGTTACAGATAGTAATCTTAGTGGTAAACTAATCTATCAGATAAATCTGTGTGATAGACTATATAAAATATATAAGATATAGGCAATCAGATACCTGTGAAACCAAAAAAACAGGCTATCTGTCAGATAAACTGCAAATAGTGTATCTGGGACTTTATCAGCAAGCGGTGTAAGAGGCCCTTAATCTCTTGTACTCACATCTAACGTCTTTGCTACCTGATACTCGCCTGAATAACAGCTAAGCTCTTCCCTGTTCGATAACGCGGACAAAGAAATCTCATTATGAACCCTTTTGAATTTTTTTATGATATTCGCTGGAAAGTGGATTACGTGTAAATAATCCGCTGTGATTCAGATCAGATCTTTTGCGGTTTTCTATTTGTTTTCATGTTAAACGATGAAATTATATCTTTCGATATATTAAGTAAGATTTTCATCTATATATTTATTTAAATACTATATCAATTACTATATACTATACTAATTATGTAACTTTAATTATTACAACTATAAATTATTATTATTATAATATAATTATGTATGTCTACGTTCTTTTGAACGCACACACACACAAACACACACACACACGGGGACACCTAGCTAAGGCCCCCAGCAGAAAACCAGCGCTGCGCCTCTCGGGTGCAGCACTATGCTGAGCTGGGGACCTTTTCACGATCACAGCATCGTCTACCACCTGATTTTATGTCAGGTTAATCAATTAATTAATTAATTTTTATTAATCTATTTGTTGTGATTGTCGAATAAATTAATTTTCTTTCTTTCTTCTTCTTTCTTTCAAATTGGAGAAATCAATTTTTTAAATTGAAAAGTTAAAACTTAAAACGAAATAAAATCGTCATTTCTTGCATGTTAGCGGTGCGGTATAAGCAATACGAATTTACAACACTGTACTGTTATTTCGCAAATTTTCATTTGTTTTAAAAAACAGTAAAATCAGAGTTGCAATTTAAAATCCATGGAAGAATTTTAGAAAATCTTTCATAATTGCCTATGGTATAAATTTGAGGACCGGCCGCGGTCTTTCTTAAAATTTGAGGAACCTCTATCTTGTAGGTACAAGCCAAGTCTCTAGTCTCTACTAGCGAATTGAGCTTCTAATTGATAGATCAATCAATTAGTCGGTCAGGGTAATAAAGAATGGAAAAAAATCTTACATAATTTTACACAACTACGTTTGTTTTATGAAAACTGTGAATGCATGTTTTTATTTCTAAAATAAATTATAGGCTCGTTAGAGTAAATTTGCTATTTTCGATAAATTTTGAGATAGATACTTAAATAGAAAATTAATAATACATACAAACACCCAGAATCCGAAAACCAACAGATATGCTCATGAATTGGTGATCAAATCAAACAATAAGGAAAATTAAAGTTCTTTCTAAATTAATTTAAAAAGGTTACAAATAAAGTTAGCTAAATACCTTTCACCATTTGAAGTGAGTCGACCTCTGAGGGCGCAGTTATATAAAAGGCAGACATTTTTTAATAATGGATACTTTATTGACATTAGACAAAGGAAGGTTTTTATCGTCCCATGTAAATGAATTGTCTCAGAGAATTGGAGAGAGCGGTTTCCATTCCCAAAGGATGTATCTATCTTTAGAACCCTTCGATGTTTCGATATTCATAGAAGCAGGCTTAAACTACCAGAATATGAGCTCAAAGCCTTCTTGAATAAATTTAATAATAAATATATATATACACACACATACATACATATCTCCATGCTACGTCCCTGATGGGGAAGGCAAAAAGAACGGAGCGCCAAGCATTGCAATCCTGACACAACAGTGAAAAATAAATTGTACGACGCCACTAAACATTCTCGCCGTTTCTTTTTATTTTCTCGACTCCATTGTAAACTCGAAAAAAAAAACCAAAACCCGTTAATAATTTTTGCATTGCCTTTTATCGGCAGAAATATGCGTAGGTATGTATGTTTATAAGGCAATGAATATCCAGTTCCAAACGGACCCTGCACTGCACTGTCCTTCCACTACTTTCGCCTAATATTACTTAAAGCAATATAGTTAGTAACTATTAGTTACCAGGTGCAATAAGAAATTTCATCCTCGAGCATTGTAAGGTGTTTGTACTTACGAGGGCGAGAGTTTGTCGCCGCGGCTCTTTTGTTCTCCATAACTTTGCTTCAGAACAGAATTAACTACGTAAATAAACGAGCATTATTTCCATGAGGTGCTTACTCGTAAGTAAACGAAACAGTTACGTGCTTATGTGAGCTACTTACGTTTTAATTTGAAAAATAACTTATTTCGACGATGTTGATTCGGTCTTCGTCTCTTATCTAGCAACATATCGTATACAGTACCAATGATGTTCTATTAAGTATATTATCTTTTATAGTAGGGCCAGGTTAACCTGGAAATACTGCGACCCAATGGGATCTATTGTGTCAGCCCCTGGGTTTACTTGTTGCTCTCCTCCCCAAGCGCGCTGCACAAAAGCAAGGTTACAGATAAGGGGTACGACGTTCGCTGCACAAAAATTATGTTGCAGATAAAGGGTAGGAGCCTGTTATAGTCCTCGGGTTCAGGATATGCTGTACCCAGGACACTTATTCGCCGTGCAGCTAGTGCATTGCGTTCGCGCAGCGGGTAATTCGTCGTCTAGCTGTCCTCTTCACAGGCTCTGGCTTCGCAAATGAGTTTCCAAGTCTAATTGATTGGAAAAATATGCAGGTTTCCTTACGATGAAAAGCCTGGGTATGATAAATAAACCTAGGCTGTTTATGCACTGTGCGCTTTACGCGATATTTCATACTGCGTATACGTGCAGTCTTAAGTAGTCAGTAAAATTATGTGGCGTCTGGGATAAGACGCGGCCTATCATATGGGAAAGTCCGAAGTTCGATCCCCGTCTGGGCAATGGGTTTTTCCTCGAAACTTAAGTACATTTACTGACTGCTCTCAAACGCTGAAGGAAAACGTCGTGAGGTAACTTGCATAAGCCGAAGAAGAAATTCTTAGGCGCAGGTGAAGTCCACCAACCCGCATTGGGCTAGCGTGGTGGACTATAGCCTGAACGCCCTCGTTGAGAGGGTAGGCCTGAGCCCCAGTAGTGGGGACATGTTAATAGGCTGTTGATGATGATACGCGCAGTCTTTGGATTTCCCTGATTTTTTTGAGTTACTCGTACTTTCTTTTTTTTGTTTGATAGGACCGTAAAAATAGTCCTTCAAGATTGGCAACGCACCAACAATTCTCCTGGTATCTATGGGCATCAGGTTGAGGACTGATTTAGGACTCTAGTTAGGTATAAAAAAAAACTTTAAAAAAAATATCATTTTTTGGAAGTCGGTAAAAAACAAAGACGTTGCAATTTCATGTAACTCCGAGTTATAGCTCAATAAAGCAGATTGACGAATAAAAGAACCTCGTCCGCTAATAGGATTTCCGCTCTACGGATCCCTGAAAAGCATTTTAATGTTTCCTTTCACATCCATCAAACGTTTCCACATAACTTGATTTTAAACGGTTGAGTCGAGCAAGGTTTACATTAGGGTCCGTTATAAAGAGATTCTTCTTTCGACCGAATCCGAAAACTTGGCTTCTTTGAGGCGACTACTGAAACTGAGCACATTTTCATTACAACGAAGATTTATAAATACAAGCAATTTTTTGTTACATAATTAAACACTTAGTTAATATTGTATGAAAAACCTTATGGCTAGCCTAAAATACACCTCAAAGTTCCGGTTGAAATCGAAATTCGGCCAAAAGCGCCGAAAAAAACCTTAACTTGACTCGAGCACTAGCTGAGATATCCCTTATAAAATCATGAGGGCTAATCAGCTTACGCCTGCGACCGAGGGTTTCGCGCAAATTAAATTTCTCGACGGCGACGTCGCCGCCGTTCGGCTCTCCACCTCCCTCTGTATACGTGTCGGTAAAATATTTATTAGCTGTTAGAAGCTATCGCACGTAATTGGAAGAATTATTTTAGAAATTAATTAATTTTGTAAGGCTGTCATCAACATCAACAGCATATTATTAGGTATGTCCCCACTGTTCAGGGCACAGGGCTATAGTCACAGAAAAAGTAATAGTTACTCTATAGTCTACCACGCTCCCCCAGTGCGTGTTGGTGGACTTTACATGCGCCTAAGAATTTCTTCTTTCGCGTATGCAGGTTTCCTCACGATGTTTTCCTTCGCCGTTTGATAGCGGTCAATAAATGAATGTAGATACAAAAAAACCATTCGATAGAACTTGGACCTCTCGAAGCGTCTTCCCCACCACGCCACCAACGCGCTCAAGCCTTTAATTTTTTTATTATTATTCCTAAGCTAATAGGTATGTCGTTTATTTACTAGTAGCTACGCGCGCTACGCCTTAGCACTCGTAGCATTTAATATTTAAAAATGTATTTCTTCTTCAGTCATCTGTTGTATTGCAGAAGATTGCGTAGGGTACCGTATATACGAACGCGCGTGTAAGTACAAGACTTGGCGAAATTTTTACGTTTACATTATTAGGAATTTGTTGTAGGCAAGATAGAAAAGTGAACGAGTCAGGAATTCGTTGTAAGTAGACGATTTAGGAAGTAGACGAGTTACGAAGTGGACGAGAACGAGTTACGAAGTGGACGAGTTAGGAAGTAGACGAGTTACGAAGTGGACGAGTTAGGAAGTAGACGAGTTACGTAGTTTGCGAGTTAAGAAGTAGACGAGTTACGAGGTGGACGAGTTAGGAAGTAGACGAGTTACGAAGTGGACGGGTTAGGAAGTAGAAGAGTTACGTAGTTTGTGAGTTAATAAGTAGACGAGTTACGAAGTGAACGAGTTAGGAAGTAGACGAGTTAGGAAGCGGACGAGGTAGAAGAGCTGTGGACGAATTCATCCGAAAGTAAATTAACCATTGAACATTATCAATTTACTTTAGTCTGAAACACCAGTTATTTCACGTACTTTCCCCGGAAGACTACGGATCGTTACGTACTTACGTAAGTACTTTGCGTTCTCTGGTCGCCTCCAGCTAAATACTTACCTACCTATATACCGATGGCCTCACTAAGCCTTTCGACCTAATAGCACCAGGGCGGTGGTCGTCAAGAAAATTGAAATTCGTGATTCAAAAACAGACTAGAATATTAATTCACTTTCGCTTTACACAAAAGTATATTAAACGAGGAAAATACTTTAATTAGTCAGAGCAAGCCTCCAGGGGGTGGTGGAGGGGAAGGGGTGTGTCAAATCCACTGGTAACTAATGGCTGGGCTGGGGACTCGACCGCACTGAATTTATTATTACCCACTGGTGAGACCCAGTGACCGTGTCGGGTGCAATCTGGAGTTGGATGTGATCATTCTGATAGTAACTTTAACTTTATATCTGATCTAGATAGCAGGGTATGATTTGCGTTTATTTTGCTACAAATTCCATGGAATGCATGTCAAATTGCTTTTTTGACGTGTGGGGACACATGATATTGCTATCTCTTTCTATGGATAAGCACTCCTCTCAATTGTCACCTGTTGCGAGTATAGGTTAGTAAATATTAATCGGGACAAATTGTAAATAAATCATGCATCTACAGATCATCAGTCGTTTCATTTCTCACCTGCAAGCAGCGACCCCAAAGACCTTTCACAACTTAGGCATTATAGGTTTTAAGCATTTTACTACATAAGCAATTTGATTTTTAGACGTTTTACAACTTAGGCAATTTGAGTTTGAGACATTTTAATACTTAGGCATTAGGGTTAATACAGAAGTGCGACCACGAGTGTGCGATGTGTGTGCGACATGTCGTTTGTGCGAAGTATCTTTCGTGCGAAATACGAGTGTGCGATATACGATAGTGCGACGTGTCATTTGTGCGCTGTATCGTTCGTGCGAATAAACGGGGACGAAGAGGGCGTCCTAGTATAAAAATAAAACAAAAATTATGTTTTACATTAATATGGACAAGCAATTTCGTATTAATGAATATTCATGAAAGCAAATTCTGCTCGTATAAACATCGATTTTTCCGCCAATTTCCAGCTAAAACAACAACAAATGGCTACAAACTTTGTTCGGCCACGCCGCCGCGCCGCCCGCCGCCCTTCCCGTCCGCCGGCACAACGGTTTATCTACGCTCGTAGTGGGGCATTTTTATTGTTGCAGCCGCCACCAGCGGCAGAGCGAAATCAGAGTTAAGCCCGCACACAGAGATAAGCCCGCGGAAGGAGTACTTATTTTATTTTTTATTATTTTATTATTACAAGAGAATCTTATATCTATTTACTATTTAGTACCACTAAACAGTAGCTGTTTGTGGTGGTACCTACTGGGCATTCGCCGTTCACACTCATTATTATATAAAACATAATATATAGCTAATATTTATACATATGCAATACTTGGCCATAGCTTGTGACGCGCTTATCTCTGTGTGCACGAAGGCACGTAGGTGAACACTGCGCTTGTGAGCGTGCGTTTTAGAACGTTTGTTCGGAGTTTCCGCACTCTCGTTCACTCTGCCAGTGACGAGACAGGGACGAATTGAGTTGGAATACAACGCATGGTTACCAAACTTATATACATTAGTTGCGATTGGTAGAAAAATTCCAAACTTTTTAAATAATTAATTATCTCTCAACGAGGGCGTATGGCTATACCTCTAGTCCACCACGCTAGCCCAGTGCGGGTTGGTGGACTTCACATGTGCCTTAGAATTTCTTCAGTGGCCAGTAGATAAAACTTAAGGTGATATTGAATATTGACTTATAACACAAACGAGGCCACTTTGCGTGAGATCTGATGGTAGTTGTCCGGAGTAAAGATGGAGGAGGTCTCTCTACTCCGGACACCTAGCTACCATCAGATCTCACGCTAAACTTTTCCTAACGGTGATCTAAAGGCCCAAACATTACCGAAAACTGACCTTTTCATTTTTGTCGAACAGCCGTGTTGTACCCACTCCTCTGAAGGTTGGAGACTCTACTCTACAAGGCTCGAAGTTGTAGACGATTATATATACCTGGGACAAACGGTCCAGTTAGGTAGGTCCAACTTCGAGAAAGAGGTCAATCGTCGAATCCAACTCGGCTGGGCAGCGTTCAGGAAGCTACGCAACATCTTCTCGTCCCAAATACCGCAGTGTCTCAAGACGAAAGTCTTCGACCAGTGTGTGTTGCCAGTGATGACATATGGTACCGAGACGTGGTCCCTCACTATGGGCCTCATAAGAAGGCTCAAGGTCACCCAGAGGGCAATGGAGAGAGCTATGCTCGGAGTTTCCCTGCGAGATCGAATCAGAAATGAGGAGATCCGCAGGAGAACCAAGGTCACCGACATAGCTCAAAGAATTGCGAAGCTGAAGTGGTAGTGGGCTGGGCACATCGCTCGTAGAACTGACGGCCGTTGGGGCAGAAAGGTTCTCGAGTGGCGACCACGTATCGGAAGACGCAGTGTAGGCAGGCCTCCCACAAGGTGGACCGACGATCTGGTGAAGGTCGCGGGACCCAGCTGGATGAGGTTAGCGCAGGACCGGTCGTCGTGGAGATCCTTGGGGGAGGCCTTTGTCCAGCAGTGGACGTCTACAGGCTGATATGATGATGATGATGACCTTTTCATACAAACGGTTTTGTTTGTATGAAAAGGTCCTGATCCGAACCAGCCCAGTTTATTTGCCGGGGCGATTATACTATTGCGCCCATCCCGAATTCGGGTCCTGATCTCTGAGCCTAGTCTCTTTATTAAGGCTGGGAATATTTTTTATGTAACGTAAATATAATAAACAAAATAAGCTTTTTAATATTTCCTGCACATACATTTTAATAATGACTTAAATACATCTAATAATGCATTTAAAAATCCCTTGGTGTTGAATCCGGCAGTAAAGTTAAACTTTCCAGCCAAATGAGATTTAGAACAAAGGTAATACACTTATGTAGGTACATTAATGTACGTAATGTAAAACTCAAACGTTAAATTTAATCAAATGTTTGAACTTGGGCGCGTGGAATGCGTAAGGAACACAAATTGGTTGTAAAACAACATTAAGAACTTTTTATGTCATTATTTAACGTAGGAGAAAGCAAGTGTACCATCACACACCTACTTAACATTTTTATCTCCGGGCTCCGTTAAATAGTACATTGTTACCCCAGGGGTGAAAGTAACTTGTTTAGTCCCGAGGCGGGGTTTCCAATAGTTCCAGGGAATCCAATAGTTCGAGGGATTCTAAATAAATCTTGAACCCGAGGGATACACTGTGCTTTTCATTACGAATACAATGAAAGTAAAAAACAAATACATAAAATGAGTGTTAATACAAATCACTGCTATACGGAAGTATAAACAAAACTCTACGACTCGAAAAAACAAATGAAGATCGGATTGCCGCTTTCCCGTCAATTTTTTTTTTCTGTGGCTGGCCAGCTATTCTGCCATTATTTTTCATTTCCATCATTGAAAAAATGGTAAATATTTTGCCCAAATTCAATGTTATTTTAAAGAAATAGTTGACAGTAATAAACAGAATAAATTCATTTATAAAAATATATTCTTTATTTATTACTAGCTTTTTCCCGCGGCGAAAGAGATGGCGCCACTGTGTACTTGAGCTCCGACATACGATACATTTCATTTTTCGTGCGGGAACAGTTTACCGCGGTAAAAAGTTGCCTATATGTTATTCCAGGCTATAACTAACACAACTTTGTTTTATATATTAAGATTTTTAATTTTGGATAAAATTTGGCCAATTTACATAATATGCTCGTTTCCAAAGCCGTAAAACCATTTAAAAACAAAAGACTTAATCCGTGAAAAAACGGATCAATGAGTGCACAAACGGCCTAAGAGCTGATAAAAAGACCATAATAGTAATTCATTATTATCGATGCAAAGAGTTGACAGCAGCGCCTCTCGTAGTCAACATTGTCTTTGGCTAGATAACTTTCGGGTTCAAGCCACAATTTAAAAAAAAACAAAAAAAAAACAACCGACTAAATCGATGTCATGAAACAGTGCCGACAGTGCCATCTATGTTGTTATTTTTCAATTTTTGATGAAATTTGGCCAATTTACATGATATATTATAGCCTATGTGTTAATCTGATGTATAATCTATATTACTGTAAAGTTTCATGGATATCTGTTCGGTAGTTTTTCCGTGAAAGAGTAACAAACATCTCACATCCTCACATCTTCACATCTTCACATCCTCACATCCTTACAAACTTTCGCCTTTATAATATTAGTAGGACTTAACTTTACGTTATTTCAATTTTACATCGCGCTGTAATTGAGTGGCTGTATAGAAAGTTGGAACATGATCCATTAGAAATGTCAAAAAAGTACTAGTTTTTTTAAAATAAATTAACAGCTGTCAGTTGAAAACCATTCTCCCTAGGGCTGAGATGTATTACTTTCAACCCGCTACTCAGGCAACTTCAGACCTACTTTCAGAGTATGAGTAATGAAAAATATTGTAATGGTTCGTGAAAAATAGTACGGTAGACTTAATTTCTAGGGAAGATGGATGACTATGGGCATTTGATCATTATGTCCAGCAGTTGACGTCCACTGCTCGACATAATGATCCTTGACAATTTTTCCCTACTCGTTTTTCTGCACAAGCCTATTTCTACACAATCGCATGTTCTCCTATTCGCTCTATCGTCGACTTCTTTTAAAATCGTGAATAACACCTATCAGTGTTGGTCATCTATCTTATCTGCCACGTATCAGAATAGGATAAAACTGTGACAAAACATTGTCATAGTAAGTTCAATTTTGTATAGGTTCTATCTATCTAATTGTGATTTGTTAGAACCTTGTCATAGTAGTTCGTTAACAAACTTCCAGTGTATGTTAACAGTAGTGTGTTAACAAGGTTCGTCCAGTACTATTTGCGACCCGTGTCGAAAAGTAATGATGCTGCTGGTAGATAATGGTAATGTCATAAAAGGGGGGGGGGGGGTGGTCTGCATAAAAGTATCGGAAAAAGATTGTGCACAATTATAGCGAATAGGAGAAACTGCGACTGTGAAGCACATCGCGCATACCAACCTTGTAGTCCGTACCACAGAGGATTATAATCTGGGGTCGGACGAAAAGTGCGGGTGACGTAAAAATTACGTAATCTTGCACACAGGATGATGTTTGTATTTAAACTTCCGTGTGACATGTAGTAACAAAGTAGTATTAACGAAGTAACAAAATAATCGTAAATAAATCAATGTAATTAATAATACAGGTGGTAGGGTGATGTAGTGAATAAAATAAATTTCACGAAACCTGTTACCATAAGGTACGATTATTTGAAATTAATTAGGACAAATCTGTGGGATCCTCAGATAAAAAAAATAAATGAAATAATTAATTAAATTAAATAATTAAATAAATTGTTTATGAAAATCAAAAATAATATTTGAAATCACCTTTAAGTGGTTTAACGTCACCCGCACTTTTTGTCCGACCCCTGATTATAATAGTCTCCGTACTACAAAATGGACTGTAATAGTGAACCACCACGCCCAGTCGCTGCCTCATTTACGAGTAATGTTTGAACAACACCGCAACATCGCTCGTACAATTCCCTTAATTTACGATTCGTAGGTTCCATGTTGACATACACTCGAGTCCGACGCGTATTTACGTGTGAGTTGGCTGGACTATAGCCCTGGGCGGCAAAATTTTAGCTGTTATCAACTAGAATTACTAGAGCCTTAGAAAGTAAGACGTAACCGGCGGCAGCTCGTAAAGAATTAATTATGAATATTTATTATTGCAATGGTTTCAACACAAAGACAGTCCCTACCTGAACAAATTTCTTAAAAGTTAACTTATAGAAATGCTATTAAAATCGTACCTTACACTCATAAACGTTAACTAGAAATAATAACAATTCGTCTACCTATTACCTGAAAGCTAAAATCATTCATCGAAAAATAAATATGGGCGCGGTCGCCCGCGTGACTTTGAAAAAAGCTTTTTAAAAATTTTGGGTTACCATTTCTAAAACAAGAGAGCACTATCTAGGTATTTATTCTGCCAACAAACTTATAGGCAGTCCATGTTTGCTATGATCAAATGATTTTTATTTAAGCATTTTTTTAAGTTTAGGAAACACGTACAGGTAATAGGGTACAAAACTTTAATTTGAGATACGTACAAGATTTTTACAAAATATTGTCGCTATACAGGATGGAATTTCCGAAGCGTACCTGTAGGGAAGGTACTCTAAATACCTACTGAAGATCGCTTAAATTGTTATTTTCCGTGTGGTAAATATGAATCTGGACTTTACCAGCCAAATTCGTGAAGCTCTGGGCGGTGTACATACATACCACGTCATGGCTCGAACTCACTGTATGCCTTGAAATAGCCGTAGTACATAGGGCATGTATGTGTTGTGTGTATATTAAGTACTGGGCGCTCGTCGGAGTCCGGAACGAGAGTCGGAATATCATGGGCAAAAATTACGTTCGCCGACTCGCAGAGATAGCACCCTCGCCGGTATACGGCAAAATGGTACTGCGATAGTATTATAGAGAAATTAATTCTGTAACGGACGGATAGTACTAATTATTTGTTTGAGATTTTTTTGTAATAGATACATTATTATTATTTAATCAGTTTGACTACTATATAATAGCTCTTTTGTATTATTTTATTTTTTGACATTTTTGAGATCATTTTTCTTTGACATATAAAATAGAAAACTGTATCGACGATCACTTCTAGATTTTTTCAATATAGTAAATAATATAATATAATCTACACATAAGTAACGTTGGTTACGATATTATTAGAAAATCACATTGCCGAAAATACGGCCTTCACATGTCATGACATGTGAAGGCCGTTTTTTATAAGTAATGAATCACTTGAAGGTCATGTGGATGACTGCTACGTACTACGACGTAGCATTCGTAGCAGTGCACTGGTACTAGTGTTTTGAATTTCAGCCTTGTAACTTTAGCCTCAAGGCTCAGAGTCTGAAAGGCTTTAAGGCTCTTTTTACTTAGACTTTTTTAAATACATTGAAAATGCTGTTTTTTTCCCACATGCCTCTCGAGCCGGAAGCACATGCGTTGCTCTAAGCAGCTCAGTAATGAATGAACATCAGCCTATTAAAAAGCCTACGAAGTTATGTACGGCCCACATAACGTCTTATGAGCTCTCAAAGCTCCGAGGCTGCAAAAGGCTCGATAGCCTTCAAGCCTTTTCACAACATAACTGCTACACGTGCGTACTTTTGTATACTCGACTATTTCTGCATCGTCGTAGACCTGACGTTATGAGACCATAATTATTGGCACTCATTCTTAATCATGAATAGGTATCATTACAGCAGGTGAGTGGTGACTCACTTTGAACACTCAACCTTACCCTTTATGTATATCATTGAGATACCTACCTAAAGGTATCTAGCTCATGTTACAGTATATGTGCGGTCTAGAAGCGCCGTCCAGATAAGATAACACTGATCGATGCTTCGCACTCAAGCCTGAGGGGCGCTACTGAAAAAGATTCGCCCTGGAAATGATCGTGCTCGTACTGAGGGAAAGATTCTACTTAACGATCTGACTTAAGTGATTTTAAGAAGAATACTTACATTTAAAGTAGACTATCTTATTGCTGCCATGCACTTTGACAGAAATAAGAAAAAATGCATCAAAATCAAGAGACAAGAAAATCTAGACTAGACTATGTCATTACGTCATTAGTTACTAACTTTTTTTTACGTTTAAGATTGTTACTACATTACTACACAATACAAATATGGCTATAATAACAACAAGAAGTCTCAATCAATAGGTAATATGGTTTCTTCTTTGTATCAATATTCTAGTCCATATCTTCAATTCCGATGGGTATTTCATTATAGGATAATAATTATTCGTAACTAAATCCCATTTATTAAAACATAACTCATACTAACAACTTGACTAAAGTTTACAATTTGCTAAAGTTTCTAACCTTAGATTGAAGGCGAATGTCATTAGTAAGCCTCAGTAACTCGGTTACTAAAATCAACTTAACTATCAATGCAAATTCATCAAAGTTAACTTAGCAGTTTGTTAGCTATTTAATTGTACTTTTAAGCTACTTAAGTTTTCAATAAACTTTAATTAGTATTTATTACACTTGACAGAATTATTACAAAACTGAGAAATGCGTTTGAGAAATAATAGAAGGAAATAAATTAATATTTCGTCATTTGTGGAAATGTGGTACTTATTGGTCTTTGTCCCCTTATCCGGTCGTTGATCATCGCTGGTTCGTCACAAAAACACAAGTAACAGAAGTTGATCTTATTGTATTACATTTACACTTACACAGCAAGAAGTATAGTAAAGGCTAAAACCATAGATTTTACTGTCTGTCATAAGTTTGTGTAACCAATAATTCAGTTCAAATTAGATCTTTTAAACACCTGCTTTAATTCAGAAGCACTTCCAGTTAACTCTATATTCATGTTAACGTATACAGATAGTTGCTCTTAGGTAGTGTCGTTCTTGTCATTACTGTATAAATGATGAGCCACTCTGCGCAAAAGTAGTATTATACGATGCGCTTTCGTCGAATATAGCTTAGTCACTATCACTACGAGACTAGTCGCGAGGACGATTACGTTTGCGTGGTTTCTGCATCGTTTTACGTTACCTGCGATGTTTAATTTTCTCGTTAGAATTTCAGTTTTCGTACGTGGAAACTTGATTTTCACATTATGAAAAGTAATCGTTATTATTAGATACGTATCTGCATATAAAAATTCATAACTACTACTAACTATCGAATAGTACACCATCTATCTATATAAATATAACACTAGTACCTATAGCATACTTACTCTTATATCGCTATACACTTCAAAATCCTTACGCTTAGCGGCGATCTGCTACGGCGGCGTAGCTCGTAGATTCGACATTCGATCTAAGTTTTGCGCGTTTTTAACTGACTCTTTTTCGGGCGTATAAGTACCTACCCACGACATTTTATGATTTTGTTAGTCAATACAGTATCTTCGACTTCTTCCGCGTTATGAAGTATCCTAAATGTTATTCAAAAATTTTTTACACTTTTAGTATTTTACCTATACCTTTGAAAAAGCCCATTACTCATATGCAAAATTTACGTTTCCCACGCCGTTTCCCACCGTTAAAATGTGAAAATCCAAAACCCTTATTATTTATTTAATAGTAGCTACAATTCCAATGTTCAAGTTCCTGCATTTAAAAAAACGACATTGCCTGCCATACAAACTTCATCCTATATTGATGAATTTCTTATAAAGTTTTCCTTTTCTGACTTATATCTCGGCTCCGGCGATTCAAAAGTGGTAGCGTGATATTAAATAGCCTATAACCTTCCTCAAGAATTGGACTATCAAATGCAAAAGAAAATTCTAAGCCAAGGTAGTTCCACAGATTAGGGCCTTCAAACAAACAAACAGACATAATAACAAACTAACAAACTCTTCATCGCAGCTTCATTATAATATTAGTATAGATGTATAAAACAACTGTTTTTCTTCCGGCCAGCACTGACTTCTCGGTACTTACTTACCCTGACAAGCAGTTTGCTCTACGATTATAACCAGCGATTTTAACAATAAACCCGTTGCTATGTCTGCCTGAACGAATGAATTGTCCAGTTTCCAGTTGACTGTACCCACTAAATATTAATATTATCATCGCAGCATATCGTCGAATCCACGTAATGGGTTCTAAATTGCTTTGATCGTTTTTCCGGAAGGTTAATGAATTTTCGCGCTCCAATAAACAGCGCTCAGTGACGTCGGCGGGAGTGCCCTGGTCGGAGCAGCCAGTAACTAATATTAAGACTGCAATTAACCACGACATTATACATAAAAGGGATTGGTGCTCTAAGGGTTTCAGGAAAATATTTTTGTTGCCAACCTTCTTTTAAGACTTAATTTATAAAGTTCGTAATAGGTATTTTGTTATGCGCCCGCGGCTCTTCTGTTTGTGGAAGTAATCCTAAAATCTTTGGGAGACTTCCAATTACGTCGAAAGATCCCGTATTAATTTGATAAAAATTTAAAGACAGACAGAACGGACGAATATTAGGGTTTGTGCAAACGGGAAGAAAATTAAATAGGGAAGAACTTTCTTACATTTATCTTTAAAATATTTTTTATATTTCATGATAAAGTTTCTCAAATGATGAAAAATTTTATGTAAATGTTATATAATATATTACTAGTAGTTCCGTGAGAACAGTAGACCTCGCCAGCCCTTATAAACCAAACCTAAAAGAAACCAACAAAAGTCAACTTTGGAAACAGAAAAAGTACCTACTAAAGTGACAAAAATTAGCACTTTAAAGCTTAATATTTCGCAAACGGATCCCTGAATCGAAAAATGTTTATCACACACCCGCGATATTTTTGAAAGACCCATCCAACGATACCCCACACCATGGATATCACGCGGAAAAAAATAATTATCCATTTTACGTATGCAGTTCTATGAACATAATTTATTTTTTCAACTTTCTTAAGTCGATCCACTATTACTCAAAAACTAATAGAACCTACTTAGCCGTAATAGTTTTCCTTGTAACTACGTTATATATGCTACTGCCATGAATTTTTTCACATTTCCAGAAGCAACCGTTTAGCTGGCAGGGGGGGGGGACACGTGACTCTAACAAAAATTACCGCTTTAAAGCTTAATATTTCGCCAACGGATCCCTAAATCGAAAAAATGGTATTCACACACCTGCAATATTTTTGAAAGACCTATCCAACGATATCCCACACTATGGGATTCACAAGAAAAAAAAAGTTCACTCCCACTTTGCGAGTATGGTAGGTACTCTAAAAAAATGTTTTTCAAAATTTTATTCTACTCATTTTGTAGGTTTAATTAATTTATACATATGCCAAATTTTCGTCAAAATCGGTTGAAAAATGCGACCTGTAGAGAATTACAGACAGACAGACAGACAGACAGACAGACAGACAGACGGACAAGAGCATTTTTGGCCAGTCTCGAAACGTAGACGCTTCGCTCGCTTCGCTCGCTCGGTCAATGATAAAAAATGTTATCTAATTACTTACAGTGTTTAGTGTATTAAAATTATTTTTCTACTTCCTTCCTACTTCCCATAATTTCTAAAAGTTATTTTACGTGCAAATAATCTTATAATAATAACTTAATGTTTCTCTTTTATTTGTACTAATTTTTATAACTTAATTATTTTATCTAATTACAGTACTGTAGCTGTTGTTATAACAACCTCAACATGTAATGGAAAGTCGCTATCGCCCAAGGCCGCTTCGATTTGTTTATAATTATAAATTTATTGCCTTCCATTAATCAGAATCTGATATTGAAAGATTTATGTATTGCTTTAAGATTATCTAAAACCGATACAATACCTATATTATAATATAGAGAAGACGGGATTTAGTCGCCGAGACGCTGAGTCTGGCGTCTTAGCGTGTACTAAGCAAGAGCTTTCGAACTAAAGTTTGCGAATAGTTACCTACTGGAAGTTTGGACTGCGCTTGAAGCGTTTCGGTCGCTTACTCCGAAGCGAGGCGAGCGATTCAAAAATAGAGGAGCTCTATTTTTGAATCGCTCGCCTCGCTTCGAGCGTTCGCTTTATTAATTTGTCAAGTATGGATTCTGCATCGGATGTCGAAGGAAAATTAGTAGAATCAACCATTCGAAGCGAGGCGAGCGATTCAAAAATTGTGCTGCAGTTTATTCAAGACATTTAAATGGAGTTCATTCGGTCGAATATAGTGGTCAGTCCATTCGTGTTATTTTGGTGGAAGCTTACTATGATGTATTACGCAATCTCTACTAATAATAAAGCTGAAGAGTTTGTTTGTTTGTTTGTTTGAATACGCTCATCTCTGGAACTACCAATTGGATATAAAGAAATCTTTTTGCGTTTGATAGCTCTAGCTAGTCTTGAGGATGGTTATAGATTGTTTAATACCACGTTACGACTATTAAGAGCCGACCAAAAAGAATAAGTGACAGCGAAAAACAGCTAGTAATGACATACCTACCTACAAACAGTTGTTGATGTGTGGATGCGTGTGCGCAGGTGTGTGGCACAACCACGAGAACACGGTGGCGCTGAGCGCGGGCGGCGCCGCGGCGGGCGCGAGTCGCGGCCGATAGTACCGCGGGCCGCGCCCGCGCCGCGCCGCGCACGCCCCGCACCCCCCGCACGCCGCGCACCCCGCGCCCGCCCGCGCAGCCACCATGGTGCGAGACAAGAAGCTGCCACACAAGACCGACTCGCAGAAATGTAAGTTCCTTTCCTATCTTCAGGTATTATGATAGCTCGTCGGCTATATACAAAGTCACACAGAGCATCGCCAGCCGCCATACAATTTATTTTGGATTAATTTTGAAAGTGCCAGCCAAAAATGTTCTTTTGTACTTTTTTTGACCAGGATGGCACCTTCAAAATTAGCACGAAATTGTATTCGTCATAAATAATAAGTTTATTATAATAAGTAAATGAGTAATATTCGTATATTAATTACTAGTACCTAATAAGTTTTAAGTTACCAAACAGGAAAAAAATCCTCGAAAGTAAAGAAGCAAGAAAATCAATTCGTCGATCGTAGCTACAAACCGTAGGCTTGAATACCTTCACTAAGGAGTACTTCTCGCCCAAAGTATACGTTTATGGGATCCTGGTTAAGTCTGTCACAGTTTCAAAGATTTCCTATCGTATAAAAATTTCAACTTGTAATATTAAGTTTCGCCAAGTACGGCGTGCGTATACCGAAATCTATATAAGTTCTTATAGACGGGCTCCCAAGGGAAATTCGTTAGAAAAATATGAAGGGCGCATTGTGACTTTTGATGTAGGTTCCAAAGGTCACAAAACTCTCTTCTCTATACTAGGTGCGTTACCGCCTTCTCCTCTGTAAAAACTATTTAAAAAAAGTAACATGAGAATTCACTGGTTTTATATAAATTTAACGTTTTAAAATTTTAACATGCAAACTATACCGTAGAGACCTTCTGATTCGGAGCATTTTTTTCTTCTATTTTATGGTTGTAATGGCTTGTCGAGCTTTCAATAGAATTTCGTGACCTCATCATTCATCATCAGTCTGTACTAGTCCACTGCTGGACATAGGCCTTCCCCAAGGCTCGCCACTCACCCCCGATCTTCGGTTCTCCGCATCCAGTCACTGCCAGCCGCCTTACGCAGATCGTCGCTCCATGTAGCCGGGGGGTGTCCCACACGACGCTGGCCCATTCGTGATCTCATTCAAGACCTCAGCGGTTATCGGTTCTCCGACAGATGTGACCAACCATTTCAACGTGCTAATTTTTTGAGCCGAGACCTTGGCTTCTCGTAACCTCATCCTCATGTTAATTGTATTTCTTCAAATTATCTTGGAAACAATTTCATACTACAACGATTTCTCAAAGGAATAATTTAGTCTACATTTCATAGTCTAAACTTTAAACAAACTAATGAAGGATGTAGAACAAATTCCGGCAGAAGGCAAAGCGGAAATGGCACGTAACATTTTACGATGCTCGAGGCCCTAAACATTACGTGCTAACTAGTCCATAGTTGCTACCGTATTACTTATTTACATTTACGATTGGATTATTAAGCCTGCAGCCCGCAGGGTGGAAACAAACCTATTTTAGTAGCAGAAAAGCTATATAAGTAGGCACAATGGTTAACAAGTCGCCCTCATAGTCATTGGTGTATAAGCGTTGAGATTCGTTGTACTTTTGGTGTAAATTTATACGACTTGAAATATTTTACTATACCTAGATTTGTGGGCTCCAGATTCTAGAATGTTTCCTTCTAATGTTAATGTGAATGTTAATGTATGTCCTAAAATGTTTTCTACAGTACAACCAAAATCGTTCTCTATGGTATACAATTTGTTCATCGGGGAATTCCCTCCTGAACAGAATGTCGTACTATTGTAAAGGAAAGTCCCCGTGTGAACAGCGTAAAGTAAACTAAAGAGTTGGTAATTTAATTTTTGATTACCAGTAAACTATGACTGCAAGTTGTAACTTGTACCATAGGAAACGGTATTGGTTGTACTCCCGAATAATTGGTCCATCGGAAGGAAAGATAATAATAATAATAATAATAATTGTTTGGACAATTTTACACACGGCTGTTTAGTCCCAACTAAGCCGAAGCTTGTACGTGGGTACTCGACAACTGATAAACATACTTAAATACATTTTAAATAAATACATAAATACATACAAACACCCAGAATCCGAAAACCAACAGTTATGCTCATCACACAAATGTTGGTCCCGGGTGGGAATCGAACCCACGACCTTTGGCGCAGTAGGCAGTGTTACTACCACTGCGCCAACAGGCCAGTCAAATCCCCGCAATCCCGCAAAAATCCCGCCAAAAAAGATCCCCGTGGTACTATACTATACAGGTCACTTGGACATTTTTTTTACAAGTCTTCTCACTCGCTTACTCCTGTGACTTGGTATCGTGCTTAATTTGTGCTGAACCTTATCTTCCGGCTCCACTCGGCCTGATCGTAAAAGGAACGCTCATTTGTTGCTATTAGTCGGGTAATTGCGGTACATATTTTACCAAAATTAATCTAGATATTATGATAAACAGTACAATTAAAACCCCTTAACTATACGAAATATGGTGTTAAAATGCAACTTTACCTGTTCAACGGTGAAAGCATCCATGGTATAAATATTTCGTTTTCGGCCACGCCCTTAGCGCTATTCACAAATCACCCTTTACGTAACCCTTATCTAAGAAGTTAATAAAATTTCTTACCCTGTATAGACTGAATCTAACTTTATCCTTTTTATCTTTGCAGTTCAACCTCTCGACAACTTTGTGCGCCTATCGCGTGAAAAACACTCATAGTTTTCTTTTACCTGTATTATCTTTGAACCACAAAGTTTCTAGGATAGAAAAGATGAGATAGTAAATCGAATCCAAGATCACTAAATGAATGTGTATTTTATTTTTCATGGCTGTAACAGCTATGAACTAGAATAACATTGGATTTAGTGAAAATAAATAAACAAAATAAGTCAATTCATATTTACATCTTATAAATTATCTTTTTTAATACTATTCTACATTTTTGTTTAATTTTTATTTATTATTTGTACCTACATATTCCAAGAACACTACTTTTAACTTTTCTATTAGTGGGTAAAGGCTGTATTGACGATATAATGTTATTAGATATAACGATTGTCTTTGTATCTTTCTATCATAATACAATTTTCTTCAGAGGTGACAAAGTTCATTAACCTCTTTTCTAGTTACTTTCGAATTTTTTTACTAAAAGTTAATGCCGGTGATGCCAGAGAGAGAGAGGTGCCTTAATCAGCTCGTTGAGCTTGCTATATCGATATAGGTCGGGTGCGAAATTGCTAAAGCCAGGGCAGCATAGTGCCCTAACGATAACGATGCTCCGCCCGACCTTATCTCAAAATGAGCCAAAAGGGGATAAAACGATGAAGCGCAGAAAAATCAGAAACAAATAACGGAGAAATAGTAATGCTGATTTTCACAAATTGTACAAATCTATTTAAGAGCACATCTATTTAGTATATAGCTATAGCGGTAAGATTTGAAAACTGGCAACTGTCAACAGATCCCGTTCAATAAATACAGAAAGATACGAAGGTCTACTTGTAGGTGTAAGTTTGCTTCTACTGGTAATTCAATCTCACAATTCTTTCACACCGTTGACTCAAAAAATTACTAGCTAATATACCTTGAACCCTAATACCTATTGTAAATGTCAGTGTTTGATTTTAATTTGTATTTTATTTGAAAGCGGAGGCCTGGTAGTCTAAGTTTACTTAACCTTTTTATTTTATTTTTAAATTTTAGTTGTTTTTATATTTATTTGTTCTTTTTTGTTTCCGCATTAAAATTGACTATTGACCTTTAAGAAACTAAATAATAACTAATTGTCATAATATCCATTTTCGATAAACACATTTTTCCGTCTCTGTAACATTTAAGAAAAAATTGTGAGATTGAAGCAATCTCTTGGCCGCTTCCTTGTAGATCCCCCTAAGTGTTATAAAATAAGTAACAGTATTCCGCTCAGGAACAAAATGTTGAATTCTCATGATGTTGAATTCTCAAAATGTTGAATCTCAAGATGTTGAATTCTCATAGTGTTGAATTCTCATAATATTGAATTCTCAAAATGTTCGTGCCATCTGCTTCGTTGGAGTTGGAACATGGTAAATGTGTATATTTCGTTTATCTATCCTAATGAGTTGTCATTGTGTCTTTCAACCCTCGTCTGTCTATTGTTGCTGACTTCTTCATTCTTTATACTTGTAACAGCTGACAGACCTTTTTAAAAGGACGACAGTTTGCCGTAATCTTTCCATATTTCCTGTTTGGAGCTCCCAATACGAAAGATAAATGGCTTCATTACCTACAGACGGGATAGGATTGAGAGTCAATTCGTGTTCGATTTCCATCAACTTTCTCGCTCGGTAAACGAAACCGCATTGAAACTTAAAACGTGTCTCGAATATACTTTATACTAGCCGTGAATAAAATCACGTTTCGCTGATTGATTAAAATGATAATTTTTCGTTATTCAAGTATAAGATGAGTTAATTCGTCGCTTAAAGGATTTTTGTTCTCCTTTAAATTGATACATATATCAACGCTTAGGTATTCTGCAACTCAGTCATTAGTAAAATGCATACATTACGTTCATTTTCAGCGTCAGTGGCCTCGGGGATAAGACGCGACCTATCATATCGAAAGGTCCGAGGTTCGATCCCCGGTTGGGCCATGTACCAATGGGTTTTTTCTCGAAACTTAAGTACATGTACTGACTGCTCTCAAACGGTGAAGGAAAACATCGCGAGGAAACCTGCATACGCCGAAGAAGAAATTCATAGACGCATGTGAAGTCCACCAACCCGCACTGGGCTAGCGTGGTGGACTATAGCCCGCACGCCCTCGTTGAGAGGGTAGGCCTGAGCCCCAGCAGTGGGGAGATTAATAGGCTGTTGATGATGATGACGTTCATTTTGCACTTTTCAAGACTCATCAGGGAGCGACTACGAAATTCATCAAAGTGCAATTCGCAACGAGGGTGCTCTACATTACACTTACAGATTTACAGCTCCCATAGGGCTGGGACGCAATCCTACCACAGACCGTAAATTACCCACTGCCCGATGAAAGTGAACGATAAATAGTTAATTTTGGTTAAAAGTACCTATCACAAATTGTAATTTTATGATTGTATCAGAAGACTTAATTATTTATGTTCACTAATTTTGTGAGCATTTGTGAAACTTTGCAAAAAATAGTCGAGTTCGATCCCCGCATGAGGTGCTTCCTCATGTCTACCTTACACCCTGTTGGTGGCTATATAGGGCCAAAACTAGAGAATACCTCGGTCCTCTCAACCTCACAGTTATGAGGGCCAAATCGCACGAGGGTGACCGGTGCACTCTCGTGCGATTTGGCCCTCATAAACTGAAACAGAGGCTCTTTCCGGAATGCACTCCATGCATTTTAGCCTTTTCTCCTTTTATTTGTTGCTTTTTAATTGTCATCAAAATTAAATTAATGTAAGTTATGTAGGTCTCTAATCTAATAAATAATAAATATCTATTAAATAGATATTTATTATTTTTTGTCTCACTATGTCCTACGTCAAAATATAATTTGTTTACAAAGCTAAGTTAGATTGACAAACCCTAAACTCTAAAATTGAATTTTACGATAGACAGTTTTTGCAATGCAACTACATTCGATACTCTGGAAAATTTGGCAGCAAACTGACCTGCACGTAACGAAATACGTTTACCCATTCCCTTCAAAAGTTTAGGTATTGGTTTGTAGGATTATTAAAGTTTATATTAGATACAGTTTTTCATTCGTTCAGCAATACGGAAAAATCAATACCTACGCTTTAAATATTTATGTCGAATGTCGTATATCGCATTTTGTATCGATTGGTACCTAGTTGGTAAACATGGATTCATTAGGCATACCGAATATGCTTTACATCGCAATAACTTTGTACGTCAGTCAGTTTCAAATCATTTCTTTCACTTTAGGAAACTAGCTCATAGTACATACTAGAGATAAGAGACATGGAAGACAAAATATAGGTAACAAAATCACCATGAATTACATTTAAAAGATGCGCCAAGTCAAGTGTACAGTAAATAATAGAGTTGTATTTCTGATAGAGCAACAACGATTCCAATTCTATTCACATACTTACGAATAATTAAGCTGAAAATGGTTGAATTCTGTAACAGCTTCCAGCAGACACCTATAATAATGAAATACGGGAAGGATGCGGGCCTCATTAATGCGCCCCGGCACACGTGTGCCCCTTTGCCTACGTAATGATATTTCTAATGTGCCCTAGAATTTTAACCAACCCAACCGTGCAACTATGGTTGCCTGGTGACAGGTTGGTAAGATCACAGAACACAGAAAAAGATCGCTACGCTTTTATACTTCTGTGGGTAAGATAGTCAGTCTACCATAGACCGCACTTAACTAGATATAATAGACCGCCTCCTTTGCCTAGTGACTTGGTCGACTCGAACGTCAGGGGTCATGGGTTCTCATTTATAAGACCTCGCTTTGAAATGAGGCGTTATTCGCTCGGCCGCTTTTGACAGTCTGACCCTTGATCTGTAGTATTCCCGATCGCCGAGTATCTCAGAGCGGACGGCAGTCGGGGCTGGTTAGTTCTAGAATGTAGATAGGGTACCAAATATACAGCATGGAACCCTAAAAAAACCTGTCAAATGTCTATTTGAAAAAAAAACTGCTTTTTAAAAAGCGGCAGGACGAGTAAAGCGAATATAAAGTTCGGGTGTTCCCGGATATATCCGGTATATCTGATCCTCTAACAAGATAATAATAACACAAAATAGGGTAATCTGAAACGTCAATCGAATGTATATTTTCATTGCTTAACAAAACAACAAAGTTCTCCCCAATGTGTAGAGATCACAATGGATTTCAAATCTTTAGACTTGACATTTACGTTGATTTTCCGATATCACTTTAAAATCCAACAGAACTCGGAACAATAACAGCTATTAACGTCGAACAATCTGCTACAGGGTGTGGCCAAGTGTCAAATTGATTGATTGATACTTTCAGTGCTTTAGTTATGAAATTGTTCCCAACGCGGTACAAAACCGCGCAGTCACTTCACTGCGTTTGGATTTTTCGTGAAATAATGGTTAACAAATTTTTACTCCATCGCTTCAAACGTGTTGAAAATACGTTAATTTATAAGGGTGAGAATGCAAAATTGTACTATGAATAGGGAAATGTAATAAATGCAAAATTACCTAATAAACTAAGTTTTAGAAAGTCCTATAACTTTACACAGGGTAATAGGGTATTCAGAATGAAAACTAGGCTTAGCCCAAGATGTTATTCCTTCGTTATAATGTTTTCGTGCAATTCTGCAGATTGTTTTATGCTTTAGTGGCTCCGAAAAAGCGATTTTCTCTTTCAGGTCAAGAGTTCCGTGTATCAACCCTGAGTATCGGCTTATTATTATGACAAGTACCTACACTTATATTTCTTTTCCTAACAATGCTTCAAACGTCAAAACTCTAATGGCATAACAAACGTCAACTTTTCATATAACAATGTTGAGTGTGTTGAGTTAACCAACTCTACTACCAGCTCAGAGAACTAAGAGTAAAGTTTAATTTAAAAACTGGTTTCTTTGGTTAGTGTTTTTGACATTGTGAGTCGATTGTTGACACATTTGTAGAACAATCATTTTGTCTACCTATTTCTGGAAATTATTCGCATCTACCCACCTGTTGTTTGGAAGAAATTTCTTATAACAATAAGACGGCTCTGAATGTAACTCAGTAGTTATTAAAGCTTTTACTATTGTCTGCTTATTCCATTTTCACCGCAGTAAATGTCGTTTTCCCGCAGCAGATGGTTAATTTATAATTTGTGCTATAGGGGTGTGAAAGAGGAATAGTCCAAAAACATACCTAGTTGAGATATTACATACAATTAAAATGACGGTTTTTTATCAAACTTTTATATTGGTATTATTATGACATAGAAACGTACACTCGTTTGATCGTAGTACGTGACTATTGAACTTTGAAAACGTGGTTCCGTGCCATAAGTATTTATGATTTCGCGCAGTATTCCTAAAACTGCTCGGCGATTTGCTGAAAAGCTGTAGATATGTGGAAAATAACTTTCAAGCCTTCTCGCTTGCCTCGCTCGAGAGCTAAAAGAGTTTTAGACATAAAGAGATCGGAAGTAGTATTCCCGTACGGAATGTAAATTCCATCCGAGAAGCTGTACAAAATCTTTACAAATAGAAAACTGTGAGAAAAATGTTCGAAAGTGTCAAAACTGACGGACGTGCATTGATCTATTTATCATCGTAAGGATATCTTGGACTAATCGCTCGACTATAAAATTGCTTTCAAATTCTTCACCCATTTGGTTGTCTTCGGGAAGGGGAACAAGGAGGGGTCGTTCCAATTTGTTATTTAGTTCACCAACCACTATTTAGTTCTACCAATAGAACATGTAGGAAAACAATCCCAGTTGTTCTGCCAATGGGAAACTAATGAGGGGAAATTGATTTTTCCATGTAGGAAAAATATATCACATTTATTCTACCAATTTTATTTAATTAGAAGGCAGTACGGACGATCTGCTCGACGTTTAATCAAAATTAAAAAAAAATTTAAACTTTTGACCCTTTTAAAAGGATTAAAGTTTAATAGTCGTTCAGGCCCAACAACCTATTTCTAGGATCAAATCTACTATAACTATTGGGTCGCTTAAAAAGTCACTCGGGTCGTAGGACACAAAACTAAAAATATATATACTGGGCCTTACGAGGGTAACTTGAAAAGATTTTTTTAAAGTGTCAATACTTATATCTAAACTAAAGTTTTAACTAAATGCAGTGATTAAACTACTCGAATGCCTGAAAACACAATCATACTGGTTAAGATTTTTTTTTTGAACTTGAGTTAGGTAAAACATAACTTACCATAATTATATCCGCAAAATAACGATTTTCATCACACATAGTCTGCAGTAAAATTGTTAAGCCCGGAACCGTACCAATTAAACAAACTACAAATTTTGCAATACAAACAATGTCAGGAATAATGTTCTAATTAATTTATCCTCGATAAATTTGGGTCCTCTGCAAATAATTTTATGATAGAATTTGATGAAGACTTATACACAAAACTGTTTAAATTTAACATTGACGTAAACGGAAACAAGCCTAACTTTAAATGCTATCAGAACTTTACTAACGTAAGCTAAAACTATCCTAACTGACGGCTGAACTAATGAAGCTCGTAAAACTTGATGTAAATGACGTAGATACGCAACGGCAGTAGTTAATGAACGTTTCATTTAATGGAAATAACTAACTTCAATCTTCAATAAACTTTACCAAAAAGCGAATTCGGCTACTTATAGCGGCTGTACGATCGCGATGGGACTGGTGGTATTGGGACTAACTGCTCGAAAAATGTCTAATTCTCTCTTCGTAGTCGTATGTGAAGTCCACCAACCTAGCGTGGAGAAGTAATACTCTATCGTTGTGAGGGTGGGCATGTGTCCCAACGGTGGGGACATATTAATAAGCTGTTGATTGATTGATACCAATTAACTACCTACCTAAGTACATACTTATATTTGGAATAGATATTCAACGAGTAATCAATTGAATTTGTCCAGGGTCTGAGTAAAATAAAGTTTTTCACAACAGAACTAAAGTTCCATGTGTGCATTAATTCGTTCCTAAATACTGGTGAAGTGGGAACCTGGGAACCTTGTTAATTTGGATGCAGTAATACCTAGCCAGGTGGAATTTAACCACAGGTGAGTTTGTGGGGAAGCCGGGTGAAGCAAAATTAATTCCACCGCAGTTTCACTCTCCTGGCGAATTCCAGAGTGATTTATTAATTTTTATTACCGCTGCAGCGCGCTGGTGTCTTCAATGGAAAATTGTATGCCCATCTCTATATTTTTCCTCTAATTCTACACGGTTCCTACCTGTATTCATTTTACATATTTATATATTTTATTAACTTGACTCCATAATATCTCGGAAAAAAAATATAATTTTAGGTACCTAGTAGCCTGCGAGACCACAAATTAATATTCATTTTGTATGACTAATTACATGTGAAATCGAACATGGCCCTATTTGTTCCAGGTTTATTATCTATAATGGAATTGTAGGGGTCAGAGGAAGGGTCAACAATTTCATGTTTTCCAAATATCTACCTCACATGGCAAAAAATAGCGCTGCGATAGTCAACACGTTTGCTTAAATGAAACTCTAGCGCATAGTCGTAGGTCTATGTTTAGTAACACGTCGATTATTAGCGTGACGAGCGGGAGCGTAGCGAGCTTTTTCCGTGTTCTGTGATTATAACATTGTGGTATTAAATTATTTTCCACGTAAGGTCAGACGTCTGCTGTGCAGGGGCTGCCTGCAGGAGAATGAGACAGTGGAGCACGTGCTTCTACACTGTCTCGTAACCCGGAAATTTACAGTCGAGACGGGGCTGACAATAGATCCCGACCTTTCGGCAACGAGCAACCTACAACAGTGCTGCCGTCGGCCAGAAGCTCTACTCCACTACTCCAGAGAGTTGGAATGGCTAGATTGACAGCCCGGGGGGAAATGCACAAAACTTCCGCTTTCGTGGAGTCAGTGCAGGGACCGCCACCCCCGTCTAAGAATTATATACTAGTGACGTACAGAAAGCAGCACCTAATTTTAAGTTTATATTGTATTTATTTTACCCTGAGTCACCCCCAATCCTGGTCAAAAACATCAATTTTAATAACAAATACTAAGGCATTATTTGTCTAGAAAACATCTGACAATGAAGTTAGATTACATAAGTTTAACTTTTAAATTCAAGTCAGTGATTCGCTCTAAATCACGTGATAGATTATATTGTTCAACCACAAATCGTTCTAAAGTCGATACCAGCTTTAATTGAAAGTTCCCGAGCCTTGATAAATCGTTTCGAAACAAATTGTTTAATCGCCTGATCGGCTTTAGAGATTCCATTTCTTTGCGAATTAGGTACCTATCTGCCAATTAATACTCCGTACTAGCAAATACGATGTATTTTGTTCTTTATTATCATCCAAATATTATACGTTTAGTTAAAAGATTTTGAAATACGCTAAATTTAATTGTAATACAAGTTTTTTTAATTTTCTCTCCTGAATATTCTATAGATATTTTTGTGTATTACATTGCAATTGTACAATATTCTATATTTTTAGTACACGACCTTTCTTTTGTCCAATAAATCACACGAAACCGGCTGGTAAACAAAACATACTTTGCACAGCAGTAAAGTGGTCCCAGGTGTTCCGTACTGACTGTCCCAAGTTTATTGCCTTCTATAGAAGCACTGATAAGGGAAAGCTTTTTTTTTCATTTTATTTATTTTTCGTACATCAGTGAGTAAAACTCACTCATTTAGCTCTTCACGAGTGTTAGACTTATGTGCGTCTTATTTAAATGTAAAAAATTTAGTTGTTAATTTATTCTATTGGGACGCAAATAAAATTAGAATTTATAAAATCAACAAAACTGTTTATTTTTTGGTTCATTGAGATCAAATTAGCATTAATATAAAATTTAAACAGCATCATTATATGTTTGATTATCTGTTGCATAATCGTCTGTTCTAATATCTCCTTCAATATAATTTTCATTGTCTGTTACTTATCTGTACTTACCAATATTTCTTTCATTAACCGTTACATTAACTGTTGCACTATTTGTTTAATAGTCATTTCTGTCTACGCTATGTTATTTCTGTCTACTGCGTGCGGACAGAAATGACATAGACAGAGACAAACTGTTATCTAATCTGTGACAGAGATAACGATCACAGGTTAGTTTGAAAAAAAAATTGAACATGAAAAATTATTTATTTCAGTAACATGATTTTAAAATTTTGACAGGTTCCTTTGAGCAAATAAGTGCTTGTGTGGGGAGGCTAAAAAGTTTGATCTTAACTAAACTAATCTTTAATTAATTGGTTTTTGGTGTGGCTAACTATTTTGCCGTCTCGATAGTCGCTGCAGCCGCAAATCGATCACTAGTTGCCATGGTGCCTCTGTCGCTTGCGAAGAAAGCCCGTGTAACGCCTTTCATCGTAATTGTTCCATTTCCACAGTGTTTCTGTCTTTAAAGTCCCGTAAAAATACTTCAACCTAAACTCAAAACGTCTGTACCAGCTCCCCGCCGAACGTCTCGCCAGATACGCAAATACCTACAAAGTCGCAAAATGTGGCACACTATTGAAACTTTGTTCAATTTGTACACAGTAAAATGTTTGCGACAATCATCGCAATAGTCTGAAACCAGCTTATGACAATAGAATGGATGGTAATATCTTAAGTCATTGTTGAATGGAATACTCGAGAACAATTTTTTTAAACCGAATGAACTTGTAAACAGAAAATAAATGTATTGCCAGTAGAAAATTAAGTCTGCATCTCGGGAGCAGCAGTGCCATAAAATCCTAACATAATGGAGTGGAGTGTCGATCTATACAATGGTCGTCTGGAGAGTCTTACGAACAGAAAGAAGTGGTTCTTTTTTACTTTCACTATTAAACATTATGGCCCTTTATAGAACGTACTGCAGAAAATTTCTTAGGTTTGTAGAGAGATAAAAATGTCGTATTTACTTGGTACAAGTTCAAACTACAGCTGAGAAATCAAGTGTGTAAAAACTCTGTCCTTTGCAATTTCTTTTGAAAAGGTGATCTTCATAATAATATTCTGGATTTTCATTTATTTTTTGGCAATGTAGTAATATCGGTAGTGCACGAGATAAATAAAATTTTGTAAAACTACTCAAACATCAACACGACACGATTGGGTCACTACCATAAATTATAAAAACAAAACTTTTTGGTTCTTGGATGTAGATATTAGTTCATTTATGTCGTTTTCAGCTCTGTATGAACAAATTTCCGGCTCATAGTGCCAGAGCATAGTAGAAAGCTTTAAACTTTTATCTTCGTCTAACCACCAAGCCGGTCCGGCCAATAGAATTTTTCATACATAACACAATTGTAAATCCGCATACGTGATACATTATCTCGCAAGCGTTTGTTTGTTGACAGAGTAGAATAAAGATAACGGCTCACTCGAGGGTTGTAAATCAGAGATACGATTTTGATATACTAGTCACGGCACCAAAATCACCTGGTTCCACAATCGTCACAATTATTTCTTGCTTTGGAATACTGTACGGAATCCTGATATTAAACTTAATTTATAAAAGATGGTTATAGACTACCTATAGGTTAATTGACCGAGCGAGCGAAGCGAGCGAAGCGTCTACGTTTCGAGACTGGCCAAAAATGCTCTTGTCCGGCTGTCTGTCTGTCTGTCTGTCTGTCTGTCTGTCTGTCTGTAATTCTCTACAGGTCGCATTTTTCAACCGATTTTGACGAAAATTTGGCATATGTATAAATTAATTAAACCTACAAAATGAGTAGAATAAAATTTTGAAAAACATTTTTTTTAGAGTACCTACCATACTCGCAAAGTGGGAGTGAACTTTTTTTTTCTTGTGAATCCCATAGTGTGGGATATCGTTGGATAGGTCTTTCAAAAATATTGCTGGTGTGTGAATACCATTTTTTCGATTTAGGGATCCGTTGGCGAAATATTAAGCTTTAAAGCGGTAATTTTTGTTAGAGTCACGTGTCCCCCCCCCCCTGCCAGCTAAACGGTTGCTTCTGGAAATGTGAAAAAATTCATGGCAGTAGCATATATAACGTAGTTACAAGGAAAACTATTACGGCTAAGTAGGTTCTATTAGTTTTTGAGTAATAGTGGATCGACTTAAGAAAGTTGAAAAAATAAATTATGTTCATAGAACTGCATACGTAAAATGGAAAATTATTTTTTTCCGCGTGATATCCATGGTGTGGGGTATCGTTGGATGGGTCTTTCAAAAATATCGCGGGTGTGTGATAAACATTTTTCGATTCAGGTATCCGTTTGCGAAATATTAAGCTTTAATAAAGTGCTAATTTTTGTCACTTTAGTAGGTACTTTTTCTGTTTCCAAAGTTGACTTTTGTTGGTTTCTTTTAGGTTTGGTTTATATGGGCTGGCGAGGTCTACTGTTCTCACGGAACTACTAGTAAATAAGTAGATGAAATTAAGCTAACTATAAGTTAAAGTAGGCTTCGTCAATTGAAATAAAATTTCATAAACAAACATTTTTTTGTTTTCTATCGACAGTGTGTCTCACTTGTTGCCGGCGGCATGCCACTCGCTGGCTGAACGCCAGATAGGGTATATCTTTTGTTAACTTGCACTGAATTGAGTAATATCTGACTCTGCCAACTCAGACACTGTTTATTTTACTTTTATTTGATCTGTGTTCAATAAATATCCATCAGTAACCCATCCCGACTGAAATATAAATGTGTTTTATGATTGTTTGTTTGATTTATTTATCTCATCACGACGAAGGATTGCCATATTGATATCCTAGTTATCTATACTTATAATAAATCTGTAGAAACCGTGTGTCTGTACTTTGAATAAATTTATAAAAAAATGAGTGTGGACGATAAAAAAAGAGTAACAGAACACAAAAAAGCATTTTTAATTTTTTTTGTCTTTCTGTCTTTCTGTCTGTCTGTCTTTCTGTCTTTCTGTCTGTCTATAATCGCTAATCTCCGAAACTACTGAACGGATTTTCTTGCGGTTTTCACAGGTAGATTAAGCACAGCCTGGCGCAACTTATAGGCTTTGTTTCATTTAAATCGGATGACAGCGAAAAAAGTTATCTTCATTTACAGATAAATCATTTAACGTAACAAGACGATGTCATAGACATAGGAGATATCAGTGTTTTTTTTAACTGGGACAGTATAGGCAAGTCCGAAACCATAGGAGATGCAGGGAAAGTGTCTTATGACATAGAAATTTTTTGGTCTAGCGTGTGTTGTCCATAAAAATGAGACAATTTGCACATATTTTTTTTAATGCGGTTCGACTCAGTTTCATGTAGGGATCACTTCATTATATCGGAAGAAAAAAATCTGAGCAGCAGAAGTTAGTCAAATTCAATAAAATGTTTTCTCATAGAACGCCAGTGAAAAATATTTTTTATTATTTTTAAAAAATGCGTATCGACTTAGTTTCATGTTAGAATCATTTTATTGTATCGGAAGAAAAAAATCCAAGCAGCAGAAGTTAGTCAAATTTAATAAAATGTTTTCTTATAAAACAGACTGTGCAATGTACTTAGGAACTTACTACTTATTCATGCATGCCACCCGAACTCCAGCTGCTCCGATTACTATGTCAAAATTGTTATCACGAAAAAATACCTAAAGGTTCCTAAGACAGTTTCCCTGTATCTCCTATGGTTTTGGTTTTGCCCATACTGTATTAGTTAAAAAATACACACGTATAATAAAAATTGATATGAGAAGTCTTATGAGTAATAGAAGTGAAAACAACAATTTTTTAAATTTTTATCTGTCTTCACCAAATTGGATACGGTGTTCATAGTTTGTTCCTGAAGGTATGGTATACCTTAAATTATGGTGAAGGTACTTAGAATGATCCATTTTACCATTGGAAAATTATAACTAGACGATGTATGTCTGTACATAGCAGAGATAGGTACCTACTTCCAAAATCCACGCGGACGAAGTCGCGGGCAACAGCTAGTTTACAATAAATTAAAGGAAAATAACTTCAACTAGGATAAAATTAAACTGTTTATGTATATGTTAGGCAGGCAGAGTTATTCATAGAATATCACGAACATATAGTGTTATAATATTCTTTTCTTTTTCTTCTTTGTGTCTGTTTGTGAAGTTGTATTTTTCTATTTATATGTGAGTACTTGTTATCAGCATATTTATATACATATTGTTATTTAAGTTGTAATTAGTCTGTAAGTACCCCAAAAAGAAAATAAATAAAGTAAAATAAAGAGTAGTAGAGGAGTTGACAGATCGCCGGGTTTGATACTCTGTTCAAATTTTCAAAATATTCTCAAAAAATATAAGAATAGATTAGACATTAAATGGTTTTATATTTTTATTTCTGTATGTATTATCGTTAGTCATCACATCATGTTCAAGTAAGCTGAATAAATCACCAGCACGGTGATTTATTTATCTTGCTTGTGGTAATTTATATGAAGACATAGCTATAAGTCTTGAACAATATAGGACAACATTTACAACGTCAGTACTACCATTACCTTAATGTAATAACCACATTTTATGGCATATGACAACATTACAGCCTCTACAGTTAATTTAAAATTTTAACCCAACTTCATGACATCGTAAAAAGCACATCTCGTTCTCTGTTACTTTTCATAATATCACAGTTTCACTATTGTTAATAAACTTTAATTAACGTCCAGATGTATCCTTTAACTATCTGGCAACATTATTGAATTGCTCGTAAAAGTTTCTAGCGGCTTTCAAAGCGTCTATTACAAACTTATCTTCACAAGGGTTAGCATCGAAGAAAAAGGCTCCACAGTTCAATAACTCTGAACAATTTTCATTCATGACCTTTTCTCGGCAGCACCCTAAAATCGCCCGCGCGCACGGCGATAGAAACTTTGGCATTTCGCGCTTCTCTCCACTCCTCACTTGAAGGATAAACAGCAAATCTTCGTAGGGCATGCTGCCAGGAGTCTTGAGGGTGGTGGCAAATTTAGCCATTGTGGCTTTAGACGGGGGGGCGCAAATTGCCTGCGTAAACACCGCCATTAGCACGATTATTGTCGCCTCGCGCGCCGTCATTACTGAAAGAGAAAATACAATGGGTTTTCAAATTTGTTATGGCACATAGTTACAGTAATACAAATACTTAACTCTCATCTACGACGACGGACGGATATATTTGTAAGTATTACCCCCCCCCCCCCGCCCCTCCCTTACACCCCCAAAAAAACCTGTTGTCTATGAGCGTGGATTGCATTGCAGTCGCTAAAAATATTACCTGTAGTATTATGTATTCTGTGGTATTAGATAATATTCGTCGGTTCGCCGCATGCGACGTTTGAATTTATGCAATATTATAAATATACAAATTTTAAGTAAATGACATCTTCGTCGGATATTTTTTCGGGTAGCCAGTCTATATTTTTCAATATACCTACCTACCTACCCATATTTCTTACCATAAACTTACCTAGCAAGCAACATAACAACGTAATTGAAAAATCCTTGTTTATGGTAAACTAAGCTTGTGACAACGATTTCCTCTGAGTTGTAATTGATTACTTTTCGAACAAAACAAAACTTGTAACATATTTTTACCAAAATACTTTAGCGGATTTTTGGATAAAATTATTGAACAAGAATTCTGATCTGACAAGGTCATCGATATAAATAAAAGTTCTATTTATATCGTTATACCAGGTACTTCTTAGAATATTGTTTTATTCATTGAATTCAGGTTATTCTATAGAGCACAGTATTTTCTGCATTTTAAAGTTTTTTTTAGATTTCTAGTTAGAGCTTTCAGGAGTGTAGCATTTTTTTTTTTCATTTAGATCAATCGTCGGTCTATCGACTGTCATAGACTCATCAATGTAAAGTCATTGCAATTTTAGTTATTTGTTTATAAATTTTTATTATTATTTTTGTCACAAGTCACAGCAGCCTGTAAGTATAAACAAAACGGAATATAATTGCACTACTGTGTCACCAATTGCAATGACGTATTGGGTTTTACCATACACAGCGAGAGGATAATGCTCGCTGCGATAGCAGTACCTATACGATAGTGGTACAGTATGGCACCGTAATAAAACCCGTCGAGCGAGCGTCATACAACACACAATCGCAAGCTATTCAACTCAGCGTACCTATAGTATGCGTTTTCTAGAGATTATATTCATCTTGCTTTAAAAACGTAACACAGACAGGGCGGCGGCGGTGCGAAAGCGTTGCGGCGGCGAATCTGCGGTAAGCGAATATAAAGCAAGCGGACCCCTTCAGACAGGAATACCGCTTGCGGTGGCGGCGCGGCGGCGGTGTGTATGAAGAACCGCGCCGCTCTGTGTGGCGGTTCTCATATACCAAAGGAATATAACGCGCCGCCGCCGCTTCGCACCGCCGCCGCGCCGCGCGGCACGTATAGTCGACCGCACGTCAGTGGAAACACCTTGACCTTGAGCTGGCCTAGCCTATTAGGGAGTTTCAATACTATCAGAGACCAGTTTATACTTATTAGTTTTGTTTCGACTGACGTGCGGTCGACTGTACCAAATCTGTGCGCGCGGTTTTTTCGCCTTCGCACCGCGCGTTTGCCGCGCCGCTTTGATGTGAAGAGCTTCATACTATTACACAAAATTACCGCAACGCTTTCGCATCGCCGCCGCCCTGTCTGTGTTACGCTTAAAAGAAGAGCACATCCGCAAATTTTCTTACATTACTTTTTGATGTACTAATACTACCTACATTCTTACGTAATACGACAAAAATATTGATGGTCAAGTTTGTGTTTATCGTCGATTTTTTATATTAAACTTTTTATTTTGGTCGACAAGGACAGGAACAGAACAGTATAGCAAACAAATGTACCACCTTTCTCCGAAAACTGCAGGATAAGTCAATTAAACTGATTATATCAGCGGAGATGGCCAGTTAAGAGAGATTATTATTACTATGATGTGTCTCTACTATTTTGTGTACGGTGCTGCAAGGTTAGTAGCTGTTTCAATCGACTTGAACTCGACGGAGGTTTTCGAATCATGCGAAAATGCAAAACGTCAAGGCCCTCGGAAACTTGTTCCATTTGAAACACGACTTATTTTATGTCGCAAACGTGCTTTTATATGTTATTACTACGAAAACAAACATTAACTAAGTTACAACTAGCTTAATTTTATAAACACTGACAAGGTAAGACACTCGACTGTACCTATTTCTAAGATTTTACGACTCTTGTTTTTATCTTCGTGTGATATTTAAGTATGTACTTGTAAGTATTTTGATAGCTGGGGATTAGGCAATTTGAATGCGTATGGCACGACTGGGTGGATGATAGTTCACGTAACAATAATTAACTCTATCCACAAGCACCTGGTAAACCACTCCCACGTAACTGTACCACAATAAACAACAAAACAGTAACTTACCTAACTTAAACAGTTGTAGTACGATTAGAAGTAAAGTTCCACAGACACTGTAAGTAAATATTTGTTTCTCGTTCTGTCTTCACGTAAACGTAACGTCCGTCTTGCAGAAGTTGTGCCGGCCATCTGGCTACAGACACGATAACATGTTTATATTTACCATCTCGCAACTTGTTTCGCCATTTCTGGGTACCGTAAAGTGGGAACTTATTAAAGGCGTTATACGTCATTAGGTTTGGGATCGACGGGATATTTTCATCTGTCCAAACCAAATTTACACGACAATGCAACGAGTACCTAAGAGCAATACGGCGCGCCGGCTCGACCCGGAAGCTGGGAACAAAATTATCGGACGCGTCCGTAAGTCGCCCCTGACGGACGCGGTTTATTCGTATCTGCATACATGACCTCCTTCCACGTTCGGACGTCCGAATAGAATCTGTCTGGCTGGCGTCCGAACATCCGTGCACACTACTCAGCCGCGTCCGTTTTAAGTGTCCGAAGTATTCTGTCATTTTACGCGGAGGATCCACGCACATGTAAACTGTACGCTGTCGCTACGAAATACATTACAAATCGAATAATACATTCGCAAACTTTCGTATACATCGATGCAGTAGATTGACCTTTGACAGAGGTGAAAACCTGAGTATAATTATGGCTACTCTCCGCCACTGTTGCTTTATGGTGTAACACGAATACAGTGAAAAATCAAAAATTACATATTATATTTTTGGCTACTTGATGATAATTATGGCCAAATAACGTTTGACTAATTCATAGCATTTTGCATATTTCATGATATGGCCAAACGTTAATGAAGAGATCGTGAAATGTTTCCGATAGATGTGGCCAGAGTACTGTTGGCCATTTCATGAAATGCCAATGTGGCCAAATCTATCGTCGGGCCACGACAATTTAACATTCACGGAACCCTCACATTTTGTGTGATATGCCTACCTACAAATTCTGTTACCTTTTCAAGAGAATCGATGATTCGGCTATTACGTATTCGATTCGATTTTGTGACGTCTTTACTTTTTTGAACTGCTGATATTTGATTGGGAATCCCGAATTTAAATGATTTATTAAATTCGGGATTCCCCACCCCAATTACGTCTTTCTATTGAGAAGCTTTTAAGATAATTCTAATGAGTGCCAACCCTGAACGAGTTTAGGTGAGCTTTTGAGTTATATACTGCAATACTAGTTAGTTACCTATACTTCTGCCTACCCCGTCAGGGACATAGCGTGAAGATATAGGTATGTATATATACTAAACTAGTTAATTTATATATTCCACTACTACAATATGAATGCGAAAGCTGGATGTTAGTGAATTGAATGTTTTTTGCTCATTCACTATAGATATTATATTCGCCTAGAATGTCTGTATATCGGGCATGGACATTATTACATTAATCCTCGCTAGGTACCTATTTGCAGCCAAACGGAATTAATCACACCTATTTGTCGAGCCAGTTAATTGATAGCGTAGCTGGCGCCGCTGCACATAACTTAAAGCAATTCACAGGTCAATCCATTATTGGTCACATCTCTTGTTACGTCTCGGTACTGCATTTGAGTATAGTCATTCGTGATCACATACTGTTGGACCAGACCTCTCCCAAATTGACCAATTGACCCATAGACATACTCACCTCGTAGTCACTCGTAGTGGATTGATCATTGACTACAAGCACCAGAGGTTCTGGGTTCGATTTTTACTAGAGACTGAAAAACTTTGTATAATTTCTAGATTGTCCTATATTTTGTTCAATACCTCAGTTACCTAGTCACCCCATTACTGGACCCCAGGTGTTGGACCATTCCCCACCAGTCAAAATATTTTGATGTCATTCAGAATGACGCAGGTAATCAACTCTATGGTGAACTATGCTTCGAGTGAGCTACGTGACTTGATAAACAGGTTTCCCTATTGGTAATCAAATTATGCACGAAGAACCTCATGGAGATAAAATCAACATAATATAAGTTATATAAAAATGTAACGACAATAAACAAATATGGAAAATGATGTCGTAAGTACTAAAGAAGTAAAACAGTTTCTCTTGTGTTCGTTCGAAAATTACTAGACACCAGCTCGACCTTGTAAAACTAGACAATTAATTGGTCATTGAACTTTCTTCTTAAAAACTATGATAGGTGGTTTTAACTTTTCATTTTTATACAGAAAAAGTAAAATTTAAAATACGGTTAGAGGCATTTTTCAGTGGCCGACCGCAAGTCTACGGTAATCGCTTTTACGGACAAATTGGAAAAGCCGATCGGCCGGAAACTGATTCTGTAACAGCGCTACTTTAATCACACGAAGGGAATTAAAAGAGAACCAGCTGCAGTGCTTTAATGTTAACCAATTTTATAGCTTTTTAGGATCCGTCAAAATCGTATGCCTGTCTTTTAGTGAGTAACTTCAGAAAGGGAACTCTTGCATTGAATTTCATATTAGCAGTACTGTTATAATTATAATACAATTACTAATGTTACTCAAATCACAGGGATTGTTTGTGACTATTTGGTGTTATAAATAAAACAAAAAAAAAATTTAAAGAAAAAGAAAATTTAATGAAAATTATTTAAATGGTGTTTTTGAAAAATATGCTAGAACAAAATTTAGGTATATCTTGCTAAGTTGGTGAGAATTAATTTTTAAATCTACCACAAGGAATTACCACCTAATAGGAAGTTTCATAAATTACAAAACAAATATTGAATGTTCTATACTTTCACGCTTTGTATACCTACATTATATTATTAAGAATATTTTTGCCTATTGTAAGTACATGAATATTCTTAACTTGACGGAGGGCAAGATTCTAAAGGAACTACCAACCCACTGTATATGCATAGGAAAAAGAAATGTTTGAGTAAGAAGGCACTCTTGATTGAGCGCAAAATAAATAATTAAATAAAGTAATACAATTCAGCAATCTTAGTTCAGGTAAGTACTTTACTAAGAAAATTGTACGCAATGTTTTACATGAAAGCTTATACAACTGCACTCCATTTTCTATACAATATTAAGAAACCCAAGTTTGCACCGACAACGTACTTACCTATTCATGAATAGAAATGATTAGATTTTCGACATAATATTCAAAATACTTAGGTATGCCTGGGTGGAGTGGCCCTCATTATTTGGTATTCAGTGACACTGGAAGTTCCAAACAAGTTGATTTATCTCTGAGCCTTTGGCAAATGGATTTAGTTTCCACCAAAACATTTATTCTTTGCGACCTTTAGTAGTTTCATAGCTATTTGAAATACAATTTGAAGTTCTATCATTATTAAGTGATGACACTTTTCTTACAATTATAATTTGGAGATCACCATGATGCTATTACTTTTAAGTTACACTAATCTCCTGATCTCAACCCCTTTGTTCTATATAGAACCTTTGGAATCTTTCAATTACTCTCAATATGACTTGGGGTTCGCAAGGATTCCCGTAAGATGTTGGGTCAGGACAGCCTTGTACCGCAAAGCAGTCGTATGTCACTTGAGGCTGATGGCAACAGCTTAGAACAGCTGCATCGCAGGAGGTAGGTGCTTCAACTGGAGGACTTGGAGGTGCAGGCGCAGGAGTAGTTACTGGACGAAAGGTAGTAGGTCGAGGTTGACTCATAGTAGTTGTAGTTGGACCTTGATTTTGTCCAGCTTGACTGGTCCCATGATTTACACGTGGCGGTGGTCTACTCAAAGTTCTGTTTGGTTTAATAGGCTGAAATGATATTGGTCTAGTAAAATCCTCTTCTCGGCCATCATTAACTTCTATTTGATTGTCCGTGACAACATTTCCTCCACCTTGACTGTTTCCATTATTTACAGCTGGTGGCTGTCTACTTGCAGTTCTGTTAGGTGTAATAGGCTCAAGTGATATTGGTCTAGTGTAATCTTCTTCTTGTCCGTCGTCTTCTTCTACTGGTTCATCGACGACGAAACCCCAATTTTGATTTGTATCTTCCATTTCTGGAAATCTGTTAGATATATCTACCTCTGGATTAGTGCCATTGTTGTTAACAGTCATAGCCGGTGCAGTCAAAGGGGGAGCAGTAGGTTCATTTTGTTCAGGTGGAACGTATTGATTAGGATTACAAGCACAACCGGTCTGAGGAATGTAAATGACTGGAAAGAATATCGGGAAATGGTTTGGTAGTGATGGTGGTGAGCTTGGCTGTCTGACTACGCTGGCTATATCTTGTAGACGTCTGTATATCTGTGAGAAAGGGTCTTCTAATCCAAAGCCAGCACCAGAATCGTATCTATTGTAGTTTGGGTAGATAACAGGGTTGATTGGTGGAAACCCATAGCCGTGATAATTATACCTATGGTATCTCTTCTGTCTTTGTCCTTGTTCCACTGCGGTAGTGTCGTACTTACTTGCTTCTATTAAGGTATTTGGTTCATTGTCTGGTTTGACAACACGTTCGACTTTCGTAACGTTTTCGAGTTTCGATAGTAGGTCGCTTGGTGCTGCGTTTACGCATATTAGGAACATTAACACACTGCACAGTGTTAGGCAAATGTTCGTCATCTGAAACAAATAATATTTTATGTTAATTAGATGTCTTTAAAGCAACACTATGCAGCAATTGACTAAAATGGGCAATTTTTAGATTTTTAATTTTACATCTCATCGTGTTTCGGAAATGAATGTATAATTAAATTAATGAGTAACTGTGACCACGAAACAAGGCTATGCTTATAATAACTTAGGAATCCTAAGTTAGGATCGATGAAGTGCAGTTCTTGTAGGTATCTATTCAGACGAAAGAAACATTAAATCATTATGGAACTTTTTGGCACAACAACATAGGTAAACGAACAACTGGAATTTATATCATGAGTTATAGGTTATTATAGGTATATTATAGGTTAATTATTTTGTACTTAAGATAATTTAATTGAAAAAAATTATTTTATGAAATAAAATTATCTATTTAATCTCCCTCACATCTGCTGGAGCTGTAACTAAGACTATCAAGATGTCGTAACCACTGATCATAAGCGCAGAATTCATAATTAATTATGTCATAAGTTAGGACTAAGGTACTAAAGTGATCAGTTATTATTGAAAAAAAAATGAATTGAATTCGACTGTACCTCCTGTGTCCATCCTCGACGGACCTCTGGTAGTTCCATTTTCCTCAGCACAAAGTAAAATCTCGCACTCAGCGACTGGTAGTGGAGTGGAGTGCAATTATTGTGATACAATGTACGAACGATGAATGTGTTACTCTTTATTTATTAGCATCAGACGCAGGCTTTATTCGCCCAACTTTGAAAATAAGTCTCCGTGACTTTTTACAATTTCTCACGCGCTTTTTGTAATCAAAGGATATAAACTGGTTGTGATGCTCATTTTTGAGAAGGATTACCTACAGATTTTTCTGGGATTAAGAATGATGTGTGATGATGATGATGAATGATTAGTATAAAAATATTAAGAAGTAATAATAAAGGACTAATTTTATAAGATTTCTGTTCTCTAGTGCGGGTCGCTTGTTCTGAGACTCATTGTTTAACTTTTTATTCTCTCCTTTAACATTTCTCATTTAGAACTAGACTAGAGTCTTCCTGTTTTGTCTTCACATAAGCATAAAGCGACAATTTGAATTCAAAATAATAGCAAATATTCAAGAGCACAAAAGACTGCACCTGAATTCAGCGAATATCTACGCCACTGATACCACGACGCGAGCGAAGTCAAAAGATTTTCTTGTCTGACGCGTGGCCATTGTCTGCTAGACAATCGACTCTTCTAATATAGGTACCTACTTGCTAATATAGGTACCTAGTTACTAAGATAGGCAACTACCTCTACTATATCCAGGAATCGGTAAGTCTGTATGTCATTCCATTTCTGCAATCTTATTCGTGAGTTAGTCTTTGATATTTTTAATTGGTAATCATTATAAAAAAACAGAGCGAGAAAAAAGTTACGGAAAGATAAAAACCTCAGCAGGTAGCACCGCATTTATGGAAAGAAGATAGATAAACTAAATGAAACCTGAGAATTACTATGTCGGCTTTAGTAACTACCTAACTGTATATTTAACTTGTAGTAAACCATGTCTATGTAGTAAACTCAAATTATCGATATTATTACCTAAAATGGCCACTTATTTTACAATTAAACAAATGTTAGACTCAAATTTCAAAAATCTACAAGAGTCAAGGTCTACAAACAGATAGCCCAGTCACCACTGACGATGTTTATTCAATTTATGAACATCCGGCAAATACTGAGCAAATCTGTCTGAGTCAGCTTCTCGCTGATTGCATTACATATTCAGTAGGCGTTGATTCTCCTATTATGGTCCCCATAGGCTTGTACAATTAGACGATAGAATCAATAAGTCCTTTTACACAAAGACTTATTCTGTATACGTAGAGAATGTACAGTTTAGTCATACAATGCAAAGAGTTTTTAATGCTAAGACCACAAAAAATTGTTCAATGCTCATTTGTTACTTGGTGTTAAATCTGATCTAAGGTTTCAACTCTTTATGTCGCGCGCCGCATGTCGCCCCCGTCCGCCCTTCCCCGCCGCCGCACAATACTAGCGACGGTTGGTATTTAATAAAATAACAAGAAATTAACTTCAAATTTTACTTTTTTTATTGATATGTCAAGTAATACTTACTCAGCGATTATTTATTCTGTGATTCAGTATGGAGTTGAAATTAATATCAAATACTAAGGTCTACGGTCCCTTTGAGGTTCAAAAACAGTAACTATAGTCTCATAATTTGAAGTTGTTTTTACATTTTAGCAGCTTAAAATCGCTGGAGCATATTTCCACTAGATCTGCGCTGACAATTAATTTCTGTGTCCTTTAAGATTTGCAGACATATATAGCGGTAATTTCAAACTTTTAACAAATTATTATGAAAATACATGCACACCCGTGAGAAATTTGACAGGCCAGCAACAGCCTCGCAAAGTAGGTGATGGTTCTAGTTGCCGAAATATTCAAAAATCTTCTAAAATGGGCATTGCATTGTCCACAATCCACATTGTTGCTTCTGAGAACATTCGGCAGATACGCAGATCATTACGTTCGTTACACAATGTTCTGTCTGATACCATTGTCTAATTATGCAAGATAGGCTTCTGATTAAGACAATCCTCTTGCGATATAGGCAATAAATGCAACAAAAGCCTCAAGGACATAATTACATACATCATCATCGTCATTAGCTTGCAATAGTCCCCTGCTGACATAGGCCTCCGCTATAGGGGCGCCGCTGAACTCGATCTTCGGTGCACTGCTAGCCGCCTTGCACAGATCGTCGCTCCATCTAGCCGGGGGCGTCCTACACTTCTCATAATTGCATACACTGTCGAATTCTCCGGCGGACAGACATACAGACAGACAAAAAAACTTTGTTGAACATTAACATTCCCGACCTGATTCTAGTTAGCCAATTAAGATGCGCCAATGGGCGTGTACCTAGCAAGACATTATAATATGCCGTATGTACGTAGTACGTATGCGTACTGGATGTCCAAAAAATATATGTGACTGATTGTAAAAATAAAAGGGGAGGGAAAAAAATACATCGGAACAAAACATTGAACATTTAAATTAACACAAGTGTTCGACGTTAGATTTAGGTAATTTCGTAACTAATTGTCAAATTTAGCACTGGCATGTTAAGAATTAAAACCACAGAGCAGCGTGACGCAACCATTTGTAGTCCGGCCGCATGTTAGACGAATCATTGAACTTTACGTTGAGAGTCAAGTACAATAATTATAGTCACGAAATATACATTTATTTACGAAAGTCGTTTAAACCAAAAAAATGTATAGGTTTATTATATCACACAACCCTAAGTCAGTCAATATTTATTTTATTGTGTAAACTAATGGTTTTAATTAAAATTATCATCAAGTTAGTTGGTGGCAAAATAATAATAATCTAAGCAACGATAAATTTTCGATTATAAAATCCACATTAAATTGACTAAAAAACTTTAAACGGCTAGTTAGCTTATTAAAATTTAAAAATAATTAAGATGTCACGACTATCTATTTCAATACGGATCTCTTCATTGACTAACGTTCACCACAGGAGAGCTTAGGTATATCATCTTCAGAAATATTATCAGGCAGTAAGTAAATAGAATCACAAATTATCGATAGACATCTCTTTTTTTTTAATTTTAACAAGTCAAAAAATTTTTCGACTATTTTCTAAGATATACTCGTCTAATAAGACAATACCTGTTAGTTTTGGTTTGCGACAACATCGATACCGTCGACGTCAGCCGTTAAAATACAACATCCAATCCCTACGCATAAAAATTTTCGCTATGAAAATTCCGTACCTTGGTCATATTCGTACATAATAATTGCATGTTGATGATGTTTAGCTTTTTGTTAACGTAATTCAAGGCGCAATCAGTAAGTAGTGTTCTATTCGCAAACGCACAGACGAATTAGCATAGCCTTGGGCAGACTGAGGAACTCTTACCTACACGCTAAATGTATTTACATGTAACAGCGTGCTTCCGCTTCTTTCACTGTTTCGAAAAAAAACGTGCATTTCCGACATTGTCTTGTTTTTTGGCTTGGCTGTATTTACTTTAGTCCTAACTTCGAGGTAATTATTTAGGTAACCGAAAGGTTTTATGAATTTTTGAAGAACATATTTAGAAGAACAGTGCAAGTACAGTATAAAAGTTTTTTTTATTAATTTTTGTAATTATTCAACTACCTATGTAACGTGTGATCGATGAATAAATTCTCTGTATTTATTATTTATTTAAATAAGCAATTGGCCTGTCTTCGGTCTATTGTTCGGCGCACGTGAACTGCTAGACATTTCTTAGTGAATTTCTTCAAAATATATTCGTTCGCTTATGAAAGATTTACAATTTGCCTTGGCGTTCTGAAACATACACTCGGCAGCTATGAAACATCTTTATTCTTACAGCAACAGTAATGTTACCTAACTCGATTAATTTAACACTTAATAACATTCTTGTTCTCTGTAATGACAGTGGTTAATGTCTCATTGAATAACTGGTAGACAGACTGGGCATTGGGCGAAGCGAATTCATATTATCGTTGTTTTTGATAATCGGGAATCTTATCAAAGAAAAATTGCAATACTCGTACTTATATAATTGTATATAAGAACTATTTCATTACAGTTTGTTTATGAAAGAATAAACGGGACCGGTCGATAGTTTTTCTTTTTATCATTTGAGATTCATTCATTAGAAATTTAAAAATTAATGAATTAAGTAATATTAGACAATTTAAATAATTATTAATTTTTTTATGTCATTGTACACCTACTAGGTAAACTATAGAGTAACTTTGAATTTGTTTATTATTATCTTAATTTGACCTATAGTGTAATAACAATATTTTTGAGTTTGACTTTTTGACTTTGACACTTATAGAACCGTGCAGCCTAGGGTCGTGCACTCGCTTTACGTTCATGAGGTCGTGGGTTTGAGCCAGTAGTCAGTAGTAGTATCGGTCGAGTAGTTTTTCAGTTATCCAGGGGTCAGGACAAAACCGTCCCTATGACGGTATCATATCCGTTTTGACGGATCCCTAATAATGGTTGTTAACATTATCAGTTACGTAGTTGAAAAAAATATGAGAATTTTAAAAGTAACGAATCGTGCAGGTGGTTTGTGTTATTATATAATCTTATAATAATAGTTAGGCTCGAGTGAATTTGTCGAATGTGACACGGAACGTTGTGTCACATGTCCCACTAATTATCTAGGTACATAGTTTGTAAAAGTCAGGAACTCGATAAGTACAAAAATATTTTAAAATTCTACCTGAAGCGACGTCTTATTGATCGTAAATACTCAACCAAACAAACATGTATTGTATTAATGGACAAGTATATAAATTAGAAATTAATGTTCGCTAAAAATTGTTAGACTTTTTAAATTTTATAAATAGACAGACATTTATTATTATTATCTATCAACAATTTAGCAAAGGTTGTCTGGAAGAAATCGCTCTTAGCGATAAGACCGCCTAGATGTACCTTCTAAATCTTTTGGTATTATTGTGTTCTGTTTTATTTTTTGTGCATTAAAGAGTATTGAATTGAACAATTTGTATTTCTATTTACCTATACTGCCTGATCGATCAATCGCACTAATGTACCCAATAAGAAAGTTTATTAATTACTTACAATTATTATTATTTATTTACTACCACTAACAAAGTGTTATAGAAAACAAAAACACATTCAATCGATCTCACCTTAAGTATCTCCATTTATCACAGAAACGAATTCCAAAAACTCACAAAAATCACTTATTTCAAAATTTCACTGCGAATTTTCTCGTATTGTATAATATCACGGAAACTATTGCGGCAACAATGCTTCGCGAATAGAGCGGCGCGCGCGCATTCGGCGGCTAACACGGACGAATTGAATGTCCCATCACAACACTGTGCTATGTACAGTCAAACAAACATCGACTACAGGGTCGGCGGAGGACAAGCCTAATGTCAGCTGGACCCATACGTTGGGGGCGCTAAGCTCAGATTTTGGCTTATTCACCAACTGGACACGAGGAACTGGATATGCGCGTGTTAAGTTGGTGAAACTTGAAATACATACAATTTTTTATTTCGTCAAGTGGGACATGCTAAGATTTTTACGCTTTTTATTTCATATTTCACTAAGAACGAGCGCTGTTTACCAGTAGCTTAAACAGGCCAATGAAAATAATTTACTCCACTATGAACGATTAATAATCGAATTCTTGATGATTTATTAATCGACTATAACATATAATTAATAAGTACCTGAGATGACGGAGAGTGGAGCCTATTATTGAGTATCATACTCCTGTACGCTTCCAATCTTGTTAGTTCAGATGCAAACTTCCGCAATCTTCAAGAATTTTCACATGGGAGGATGGCACAAGCTTAGAAGCAAGCTAGAGAAGTAGTCACTTCATATACCTAGAGCTAGGTCACCCGGCGATGCTGCTGTACTTCCAGGCCTGTTCTAAGTTTTCTGTGCAAATTAGAATTATGTATTTCTTATAGTAATGTCTAACTCTAACTTTCATGAAGTCGTGAGTTCGAACCTTGGTCCGTCCGTATTTATGAGTTTTTCTGAACTTAATCACAGGCTTTTCGGTGAAAGAAAAAATAGTGAGGAAACCTGCATACGCCAAATATTAGAATTTCTCTAAGGTGTATGAAAACCACCAAAAATGCCCACCGTTGGTGTTTTGGACAAAAGATCCTGTAGGGTCGAAGGATCGCCAGGTAATCATGGCCCCTACCAAGATAAAAATATGAGATTTCCTGTGTTGAACAAAGTTGAAGCATGTGTTTGTTGTTGCTCGTATTTCTTGTATTTTTATTTTGGGGCGCAAGATTTATTTCATTCCTGGCTCCAGTCCTGGCACCAGACCCCGATTACCGTTAGCTCCACAATCGAGTGAGGTTCCGGCATATTCACTGCATCTAACCGGCCCCATTGACACCCATGACAATATACCCATCATGTGTGATTAAGAGGACAATTTTCACAACTCCATTTCCGAAATTGAGTTACGATTATAAATTTGAGTCGTTGGATTTGTGACAACACGTTTCAAATAGCTACTAGTGGAATTAATCCCATTGTAATCAGTAACTTAACCTATCTTGATTAGGGCCAGGAATACCTGGCGATACTTCGACCCTCTTGGGATCATTTGTGCCAAACCACTGTCCACCAATGACACCCAATCTATTTTTTGGTAGAATAGAATAGAAATACCTATCTTTGGCGTATGCAGGTTTCCTCATGATGTTTTCCTTCACCGAAAAGCCTGTGCTATTAAAATAAACCGCATTTAATTTCTGAAAAAACGCTATGGGATTTACATTTTATTGAAATTAAATACAGAGAATGAATGCTGAAAGGTAAGCGCCAAAAGAATGCAAGAAATTTAACTTGTGCCACACAAGGATAATAAGTTTTGTCTCACTATGGTAACTTTACAAAGACAAAGTTTGTAAACTTACCGACAAGAGGAGTTATGATGTTGCAACTTGTTAGGCAAATAGTGTAGGTATCAAGTTATTTTAAAGGGTTTAAATAGTTTTGAATAATCTTGAAGTGAACAATTTTAACACTCTAGGTAAAATCTTGTATTAAAGTAGAACAATATAAGAATTTGCTCTTGATATTCTCAACTTTCTCTGAATTTTAAGAAGCAAGTTTCTCACTACTTTCGTTTAGTGACTCATTATATACTACAGAAGGTAGTTAAGATCCCAATTTTGTTGTCGCCGCCGAACTTCATAAGGGTCACAACACAGTGCGCTGAAAAAAATTAAGATTCAATTTGATAGTATTTTTTTCATTTAAAAAATAAAAATTGATACAATAATACAGTAGCTTACATAAGTACATCTAGGCGGTCTTGTCGCTAAAAGCGATTTCTTTCACACATCCTTTGGGTAGAGAAGTTAATGAATATAAGAGAATGATGAGACGAACTGAGATGCCTTCTTGGTAGATAAATAGACATGATGGTGTAAAACTACTTATTACGAGTCCATGGCCGTCAGTCGTAAACGCATAACAACTACAACAATCTACATTTTCCGAGAGCCAACATTTTATATCTGACGATTTTGTTGACGCTCTGATAGGTACAGCGAGTCGCCCAGTATCGATCTAACTCTTCTTTTTGCAGGTTTGGTTGGTTGGTGGTGTGTTCTACTGTGGTTGTTTAGACAAAAATAAGACAATCGGATGTGTGGAAATAGTTCCAAATTAAAATAAAACATTTGGTTTTATTTAATTTGAAACTATTTCCACACATCCGATTGTCTTATTTTTGCAAAAAATATATTAGTAAAATAATCTTTATTTAGTTATTTTGTGGTACTTAACCGTAATTTGATTTTCTTACAATTCTGTGACATCTGGAGCTTGTACATACTACAGAATTTTATTGATTTGTCTTCCCTTATTTACAATATTTTTATTGCAGGACGCTTTGGAATTATCTATTTTGCTGCGTAAGATTAAATGAATAAATAATAATAATTTACGATTCATAAAATACACTTGTTTTAGAGACGTTTTCTGCAAAAAAAAATATACGGGTCGACTTGAGAACCTCCTCCTCTTTTTTTCGTCGGTTGATAAAATAACAAAAAACCTGACACTTACCCACTTAACTTTTTTTACTTTACAAGACCATGCTTTTTCCCAGATCAATGGCTATACTATTTACTTTATCATTACTCATATCATATCCATTACTCATTCCTGTTGACTTTCGTGAAAGCTTTCACTTCTTAAAGTGCATGCATGTCATTGTGTACCTACTTAACGGTGTGTCATATGGTCAATTATATTACCTGTTATCTCAAGGTTATCAACATATTTGCACAAATAATCTTTCATCAAAGCATTTAAATACTCAGATTCTTACTAGATTTTCACTGGGTACGATTAAGTCCATCCTAAACATACCATTATATTCTAATTCTAGTGAGAATGTGGTGCGAACAACATAATGTACATTTGCATCATAGACCTTTTCGCATCTCCACGGTTCTACGTGCCATATTGCGTAATTTCGAACACAAAAACTAAAATTACCGTCATTTGAAACCTAGAGAGATCATGCATAACCTATTGACGAATCGTCTCCGAAATCATTGTTAGATTGCCATTACTTGAACAAGTGTTGGCAACCTGACAAATTTTAAAAAATTAAAGGCTAGATGATTTTTAAACCATTTTAAAAATTCAAGTTCTTGTATTTTGACCTACTTTGGGCATTACAACTAATAATTCGAGATAATTCGCATACTCGTAAGATTGAACAAAGAGAAAATAATTCCCTAAGACTCAATAATAAATAAAATACGACTGTATTGAGCAAAACTGTCCGCCAGACTAGGGCTGAGAATAAAAAAATATTTTGAATTTTGACACCACCGCTGCGCTGCCAGCTTGTACACAAACAAGCTTCCACAAAACAATGAGGTTATAATAAAACATGAAGCCAATCCAGCTGTATTTTGTTACATACAATTTTATAATACCAAACTATCATGGGGTCCTTTTTCTTTTTCATTTATTTTAATCCCATTTTGTTTCTTAATAACTAACGATTATAGTTACAAAAAAATTACAAAATGCAGAGTTCTAGCACTGCGTTGTGTGTAATCATATATTTTTCCAATCGTACCTTTAAAAAAAAGTAAAGACGGCATTGCAATAAACACGTACTAATTTTAACAGTTCAAAATTAACAGGAAGATTCTAAGCAAAGGGTGGAGGCTGGCGAAAGACAGCGCTGGACTCATCTCTAGCTATGTATAATCACTGTCTACGTGTAGAGTTGCCAACCTTTTTGGCCCGAGGTCAATGTAAGGTTCTGAACTTTATACTGGCCTTGATTGTGAACATCTGAATTAGGTATTGTCTTCCTAAATAATACAAATCAGCATCACTGTCACTTTAGACTTTGATGTGTATTGAACTTCGAATAGGGAAGGCATAGAACTGTGTACCTAATAATTCAATCATAGTGTTTATACCACAGAAATATTTATTATCACGTCCACATATTTTTTATCACAGTGTGTAGTGGAAAAAATATGTAAAACTTCACTACAAAGTAGGTCACACTTCCAATCAAAATATGTGGACCATTTATTTCTTTGGAATAAATTGCCTCAAATTGTATGAGTTATGCTTAACCTATTTTTTATTATTACAGGTAAGTTGTATTTGGAGACAACAAAAAAATTTTGAGGTAAGTAAATATACTTAGGTAATGCAGATATAAATAAATTAAATGAGGAATTTCACGACCAACGTCCTCGATTTCACTTTTATAGTGTGAGTTAATTACCATATTATAAGACCACACACAAGATTCGTCACGCATCGTTAGGTATGCAATGAACAGCGCAGAATCATAAATACTGCCGTACAGAAGGCTCACTCTGTTACTCCCTAACCCTCAGTGTTAAAACGGGTTTTGCGACCCAAAAAACAAGATCAAATACTAGACTTAAAGTCTAGATAGAATTCGTTTTTCTAAAACTAAAATCTGACAGCCACATTCTAAAGGCTAACGAAACCTGTATTTAGGCATAAAATTAACTATAAATTACACCATATTTCAATAAATTACCTACAAATGCCTCTCTTTCTTTCGTGTAGAGATAAAATTATCTTTTGGACGCAGCACGTGTTAAGGCTATGGTTGTCATGTAATGTAAACAATAACTTATTCTGAATACTTTAGGTACTAGTATATGAGTACGTATAATAATTATGTATTAATTTTGTGTCTGTGAGGCAAGGTGTAATTTTTCATTCACAGCAAAAAGTTCGTGTTAATATTTATAAACCGTTTTCAAGTCACATCTCCTCAACTGTAAAACTCTGTAACGATTATCAAATGACTGAAAATATAATTAAATTTGAATTAAGTACTTAAGTTTAACTTAAATGTGAGTACTTAATAAAAAAATCTAACCGTTACAAAACGATAGCTCACATCATACTGCTCACATATGACTCTTTCGGCAAGTGAGTGTTCTGTCCCACCCTGTATACAGTAACTACAATACCGAGATCGGTCGCAACACGTGTGAATGTTCACAGATTGTTATGAACATCCCGATAAGAACCCTTCACTTGGAAAATCGATCAGTGAGCTGCATAACTCGCAAGTTCAGTGTATACATACTTTTATAGAGAGGACCTACTACAGATTACCATATAAAATGCTATAATAATATATAATAATAATAATAATAGTCTCGTGCCCGGCTCATGTTATACAGCGTGCCTCAAGCGAGTACTGATTCTACTCCTCAAACGTACCTACAAACATTTGTTCTACGATTTTGAAAATAATGTATTTTCGACGTCAGGCTATCGTGAATTCATGACTTTAGATACATTTTCTTGACAGACAAACAAGGACAATTATGGGCGTACCGACATTGAAAATACTATTTAGTTTAAAACAATTAAAATCATGAAATACATTATTTTCAAGTGTTGTACTACAACAAAAGATGTTCCTTCCTGTCTATTACTTATAAATATATTAAAAAGAGGTAGGTACCTAGATAAATCAAAGTTGTCTGTAATTATATTAAACCGTTTAGTTTTAAAGGCATTGATTGTACTGATTAGTAATCAACCAGTGATTACCTATGAGCATTATATATTCTGTGGTATGAGTGAAGACGGGACAAATAGATAGTTGAGAATACAACATTTAAATTTAGATTGCGCCTCATACGAGCGCACGTGCACCAGTCTCGCACCAGTGGACAGACGTTTGACTAACACGACACAAAAATAAAACAGAAATTTTATTTTTTACACATTTGCAGTGGTTGACGTTGAAGACTGACCTGAAAAAGTTGATACACAAAGATTATGAATTATGAATTACTACTTCCTATTTATATTTCCTATTTTCTTTGTTTAAAAAAGTTTTTCATATTTCAATAGGTTGGGGAAGGGCAGAAAGGTTCTCGAGTGGCGACCACGTATCGGAAGACGCAGTGTAGGCAGGCCTCCCACACGGTGGACCGACGATCTGGTGAAGGTCGCGGGACCCAGCTGGATGAGGTTAGCGCAGGACCGGTCGTCGTGGAGATCCTTGGGGGAGGCCTTTGTCCAGCAGTGGACGTCTACAGGCTGATATGATGATAATGATTTCAATAGATATGTATTGCACTTATTTCTACGCTTACCTTTATATAGATTTTCACCTTTATGTTGGTAACGTCGACTTCCTAAAATGTAGGTTTTTAACATGTCGAATTCCTTTAATGTCGACTTTTTTCATTTTACCCCATGTCGATTTTTTTAAATATAATTCCCATGCCCAATAGGAGGGCGCCGCGCAGTTTAATGGTAACTCATCCTAGTTGTGTCTAGATTATTCCAAGCATTGCTGTAGCCATCTGGTTAATGTATTGCTAAATAAATGCTCAACCTTGGTACATATTTATCTTAACTATAACATCGGTGGTTTGCGGACGGAGCGCATCAGACGGAACTTTGTTTAGCTTCAGATAAGGTTAAGTAATATTCACATCAACTAATGTATTTTTAATATCAAAGGTTATTCTTGACTTGTTTTGCTCGGCGCTTAAACCAGGTTGCACTGTGGTCACGAGCTGACTGGAGGCCGAGGTGTTAAAAGGATAGCGGGTTTGTCTCCGACTTAGCCACATTGTTGCCTTAGTAGCTTGGTACGTCGATTCGAAAACTAGAGGTTGTGGCTTGAATTGCCAATGAAGACATAACTTAGTATATGATATGTACATAAAAATTATTATTTACTAAACTGCTCTTGCTCTAGTCTAGCAGATATTGTAAGGAAATCTGAGTCTGCGATCCCTTACCAATCACTCCGCTCGTTTCTCGTGGAACGTACCTACATCAGTAAATCCACCGGGAAAAATGAATCTAAATCTACTGGGATAAGAGGGTAATAAGGATTAAACTTAATTACCATAAACAAACCGATGAATAGTAAACTTCATCAAGTTACTTACATATAAACCACTAGGTATGGAAGAGTTGCAATTTAAAAGTAACATGACCTTTGTGTCTTTGATTATACCTACATCTTTGCATAAAAACAGAACAGGCAAATGTTTTGTTTTCAAATGTAAGTGCTAATGTTCGTAATAGTAATAACTACTAATAACGCACCCACTTTAGAATTCCATATCCGCGAACTTACGAGTAGGAATCAAACCTTTTCAGTATTAATACTGTCGACCACACCAGTTCAAACCACTAGAGATTAAAAATACCTACCGTATAATACCAAATGGTCATGTATTATACTGGTATATTAAATATTATGTTATTTTTCGTTTATTTTTATACCTACATACTTACATAAGTTTCCTTTTTTAATTTTTCTTTGATTGATTTTACACATCACTGGCGACTGTTTTAATCTAATTAGTCAAATGTAGATTCATACTTTTTTTTCATACTATTGATGATCAGATCGTTTATGATCATATCGTCTAAAAAGCTATTTCCCTATAATATGGCAAAATGCCTTTTTTGTTTAATATTAATCATTAACTTGCAATAAATACCTACTTAATCTTGAAAAGAGTTTTGCTTGATCTTGACATGCAATAAATGCACTGTAAGATCACACGATGCATGAAGTGTGGCAATGGTGGGGAACGTTGTGGCTGATGTTGTTTTCTTTGTTTTTACGTTCCCACATAAAATGTTGAAAGCCTTAAACGATTTAAGTATATCAAAAATACCGTAGGAAATAGTATAAAGGTATAAAATTTTTGAATAATTTTCCCAATAGTACAAATGGCCTTACATTAAAATTCCGGCTTTACATCCCTACAAGCAAGCTACACATTATTAAAGAAGACCGTTGCAATGAAACGGCCGTAGTACAGCTAGACATGTGCAACTTACATGCATAAACTAAATACCTACCTACCTAAATGATTCGCTTAATGTGTCCTCAACGATTGGTGACTTCATTCGCATATTTTAATTATACCTAAGACATTTTTTCCTGTGTAAATGGTTTCTATATACTTACCTATGTACCCACAATTACAAAATATGAATGATACTCCTTTCTAGATAATATAACCACAGAATCTACCAGATACTAACATGAATGAAACATTTACTTTATTGCTGTCTTAATGCTATTTAGTCAAAATTACAACCACTCAATTGCCTAGTAAGTAAAATACAATAGAAGAGATCAGCCTTCATTGCGTTCCACTCTTGTGCAGATCATTTTCTGCTGATACTTGACTGGGATTTGACCATTCAGTTATCCTATGAAGTTCTTTTTACAGTAGGTACAGTCCTCTCGTCAATACCAGGTGACTAAATTCAACGACGACTGACAGGTTTATTGCCAACTAAATTAGGCTAAACCAGCACATTCTCAACTCTACAAATTATCGTTCTAAGAACCTAAATGCTCTAATCAATAATTACGAATAATGCAAGTAACAGCAACACGCAACACGTATATAGGTAATTAATTCAATTACCTTACACAAATCCTAATTAAATTCACTGCAAAACCTTTGGTATCTAACAATAGATGTCACAAGGTAATAATTGCTATTGTGTTTCTATAATAAAGCCTTTCAGATGTCTGATGACACGAATGCAATCTATTAATTGATATTTAAAGTGTCATCTTACGCAATAAAATATAAGCTAAAGTTGCTCACGTCCAAAATGACCAGTGTTATTATTTCTTCTGTGCCAGTGTCTAAATTCTAAATGACAAATATAATTCGAAAACTATCATACTCTAACATGTCCTTAAAATATCGTGATTAGAATAATCTAAACTAATAAAACTAATTATTTAAAAAATGTTTAAAATGGTTCAAAAACACCTTGCTTTCAAATACTACATGCTGGGTTCTTTACTGGCAGTGTTACAGGAATATCAATTATACTATCGATACCTAGTCGATGGTATCGTTATTAGGTATAATTAAAACTCTAGGACTACAATTATTTGGCGTCGATATTCCTGCCCTACTTACTAGTTTAGTTTAGAACACCAGAGAGTTGCTAACAACATAGTAAAACATCTAAAGACCACTCAACTCATTGACACACCTATGCACCTGTCTTGGATTGTCCAGCCTGTTAATGCCCGAACGAGGCCCAATAGACCAAATACCATCAGCCAAGAGATATAGACAGGGCAGCCGACCTCTAATGAACCAACTGACAGTCATGCCAGTCAGTGAGACAAACTTAGAAGATCGGGTTTTCCTTAGATTACCCATGTTTGACTAACTAATATGATTATGTAAGATCGTAAGCTCTGATGACGTTGACGGTTTAAATGACACCAGTGAAAGAGATAAGTCGTAGAATGGTTTCTATTTGAGTAAATTATTAATTTCTATGTAGGTAATAATAGTATGATTCAACATCAATATACCAATTCAATTATACGATTATGATTCGTACTAGCAGATGTACCAATTACATTGTACCTACTATAATGTGTTAATTGTACTAAGCGATTTTGATAATTTACCTAATTTTTTGCGGCAGAATTACGAATGCGTAGCGGCCAAATTAAGTGACCGCTATCTCCTTTCGTCTGGTATGTTGTTGTTTCTTTAAAGGATATCTTTATTTGGGATCATAACTTTCAAACTTGTCCTTCTCGTACGGCGATCGTACCATAACTTATTATACCTACTCGTCTATGCATAACCTTACATGTATTTACTTTCTAGTATGACGTCAGTAGTTTATTACCAAAAATCAGGGTCGGTCGGTCGTAGACCGTAGTCAAAGCCTTTTTTTGCCAATTTGCCGGAACGTTCAATGGCAATCCATTATGTTTCTGTTACAATGTATTCCAATTTAATTGCGAATTTACACCCCTCTCCTATATTGGATATAGGGTTGCCTTGTGTTAATATCTAAATCCGAAAGCATATTATTTGAATACTACAGTACATACATACTTCTACTTTACTATAATATTTTAATTACATCGAAATTCTGAATCTAGAGAAATTATCTTCTACACAAATACGGATCTATCTGATAATAAGTGTTCTATTACCTATTTGAGTTTTCTTCCTTCCTTCCCTATAAGATTTCACATTGTGTAGCAGCTACAGCTTTCGTCTACACTTGGTACTTCCAAAGCGCAAATATTACATATTTATACAAATAATGGTTAGCTTTCACCTTTTCAAGAATCATCTATTTATTGACGTCTGTTATTGTCAGACATAGGCCTTCTCTATTGTGCACTCATTCCTAAGCCATCCTCATTTGATTGCGTCCAGCTTTCTTTCACCGTTTCACGTCTAATAAAATTATCTCCAGCCTACTGACGTCTAAATGTTAGACATAGGTCTTTCCTAAAGCGCACCGCTACACTCATTCCTAGATCTTTCTCATTTAATTCCTCATCGTGTTGCTTATGGCTCCCTTTCACCAATTGACGTCTAATAAAATCATCACCAGCTTATTGACGTCTATTGTTAGACATAGGCCTTTCCTATTGCGCACCGCCCCAATTATTCCAAGAGCTTCCTCATTAAACCACTTCCAGCTTCATATTCAAATCATCGCTCCTTATAGGCATCCCACGCAGCTGTTTTCTAAAATAACTTCTTATACAATCACTTTAAATCTGCAATCTGGCAACCCTCGCACGTGAGGTCAATTAACGTGATATCATACGCTAAAATATAGATGATTGGACACAATGCGTGTTCACCAGTTAATTAGTCCAATTATGGCGCCAATATAGGAGACATTCCTGGTAATTTGTGGGAACACCGGTGCTAATACCTTCGGAAGGGTTATTTTATTAGGTAACGTTATTATCTCTGTTATTGATTTATATTAGCCTCTCTACCGTTTTTCTCAGCATGAACAGAATAATTGTTGTTGTAATTATAGTATTTTCGTCTATTTCCGAAGTTGTTTAAATCATATTTTTAATACACTCGTCAGTGTCTCGTTTTAGTAATTGATTTGCAGTTCAGTCGTTTCACGAGTAAGGGCACTATTATTTCTTCCACAATTTCTTCTGTGGTAATGGGACCCAACTTTTGTATCTTCCCACAGCCGTAATTTTTCTATAAGATCTAACACCTCACTTTCACTCACCTGTTGAGACCATACATATCTCTAACTCTAACTGTCTCTATCAACAAAGTTAGCCATACAAATTACAACCCTATTACGCATTCAAGCACAAATGAATGGGAGGACCACACCTCCGTGACGCGGTGATGTTGGGTTATTCCATGAATACCTACGTGGAATATATATAGTACTATATATCGTGTATTACCTGCTGCGCTTGCGCATGAGTTGTCGACCGTCTACATAGAAGTGTAACTAATATACATACTTTCTTTATGCATGCGTCCTAAGAGACGTCGGTCGTCGGTATGATGAGTAAGAGTAGACATGCAGCTAGTGTACCTACGTCATTTCTAAACCACAGTGGCTTTGGGTGATTTATTTATACATGAGATTAGAAAGGACACCGCACGCGACGTTTGGAATAAAATACCGGTGAATTTATTAAAAAATATATTGAGATGTTTTATATCTCTCGATCTATATAAAAATATCCGAAGATCATAAACATTCTATGTAGGTATAGGTGTCTCGAGAAAAAAAAATTCAATGTTTTTTGAGTTATTGCACTTGTTTAGCATTATCATAAACTATTAAATATTAAAAAGCACTCATAGAGTTCTCACTTATAAAAGTGCTTTACAGATGTCTGAAGTCGTCTTATCTATATTATACCACCTAACCTTTTACATAGTTTTAATGTTATCGTGCTAGATTCTAACACTATGAAATAGAAGAAAGAAAGCCCTGGGGTGACGTTACAGAGTCAATCAATAGAGTTCAACTATTGGAAATTCTAGGGCACACATCTCTCTACAGACGGTACTATTATGTTGAAAAACATAAATATTAATCTTTAACTTGGTTGAGTAACGATTTTACGGCTTTAAGGACATTCTTTATAGCAGTATGGTGATAAATATACTTAATATACTATTCAAACATGTTAGGCACCATTACATAATCTTTAAAACTTCAATTTATCAACCGGTTTCGTAACATTGGACGTCGTTTTGATTTGCTAATATACGATGGAATAACATTTCTGTCAATTTTTAAATGTATTATATTATTATCTATCAAATTATATGTACAGTCGACCGCACGTCAGTGGAAACACTTTGTCCTTGAGCTGGTCTAGCCTATTAGGGAGTTTCAATACTATGAGAGATAGTTTATACTGGTTTTTATTATACTGACGTGCGATCGACCGTACTACTAGATGTAGTAATTGAGGAAACTACAGAATAAAACCTTTAGAAAAACCAGGCTAAGGGCAGTTACGTCATAGTGTGGAGCGACACATAGACTAACAAGTCTAATTATTATCATCAGCCTGCACTAGTCCACTGCTGGACATAGGGCTCCCCAAGGCGCGCCACTGAACCCGATCCTCGGTTCTCCGCACCCAGTCCACTGCCAGCCGCCTTACGCAGGTCGTCGCTCCATCTAGAGAGAAAGAAAGAAGAAAAAGAGTTGTCCATGGACTTTTTGTAACCTGCGATTTGTAACCGCTAACAATCAGGTAAGTTGCCGGCCGTTTACCGGTTTAGGCAGTAAAAGAAACAAAAATGCTTAAAACTTTAGATTTCTGGAAACCTCATTCGTAGCTCGATATTTCAAGCTATAATTATTTTAAACAATCTTTTCTGCCGTCTGAGGTCCATGTGACCATGGAACGGTTTACCTCTCTAGTTAAGAAAACCAATACCATGTAGCCTATATTACCGCCGCATAAGGTGTCAGGTGAACGTGTGGACGACTGTACAATACGCCTCGTTAACGATAACAATACAATCGGTTTAATAAACGCGTTATCTTTTGAGGGCAAACGGTTACCGCTGGGTTTTACCATCACTAGCTGTATAAGTAGCTGCCCATTTAAATTGTAACGAGAACACCATAGAATAGAAGAATATAAAGGCCAAGGTAGTTACGTAGGTACGACAATAGCTACGAATTAGTGAACAAATAGGTGTAGCACGTGTATAGGTATATTATTACAAAAGGTCGGCTTTTTGGTCTAGTGATTCAGGTCTGTTTGTCTCGGAATCTCGGATGTTACAAGTAAAAGCAGACTAGTTTGGAAAAGTAGATCCTTTAAGATGTCGCTAGTATTATAGTATTGAATAGAAACTAATTTATTCAGTTAACCATGCTACCAATATTATAAACGCGAAAGTTTGTAAGGATGTTTGTAATAACACTTACGCTCTAATTCACAAAGATAGGTACCTCGGGAAATGCTGTTGAGCTGGAAAAACTTTTCTACGCGGGGCGGACGAATCCGCGGGAAATAGCTTTTTGATATGATGGTAAGAGTCGGTTCAGACCAAGCGGAAATTTGCCTGAGCACTTTTTGACGTCATTGTCAAATGAACCATATCACTGTATCGTAAAGAACAAAATCGTATGAATGGCCTCGAGCCTTGCGTGCTTGACAATGACGTCAAAAAGTGCTCGGGCAAATTTCCGCTTGATCTGAGCCGACTCTAAGGTAGGCCTTTGCCCCATAGTAGGACTGTTGTTGATTTGACACTTAAATTATGGTACAGGAAGTAAAATGCTTTATTTTTGTTATCATTTTTTTTATTTTCTAATGTTATACATAGTTCTAATTCTAAACGAATAATATTAAATATTTCTACAGACTAGGAACACGACGAGCTTTTAGCTGCCATCATCTATTCAGATTATATCCTACTAAAATACATGCATACATAGGTACATCAACATTATGCTAATGAATATAAATGCCTTGAATCCAGACACTGGCATTTTGTTGGCGGTCCCGGTGTCCAATATTATACTTGAATTTATTTAAATGTTACAATAATACAATATAGGTTAGGTATCCTATAATAATAATAAATATATATATAAATACTCTACATACATATACCAAGTTTACAATTGGAGCTAATTACAAAACGACAAAAGAAAAATTAAAATTCATAGCAATAAATATTGGAAAAAGTTGTCAGAGTTCAATTAACTATGGTACCTACCTACCTTACCTACTTATATATAATTCTGGTTTGACAAATTAGTTTTTGACAGTAGTCGTGCGAAGGTATGAAACAGGTAATAATCAGTACGCTATTTATAGTACGGGGCGCGCGCGGCGCGGCGGCGCGGCGTGGAATCGATCGATATGGATCTTTGGGCATGATTCTGTACTTTACATTTAGTGTCTGTGATAGAAATCTAACAACAAGCAATTTACTACAACAGTAAACTAATTAACATAATAAACACTTATATCACAAAAACAAAGAGAAACAATACCTATCTTGTTCTATTCAAAAAACAAACGGTGGGGGATACAAAAAATTAATGCATTTCCATTACAAAAGATTTAAAGATTCTTATAAAGTAGAAAAAATAGAGCACAAAAACAAGTTTTCAAATTTATCTTGATAAACCAAACCTACTACAAAGTCTAATGTGCACTTTCCGATCTTTTACATGGCCTAATAAAAGCGTTTGTTTCGGCAAGTCCTGAGCAAACACTCGACAGTTTCATGTTGACTTCCTAAATTGCTACTCCGAGAAGGTCCTGATATGTCAGTACAAGTAGATACTGGACGTTAGAAAATCACCTAATGGTCCTATCGGGTCCACGGGGATCGGGGATGTTAAATTGTTTTTCTTTTGTATAAAAGAACCAAAGCTTTGAATATTGCAAGATAATCGTGACTATTTTTAATTTGAGACAGGACATTGTTCTATTTCGTAGGTAAGGTACATTTACCAAACGACACATTTTTAGTTAATCGTCGAATAGTGAAATGGAACAATTAATTTCGAAGTTGAATCGCTTTCCATTCCAACAATGTCAAACACAAGACTATGTACAATATACCATTATTAATTACTATAGTGCATACATTTTGACAGTAACATCATACCGATACTTTTTGTTCGTTTATGAATAATGTTCGTTTATAATGTAAATATGATTACGCGTTTCATTCAGAGCATGACAATTCACGGCACATCTAACACAATATCAATAATAACAGGTACAGTATTGTACAAGTACGAGTAGTATCGTAAAGGCTAAAGTAATATTACAAAAGCATAACAGATTGTTACGAAGAACCACACTACAGCCGAGAGAATACTGAAAATGACTATTTCGTTCCTGATTCTGAATTTCTATGGCTCAATTGAGATTGACAGGTGAATATGCTCTGCTATAAGCGTTGATGATGGCCAGTATTCTGTCTTGCTCACATGCTTTACCGTTGTCGTAAGTCGTGCCGCAGCCGACGTTTATGAAGCAGTCGCGTCGCTGCTCGGCAGTGCCTGAACAGCATGACAGAGAGAACACGTCGCAAGCACCTGGTAATGTTACATCACCGCTTGGAACTTTGCCCTGCAAAGATAAACATTTTTATAATTCACAGAACGCTATGAAAGTACATTTGATTGAATTATTGTTTACAATAACATTGCCAAATGAAAAAAAGCGTCAAGTAATATGAAGATTTTTGACAAAAGGACCAATGGTCTGTTTAAAAAATTCCATTCAATTTTACTGAGGTGAGCAGATTGATATGCATCCTACATTTGTCAACGTCAAGGTCAGTTTGTTATAGCATTGAATTTAAATGAGCTCTTATGGTAAACTTAAATTTAAGAAATATTTAACCGCTTCTTTATTTTTCAATGTCATGTACGGTAAAGATAAATTGGTGATCTTTTTTGTGTAGTCTGCACACGTCTATAGGCTTTGTTATTGGTAATAATATACTTAGTTAACAAAGTTTAGACAACTAATATTCTTACTTGACTTGTGCCGTGATCCACTTTAGGCGGAGGCCTCTTTGGTTTCCGCACAGGTACAATCGGATCGAAGGAGATCGGTCTAGAGCCATCGCCTTCTTCTTCGTCTGCTTCTTTATTTATATCTGCGAAACCCCAGTTCTGGTTCGTATCTTCCATTGCGGGAAACCTGGAGGTAACATTTACCTTACTTGCCGTACAAATGCATGGTTGAGGAACGGAGTAGGGAACTGGGTACGGGACGTAGATAGGCTGAGGAGGTGGGGGCTGGAACTGCTGAGGATGTTTGACGTAAGAGGAAATATCATCTAGTAACCTCAATATATGAGGAATAAGATCCTGTTGGTTCTGTTCATACTCTCTGCGGTTGTCTGGATAGTAAGAATTCATTGGTTGCGGATAGTCGTATCCGTAGTTCATTTGCCAGCTTCGCCTTTTGTGTCGCGTTTGGCTGACACCACGGTGTATCGGTCTTCTAACAGAGTCCTGGTCATCTCTGTCATCTGAGGTCTCAGCCTCACTTTTTTCTATATAATGTCGACCGGCTACTGTTGCTATGCAAAGTATAATGCCGAAAAGCACTGTATATATGTTCATCTGAAAAATTACAAAGAATGTTGGATGAAATATGTGTACAAACTAATAGGCAACGAATAGAGAGGAAGTAAGAGGTGTACTACTGCATTTTTATCAATCGTTTTTAACGGTTTTAATTGAGGATGTAATTACAATGTTTTTCTCTATTCGTTTTGGACAAACGTTTGAATACCTATGCGTTAATTAACCGTAGGTACGTTGAGAAAGGTTAAATAGTCAAAGTACGTAATAATAGTCTCATAATGACTATTAAATTGATCGTCATATTTACAGCCGGTTTGCAGACACATGTATATGACTGCCATATAAAGGCCCCAAATAACATTCAAAATAAATTACGCGGAGCTAATTTGGATATAATAAGTGAAGACTTCGACAAATACATTGAAGCATTGTACTTTTTTGACAATAACGAAATTAGTTATTCTTTAGAAGCTCGTTTACTACAGAAAATTCAATAGATATAAATGCTAAATCTTTTCGATATTGCCCAAACGTGAAGGTCGATGTTACTTTAGCAGTCACTCTAAAGTGTTTAGTAGCGGCAACTTTACAGACCATTAACTAATTAATGTGTTTGGAGAACGCCATTAGCTAATTTCAGTGCTTTTCCCCAACCTCGAAGTTATCATAAAAATGTTCTAACCCAGTCTAAGAATAACTGCTCAAGTATTAAAATAACATGCATTTCATTTTGGTTTCATGTGAACCATGCATGTATGTGACCACAATATAATGATTATGAGTACAATATAAACGCACCTTCTGTTTTCCTAACTGTTCACTGTACCGCACTATACTCGTATTCGTTGTACGTACGTGCTCTCTCGTAATTCTTAAAATAAACTCAATCTTATGCTAAATACATAGGTAAGTATAGGAACCTATCACTCCCACCTGTAATCATTATTAATTAACCACACCTTAAAATCATACTTAAGATAGGAAACTTACATCTAAATACGCACCTTTGATTATAATTAAGATCACAAAAAGGACGCAAAAGCAAATAGCTTCGTGAAGGTCGTCACGTCACCCAGGTTCGATGAAAGCACGTAGATTAAAAATATAAAACTTGTTTCACACGGTACAATGATAACGTTATCATATAAATAGCTTCACCAGCTAGCAGTATCAATTTTGCAATAGCAGGAACGTGTGTCCGTCACAACGCTTTCTGGTCGACTGGCTGCGGAGTCGATCGTTAATGTGGTACGCGACCGTGGCATTGAATGCGCCAGCGCAGACTCGATTGGGTATATATATTAGGGTGTATTCACATATCCTGCTGGACAGGATAGGAAGTGGGCGCGGCTGTACCTACCTACAAAAGCAGCATGCTGACGTATCTATGACAACTTTAGTATTATCCATAATTATGATTTTCTGTAATAATGTCCAATCTGAAAAATGTCCAACGACCATGCTCGAACTGAAAAATGTCCAAACTGAATAATGTCCAATCTGAAAAATGTCCAATCTAAAAAACGTCCAATCTGAAAAACGTCCAATTTGAAAAATGACCAATCTGAAAAATGTCCAATCTGAAAAATGGTCAATCTGAAAAATAAATAAATGATTTTGTCTGCATATTTGTAACATCGGCACATAAAAACTAATATGGATTCAGACGGTTGTATCCGGGTAATAAATAAAAGATATCATACAACTAAGTAATCATCTATATTTTCAAACGTATTTGGACTGATACTCTTTTGTCCTTATTTTTATTTAATTTTGCATGGACGCAGATTTAAAACTCTACCATGCAAACTATTCTTTACATTAAGAAATACTTGAGGAGTCATTGCTTTACCTCTTCATTCGGACACTTCAGTGCCTTCATCTATAAATAGAAAGCTACCAAAGGACGACTAGTTTTTAAAATTACCAGAAGACAGGAATGAAAAATAAGGAAACGAAATTCGTGTAACATTATTCAATATTAGACACGTTTACCTTTTATCAAGGTTTCTAAGAACGACTGTGGCGTACGTACGGTATTGGAAGAGAATGAAAGGGTTGATTCTTTTAGTCATGCGGGAATTGCCAACTCAAAAAATTTACGTACATCATTATTTACGTCATAGTTTTATTATAATAATGTTAAAATAGGTGTTCTGTTTAAAACTCAGCGCCAAGAGGTTTATCTGCAACTGTGGTAGGATGTTAGGTAGGTCATTTGGTAGATGTTGTTCACGTTTTTAATCTATGATTATTATTAGGTTTGTTGGTTTATAATGTTCACCTTTTACCAGGTAGGTGGTGAACTCTTTTGCCGCTTTGTTTTCTTAATAAACTGCCGATAGATTCTACTGATTGATAGATATTGTAATCGGCTCATCATCACAATTTTATGAGGTACCGATAGGTTAATCATACAATACCTGGTGACCGTTCATGGTCAACCACAAATCACAATATAAGTATCATAATACTCCAATGATGCAATCTGTTAAGATAAGAACCACGATCATTAAAAGAGTACAGTACTGCTTCCTAAATACATACCCTATTGTTAACTTTTTATTAACATACCTACATATAAATTAAGATGCCCGCACCGTTGACCGTGGCGGTTAATGCACGGCATGGAACAAAAAATATAAACACACAACATAGATTTTCTTATTGATAATTTTAGTCAGAATTTCAAGACACTAGTGGTCTCTGTATTTAGAGACCAAAAGCTCGATCGTAGAAATCAAGATTTAATTTTGGTTGTCGGAAAAAATATGATGACAGTATTCTATATGGGTTACGGCCAAGGACACCATACCAAAGTTAATATTTGCCATGATGTCATGATCAGATAAGTAAGTCCAGTGAATGTTAATCTCATAGGTACCTACGTAAAATGACATAAGTTTTGTACCGTTCAACAAGAGCGCGCCCTTTTCATTTACATGTGTCAACGGTTCACTTTAACATACATTGACCGCTTTGACTGTATGCCCTTGAGAATCTTCTAACAACGCTTTCAATGGTATACAGAAACTAATTCCAATACACTCATTCCGGCCTCTCGACAAATTATTACCGCGTTGTGTGATTCAATGACCTATACCGTAAACTAACGTACATTTACTTCCGCTCATTTCATTTAGGCTTTCCCTAATTCACCGTTTAGGTATCACTATGATGATTGATGACTATTGATGACGTACGCAGTTAGACTTCGGCCTTCCCCGATGCGACCCGGTCCTCTGCTCCATTAAGTACATACTCAATTAAGTGTACATAGCTGAGCAATTGCAACTAGGGGACAAATAAATGCAACTACAGAGTAAATATCTTCAGAAAATCATTGTTTATCATACCTCTTTATTCATCAATCTTACTTTATCTATCAAATCTGATTCTTATCAAGCCCGTTATATACAACCCTACACTTTCCACGTGTGGATATTCCCCATGTGTAATTTCGACGAATCCTAAATTGAAGTGTTATTCACGCAGGCATCAACAACCTACGCTATTACAAACTAAGTAGGTATATCACCGACGACATTATTATATCATTTCCTTGTTTACATGCGCTGTGACTCACGCATACATTCTGTTTCTTATGACGTATATTCTACGTCACATGGACGAAGACAACTTTAAGAAAGAGGCTCGTCTTGTGAGGAATTTGTCAGGACCACAAGTCACATAAAGTTTCAAATCCACCTAATATGTATCTATCTACTGTTTCAACTAGCAGCTGGCTTCACTTAATTGAAATTGAAAAACTACGAATTCCTCTAAAGGATATTTTAATATGTTCTGGTTCATAAGGTTTTGTAACTTGTAACAGATGTGTATTGTACATCTGTTTTATTTCCGACCTCGCTAAATAATACCTGAAATGTGTTCTCCTAAGTATTGTCATGAGGTAAAAACCTGTACAAGTTCGTTTCTACCTTTTTAATGTTGTTTTTCTTCCTTTTTATTTCATCAGGGGGCAGAAGCAATAGTGTAGCATAAACTCGGTACCTAACCGAAAATCCGAATTTAACGATCGACCAAGTCAATCAAGCCTTACAAGTTTTAAGTGAAAATGAAAACGAACCAGTGACTCCTGTAGTAATAATTTGCGTCTAAAAGAGCGCATTCACCCTTGAAAGCTTCCGGTCCTTCTGCACTAAGCAATTACTATGCTACATTACACAGTTCATATCTGAGTTTCACTAGCACAATCTTTCTCTTTGTTGGGAAGTCGGTGCGGTTTGCCACAGGCCGCCCAGCCGCCTCTACTGAGAGTATTCCCTTGTACCATCTACTCTCCTCTACTTTGTTTCTCATTTCAGTTTACAAAGGACCTACTATTTTTGCTCTCTGAGCGGACGGTTGGTATGCTGCGGTTTTAAGCTTAACTAAGATTGAGTTTTATTTTCAATTTTCCTATGGTTTTCTTAGAGGTATTATTATTTTTAACAATGTTTTAAGTTTTAATTAATAGGCTTTTGCAAAGAGTACAAAAATACTTGCGTGTAAAAAAAATAATGTTTTCTTTAGCAATGTAATAATTTACTCAATTGATAAGAGAATCGCCGAAATCCGCAGGTTCAATTCAACTTAATCCTTGTATCGATTTCTCCTAAGCATTACCTTCTTTAAAAGATATCACCCAGATCAAAAGAAGTAGGTAACAATAATGTTCAGACCACTCTGATCTGTTTCATAATCAACATGAGGTTCATAATGTCGTTCTATCCTTGTTTTTATGCAACTCAATAAATTTAAAAGCGTAAAATGATTGACGAGATATTTTGCTGCGTGGTACGAAAAGACGGACGGCTGTAAAGCGGGATTAATGGGGCTCCCTGTCGTAAAACCTATAGGGCCCTAATAAAACGGTTTACGTCACAACTGTGAAGGTCTCTCGCGGGGAACCCATCAAGTATGCACATTTAAGGGCTTCGTATTAAATACACGTTTTTCAGTCCCTTTATTTCGACGTGGACACGTTTGAAAAGTATGGCTTATTTTGAACTCGATATCAAGTTTACATGACAATAATTTGTACAAATGATTGTGCATCGCTAAAGTCATTTAATCACCTGCAATAATTAATACACACCACACATAACAATACAAAGAAAAGAATATAATTAAAAAGGTTGAGTCTTTTTCTAAAAAAATTCCTTCAGTTTTTATGTTGTTTTCACTAAATTTCCTAACTTTGTTTATATTACTTCTATTAGTAGGTATGTATATAAAGTAGCGGTTTAACATATTCTCGTAACTAAAAGCAAAAATGTGAGAAGTAAACAAAACAAAGTTTATTTCACAAATCATTCGGTTTGGCCTCGAGTGCTTATAGCTTTAAGACCTACTTCTGCTTTTAGCATTTGCAGCAATGAACGAGGCATTAGGTTTTATGTATATTTAGCAAGAGGGAGTAATCATAAAATCTTAATTAAGTACCTGCATTCGGTTACTCTCCTAACAATACCTTCGTCATATCTGCAATATTTTCATGGATCATATTGGTCATCGTAAAAATTTATAGAATTTGCTAATTTCAAGCACTAGCCTCCTTAATCAAAATTAGTTCCGTTTAACCATGCAACAGCGCAGCGTATCAATTTATGGTAAAATAAAAACCGTGACCAATCAGCATCATATTCAGAGCATTTTCTTATATATACATATCGAATGAATTTATCTTTGTTTATTTGCCTTATCATTAGTCAAGCACAGAAAAATATTATAGGTATGTATTTTACCCATTGATGATTTCTACTGCTTTAAAAAAAGGAAGCTAATGTAATTTCGGTTCATTATTTAGATTTTCTATTTCAGTGAACACATTTTCACAGCGACCGGATTCAATTTTCTTTTCGAGCGGCTCTCACGTTGGTACTCCTCGATGTAACGTATTTACGCCTGTCGTCGGTGAAACTGTCCTGCTCGGATTCCTATAACCCTTATTAAACTTTTCCTTCCAAACCAATCTTCTGTCGAAATGTTTTAAGTTCACTAACTCCATCCAAAGACTCTATTTGATTCTAACGATGTTCTTTTAAAACTCTATTCAAACCTTTGTTGGCTTTTAAATGAAACATTTTCAATTTAAGGCGAATTCGGGCCGCGCTTTCCTTTTATTTCATTTCTTTAGCCACTGCTGGGACGCTTCCCATTCTTTTCACTTCATTTGAAGTCGTTATTATATTTAATGCGGTGTGAAATTGAGATATGCCGCGGCTTGCTTTATGTGTTCCAGAATCTGGATCTTCTGTGGCGGCTGGGTTCTTGTGAAATAATACATTTAAATATTTTGTAAAAATATAATTTATTTGCCTTTCTTTTACACTTCCCGAACTCATTTACTTAACTCCACTCGCAGGCATCAGACCAGATGAGGTACACTGATATTGGTTCTAATGGCAGAGTAGGACTGCCGAACGCGAATAGGAATGAAGCTCGACCACGCTGTGAGTTATATAGGTGCCCAGCAGTTGAAGTATAAGACCCTCGCGTGTGAAAGGAAAGTGTAGGCTAGGCAGTCTTGATAGTGGGAAACCGATTGCTGGCTGTAATCAGTGGATCAGTACAAGCTGTAAGACACGGTACCCATCAGCTGCATGAAGCCCAAGTCCAGCGACCCAACATTTGTCATATGGCATAATTTTAGTTTTGTGTAAAGCAAGGATTTATATAAAATAAATTTGTATTAAAATTTGTCATGCAGCTGATTGGCAGCACAGATCAGCTGACAATAATTTAGAAATAATACAACGGAAACTGTTTTATAATTAACGGCAATAGTAATAAGACAGCTCATCGATGTTGCGCGACTGTCGCCCTGTGAATACCAATAGTTTATAACAAATATTTTTGTAGTAAATAAAAATATGTATTATACCTACAGTTTTCGCAAAATTTTGCCATAAAATATCATATTTTTAGGCTCGGCTAATAAACTGCCAATCTTTTCATTTAATCTTTTTAAAATCAAGTCTGCATATTTTACGAGGGTTGGGGCGAGTTTGGGTCGTTCCTTTGAGAAGCAGAGTCAAATCCGTGCCGAATTCCATATTGCTGGAGAAATGTCTGGAATCTCTTTGTCAGTGCAGTAGGTAAGATTTTAACTTAATTTAATTTTTAAAAGTAAAAAGGAACAAATTGATTAAATGACCTTTAATTTAAATAGAAGAAATCAATAATAGAATCCTTCATAAAATTATTACTTACAAGTAATTTGACAAGTTTGTAATTTTGTAAAATCTGATTTTGTCGCACTGCATATATTTTAATAAAAATTAAAAATATTAAAATCCAACTTTCATCATCTTTTTAATTCTTTATTACAAGGCTGCCTTCGTCTTTTTTTCCTTTAATAATAACAGTAGGTAGTTACATTTACTTAGCATTCTAATAAATACAATTAGTCATAGGTATCGGCTTCTAGTGAACCTGACCTCTGTCTCATTATAGTGACCCTTTGTCACGATTCATTAGACCTTAGGACTAAGCATGAGATCACCAAATCAATAATGTACCTAATCGGTATGTATGAGAAACAGGGTGCACAGGCTGCAGTTGTGATATTAAGGGATCGGTGATATTCTATATCTTCTAAATCCCATAATTCCATCCCATCCCACTATACTAAAATTATACTGGATGTTTGTTGCTCAAGTCACCGTAGACAGAAAAGTAAGTCCACTGTGGTAATGGCACAGTAGTTTTCTGTCTACTGTGCTCAAGTAAAACCTCATTCGTACATTCAGTACATTAAGACCATGATGTAGGTAATGGTTTTTGAGTTCACGTTTGAAACCGAAATTTGGAAAAAAGGGAAAATCCATTTTTTCCCAAATCGTTTGATTATAACAACAACGAATATGTATTATATCAACAAGATCTCTACCCCTTGATCACTTATTTGAGTTATAATACTTATATAAAGCTAAGCCAACCACCTCAACGAGTAGGTATCCATCCTGTATGCCAATATTCGATTAATGAATGTCCATTCACGAAAACGTGACTTTGATGCTTATCGTGCCTCTGACGAATGGAAAACCAGCTCCAGTCAGATCATCGGAATTGCATACAATAGATATGATGAGCTTATATTCTCGAAAATACTAGAACTATACAGGATATCCTGTACAATAGAATATATTGAAGAACATCGAAAATCACAGATATAACTTGCAGAACCCAAGATCAATTGGCTACAATTCAGATTTACAAATAAAATTGCAGCACTTATTCTTATTACACAATACAGGGAGAAAATAAAATTTAGAACATCAACGCGCACTCCGTAAAAGCGATTGATTGATGAGTAATCAATGAATGTCCATTCGTGACTCTAGACGCTATCGAGGATTTAGCGAACGGGGAACGAGCAATAGTCATCAGATCATCGTAATTGTTTACAATAGACACGGTATGCTTACGTTACTATACTTGGCCTTTAAAATGCTGATTCATGTTCTTAAATATTGACAGGATCCAAAGATAAGATAAGACTAGATTGCAAATAGTCACACGGATGGAGAAAATCATTATTTGCAAATTGTGATAAAGAAGAATACTGATAATGATACCTAACAATTCTAGAACCATCAGTGGAGCCTTGTTGTCCTATTATACATGGATACGACAACGCTCGGCTAAACTATAAGAATACCAAAAAATAACAGACAACAGGCAGTCTAGAGAGGCACTGTCTATTATACTCGGCACTATAATTGTAAATATATATAGGTTACTAATTGGATGTTCATTATATTAGGCTAAGTTTTATGTCTTGTCGGGACATGAAGAAACTGGTGGGCTTTCTGTTTGAGATCGGCGCGCTGAAGTAACTGGGCTTAAGGGGCCTATTTACGGAAGTGTCCAAGAACCAATAATCAAGAACCATCGAGTCTTCAAATACCAAACCTCACATGTACATGGCATATCCTGTGAGCTAACAGATAAAGATCTGGCGACCGACTAACTACGTCCGTGTAATGTAGCCGTTTATGAAATAGCGGATAGTTATTGCCATAAATTCAAAACTGATGTCCGCAGGTTTAGCCCGTATTGAATAAGTTTCCCAGCCTAAAACCTTGCCGAAGCGAAGAACCAAGCTGTCTAACAACGACAACCCCATTCGAATCCAAATTGAAATTGAGTAGTAGTGATAGCAGATTAGAGACTTAAAATTTTTCGATCCTAAATCTATGTAGCAGATGATGATTTGACACACAGTAGACGTTTCTGGAATGAGAATTGAAATTTATAGTTTCGGTTTAAGGACAACGCTTTTAGGTACATTGTAAATTTTAATCCCACAAACGCATGGACGAATATCAGTGGATCTTTTAATTAAACTCGCTGGTGCGATGAGTGCAACGAATGAAATATTGAGTCATAATATGCTTTTGAATCTGAAATGTAAAATGCAGTTTGGAAATATTTACCTATTGGGAAGTTAATGATCCGTAGACCAAGTTAAATCAAACTCAGCGACTTTTGGAAATTCGTAAAAAATAATAAGCTGATTAATTTGCATGAAAAGTATTATAATAATTCCGATCGCTACAAAAAGCTGTATAATATGATACTAAGTCACAGACATATTTAATTGCTGCCGATAAACTTCCTGCAAATTTTGCCAGTTAACTTTCTAAATCTTGACCTAAACAAAATTATTCCCAATTTCTTTAAGAAAACTTTACAAAGTATGCTTTATTTGCAAAAATAATGAACGAAATATTTGATATAGCTCCTCATACAAAGTGCAAGGATTAAATTATAAATTGTTTTTGCTTCAAGTCCCGAATAGGGGAAATCTAAAGCAATATAACTTTGATAAGCAAAATGTTTTGGGAATGCAAAATCTGTTTAGCATTTAAATCCGTTCTTTAATTCCCTTTTAACTACAATGTTCCTTAATTCCTTTTTAAATTGTTTCGAAGATATTAACGATAGAAGAATATAGCGCAAGGACGAAAAGATCGAAGCCCGGAGCGCAAGCATTCTTCATTTAAATCATTCTTCAATTTTCCCTGGGCAAAGGGTAAGTACATGCTATATAATCCAATTTGCCATTCACATTTGAATTAGTAGGTATAGTTATTTTCAAAATATTCGAAAAGATTAGTTCCGTAAAAAAATCTGGCAGTTTGATTGTGTGAAATATTCATTCCCGAAAATTATATTTTATTTGGGTTATTGTATTGCTAGTCCCACTTTGGGAGAAGCTTTTGTTCAACAGTGACGTTTTCCGGCTGATATGATGTTAGCAGCACCTCCTGTATATAGCATCGCGTACATTTTGACATTCAATAAATAGCCGATTACGTGTCAGCGGCAACGTGGAACTAACAACGTGGCAATCGCGCGGACCTACTCGTTCAGATGATAGATAACGAATAAAACGAATAAAAAGAAGACGTGAAGAAGTGTCATCATCTTAATCTAATGTAAACTATACCATACATGTATATTAACACCGAAGTGTATGCCTGTATAATAGTTTTATACACTTGATTGTACGAAATCTATACGATATAGGTAGGTAAGTGATTTTTGAAACAGTCGCTAAGCATTACCGCCTTTTTATTTATCATGATTATTTTTAAACTACCACTTGTGTTGAAATATCCTTCATGTTGTAAGAAATTCGAAAAGATTTCAGTTAGACAGTATTAACATTTTTTATAGTCTATCTGTAAGTTTAGTAAAAACATGCATTAATTTTTTTTAAAGAAACATAGTTACTCGTTGCACTTGCCACTTTGTTTTATCAAAATCGGTCAATTAGGAGCAGAGATTCTTCACGTGAACGAAGTCGCGGGAAAAAGCTATATAGGTACAACTGATAAAAACGCGCTTATGCCTATAAATTCATCAATCTTGCCATCAATAGATACTTATTAACAACGTGGCTACAGCGACGTGGCACGGGCGCTATCTATATTTAGGTACATATATTATTATCACAACACAATGTATTGTATCATTCTGATGTGCGGTGTGGCCATGGCGTCAGCTAATAGTACATTTTAGACTTTCGCGTTTTGTATTCATAATTATATAATTATTTACGGGTCTTACACACGAATAAGTTTTATTTACCTTGCCCGACTTAAAACTTATTCGTGTGTAAGACCCGTAAATAATTATATAATTATGCGTCAGCTAATTTCGACCAAATCACGCTAAATGACTACAAATGGCTGAACGAGCCGAAGAAATGGAGTTTGGGCAGCGAAGTTCTAGAAGTGACCACAGATAATGCCACGGACTTCTGGCAGGGAACGCACAACGGCTTCTATCTTAACACTGGTCATACGTACGGGATTGAACTCGCAGAGGATTTCACTTATACGGTAAGTATTTTTTTTATTAAATCATCTAGTTTTCGATAAAACGATAAAACAGTAGTTTAAAAAGCCGGTAAGTGCGAGTCGGACTCGCCCACGGAGGTTTCCGTTCCACCGTGAAATTATGATGATGATGGTAGTGTGGCTACACTACCATCATCATCATAATTCCAAACTTCATTCCTATTCTAAGAGGTCACGGACTGTTTATGACATAATCGTATAAAAATAAATAAAACAAAACGATGAATTTACAGTTTAACGCGGTAAAAAGTAGCCTATATGTTATTCCAGGATATAAGCCATAACTGTACCAAGTGTCTTCAAAATCCGTTGAGCCGTCTTGAGCTAAAAATGGTAGTTAGATAGGTAATTACAGCAAATAGTGTTTTGAAAGTTGCTAACTTTAAATAACAATTATGTAAGTATAAACATGTATAGGTACTAACATAATAGAGTTATTACTAACGAGATATTACTAATATATTAGAGTTGAAACTAGGTACTTACATTGATCCGTCAAAGTTTGAAGACCTTGTATTTATTTCACATAGTGTACTTACTCGTTTTATTCGTGACGAATTTTCCATCGTTATAGGTTTTTTATATCGCTTAAACCTTGCAAAATAACCAAACTATCCAACAAAACCCAATTTCACCACAAAACCCCGTGAATACCATATTCAGTGGTTTTGGAGTAGACCGTGTGTGGTGGCGTTCATTGGGGAAGGCCTATATCCAGCATTGAACGTTAAAAGGCTGATATGATGTTGAACTAAATTAGTATTTAGTTAACTAAATTATAATATTGATCTTCTGAAACTTATTTTTAGTTTTAGACTATTGGCCCTAAACAGAAACTCCATTGTATATATTTATTTCCAGGTGTATACACCGGAAACCCACGCAAGTTCTGGCTGCGTCTGTCCAGAGTGGGCGCGGTGGTGGTGGTGAAGTACTCCTCGGACAATAAAGACTGGATTCTGCTGAGAATGGCGCCGTTCCCCAAAGCGGACAAGTACTTCGTGGGGCCCATGTGCTGCACCCCCAAGAGAGAAGGCTTGAGAGCCAAGTTTAGTGATATCAGCATTACTGAGCCCGCTGAAGACATATTGCACTCAAATTAGAATAACTTTACCTAAGTTAACTTATTCAGCCTTTAAGGCCGGAATACATCGGAGCTTCTGCTCGCGAGGTTTATGGGGGGGGTGTGCTCCGGCCTTTAGGGTTTGGTTTAGTACAAGATGTATAATTTGTATCCAGGATGTTAGAATTTTATTGCAAAGTAGGTCACTAGGCTACTTGCTAACGCGCCAGCTTTTAAACAAACAAACAGACAGACAAACTCTTCAGCTTTATTATATTAGTATAGATTATTAGTTATTTATTACTTACCTACCTATGGAGTTACGTGGGTATTCAGTTAATCTAAGTCAGCCTGTGTAATGTACACAATCCTTTTGTGTTTGCCATGTACACGGACCAAACAAGTGCACATGAGATCATCTAGTGTGATATTTGACAAGGTCAAGTTCAAATAAGGTTCATGGTTTATGTAAGTAGGTAGGTACCTACGTGGTTTTTGAAGTAGGTACTTACTGTTCTTAATTATGACTATACGGAAAACCAAAAGTATACAATGAGAAGGCATTATGAGAAATGGTAGATGCGAGATTTTAAAGTGATGTCAAAACTAATGAATATTTATTTACGTTAATAAATATCAAAATAAATAACAAATATTGGTAATTGGCTATCAATCAAAATGTTAATCGGGCAACTCTAGTTTGAACATGAGTCACGCACTCAATTTTTCAGCTATTCGTCTGTCCAGGATATAAATTAAAGGTCAGAAAAGTAATAATCGTACACACTTTAATAATACGCAGAAAATAAAAAACATATACTAAATTTTTAATATTTTCCGCCATCATTGTGGGGCAATTTCATATATGTAATACATTTCTGTATACGAGAGGCAGGTGATCCAAATATATTGGCACATTTGTTCAGTTAGTCATTTTCGAATTAATCTGACGAATAGACCAATGGATAAAACCACAGATTTATAAACTAAAGGAAGGACCCTTAGTTTATAAAGCTGTGGATAAAATTATAATTGCTGAGAAGCAAACAAATACGCACGTATTACCAGCACAGTAGACGGAAAACTTTTACGTCTACTATGTTACCAAGCAGTAAAATATCACATCATTCATTTTTAATGTAACATAATTTCTATTGATCTATAGTAGATTGATTTACTACTAGAGTATGCCAAGTGCTATCACACGTAATCCTATCACCGAATATTAAATTACCTGAAAGCTTCGACCAATATACGACCAGACTTACTTTACACAAAAAATAACTCTAAGCGCAACAAAAAATCTAACAAAGTGTGCCGTTATAAAGCTTATAATATGACTAAACATAATATGAATGAAGTCATTGCAAGACGTCATCTCCTGATGTTCTACAGAGGCGCTGGTAGGCCTCGGCAAGGTTAAGTGGCTCAATGAAGACTGCTCGGTTCTTTGCATTTCTGTTTTATAATTATTGTTCTTCGATTTTAGAAAGTTTCCTGAGGCCGCTAGGCAAAATAAGACAGGGATAGGCAACCACGATTTCCAGCTAATCTACAGGGCGTCCCACAGCGATGCCACACGGAGGGAAAGTCGACCGGGAATCGAACCCGCCGAATTTGAAAAAAACAAACCACGTATTTTATGATAACGGTCCAAAGCATTAATCATAAGGATTATTTTCATTTAGGCGGAAAATGTCCCGTTCGCGAAATGTCCCTTCATCATTTCGCAAAAGGTCCCTATCGCAAAATGTCCCTTTTTCAAAACGTCCCTGACTCAATTGAGGATCGACCACACCGGTGTACTCAAAATACGGTTGAGTGAGTACCGGTGTGGTCGATCCTTAATTGAGTCAGAGACGTTTTGAGAAAGGGAAATATCGAGAAAGGGACGTTTTGAGAAAGGGACAATTTTTGTCGGAGGGACGTTTTGGGAACGGGGAATTGTCCGCCTAAATGATTATTTTTTCCGAACTAACATAGCATCTATAATGAAAGGAAGATCATGAAATTTAATATTTTATTTAAAATAATTAAAATTTAATTTATCAAATGTTCAAAATGTGGTCCATTCTGTAGTACAAATTCTCACTCCTTCAATAATTTTTTAATATATTTTTTTGTCCTTTTTTTAAATATCTCGATTATTGTTTTATTTCTGTACATAATTTTCTCATCAGTGATGGGATTTTTTTTCGTGTTAAATGATAATATTATCATAGCTCCAACTTCAAGAAGATAGAATTTAAACTTTTTCTGTGCCATCTTAAAATATATTTATAGAAAGAACACTTTAACAGAATATAAATTACCTTCTAAGTAACAGTGTTTTTTTATGTTGAGAAAATGGTCGACGCCTCAGAGGCACTGCTTTTCAGTCGTTGCCATTTGGTTCGAACGACGCTAAAGTCGAAATGAAAGGGAGTAGGGATCGGAATCTCTGCTAAGACGTATAATGATAAATAAGTACCTACTATATTTTAGGTAAGCCTCATTAAAAGGATTTGTAAGGACCCGGTGGTTATATAAGAAATAAGACATAATAATAATAAAAAGACCTGAAATTTCAACCACACCCAGCCATGTCTGCTAAGAACCATGGCGAGTACCCCAATTCAAATCTACCTGGAATGATCCTATTGTGCCACGGTGAAGTATTAAAGTCATTAATTCTTATAAGTAACGCAGTTAGGTGTATAATTGCAAGCTAGCAGCAAGGCGGTACACATTAATAAAGGTTGGAGGGCTATGGGTCGACGTTTCGTGCCCTTTACTCGTTCGCTGACACTTAAATATCGTCCCTGTTTTATTTTAACAACCTGCGGAGAGGGGGAGGCTCGTTAACTAACTTACCTTTGGGAAATTTACCGGTGATTTAGTGAAATTAATTTCTTTTACTCTTATGGCTAATCCTTATAACGCGTTACTGTCTATAAAGGAGTCTCCAATTATGTGAACAAAGTGGGTCATTAGTAATGACTCATTCATTACTCATAAGTTCATAACAGTGTAAAATCATTCCACAATAACTACAATCGAAGATTGAAGATGGTACAGTCAGATGTACAGCATAAACAGTACTTATAGTCGCATCTTTTGGTAAAAAGCCCAATATCTACTTTGGGTCGCTGAGTAAAAGGAATAAGTGTAAGTGATATTGTGACTTTCCCTACAGAACAGCGACTACACCAAATGAGGGAGGCGCAAGCCTACTTTTTTCTAGAGGAGGATAATACAGAATACTTCAATGACAAAGGCTAGCACCGGGAGGCGAAACTACCATATACCATAACCATCAACTTCCCAAACATTAATTAATGAAATCAACGTAAGCTGGGCACAATGCCCCAGTGAGACCACCTCGACGGCCTTTTTAATTTGTATGTAGTTAGTTTTAGCCAGTACTTATATTTTAATTTTAAATTACCATACGTTTAGGATATATTTTCAAATTAAATACATTCTGATGTTTAGAGATACAATTTGATGACAAATAAAAACTTTATTACACGTTGCGCTTATTTAAGGCATATCAGTATCAGCGATCGGTACCTATCGGCGATCGGGAATACTATCAATGAATTTAATAAATATGCCTGGAGCTCTATTTTTGAATCGCTCTCCTCGCTTTGAGCGGTCGATTCTACAGATTTTTGTATCGGATGTCGAAGGAAAATTAGTAGAATCGACCGCTCGAAGCGAGGAGAGCGATTCAAAAATAGGGCTCCTGATATCTTCGGGAGCTGTCGTAAACTCATCTACTGACAAATGATGATGTTAACGGGTATTAGAACGTTAATAGCGCTAGTATACGCTAAAAGCACCTAAAAGCATCTCAAGGTCACTGAACACATGGACGGTTTGATGAATACCCAATAATGAACGAGATTAAAGATGTAACGCACATTGTTCTGTGTAATTATGAATCATAATTTATAATCTGTGGTCGTGTATCTGGGATTCCATTTTTTAAAGGAATGCCTTTTATGTATTAAGGAAGAAATAATTAACTGAAAATGAAATTAATTTAGACCCGATTTTTTGTTTAGGGCTTTGCCTAAATCTTTATTTTAACCAAGTTTTAATTTGGAGTTAACAAAGTCGGTTTCTTAAAACAGTGAAAGTTTATAAAAAGCTTTTATTTAATTGACCGAGCGAGCGAAGCGAGCGAAGCGTCTACGTTTCGAGACTGGCCAAAAATGCTCTTGTCCGGCTGTCTGTCTGTCTGTCTGTCTGTCTGTAATTCTCTACAGGTCGCATTTTTCAACCGATTTTGACGAAAATTTGGCATATGTATAAATTAATTAAACCTACAAAATGAGTAGAATAAAATTTTGAAAAACATTTTTTTTAGAGTACCTACCATACTCGCAAAGTGGGAGTGAACTTTTTTTTTCTTGTGAATCCCATAGTGTGGGATATCGTTGGATAGGTCTTTCAAAAATATTGCTGGTGTGTGAATACCATTTTTTCGATTTAGGGATCCGTTGGCGAAATATTAAGCTTTAAAGCGGTAATTTTTGTTAGAGTCACGTGTCCCCCCCCCCTGCCAGCTAAACGGTTGCTTCTGGAAATGTGAAAAAATTCATGGCAGTAGCATATATAACGTAGTTACAAGGAAAACTATTACGGCTAAGTAGGTTCTATTAGTTTTTGAGTAATAGTGGATCGACTTAAGAAAGTTGAAAAAATAAATTATGTTCATAGAACTGCATACGTAAAATGGAAAATTATTTTTTTCCGCGTGATATCCATGGTGTGGGCTATCGTTGGATGGGTCTTTCAAAAATATCGCGGGTGTGTGATAAACATTTTTCGATTCAGGGATCCGTTTGCGAAATATTAAGCTTTAAAGTGCTAATTTTTGTCACTTTAGTAGGTACTTTTTCTGTTTCCAAAGTTGACTTTTGTTGGTTTCTTTTAGGTTTGGTTTATAAGGGCTGGCGAGGTCTACTGTTCTCACGGAACTACTAGTAATACTATGACCTACTAACAACACCTTCATCTGCGTGTAACAGACAGAATCTCAATAAAATTTAGATACCTATAGATGCAGAAAATAGAAGGTGGCCATATTTATTGATACTTGAGTTGCAAGACACATCCTCAAAGGTTTACTTACCAATATCAGAAATTCCCGGTTCCTAACAATCTGGTAGACAATTCCCGAGAATGACAAAAAAATTTAATAATGTTTGTTATCGATACTTTTTATCGTAGATGTGATCAAGAGTGAGAGAGAGAGAAATAAATCCTGATGTGGGTTCGACAGGGTGTGTAGAAGAAGAAATTCATGGACGAACTCCAAAAGAAATGAAGTAGATAGTTAGTATGTAGACGTTCTAACCCGAAGTGGGTTGTTAGTATTCTATTAGACGCCGTATTTGCGTATCGCAGCCTTCAAGTCAAAAATCTATATTGTTCACTTTTTCTCAGAGAAAGCGAATGGTTCTTCATGAATTTTTCATAGCCAGTCATTACCATATTGCTCCTAACCCCTGGAACAAAGCGAGATGCGGACATTTGGAAACAGGTATGTATTCAGAGGGTTTCTTCTAACTTATGTAAGCACTACAACTTATGCTAGCAAGTTTCCTCAATAAGTGATGTACTGTTTTCAAAAATTCAATATAGAATAATTATTTATACACAATAACATATTAAAAATAAACATAATGTTCCTATGGATCATTGCCGAACAATTTGACACTGTGGGCACAAAATGTTCAAAACTTCAGCTTAACCAGTACTTTTTAGTTATAAATCCGGGCGGCGGGCAAAAAAGAATATCTGTTGACATAACCCTAAAAGATCAGTTTCGAAATTATAGTTCAAAAATTCGAACTCGTATTTTTCTGAGTTTGAAGACTCGATTCACGAACACAAGACGGCACAAAATTAAAGCAATGTATGCATAGGCTATTATGATATCAAGGGGTTTCCCACTGTACTTGTAGTTTTATTATATTCTGTGCCCCTGCCTACGTGTCTGCTGAAAAAGGAAAGTAACAAGTGTAAAAGATAATGTGATTGTAGAATTGCCTGTACAGATGCGTCCATTTTGTGGGGTGGCGTGTGACGACAACTTTTTTCAATGTTCCAATATTGAAAACATGACTAAATCAAAGTATGTATTCGCTTAATAAGAGACCACCTTCAGGGTAACCAAGAGAAAATATACCACTTACCAACTACAAAATGTATAATAAATATACTCGTACAGCTGCTTATTATATACGAGTAGAAGATTGCGTATAAATCTTATCATTTTTCCGACGAGAACATCTCACGATTCTATCTCAGAAGATTATGCAGATCAATAAGTAAAATATTGCTCGAAATGGCAGCAAAATGTCACCGCAAGGGGAAACTCTCGCTGAGGAGGAATTCAATAATATTGTCCAATAAAAAGCGCTCTCACCACTGAGATAGGACTTGAGTGTTGAGTGTCACCACAAAAGGTTTTAGTACAACACTCCTTTTTGTTACATTTGCTGATAAGGTTATATATATATATAAACTTGAAGATTGCTTCGGGATTCAACTTTTACGTCCACCGATGCAGGATCCATGAAATAAATACATTGCTGGAATAATGAGTGTCTCACGTCAACTTCCAAATCGGCAATCTAGTGTTTCAGAAATTATAACTCAAATTTTTATTAAAGTTTCTTGTTGAAGTTTATAAACTGCACAAATTTTTATGATATTGCGTCTCTTCCCAAAAAGAAATGCAATAGAAATAATAATGTCTACACTTTAGGTACAATTATTTGTCTGTGATTTATGGAATACCCACATTTTATTGATTGTCAAGATTATGATAAATTGGTAACATTTGTTTCATCTTTGTCTTCATAAAATTGTTTGACAGTTATAATTGGTGCTATCATATTTGATGTCTATTCGGTTTACTGTAATAATGTCCAATCTGAAAAATGTCCAACGACCATGCTTGAACTGAAAAATGTCCAAACTGAATAATGTCCAATCTGAAAAACGTCCAATCTGAAAAATGTCCAATCTGCAAAACGTCCAATCTGAAAAATGTCCAATCTGAAAAACGTCCAACCTGAAAAATGTCCAATCTGAAAAATAAATAAATAGCGGTTTTTAAGGTTCTGTAGTGTAAAATGTTCCAGATTGGACATTTTTCATGTTGGACATTTTTCAGGTTGGACGTTTTTCAGGTTGGACGTTTTTCAGATTGGACATTTTTCAGATTGGACGTTTTTCAGATTGGACGTTTTTCAGATTGGACATTTTTAAGATTGGACGTTTTTCAGATTGCATATTTTTCAGATGTGACGTTTTTCAATGGTTGGACATTTTTCGGATTGGACATTATTATCGTAAATCGTCTATTCTACATGTAGCTAATTTTAGAGGCCTTGAATATCAAATGTCCATTATACTTTTTCATCCCATTGTAACTATAACTAGTATCCATTCTCATGCCACATGAAACGTTCAGAGGGATCTAAAACTAGAATTGAGTTTGATTGGAAAAGTATTCCAAGCTCACGTGCTCGCTCGCTGTTTCATTACCCAGATGCGAAAAATTAACTCTATTTGGCACCACTGGGTGTCGCAATGAGAATTGAAGCAGAATATTAAAAGATGATTCAACCCCAAGTCTACAACCTAAGATTTTACTCCTTCCTACCGCCTGGCAAGTATCGTGACAGTTGTCATTCTTGCGATAGAGAAATGATTGCCACTACGAATGCTTTTGCATTAGATAAGGTAGAGAATTTTCTTCTTCAAGAGAAATACCGCCTGATAAAATCCCCTTCTAAATAGAATGTCGTACTTAACGGATTTAAAGTAGAGTCCCGATCGCCAGATTCGAAATCTTAATTTTTAAGGTTCTTACCTTAAAAAATAACTATCGCAGTCTCCTTTCTAGAATTCGTATAACTCGAAGAACAGAAAAAAAAAATTTGCAGGTAGAAAAATCCATGGAGCTCATACGATGCTCGCATGTGCTCTGAGGAAAAATCTGACGAGTTAAACATCATCAGATCGAATCAATGGCATTGGAACACTATCGCTTAATTCACAAGGTCTATACTCATCTCGACGGTCCATCAGTGAATGGGGTTGCTTCGGAACAATGGTCGTTAACCTCGAGAACGTGCCTGGCTCGGAATGAGCAACAAGTTGTTATTGTTATACATAATTTATAATGTAACAAAAGTGTGTGGATTTCGCTTCGAAGCCTCATATGAATCTGTGTCATGTGAGTATATTTTAATTAGTGGGAAATTGTGTTCTAAAATATAGATAGAATGGTTTATTTAGTAAGGATTCGCATTTCATTTTGTCCATAAATATAATCGATGGAATCGTTTCATTGAAATCTCTTTTGTGCATTTCTACCTGATTTCTACCCTCGCTTATCTGCTCTAGTGCCGCTGTCAAAAATCTAGAAATACCTAAAGTGTAGTCAAAAGAAGTTACCCTCCTTTTGGCCTTGGCAATTAAATATAACAATGAGTTATGCTAAATTCAGCAAACTAGTAGGTGTACTTCCCTTCGTAGGCTAAATTGTTAATTTTTAAATTTAGACTTATTTTTAAAGTTGATAAGTTCCATACTTTATACCTTATATTATCAAAATCGCTTAAGTATATAACAAACACGGAAATTGGCGTCTAAAACAAATATGTATTCAGTATATGAAAATCAATCCTACTAATATTATAAAGGCGAAAGTTTGTAAGGATGTGAGTGAGGATGTTTGTTACTCTTTCACGCAAAAACTACCGAACAGATTTTCATGAAACTTGGTACAGTGATAGCTTATATCCTGGAATAACATATAGGCTACTTTTTAACGCGGACAGAGTCGCGGGGCGTCCGCTAATACCCTCTAAGTAACAAAACACCTACATAGAGGGCTTCGTAGGCTAAATTGTTAATTTTTAAATTTAGACTTATTTTTAAAGTTGATAAGTTCCATACTTTATACCTTATATTATCAAAATCGCTTAAGTATATAACAAACACGGAAATTGGCGTCTAAAACAAATATGTATTCAGTATATGAAAATCAATCCTACTAATATTATAAAGGCGAAAGTTTGTAAGGATGTGAGTGAGGATGTTTGTTACTCTTTCACGCAAAAACTACCGAACAGATTTTCATGAAACTTGGTACAGTGATAGCTTATATCCTGGAATAACATATAGGCTACTTTTTAACGCGGACAGAGTCGCGGGGCGTCCGCTAATACCCTCTAAGTAACAAAACACCTACATAGAGGGCGCTGTTTCACAATGTACACGGGAAAAACTTTTCTACGCGGGCGAAGCCGCGGGAAAAAGCTAGTCTAATATAAATTAATTGGCAATATATCTGAGCCTCGGGGATTTTGTGAGAATATACGTAAACATTATGGTCGGAGAAAACATAGAGAATGCCATTGGCATTAAGTTCGCCTTTTGTACAAATTAGTGCAATAAAGTTTTAAATAAAATAAATAAATAAAACATATATACACATAATTATATAGGTTGTAAGTTTTAGCTAACTGATAGATACTTAGGTACTTGTTTAAATAATCAGAGGTACCTATTTGAGATCATAATAATTAGGTATATTTGAATTACCATTAAATAAATAAATGAAATAATTAAATACATACATATTATGCTGAAATAAATAAATGATCTGGTGGAGTAAGCGCACGAATTTGTGCATTTAAAGCACTTTTGTTTATTATTATATGAACTGAATTACTAAACTATTTACAAATTGAACAAATACCTTTAATAATTTATTATTGAAACTAACGCGAGATTTTAATTATAAAATACCTGTGCACCTACTTCTGTTTAACTCCTTTCTGTGCAGTTGCTTCCAATAATAAATAAACTAGGAATGTTGATTGGACTAGCTATGGACGCTAAAATCCAATTTAGGTTCTTTCAAACGACGAAGTGTTCCAGATTCTACGTAATCTGGAACATTTTTATTAATGGCGGTAAAACTATTCAATTTTTTTACCATTAATCAGGTTCAGGTTTTAAATATATTCATAGAACTGACGCGTTGACTTGTCATTCTACTGAAGTACAAATAATAATGATTTACTGTAATAATAATAATGTCCAAGAAAAATGTCCAACGACCATGCTCGAACTGAATAAAAATACGGTGAGAGCCGAGTTTAGTCACCGCACTGTTAAAATATTTAAAATTATTCAATGGCAGAATAACAAAAATATATATGAAAATAACAGTTGTACACAAATGCTGTTAAAACATTGAAATCTGTGTTCAGTATTGGCCTTGCTGATTCATCAACGAATACAATTGATTCCAATTATCTACCTACCCAGTTGCGCAAAACCGATGCAGACGGGAAGTCGGAATGTGTTCTGAATTTGAATGTGAAAGAATTATTGATTTGTGATTTCTGTTGTCCATCGAATTTCAGTAAAACTTTCAATTCAGTTCAATTCAATACTCTTTATTGCACTTTAAATGTCACCTAGGCGGTCTTATTGCTAAAAGCGATTTCTTCCAGACAACTATATACTATAAAGTTCGATATTTTCCCTGTGCTGTTTCATTGTGAAAATAAAAAGTTTTTATTTTTAGTGAGAATTAAGTTTAAGTACTTACCTAATCTACTGATCAAATGAATCCCAATCGTTGATGAGAAGAATAAAGATTTACGATAATAATGTCACAGTAAATCACAATAAACCCCCACAGCATAATAATTTATTAAAATGATCAAGGTACTTTTTGAATTGAAAACGATTTTGGTCAAATCCAGTAGGATTTACGATAATAATGTCCAATCTGAAAAATGTCCAACCGTTGAAAAATGTCCAATCTGAAAACTAGCAGATTATCTATCTTCGTAAAGTCAAACAATTACAAAAGCGTGTCTACGCAAAAGTTGTGTTGGCAAAAGTTACTAGGTATTATACTTTCCGAGATTAATGAAAACTCACCCTAAAGTAAACATGCCTTCTGAAATCGTAGAAAATAAGCTAGAGTTCCGATTCACTGACAAAAGACAATAGAATTCCTCCAAAGATTGAATCATAGTGGACAAATGACATAGATTATTTTGTCGACCCAGCGGACGGGTGCGGGCGGGCGGGTACAATAGGAACAAACTAAGTAAATAGTAATAAAGGAGAGGAAACAGAAGGCTTCTGCGGTCACCACGCCGCACCCCGGGACGGCCGGCCGGCCCACCCTTATTGGTCTACATTGGAACATAAACTTTGATTTCCTCAATAATAGGGAACCATTGAAACCGTACAAAGTTAAATAGATTAGTGAATCACGCTAAGACTCAATTTATTGAAATTAGAAGGCACTTTGTGTACTTAACGTTCCATTGTAAAAACAAACACCAATGTCGAATTCTTATCTCGAAAATATACTAAAGAAAAGTAGAAATTAGGTTTAAAAGTGTTGCTTAATAGATGGATTCTACGAACTTAGGTACTTCTGGTAGTAATAGGTAGGTAGGCTTAAACAAGTAATATATCAGTCGATGGGCTTTGGCCGCTACATCAAGCAAGAGAACCAATAGTGACATTGCAATTGCTTACGATGAATAACATTACAAATTGATGCTATCGATGCATTGAGTATAAGCTTATACAACCGTCAGAAATGTAGGGCAGGTATGTACGAATAAAGAAAGATAACAAATAATATTTATGTACAAACATAAGCATTAAACATACAATGAATTAATTAATTATTATGTAGAAGGCAAAATAATTCCAACAATCTTGTTCTCATGTACCTATAGGCGCACTGGATTTGACAGTTCCGTCAATACAGTCGGGAGTCGGGAACTCCATCCCGGCAAAACCAATTACGTGCCCGCAACTTTCTATAGGGCGTATTTCTTTCTACAATTTCACATCGGAGGCAGCGGCGGCGATTGACAGTTTGTTATTATAAGTTGCAAACGGTTTCGGTGGAGCTACTGCAACGTACGAGGGCAAAGTCTTTGATTCATGTTATGATGTGTATGAGAAAATGTCAATTTTAACAGATTTCGAAAGTTGTTGTTTTGACTTCTTTCAATCTTTACGCATTTTTGGATGATGATGCTGCGTGAAGCGTGTCGTCCATTGCCGCTGTTGAAAGCATTATCAGGTCGTCTGCACTACCATCAGGCGTTTCCCACTGTGCACCACCCGCCGATCCCTCGATGATAATAATATCGATATAATATTTATCGAAAGTAGTAACGTGTCAACCATGCATCATGTCGTTCAGCGAAACGACTTTTTCAAAAGTCTTTAAACGTTCATCTTCTTCGCAGGCTTTATTGGAGGCCTCAGAACTTAGATATAACATTACTGTTACCCATTTCCGTTGTACAGGCACGCGCCGAACCCGGGCAACTAAAAAGTTTGATATAGAAAGCGAGATTCATTGCTCGTAAAATGTACATTTTATGGCTCCGTAGCGATAATATCTTAGAGTTTTTATACAGGTTTTTGTTGGGTTTATTCTGCTGCGTGGCAAGAAGGCGAGACCACCTGTCGGCACAAATACAAGCTTTGCCTTTCAAAAGTGTCTCTACAATAACGGTTCTTAGACATTTCAAAGTGCCTACTTTGTCTCAATAGGGCTGTTGAGACATCTTTTGAATCGCAAATGAGGGTAATAGAAACATGCGTTAGTGTTTCGATCTGTGACGATTCCTAGGCGAGATTTTCGTAACAATTTACATCTATTAGTTTGGCATCTAGAACATTACAGATAGAAACTATAGAATACAACTAAAGAATAAGTCCCTTCGATGCTGTTATAGGCATCAATAATTAGATTCCTCATAAACCCCCATACTAGAGTGGTGAATGTGGCGGGCTTCGAGCTGCGCGGGCCAAAGAAGTCATGTTATGCGGAAATGATCCAACCCACAAGACGTCAAAAATTAAGTTTAGTATACCAAACTGCTTCTATTGTAATCCCGAAAATTTATCAAAATAGCAAGTCCTTTAATATTGACCATGTTAAACACATATTATATATGTCAACGGAACCCAATTCGTAGAGCTGTGGGAAAACCTAAGTCATTAAATTAATCGGGAGAGGTAACTTGGACGTAACTAATTTCTTACGTCTAGCAATTGTTATAAAACACAATTGCGGTCTGCCTGTTCAGAGATAGATATTGGCACTATAATTGTAAGCTTTTTGCAAGGGTCATCACGACTGGGCCTTAATCTATCTCTCAATGTTGCGTTCGGATTGAATAATCGTGATTGTCGGAAACAAAGAACATAATTACAAAGTTCTCTATAAATAGAAGGTGTAACAAAGTTCCCATATTAAAGTTTTGTACCTTTACTAGACAGGTATATAAATAGTAAAACGGACGGTCGGAAGGGCGATAGGTTTGGAGGATTACGAGTACGGCCGGAAACTAATGACCCGCAGAGAGTTACCTACCTGGAAATTTTCTTCCTCGTAGATAACTGACTTTCAAACGTGGTTAATAAAGTGGAACAAATGGAATGAACTGACATTTAATATAAACATTAAGTTTTTTATATCTCTTTACCTAATGAAGATAAATTTTAAAGTTACAATATAGTTTCATTATCTTGCAAGTATTCTAGTAGTTTTAATTTTAAAGTAATAGTTTCAATAAATTTGAATAAAATGCCACAGTAGGCAACATTGTACTATTTTACAGTAAGATAACATTTATTGAGGAATGATGAATACATGTAGAAGCAATCATTATAGAATGTATAAATCCCACCCCAAAAAAAGTCTAAGTCCCATCCTCGAAACCGAGTAGTTTGGCAGCGGGTATCCAATTGTACTATCGTATAATAAAATATGCAAATGTTCTAAAATTTTAATTTAAAACCCTGTTCAAATTTATTTTTATTAATTAAAAAAAACTTGTCATTTTTCCAGTAGAGTAACAAAATTCTTTTGGCCCTTGTTTTGTGTAGAGAAACAATATAGGTACCTAGACAAATTTTTACTAACGATAAATAAAAAAACAATTCACAGAAAAACACACGCTGAACTACGTTCAGCTGTACACATATATTGCTGTAATATAACGTTTTGTATTTCAGCGAGCTACGTAGGTACCTAACGTATAGGAGTTAGTCACGCGGCACAAAAGCACACAAAAGAAAGGTTTTGTTGTCCCCTTGGCGGCCACACAAAATGACAAATGAATAGTTTCTTGCGTGGGCACGTACTCGGACGTAAGTCAAGGAAATTGGTGTTCGGTTTATACAAAAGTTTATGCAGCGGATTCTTAGGGACAAGAGGATGGGATGACAGACAACATCCCCTCAGATCGAAGTGTCGCCGTCTACTCGATCCTTTACAATAAGATAAATTTAATTTTGGGAAAATCATGAAATGGCGGCGTATCATGAAATGCCGAGGCATATCACGATCTGGCCAATGCTATGATCAGCCTACACACAAAGCGTCATGCGGGCAGGTTCAAATAAATCGTATGTAAAATGTCCTACCTATGTAAAACTATGAAGAAAAAAATTCGCGACAAAAAATTTTCATAAAAGAATTAGAGGTAAGAACTTATACTTTGTTGCATACCATTTTAGCGATTTCTTCTAGGCATAATAAGTAAACAATTGAGTAGGTATATGAAATTATTTTATTTTTATTTTTTAACTGTCTACAATGGAGCGTTAGGGGGGCCGGCCGCCCACCAAAGAGATCCTAACTCTATGGTCTACAGCTATCGAAAATTCGACCAAAATAACTACTTTCATAGTAAATTATTTTGGGAGGTCACGAACCGTGTACACAAAAATCATGAAGCCGAAGTTGTAATATTTGATAGGTACTGATTGCCTTTGGGTATGATTGTTTGTAGGTATTTTGTTACGTAAGTACTACCTTAATCTACGAAATAGATACCTCTTAAAATGTGTAACGGTTTTCCATACGAGTGACATCATCTAAACATGGATCACTGATCCAATTCCAGAGTGACTGTGGAATGTGGAACACGCCCCTGCCTCCGCGGGACGGATCAAATACATGACATTCGAGGAGTTATTACCCCAACTTCAACACAGCTGATATGTGATCGTGACGTGATGATATTAAATCTCCGCTCTTTTTATTCCTGTTCGCAGTTGTTGATCTCTGTTACTTTTTGTGATTCAGCATTTGATAAATGTCAAAATAAAGAGCGTTTCAAAAATGACATTTATAAAATGTCAAATTCATGTCACGAATTCGGTTGAATTAAGCTTGCCAATTAAGGAAAACCACACATCAGTGCATTAGTAGATACGAGGATTACTTAGTGTTGCACTTTTAATGTCAAACTTCAAAATACCTTACATACAGGGTGTGCATAGCAGTAGTTGAGGCTAAGAGATAAATAAGAATAACTCGTTTCGCAGTTTTGTTCGGTAGTAATTTGTAGTCAAACGGTGGCTTGTGGGTTTTTACGGAAACACATATACCCATACAGTACCACTCCTGAATACATAAACCGTACCTAACCTAGAATTGTTAACCTATTAGACTAAATCTATTCAATGTTCACCCACAATAGATAGCTCGACTTCTTAAAACATTCTGAATTCCACAAACTGAATTCCATTATATGAATAGGTCTGAAAAAAGTAATAAATCGTTTAAGCATGTCTATAAGACAACCACTGATGGATTTAGGTGTTTTGCGACATTCGGCTTTATACTACGAGTACCTACTACAATTTGAAGCATTTATAGTTGTTAAAAATCTCTTAAACGGTTTTACCTTGCTGAAACACGCAGTCCCTGGTACATCTACATCTGTATTGTAAGTAAAGTGTCTTCTCAATCATGTAAGATTAGGATCCGAAATGTATCCTGGGATCCGCCGACGTCCCACCACTAGTTACACAATCCGTACGTGACGCGTTCGCGGTTGGTTACATTCGCACTGCCAGATGTTACGTAATTCTCTGTAATTTCAGCACATAATGTACGTAACATACGTATTTACAACGTACGCTGGAATGGGACACATTGTGTGTTTGGATCAACGTTTTCATTAAAAGGGAAATGTATTTAGGGCTGAAGTCTGAATACATTAAGTAATTCTCTGAATGCGTGACTCGTTCAAAAACTCGTATTAAAAAATATATTTTATGTAATAAGTAGTAGTAGGTATTAGATATGGCGAATCCCAGTGTTATATCAGTAAATAAATAGAAAATATTTTTTTTTTGGTACTTTAAACTAGCGGACGACCCGCAACTTTGATTGCGTTAAAATGTATCATACTAATGTTATTCCAGGATTAAGCTATCACTGTACCAAGTTTTATCAAAATCTAATCGATAATGCGTGAATAAGCAACAAACATACAAACTATTCGTATTTATTATTGAGTTGGTGTTGTTGGCACCCCTAAATTATACGCCTCCTTTAGAAGTTGCCAGTTTGCCAATTTTTGGGCAGTGTCTATCCAGGTGTATAAGCTGCTACAAGCAGTTGATAGTAAAAGGTTACATTTTCAAAAGGCAATCAACAACTTTATTTATAAAAAAAACCGATGAAAGGATTATCACTCGTAGTTTTTTGATTCAACATTTCGTACCTGTATACCAACTGGAAGTAGAACATTTTGAATCAGACTATAAAATGTGTGCCTGGGTTAATGAAGGTGAACCGGTCAATTTGATGCTTCATACCAGTTAAAACCCAGTAGGCAGTAATAACAAATATTTATGGTAATTTTAATTTGCACAGTTAGCACCGGTCGGTAATAGCAATGACACATAGGTACTTGACTTGATAATACTATGAAGTCATTCACGCCCTATGACTTCGTATATCATCAATTATCACAGTTTATTATCCAACAAATTGATTGCGTTGCTAGTAAAGGGCGTTGGTTGTTCTAAACTGAAATCTATAAATTGAAATCCATGATAGGTTTCTGCGACAATACATTGCAATGGTCCAACAAGTACTTTGGTGTCTATTGAATTGTCTGCCTTTGAAGTGAATAGCTTGGGTCTCGCCAAGAGAATCCTTGCATATTGAATGAAGAATACATAAATGTATTGTTAAACATGCAACAAAGGTTATGGTAGGCTAGATTTAGAACAGTACACCTTAACCCCAAACAAAAAATGGTCTTCTTGAAATATTATTAAGTCACCAGAAGTAACCGATATTTGTCGAAAATATGTATCTAATCAGACTCAGGAAAAAGTCCACTACTTAGTCAGTACTGCCCCGCACTTTGCCTATACAAAACGTTTGTTTTGTGTGGGATAGTGTCTGCAACTATCAGCACTAGCACGCTTCAGCATGCGTGCGTCCGCATGCGTAAAGACCCAAGTCGCGCGCGATCGCATCGATTCAGCTCCTTTCGTATGGGTTTGTTCGTGGCTTGGAGTAATGGAGTTTGATCCTAACACTTTGATATTTGCAAATTGGCTCATCTCACTGATGTCTAGTGTCTACCGTGTGCATAGATTGTCGTTACAAAATTACTTTTTAATTTTAATTAATTAACCCAGTTTTACTAGGTACGTCCCATTTAGTGAAGCTGTATGACTAACTCAGGAATATTCTGTACGTGCTAAAAAGCTCGTCTCTGTAAGTCATTCATGAGGTGAGTCAATATGCAAAACACTTTGTGAATCAGATTATGGATGCCTGCGCTTGCTTAGAGGAAGCGCTTTGTACTCTTGATTTGCTTTGGCCATTGATGTCATGGCAGTGACAATGTATCTTTTCAATGAATCCCAATGAGTTCTTCTGAGAAAGCATGCAGATATTAAGGACAAACTGTATCTGTCTAGAATCCAACGGGTCGCAAGCTGAACGCATTATAATACTACCTATGCCTGTCTCTTCTGACTTTATTGTGTTTAAACTTTAAACAAATGACAAAAGTTAAGCACTGCATTTTCATGAAAACTTTTAACCAAAATCTCAATTTAAAGCAATAAGGTAAATTGTTCAAGGCCATACTAACTGAGGAGTGAGTTAATCCCGGGTGAGCGTTTAATTCCCAGGATAACAGCATCAGCACTTCGTCGTGTCGCGGCCGTAAACCGGGTCATAAAGTCGCTGTCGTCAAGGCCCTTAATGAAAAATATAAAATGCGGATTAGCAACAGAATTCCATTTCTGTAAGGATTTGGTATCTTTCCTATCATGCAACACATCCTTTTAAACCGTATGCCTACTTGTTTCAATCCGTTAGTCAGTCCTTTAGTCCTGAGGATTGTGACCGAGTCTACAACAAGTGGATACGTCGTACCATACTACGTACCATTTTGTTTTTTATTTCATGTTACGGATATCATAAATATCTCATATTCTATAGTAATAAAAAACCAGAACCTATGCGAAAGTCAAACGCATAGATAGGATAGGACTATTAGTTTTCCCCTATTTATTATATTTTCTTTTGTCTTTTCTTTTTCACATTTCTTCATAATAGTAGATATCAATTTAGATCTCTAATGTTTCTGAGCCAGACTTGAATGGCTCACTGTGCACAGTATATATTAGACTTTATCTCGGTTTTCTGCACCAACCAATCTACGAAATTCTTTCATCATTGTAAAAGCTTGTTTTCGTGATGGTTATATTAGACCATTTGGGTAAATAAATGACTATAAATGTAAGAGTAGATTCCAATCTGGCATATCTTGTTTATCCAAGAAAATTATACAGTTTATTTTTACGAGTACGTTATAACGAGACCTTTATGCTTGTTCATTATATTTCTTAGTACCTTGCTGAAATATATTTCGAATACATGAAAGGAACGTTAAATCACCATCTAAATAGCAAGTTTCAAGGGTAAATTTGTGTATGTAGTGTCCCATTAAATTTATCGCTGGTAAAGTTGGAAGTCTAGGTCATAGATCAGTGGTGGCATCTTGAGGTAACAGAGAGCAATGCCCTAGAGACGCCCTATTGCCACAATGATAAATATCAAATAAAATGTTCTGGCTTAGGGTTACGCACGTTGAAATAAATGAGAATATGGTACCTCTGCTATCTGTTTTAATACAAGTTTGGTCGTCAACACGATTATAGTGCGGCTTCGTGAAATATAGAGTGTAAATAATAATAAAAATATTCGGTCCGGATTAAATTGTGGTTAAAATGTGGTTGACGACCGCCCAGATGTACATTACTATATCTGTTTTTCTCTTTTTTTGTTTGTAATTTTTAAATGTGCAATAAAGTGTATTAAACGAATGGGAACCCAAAAAGAAATTTAAGTGAAAAATATTATTTGAATAGTGACAAGAGAGGAGGACAAACATTTTGTAGGGGATCGTTGTGGCATAGCTATTCTGCTAGAAAACACGAACAAAACTATAGTAGACGATATTATTATAATGCTACTAGCTAATCACATACATTTTCTTGCAATAACAAGAATAAAATAACAACTGTCAGAAAGGATCGTTTCACAAATAGTAAACAATGATAAATTACAATAATGTTGACAGAAACAACGCCTTGGAGCAAATGAACATTAATGCGAATACCCGAACAGTACTCATTTCCAGGAAGGCAAACTTTACTAATTTACACAAACAAATGCTCCGAGTTAAAAAAGGGGAAGATTCTTTTGCACAAATAATCTAATTTTGTCCAAAATATTGTGATAACCAAACCACCTGCCAACCTGAATCGATTATGTGGGTTTCTCGCGTCACTACTGATGATTGTGTCCATAATTTATTAATGTAATCTATCAATGAAGATACTTTCCTACTATATGAATATGCCTCTATATTATTATTAGCTATTCCGTGCTCCTACGTCACGCAAGGGGGGAGAGCGGCGGCAGAGTCCATCGCGACACGGGCGGACAAAGACGGGAGTGCTCGCCATGTGCTAATAAATTACATCAATCAGGAAGTTATAATATGGACTTTCATTAACTTCCTAACAATATACAGTTCAACATAAAATGACGGCTTGGTTGGACGTTATGTACATTCGCTCGTTAATACTTATTTAGTAGTAAGTAGTAGTTCCAATACAGTACATGGATTATTCGCAACATTTCGTAAAAACAATGAAAAGAAGAGTTCGTCTGCTAAATAGGCAAAAGATTTCAAAACCATACATTCATCAGATTCCATGGTACATGTGGCATAGCGCACGATGACTGTGAAGGAAGACATTTCGTCTTCACAGCTGTAAATTTTAAATTTATGATCTAAGTATCATAAATATCATAGAAATACAAGTCTAAGTCCTGTGAGCGTAGCGAGCGGGAGCGTAGCGAGCTTTTTCCGTGTTCTGTGATAAATATATTATTAGGCTATTAGCCCCATAAGGATAGCTGTGTAACAAAATTAAAATAAAATTCAATTAGTGTCTGCATTGCATTGACTTTCAGTTTTTTTTTTCTCTGTTTTTCTATAGTATTTTTAGTAGAAATTCAAACATCACTAAATAATTTATGGAATGGAAAAAAGACGATACTTACAATAAGTAAATTCTTAAAAGTTGTTCTTCTGTAACTACAAGTATTTTTTTACATCCTACATCGAAAGAAGTTATCAAAATAATAATTTTCCTCTGCGATACCCTTAAATTGCTTGGGGGAGATCTTCGAGGGTACAATAACTTTATTAAATCGGTAAGCCTGAAGTGGAATTCGGGAGAATGGCAATTAATTTTCATTATCCCCTTTCTCAGGGGACGGGTTGCTGTTAACGATTTGCCCGTTTTATTTTTAACTTGGAACTGTGTATTCGCCTTTAGCCACGAGGTACCATTTAAATGTAATAATATCGCAAGCGTCAGTGGCCTCGAGGATAAGACCTCGGGGAGAAGCGACCTATCATATCGAAAGGTCCGAGGTTCGATCCCCGGCTGGGCCATGTACCAATGGGTTTTTTCTCGAAACTTAAGTACATGTACTGACTGCTCTCAAACGGTGAAGGAAAACATCGTGAGGAAACCTGCATACGCCGAAGAAGAAATTCTTAGGCGCATGTGAAGTCCACCAACCCGCACTGGGCTAGCGTGGTGGACTATAGCCCGCACGCCCTCGTTGAGAAGGTAGGCCTGAGCCCCAGCAGTGGGGGGATTAATAGGCTGTTGATGATGATGAATATCGCCGGCTGAAAGCAACATTACAGTGAGACATATCGAAAAACTATCATAATCTTTATTGTTCAACCGAGATATTGCACTTTTAGTTTTACGAAGTCTCCAGCATTATATTGTGATTAAATATAACTTTAATTTGTAATTCCCGTTCAGATTATACATTACAATATCTTTACAGTCAGGAAATGTACTTTAGTTATGAGAACAACCCATTGGTAATGGCACGACCGGGGATCGAAGTCGAATCTCTCGGTATGACAAGCCGCGTTTACCCCACTAGACGACGCTCTCAACTGCCCAGATAATTTCTAACAACAAACAACATAACTACTTAGTACCTATGTTAAATGTTCACTCTTTATTATAAAGTCAATTTATTCTCAATGAAAGATTTTCTAGCAACTCGCGTATGTGCTCATGCTGTGACTTTTTAAACCTTTACAAATATAATTTACTTGTGAAACTCCTTCCTATCCGACTACCGCCAGAGAAATTCCATTTCCTGGCTCTCCGGTGCAAATAGTGCGAGCTGACAACTCGCCGTCGACCTCGCCTTACTGTGTACATAGTTCTGAAACTATTTCTACACTTATGCAGGTAATAGAGAGTCATAGAACTCTAGTATTTCCGTTTATAACAAAGGAAACGAAGAATTCAGTTTTTTTTCAAGTTTTTAAAGTTTATAATAACCTACAGATTTTTTTGGAAAAACTTTACTTAAAACAACAATTACAAATAACTTCTGAATAATTTACCTGTACAATTCATAGTGGTTTCTGGTCTTTCGCGGAGTAGGTACCTCTCATGAAAATTATGTCTCTTTGTTATGAATTTACTCGAAAATCGACTTAGTTATGCTGAATTCAAATCAATAATGGCAAATCAATAATTTCTTCAAAGGCATTCTTGTAATTTCTTTGAAGGAAACATAATCTGAAACGAGCCTCCTAACGCAACCACTCCTAACAAAATCCTGTGAACCTTTTTTAATCAACTAAAATAATACCGAGCACTTATTCCTAAACAAGTGGTTGTTGCCGTGAAATGTACGTTTTATTTTACGTCTGCAGAGAATAAAAGGGAAATAAACATGGAAATCCTGGCAGCCAAGTATCAAGTAGGTAGTGCTCGGTCGGCTTATAAAAGAAGCTTCATGATGTTAATACCACGGATGCTGGCGCCAGAAAAGTATTCATGAAAAATGAAAAGAGTTATTTACACAAAGATGCTAAGTGAAAGAAACCGTTTTAAAAAGAAAACGATGTAGGTAGGTTATCGTGCTAATTATTATAAACAATGTAGGTACTTACTAAGTGGGATACATTTGACTTTTACGCCAACTACTAAACTAAAACTAAACGCTGATGTTTGTGATATAGACTATTAATTCCTCTGTGATATGGGTATGCAGGTACCCCGCAAAACAACAAATAAGCCTCTGGCGTGACCTTAAATTATTGAGTTCAGGGATGCCATTAAAGAGGTCCTTATACCTAGAATCGATTGCGCTCAGTGAGGGTAGTGTTAAGTAGTAAGGGGTACACTCGAAACTTAAGTATTGTCATACTACAGGTTTTTAAAATCGAGGATAAGAAAGTTTGCATGCATAGAGACCGAATTCTAATTACTATAGCCCATTAAGAAGGTAGGGTTCATTTGCCAAACAATGGTATTTTCTCTGATAAAGAATGATAAAAATCATGGTGCCAACTGTATGAAAACGACCACCGGGAATTATCATCCCACAGCCACTTGGCCAGAAGAAGCCGTTCCGACGAGTGTTGTCTAGAATCGAATGAAATAGTAACAGAGGTTTAACAGTCATTCAACTGGGAAACTTAACTTTCACATTTAAACTTTGTCTCCACCACTACCACGCCATAGTCAAGTAAAGGCTTTGTGAGTACACTCGCCAGTGGAAATGGCTGACCACCTTAAAGTGTTAAATTATGCATGCGATTTTAATGAGTTCTACCCGTGTTAACAGCTGTAGCTGTATATACAGAAAATATATACTGACCTAGTAGTATTCTACACTGAGACATAATCTTGCTTCTAGTTTATATTACATTTTGGTCGTTACAGCTCACAGTGAAGATAAGAGAGATATAACGTAACGCTACGTAACGGTATAATAATAGCTTTCTAATCCGAAACGTCACCATCCTTATCCAATTATTTGGAGTATCCCGGTAAGCACGCAGCAAACACTCATAGTATCTCGATTACCCTAATCCAATTTCAGGCATTTCGTTCTTCACAAAAGGTTGAATTCTCAAACGCGTTTCACATTCAGTCAGGGGCATTTTTGAGCAAATATTTCACTTAAAATTCTTTTTTGTGCAAATCCTCATTTTGATCTTAATTTTACATAGTGTATTGATTTACGCTTGTCCTCAATCTCTAAATCAATTTGTCCCCATACTTAAGACTCAGTTGAGCTATTTTCTGCATCACAAAAAAAAACAGTGGGTACAGTGTGGTGTATCTATCTTATCTTACAGTATTTTATTTAACTGCTATGTTTGGATTTCATACATTACCAAAATACATGATTACAATCTCAGACAATGTCCCAAACACAATTTGCCGTAAGTATTATTGCTCGCTTTATTGGTGCATCATGTTGGTATTGCTTATTGACCCCAAACAATGCAGGCGATGTGTAAATTAATTAAACTCTAGTAGATCGGTCACTAATTGCAAATTTGTAACAATAATGAACATGTGCTGTGGCTGACGGTGATTTGATGCTTAGTTATTGTCCATCAGATGCTATAGCCATACCTACCAGTTTCAGATTGGTGTGTGACTTTAAGGTCATTCTCGACTCTTGTACTTACGTACGTACTTCGTACTTTACGTAGAGTACTTCGACTCTTGTATTTTCTGCTAATGAATTTATCGTGACAAAGTAGATAAATAGGTTTTCACCTTGACTGTTCGCAGCAACGTAATTCGACCACATGGCATAGTATTTTATTTTTACTTTGGCAACAGATTGAATAATATGGTAATAAGTACTTGTTAGCAATTCCCCTTTTAGTTTCGCCGTAGTCAGGTAAAAAGAATTCAAGCCAAAATCAATGACGAACAACAATAAATATCCACGCGCCAAAATGTTCATTTGTTTTTTTACACTAAACTGCTTGCAATTTGCAAGGCAATTCGAAATTTATAAAAAACTGTTGCTATTTTACCAGCGTGGTTGCCATGGTCACATGACATTATATTAATTAATATGGTCATTATTTGACCGCTAGGCACTACATATAATGGATTTTCATTCAAATTATTTGCCCGTCTGCTCTCTTTTATTTGACCAGTACGATTTAACTCGAAGAAGGTTGTCAAAATAATGTTCACATTTCCAAGCATGTTTGAGAAAAGTACCTAATTATAATTTAACTGCTAACAATTCAATTTCCTGGCTCATTTCAACCAACCTGGGATAGTTACCTAGGTATTTCCTAGTACATCAATATTTACTGTAATTTGCATTGTTACATCATCGGCCGTCTACAGCTGCTGGGCATTGACCTACCTCAATGCGCTCCACACACCCAGTCCTCTAACCACCTAATTCATCCGCTTCCGGCCACCGGTCGTCCATCCAGGGTTGTTCGTTAGCACAGCCAAAATATGTTATTGTCAAATATGGTGTTTCACCTTCATTCCCATCCTCCCAAGAATTGATTAGATACTATGCTAAATCGGGGTACAGTATATTATGTATGACAGACACGCCCATAAATCTGCTCTTTCATAGTAAGTCTTCATTGATGAAGAGTCATAAGTCAATCTTCCTAAAGTTGCATTTCAGTGCACAGCCGAGCTGCAGTGCGAGTTTGCAACATCGACCATCCCGATTTCCATTCCACCGCATTTCTGAACGCTCCAAGCACATATTCAATGAATCAGAAAAGAATTTTCCTAAGCTGCTTTACAGCCGATTCTGCACGTTGATTCTAGCTACTCAGTGATTTGGATAGGCTGATGAAATTCGATTCCGCTGGTCGGCTTAGCCGGATGAAGTGGCCCATTTGAGTGCACAGTCATGTTGCAAACTTACTTTGCGGTCAGTTCTCACACAGTATCTCTCTGCGAAGGATTCTACTTAAACAGTCAATGATGTTGAAAAAGATTTACGAAGGGCGGAGGTAGGTTGCTGCCGATTTGGTTTTATTTTTAGAAGGACATTTACTAATCGTATCCAAATAAGTTGGTACTTCGTTTGCAATATCTCGTTTTACTGACATTCCTTGAAGAGTTATCACTTAACTACAATGAAACCATGTAATAGAGACAGCGTTTAGTTTTTCAAAATAGGGAAACGCATTATTGAATTAGGATAGGAATAAGGAGAAATTATTTGCAACTAAAATAAATAAAAATATTATTAACTATGATAATTATTTTACTGGTGTCATAGCTTGTAGAGAAACGACAAGTAGATAATTACAATATCGGCAGTGTATCCTGTAGTAAGGGTATCTCGAAAAGTTTTCAAAAGGACCCAGCGGAAATTCCAGTGCCCAACAATATACAGCAATCCATTTTGTCGTGAATGCGAGCCGTAAATTTGATAGACCATAAACTGAGTATACAATACTAAGATTATGCCATAGACTGCCAGAAAAAGGCTTGTAAAAATACACGACTTTTAAATTTAACCAATTTCTTTAGCTGTGGCGATTTTTTCCAATTTCATTTCTTGTTATTTTTCTTTAAATGCAAAAAGGCTAACTAAGAAGCAATATTCAGACACTAACTAAACATTTTCTTTGTTTCAGCGAGCAGTACCAACTTGGTGGGCAAATTTACACAGAGCGTGCGTCGTATAGTACAAGACGTTAAGGATGAAGGCACTTCTAGTAAGTAACTTATTAACAATATTGTGTTTGAAACATGAAAGCATTGTATAATGAATTGCGGCAATTTCTTTCAAGTAGTCTTTAGGTTCTATGTTACGCTTATATTTATATGCTATGTCATAAGAGACAAAAGTACATTATGGCTGATGCTGAATCTGTACACCAATATTAGGGTTACCTTTGTTCTTATACGGCATCGAACTTTCATACATAAAGGTGTGTTAATAATTTTTACTTTGTAGATAAAAACTTTTTGTGGGCGTCGCCGCTCCCCATATTCTACCTTTTCAACTTGATGTTCTCTATACTGATATAATTATACCAAAATACCAATCAGTAATGAGAGGTAATACCTACATTAAGCTTCTTTAGATTTACTACTTAGAAATCATGCATTTGTACCAGGTGGTCAGACAAAAGAGGAGGTGATAGAAACAAACGAGCGGCTACGTGGTGTGAGAGTGAGGCTGGACGAGAACTATGACACGGCGAAGAAGTCGCTCGTCACCCTCATGGCGCGCTACAGCGACTCCAAGACGCAGAGGAATGTGTTCACTAGGTACCCCATGCTGAAAGCCATGATCAAGGTGAGCTTTGCTCCAACTTATACATACCTACATACGAATGCATACATACAGTGTGGGACAAAAACTTAACTAGTAACTATAGCAATACATTTATGTAATTTGTAGATTACATTGCAAACTACTTTCTTCACTTTTAGTTGACCAACAAGTACATAATATGCTAGTAACATCATACATGACATCATGACATGTAGCTAAAGTTTCAAAACCAGCTACTGACAGAATCTACATCGTCATCATGTCAACCAATGTCAATCAATTGTACAGCCGATCGTATACTCGATTAGTACCTACGATACAGTAATAACTACAATAGCTCAAGTTACATGTAGTTGAGAAACCCCAACAACGTTGTAGCTAACTACTGTAGTTGGTACTTTAAACTTCAAAACTAGTTATCTATGCCCCACTCTGTGCAGGCTTAGTAGAATAGATTGGTTTAAAATTGTGACTCTAATAAAATCAAAATCATTGTTTTGTGAGAAGTAAAAGACAAATCTCATACAACAGAGGATTCGCAATGTAAGATAATCCAACAAATAATAAACAAACAAATACTGATTTCTGTACGTCCTACTTAATATACAGCAGCAGAAACGTGGTAATTCGTTAATGCAATTAAGCAGTGCAGTTAGCGCAGTTACAAGGAAGACAGAGTAATTTAACTAAGAGATTCACTGCCACCGACCCGACACTATATACGATACAGCGCTCTATTGTGGTTACTTTGATATTCATGGGAGCCTGGTGAGCCAAGGACTTAGCGTTTCCGTCTACTGCTTAAAAACGTTAAGTCACTGTTAATTAACAACGTGCGGTGGATTTCAAAAATTCGCACATTATTTTATTGAGGTTGAACTTTTAATCTCGAGTTTGGGCCAAAATACAAATGATGTAAAATTCACATGGGTGTAATTGACATCCATACTATGTTGACTTGAGTTTGCTAAATAAATAAAGACATACGCAAGACAAGCGCAAGAAGAAAAAGAGCGTGAGGAAATTATAGTAAGAAAAGCTCTCTACTTTACTGACGCATGCCAAGAATCTATCGTAGTATTAGAACAACACGGCCGCCGCCGGCGGCTAGACCCGTAGGGAAGTCGCAAGCCACACAAAATTCCCAGTCACGGAATTAATGTAAAAACTCGTGTAGTCCCCTTGAGCCTATAGAAACAACTAAATCTACTCAGAAAACTTGGTCCTACTAATCTAACTAGTTACTCGGACAGGCTATAATTGGGTAAAAACATTCTGAGTTAGCAATCTCGCGAGGTGCCTACAGAGCACGTGCCCGGCGAATTTGGCCCTTATTACAAGCCCGTCACGTACCAACCTTCGAGTTAGTCAGGGTTGCCCTGCTAAATTTTGGGCGCCCCATTATAATATTTATGTGTCTTGAATGTGTAACTGAAAAACAATTTATAGTTGTTGCTATGCGGGAAAAAATTGATTAATAGTTTTTTTAAATTTTAGAGTTAGATTTAAACATAGTGAAGGAATATTACTAGAAGGAATATTACTATTACCCAATTAAAACGTGTAAAAAAAAATATTTCATAGAATTTACAAGCTTTTAATGATTCGTATTGCTAATATTCGCATTCAGTATAAAGATATTGTTAGCAGTCAACCCAGTCTTGCAGGCGTTTGGTATTTTATAATAAATATGTATGTACCCAAGCGAGATAGTCAAATGCAAATGTAAGAGGTTTTGAGCGCGACGAATATCAATATTTACGCAAAATATACAACGGGTACGCAAGAATGTCCCGCAAATGTACGACACACCGCACGTCTTCGTGCCCGGATCATTATTCAAGTACGACGTACGAATGTAGAGCCCGAAGCCAGACTGTATGTGAGACAATAACCAGACGTGACCGGGATTCAATTCCCGCTAAGTGACAATTTTCATAAATATGTATAAAATATATTTTACAGTAAGCTGCTGTCCTTTGCAATGCAGTAGAAAATGAAAGTTCTTAAAAATGGATTTTATAAATAAAATGATTATAAGTTTTAATTCCTGGTTTCGCTCTAAACACAATATTTGTTAATGTTTCCTTGAGCGAAGATCAGGGTTTATCATCCGCGATACATCTGACGTATTTTATTGTTTTACAGCATTCGCCATACAGAAATCGATCAGGATGATGTTGCCTTTCGTCAACAACTTCATTTATTTGCAAAAAGAGAGTTCTCCTATCTAACCTGTTCTATTTTTGAGAAGGGACTTATTTTGACAGTTGAGCCTCGCTTGTTATTTCACATTTGGTTCACGTGCTCACATACGAGTGATATGACATCCAACGCCATCAATCAACCAGATATCTGTTCAAACTGCAAAGTTAACTGTCCTTAGCAAAAATGTCGTAGCAGTAGCATTGTTGAAGTTGGACGCTGAAGAAAGAACTTGTCCTCTGCAGTAATATAATATGGATCTTGCCTTCCACTATCGCATCAATTTGTCATATTTTAAAAGAAAATAAAAATGTTTTCTCTTGAAAATTGATTGTTTGGAACCTGCGATCATTAATACTAGATCGCAGTTTGGAACTCATACTATTTAACGACCAAAAACTTAGGCATTGATGGTTATCGAGCATTAGCACCATATTACCCCAAATGTAGTACGCAATACGTGGCAAGTACCCTAACCGCGTCTATCTTTACGTTTTGAGGTCCCGCCATTCTTATTGGCTCTAGGTTACAAAGCAAACTTCACGAATCATGATTCATGACAAGACAACACATTACACGGAACAGAAGTTTCTGAATCGAATCAATGCGTACGAGTTAAAGTAAGATACAATCTCTACCGTGACTAAGTCACGATCCGATCCATCACTTAACGATTGAGTGTGATCTTTGGCCTCGTTAATGAGATCCATTATTATAAAAACAAAACATTTTAATAGGTACCAGTACTTATAAACCTTTTATCAAATTATAAAATTTTATGACGGATGCGAAGAATCGAAGATCAGGATCGGTGGCGCGCCTTCGGGAAGTTCTATGTTCAGTAGTACAGGCTGATGATGAAACCTTTAAATCTTTTACTTTTTTTACTTACCTTCAAAAGGGTTTGTAGAAAAGACTTTAGATCACTTAGTATCATTTACAATTTTTGGGTCTAAAACATTTTCAACATAAAAAAAATACAATTTCGCAGACGGAATAACCGTCGAGAGCGTAGTTTATGAAAACTTTTCCCTATCTACGACTATAAATGTGTTTTTGATCACCTAGCTCATATTAGGATGACTCTGTAACAATAAACAGCATTTACTTTGGTAATTGTAGCAGAGCTATAAACCACAAACAAGTCTTTGTTCTAGATCTACCACCATTAAAACCAAATGTGGATTTAAATACAACATCATACAACAAACAGAAATTAACGAATATTGTCTCTCTCTGCCATAGAGTACTTACTAAGATACAGTCCTGTGAATAGTCTTGCTTTTGTACTCTTTATAAATAAATCGATGTCTGTATCACTGTATACTTTTCAACTCATTACACCTGCGCAACAGCAAGCAACGGCATAGGATTAAGTTTTTCGTGCGTATCTATCCAAATGGATATTAATAAATGAGGTGTCTTAGATTCCATTTCGGGTTTTTGATATTGATGTCAACTTTGTACTTGTTGTTAAGTTTTTACTTTTTATTACTCATTGTAACAGTTTTGCACTGATAATAATTGCTAGGGCTGTCACTTCTGTCTGACTGACATTTAATTTTAAACCTTTCGGTAGATTCGTACATATTAAACAGTACACATCAGTCGTAAACATACTTAAATGAATATGCAGATGGTACGTAAGCGCAGCAATCTCTGTGTTAGGCACCATTACAGGGAACTCATAAATGCAATTTAATTCCTTGACGGAAGTCCAGTCCCTTTACCATTTCGAAGCAGTCCGATGAAAAAATAAATTTCGCATACATAATAATTGTAATGGTTTCTCTCACAGCAATATTTTTAAAGTATATAAGTATGCTATTTTAAAGCGCGTGAATAATTATAAATAGCAAGGACTTACCAACTCACGACTTTTCGTGAATCTCGATTCAAGCGGGCTAGTCGGTTAGTAATATAAGTTGGTTCTTGCGTTCCCATGTCCAATCACGATCGGTTAATGGAAACTCTTATGTTGCCCAGAGTTCTATGCAGGTGTATAATTTATGTACTAGCAATACTTCCAAAGTCCGATTGTTTCTTAAAAATAACCCCAAACTTAAATTTTTATTTCAATAATTTAATAGTTAGGTATACCCTACTTAAACTTTGTAAAACAGTGTATCAACGATTACCTCTAACCAATTCTGTAGTTCTAAACAAACAGATTCATTTTTGCTCAAATGCACGAATGATATAACAAGGAGAAACAAACGTGCAAACACATGAATGGAAAGGAAACAAAAAGTGGAAAGCGCAGCGGGGAAGCTTCCTCCGCGTACCGACGATGTCGGAGTAAGTTAGTTTAAATAATTGTATCACACTGGCCGGAACATCTGTAACTTGGCGATCTGCCCGTTCTGGATTCCCACTTTGTACGCCAGCTAGCTCTGTTTGTAGTCACTATCCTACTCTCCATCTTTAAGAGACCAAAGTGGAACTGAAGTTTTAAGGTTTCTCTTCTCAATTGGTGGAATGGTAGCTCTGCTCGGCTAGCGTTTGGGAGATTGAAAAAGCAAGACAATTTTTGTAAATTTTCGAGGATTTAGCAAATAAAAAGATACCTGGTTTCGCTACACAATATTTTTTGAAATTTCCTTGGGCGAGGATGAGATGAAGGCTCAGCGTCACATGATACAGCCAACATAAATAACTGAGAACAATCTAGATTAGTTTAAATAATTGAATAACAGAAGGTCGTTTCACAAAAGTTCAACATTGCACATTTATACATGAATAGAGTAAGAAACTAAATTCTTTGATAATAATAGCTTTGTTAATAAGTATTGTAAAAAAGTGTTTTAGAACGCTCCAGAACAGAATTTCATTTCGCTTAATATTTCTCTTAGGGGTCAAGTGGTAATTGTTATCTTATAGGAAATTCTTGCTGGCAAATCGTGTCTTGAATATCAAGGCACATAATTACGCTCGTTTATGAACAATTAGAAAGGGCAAAGATATTAGACCCTCCTGATTGGAAAGGTGATTTAATTAAGGGTTTGATTTCTCCGAAGAAGGCTGAACTTATGGAATTTCGAAGAACTTTAGTTTGGAATTTGTCTGTGAGGTTTTACTTCACCTAATGGGAGGAGTCATTAAATTTCTGAACTCTAGTTATATGAGGTTATAGTGCATGATTGGTGTACTGTATTGGTTCTAGATGGAACTCTTTCTGGTCTTTTTAGTTATGAAGATCAAGTGAAATTAAATCTTACCTAAATAATTTAGTTTCGTTATTGTCGATACTCTATATACTAAAACACTATCACTAAATGAACGATAGAGTATTATATTATTAAATTCTACAATATTTATCATGAAAGACCAAGAAAGAAAAGTTGACATATAAAATGTTGCCAACAAACTCCCTGTGAATACAAAAGCAAATTGGAATTCCCCGGCGTACAGTAGGGAACACCGATAACAAGGTCGGAACCAGCCAGTGGAAGCTCTAACTAAACGCCGATATTGTCCCGAGCTGCTCATTTTGAACAATCCCACGAGACCTGCTGCTGCCTCGTCGATGACGTATCAAATTGTATGGATTATTTCTAACGCTCTCGAGGTTTAGTCAGATTCAGTAGGTTCCTATAAAATAGCAATTTTCATGAAGAACAATAACAATTTTCATCTTCATACAAATGTATTAGAATAATAGCAAAGACAACGAATGTTTTCATGATCGTAAGTGCTAAATAAAATAAAGTCAGCCAAGCGTACCTACTCGTACGTCGTATACCGTCATATGTGCGGGACAATGCTTTTACATTATTACAGAAAAAATAACGTGATCTAATAAAACAAAATTAAACTAACATAGAAGAATAAACTAATATAGAAAAAAACAGCAACGAGAATAAAAGACAATACCTACGACCCATAGAGTAGTTAAACCAATCGTAGCCGGCAGGAAATTAAAACGTATTCCTTACTTTTCCAACCCGGGCCAGTACTATTATATATTCTGTGCCCGGGCTTTGGAGTATTTTATAGTCTTGAAAAAATACGAATCTTTTTTTCTTCTTTTAATTTTCTAATATGTGTACTGTAGACCTATTTTAATAACTTTACGAATTCTTTGCCGTTTCTTCGACTCGAACTTCTTTTAACTTCGACTTCTTTTATTCTTGTGGTTATTTTAATCTTTCTTCAAGATTAATATTTTACCTATTATGTGCCTGTACCTTTAAGTTTGTATAAAACAAATTATGATAACGTTCTATCGAGATTTTAGTGCAAATTAGTACAGGCACAACGAAACATTGTTCTAGGTAAGTTTTAATGCTGCAAGATAGTCTTTGTATTTTAGAAATTGGCAATGATCCAGACAAAATGTCCTCTCTTTCTTAGGCACGAATGTACACTGTACAATAATAGCTTACTTAACCTAAATTTAAATTAGGTTTTAATTCTACTTTAAAGTCGTTACTAGTCATAGTTTAACTTTATGCGGTTTCCTCTTTGTACAAGCTTTTTTTAGTATGTTTTTAGTATGTGACCCACAGTGGGTCAAATCTTGCAAGTGATTTTTGACCCAATACTTGATGTTCAATTGAGCTTAAATTTTACATACGTATGTAAATCGAATGACAATGCAATATTAAGGTGTCATTGAGCTGATCTGATGACAAATCTGGAAGGTAGCTACAGAAACTCTGTAATAAAACCATGCAAACCCATCGAGTTACTTACAACAGAATATTGAATAAACGCTTGTTTTTTTTTCAGTTTTCCTTCCCTTTTTTTATCAGGTTAACTTTGTCATTGGCTTTATTCTATTGTGATGCTTGTTATTGTCCTTGTATAAATTTGTTAAACAAATAAATTAAAATATGAAAACATTGATTTTGACAATATTCATAACAGGTAAAATGAAGCGGAAAACTCACGCAGTGCGAAAAAACTCCGTAGAAAATAACGAAACATGCAAAGAAATGAAAAGACAAAAGCGCAAATTGATAAGTTAAGTTTAACAAACCGAACGAAGTGACTTTGTTCCATGAAAGTTAGCCAATGAACGAGCATCACTTGTTTCGCTCCTTGTTTGCGACAAAGTAAAACTGTTTTTCGCAATAATAGCAAGCTACAATCTACTCGTACCTACTTACGCTTTGCTATGCAATATCTGCGACGAGGGCTTTAAACTTTCTCTTTACTAGCCGCATCATGATGGGTTTTTTGTTTGCAATAAAATTTCAATATCGTCCTCGTGCCGTCGTTGATCAGAAGCTGATCAGAAGGGTTGTATACTATTATTATAGCTGAAGGGATATATCATAATGACAAGATGTCATGTAGAAGCCTGTTTTCTTGCTTCAGTGTTCCAAAAAATACAGATTTTAAGCTCGATCAAAGCATCATCCGGAATTCACGAAAGAGCCAAGATTCCTAAAAATACTTTTGTTAAAGCGTAGTTCATCTATGTCAGATTGTGAGAGACATCAAATTATCTATTAATGACAAGATGCCACAGGGTAGCTTACTTGGTTCAGCGTCCATTGTTTGGTACTTATATCACCTGAGGTTAGTGGTTTTTCACGTTATCCTCTTCTTATCTGTAAACATGCACACACACGGCCTAAATTCTAACGTAAATAATAATGAACTTGATCATTACTTATATAGAAACACATGGTATTCTTAGCACCGTAATGTATTTGCCCAGGATTCCTACGAAAGCTAAACCAAAATCCAAAAAATCATTTAGAACTATAGTTACGCCTTAGCCTCATATTGTCTAACTGACACTTTAACTTAAACCTTAGAGAGACATAACCATTTTAATGACTTATTTACTGGTTCCAGGACGTCATCCGTCTCGAGACCCAGTACTGGTCGCTGGTTGAGATCCCTCGACAGGAGAAGGCGGAGACGGTCCCTGTGTTCGTTCTCCGAGCGTGCGCCATTATGGAGAAGACGCAAAAGTCTGGGGAAGGAGTGAAGACTTCGTCGAAGTTAGCTGAAGAAGCTGCCGATAGAAGAGACCGAATAGAGAGGCTCAATGGTAGATATATTTACATTCTCAAATTCTAACTTCTGATGTATGAATCGTACAGAGAGAGATACTAAATCCAGAACAGCTGGACTTACTTACAGCTATACTTTTTGGAATGCTAGAGCTTGTATATCATGCAGTTTGCTCTATTCTTCTCTTGCAAAATAAAACCGTTCAGCGGCACTCCTCAATTTGCATATCAGATTTAAAAATGTTTATTCAACATACAAACCGTGATAAAAAGCTTTTAATCGCTATATACGGCTTAATTCATTTTTAATTTATTCTGTCCCCTCGCCTTTGACACACAATTCCAACTTGTCGATGGAATCCCATTTTAATTACTGGCCCATTTGCGTTTGATGAAATCGCGTATGTTAGTTAAAAATCCATCTAATTTTCCACTGAATGTATCTGCAATACATTAGCTCTGCAAACTGGTAATGAAATTTATTGCTATGATTTAATTTAAAATTTGTTGAAGGTATCAACTCATATCCCTAATCAAAACTAGCATATTTTTAATGAAAGAAAGTGCCTCGGTGTCTATTCCAGAAGTTTATAGAATCTGCAAAATATCCGACAAAAAAAGCTAAACAATACTTACTTACCACAAATGAGGGAAAATCCGGGAAAGCATTTTCTTTTATTAGTGATGCTCTGAATAAAGTTTTATTTACCCAAATAATAGCAGAAAAGGTGCCGCTATTTACCCAAAGCCGTGATAAGCCTGGCTAGATGCCAACTCTTTGTTGCAAAGGATTCCCAGATTTTTTTAAAGAAAGGAAATTTCCAAATTATACATTTAAACCGATGGCCTTTCCTCAGTCACTGACTCGATCTTTTAGTCTACGTGGTATATATCTATTATTTATCTTAATTTACTTTTGGCGATGACCGTTGCGTTGGTGCAGATTGATCAGATTGATATCTATACTAACAATAAAGTGGTAAAAACTGGTGAATAATTTGCACGCTTAACTTATAATTATATCTTGCGAAGAACCAAATGATAGCGGGGTGTAAAATACATCTAACGCCATCTATTGACAAACTTAAAACATATAAATAGTATACTTTATAACGCGGATGCAGTCGCGGGGCATCGGCCAGTATCTTTATAAATCAAAGTTTAATTACGACGCAACCCAACATAATTTTTAATCAAACTTAAGTTTTTCATCTGTACCTACGAACAATAAAATTCCCTTACAAATTAAATTGGGTCCTTGGATTCAAATTAAATGCTGCCTGTCGCACCGCAGACCCGGTCGTGAGCGCAAATTAAGCACAAACAATATAAAAGGAGTTAAGCTCCTACCAGCCGTAACGGGATACGGGATTGTGCGTTTCAAATAGTGTTATCGCAGGTGTCCTGCCCTGCTATTCTGTAACCGTATTTGTGCAACTCGATCCTGAATCCGCAGTGAGATCGGTCTCTAACTCAATGATTTACAGTTCAATACTCACTTTACTTCGCAAGTGAAGTGTTTGTTGTGTAGCTTGTATTTGTTTACACAATGCGACATCAAGGTCTTTCATGATCGGATGCGAAGTGAAGTGAGTGACTTGCGATGTGATGGTCGAGTTTTAATTCGTTCTTTACAGAATCACACAGCTGATTTATGTGCCCGTGTGTCCCGATTTTAATAGGTTTTATGTCTCTCTGAACCACCATGAAAATGACAAAAGCTCGATTTCTCATAATTTATGCAATATTGTACGATTTCTTTTATAGTTTCCTATATTAATATTCTTATTCTTGCTGACTGTGCGATTTATATTTTTTCATTAAAAGGTGGTTTATTTCACATGCACGTCCCGCTTTTGGACCTGGTAGAACACTAGGTCAACATAGGTAGGCTGAGACCAACCCTCAGCCTACCTACGTTGAAATTAGACCGGCGCGGCGGCGACGACGACGCCTCGACGCGTCGTCGTAAATCTAGTTGCCTCTTGGGTCAGCAAATTTTACTCTCCTGTTAGGTAGGTACAGCTTCCATGAAGCGCTATTTTTGAAAGAAGCAATAGCACGCTTTGCTTTATTGAACATGCAACATTTACTCTTAACTGAACAGTTTTTCTAAACTTTTTCTTTACTACATGTTGTAGATATTTTACACTTGTTTTATCTTCAACTAGGTATTAAGTAGGTAGTTTGTCTTATTCCCATAGAATTGTAAATCTTATCTATGGGAATAAGACAAGGAAGCATCACTGGAAGTAGGCAGAGCTTTCCAACCACTTTTTCTTCTATACGGTCAAAGATTTTGATGTTTTTATTTGCATTTTTTCAAACCAGCGCATATAAAATTTTCAGATATGACAACGTCCCAAATAGAAGCGGAGAACACGCAGATGACCAACGACTTATATCGTCTACTGAAGAAATACACCGGCCTGAGGAACCTTATAAGGGAGCTTAAGGTTGTATCTTTATCTTAGTTGCTTTTTGAGTAGGAACCTAGTTTTAGTATCTGGTATTCTGCCGGTGTTGTTCGTTTGAATGAATTTGATTTAACCAAATATTCTATAATTGATTATTCTATAACTAGTAGTTCCGTGAGAACAGTAGACCTCGCCAGCCCATATAAACCAAACCTAAAAGAAACGAACAGAATTCAACTTTGCAGTTGGAGACAGAATAAGTACTATTAAATATAATAAGAATAAGTAATATTTAACCCACTTGCATGTTGGATTTTAGTCTATTTAAGTAAGCTGGTGTTATTAAATAAATAAATATAAAGCGACAAAAATTTGAGCTTAATATTTCGCAAACGGATGGAAAAATGTTTTCCACACACCCGCGATAATTATAATGAAGATTAAATAGGTAGGTGCCATTATTATCTCTAATGCAAGAGGTTTACCCTAAAGCTTGCGTAATTTGCATTGCAGAAAAGCGTCAGACGAGCTGCGAATGCAATTAGGGACGGAACTCCCGAGACATAATTGTGCATCCACAATTACGCTTTACGAAATGAAAAGTAGTTGTAGGTAATTAAATGCCTTGCAGTCGAAATTCCATCGCGGAGTCTGACAATAAATAGACAGTCAAAATAATAGAACTAAACTACCTACATTTCCGATTTTAATATAATCACCAGGATACTTAAATAAGTTTCTGAGAAATCGATGCCGTAGTTTAGGAAGGTCAATGTCCAACACGAAACATCGATAAAAGCATTTTGAAGAATCTTTATTTCTATTGCTACTGATGAAAATAACTACCAATGTGCCTTTTAAAAAATGCTTTGCTTACAGTGAAGTGGACCTTATCTTGACCATAAGTAATTAATGTAGCAAATCTTAGAATACACTTTTATTGATATGGTTATAATAATCTTGACATTTTAAGACAATCTTAAAACTCATTTTTCGTCCACTTCTAATTGTCTTATCGATTGAAAATAGGCGAACTTTTGTTACAAATAATCCTATTACAATAATAATGGTATAGTCCCCGTAGAGTTTAATGGCGGCTGTGTGAAGTTAGCTGATTTCTCCGCAATGACTAAAGTTAGGTGTCACAGGGGGAGCTGTGCGGAGGGTCACTAGAGACGCTCATTCAATTTCAAGAAATAGTTCATTGATTCAATCAACCGAATCAAACTTTCAAGTTTTTGGACATCTCTATGTAGCACTATCTCGCTTACGCACACATAGACTATAAACACAGTCAGCGATGTGCAAACAATTTGTGGCTACATTAATTCAGCCGTCAAGAAATTCTACGCGGACTTTATAGTATACAATAATAATAATGCTATTGGTGAAAAAACATACATAATGCTACCTACCTGTAGCTACAAATAATAATGGTATCATTGGTGATCATAGGAACTTGAACAATAAGCCTGTCGAGATTAGCTTCCTTTGACTTGTCTCAATGAGTCCTGCCTAATGTGTTATTACATGTGTGTGTGTATATGACGTGTTTTTAAAATATTATCTCTGAACTTGCAGTCGGAGTACGTGAGCACGAAGATGTACCCGATGTTCCCGCGGTACACGATGCTCAAGGACATGATCAAGGACATCATGCACGACCCCGACTACATGGAGGTGTGCCACGAGGTGGATCCATAGCGCGGGGTGCGCAATTAAATGAGGCACTCGTTCACCGACCGGCAGCGGTCGACCCGCCGCTAGCGCCCCTCATGGAACATTCCAGAACGACGCTCGTGCGTGATGTACAACATTCTAGAAAGTTTGAGACTGGAGCAAGATGGATTTATGGTTGTCTCTGTGTACCACAACGCTTTGGAGTCATACCTAATGGCTTTGCGATCATGTCTTTTGCCGATAGCTACATATAACTAGTTAGGCATTGCTTGTTTTGCATTATTTCTTTTGCGAATAAAACTGCCGCGAATAACACATTACAAACGTTTTATTCCAACAAAATATAGAATATAAAATTGGGCCGACATCACTTAATTCCCAGTTTTTTTCAAGTCCCCATGGTAACGCACCAACAACTTTAAAAGCGTTCCATTCTGCGATCAGTATTGTCGATCGCCGGTTCCATAATAATTTCATTGCTCATAATATAATGAAAATTGGATAAATATAGTGGCTATTCAGACGATGCAGTAGAAATTAGTAACTGAATACAATAGGTACCTACTTGAACTTTTCTTATCTAGATCAATATAAGTATAATATTATTAAATAATGTACTGCATAGCATAACGCCAGTAATATAAAGTAAAAGGGGTCTGAAGCAGACACCTTAATTTGTTACACTATCAAAGCGTTTCAATCAATTCAATTATGTACACATCAATCACAATTTTATTCTCTCCACTTTATTTAAATAGCAAATAATTACGTTGGTATTTACAGGTATTTATTACGAATTATGATAGCCATCGGCAAAGACTTGGTTTACAGTAACTACATACTGCAAGCTGTTGAGCGTTTTTGTACGGAGTGTATGTACAAGTATGTAATTTTGTATGCGTTCGTGGATCTTGGTATTGTTTTTACAGAATAAAGTGATAGCTAGCGGCGAGTAGAGAGACGAGGTACTTATTTGATTTGCGCTTTGTTGTATGGACTTCTTGTTGTTTAAATGAGTTAAGTAGTTGTATACTCGTCATCATAGAGCCAGTGTTTTTTCCTTCCTGTGTGTTATGTCTTATGTAGGTGCTATTCGACTAATTCAGATATTTTTGTACCACAAGTCACAGTGAGGGCTGACCGTAGGTTCGCTTGTCACACTTTGCCTGCAGGAGTGCTACGGCGTAGCGAACGTAGCCTAGCAATGTATGCTTTCCCGCTTTATTTTGCTACGGAATGAAAAACAATGCTCTTTTTTAGGGTTCCGTACCTCAAAAGGAAAAAAAACAGGAACCCTTATAGGATCATTTTGGTATCCGTCTGTTGACATGAGCCTTTTTCTCAGGAAGGGGTATCAAGTTGAAATCAATATCAAATACTATGGTCCCTTAGGGGTGTAAAAAATTCAAGCTTCTAACTGAACGCAATAAAAAGATACCTACTACCATTAATGTCACATATTTTGATACTGGCAAACTAAATTAAAACCCGTTGGGTTTACTTCCGGTTGACCTAGAATCATGAACTTTCGCGAGAAAAAAATCATAAATCACAAAAAAATTGTTCTAACGAAAACTTACATACCTATAGATGATGAACTATATACATATATAATTTAATTTTTACGGAACCCTCAGGGCGAGAGTAGCGTTTAACATGCTGTAGCAAATTACGCACTCCTAGAAATTAAGTTACTCCTCTAGCGTGTAAAGTCTTAATGCTTTGTACTAGCTGGTACTGTGTAGTACCTACAAGTCGACAATACGCCAAAATAAACATGTATAACTACATACTTATTGGCTTTGCGACACATAAATATATCTGTCTTACCTACCGATACATTATAGCAATGTTAGATAAGTAAGCACTGCGGCCTTCTCAAAAAAAAAAGGGTAATGTGAAGTCATCACTCTCATGACTGCCCATGCATGGTGTTGACTGTCAGTGATGAATGACGGGTGATCATTAATTTGATCAACGTTAAAGACTCCAGTACTATTATTTCACTTGGACACAAATCGTGCAAAAATTTATTCATGAGAATTTTATGCCATATAAATAAATACTTACTATAAATCAATATCTATAGACGTGTCTTGAAAACTTAACTTGAAACTTATCAATAATCACTTTACATATCTGCCTATATCAATATCATCTTATTTAATCAATAACCATATCAATAAACATGTTATAAATAAATCATAATAGTACTGTCGTTATATGCTATAGGAGCCAATAAAATATGTATTATTAAACTTACATCTTGTTAAATTATAGTAGGTACTGCTTACAATTATTATAAGTATATGTATGCATATATGTGACATAAGGAATTGTATTGTATTGAATGAATGTGCAAAATGCCATTGTATGTGTTCAGAGTTAAAATAGAAACTATATTTTAGTTAGAAATTGTGTAAAAGAAACTAAATACTCTCCTGATGTAGGCTGTATACTGTTACTGTTTTCATTATTTCAGTTGAAATGTATCTTTTTTTTTCATTCTTAGCAAAATTAATGTCAGTAACAAACAAGTAAATTCATAATTGGATTATATCAGCAAATTTTAATTTGTAATACTTACTGTATGAAGGTAATTTTTAAATTTTCACGTTCAAGTTTTTATAGCGACACGACACGGGACTGTTTCGTAGCCAAATTTCGGAGCCTGCTTTCAAACGGGAAATAAAAAAGTCCCGTTTAGTAGCCAGACACGAAATGAAACTCCAAATCGAAGGTGATGACATAGTCAGTAAAATAAAATTCGATTTAAATGTTCACTGAAAAAACATACCTTTTACCATAACTTAATCTAGGTTAGGTACACTACCTATTTAAACTTTCCATAGTCTAAGTAAGTAGGCTGCTTTTCTGGAAGTATTATAAATAGACGTTTTCTTCTAAATAATATAAACTACCTTTATTAGACGTAAAACAAATTTTATTGTATCTCCATTTGTACATAATTAAATTAACTTTAATTTAATTAAGTAAGTTTAACTTAATTAAATTAACTTTAATTCAATTAAGTATAAAAATATATTATTAATTTAATTTAATTAAAATTATAATACGTAATTTATTGTACATTGCAATTTACTGTAATATCTTAAGCAAATGCCAAAATGTATAAATCTTAGTATTTTCTAAATGTTAATCAAAATTATTACAAACGTAAATAGGTTAGGTACCTATAGATAGGTACATAAATAAAATGTCTGTTATTTTGTTTAGATATTTATGATATCAGTGTAGTCGTAAGCTTTGTGTAAATTAAAAAATAATGAAAGCGAATAGTGAGGACAATTGGTAGAGTAGAAATTGTAATACAAAAAAGTTAAGCTAAGAGTCAATATAATTATTAGTACTATTTGTTTTGAACCGGGGATCTCAGCGATGAGACGTTTGTACGCCGCGGGGCCCATAACCTAAAAAGTTACTTACCTAGCTTATGTTATTAATAAAAGGTTAGTAAATGGTTTTCATTTTGAAACATAATCAGGTGTAATAAATAATACTTACACAAATTCATTATACCGTAGATATTTATCAAGGTATTTAAATAAATATATGAGTGGTGTACGGAGTGTAAAAAGAAGGTGAAATTTTAGGAATATCGATGTCGATCTCATTTAATTAATAATTAGGTATTGTACATCAGATATGACAACCCTGATCTGATATTACAATCCAACTCTGAACCTTTACGATTTCTCAAACGGTGAAATGAAACGGTATGTGAAGTCCACCAGTGCGGGTGCACTTAGCATAATATTAGAAAGAAGAAAGAAAGAAAGACCTAAGAAGACATTTAAACTGGTTTTTTTTCTACTTACGTGCCGTCGGCCGTACCAACCCTTACGTACGATGTCGGTGCCTTATAGCACTTGCCGTGTATGATGGTAATGAGAGCTGTCATCTTCGATCACCATATTCTAATGGTGATCGAAGGCTGTCATTCTATCTTAAAGCACCGTTCACTTTGGACAACAAATAACTCTATGAAATCTTTCGGTCTTCCAGTCACATTTGTTGGCGTGACGTCACTTTACTTAAATGGCAACACACCCAAAGGAGCGAAATTGGAGCTAAGTAATACTGAATCGAACATTTTGACTGAAGAGGTGGCTCTCAATATCTTTACACTCTGTAGTAGACACCTATATACTTGCTGTGTAAAACTTAACTATAGGAAATATAAAATGGATACTGCCATATGGAATTAAGATGCATAGTTTTTAGTGTTAGGTGCTTATTATAATATTTATTGACCGAGCGAGCGAAGCGAGCGAAGCGTCTACGTTTCGAGACTGGCCAAAAATGCTCTTGTCCGTCTGTCTGTCTGTCTGTCTGTCTGTCTGTCTGTAATTCTCTACAGGTCGCATTTTTCAACCGATTTTGACGAAAATTTGGCATATGTATAAATTAATTAAACCTACAAAATGAGTAGAATAAAATTTTGAAAAACATTTTTTTTAGAGTACCTACCATACTCGCAAAGTGGGAGTGAACTTTTTTTTTCTTGTGAATCCCATAGTGTGGGATATCGTTGGATAGGTCTTTCAAAAATATTGCTGGTGTGTGAATACCATTTTTTCGATTTAGGGATCCGTTGGCGAAATATTAAGCTTTAAAGCGGTAATTTTTGTTAGAGTCACGTGTCCCCCCCCCCTGCCAGCTAAACGGTTGCTTCTGGAAATGTGAAAAAATTCATGGCAGTAGCATATATAACGTAGTTACAAGGAAAACTATTACGGCTAAGTAGGTTCTATTAGTTTTTGAGTAATAGTGGATCGACTTAAGACTGGAACGTAAAATGGAAAATTATTTTTTTCCGCGTGATATCCATGGTGTTGGGTATCGTTGGATGGGTCTTTCAAAAATATCGCGGGTGTGTGACAAACATTTTTCGATTCAGGGATCCGTTTGCGAAATATTAAGCTTTAAAGTGCTAATTTTTGTCACTTTAGTAGGTACTTTTTCTGTTTCCAAAGTTGACTTTTGTTGGTTTCTTTTAGGTTTGGTTTATAAGGGCTGGCGAGGTCTACTGTTCTCACGGAACTACTAGTTTATTTTATGTTTTGCGTAGCACCTAAAATACCTATAGAGAGGTAGGTAGGCCTGTTTGTCCAAGGTAATCTAGAGAACAGATACCTACTTATAAACAGATTTTGATGTTGGCTAAACCAACCCAGTGTACTAGATGCTAGCCGTATAGGTATAGAATGCTCGGTCATAAAGTGCACAAACGAAAAGAAGGGATATATACCTGCTTACACTATAATTTATCGTAAAAAAAAACTACAATACAATAGAAATTTTTGTTTATTTCTCTTTACTTTTTTTACGATAAATTAAAGAATATTTATGTAGGTACTATCCCTCCTTTTCGTTTATGCATTCTGTATAGCCTACTAATAAATGTATTCTGTGGTATAGCTCTGCATGACATTGTCACTGGCCAATAAAATGTATTTTCTTAAATAATAATATTATGTTCAATCCGGCGATCGTCAATACTATTTAAGGATTAATATAAATTCAATAGTAGGTATTAATGATCGCAGGTTAATTCTTTATTTTTCTATTTAAATTTCTATTTCTCTATTTAATAGAAAACTCAATAGCTTTGGCATATGCTTTTACTCAGTTTAGTAATAAATGATTAAAATTACCCAACTCTGTAGGGACATTTTAGACTTAGGTACCTGTACTTGAATAATAATAATAATTAAGGAAGTTATTGTACGCCAACAGATTACACCAATATCAATACACCTACCTACCTAATTAAAGAAAATATTATTTCTTACTCATATTAATATTGAAAATAAACATCTTCATATTAACTAAGTTTCTTAATATTATAGATAAGTAGGTACTTGTTTACTGAGATTCAGTTAAAGCATGTCCATACTAACACCTTTCAAAAAATTGGGAATCGAAATCACTAAGAAGCAGTTGGCAGTTGGAATTTATATTAAAACTCAAATCATGGACCTGCCGTCATACGATACGGTTCATCCATAATCAGTCCTTAAAGTCGACCACGATGGTCCGTATTAAATTATCAATTTTAGACCAGTTTTTTTAGGAGATAATATCATCATTGTATGTTATTTATGTAATGTAAGTAGGTAATAGTTTAATGCCAGTAAAACTGACATTGTATTTGTATAGGTACACAAATAGTGAAAAGAAAAATCAAAGCTAAATCAAAGGCATTTTAATGCTTTCTTTCTAAATGCGTACCTACTAGTAAGCATGCGTAAGATAAGTGTTGTAAGATTTTGTGCAGTGTACTTTTATAATCTTTGGCTTATGTACCTAGGTATTTATTTACCTTTGAGTTCAACGGTGTTGGCTGTTGAGATAAATATGTAATACAATTAAGACTTTCATTTCAACTAATTTAAATTATTTGTTAGGTCTTTCTGTTCATTCAGAACACACTCAGATCATGATAATGACCGATATAGGAATATTGTTTAATGTAATTTAATAATAAATTAAACAACAATATTAATAATTATGAATGTTAATTAGGCGGATGCAAGGCATTGTAATTTGTAATCTTTGTGTAATGAAATAGTGTCGCGGATGTTTGTTGTCTAAATAAAACGCTTTGTTACATGAAATGTAATACATTGCTTTTGTGCTAAGTTGTTTTTTCTTACCCTTTTAGTTGTTTCGTATCAAAAATAGCACAGTAAAATAAAAGTCAAAAACATGTACCAGGCGGTAACTTTTTCGTATTTACAATTTCTGAGTAACTTAACATCTAACGCCATCTCTTATCATATTACGAAACAAGCACGCGTATCTTAGTTTCACAATCACAGAATAGATGGCAATGCCATCAAAAACAGCGCCATCTATGAACTTATATTGATAAGATTATGTTCAATAGATGTCGTAACAGTTTACACTTTCAGCACTAGATGTCAGTAAAAGAGATTAAGTGAATCTGTGTTACCATATTCCTTTTTCAACGCTTCCCTCAGAAAGGGCAAAGTATTGTATGACTCAAATTTACCATTATCATGTTATTTATTGAAAAAATATTTTTTTAGAAAAGAAGAAACAACTTTTGTTTATACCTACCAAAAATCCTACTTAGGTAATTCATTTTAAAAGCAATGTCGAATCGATTTTTAAAATGCCGTCCCCACCCGATGAACAGGTTTTATTTTTTTATACAATGTCAATACACAATGGTAGTCATTAAATTTTCAGGGGCCTGCATTTTAATTTGGGGTAAACACGAAAGTAAGTTGCAACCCAGAGCGCCTTCGCATCGCATTCATTCAATTCAATCGGCCGGCAGCTGCGAACTGGGGTGGTGCTGTTTGTAACGCCAGGCTATGGCGGGATTTCGTCATTATGAAAAGTTTTTTAGAAACTTTATAACTAAAAATCCATGACCATAAAGTTGTTTAACATAATTGGAGCGTCGCTAAACTGCGTAGCAGTCTAAAGACACCTTAATTAAGTGAAAGTTCATCGGTCAAAATGTCGGTTAATTCAAAGTGGCGGTTACCTGACGTTTTTTGTGTTGTGTGTTGAATCTGTTGAATGGATGTCGGCATAATTCGCGTTGCGGGCATGGGTGTATAGTGCGGTGTGTAGGTCGGGACCTCAGCCGCGATGCCTTTCGTGCAGCGTGTGGTGGAACCAAAGCATCTTTCGCGGACAAGTTTGCGGGATGAAAACGGGAGGCCGAAGGTCACCGACGAGGAGCTTCAGGCGGTGACCAACTGTACCCTGAGCAATGCGCTGCGACAGCTCGCCTCGCTCGTGCTGCTAGCCGAGGATATCTTCAGCGAGCTAACCTCGCAGCTGCAAGACATAACGGAGCGGTCCAAAGTCGCGCAGACGAAGATCGAGAAAATTAACGAATTAGTCGAGAAGTATGACCCGAAGAAAGTGCCAGTCCGTGAGTACTCTTTGTCTATTTTCTAGTTGATAGAACTAATGAGAAATTACGAAGTAGCATGAGGTTGCCTAGGCATAGCCTGGCTACGTTGTCTAGTCTATTTAGATTTTTATAAAAGGCGGTTAACACTTTCTTAGTTAAAGCGTCAAGGTTACCTATATTAGATTTTTTTTTCACAAAATCTCATTAATAGAGAATGAGAAAAGGCATCTCGTAAGTAGGTACCTAGGTACTTTCTTTCAGATGAGACCATCTTTCATGCCATGGGTACCTACGTAGGTAGCCCCCGGACCGCTGACCGGGTCGTAGCCAGGGCACGGCAATACTTACAATAGGTATGACATACTATTTCCAGGCGTTACTTTCCGAATAATAGAAAATCTCTGAAATTGAATACCTACACAAAAACAAATACAGAACCATATAGGTATGTACCTAAGGCACCTAACTGAAATTCTTACTGGCAAAATCTTCACTAATTGAATTAGATTATAGGTATCAACCTCTGTTGCCTATGTGTTTGTGCCCCTAACGACGGCCCCTGTTATCTACCTATAGGTATAGGTACTCTCGTGTCTATATTTTTGCTGTGATATACCTAGGTACCTACTACCAATTTTAATTAACCACCCGGATTATATTTTAGCGCAACTTTTACATGGTTCAACTTTTAAATTCTGACTTGAGTTTTAGTCGACTTGATTTAATAATATAGACGAAGATAGTACAGAAATATAAGTAGGTACAAATTAAATGATGGATGATTGATTAATGAATGAGCCAATCCAAACACTGTCAGCTCTCACAAGTGACAGACAGTGGTAGGTGACAGGTAAACTAGGTTTACTAGGTTATCTAAAGGTACCTATTCTATGGATACAGCACTGCAATCATTGAATGAACCCAGTCTCTACTACCTACCGCTAACACCTTGGAAGCGGTGGTAGATAAAAAATTTACGTATAAATGTACCCACTGTATTTACATGCAATAAAATAGTTTTGACTGACCTACAGCTAACCTATTTAATTTTACAAATCTGATAATTTTAACTTGCTTTAGTCTAATCCTAACATTTGTTAATGAAACGCTTACAACAATTATACTCTACACGTGTTGGAAAAAGCACATTTAATTAATGTTTTATCTAGGTATCTCTGTGCTAGCTTATGTTTGCATATAGGTACCTACCTACTCCTACACAACTAGGTAGGACCTTCTAGTAAGTTCTATGTCCTCATTGTCATCTTCTGATAAGATTCACTTGCTTATTAATTAGGAAAGTAGGCTACATACCTACTTCAAATTATCAGCCAAATAGCCTTGTGAATGTTAACCGTAATGTGATTTGAAGTATTTTACCTGCCTTAACGACATCATCACGCACTCAGTAATCATCATCTAAATAGGTAAGTAGGTACCTACCTACCTCCATCAAACACATATTCAGCAGACGCGCACGCAACAAAGTCTCCATAAATTGAGGCTCATTGAATAAAAGGACCGTTCGGAAACCTCATTACATCGTACTCCTTGAATGCGCCGCCTTCATAAAAACTCTCCATGTTGATGCATTACTGAGCGCTATCTAAAAACCTGTTTCGGCGTTCGTTCGAATGTGGCCCGCGATGGGAAAAAATGCTCCCAGATTCCAATGCGGACTATAAAAACGTCTCGAGATTATTTCCAACCCATCCGATGCTGCAGGCTCGAGTCTCGGCGGTTCTGACCGCTCAAGTATTTAACACTTGGCGCGCTCGTTTGGAGTCTGATGGATTGAAAGTTGTTTCAGATAACCAACCACGACCTCTATTTTGTTATTTCGATTGGAGTTGAGATAAAAAATACATCGGGGTACCTTGAAGGGTTAGCGATTAGAGTTTTGTTAATATATTCTGAAGAATACAGTTCTATTTGGGTACCTTACCTACACCCATACTCTCTTTGAAATCATTATACTTAGGTACTGTACACTTTTAAGTGGTTTATATTGCATTTTTCCGCTGCATATGCATACTAAATTCGCTATTACGTCCCGTTTGGGACATTCGGTAGTGGGGTCTAACGACGAAGGACTCATTGAGATTATGTGAGTGAGATGTATGATCTCACTGCACACAATCTATTACATAACTGACAAGATCCGTCGATCATTTCCTCAATAATATTAACGGACGAACCTAAACAGTAATAAGATGGGAAATCCGAAATCCGTGTCTAGAAATTTGGAAAAGGGAACAAAATAGAAGAGACAATAAGAAAAACTCTTAAAAGGCAATGGGAGAGAAAACAAACTGCGTCGATGTGCTAACGAATGGGAAACAAAGTACCTACGTAAACAACCAGCTCGCTGGCATGGCTGGCACCGCAGCGTCCCGTGGCTGGTGAATGTAAACACCGCGATTCATTTGACAACCTTTCACCTGAGCGATAAGCGCTAAGTGTTGTTTTAGTGTCATCTTAATGCAGTCTCGGTCCTTTTGTAGGACCCTTTGTTTTTCTTTCAACATTCGCCGGGTTGTGAGCTAACCTCTTCGGTGTCTTCGACTTTTCATTTTATTGCAGACACATTCCTTGAAAAAACAATTTTAACTACATGGTACTTACCTTGAAATCCGTAATGCCATAATTTTAGCTAGTATATAATCAAAGTTCTTCACGCGGTAGGCTGTCCTATCTCCTGAGATATTGGATTTAGATAGGTTGGTGTAGATGTAAGGAGTAAGTGATTCGTTGAGGTCACGACGCAGAAGGAAGTACCTGTTTATACGTTCTATATAAAAATGAAAAACAATTATTTTGGAAAAAAGAATTTGCCCATGTCAAGTACAAAAATTATTATGCATAGTCAGACTCTAAGCTTTATAGAAATTAAAAAGTTTAGTCTTCAAGGAGAGGAGAGTAGAATAAAAGAGAAACATTAAATTTCCTGCTATATCCGTAAAGTATTCAACTAATGGCACTTAACCTTCCATGGAGTTACCGCAACTTTACCACGTTTGCGCAATACAGAGTTCGTTGCCCGATAAAGTTCTTATCAGTTTTCTTTGTAACTGAGAAACGGGACCGTGTCGTAAGAATTAATTAGCCGCTTGCGAAATTAGATAAATGGGCATGGAATGTTTAATACAGAAAATGTTTAATACCACAGTCGTGCAAATGGAGGGGGAGGAAGCGTGACATTTGCACATAGAGCCACAGAATACATAATAGTAGGATAGAACTGTACACGTTGCTTTGCATTTACAGGCACAGGCGATCAAATGTCGTTGGGCGTGTAGGATAGATATGCAAACAATGCGCTTACGTTTTGATTCCCGTAGTTGATTTATCTCCTGTCTGCATGAGGACAGACCATCCAACCGTGAAAGCCTAATAAAACGTTGAATAAAACATTTAAGGCCAAATAACTAAGCGGTTTCGTTTACCTACAAAGATTGTCCAAAGATGCTGCTAGGTAACTCGTCAATAATAATGAATCTGTTAACCTATTACTTTACAAAATTTCAAATGTAGAATAGTAGTGATGTTCTCAGGGTTTTACAGCATTTGTTAATAATACGCTTTATAATTCCAAATAATGCTTGATATATCTTCACCATAGACCTTAACGCTCAAATAATGATATAGAACGCGACACAGTGTCAACATAAATCACAGCTCTATGGTGTATGCTATGGGAGTAAATTATAGACGGTGTTTCCGTAGCCCGCATCTCGGATAAGAGATGTTATCTCAGATTAACCAGTCTTACAGTTGTATAAACCGACACTTATAATATTACTCTCATAATTTTGGCTTTTAAATGCGATTGGTTTGAATGGTACGGCTGGGATTTAGTTATAGAGACGCTATAGAACTTTCATATGTAAAACCATCATCTACGTCGAAAACTTAAAAAGATTTCCATGTAGAATCATTCATTGAATAATAAGTAACCATTTAATTACAGTGCCATAAAGTGTCAACCCAATTAACTGATATGAAATCCAAGCAGAGTTAATCCACTCGTTTATTTCTTTTGAAGTATTATTGCTTTAATACCGGACGAGTTAGTATCTCATAGACCAGGCAAGGTAGTCATTAGTCCGATCATTAGATTCTACTACATTTTATGCATAGTTCGTACGCGTACCTTCAGTTATACTCGTTCATTTACAATCAGATATGAATGGATTCGTTTTCCTCAAGCAAAAAGAATGCCGTGTCTGTGATGGAGTCATGGTTTATTAATCTTGACAGTGAAAGTTACATCTCGATAAGTAACGCTCCAGATTCAGAATCTAATTTTAGCCAGATAACAGTGCAACCGTATCGGTAGATGACGTTTTGGTTACATCATTTCGTCGCCTGTCTGGACCATGTCTGAGAGCTGTCTATCATAATAAGGACCTTGTTATTCCATAGGGGTTTATGTTAACAAGACATCATAATGTAGACAGGACAGCATTAACAGAGACATTGTATATAAATATCAAATTGTTGTAGCTCATAATATAAAGAGAATGGTCAAATGAGCTGACGAGATTGAAAATGTATATAATTGTATACGTATAAACTTTTGGCTGGACTGTCACGATAAGTGCAAAGGGAAAATGTCCGACTCGACTTTATAAACTTATACAGGTCTATGCCGATAAAGGGTTAGTAATATGGAACCTAAGCATCGTGAATCAGACACTATATTGTAATAATGTTGCCAAGCCGTACACATAGACCTATTGCCACAGGCATTCGGTGTCACCTTTCAGCTTTCGTCCCCGATACTTGCCTTTCCTCATAGCGGTGTTGCTTTGCATGCTATTGAATGACTGCAGTCGCTCCGTATTAAGCAAGGCCTCATGTAATTCGAGCCAAGTTAAATATATAACAGTTTCATACCAAAACGCTAAGGCTGAATAAATTAAGAAAATTGATACCTTTGAAAGGATTAAGTACTTACTGTTATGCAGGGGAGCTCAGGGTGAGATCGAAAGGGAGCGCACAATCAACATTGTATTTCGTTCATAATCGGTCAAACTATACCAGCAAATTTCAACCCGACCTTTGGTTCAATCCAGTCACTACCATCCGCCCATTACCCATCGTATGGTTCCACATGGGTTCCACACTGCTTGTGCCTTATCGTTTAGTTAGCTCCACTGCTTCACCCAAGAACTTAACTTACGAAGCCCCGTATAAAGGTAGCGTGTGTTGGTCCTTCGACAGAATCTATGATGCTGTGGACGCCAGTGGACCAGCCGCTTGAATAAAGTAGCTACTATTTGGCTTCAAAATCTCTAAGTTATTTGATACGACGATAAAATTAATAGCGCAGCGGTTTCAAAAGCAAGCTAATAAGTAGAGCCCAAAAATAGTTCTTAGACAACTTTTGTTTTTAGTTGCCACTTTACTTCAAGATGTAAGTTGCGTTAGGGTTTTATTATCATACTCCACAAATAGAAGGAGACAAAAACCACACTTGAGATGTTCACCCCTCTCGCCTGCATTGTGGGAACTTAAACAAACAGGGAAGCCCGATTTTTTGTCTGTCAATATTCTGAGAAAGACCTCGCCCAGGTAGCCAGCCGGTAATAATGCGATCCTTTGTGGGATCATTTGGAATTTGCAAATGAAAGACAGTTTTGGACAACGATCTCTAGTTATAAGTCGTTGCTTTTGGAGGATTCTTTTGTTCATTTCAATTAATTTATTGCACTTTTAAACATTTATAATTTATAAAATAAATGGGTTGCGTCATGAGGTATGCAAAGTTCTTTTGAAGTTTCCATATCATGAAAACCTCAGAAGAACTTACCTGAACGAGTAAATATTAAATGAAATTTTACTGAATGTATACGATGCGGCTTACTAAATTTAACAGGACATGGAAAGAAATTCACAAAGAAACAATGCCTGATCAACAAATCTCAACTCTCAACAAGTCAAATATTCGGCAACTCGTAAACGTAATGTAGGTAAGTGATTCTCATTGCGATTTTGTTGTATACTTATTTATCTTGAGCGAATGCCGTTTTTCCATTTCCATAAGTTGATATTTATTAGAATGATGACCCAACCAAGTTAAATGTTCCCACGACTACCTGTTGTATAGACTCATTATTTCTTGAAATATAATATAGGTATCGCAATCATTATCGCAATCGTTACTCATATTCAGCTATGTGAAGCAGTTTACTTACAATGCATTCAATAACAATCCTGGAAATGAAAAAATGCATATTTTTCCATTGCAAATTCTCTTTCTGTGACAGCCATAAAATGATCTAATGGGTACCAACATTTAATAATAGTGAGTTACTGGTGTAAATTTAACAAAATACTTACAGGAGAACAATAGGTCTATTTCCATTCAGATTCTAGTGGATGCAGTGGAGCTGTGACAATGACCTTTACCCGCCCACGCTAATTATACACGCGTCTTCAACCGGGGCCAGACTAGTTCCTGGCATGTCGACACATACAACTACTAACCGAATCTAAAAGCTCAAAGGCAGGATAACTTGTTTTGGAATTCATTCCAATTCAAACAAAATAAACCAGACTGTATAATGTATGTTACTTTCTAAGTAAATTATTGTATATGGAGTGTTACTTGATAAAGTATCTTCTGTTAAAATTTGAAACAAGCAACATCAAACCTACGACTTATTAAGCATAGGTTCCCCAAAACGATCGAGAAGACGTATAAAGGCAATCGAATCGGTATCGGTGTGCACCGATGCTCATGACGCAATAAGTTAGAGACTCCTCGGCAATATATTTAACGCACCCCTCTGCTCGAAACATATGCTTCAATCGCTAATCTACTTACCTATTGGAGAACGACATATCGATATTACCGATGATTACGATGTCTTCAACTTACAGAAATACAATAATTAAGTTACGATATTGGTATCGTCACACGTGAAAGTTTTAATTATACTTATCATAAATCAGTCTTATCATTTTGCAGAATTTTCAACCAATCTAATTGAAAACATGTACACGTCATTTACTTTTCAAGATAGGACCTTTCCTTGACATGACTCTAAAAAGTGTCGGTAATTATCAAACAGAGTACTTACATGTTTTGATTTAGTCGATTCCTTGGTATTAATTTTTTTAAATAATAAAATCCAAGATTCGGTTTAAAAATCGAGTCAAATGTGTAAGACTTTTTTCAAAATCGCTTTTAAGTTCTGGAACAGAAGATATCATTTTACATTTAGAATTTCATGAATTTCTAAAAAACGTACTAAAAGATGTAAAATGATGTTTTCCAAGAATTTCTTTTCGTGGACATGGCAGTTTGATATTTACCGACACAAATAGACCTCGTTAATCAAAAATTTAAGTTATTTACAAGGCTGTTACCACAGCAACTTTACGTAAATCCTCCTCCGTTACATTGTTAATACAGAGAAGGTTCGGCGTCTTCTGGTTTCACTCACTTAGTTCTATACAATTTGTTCGCGAGCTAATGCGATTTCAATTTGGAATTGAAGTGTGGTTACAGTGTGAATAGAATACTTAACTGGGCACGTTCTGTACGATGCTGCGTTGCAGGGCTTGGTACTGCAAAGCACGAATGCATTATTTACTAACTTCGCAATGCAAAAGTTTGAAGAGTTTCTGCCATCTGCGTTTCTGCAGAGTTTTCATTTTTATATGTGTTCTTTGTAACTTCATTGAGGTTTAAGGTGTTAACTAGCATTAATAGTTGTAAAGCCGTAAAATTTACGTACAAAAAGACGTGAGATTTCAACAAACTAGGTTTAATATTAGATGAAGCCCCGTAAAAAGCGAGGGGCGTCGCGGCAGCTGATCGGAAGTGCTGCCCTTTGTTCGCCTCTCTACCACACTTTTTGCCTTTAAGGGAAGGAAGGAAGTGAGGGATTTTTATTAAAATTCGATGTCGCTTGGTTTGATACCTTACCTGTGAGTAAATAAATTTGATATGACATGTACATGTGACAGTCGAGAATCTTATCAGTTAGCGTTGAACTTATTTTGTTCCTTTTACTTCTCTTTCGCCACGAATTTTTGTGTTGTGTTCCATTGTCCTTACTGTCCGTAGGTACTTTTTATTCGACAAAGGGGAAAGCTCCATTATTCAGAATATTTTGGGCACAATGGCCCATGCCAGCGCGCACGCAGCGTGTGATCCATTGCCAACGAGATCGATTGTTCGTGATTACAGAGATGGTCATTCAAAATTGTTGGCTTTTGTCGGGCACAACGCGAATATAAAGCGTCTCTACATCACTACACACCTAGACGATTTTTAACTTTCAACATTTTATTAACTACTTCCTGCCCCTCCTAAACAATATTTCCGTTCTATAGTTTTTTTGTAGAGATCTCTCTGTATCATTGAGTAACGTATTTGCAGCTAGGTTTTCGGTCGTTTTAATAGCTCTCTCAGTAGACAATATGACCTTTCACCTACAGCGAGTTTTACTACGAACATAAACAACCTAAGATTGGTTTATACCCAAACAACCTCTATAAAATACAACCAGGAGCGCTTGAGGTCACGTGCGTGAAATTATTAATTACAATATTGCTGTAACAGGCACATAGTGTGGCGTGGATGTGGCAGTGGCACGTGGCCCAACTTGTTCGTGTTTCAAGCAACAGAGTTACTACACTTTAGTTTTGTGGCTTCCGCAAATAGCGTTTATAGCTTCCCGACCACAAACTTCGTCATACGGAAGGATTGGAACTCCGCTTTTCTCCAAATCATTAAAGTTATACTGCTAATAGTCAAATCCAATAGTAAAAACACTTTGTTTTACGTTCTTACATCAAACTAGCTGTTGCACGCGTCTTCTTACGTGGAATTTCAACCACTCGGGGGTAGACTTTAAAAAAATCTTTCTTATTGATCATCTCCGTCATTAGGAACCTCCTCTGTGCAAAATATCATGTTTCTAAACCTGAGTTGTGCGTTGATAGATCACTCTGAGTATTCTTTTATATTTGTGGGTTTTGGAAGAAACCTGATAATCCAGGACCTGGTCGATTTTACAATCGCGCTTTGTAGGTACACATTATTAAGTAAGGGTAGTTTTATAAACTTATATTATGCACAGGTCTTACTCGCATTTAAGTACTTTTGTTTACCTTTGCCCGATACAAGTCAACATTGGGTAGTTGGACAAACTACCTACTCGCACCATTCAACACTGACAGCTCCCTTCTCCACTCCACTTGTGACCACGGCCCGTGTAACCTGGTCGAAACGTTGGGTATAATATAAGTTTATATAACTACCTTTCGATAACGAAGATTATTGATTATTTTTAAATATTTTCTCAGAGTAAGTAAAGCAAGACGGGAACATGTGCATCAAATGTAATGTTGTAATAGAAGCCACTGTTACTACTAATGGTTCATTACCAAGTGAACAGATGACGTGACTGGCCGTGGGAATGTTGTTTAATCAAACGAAGGATAGAAGCCACATAGAGGATATTATCGTATCTTTACTATCGCAACAATTAACCTAGCTTAGCTAGGCACACGCATAATAGCTCATAATAAGAATACAATACAGTGCACCGGAAAAAACTTGATAGGTGAAAGCTAGCGATACCAGCGAGAACCGCGTAGTGTCAGTTGTAAACATATGGTACACGACGAGGTTGTCTATAAAAACAAATTACACGCAAAATATGTGGAAATCGCAACTGTGATAAGCACGTTCGATCACGATCCCTTGGCGGGCTAAAACGTATCGAGCTGTGAGCTTACCCTTTTTAAGGGACTTTTGCAATAAATCACTGTAGAATCTTGCTTCTTATCTGTAATGTTCAGCTAACGCGCCTGTTGGTAAAGTGGTTTAGTTTGAAAAATAGAACAAGCATTCGAATCTTAGCGTGAACTTTGATATTCCAAAGTAAGAAACGTGAACGAGGAGTGGAAAGCTATCTTCCGGATAAACGCGTTCCGTATTCGTCCTCATGAATAATTTCCATCCAATATATGGATTTTAAGATTAAATAAAGTGAGACTACCAGATAAATGTGACTGTATCCTACTATACTAGTGAACGCAGTAATGAATTCCTTTACATTTGCAGGCGGTAAAATCTTAGATCATCATCTAATATTGTATAAATTAAAGCAAACTCTTAACATATTCTTTGTATCCTGATGTTCAAGAGTACTTAATGCCAAAGTTAAAATTGTTAACAATGTATGCGTCGACTTCATTAGTAACACCATTGCCTTCACGTCACGTACCATTTTGGCGGACTGGCGAGCGCTTCTGGCCAATATGGGCAAAACGAGTCTGCGTTCATCCATATTGCGGACTCCCGTTCGATCAGCTCATTTATATTGCAAACGGATCTTGGCTGCAATTTTCTTGAAAATGCAGTCGATGCACTAATAACATGTCTTTCCTTGGTGTAATATGCAATTCCTGGGACCACCCGACGGAATGTCTTGTGGTCCCTTTTTATCATAGCTGAAAACACAGTAAAATCTGACCTACGTTCTTCGAGCATGTTGTTCAAATCAGCCTACCCATCTGACAGACAATCTTGGTGTAATATGCAATTCCTGGGACCACCCGACGGAATGTCTTGTGGTCCCTTTTTATCACAGCTGAAAACACAGTAAAATCTGACCTACGTTCTTCGAGCATGTTGTTCAAATCAGCCTACCCATCTGATAGACAATCTGATTATTCAACGTAGTCATGACCCACATTCCTCATTACATCAAAGGCTATGAATCAAAGGAAATGATTAATCTTTTAAAGCAATCTAATTGGTTCTATTGTACCTTCCTCAATACATTTCTTAACTTTAAAAATAAGTAAAGTACTTAACTTACCTATAGTTACATAACCATACATTACATCTCTAACAATATTAGACAATTGAATTAATCTTTTTGAACCATGTTCGACAAGGTAGACGTTATTATGTTGCATGACTCTCCTATTCTCAAAGGCCTTGAACATTCTCGTGATACGAACTGAAAGAGTATTTTAGAACAATACTGCATTGATTGAATGCAATGCAATATGTCTCTTAACTTTAAAAACTGTCAATTATCAAATATCCTACAGGTTTGGTATAGTCTTAATTTAGGTATTTGTGATGATTTTGTTACTTTTCTTTTTATTGCACTTTCTGAAATATGATAAATTTATAATTTAAATTACAAACATTTGCGATAGCGTGTTTTAGCAGCATTGAATTTTAAAATACACGTTATTGCACTCACGCTGCAATGATCGTGAATCACAGATAACCGTTGTTTAGTCGGCGACAGCAAAAATAAAGGCGAAAAGATCGAAAATGTACGGTTCAGATAAGCACGGTCATAGCACACAAATAATGGTCCTTTTATATATGCTATATAAATATTATGTAGTATAATATAGAAGGTTGAGCATTCCGGATGGCTTGGAAAGTATAATACCGCACGTGAGGACAAGAGTAATTAAATAATTCTAGAACCTCCGGACAAACCTTACAAGCTTCCGATCTAATATTCCGAAAGCAAACTAGGGCGAACCCCGGACATACTCGTAAAGGCCGGACATTATGAGAAACTCGGACAGATGGCAGCCCTAGTCGCTATAAATGTGTGCCGACAATAATGATACACGGCAAGGAGCCTGTTTTCATAATAATGAAGATTAATTCCTTGTTGACGCTCGCTTTCATAACAAGGTGGCCGCGAGAGGTGTTATTAACACGTTTAATAAGTTTTTAAGACCGCTCCAAGACTTTTGTGACCAAGATTTAATACTTGAGTAATACCGAAAGTTGTTTTCAGTCTGTTGTTGTGTAATGGACCACATAGCAAAGGAGTTCCATAAATGGTAAGCGAACACGCTGCCATTCTTACCTATACGGACAGTAAAGTACGGTGCGGACAGTATATGAAACGATATATTCACATTGCAACTTAGGTCGCCTATAACAGAGTTCATGTAAAGTTAATAGTAACTGCTAAATACATGCAAGAAAACGGTTAGGTTTATTAATTGTTATGTCATCGTTTTCGTGCAACAGATGATTTATTTGGAGGCGACCTCGCATGGTCGGCCGACTACTGCGCCGCCGGTGAACGAACCCTGTCACTGCACAACGCCCAACAACGCCCGTGTTACTGGTTTTGGCAGACGATTATTGACCGTTTATGGATGTGAAACTTGTACACGTTCATTCACAAACCGGCTGACTGTTCCAAAAGAGCACGCTGCTATCAATGCACATGCCTTGAGCATGCTCCTGTGAAATGCTAACATTAGTAAGAAAACTTTCAAAAAAATTATCGTGGAGTCGATAATGTCGTGGGTTGTTAATGTTGTTTTTGTAATATGTATGTGTTGTTTAAAAATGGATAATAAGTGTAAAAAAAACTAAGCTCGACTTAGTTTGAAAAAATTGAAAAAAATTAAAAATTTGACGTGACTCGGAGCTTTTTACAGGGAACCCTACTATGGTTTTTATTTTTACTACGCAAACATCTTTTCGCAATATTATACAATTAGTAAGTACCGCTCTCGGATTAATCACGACTGAATATGAAGCTCGAACATGGTGTACAATTTTCAGTCGGAATTAGTAAGACAGGATTCACTGTTGAAACAAGAGAGGCACATCTGCATTACGGTTTGGCGGATTTATTGTGACTATACAATCCGTGTTTGCTATGAATGAAGGAAAAAATAAGGTTTTAAGATACGAACACCAAATTGTATGAGATAATTCGGTGTGACATCAAATTTAAGTCTTATCGCTTCCACACTTACCTTAGTAATATAAAAAAACTTGATTTATACTGTTAATCCTGGTTACTGCGAGCAGCTGCCACGCAACAATCAGTGCAGCTTACCCACCAAATTATTAAAAGCCGTAAAACGGGTCTCCGATAGAAGGGTGGGTTCACCCTACTGTCGATGTCGACTTTCGTGTCTACTAAGCGTGTTATTATTTGGACGGGTGAGGTATTCTATCGATTTTTGACCGCATGTTGCTTGCTACCAAAGGTACTTACCTAGCTCTAAGGTTGTGTTAATGGTATTAAAGTTCATGACTCATGAATAATGAGCATCCTACTAATATTATAATCGCGAAAGTTTGTAAGGATGTTTGGATGTTTGTTATTCATTGACGCAAAAACTACGGAACAGATTGTGATGAAAATTTACAGTAATATTAGATTATAAGAATAACTTACCTAAAGACATAACGTAAAGATTCATAAATATAATTTAAGTAAGTATGTGTTGGCCAATCGAAATTTAACACGGGTGAAACCGCTAGCAACAGCTAGGTAAATATTTTAATATCAGAATCTTTCTCTTTGTTTTTCGAATCGAAATCTCTGGTTAAAACTTATTGTTTTGTGTTATGATGTTAATGAAGCATTTTCTGGTAGCAAGCAAGGAATATAGATAACCCCTGAATTCGCCATATTCCTTTTAAAGCCTGATAGAACAACTAATACCTATGCAATTTGTATGCAACTAAAATGACAATGTCCCTATTCACTAAAAACTAACTAAAATTTGCTTCATGAAAAAATTCCAACAATTATTGACAACGTTAGTCTCCCGACACTTAACCCCATCTATTAAGAACCCAGCAACACTAACCGTTAAGGGCAAGGCTGTCCATTCCTCCGCAGCTAGTAGCACGCAAGACCCCACCGCACGGCGGGCGCTGCGCCTGCGTCGGGTCGCCTGCACTGCAACCGGCTGCATTGTCCGCGACTGGCGAGCCGACCGTTACTCGCCCACCTGCGGGCAACTTGCTCACTGAACCGAGACAGACGTGTGTCCAGACACGTGTATTAAGAGGCTATTACAGTTTGTAGTTAGCTAAAGAGAAATCAGCCAAGAAAATGGCATAATGCCTTATCAATTAGGAAAACTGACGAAACCAAAAGCGTCAGAATTATGTTGAAGGTAGACAAGAATGTAAATTGAATGAAAATATAAATTGGAATCTAAAGTTGAATTGTGTAGACGTATTATCTAAATAGCTCAAGCAGATAGGTTAGGAAGATAAAGCTAATTCATTTAAGATATTATCTAACTCTCGTGATGAAATAACCGGTCCGTCGTTACTAATCTAACAAACTAACTGTAAATGTGTTGTAAAGTTAAACATATTCCAAAATACCTACCTGTTAAATGTAAATTTATGTGATTTAATGCGACAATCAAATATTTGTCGAACGCGCCAATGCATCGCGATGCGTCGATCATTTATCGAAACTCAAACACCGAAGCGATAAGCCATATCGATTCTTGACTATCACATTTCGATTACGACATAGCATTCGATACTTTGACACCGTCCAGCCACCGGCCGCGTGTGTTTGATTTACGATTATCTTTATATTATCCCTTCTCGGTTTCCACTTGACCCAGTTTCTAGGAACGAGTTGACACCTCGATAATGAATATCAAAATTCGATTCTCGACTGTTAGCAAATTATGCTTTATTGGAATGTTCGTAAATTTTGCGTTCATGACCGGCATCAAATGAAATAAATTCGTTTCTGAGTTTCCAAATCATATCTGGCTCATAGATGATAAATTACGAGGAGCAATGAAAGAACCTTTTCGAGATACTGACAGACTAGGTGTTGAATAATAATAGGTATCTAGCATGTAGAATACTATAGCAGGATTATTGAATTTAAAATCACTAATATTAGTCATCGATATGTGAAAATATTACTACGCAAGCCTTGCCGTTTTTTCGTTACTATAAGTACTAAATATGAAAAGATATTTAAGCCAAAAATGTGCCGTGATGAATTAATAGCATAAATTCTTGAGGACGACGAACCCGGATATTAATCTTCGTTCGATATACCTTTTAATAAGCAGCTGGTTCTCCGACCTTCGTAAATAGAAGACACTGTGAAACGTTCCGCTCAAATTTCCGTATGTTGTACTCAGATTTACACATCTGTCGATTAATCTCGACAACCGTTGGATAAACAGAAAAGTCTATAAACCCCAAACTAAGAGGCAACAAAAATTTTTTGCACATTTGCATTACTACGAGTATATACTCCTAATTGCAACTGCTATGATAATTCTACGTTCAGTTCCTATTCTATGAAACGATGTTGATTTTGTTTGACAGTCAAACGCCGAAAATATCTGGCATAATGTCGACTCTAGGATGACATGGCGCTAAGCTAAAGCTGACTTATTGTCATGTAAATACGGCTTGATCACGTACAATGGGACGTGGGAGTGAGGGAGTGGGCACGACGACGGGCCCTTAGCTCGAATATAAACAACCTACCACCCCGTATCTTGGCACCACACGCGGGCATTGAATTGAATATACCCAAAACATAACCAAGTTGTAGTACTTAAGCAGAGAGGTAACGTTTGGAAATATTTTTAGGGTATGGACGCGATGTTTGGTGTGTACCATTTATTCCCAAGATGGAACCTTGATCTGATTACATTTATCTAGGTACGATGCGAGTCACTGATCAAATTTCCCAAACTTCGATGTTCTCGTGGGATGTCAATCTGAAATCTTCGTTAGTCAGTTCACTGGCCATGTCTTACTAGAACCCTTGTCTGATTTGGACGCGTTTTTGTTATAATGTAACGGGTTTTTGATATACAAACTATACCTTTCAATACAATCGGGTTTGCTAATCAATGCTTGACCAACAAACACATAAAGCAATTTTGCATTTACTACATTAGTCCAATGATTATTAGTCAGATTTATGACTAGGGTTCGTTGACCGTCAATAATAAAAACAAAAAAAGCAATGATATTGTTTAAACATGTTTAACCAGCTTAATCCTTGACATGTTCATCCAGGCTCTCACCGTCGTGGGTGTAAGGTTTCGAGCATTCACACAGCCAGTGAAAGCAAACAGCGTTGCACATAATGCATCTGTGTAGGACACTTGACACCTTGGCCTTTATTACGAAGCTCGACCATCAAACCATCTCTATGGAATCGTAGATAAATACATTTCTCAAAGGGAAGAGAAATAAAGACATCAAATGTTTTCAATTTTCCACCCCTTTCTAGTCTAGATCCATTTTTCGCTACTACTAATGTAGATTTTAACGTCTGTATTTATGTGTAAGTTCTGAGTTAGGTGTATACTTTATCGACCAGTCTGTAAGTGCAGTGCACTGATCAATGCAAATTGTTTCATCAAGATGTGTCAAGTTCATTATCCTTTTGCAGACTATGCTTAAATTGAGATTGAGAAATTGACCCTACTTACTGTCATTGTCATGTTCATTTCTCACTTATGGACGTTATTCATATGAAACTTGCTAACGCTAATAAAATAGAACTACACTAGGCCAAACACTTGCATTCCTTTAATTACTATTATGCCTTGAAGCAGAACTTCTGCCTTGAAGTGAATGTAGGTGAACGATTGTAGAATATCTTATCAGGAGACTGCATTCACTGGAAATCATAAAATACTACACTTACATCGAGTAAGATTAGATAAAACTATATACAAAGACGTGTGTCAAGTTATTACGATTTTGTATGTTTTCCTTATGTAAATAGCAGCACACTTACTCAGTAAACGAAAGAAATTGCAATGTTTTTTCTCAGATCGTTACATTACAACATAGCTGCAAAATATCAGGTATCTGGCCATTCCTCCATAAAATCCTAAATGAAAATAGACATATTGAAGAACACTCAATTTGGGCCATGAAATGCTTATCTTCGTCACATGGTGAAGAGACACCAAAGTTTTATGTAAAAAATTTATAAGATGCCACGTCATTTCGTGTTTTAAGATGGCGTTTACTACAAAATGCTTTTACGTCATTACACCGTATTACGGCTCGTAATCATTACGCGCGCTTCTCCCGTCGGATCGTGTTAAACGAGTTTTCAGGTAACCATTAGAGCGAGTAAGTACTAGGTACAAAATATTTTATTTATATCAGACAGTTTTTGATCCAAATGTGATATTCTTATCTATCTTTATTGCAAAATACCTAAATTAGTCTGGTATTTTATTTAAATGCGACTAACCGTCAATGTCACGCAACTGATGGGTGGAAAAGAACAGGATATGCCATTTTTCTTTACAATCGGATATCTGTCTCTATCACACCATTGTATTTGACAGTGTCGCCGTCGAGGAGGATATCATAATCATCATCATTTGACAGTTAGTCGCATTTAAATGAAAAACTGACTTTAGAAAAAAATAAAGAACGCCCAGAACAATCCTCGGTGTTATAGAAGAGTATTATAAGAACAGGACAAAACCTTGTCATAACAGATTCATTGAAAATTGAGCATTCTATGACAAGGTATGAGAATCAAGAGAGCAGTCAACATTAACTTCAGAAAATTTTAATAGACTTTGACTTTTATATTGTAATTAAAGTAGTAATATCACTTCATTGATTGTGTGTTCATGTCATGATTATGTAGATGCAGTTGGTGTTGTAATAATAATTGTGTACGTACAGTTATATGCGTAGGCGCCGTGTGAGGTCAAGGCGCGTGCATCGCCGAGTCTCTTCCGATACACTAACTCCTACGCACTACTTGTAAATGGATTCTGTAAGGCTTTTTATCCATTGAAGTAACATAATGTAACATAGCAGCATATATAACGTTGTAGTTTGTTTTAATTTCATGAAACTAAAACTTTACTTTTTTCTGGTAATAGTTGGGTATAGGTAGGTACCAAAGTTTATTATGATTTGTTAATCGGTTTAAGTAAACACGCCGACATCTACGTCTGGAATGATTGTCAACCATCTTTCATGCAAAATGCTACTCACTTCCATATATTTTGCAACTTCTATGTTATGGAGTACATTCAACATTTACATAATCCCTTCGTAGTGTTGAGTAACAAATTGTTCTGAAACCACACCATGGATGGCTCTAACACCCCAAATTTAACAAAAATAGCCAACCGTTACGCGTTGCTTAAGGTAATCAAACTACATGACATTACACGTGCAAGGTGTGGACTGATGTAAAACATGTACCTATTTCCGCCCTTCATTATTTTATTTTTAACTTAAAAACTATAAAATTAACAATAAATACATCCTTACTTTCTGACGATGTTTCTTTAACGATACACGAGGTGTAAAGAGAAATGAACTATTTATAAATATATTTAATGAAGTAGGTACCTTTTAGTCTATAATTTTGATTTAACTTCCCTAAAGTTATACCTACCTTCACAATTCAACTATGTACTTTTATTGGAATCGCAGGAAAACATTAAAACAAACAAATGACCAAATGTATGGGAAATGTATGAAATTGAAAATTGAATTTATAGTGTATTTAAATTGAATTTACTAACATAGAAATAAGTTAATTTGTTACTAACAAAATATGGACATGTGTCTGAAATAAATGTTTTATTATTATTATTACTTTCCCAATAACTAATTACCCGCATGCGTTGAAGAAGTAATTTTGCTAAAGACGAACAAGTCTGCTTTGAATTTCTTGTAACGTTTCCCGATTGCATTAGACCCAGTGACGCAAAGAGAGATTTTTCCTTTAATCTCTTTATTGCTTACGGGCTATTACCTAAAGTGAGGAATTCGCTCACGTCCTAACTGACCAGTGTCTCAAAAGTCCAGTGTGGCAAAATGTTTTGAAGAGAGCGGTATAGGAGTGGGAGCTTGCATTCCCGTCGACACGATTTAGATGTTTTCGGGTCGTATAGGATTTCCCTCATTTCATTGTAATTAAATGGCTTCCTTCATTACGAAAGCTAGAATAGATTATGAAACTAATGCAAAAGATATACTCAAGATACTAGTGGTAGGTACTTTTGTTTCTAATCTCATATTCATTAATTTCTTTTATTAATTTGTCTCTAAACTAAAATCATAATCATTGCCCATGGCTTCTCTCTGGCGGGCATTGTTACAGTATCTTTTGGCTCTACTGTCAACTTTGTATAGAGAAGTTGCATTGGGAGAGGGAGCCGGCTTGCTCCATTATAGCAGAGCAGACGAGTTTCTTAGGCAAACTTATAACCAAACTCATTTCATATTCTATTGAGTACCTACTGAGAAACTTTATTTTTCTCAACACGTGAGACAGATATAGAATTTTAATCATAGTTTTGTAAATAGACATGAAGGTGGATAGAGATTGTTAGATTAATTTACTCTGCATAGAATATACTTCAAAAGCGTAAAAGTATATTTGGTTTGATTTTGGGGGCGGAGTGCACAGACAATTAGGTACTAAAACAGAATTTAATAAGACATTACTGAGTCGTAGTTACACCTATAGTGAACATAGTGTTAAAACCGGTACGCTTCGTACCAGCCAGGTTGGTTCGACTTTTTTATTATTATAAAGCTCTTGAACGATTCGGATATAGAACCAGATTACAGCGGCAAGCTATTGAGGATTTAGAACGTCGAATTAGAATAACTAGAAGGGCCGTTCGATCGGGTGTGACTTGCATTATAATTCTATTCAATATGTGTATGTGACTTCTTTTATTAGAACCAAACCATATAAAACTTTGTTTATAATAGTAGATTCATAATCCGTACTCCTCATAGATTTTTCTAAAGTCAATGTTTTGATTTCTATCAAATGTACACATCTGATCTGACATTCAAAAACTACAATAAAAAGCAAATACTGAATGAAAAAAAATGTAGGTACAGTGTTTTTATTTTAAATCTTCAGTTCTTTCACCGATCTCACGCGATAAGACCGTCTGTATTTAAAAAAAAATCCAAAGTTTAATAAAATATTTTGTAATTGTATTTAATTCAAGTCGTCTCAAAACTTTACTTCCATGGTAACATGAGGCATAGATGCGACCGGCGCCTGCGGCCCTCACGTCACAACAAAACAAACACCGCCTCAGATGGTATCGTCCACCAACCGAACCGTACCCAACGGACCACTTAACCATAAAGGACTGGACACTGTTAAGTTATTGCTTATTGTCCTATCACTGTCACGTATTCAACCAAAGAGTACCTACCTATCCTGCTTTCCTTTTCTATTGATTTACGTCATATAGTGTCCCTAAACGATCATGCTTGCATGACATGCTACGTTTACGTGAATGTCATGCTGCATGATGCACCATCATGCTTGCATGACATGCTACGTTTACGTGAATGTCATGCTGCATGATGCACCATCATGCTTGCTACAATCAATACAGTGAAGCCAGCACGTTTTGCATGTCATGCACGTAGTTTGCATGTCATGCACGTCAATCACTACAGCTAGACGATCATGCATGAGTGACAGCACGTATTGCATGTCATGCCGCATGATCGTTTAGGGAGCCCTTTACGGTTTAACTTTCGAATTGAAGTGTCTCTAGCCATGACTATAAAACGACACAAGGTCTTCATAAAAAGCTAAAATCTTCTAAAATATTTACTAAAATAAATTGCACGAATCTCACGACAACCATGGCTTATGATTTGCAACTAATTTACATCTTTAAACGACTTTTAGATACAAAGTCTATTTTAAAAAGATACCTCGGCTTCATAATCCGACCTTGTGATGTAAAAATGTTATGCTATATCTAGCATACTTATACAAAATGCGCTACAAACCACAAAATCTCCATATTTGTAGCTTGTTAATAAAGAGGGAAGAAATCACACGTATTTTCACAATATCTTTCTGTTGGTGACATTTGATACACTTGATGTCTCATCCACATACGTTGCTGTCAAAGGATGCTGATCGTTTCGTCTTTACGACGTCATTCATGTCATGCGTGAGTGGCTACCGATATACGCATAAAAAAATATCTTAAAGTAATTATAACATTTGGTTTACCTTTTACATCCGCTATTGGAAATAAACAGAGGGTAAATCTATTTTTTTAAATTAAATTTTCTATTAAAATATTGTATCCGTGCAAAATGCAGCCCCATTCGTTTTAGTTTTGCTTTCCTACTGACCTGAATTTGTCAAGCCCTATGTTCTATACAGCCTTTTAAAAATTCAAACAAAGGTTGTATAGAAAGAGGCAAGCAGTGTAAATCATGACTTGTGCACTAATGAAAGCTAGCACTACTATACAGCTTATATAATAGCCTTTAAAAACTAAAGCAGCAAAACAATTGTTTTGTATTCTATTCCCGCAAGTTCCGTATCACGTCCCGTGGCGTTTATTATATCAAATAGGGTGTGTATACCTACAGGGTGTAACAAAATATCCCTGTGTTGATTTCTGGCACGTTGACGGAATTGAACAATGTTAGATTACTTCTTTGTAAGTACCCCTTCAAAATTATACAAGGATTCCCAAAGTAAAAATATTTTATGAATGTTTTTATAAAAATGTGTTGTATAGAAGGCGTAGAGAAAATATAGATCATTCTATAGGTATTCACCTATTATGTACGCCCTTCATAATACAATCAGACATTAGTTCGTATTAGACACATAACTATAAATACAGTATCTCACGTACTACATAAAAGCTCATCTACACTAACGACAGTCTTACGTCGGTCGTAAAAGGCAATGGAGAACATACGACACGCCTAAAATGTCAAACGACTCCTTTTGATTGCTTTCACCATTGACGATAGAGATTTATTAATCGATGGCAACTTTTGAAAGAGTTTTGGAAGGTCTTTTCAGTCGTACGAGATAATAGGACGTATAGGTTCCGCACAATTTTAGACATCCGGTTTCATGTTCATGACTTAAAATAAAAACAACAATACACAGTACTATTTTGTCAACAGCGGGGAAACTGGTCTGTATAAATATTGTTGAATATCATCATCATATTTATGAAATTCAATGCTGTAACGAAATTTCGCGTTTTACAGTTCTAGGAAATTATTTTGAATGCAGTTTGAATGATATTTTTAAATGATTGAATGCCAATTAAACCAGACAAGATCAAAGTAATTTAACAGTATGAGAGGATGACAGTAGGGGAGGATCTAAGGGCGTAATACCGCTTCGTTCGTTACAGCTCGATAAACATGATAGAGTCTAAGACGATCCCAAGGACCTCTTTTTACGTGTCAGAAGCTTTATACACATGTCTTCCTCATTTCCCTTTGTTTGGCGTATAGTGATGAGTTATTATCTCCGCGAACACGAGATAAATTGCGCTCAAAGTGGCTGTTTAACTTAATTTATTTGTTTTTGTCCAACATAATGGAGGGTTTTATGCCATCCGCCATGCTTAATGGGCTGTAAAGCCTGATTTTCAGATAGTTCGTTCTGGATACACTTTTTAAGACAAGTGTCAAAGCCGTTTTGTTGCTATCAGATTTTGCTTTTCCATCGACTGGACGAAAATAACATCAGAAAATAAGGATTGACTTACACGCCCGTAATTTTTATCAATATTTTGAACTAACAGAGCGGCTTTCTAAATATATCCGGCAGAAGTAACCATCCGGAAAATAAACATCCCTCCCTTAACATCCGAGGGACGTGGGTACAGCGTTATAAGGAAAGATGAGGTTTATAGCCAGAGGCACAGTTAGATATCCCGAAATCTGCTTTATTGAATTCAATTTATGATTAGGGAAGTTTCTGCACCGTTACTCAAACAAATCTGTTTTAATAATATATTAACACAATACAAAATATTGGCAGACTTCGCACTAAGCTTGAAACTTATATTGCAGTAGTCCACATCCGGCTAACGACAATTTCAAACAAATTTTTAGTTACCTTACTTCAAGATTTGGTAGTTAAAAAGTTGTGGTTTTTAACTAGATAGATATCGATAGATAGATAGATAGATATTATATAGATAGATCTATGCCTATTGAATTTATATTAATATTAATTCGTTACATTAAATTCGAAGGCAATATCGGATTGGAGATGAGGCAAGTGCATGAAGGAATAAATCGGCCCCATGGGAGGCGCCGGCGCCCACCAAAAGTTTTTAGCTTCATCAGCAAATGCATCAGTTGTATCCAGGTCAGGCATTTAATTGGGTGAGTGTGGTAGGAACATCAAGATCATTTTATGCGACAGATGGACTCATAAAACACTGTTTTTATTGACGGTTAAAAAGACTGCTCAACCACATGCCAAACTTATAGATATACAATCCTATTCATAAATGTAATTGATTCATTCATTCATTCGCTCACATATGGTTTGTAATTCGTGCACTGTTCTGTTATACCAGCCCTCTTAAAAAATCACCGATATGGCCTTATTTAGTATGGCGGCTATAAAAAAAACAGCGCCGCTGTACTTATATTGGGGTGCATAAAATTTGGTCAGACAAATGTTTATGAAGATGAGTGCATATTATATTTTATGACTTTGTAATCATGAAGTTCATTAAAACCTCATGGGCTGAGACAGTAATAAAAGTCACTGGCATAAATAACTACCAATTTTCATCAAAATCCGTTCAGCTGTTGCAGCGTGAAAGAGTAACAAACATCCTCAAAAAGTCACAAACACCCTTACAAACTTATAATATCACTATATCTATCTTTAACATTCTATAATATCTTTTAACCAAAATTTGTCCTGAAATCTAAATGTGTTAAATCTGATTTACATATGAACTGCTATCATGTGCATGTAACAATGGCATGTACATATGAACACGAAGCTCATTGTTCGAAGCTGTATGGAAGAGCAGATGATAGGTGATCGAGTGTGGCTGGAGAGGGAATAATGCACGTATTAAACTGCCGTTTTGTGTTTTGTCTCTTTACTGCAACATCTGGATGGGGCACGTGTCTGTTTTTAGGGTTCAGTACCTCAAAAGGAAAAAGGAACCCTTATAGGATCACTTCGTTGTCCGTCCGTCTGTCTGTCAAGACCCTTTTTCTCAGGAACGCGTGGAGGTATCAAGTTAAAATTAATATCAAATACTCAGGTCTGCAATCCCTTGGAGCTGTGAAAAAATCAAAGGTTAAAGTCAACGCATTGAAAAGATATGTCCGTTTTTGCCGCATTTTTGAGTATTTTGGTACCATAATCAAAACCTATAGGGTACTTCCGGTTGGCCTAGAATCTTGAAATTTGGTAAGAAGCAATGTTTTATAGTACAAGTGACGGAAAAATAAGAAAACAGTAAATTTGTAGTTACATCTCACAAAAAAGTATTTTTTCTATTACCAAAAAAACTTAATTTTGCGTGTATAATCGTACATGTATACGATTTTCGAAAAATTAAGTTTGAACGGAATCCTCAGGCCGCGAGTCACACTCGCACTTGTCCGGTTTTTATTTTTTTTATTTTTTCCCATTGCATACACTTAGATTTTGGTACATTTTGCTAGTAATAACATTGACGACGACAATTTGCTAGCAACTGATTATAAACGTAGTAAGTTGAGGGACCTACCTACAACTTATAGTTCCTTTAAAACACAAAGTCTTAATCAGTTGCACAATTTTAAACAAAGCAACCCACGGGCCTTTACCTAAAATTGATTACGTCAAAACATTTAAACAGCTCATTAGAAAACGTTAGAAGTTAATTATAAAAACACTTAATTGTCTAACTTCCAGCAACTAATGTTATTAGTCCAATGTTAATTCAGTGAAATTTTGTTTATGGGGTTTTTAAATTAAGCGTAATGCATTCATAATGTGGCCATCGCTGTTCACGCTTGTTGGTCGCGGTTAGTCAACGATGACTAGGATTCTTGGTATTTACGGGATATGTACGAATTTCATTAATTTAGTAGTTTGTTTACAGTTAAAGAATTTATTATTATTGACACGTTATAAAAATTTCTGATCGGATAGCGTCAGCGTATATTTAGAGCTCAGTTCATTGAGTGTTTAGTTTATTATCTACAACGACACGACAATATAGAACTTGGCTTAAAACCAGTAAGTTTAGTATTGAAATAGTTCAAACTCTCATCAGTTTCTAAAAACCTTAGTTGACTCAAAATTTACAGCGTATCTCGGCGGAGAGCCCAGGCTCGCGTTAACATAACCTCACCATTTCCGTTATGGCGGGTCTTTATGACGAGATTGTATCGTTACCGAACGACCTTTTTGGTCATTACGCACCATAAAAGTCACATCTTTTTAAAATTATCACATTAATTTGTGGAGACCGAAAATGAAACTGTTGTGGTTGCAATTAAATCTTGTTTTTATGACAATTTTCTTTGAACACGTGCCGCTTACCGCATAATCTGTTTTGAATGTATTAATGATCATGTTAACCCCTCCTGTTGGGAAATGTAATTGTGCAATCCGGTTATTGTGATCCTGCTCAATATAATGGGTTAGTCGTAATTCAATGCACGGGGCGTGCATTAGTGGGCATGCGTGATATCACGCTTATTATTTATATAGTAAGTTTATTGATGCATGCCAGATGTTACTCTCCCTATCGTTCTCTACATTTACGTAAAATCATTTTTTACAAACCAACAAAATTCACTGCCGTTTCTCTTCATTACCAATATTACATTCGACTTTTAACACGTTTCTTACATTCTACGCCGCCGGAGGCGTGTTTCCTTGATACACTTTGGATGTTTTGTTTTGTTATCCATATTAATAATGGGTTGGGAATTTTTCATTATTGTTTGATGAAAAAAGAGCTAAAATTATTTGTGGCAAGTATTTTTCTTTTCATCACTCGTTATGTGGATTATTATATGCATGCATACAGAAACACAATTTAATTAAATGCATTATTTTTTGTGTTAAAAATGTTTTAGTTTACTTTGCAATTATTTCAGTGAATTTTATTTTGAAATTCGATAAAAACTGGCTGTATTGGCTTTCGCCTTTGGGAGTTTCTAAATTCATTTTTTATCATTATCTGTGGCAGTGTGGACCACCGAATGGCACTGGTTGTGCCTTGGAGGCCGTGCTGCGGTTTTATGTGTTCGTGATTATAAACTACGATCTACGAATTGGGCTTAAAAACTTGTTTCCAATTGGCCGTAAAACTACATATGAAAAAAACTTGAAGCTTCATTGACAAAGTTGACAATAAAACTATTTTATTAACTACCTGTAGTTGTGACCTATTAGTATAAATAAGGAGAGAAACAAACTTAAAATATGTCTGTCATGTGAAGAATCCGAGTCCGAAAGTGCTACAACAATATTAACACCTCCGGATAGAGTGAATGCGGCTCAGTTGCTTAGTGAAAATTTGTTACCAGCAAAGTCAAAAGAATATAGAATAGATTTGTTCCCTTGTGTCGTAGGTATTAATTCCTCGCAAATGTGATGAAAAACATTGTGTGCATCACGGGAAGTAAGGGTATTACAAACTTGAGTCATTAAAATCCCTCCACCTTCGGCGTCGGGCTTCTAATAGACTCTCGTTAGTAATATCCTACTTACTTCCCTTATTGCACAATGTATTATTATGAAATTCCTTTATTTTGCGTGAGACAGTTTCTACCTTGCTAAAATTTCCGTTTTTGATCTGTGCCTCGCAGCCCGGATATTCCTTGAACAATATTCTAAGAAAGACAGGTGTAACTATCACTTTAATATTAACACTTCGAAATCAGTGTCACTATGCCAAACCGAATTACTTCGTTTACAAATTCGCCTACATCTGGCCCCAATGTGAGAGCGAACATCTGTCGAACAACATTTCGACCGGACCCTTAGCTTCGTGACCTACAGTGTGGCGGCCATTATCATCTATCAGCGGCCCTTACGTTAATTAGAGCTCTATTCACTTATCGTTGCATTCCCATTCCGATCGGTTTACATTTTCACGCTCGGCTGCGTGGGCGCAGACAACGCTACAATGCTCCATTGATCGATGATTAGAATTTAGTTTGTTATTCTCCGTAACCGATCTTCACCCCCATTTATTTTTAGAATGTGGTGTACTTACGTTGCTTTTGTTGAACTTGCATCCGTATGAAGCTAAAAATACTGCACCGCCAATGAGGTGCGCCTCGTAAAATTCCAATTTGCACTTCCATGTCGTTTGCTTGTACGAGAATAAACGTGAAACAAAAAGGCAGTATTTTACTGGGAATATGAGAATAACGCTCCATGGTATTTTAACCTCGCCCAATCGTAAATCATACGAAATATTCTCGCATGGCTTCACAAATCGAATTTGTAAGCATTTTTCAATTATCCGTTATTGACCACAATGGTTGTTATTGTTGGCCTTTTCGTTGTTGTAAGCAATTTGTAAACTGTCATCACAGGAAAACGTTCCCAATTTCAAACCAATAGAACACAGTATGGGATTTCAGATTTCATTATTGAATTTGAACCCGCAGCTCTTTTTGAACGACGCGCCCGGGGTCGACCTACTTGAGCATTTCGATTGTTACCGCCTGCATACCGGGGAGTACCGATCTTATGCAACCGCTAAAACAATAAAAATGCCTCAAGTAATTTTTAAAGTTCTTTGAATTATTTGTTCCTTTTCACCTCTCCATGTATGTATGTTAAGCAGTTCTGATTCTTCTGATCCAATTAACTTTTTGTTTAATTTCTCTGATTGAATAATGTTTTGTTTTCAGGTAAGTACAACTTCCAGTCCGGTTTCATTTCGAAAGGTAACAAGCACTTGCATAGTCTTGTGGTCACATTGTGAAGTAGCTTGTGAGCACTGAGTACCTAAGTTTTCCACTTCCCGGTTTTACGGGCCGACTGCAAAAGTTTCTGATACCTCGACTCTTTATTGGTGCGACTCGACAAGATTACAAATTTGTCGGGTTTAATTAAGGGCCTGAGTATCCAGTGACCCTTCATTTGTGCAGATGGGCGCCGCCGGGACCTTATTGCAAAACAAATTGCTCTCAGCCGGCACTTGCTTGCCGTTTAGTGAGAGAGCTTTTCCGGAAGTATTATTTAATTCTTTCTCTTCAACTCAAGAGTCTTTATATCTAATGTTTACTTACTGTGTCATTATTATGATACGAATGACTTTTAATTTTGTATTTTATATTGCATGCAGTTTTGACCAAAGATTAGAAATTTAGAATTCGTAACACTTTTAGTTCTATCACTCAGACCACTTTGTAGAATATTTAAATAAATCTTGCCTCCTTTATCTCCAGTTGATAGCCAATAAAGCACAGCTATATCATCCAGGAATATTGCGTCAATATGCTTTTTTTATTTCTATTTTAAATAGACCGGTCAAAGAAAAACGATGGCCGAGAAAAGAATATCTTCGTTTTATCTCTTATGAACATCATCGTTAGTCACGACGAAGAAGCGGCGGCGGCGGCGTGACGCGAGACGCAAAGGTATGGGAGGAAGCGTCTTGTCTGTTTGTGTGGACAAAAGTGCCAAGTAAACACAAATACGGACAGGAACGTTCAACGTGCCCTTAAGAATTCAAGCGTCTTGTTTGTTTGTGTTATAATAATACCTAGGTAAAGTTACTACTAAAAACAAGCATGTATACTCTATGACTATGTATCATCGGAATTCCATTAAACTGATTCTTAAGTAGCAATGCATGCATTTTGGAAGTTAGTTTATATACTTACTACTTTTAGCCTGTGTATTGTTGCTATGTCTGGAGGCTAAACATGGACTTTTTTAAACCTACCTTGTCATTTTTCATTTTAGACCAATGCTGGAAGATTTATTATAAGATTCTAGTTTTCCATTTGAGACAAAAATTGGCCACAGTTAATTCTACTTAGCAAACCTTTTGGTTCATTGTTCATTATGACCCGGGGCTTGTGAAGTTCGTTTTACATTCATCCCTTACGAGGGGCTCGATAATAGTCGAATTTGTCAAGTTTAATTAAAGACGGATGGACCCAAAACTGTTCAATTTAAACTTTATTAGTAGATTAGTAAATCGCTCAACTGATTTGGCTGGCACTTACCACATTTTATGCAACCAAGAAATGTTTTTATTTCTTCCTTTCTTGCTTTTTTATCGCTATGTAATCCCCCCCCCCCTCCGTTTATTTTCATACAACTATGTATAGATTTCATATCTCAATGTAAGAGATCTTTTAGTTCATTTTTTTTGTCTTGTTCATATACATACTTATATAACAATATCGAATCTTGAAGTTCTGTTAGAAATTGAATACCAATCAACTGACTGAAATATTATGACATACCCATACAGAGAGCGTCAGTGGCGTAGGGGATAAGACGCGGCCTATCATATCGAAAGGTCCGGAGTTCGATCCCCAGCTGGGCCATGTACCAATGGGTTTTTTCTCGAAACTTAAGTACATTTACTGACTGCTCTCAAACGGTGAAGGAAAACATCGTGCGGAAACCTGCATACGCCGAAGAAGAAATTCTTAGGCGCATGTGAAGTCCACCAACCCGCACTGGGTTAGCGTGGTGGACTATAGCCCCAACGCCCTCGTTAAGAGGGTAGGCCTGAGCCCCAGCAGTGGGGACATTAATAGGCTGTTGATGACCCATACATTAGCACACAATGTCTGGATCTTTACAGCCTATAATGAAGATGTATATTACCAGCTCGACCAAGATCGTTATGATCTCATAACGAAGACTGTTTCGTTCGCTCTTCTTAATAATGGATACTGAACTGACCCGTTTGAGTTACGAGAATATTATGAGGCAGCACCATAATAGAATATATTTTATGAATGTCTATAATGAATCCTTATAGCAGAAAGTCAGCTAGATTTATTTTTGCGACAATGAAGGTTTATTATAAAGCGGAAATGACGGTAAATAAGAAAAGGAATAGTTTAAAAAGAGTTTCTCTAATGTAAATAATGTTATACTTACTTATACTCTGCACCGGTCGGTGTAAAGATAAAGAAAAAAAAATTGCTTCTCTAAATTAAGTATTATCTTATTATTATGTCCTATAAGTTCTAATAGGAAGTTTTCCCGCATCCCATTGGAAACCTTAACCTAAAAACATTCATGTTGCTCATGCACATTGCTCAGAAATCTATAAAATTGTTTAAAATATGCAATAACGAGTCACAAAGAAATAATCACCTAAATGGAGTTTTACTCTTATTTAAAAGGCAGACTTATTGCACCAAACTACCGGTCATTATAATTGCACCTTAAAAGTTAAAGGATGCCGACTAATGACGTCACTTTAGCCGCTATTAACATTATGAACGTGTCAGTAACTCTGCAAATTTCGATGAAGTCTCCGTGCCGTAGGAAATTAATTAATGACTTAATTCCGTCCACCCAATTTGTCAAGTCATCGCTCTGTTATTAATTTCTAAAGTTGCCTGGAAACTAGGTTATAACTGTAAAAAATGGCAAAACTTTCGTAGTTAAGGTAGAATAGAATATTAGATATACCTGTATTAATAAAGTTCTAGGACTTGTAAGTAAACTACTGCAATGATATTTCCGTGGTAACCCTGCACGGGATAACTAGACAAAAACAGAACAAAAACGAACAAAAATAATTGGGCCAAGTGCGCGAGTCCGGGTCGCACTCGGAAGCTTCCGTGCCATCCCAGCCATAAAAGCTAGAACTGTGTTTTGTACGTACATATTTGTTATTTTTACCATTTTATAGATAAGTACTAACGTCCCTAGCGCTCATTAGTTTCATGGGTAGGTTCAACCTACAAATCATTATCAAATATCGCTACTTTGCCGGTTTCCGAAAATGAAATTCTTCTGCGAAATACCTAGGTAAGTACTACGACTAAAGATACTTCCTTACTTCTCACCCTGCCTGCATTGGCCTCCTTAAACCACAAACACAGCTAGCACGTTAAATGGAACTAGTTATTTTATATCCGGCTGACTCGTAGGACGACATAACAGTTTGATTATCCCGTGCCCTTGTCCGTTAATGTGAAAGTGTCACAAAGACGACCCAGCATTGCATTTATATTGTGGCATATTGTGGTGTCCGACTGGGCGTAATTTTTGCATATTTTGTCTTTTAATCTCTTTCATTATTTTCAATATTCACAATTATGTTTATAAAAATAACCTTTACATGTAATTAAAATTTTTTTTAATAGGTACCTAACATACCTACTTATTGCCTATTTACTTCAAGAGTCTTACCATCGGCGTTTGAATATAAACGCCACTTGGTGATTTTATCATTTCATTTCACAAGGGAATCACAGAGGTTTTAGTTTAGTTTAAAATTACGCTCTTTATGTCTTGATAATAAACTTCCATACTGGCAATAAGTTTAGTGTCTTGCAGCGTAACGGTATTTTTTTTTATAGAAGACACGGGGCGTAAAGCGTTCTCTTACAAAAAGACAGTAAGTTTGTCTTACATAGCGGCGTATCCGGGTCGCGAAGTGCCTCCGCCCGGGATATTTCCGAGCCGGATAACTTGAATCGCCGACTCCACTTATTACTTCCTCTATCAACTAAAAGTGAGAACTTCCTGAAAGACCGTCACGTCTCCTCAGTTTAGGTTGTTTAAAGTTTACATTATAAGTCCGAAACTTAGAACAAATCTAAAGCGGCCTCAAAACTTATCAATATTCGATTTCAAATTTTATATAAACTCGTGACCGATGATCGTTCATGTCCCGTAACTCAAGCGATCTGTATGTTGTATCCACATGTAAATTATGAATCGGAGAGTACCTTATATCAAAAAATTTTTCCATGGAAATGACAAATTACAGATTTAATGAACGAGGGTACATAACAGAGGCTGGAGCCAGTATTTCAGGGCGCGGGCGGGCGGTTGGTACAAACCGATCAGATTCTGATTCGAAGCGACATCTTTGTTATTATTTTATTGTCCTCCCACGTGTAGTCGTTTGGTTACTCCTAAACGACCTCGTCAATCTTCCGATTGTCCACTGCCAAGGGTCCAATTATGCACAAATAGTCTACAGTGGTCATTGAAAAGGATTTTCCAATTAGGACCACTCGTTGAATTAATGAGAGGCCTCAATGGGCCCAGCACTGATAAAACACTGAACCTTTTCCCCCATTTCATCATTACAAGTGCCTTCATTAAGATAAAACTCCCTTGAATATGAATGAATGTCGTTAGGTATCTTATACTCGTATCTTATTCTTTGTCATTTCGTTCTCCAATGCTGTGCTGTCTTTTAAATCGTGATCTTGGAATACCTAGCGATTCCCTTAACATGTGTGTATTAAGAATTATCCCTAATTCGAAGATTGATTTTAAAGCAGCCTATTAATGATACTTTGTCGGATTCTACTGAAGAATTCTACAAACGTATAAAATTTAGTAAAATATTATATGTTTGTAACAATAGAACATCGGGTGCGTTCACACACATACGTAGGAATTCACATGCATAGTTAAACAAGCCGGTAAACCATGAATCCATAAATCTCTGCATTGTTTTGTCATATCCGTCCGTAGTTGCAGGATCGAATTTGGGATCTAGCGGAAGGATCCCACTTTTATCTCAGGAAATGTATCAGAAGACGTGAAGTCTACTCGATAAAAAAATTGTATGTAGGTAGCATACCCTCCGTCTACAATATTATGGTAATCCTAATTGAAATTCACTGGGACTATAGGTATTACATTTAGATCGTTCATCTAATTCTAGAATAAGTATACGTAATACAGAGAATGCCGTTATTAAAAACCAGCTGTTGCCCGCGGCTTTGCCCGCGTACAATAAGATTTTCCCGCGGGAACAGTTTACCCCGTAAAAAGTAGTCTATATGTTATTCCAGGGTTTAAGCTATCACTGTCGAGATCCGTTCAGTCGCTCCTGAGTTATAAATGGTGTAACTAACACGACTTTGTTTTAAATATTTAGATTTATTTAGATGATGTTTTATAATGTGATCCAATGCACTCTGCTGACGAAGATTTGATCAGAATTTTACATTTATTACTCCAATTTAGCATCCAACTAGCGGGCTTTACGTAAATTTACCGCGCAGCCTAAGTAAAACCTTGCCGAAGAACCATGCTATCAAACAAAGAAGCCCTTATATACGAATTCGATAAGAAAAATTCAATTTTATGCAATTGTTTGGAGGAGAAAAGGTTTAGTGATTGTACACGTTCATTCACTTTGGGGCCGGCGAAATTTAGATAATTGAACTAATGATATGAACCACACTTGAACCGACCCTGGCCGTATGACAAAGGGAAGCGGATTTCACGACGATTTTCAAACATAGCCCCATACATGCCAGCAAGAATATATGGTCCCACATTTAGTCTAAAATTATAATTCGGTTTGAAAGACAGGATATCAAGTAATACCGTTTCGCGCATTCAAAGCAGACACGAAATTAAACACAAGTCATTAATAGTAACTGCGACAGTGATTTGCTACAAAGAGCTGTGGAAAGGGGTTCCAAGGCTCTAAGATGCCTCTATGAAATGTCGCTTATAGCCATTCATATTACTTTCGAACAATAGAACCATAACTTGGCTAAATGAAAAGCTAGCGTTGACATGGTGACGAGGGTAATGTCCTGGGTCTATTCATGGTGTTTCAATTTATTTCGATATCTGAACAATGTGAAAATTATATTGCAAATTGACACAGAAAATATGTTTGAACACTTTCAGAACTAACATTTATTTTAACTATTTTATTTAAGTAGGTAAGAAAAAGTTATCTGTAGGTATGTTCGAACACTTAATTAGAATTAAAATAATTAGTTTAGTTCTAAGAAAAAATGTTTTTACAGGTGTAACAGGTAATTTTATAGTAGTAGTTGATTTATGTTTACAATTTGTCTCACCGTACCTATACCGCCGGCTCGGCTTTCTAACCGAACAAAACTTTCGGACTGGCCTTTTCATACTAAAATCTTTTCTGCTGCTATTTTATTTATAATGGCTTGATATTTCTTAAGACTGTAAGACAGGTTTCAACCTGCCTTGAACGTTCTACAAACCTAATCAAATGTAGTCTAATTAGTTTAGCATTTTTCGAGTTACTTATAAGCGAAGTTGCCTATAATTGCCGATGTATGTAATGTAACTTGATAATGTTTGAGTAATCTGTGAAGTCGTTAATTAAGGTAAAGTATTATTTAAGTACCATTATAAATTACTCAGAGAGCTTTGGTTGCACGTTGTTAGCAAAGACTCGCAAAGTTTGTGTTAAGCGAACTTTGCCCCCTTGTTATCATCCTCGCTGAAACTTGGTCCATTTGTTTAAAGATTGCTGTGTTTTTACAAAAGTAGTTGTGAAGTTGACTGAGAGCGCAAAGGATAAACTTTAGAGCTAATTGACTGCTCCAAATTAAAAACTCTATGTATGTATGTAAACACTTTATTGTACTAAAAACATTACAATAACAGATAGTTAAACCAGTGAAACTAAGTACAGAGGCGGACTTATCCCACTAAGGGATCTCTTCCAGTCAACCTTAGAGTTACTGAGAGGATTAGCTTTTGCGTTGAGTACCACAATTTCGTAGTAAAGTAGGAGAAAGAACTACTTGTCTGTAAACTTACCCTAAAAATACATAAACCAAAATGATACATTACAATTACATAGATCATACTATTACACAGATTATTTATTTCTCTCACTGTCTTCTCTCATTGTCTTAGAGCTACGAGTATGATATTAGGTATAAACGAATGCTTTTAAAACAGGAATACTTACTGTCTATTTTTCATTAAAAATCACGGCTCTCTGTATGGACTAGTCCTCAAAAATTATTGTTGGAAGTAATTAGTCCCTATAGGAACCGGAGAATGACATAGTCTTCATTTTAATGGGAATATCTAATACAGTGGGCGATATGCTAGGTACTCATAGTTGTTCCATATGGCGCAAGGTTAATAGTTATATATCGTACGTAGGTTTCTTTTATTAATCATCTTTTTATCTATGACAGGTTCATCCATCATCCATCGAGAAAACCGCGACTATTTTTAAAACATTGATGCCATCATTCCTTTATATAAGGAAGGACCATATTTTTTAAACTATCAGTTGCCCGTGGTTTTGCTGACAAAGATGTAACGTCTTTCACTCGCGGTAAACCAATGATGGCATTTTATAATAACCTTCCTTCAATTTGACAAAGGTCGTAGCGGTCTAATCAGGACGGATATTTATCTTTGTTAAAGATGATAATATAAGATTTATAAGAAAACTGAGCGTTTATAAATCTTTGGCAGCAATGTTATCTTAACTCGTGTAATCTATCCTCGGTGGCCCAGAAACGTGCTCGGTACCAGCACCTGCTGAAATTTCAATAAAACACAGTTTGCTTTCCATAACCGGGAGTCACGTTCCACTCGACTAACCAGCAAACACGCGGCATGTTTATTTTGTTAATATAAATAACATGCTTAAGTACTACTTACACTAATACACTAGCAAGTAGTGTATTAGTTTTCATGTCAAATTATAGCACAACTCACAGACCTACATGTTTCCATCCTAGATTTCTTAGAATATTATAATACAAACTAATAAGTTATTACTAATGTGATTTTATAATTTAACCAGAATAACGTGGATAAGATGAGGATGATATAGAATACAATTTCGTTCGTCGAGTCACGACACGAAACGAAGGGGCGTATCTGCTTTTTTGTAACTTAACAATAGAGAGATTTAAATTTTACGTTGATTTACAAACAGTAACTTAATATCTAAAGATTTAGCAAGTACTGTGCAAAAATCCCCTCCCATTACATTTGTCTCTACTAATTTGGCAGAATTTTTAATCGATTTTTGAGATGATGATTATCCATTTCACTGATCCGATTTTCAGATATAACACCGTTCAAAGAGAGTAATTATTGAACGACTAGTATATCTACATATTAGAGGTTATGTAATGTTTGTATAGTATACAAAACTCGAACTCTGTAGTTTCAATTACCCCTTACCTTAGTGAGGTTACTCGTAAATTGGTAGGTTTTCTTTCAGCGTCAAACACTGTTTCTAAACGATATTCATTGGGACACCCAAAAAGGAATCTTTATTTCTCTTACTGCTCGAGAATAATTTGTAACCTTCAATTTACTCCATTTTTGCGTGCGTGAACCGTTCAACATAACGAGTCCCAATTCCGAGATGCCTAATCGTTGGTACTATTAGAGCAAGATGCCAATCCACTGAGACCGACCTTGGCTTGGCTGCCTCCGCCGAATGTTGCCCAGCTGACCTTGTCTAACACGATGGTTGGTTTGTAGTCACGCTACTTCACAGCACGTGTATAGTCGGATTCATAGTAAAGTAGTCTAGCTATAATCTTGTCCATGTAGGTATTACTGTCTATTATCGTATAATTTGTAACTTGCGTTGGCGTCTGTATTCTCATACTTATCATAACGAATGATTGATTACGTTTTTTAAACGCAATAAAAAAGTTTCGGTTGTATTCTAAATTCTAATTAAAGACCACACGGAAAGAGTCCTAAAAGTTGAGTTACAACGAATTTAATATTTATTACCTCATCTTATTTACAGTACTCTTTCCATGTTATTTTTGTAAATATATTTGTAATATCGGGTTAATGCACAGCTCAATAGTGTTTTATTACGAATGAAGTCGCGGGGCGTTCGCTAGTAGTAGTAAAATAACCGGCATGATTTCATTGGTGCGCAAGCGTATCAAATTTGGTTGCCTTGTAATCTTCTCTCAGCTCATAAAAGTAAATTATCTTAAGGAAACCGGCTTTTAAGCGTTAGAAGCCGACATCTTCCACGCTTAGTACTCGTTTTAAATCAGTTAGTGGCGACTAATAATCTATTCCTTTCGCTGCATCGGTATTTTGTACTATTTTATTTAATAGGTTGTTTTCCGGAACAACGTTTTAACAAAGGATTATTTTATTTCTGATTATATAGATTATTTCGTTTTTTAATCGTTATTAGTTATTATTTGTGATAAGGTAATATTAGATCGAAATAATAAAAGTTTTGAAATGAACGAAACGACGCGAATGCTGTTGATGATTGAATGATGAGTTTATGTCATTGAGATTTTGTTATCCACTAACTTATTGACATTCCGGGCATACGAGCAAACGAGCCATAGGGAAGGAATCTCACAATTATACATTAAACCCCGCAAAACCATAATTTTTTCTCGAAAAAATAGTAAAGACAAACATGACTCTTCGGTTTCCGTCAAAAGAGAGCCCTCTAACTAACACGGTTAATATTCGTTTCGGCCCACGCGCATGATTCACTAGACGCAGATAGCTTGCAGACTACAGGTCTGTGTTGCAGACAAACAGAACCTTTGGTGTCTAGGAACATTACTGACTCATTTATCATATAAATTATACAAAGTTGTCTCTCCTAAGTGGGATACGATCCCACGGGCTAGATTCGAAGCAAATGCTCGAACCATTAACAAAACCAACTAATTGACCTAAAAATGTATGGCAGATAAGTAGTTGTTTATTGTTGCTTACAAATTAGATGAACAATTTTCCACAAAGTCTTATTTAACACTAGCTGTCCGTTCCGGCTTCGCACGGGTGGACATAGATATAGATAAATACAGCCTATGTCACTCACGGTGAATGTAGCTTTCCAATGGTGAAAGAATTTTGAAATCGGCATAGTAGTTTTTGAGTTTATTCATTACAAACATACAAAAATACAAATCTTACCTCTTTATAATATTGGTATGATGATAATAAAGAGATCCGAGCAAAACGTAACGCATCGAAAGATAGTGTGTGTCTAGAGAAGCCCCAATAGGCCAAACAGACCGTTTATTTGTCAGTTAGTTTTATGTATCTTATGAATCTCATCATCATCATCAGCTCCACTGCTGGGCAATGTGCTCCCCTCGCCTTAAGTTAAGACACAGTTAAGGAAGTTAATAAAATAATACTTGAGTAAGTCGTTTGCACAACTCAAGATAAATAAACCACAAACAAAACAATCACGTCAAAAAAGTATGAAAAGTTTTTGTCTCAAATCGTGAGTCTCTTATCTTTTGCGAGTTTTTCTTCTGAATCTTTATTATATATGGCTTTAAGGCGACTGGGACTTAACAAACATGATTGTTATGAAGATATGCGGTATTATTCATACTAATAAGAATAAGCCGGCTCGGCACGAGATTGCCATCATCTGCCGGCCTCACTGGATTGCCCCACTTACTAAATGCCTTCAATTTCCTGCACAAACAATTATCTCCTTGACTTTTGACCGCGTTCTATGTGAACAATTGATTGTGTAACTTCCCCTTCCTTTGTTACAGTTACATAAGAATTTATAATTTGCATTTACCCAATGCAAACAAAAATGTGTATTGCTGTCAGTAAAGGTTTGGTGAAAAAGGAATAGTCGAACTTTTTCTTTTGTAATGTCTATTTCTAGCATAAATATATATGTATAATATTATTCAAACATAGATTGTTTGTGTTATTATTTTGCATTTCCTAAAGATCCTATCTCTTGAGAGATAGGATCCGAAACGAGGTGATCCGCCAGAGAACCAAAGCCTTTGACATAGCTCAAAGGGTTAGCACGTTGAAGTGGCAGAGGGCTGGTCACATCTGTCGGAGAACCGATAACCGCTGGGGTAGACGAGTTCTCGAGTGGAGAACACGACTAGGCAAGCGTAGTGTGGGACGCCCCCCGGCTAGATGGAGCGACGACCTGCGTAGGGCGGCTGGCAGTGACTGGATGCGGAGAGCCGAAGATCGGGCTCAGTGGCGCGCCTTGGGGGAGGCCTATGTCCAGCAGTGGTCTAGTGCAGGCTGATGATGATAATGATTTCCTAAATAAAATCGAAACCAAGAGGGACGATAACAAGTATAATTATGACTGCACAGTAGTGATGCATAGTTGAAAATCAAAGAGAAAATAATAAACAAAATAAAAAAATTCCAGTCAACATAAAAGATGAGCAAATATCACGGATTCACGGGCCTTTAGAATTTCTTACTCAAACATTCATTTCAGTGCTTACTTCAATGGTTTTGTTATTGATCTGTCTTCAATATTTTATGGTCTTATTATAGCTGACCATATTGTTTCCAGCGAACATGATCCTTGCATGTCAGCTGAGCATTCCTCACCTTCATGACTTACACACCTGAGCCGACAAGCATTGTGTCCTAGAGCCGTCACTCCTCGTTAGACGTCCGTTCAGTCGACTGGAACGACCTGCAAATTTACGTTTACCTTCTTAAAACCAAGAATTCCGTTTAAGTCTGCGGTTAATAAAGTATTAGCGTCAGTAAATCTAACTTTGTAAATCCGGTGTAGGTTCTCTGCAGCTTGTCATGTGCGTAATGTTCTCAAGCGGACAGACGCAGCGTAACCGATGGCCTCTAGCTTGGAGCCTGCTGGGAAATAAATCGTGCGGCTCTACTCGTGAAGTACATTCGAGATGATGGGCTAAAAACTACGAGGTTGCATGTAAGTACTCGCAGTTAATAACTCGGCGAACCAGATCGAGTTCTCATTTCAACTCCTCTTTGAAATTGATAATCCGGAGTACGGTATGTTTTCATTTCATTTGCGTCGCCCGCCGCTTCTGGATGTGGAGATAGCTCGATTGTGTTAAATTTCAATTTCAGCTGTGATTCAGCTATTGTTTCTGGACTTGAGATTGATATGATTTGACAAGGTCTGTTGTTCTTTGCTTAGAAGCTAAGCATTGAAGGTAACGTGACATTATCAATTTATAAAATGATCCCAATTTCTGAACTAATTCATCCAACAAAACGTATAGGTATCCTTATGGCAAAGCGTTTTATCCGTTTATCTTTCCGCCAGGTAATCCAAAAAATACTGCACAGAATAAGCTTTTCATGTCAATTTCAGTCAATTTTGTCCTTCAATAACTCGGGAATAGAATTATTTCTCAATGTCTCCCTCCCATAATTCCGGGCAATTTTACATTTATATCAAAAATTTATGATGCAAATGTAAAATTGCCCGGAATTATGGGAAAATTGAGAAATAATTCTACACCCGAGTTATTGAAGTACATTAACTGATTGAAAATTGACAACAACGACTGAAGGACAATTGATTGACGAAACTCGCACATTGTGTACACATTCATTACACACGCAGGTAGGCACATTCTTCTATACGAGTTACCTACTGCGGCATAACGTTCAATACATGCACCTTCATTACCAAGCTCCGTATGAAGCATAAGACGATAGTATCTAACAGCTTTCGAAATGAGCTCTGCCGAGTCTCCCAAGCGCAGGGCTTCGTTAATTCAATCACGACTACAAATTAACTGCTGGCTGCCTCGGCAGAAGTACTACTGAATTCGTACATATACATAAAGTGTGGCTGTAGGTATGTATGAACTACTTGTATTAAGTAAAACGGAGATACTGACGAAATCGTTGTTGTGTTTATGCCCCGTGACGCATCACGTACTCTAAATTGGTTGTGAATTGATATAAACTTCTCTTCAACTGTATAAAACGTTAGTAAAGCTTGTTTACAGCAATATACATTATATTATTCGAATCGGGAGATTCATACCATTCATTATGTAGGTACTCGTATAGTCGACCGCACATCAGTGGAAACACTTTGGCCTTGAGCTGGCCTAACCTATTTGGAAGTTTGAATACTTTAAGAGACCAGGGGGCCAATGATGAACGATTTTACAGTGGAGCAGGGGTTTGGCTTGCGTTTGTAAAGGATTGCCAAACGTGTAGGTACATGCAGCATAAAGTTTTTGGTTATGGTTTGGATTAGGTAATATCGTGCAGAATTAGCGCGATTGGCCCCCAGATTATGCTGTTTTGTTTCCATTGACGTGCAGTCAACCGTACTACATTTGGAAACCAAACGTAAGACGTAAGGCTTTGTTAAGCTTAAGAATATAACATATTGGAGTAATAAAGTTAAGCTACACTTAACAGTAATTTAAGTTATCTGTAAGGGAGTTAAGTTTTGCCAAATCTTACGTCAAAAGAGAGTTGAACTAGCCCGAAAATAAGAAAACAAAAGTAATGGCTCTGCTACAAAAAAACCAGGCTTTGTAATAGGATATCAGTGGTATTTGCCAGTGATCGATGTGCAATCTCGATATTGAATATTTCACAGAGGACCGCGAGAGCTAGCGCCAGGAACAATGGGGCTTTCCTTCGACAACCCTTTACACGGAAAGGCTTTTTTGCCTTTCACCGATAAGGAACTCACCCGACTCGCCAAGGGAACACTTTGTGTTACGAACACTACAAATACTTTGTAGGCAGAAATGTAACATGCGCTTGTGATATCTATGTTGCTGTTAAAACTACGGAGTGTGCTTCTAAAATTGGAAACCTTTATTTTTCTGTGTCACTTGACTGTCTTTCTAGCTTAGTACTACTTCGACACCTTTCGAAACTTGACAAAAACGAAGACCACTAGGTCATTGTTTACTTACAATATTTATCGTAAAATTTCGAACTAGGTACTGAAAAGCACCCTATCGGGAGTCCCATCCCATCTCATGTTTAGCCATTAAAACTATTGGCGTAGGCTTTTTACCGTTTAGTATGGCATTTGTGTAGTTTAGTGTGGCAATTGTTTATCAAAAGCATCATTTCCTTTTAGGATGTTCATACTGCCTTTATTTATTTATCCTTTGGGAAATTAATTCACACACGTATAATAGATGTTGGATGTGTGTGACGTATCTCATGGTGCATGTAATTTTACGATCCCTGTGTTGATATTTGCGAGAGCTCGCAGCGCTTGACAAATTGCAATATCCCTGTGAGGTGGGCTTGAAAATCCAATTTGCATGAGTAGTTTCTTCTAGGTATTGTTGGGAAACGAATCTTGTTTTGTCTGAATGTATTAAATATGTAATTGCGGCAATTGAGGCAATGATGTTTTTTTATTTAAGTTTTTTTTATCGTCTGAATTTATTATGATTAGCATTAACAGCCTCTAAGTTCACAGCTGGGCCAGGCCTCTCCCATAATATTGGGAGGTTTATACCTATACCCTAATGTGTACATCGCTAGACAAGAAGAAAGAATACCTAAATTTGTGAACAGTTGCTAGCCAGTATTTATTCTTTAGTCGCGTATCTCTTACGACAACCACAGAATAATTTGAGGGAGTGTACGATTTAATCCGGATACCATCCAAGATAAACTGACACTTTTATGTTTGAATCAGAATAATTGAATTGTTTGATATTCTCTCTGTTGTTTGCGATTGTACAGTGGATAATCGTAGTCAAATATCAGCCAACAATATAGATGGTAGACCGGCATAATTGAGCATTAGCTGCACAAATACGGCGGCGGACCACACAGGCAACGCCCGGTGCCCGGAGCTAGTCGTGAACCATAAGTCGCCCGGACCGCCGCGCCGTGGCCTGTCTAGAGACTTTCCTCTATACGAATAGGGCTGCCTACCGACCGCCACATTTGATGACCTTTTGAATTTATCTAGCTTGTAATAAAACAGAAGTTTAATGTAGGAAGTGCAGCGTTCAAATGAACCGTACTTTTAATGTTAATGTACAATTGAATAGTAAATTATAGATAGTTTATGATTTCCGAGTCCAACCAAACTGCACTGTCCATTTGATGATTCGGAGCTGTTTGATATACGGCAGCCCTAAACAAACCAATCTCCCTATAAAGCTATAAAACGATTTCATTTCTTCCCAGACCTGTTTATGCTCGTCGATTCGCAAGAATCGCTCTCGAGGTTTCAAAATAGTGTTCAATAAAATGCTTCTCGTATTGCACTCATCTCATAATGTGATGAAACTGTAATGGAAACTAGTTTAGTAAGACCTTAGGTTTCATTCATACGTATAGCTTTTCAAACGCGTAATCAACAGGGTTATAAACGCCTTAAAATATCATTATTCTGTGATTATTGAAACATTCATTTGTGTTCTCGTCTGAAGCGACGTAAATCTACACTCTCATACATTTTTATGAATATATGAGTACAGTGGCATCATGTCTGTCTTCCCTCAGAGATTTCAAGAAACCGCTCGCACAAATAAGGCTTTACCGCCACTTCTACACATATCTACAGCCTGCACCTAAGTACATGCTGCATGCCTGCCCGAGACCGCTAACTGCCGGAAGCCCATTGGTGTGTCGTGAGCACAGGATTGACAAGTCTCGCCGAAGGATCTCGGACTTATCGTCGCGTCGGCGCTTGACCGCACTCTCGAAGTGTCACTTCCTTGTGAAATACCGCACGAAGCAACTCTTACGAAATAGCATGCCACGTGTTAACGTAATTGAATGAAGTGAAAGAGCTATTTGTGTTTTGCGACTGGATTTTTTGTGGTCTTGAGTGGCAAACAGACAGATAGCCGGGCCCTGATGGGGTTACCAAGATCGCTTATGTTATTGTCGTCTATAACCATAAACATAACCACAAGTGCATTGATGCGTTTTGGCACGTGGAATTGTTGACCAGTGAGTCTAGAAACAGAATGCCTCGTGGCTTGTAATTACACTAGCTGTCGTACCTTTTACATCTTTAGCATGTCATATAAACATGTCCACTGCTGAACATTAGCATGTCCTCTGCCTTCCCCGTTCAGCTCGATGATTCAGGTCGTTCGTCAAACTGGTTGGGGAGCATCCCACTCTGCGCTTACCGGTGCGCGGCCCCCGCGCTAGAATTGGTTTTGCCGAACTGCCATCGGTTTTGTGACAAAAATGTGGCCACTGCCAAATCAGCTTATATTGTTGCGATCCTTTAATATAGAAATAGTATTATTGAGCTGAAACATTATTCTAGCCCCAGGACTAGGGACAAATTTTGTAAAGCAGTAGCGAAACGACCGGATGGAATTAAAAATGAAAAGAAATTAATAATAAGAAATGTAATTGATCTCAAGTTAAACCTCCGAACATAGGTTGTTGCGTAATGTTTGGTACTAACAAACTCTCTTCATTATTTCTTAAACGTCTGACAGTTTAATTATGAAGCAGTATATTATTTACTGTGTCGATGCCTCTCATAAACTTGGTACGACGCCGTAAAACGGGGTTAAATATATTTTATTAACTTTCGGCACAGCTCGACATAGCTCGTCACGAGAGGAATTATAATAGCTCTATTTCCATTTACTTATTGGTATACTTTATGCCTAAGTATATAGGTAAGTACTAGCTGTTGCCCGCATTGAATAAGTCGAATACACGAATTTATTCAGTCTTATTGGAGGAGAAAAGCAAGTCTGATTTATAGGTAGTAGTCACTTTTGTCATTTATTTATGTTATGACCAAAACCTGTATTCTTTCTGAATCTCCCAAGGAATGATAAATCAAGCTAACTTATTACTACTATACATTCGCCTGCTCGCGGTCTCCAAAATTTTATGTATAATCTTTTAACTGCAAAAATTCAAACGGCCCGGCATCGGCATTACATCACCTTTTAAAACTTACCTGTATCTAGTCCAGTTTCGAACGATTAAACCAACGGTTACACACCTTCCCGCTAAACCTAACGCGAAGGCTTTATCTTATCATAAGTTGCGCTGGAAAATTTTAATGAGGCAGAACCGAGTCCCTGGTCTCTTAGTCCCGCTAACTATAAGGTACAGTTACTTTGTCCGTGCAAAATGCAACATAAACATCGAAAACAACGCACCCATTACTCCGAGAAGGTGTGCAATAGTTATTTACTCTCTTCTTTGCCTTCTCAAGTCATTGAGCATCTAGCAGCTGGATGGATTCTAGCTTAAATTCTACTATGGTAATAGTAATTGTATTCAGTTTTATGATGCGTACAAATCAAATTGAAGAAAAACTCGGTGGAAAAGGTCATGTGACAAGCGATGATATACGGCCTAATATAGTTAACAGTGAGAAGCTCCAGAACGATCAAGGCGGAGAAGTAGACCGCTAGAAAAAGGGCAGACCAAATAACCAGGGTAGCAGGAAAGAAATGGATAGAAAAAGCGTTCGAAAAAGTGTAAAAGTTCGATAACTTTTGATAAGGTAAACTTTTAATTAAGTACTACGTGATCAGCCTGAAGGCTAAGGGAAGTCTCGACAAAAGCTAGAATCAATTTATTATCATAGAATGAAAGCACTTTATTATGATTTCGTACCCAGAAGTCATTTATTTCGAGTAAAAACGCGTTGGTAGCCTTTGGAAAAATAAACTTAGAATTATACTTATCCTTAGGTACTAACGATCTTGCTATACCTATATGTTACACAGCACACCTATTTGAATCAATCCATCGCCCAAATAATATTTCTATTGAAATTTTATTACCACCAAACACGTATTTTAAAATCCCATTAAAAAGTCTTTCATGTGGCACGACCCCGGCATCCACTTCAGAAATATCAATAAACTATTAATGTGGTTTTACAGTTCTATATTCGCCGTGTACTTGGCAATCGTTACAATTCTGAGTCAACTTTGATCGACGCCTGAACGATTTATGGGTCCTAAATTAGCTTTTAATTCCAATGTAGAAGTGGACATGCTTATTTCAGGGCAAACACCTAATTTTATATATGTAGGAATGGTTTTAGTATTTCAAACATAAAACGTAACAAAATAAACTTCTCACGCATGCTTGCATGAGGAATCATTGTTAGTATCAGCTAGATATTTTATAATAAAATTTGCAAAATAATCATTTATTTAATAATATCGTCTATAATATTATACTACAATACAAAAACTTTTTTTTGTAGTTTTTGTTTAACAATTAGGGTAGGCTTGTATATTCTGAACATGTTTTAGACAAGTTTTTGTTGCTATGCTTCCTTCTTTTCCTCTCTCCTCACTTCCTTCTTCTTATTGTCCTTGCCACCCTAATTTATTTATGGACAGCGATTTTGGTGATTATCTTAGTAAAAATTTTCGATCTCAGGTCGTTTCGGTTAACGCTTTCATTTCTTCACTGGCGCCCCCATCTAACCGAGGCTGGTTATCTGGTTAAACATACACCTATCGTATCACTTGCACGAGTGCCTCGTAGTGACTCCCGTTCCTCTGTCTCGATTTGGCGAAACGGCTTCTGTTACTGGACTCGCTACTTGCTGACTTATTAAACACCATACTCGGACGGAACCCACGGCGAACCCATGCGAATGCACCGTAGTTTTTAAACACAAACGATCTTATTGAAAAACTTATGTTATTGGAGCTAAGTATCTTTAGTTTTTGTCTACTACAGTTTTGCTCATCGGTTTTCAGTCAATGATTGTATTGAGACTGATATAGACAAACTGTCAATACGAATAATTTTCCCAGAACATTTTTAAGGCAATATTGACTTCTTTACCGTGTTCCGATTTTTTTACAAACAAATTCTACGTCAGAAATTATTTGGGTCTGCTTCTTGTTGAACCGATTTTTGTTTTATGTGACGGTCAGACGGGTTATCTCGACGAAATATTGGTTTACCAAAATGCTCACCATCAATATAATGGTGAACGAATTTTTCATGTGAACATCGTACACGAAATAATCCTTATTTGACAAAATTGTGACAGGAACAGAGTAAACTAAAAAGCTAGCAAAAACATGTGCATTATTTGCACAACGAAATTCCATTAGCATTAATCCGTTTAATCTCAATCCCACCATTACTTTACAATGATCATGACCATAGTCAAAATTGAAAATGACATAATATAAGTTAGAGTACTTAGGTACTTAGTGAAGTTAAACGTCAAGATAGATCAAAGAAAGAAGAAAAGATTGAATAGTCGTGGAATAGTCGAAAAAATAAGTAGCTCAAACTAGAAATGTTTTAACGTTGCGTCCAGCTCCAGCCAGAGCAAAGAATCAAAGTTGATGTTTCAAAACAGAATGAGAACCTAACGGAATGGGTAATCATAAAGAAATGACAACATGAATTTAATTCCGTACAAGGCATCATTTGTATTTTGTGATTCTACCATTCTTTAGTCATTGCTAATAGGTACGTCACGTCATGGTTAGTAAAACGAAATGAATACGGGTAGGAATCTCCACACTATCGGTATCAGACCGTAACGCAAATGGGTTAACAACCTTGATTTCTGTACACGTTGACTGACTTTAGGTTAATAACGTTAGGAAATACCTGTACAGCCTCGATTTCAATTATGCAATCGCTGTAAAATATTGGATTATTCAGGTGTCACATAACCGTAGGTGGTGGTCCAAACGAAGTTAGTGATGGGAGAGAGATTTCCTATCAATATTCCTATCATCGTTATTTCTTTAGTTTTATGTGATTCTTTTCTATTGTTTATTGGATCTTGGTTACTAATAATTATGTCATTGTGTTTGGGTGTGTATTGCGTGCGGTGTGAATATGAATGAGTTCTAAATTTCTTCGCAAGGAATAATTTTGAACTTGAATTTTTCAAGTTCTAAGTATAAATTGTTACCTCTTATTACGTATAATATTTTTTCATACATTTTATTTGTTAATAAGGGATCAATTGTTAATAATTGTGGCCTTTGTTAAATACATCAGGTAATAATAGTACCTACGTGTCTACGCATGCGCCTTTCTTCCTATAATTATCTCTCAATGTAAACCAACTGACATGATTGGGTCGATCAAACATATTTTAGATAGTTTATTTTAAGATTACCTGCAAGTAGGTAATGATTTTTTTGTTACCACAACTTTATTTGTGGTTTTTATGTACCTAGTTTCTTGTTAGTCATGCATGAACGCAATTTTCTGGTTTACCAATAAATACAACAAAAAAGGCAAATTATGTGAAGGTGTGGACGTTTGTTTGTTTATTTGTTTGTTTCTCAATCGCGCCATAACAACTAAACGGATTTTGATGAAACATGATACATTGATAGCTTATACCCTGCTGGAATAACATATTAGGATACTTTTTAACGCCGTCGATGTCGCGAGGAATCCACTAGTTGTATAATATAACTCAACCCTTAAATATCTTCTACTACAAAAACAACAAAATGTACATCCATATTGTTTTAAGACTAAATGTTTTATTTATTTATTTGAAACTATTGTCTAATAAATAGCACATATACCGTTCCTTACAACAATATAACATAGCACAAAAACATTTCACAATTTGTTACGAAATCCAAACATCCGAGCTAAACGAACCGCTGAAGACGTTAAAAAGGTGAGGCGTTGAGTATATGAAGCCTCATTGTTTGAGCATACGTCAAACAATGTCGGTCAGCGGTTCTTCAAAGCCCTGTTTAAAGTTTAAACAACTGATACGTACAGTTAATGCAGTGGGATTTTCGCGGTTACCTTTTCCACCGGTGGTGATTTACTGGCAAAGAAACGTCAAGTGAATTCACTTCGCACTAGGCTATTTCATTTTCAATGCAAAGGAGAGAGTGCGATGCACTGCGCTACGAAGTAATATACATTAGACCAGCTTTGTTGAAAATTGTTTTCAATTTCCACTTTATGTCCATCCGTAGCCGTACTAAAGAAATAGTTGAGAATAAGACTGCGAAATCTTCAGAAGATCGTTTCTAATCTCCATATTTTGCTTCAGTAGACATTCAATGCTTAGTTGACTTTGGTAAATTGCATGTATATTGTTACCTAGTCTCAGTGAATTCCTGATTTGCTTTCAATGACAAACCGATGTGCACGCACGCTGCTATTCCACTAGTGGCATGTCTAAATTCGCTTTCTTGCAAGATAGTTTTACTTTAGAATTTTTGTCAACGAAAAGAGCCAACGAATAATCGTAAAAGCGGCGAACAAACAGCTTTACGGTTCATTTATGTTGTGGTTATCTGCACGAACTTGCGTCTTTAATGTTTTGGGATCTGGCTTTTAGTATCAGCCTATTGGTTTCACTTTGTTTAATTACGTTAATGGATGTTACATATAGAGTAATATCCCCTTAAATTAGAAAATCAAAATAATTTCTACCAGTGTCGTAATCACAACTTTTAATACAAAGCCTAAATGTTGAAGATAGAGTGACTAACCTTATGTTTAAAATTTGCTAGCTGTGTCGCTAGTCTAGTACCAACCTATATCCCCAAGTTTCGTTGATTTCTGATTTGAATCAATTATTATTGCTTATATAGTATTATTTATTGAAAATAGCTACAAATCGTAAATCATCTAGAGTTTCTTTCAACTTGATAAAGACTGGAATTCCTATAAGTATAACTTGTTCCGGCTGTTGAGAGTTTGACACATAAAAATACGCCTCTTTGACCACACAAGACGCTATAATAAGAATTACGAGTATAATGTTATTATAACCCACAAGAAACTTATTAAACTTCTTTCTTACCATCCATAGATATTCAATCTTGCCCAAAACATCCCCGCCCACTTAGCTTTATGCCCGATTCCCGATTAAACTTGGGACCAACAGCAATGATTTATGTCTGTACTTCACAACTTTATTGGCCCTGTGAAACTTGGAGCCAGATCCCCTGAGGTATCTGTCGATTTTGTGCCTGATATGATAGATGTACGTCACAATAAAATTTTACTGCATATTTGAAGCTTAACGTGTGAATAATGTATGGCTTCTTATCTTATTTTATTCGTGTATGTCTTCTGTATGATTTCTTTGTTGGCTTTACGTAGGCTTTATGGCTTATGTATGATATTGTATTATCGGATACTGTTATCATAACTTTGTTTGCATTATTCCCTCTTTATTATTGCTTTTTGATATTGCCATTATCTCTATTATCATTCATCAATTATCATTTCAGTCAGTTTCATCCTTATAAATGTAATGCTGTAAGATACTTCCCATTGCGTAATTCTGAGTAAATCGCAAGTATATGACACTTAACTTGACCATAGAAAATTCTAACTAACGCAAGATGGAGTCAGTTATTAATTTGACGCATAGACTTCCTAGAGAACGGGAGGTGATTGACCTGGCGGCGCGGGCGCACCTCGTGGGATGCTGGTACGTAACGTAAGGCTAGCCGCAGCCGCAGCGTGCCATAGTTCCCGAACGGACGTGGAGATACGAAATGATATCTAGATTATCAAATGTTGGATTGACTGCATTAAAATACCTTACGAACACTGCTAATATATACGAAAATTTTATTTACGAGAAAGTGTATATTATATTGTATCTGTAAAGCTTTACGAAAGGCAATAAACAATACTTCTAAGGCATATGGAAGAATGCTACTGTGTTCAGTGTTTTTTCTTTTTGAAAGTAATTATAGTTGTCTACTGAGACATAGAGCTAAGAATTACGAAATGCAAGAAAAAGGGAAATAATATTAATGAATCTGAGAAATCTACATTATTTCCCGGAAAAAGCTCTTAAAAATACAGTGTTACGTGTAGAAGCAACTGCAATATTTACTGCAAATGTTCAGAGTTTCTCTTTCCCAGTAACACCGATTCAATGCACCTCCACTGATTTCCTTCGTAACTTCACGCAATCGATACTTATTCAATAGGCCCTTTTGTCACTCCACAACATCTTTCTTCACAACATCTCTACGTAAATATATTATAGCATTGCATAGGTCTATTTGTGATGTGGGCGTTCCGATTAGATCACATTATGCCTTTTGATGTACCGGTAATAAGTTCCTTGGAGAAGACGTTATATTAGTTTTCTTACAGTAGACGTTAATAGTTACTATCTTGCTTCATTGAGAAGAGTTGGTTTAGGTAGATTTTCTTGCCATACATGACACTTCTGTCTTATGCAACTAATTTAAACATGACAAAAATTTTTATTTCATCCAAACTTTTCGGTCTGCTATCTCAGTTATAACACACACGATGATTCATTAGTTCTGTTCAAAGGTGGGCTGGGTTTTCAATAAAATGCTTGTCAATTTATCAATTGTTAAACCATAAAGTACCAAACCAAGAGTAGTACACATACAGGAAGTCGGCAATGGCGTCAAATTATGTATTGTACTGCTTATATGTAGGTATAGATAGGTATATTTAAATGACCGCGCCCACGGTTATGCAGAGTAGGTAAATTCACAAGAAGGAAGCTTTTGATCAGCATGAATGCGTGTATGCAAATTCTAAAATCACATTTAGTCGTAACAGTCGAATATTGTTTGCAACCTCATATGATTCATAATTTAATTGATCCCGTGATTAATCTGACCCGCTAAAAGCTTTTGAATTGAGTTAAAAGCAGATTGACCAATTATCCATAATTACCTTTACTTACTGCAAGCGAAGCGCTAATATTGCAGCGAAGAAAACATAAAAGGCTCCGCCTGCCCATTGTGGTGTAGCGTTGTTAAATTTATAACTTGAGCGTTAATAAGCCTTCGATAGAATCTCACACGGCTCCTGGCCGGTTAAATGCGCCAACAATAATCCTCTAAAGTAACCAAACAACTTCTGTTACAATTGCATTTCATACCTTCATAACTTAACGCTTTTATCTCCACAACTTCAGACCATTATAGCCACTCTGTTTTAGCCACGTTACGGAGTAAAAATGTAACAAAGGAGAAAAAATATTACTCTCCCCTAATTTACGTAAAACTCGACGATCCCTTATAATACCTGTTTACGCATTTCTTCGTAATTTGTGTTTGGCTAATGTTGTGCCATAGTCATTAGAGCGAGGGCTGGGCCTCACCTTAATTATAATTCATTACTTTCTCAAATTACAACCAGACTTTTACAAGGATATTAAAAATAATCATAAACATACAATTAATGCTCGCTATAGTATTAATTTTAACTGTTGTATGAACACTAGATTCCAAGCAACGTTACGGTGAAGAGATTTCATTACCTGGCCGTTTATGAAACGGTGCTAATTAAATTTCTACAGTCTCATTACCTTGGTAACCTATGAGCGTAGCGTACCTTGTTTACTCTTAACTAGATAGGCATATGCCTAGTGCATCTGTACCTATATAGTGTTTCTAATACCCTCATGATGCCTGATTCTAACCGTAAAATGATTATACGACCGGTGTACCTACGCCTGAAGGTGGTAAAAAACAATATCAGCTGCAGTCACTTTGCAGTTTTTCTTTGCCGTGCGGTGTGAGCAGAAATTAATCTTGCGAAAAAAACAGCTCCGAATTCCATGGCTCGTAAGTAACAAAGTGAGGAAGTGCATAAGTAAATTCCATTTCACGGGCACTGAACACTCGCAACGTTGCTAAAAAACCTGCGGCCCGTGAAGACAGGGAGGCCCGCAAACTGCCGTCATTCGAGTCCACTGCGGGTCGTGTTGTGTTACCCTGTCGCCACACATAGATACATACATAAACATCGCATAGTATTCAATCAATTTTATCCACTCTTGCGGATACCGCAGCGAATCGTATTACATGCGGTCACTGACACGTACCTAGTATTGCATAAATTTAACAGCATACCCTAGTCGGCTCAACAAATTCAAATGCAAATAAATATTTCACTCGCAATATCCGACGCATACGTAAATATAATGTTTACATCATGCAAACACACTGGGGACATTTTTATTTAGACAAAACACGCGATCATATTTTTTAAGCCGAACTGTCCACAAATTTTTACCCCGAAAATTGAATCACTCATTTCATTTGGCGGAAGTTGGGAAATAACCTTTGTACTCCCTGACCCAAGCCTAAGGTCGCGCTGATGAGGCGATTTGTCTGATGTGCTCTTATAAAACCGCAAACTTTCTGGAATATATTGCCTTGAGATCCTCTCTTTTGTTTTGCACAATTTATGGCTTAACTGTCAGCTCCTCGAGTGTATGATGCGGGCCACACAATGTAATGAATCTCTTCAGAGAGGTAGTAAATCCTCGTAACCCGACGGTCACAGGAAGAAGCTTCTCTGCTAGCAAAAGGTCAACATATCTGAGTTTACGTAAAAAAAGATACACCTTAAATGTCCACCAGTTAATTATGAGGACGCATTACGTTTTTCACGCGACATTTTTGCTGTGAGGCCTAGCGACGTATTCCAGAACCGGTATCTCTTCCTGCTGATCCTTACACGGCTCGATACATCATTTGATGCGTGTAATTTCCTCCATAGATGTTTTTTACCGCATAGCCGGCTACAGCCTTTCAATGGGGTCGCAAAAAGCAGCTAATCGTCCGGCCTCTCACGGCTGGTCACTGAACTTGCACTATACTGTAGATAAATGCCAATTCCTATTGATATAGAAAAACTTCATTTGTACCATCTGCGGAACTATTTGTATTTCGTGTTGAATGGTAACCTTATTCCCAAGTGATTTATCCCAGAATACAAGTACCTAGGTACTAAGTGCATTTCCTTACTCTACATTTACGACACCCGTATACTCGTACCTGGAAGGAAGCACATGCATTTTATACCAGCTTTTCATCAAGTTGCATATTGAAGACTTACTCATAATACTCAAATATTACACTTTGGCGCTGATTCAACATTATGAAAGATTTAGTATCTAGGGCTGATCCTTTTCAAGTTTCGCGAGGAAACATTTCATAACCCTAACAGTACAGAATTATTCAAAGGGTACCTTCGGAAGGTAAGAAGGTTACCTTTAAAAGGTGGGTGTGAAGTCAGTTGATGAATTATGTACTGGTCTCTGAATAATCGGTAGTATTTGGCCGTGGCAGCCCTGGTGCTCATCCAGTATTCAGCAGGCGGGCGTCAGCTGGCCCTGTGATTTATACTCGGGACGCACTTCAAGTCTGCTGCTCCCCATGGTGCCTCGTACTGAACGTAAAAAGTCTCCTACTCGCAGCCGTTACACACTGATTTGAAGTAATTGGACGTATTGAAGCTTTTCCGGGTTATAGTCTTTAGATTTTTTCTTTTTATACCTAAGTTCCTAAAGGGTTCAAACCATGGCACGTTCCAATAAGTTTTTTGGAACTGAAGTACGGTTTATTATAATGCCTACTACAGGCTTTTCGGTGAAGGAAAACACCATGACCTGCATAGTACACCAAAGATTAGATTTTCTATTCTAAGGCGTATGTGACGTCCACCAAAAACGGACTGGGACACCGTTGGTGGACAGGGGTCAAGCAAAGATCCCGAAAGGGTCGAAGAAGTGCCGCCAGGTATTCGTGGCTAGGAAGATTTTAATTATAGGTTAAGCAAACGCGCGACAAATAACCTAAAGCCACAAAAAATCGTCAATAGGAATCAATTAAATTACCTGACGTTTTTTTCTTTTGATAATTATAATTAACAATGCTGCTAATTGTATCATTTCACGCATAACTGGCGCATCCATTGAAGCGACGGAAACAAGGCCGTGAATACAAGGCTGGGAGGTAACATAATCGCTGTAACACAAACCTATGTCAGTATATTAAAACTGATAATGTACGTGACAAGTAACTTATAACCGCAACGTTTTTATCCTATGGCAAACAAAATTCAAAGCAGTCCATTTTTGTCTAAGAAAAAGTAAAAACAATATAAAAAATTTTAAAAGACACTTAAAATTATTGCGTAGTGTCAGTAGTATGTACCATTGAGTAGTACCATTGATGGTACAAGTGACACAACTTTGTATCCTTAGTATGGGTAGGGCGGAATTAGCCTACAACGCTGAAAGTCTATGCTGGAAAAGTCGACTACGTAAAATAACTACTTCTTATAATGTACACATAGCATAATGTCATAGTGGTGTATACTACTTTCTGATATAATGTTGAAAAAAAATGACCCTTATTTGAAGATTTGAAATTAAATTGACGCCATTGCCAATAAGTGGATATCAATTCATAATCTGACTCCTCATCATCGTCCGATTGTCAGTGAACAGTAAATCTAACGAAATCTCCCAAGGTGTGATCAGATAGAATACTTCAAAACAAACGTAAGCGCGGTCGAGACCGGTAGGGTAATGCGCCCACCGAAGGCCGCGTCAGGCACTTGCACTACTGCACAATAAATCCTTATAATCCAATAGCGCCGTACACGCACCCTACGTATCATATTTATAGCTCTCACACTTCACTATCGACTATTAAAACATATGTTTTATCAGGTTGATGCTAGGTATTAAGAAGCATTGCATCGGGTTTTAGTTGCATTAATCTTGAGAGGCAGTAAAACATAATTGTTGGTTCGACTTTATAGTCATGTCTATTCATTGTTCATTTTTCGTTTCATAGTCTATTACACTTTGTTTCGTACGTGTATTTATTTATTTTACAAGCAGCTTAATCCCAAATTTTTTAGTTGGCTTTAGTATTTTTGAGTTGACCAAGTGTCATACATATCATATCAAACTGTCGTCACCAGTAGACAGTTTCTACGTCTTTGTAATATTATTTGTTAATATTAACAAATGGTACAAATGTTTTGTATGGTTTACAGATTTTTTCGGACCAATATAAGTAAGAAATTAGACATGTAAGTAAGTACATGAGTCTTTACCATGAGAGCTTTATAAGGAAATCTCAGGTTTTAGAGGTTAAATTTTTTAATTTATCCCATATTTTTTCGCACGATTGCTAAAAATGAAAGTCTAAACTTCTTCCTAGACATTTTTAAATGCTAATTTAATTTACTTTGCTTTCAAGTAAACCACAACACGCCACAAAAATACATCGCTCTAGAGAAGCCATAATGCTCCTAAAATGTAGGTCTACCTTTACATTTTTCAACGCCTCTTACCAAGAAAAATGTCAAGCTTGTGCGCCATCCAATACCTCCAAACTATGCACTGGGGTGAACTCCACCGCTGAAACGTGCTCCGTATGTAAACAGTTTCCACGGACTGAGATCACACTTTATTTTTCCTGGGACCAACGAACGTGAACCATCTCGGTTTTAATATGACAAGTTGGCGAAAACAATTGGATCCTTGTCATTTTGGCATCATTGGGACGAAATGCGTAATGTTAGCTTAGCGGCTTGGTCGTTGGACTCGAACATGCTCGAACGCGAGATGTCTTGGGCTAAATTCCCACTAAGGATAGACAATTCTTAGACTATGCCCGCTACCCTCCCCTATCGATGCCATTTATTTGACGACTTTATTGGCTGACGCAATCTATCCATAATCAAAATTAAACGATAAAAATACTACAAACAGTTCCTCAAATATTTCATTATGTGCACAATGCACGAATTCATTTTCTCAGTATGTTGTAATTTTTTACAATTATAAGGTATTTTGCCCTCGGCGTTTTTCCTTATAACTTTCTGAGAATACACAAACGCAAATTACGTGCTATTATGTTCATAGCATCGTTAATCTTTCTGGTATTTAAGAGCAAGTTGTAGGTACCTACATATCCGTTTGAACATAGAAAATTCGAAACAGCAAAACAAAACAAATCTTTTTTACTTAAAAATATTAGGGTATAACGTTACTTTGGGGGTTTTAATATAAATTTTTCCCTATCCCATTACATTTTAGTAGGATTCGGGGCCAACTGGGATCCACAATCTACGTGGTACATCTTCAGAAACAGTTGGGACCCGGTTTAATGTCTTCGAACCATTCTCAAACGCGTCGAATTGTGTCCTAAATCGTATCGGTGATAAAAGTGTCGCCTTCACTACTCTCCAGTAATTTGTCCATTAATAAATACTGGGACGGATTATATGGCTTTTGCATCTGTGGACCATTATCACCATCGCCATTCCAAAAACTTTTAACGCTACTTTTACTTCGGAAATTGCAAAAGTTTAATTCTAAAATTTAACGAATTAGGAATTTCTATTGAAAATTCAGCAACCATTTTCCTAATAACGAGAAAGGAGACCCTTTTAAGGGGATGGGAGTTTCGGCACTAAACTAAAAGGCCTGCCATTGTGAGAGGCGTACCTACATTTTGAGGTCGTATGAGAACTCTCATATTATGTGACCAGCCATATTCATACAGACCCCGCCGACGACCCGACTTACCCCGCCAACCATCGCCATAATAATAACGTGTAACAATATGCGGCAAACTTTTAGGATCACAAACTTTATAAGAAGTTATTGTCGGTCTTCCCACACCCTCTTAAGACGTTGAGTATAATTTTTTGCGTGAATTTACATTTTGTTTACTAAAACAAGATGAAACCTTGATCAAACTTTACCGGAGCAAAATATAGCTTTGTTATGGAAATTGCACTGGAACGAGAACCAATTCCATGTTTGGTATTAACGCAAATTCCATACATATAATAAAACTGTAAAAAGTTGTTTTTGCATTAAATATTTTTTTGATCAAATGAAGTCAATTTCAAATTTATTGCTGACATTTACACATGAGAGGGTACAGAAAAAAATGTACGGGGGTACCTTACGAACGATACCGCCGACGCGACGCCGAAAATAAATTACTAAAAAAATTACAAAAAGATAATTACTAGGTAGATAGGAACCATGCTACTAATGTGTAAAGGCGAAAGTTTGTAAGGATGTTTGGGCGTTTGTAACTGGGTAAGTTACTCTTTCACGCAAAAACTACGGAACAGATTTTGATGAAACTTTACAGTAATAATTATACACACATGATACCTCGGGATAAGCTGTTCCCACGGGAAAAAATTCTACGCGGGCGGAGCCGCGGGAAACGGCTAGTACTTATCTAAAGTAACGGTTTGTCTGAAATAAATCACGATCTTACCCTTTACAATTAGCTGTTTAAATGTAATTAAGCTATTCGGGTGAGCAATTTCCCCTGAGCACGTGCTATACTCTCGCCTGAATTTTATATTAATTTTAATTGTTACGGCAGGTTAGAACGCTGATTAAATGCTCCCTGTGTTCAATTTAGGGCAACGATTTTAATGCCGAGGGTAAGCTTGTAAGTTTTCGTCAGTGTATACACAGCATCTTAATTACGTGCAGAGGTCGTTTTGCCCTTCCCTCATCACATAAGGCTCGTTTTAAGGGACAGTTTTCTTCAGTGTATCTTTGCCTTGTCGTAGCAAAACACGCTCATTAATTCACCACCCTTCCTGACTCCCCTACAGACCTGTAAACAGTTCCTTAAGGAAACTACACGATATAGAATTTGAGCTCATAATATAAATTTATGCAATGTCCTTATTTGCAAAGGAAGCGTCTTGGAATACAGCTGATATCAGCTATTCATGAAACCTCTCCCCAGCTCCGCTTATTCCTAGCTGAAGAAATGAATAACTACTTGTTTATTTGGAGCGCATTCTTTATTTATCGCAAAGTCGACATAAATCGGAATCATTTCCATTCCTATGTCCGAAGATATTGCAGTATTTGCAGTTCTAGGACACTCTTATTAAGAAACATTTAGTGTTGCTTTTCTTTGACCACCTCGTTACCTTAGTCTGACGTCATGAATTCGATCTCTTTTCCTTTTGAACCAGTTAGTCCTGGTCTTGAAGTAGGTACCTATGCTTTTACATCATGTGCTTTATAATTTCCTTCTTTAATTTCCACAGTGCTGGAAATGCAAGTTTAGATAAGTGTAAATTAAAACATATTTACTACAAGTCTCATCAAAATCTTAGTAGGATTCATAATACATACACGTAAAATACTAGCTAGAAATTGTTTATTAGTTCTACATGTAACTTAATTGACCGAGCGAGCGAAGCGAGCGAAGCGTCTACGTTTCGAGACTGGCCAAAAATGCTCTTGTCCGGCTGTCTGTCTGTCTGTCTGTCTGTCTGTCTGTCTGTCTGTAATTCTCTACAGGTCGCATTTTTCAACCGATTTTGACGAAAATTTGGCATATGTATAAATTAATTAAACCTACAAAATGAGTAGAATAAAATTTTGAAAAACATTTTTTTTAGAGTACCTACCATACTCGCAAAGTGGGAGTGAACTTTTTTTTTCTTGTGAATCCCATAGTGTGGGATATCGTTGGATAGGTCTTTCAAAAATATTGCTGGTGTGTGAATACCATTTTTTCGATTTAGGGATCCGTTGGCGAAATATTAAGCTTTAAAGCGGTAATTTTTGTTAGAGTCACGTGTCCCCCCCCCTGCCAGCTAAACGGTTGCTTCTGGAAATGTGAAAAAATTCATGGCAGTAGCATATATAACGTAGTTACAAGGAAAACTATTACGGCTAAGTAGGTTCTATTAGTTTTTGAGTAATAGTGGATCGACTTAAGAAAGTTGAAAAAATAAATTATGTTCATAGAACTGCATACGTAAAATGGAAAATTATTTTTTTCCGCGTGATATCCATGGTGTGGGGTATCGTTGGATGGGTCTTTCAAAAATATCGCGGGTGTGTGATAAACATTTTTCGATTCAGGGATCCGTTTGCGAAATATTAAGCTTTAAAGTGCTAATTTTTGTCACTTTAGTAGGTACTTTTTCTGTTTCCAAAGTTGACTTTTGTTGGTTTTTTTTAGGTTTGGTTTATAAGGGCTGGCGAGGTCTACTGTTCTCACGGAACTACTAGTGTTACTTGAGTTCACATAATTTTAGTCGACGACGCCAGCGTCGAAAATCCAATTTGCTCAGCCCAAATTTTCTCCCTTCTTCGACCAATTAATAACACATTCAAATAACTTGTCCGGATTCTCGTCGTTGTCTTGCCGGTGAGTGATTGGAAGTGAGATTTACAATACGACAAATGGGCTGAGACTGCTCGAGACGAGCGTTTGTAGTGATTCCCAGACAGGCCAGAAATATATACGCCGACAATTCCTGATGACTCATGTGTATGTGTTTAGATTAGGAATGCTCCGTTAAAACTTAAGCAGACGTATGACATGCGATTGTTAGAGATATTAGAGACATCACACACGAGATAATTTTAAAGCCGGTGTTCTCCGCCAATGAATAGTTGTGTGTAATCAGAATATGCTGTTAGACAGAGTGCCCACTGCAGTCTCAATCAATTGAACTCAATTTTTTTGAGATGTCATATATTTTTCCATCATTATATACCTACACACAGAAAATAATGGTATCTCCTTAAGGTCAGCAAGTTGCTCGTACCGTAACGTATTAATTCCCTAAGCTAATCCAAGTAATTGGATACGTGCAAGCACAGCTTTTAGGCTTCGAAGATAATTGAAAAAACTTACCGATCCCTTATCCATGAAAATTTTATAGGTACCTACACGCCCTAAGAAGCCTTCCCAGATTATAGTGGTTTAATCCTGCATACCATCACATGCCTGGTGGTATGAATTTCAAACTCATAAGGTTATAAATTTATATATTTGTAATTGCAGGTTGTTGGTTAAGAATATAATAGACAACCACTAAGAGGATTTAAAGAGAAATTACAATCCTAATCCTCTTTGGTATGTTAAGTAGCCATGTGAGCTTTGAGAACGTTCAGACAATTTACTGTTGTAGGGTAGGTAGGTATTATTGTAGGTACTTACAAATAAAACAAGGCATACGACTTGCGACTGTTACAGAGGGAAGAGATCTTGCATTGGATGGAGTGTCGTTTCGTCAAAACATGACTACCGACTCGTAGTAGCAGATGCTAACAAAGGAAGTTAGTTGAATCAACTAAAATAATAAATAGGTACTATATAAAACTTGATTATGTAAGGGGCAAATAGCTATTAAAAAGTTAAGTGTTTCTGTAACACCATCGTACAATAGTTATGGATGTCTGAAATGAAGAACAGTTCTGAAGTTATGGAGGAAGGAAGCTCGTTTGCCGAGGCTCGGTCCGGTCTTTTCACAAGTCGTAAGCCGATAAATTGCCACGGCCGATTGCGTGCGAATTACTTCCCTTGAGTTCATCGGCTTTATGGACATAGACTTTGCGTATTTTCTCCTCGGAAGTTTGGCTTCCATTTCTTGCGTCACATTCAGAAAATCTGAAAATAAATAATCAGAAAAATCGGATCATTACGAAAATCCTATAAGACAATTGCAAAGGACCAGCCATTTTTGGAATAATCCAAAAAAAATACCTCGGATGATTACAAAAATCTGTCTTAGATTCAATTTATGCGGTTCATTCCTAGGATTTAGTATAATAGTCCAATTTTTTCGACTATCCGGCGACATAATAATATAAGTACCTACGAATCGGTCGTATGTTAATATCTTAATTATTTTACCTTACGAACTTGGAGCTGGAGAAAGCAGGTTTTGCTAGGGTCCAGACTGTTACTATTTACCCCCTTACATCAAGCCCCAGTCTCTACTTGCATTTAAAACTCATTTACAATTAATAGCTATCCCTTTTCTATCCCGTCACTTATTACAATAATAGCTTTGGAACCGGTTCCTCATACATACGCGTTGCTCTACACTCTGATAATGGCCGCCCTTGCGAGTCCTTCACAAAGTCGTGACCTCACAGGGCCTTGCCTCCGGTTGCCCTCCGGTGTAGTTCCATTCCTATACACATTGCATAGTGCACCGCTATCATGTACGAGCATGCACTTCTGGCTACGATATTGGCGTCTTGCATTTGATTAACGGATTTACTACCAACTTTTATGTAGGTAGATTTGGAAACTATATGTAGGAATAAATTTTGATTTAATTCCTCATGTAGATTTATAACTTTGCACACATAATTATGTACTTCTCCTATATTTTAGTTAGTAGACAGTATAACAAATTATAATGAGTTGGATGACATACCTATTATACTTACATTTTCCAGGAATTATCCATAGAACATGTTATTGGAAACATCGTAAACGCGTAGTATAGCCCCAGGAGGTACCTGGCACGCCACCCACGGCGGCGCTCCCTGCGCGGACGCAGGTCCCGCGGGGCGCCAAGGCCGGCGCGGGCGCACAATGGTTCCCACTTGCGCATTTCTTATTGCGATCCAATACTATTCAATCTCGCTATCATTTTATATGGAACTAGTTTCCTGTGGCCTGACTCTGTACACGCCATTCACAGGGGGATTGCGCATGCACCTCTGTGCAGCATTGAAATCTCGCCTCTATATTTCTCAAGGAAAATACTATGACGCGAATGTCATACGAATGATTAACCAAAGGCCACAACCAAGTGCGTGATGAATCATTGAAGATGAAGAACACGATTTCCTCTTCACGAACTTTCAAGTTTCAGTGTTCACTGACGAAAATGGATGTAATTGTTCTTATCAAATCGGCAAATAAATTCGTAGGTACATTTTTAATACGACGTTTTAAATTCAAGTAACCCTTTCTGTCCCCAAAGCAATATTAAACCATCAAAAACCATTTTGGCGAATCCAGTCTTGAAATCACAAAATCATAGACGTTATCTACGATTTGGTATGCAACAAGCATTCGGGTCGTACAATGACCATGCCCGGTGCCGGCACCGAACGTCAGACCAGCCGCGTGTATTCACTGCGCATTGAAATTTATGCTCTACGCTGCCACCGTGTGGAATGTACGACCCGGCCGGCACCGGCCGGTATGTAAATGTCTCTACAATAAATCTCTAAACAAATATAAATCCAACTGAATCGGAAACCTTCGACTTGCATGCTGGACTGGGGATTGGTATACAAGCTGCAGAATTATAACGAGAGAAGTAACTGACAGACACATCCGACCATACATCGGATAAATATTTGAATTTTCATTCGTCGCAATTGCTCTATTGATACCATGACGTGCAGCAGCTCTGGGCGATATTCAGATCTGAAACTACTAACATACAATTCCTTTAACGCAAACTAAATTAACATTGTTCATTTTCCACTGTCCCATTAGGTATGTACTATCTGCCTATGGTCTATAGGTTACACCACCATAGACCACAGCGACTATGAAACTTACTGTGTGCATTTCTTTTTCTTGTTTTTCGTCTTTCGTTTGTATTTGTCTTTCGTTCGACATGTAACGCCAAATACTCAAAATGCCAGACATTATTTTAGTAATGAATTAATCAGTATAATACAAACCAGACGGGCCTAGTCATAGTGTCACTATGGCCTAGTAATTACGAAATGGTAAACTATGGCTCTACATAACGCGCGTGTGAAATTAATTCGGACCACACCTCGGCCATAATATATTTCGCGTTTAATAATTGTGTTATCGTTATTGATTACTTCATTTATTCTCATTAAATATACGACAGTGCTTTGTTTCTTGACAATTTATCAAACTACCCAACAATTAGAAACCTAAGTAGTATCGGTCACGACATGTCACGATCGCTCGCTGAACACGATTCTATAGCAGCGACCATTGATTGTTAGCGGTTTTATTTACGGTAGGTAAATGTTTCTTTCGCACTTATTTTCATATTTTTGATATTAGACTTTAGACAATCTAAAATTTGAGTACCTACCTATTTTTTAATACGATACAGATCAAACTAGGTTATCAAGTAAAGTTCGAACACAAACGTTTGCTCGCAATAAAAAGTTTAAATTGATTATAGAACTTGTATTGTACTAATGAACATGTACCTCAATGTCAATGCATACCTAGCTTTAAATATTCTTACCTACCTACTTATTACTTACATCAATCTACTTTCAAAAGTCGTCAATTTTCTTGCTTCATCCTAGAATCCTAATGTATTTTTACCGACTTCCAAAAAAAGGAGGAGGTACTTGTTCGGCTGTATGTATGTTTATTTTTATGTTTTTGCCGAAGTACGTTACCAAAGTTTCACTACAAAAATGCAAGCCCGTTAAATAGACAACTTGAAACTAAATGCCCTTAAAACTAATAATGAATGCTTGGAGTAGTTTGACCGGCGCGGCTTTAAATGTGAAACAGACAAATAACCGGCCATTATTCAGCCGTCCGCCCCCCAGGTTATCGGGATTAATTGTACCAATCTACGCGATAGATCATTTCCACTCGCGATTGCACCACTACTGAGGCACTTTCATATGTTTTCTCTATAAACATCGCCTATAAAATGGTATTTACTGTACTTTTAGATGATTTATTGCTCACAATTAAAGGTACTAAAGTGTCCGGCAGCCGGACTCCGGCTCCGATTTGATTTCTTCTAAATGTTGTAGTGTGCTGAAAAATAATTGACAAGTATTTTTTTGTAGCTGCCCAAATTCAATATAGTATCAGGAATCGACTTTCGAAGTAAAAAAATTACTATATCATACCCTCTAACTATAAGCAAGTTACCTATTTCTAACCTTTAAGAGATATGTTTGAAAACTAACAGACCCGTGTTAATATTTAATTACTTAATATTATTACCAGACGAATAGAATTAATTAACAAAATAAGTGGTTTTTTTCCTACAATAACCTTCTATATTTTGTCTGTTCATAAGTATGAGCCCATTTTGTTTAAGTGTTGGTTAAGTATAATATTCGCTCTACATTGTGCCACTATAGTCTAGACCATTTGTGCGTAAACTAAATCTTAATGTTATTTTAAGTTTGATCAAAACAAAATCAGAATATGTAAATATTAATGGTTACCTTTTTTGTTACAGCGGAGGGCAGCCTGTCAGACTTTGCTGTTCGCAAAGTCCACTACACGGCGATCAATCCCCTCAAAAAGGCCCTATTCACACCTGACACGAGGTACGTTTCTGTAATCAAATTATCACTACCATCGCAATTTGTATTCGAGTGTTAATTGGCGCTTTATGTTTTACTAGTTGTCCGCCCCGGATTTGCACGTGAGGAATACTTACTATGAAACTTTCCTCGGGAATTATGGAAACTGGATCGATATGCGTTCGCGTTTGCGATACATACAATTGACTTTTTCTCTCTAAAGTTAACTTGCAAAGTGAGCTGCGTGCCATATACGTCGCGTGGCAACAGACACCGGTGCGACGTCTCCGATACAGTTTCATACATTACAACGAAGTTTATATATGACTCACAATCTCAACCTCTTCTGGGTGTTGTCCGTAGAAACTATTATCTAATCTGTAGTGTTGTCTAGAGAGACTAACGCTCCCTAGAATTACACACGACTTAGATCTTGTTATGAACATCTTATATGCCTATACGAGTATGTAGTTATACTCTACATCGTCATAGGGAAATAATGATCTGTGATTTCATAGAAAAAGTAGCTAAGTAACTATAGCAATTACGCAAAAAAATCCTACACATCGTCAAGAATGACATCGTTGTGATTCCTCCAAACCATTTGATAGACATAGTCTTGAAGCGTGTTTTAAACTACTACCATAATATTTCAGACCGACATGCCTACGGAACCTGTACGAGAAGGCGACGATGGACCGGCTTTCGGCCTCCATCCTGGACCAGCTGCGACGGGACTCCCAACACTCGCCGTTCCTCCTGTGCACTCCCGTCCTCGGCTCCAAGAGGAGGCGGATCTACCAGAAGGTCGATGTCGAGATTGAGACGCACATTGTAAGTTTGTTTCCACATATTCATCAGTACTCGTGTCAGCAAGAAATATTTCCCAGGATAGTCTTTCGTCTATGCAAAATTAGACAATTTCACCAGAAAAAATATCTGCCGATTTTCATCGGCACGAAGCATAGACAAATGACTACAGTAGAGATGAAGTCTTTTTAGGAATATACTAACTCGTCAAAACAAAAATAACTATACGATTCATTCAAACTAACACATTCCACACAACGTATTTCAGCCATCGGTAGTGGAACACCTACGGAAGTGGACGTCGAAAGAGGCTATGGGCGATGTGACGGCGCTGCCGGACGCTTCCATGAGGATAGCGAGCAGTGTCACGCTGACGCCCGACGAGCTGTCGGAATGCGGGTCGGGAGACGATGAGCCTATTGACCATCGGTTGCCTAGCCCCGAGGAACAGCTTCGAGTCATCGCGTCCAAGTAAGTTGAAAGCAGTCTTTGACGTGCGCGAATAAAAATCGGTTAGATAAATAATAGATAGTTTTTTTTTCAATATACATGGCAAACATGCAATCGCTAGCAACGAACGCAATGCCTCTGGCACTATGATGATGAATGATGATCTTGCAAAAGTGACTCTTTAATTTAGTGCATTACTTTATGAAATGAGATGAGAAACTTCTTCCGCAGATTTTCCCCGGAAGTTGTCGCCATCGACACGTCAGGAAAATTCTTCGACAGGATGTGTACCTCCCGGAAATCATTGCTCATTGAGAACAACGCCGGTGAGACGGACACGGTGAAGCGAAGGACGCGCTCTAGAAAACCCCGGGGTAAAAGACGAAACACCATTTCGGGCACTGATCAGAAAGAGCTTAGAGAGGCTATAGCTGGGTAAGCTTCTAGTTCGCACTGTTCACCTACTAATTGGATTACATTATCTATCACACTTTCTAAATTTTTTGCAGTATTTAAACCACATTTAAACCTAGTTAGATGATAATGTAATCTCCCAAAGCGATATCATTAACGATAACCGTTAAGCACAGTATGTGTGGACAGCTTCAAAGATGTTCCAATTTAAATCTCCAGCACATTTTAACAAGTTGTTGATAATACTATCTTGTGCTTCTGTGAATACAGTCATTATGTCTAACATTGACTGTCATTGTTTCTTTGCGTTCCAACGTTTATATTATCTATCAAGAAACGAAACAAAGACAGTCAATTTATTTGTGCACTTGAACACTATTAGTGCAATTCGTTCATTAGCTTCTTGATTAATGGCATCTTTGAAGGATGCCGCTGTTACGAGACAAAGTGGCATTCTCTGAAGATTTTCAAAATAAAAATCTGCCTTTAGCGTGTGACTAATGCTTTGCTTGGTTTGTTCTACCGTAGCGATACATCAAATGCTGTGGCTTCTGAAGAAATCGAAGATAACACTGTCACTAGATCTCGGTCTAGCGACTTGCTTAAGAAAAGTCCGATTGATCCTGTCACCAAGAAAGGACACTTCAACACGCTGAAGCAGTGGGGGAAGAATAGACTACGTTTGATTGGCAGGTCACCTAGCGCTAGTAGGGATAGCTTTAAGGATACATTAAAATCGGAGAAAAACAAGGACACAAAGTCTCCAACAAGACAAGAAGATAGCCAGATTCAGGAAATTGTGACTATGCGTAAGAAGCGGCAAGGAGAAGACGACCGAAGAACAAATCAAAGATGTGCTTCGTACTCATCCTCGGAGAAAAGTATTGGTGTTCCCGCTAGTGTGCAGACGACGGCAACAATCAATACTGGAGTGAAATTGCGTGCCACTTCAGCTCAGAGAAGACTAAGGAGATCAGGAATTGGCAAAGATGAACCCCATTCCTCCAGCGGTAACTGGTCGGCTAGTTCCGAGTCCGGAAGAACGAGTATTGGCTCTGAAATAACTTCAACAACGGTGCCTCCTAAAAGCACGACCTCTGCAGCAACTTCTAATAATTCTCTCAATTTCCACCATGGTCCACCGAGTTCGATCATAAGCCGAAGAAGATTCCTCAATACATCTGGTTCAGGGAGCGTGACGAGCGAAGGTACTCTCACACCAGACATAATCCACGACCTGCACGAAGACTTGGAAACCAGCTCAGAATTCTCTTGTGATACAGAAGGCTATTACACCTCCTTCCACATGGATTCCGGCTTGAAGACATTGAAAGAAGAGGAATTATCTCCTAGTACGCCATTGCACACTAGCAATGCATTGTCAAGTTCTTCAAATAGTCAAAACTTGACGGCAGAAAATGAATATGAGCTATTTGGTAAAGGCTCAACGAGCACTACAACAAGTTCTGCTGGAACTGTTTGTACTACACTGATGGCGGCCGGAAGCGATAGGTCTCTTGTGATTGGCCCAACTGTGCCTGAACGAAAGAGCTCTTTAGCTATAATGAATAGAAGCAGAAGTAACATCCACAGCGCAAATGCTAGTTTAGACCGAAGCGTCAATTCCTCTTTTTCGAAGTCTCCATACAGCAGTTTGAGATTCAACCCTGTCAGGTCGTACACCGATAAAAAAGTCTATAATCATTCCTCTCCTGAAATAAGTGAAGTGCCTACATCGACAATCACTATTACAAGAAATGTTGGCAACCACACGGAAATAACGGCAGTTGCAGAAATACATACTGAAACGGACTTGGAAAGTGCTAAGAAAAGTACAGGCACCAGTTCCCCAGACTCCGGCCATAATACTTCTAGTTCGCCCATTGAAGATTCTGTATCCAGTGCCCATGGCAAAAATAGTCTCTCTGAGCAAGATTATTCTGAATCATCTGATTTAGAAGGAACTGATAGAATAGAAAGGATAAGATATAAAACTACAATTAATAGCTCTAGGATTCCATCATTGTGTGTCATTACTCCTACTAATTCTGATGACGAAAGTGAAATAAGTACTAAAGATACAGAGGTGGCTAGAATCCTAGAAACAGAAAAGGTAGAATCGACTGTCATTAAGTCTTCAAGTAGACCTAAATTAGATTTACCTACCGAGGAAAAACCTAAAGTTAAAAATACTACGGAACCAGTGAAAACAAATGGAAAGTCTCCTACTCAAATGTACTTAAAAACGTCCTTACAACCTTTCAATAATTTCATGTGTAAATTAAAAGGAGTGCTTCCACATAAACTAGCAAGTAAAAAATCGCCAGTTATAAAAGAAGCTGAATCACCCCATTTCTACGACGCTGGTGATTACGTCACCATAGCAGATGTCAAGAATAACAACCAAAAAGTTAGTCTCAACAGGAGTATGTACTCTAATAACGATATAGTGAAGAAGAACTTGCAAACGGTGCTATCGGGTAAACTGCCGGAAACAGAATATGTATCACTAAATGAACTGCCGAACTGTTTGAATGAAAGCAAAGACTTCTTAGAACATGGCTTAGATGAAACAACTTCACCGGCTTTACAAGAAATACAAAGAAAAGGAGCAAAAGTCACACTTGATTCTCAAGGTCAAGTGATTTATTCATCCGACACATTGAAACGTAGAAAAGGAGCGCACACAACTTTTGAGCCGGGTCCATTTGTCCAGGAAATCAATCCAACCATAACTGTAATCCAACGAGAAACCGCTGATATTGTCAGAGTTACTGATGAAACTGACTTCCCCTACGAACCGCCATCATCTAGTAAACCTACATCACCGCAATTAGGAAAAATGATCATAAAAGCACCAATAGAACCCGACGGTCTAGTTACAACTGAGTTTGTGGTTTTCCCGCCTCCAAAACCGAGTACAATCATAACCGCTATACCAATCACTGAATCGCCTATTGCAACCAACCAACAGCCACCCGTAGTAACAAAAACTAACCAAGATATACCGCGAGTAGTAGAAGCAATCACTAGAATGGGGGCATACGTAAATATACATGATGCGCAGGGTGTCAGCTTATCTCCGACGAAAGACGATTCAGCAGGTAAGAAACAACTTTGCTCAGTCACGAAAAATATTTTCATTAAATCTATATTAGAAGATGATTCAAGTGTTGACTCTGGGGATATTATACCATTTGTTCCCAATTTCCAAACTCCCATTATGCTACAAAGTAAATATCACCATGAATTCAATAGTTCGGGTAGTAAAGTTGCCGAAGTTATGAGAATGTTCACAAATAGAACTAACGGCGACGTTAACGTTGAAATCGTGGATCCGGAATTTGTAAATAATGGAGTTCTAGAGAAATCACTCAATAATAAAGTCAAACGCAGTGATAGTTACAAACTAGCTAATTCCCCTTTAATGCCTATCAAAAAGCTACTGAAACTTGAGAGTTTTAGTAGTAACACTAAGAAAGTAGACTCCTTTGAAATGATCCAAGCTGAAATAACAGCAGATTTACTGCGCGATCAAATCAATTATCCGCCTACCGTGTCCCCGAAACTGAGCCATAGAAATTTAATAATGAATCAGCTCGAGAACTGTGAATGCCTGACCGGTGACAATTCTTATATTGACGATAAGTTTGAAGCTGAACTGTCCGCTCTAACTTTAAGTCCATTTGCTACTCCAATGCCGAAACGCCACTCGGTTGCTATAATCCCGGACACAAGGGATACTTCTTTGGATATGTTGACGGCTATTTTGGACTCTGATCCAGATAATGTATGTATTCTACACTCCCCTCCCTCCTGTCCCCTGTCTCCCAGTAAAGTGACTGTGCCATTTGATGGGTCAATGCATCGAGCTCGAATATTATCAATTTCTGAATCAGATTACGGCACCGAGATTTGGTAGGTAATTCATATATAAAATCTTATTTATCAATGTGTTACATAAATTTGTTACCTTAATATTCGAGTACCTTTGGATTTACCCGTTTGATACGCTTATTTTATACGTACCTTACTATTAAAACAAGAACTGTATACCTAATAGATCTTTTTTATTCCAATAGGTAGTAGTAGTACCTATAGGTATCTAGGTCTATATATAATTAAACAAGTACTTAATTATTTTATTTAGATTTTAGTAAGTAGTTAGGTTCTTTTTAATGACATCCGTCCAGTAAAATTTAATATCTTAATAAACGTCTTCCTAAATTTTAGTTTATGACCTCTGTGATAGATTGTTTAATTTTCTGATTTTATGGATTTTTTACTTTTGTGTCGTGTGTCAGTGTTTTTATTATAATATTTTTCGATGTTACATTAAATGAATGCATGGCGGCTTCCTTCACCACAGAGTGCACAGCACAGCTTACGAGTGGTTTATTTATATAGGTATGTCGTGTGTGAGTGCATGGTGTGTTATTCTGTGCGCTGTGTAAATAATATCATTATACAATTATTGTGAATTAACGCATTACATTTCATTTAATTTCACTCCTTCTGCTATCACACCCTCACTTCTCTCTAATTCAGCACATGCACTGAGCTTTGAAAGTTCTGTTCTCAAAATAAATATGTAGGTACCTACTTTTTGTTTATTACTGCTACCTACTTGTACATTATTTTGAAACAAAACTTCTCATCGAGGAACACCACCTAAACCATTAATCACGTAATTTAATACATAGGTTATTGAAAGTGTAAATATGTCACACTAGACTCAATTTTGGGACACAAGAGCCGGTTGAAAATAAGTCTTGGACTGAATAAAATAACACATTTACACTCCTACTTAACTTGTTAATAACTCGACTAATTTGTGGTTAACACTTTTATACCCTACTACCTATGTAACTAATTAATAATTTGGTTCATCAAAACCAGTTCACCGCGATGTTTAACTGAAATACAAAGGTTTAATTTATTTTAATTCTTTTTAATTTGCACTCATCCTACCTAGCTTTGCACAGTGCCGGAGATTGCTACAAAATGTTGCCACTCTTTTAACGACAACTTCTTGAAGGTAAAGTTTTGTGTTGCTTTTTTGGCATGAAATGTATTTTATTGCATGAGGGACGAGGCAAGGGAAAACTAACTCACTAATACTTTGATTACTTAAATACACAGTACACACTAATCTTAAATATTACTGATTTAAATACATAAAAATATTTAATATGTATGTATGTATATAAATAAAAAAGGGTTCACCATAGAAGAATATACCATGCACTTTTGTGGAAATGTATGTCACGTATTCGCCCTCAAGTTGTACTTTACACTACGTTAGTAGGTATCATGTATTTGTTTAATAAGTTAATAACTAAGAACATGTTGTTTGTTGACTAATATTTAGCTTTGCAATGCAATTTGTATTACCTAGCTATATGCTTGGGAACGGTTCCATATTATGGATATTGTATGAATTTATCTGCCAGAACTTTGTGCTATATTCGATCGAAATATGCTAGATTTGAAAGTGTATAATAAAATTTAGGTATTAAGTAGTAACTCATATTTTATATATTTGGAGTAACATAGATAATTATACACTTAACCTATACATAGTTATTGCTATACCAGTAGGTACAGTATTGAATACAACTATAGCCTAGATATTTTGGTTGCTGTAAATAAAGTTTTTACTGTTTCATTTTATATTTTCAGACTATCGACATTCCAGTGCTGACAAACCCTATCGGAACACACCTGCTAGTCTCAATAAGGGTCCATCAGTGGATCTGAACGCGCTCAACCCTACTCTACATCAGCTCCACACGGCGCATCTTCGTGGCAGACACGGCGTCATTAACTACGAAAATCCACCGAACCAGATAAAAGCTCAGCCGAAGTTCTGGACGCTTCCTAAACGAAGCTCCATAGAACAAAACGCTCCTAAATCTAACCCAAGAATAGTCAATTATGCACCTAAAACCGCCTTTGTTGATTCACGCCTGCAATCAGACCAAAGGGGTACTTATTCTTCCAACAGTAGAGATGAGTCTATTAGAGTGTCACCAATAGACCCTCGTACACCAGGGCCATTCAAATCCTCCACTCCTTCAAATAAAGAAAACGTAGTCGATCTCAGCGCTAAAATGCTGTCTCCAGTGAAATCTACAATGAGTAATGAAGAGCTCTACGCTGTTATTCATAAAAGCAAAAAGAAGTTAAATATTAGAGACGCACCTGAAAGAGCGGAATCACCTGCATTATCTTCTATAAGTTTATCTCCAGTTAATTCGGAAACATCACTATTCACCAAAGGAACACAGCGCCATCCGGAAACGGGATATTTAGGAGACCCAAGAACCAGAATGAGTTGGTCGCCAGCTGAAACATATAAACCCAATATTCCACCACCTTTTACTGCTACGACATTTGGTTTACAAAATCAAGAGAGCACTTGCGCTGACCGATTTGGTCCAATCCCTCAGACATCGAGACTAGACTTCAAGAAACTTCTGTTACAACACAGTGTCAAGTTAAATACGTTACAGCCTCAAAGTAAATCAAATAAATTGACAGCCGTTGAGCAACTGAAACTATCTAAGGAGAAACCTCAAGTTACAATTCCACTGATGCCAAATAAGTCACAGGTAAATATTCTTGATCTTAGTGGTTCTCCTAAAACTTATACACAAAGGAAAGTTATTAAATCCAATCCTCAGCCGGCTTCCCCCGGAAGAACGGGAGCGTTGATAAAGGAACACAAAAACACACCCAAAATCTTACTTTCGCCCAAATCGCAATGGAGGTTTTCTAGCCCTAGGTCTGACGTCCTGTCCACGCCGATCCCCGAAGCTTACAACGAAGACGAATCGAATAGCTCCGGTGAAAAATACGACACTTCTCCTAACAACCCACCGTCTAAAACAGTTCCTATAATTACTAACCAACACTTTGGAGCACGACGAAATCTGATACCAATAAACGAAATTAGTTTAGAAGCTGAAATTGATTTTCCTGAATCGGACAATTTTGATCGCGGCGTATTTCCGCTCGAGACTGATTTTTCAAAGTCGCAAAGGCTGTCGAGATCCGAAAAGATGCAAGCTAAGCGAGCAGAATTCTTCAACAGCCCCCCAGATTCGTCGCCTCCTAAATTTACTTCATTCAGAAGTCCTACGACGGCTGGCCCGTCATCTCGAGGCAAAAGTTCACCAGTAAGTGGAAACACATCCCCCACATTGGAAACAGCTTTATGATGATTTCTGTAAATACTGAAGCGGTGCTTTCTAATTCATTATTGTATGTAAATAACGCAATGTTAATGATAGAAGCTTTAATCTAGTCTTTTTTGCTAGACGTGCCATTTGCAGGCATCAGCTCCAGCTGTATTTGAAAATGTAAGACGAGTGTATGTAAGAGGAGTGTAAAATGGTATACCTAGCTCAACATTTTGCGATTTTTATTTGATTGCTCTAATGGGGGCCAATTTTGTTTGAGTAAATTTGTATAGGTACATAAGTCTAATTGTAAATTAGTTCGTAAGTATTTATTGAGTACGTGATGTACTCGCTTCATAATTAAGTAGTGTTTTTAAACTTTTTCAAGTTTCTAAGTTATTCAGAATACAATTTTAATTAAATGTGTTGAATGATAAATTGTGTCAATTTCTTGTGTTCTTGCCGAGTTTTTGCCTCATCAACCTACCTACCTTATAGGTACTCACTACTTACCTCATTGTTAAAATTAAGTGGTACCTAAAGATAGAAAGGTACTACTAGTAGCTGAGGGTAATAGGTACTTCTGCTATGGCATCTTCGATCACCGTATTCACGATCGCCGTATGGCATCCATCGGCAAGTGAATAAATACTCCTTGATGTCTACAAGTGACTTCTAGGACACTAAAGAGTTTTGCAACTTTGATTATTTACTTACATGAAATTACATGTAGGATTTTGATAATTTTATTGCTGTTAGTAAGCCAATACTTTAGAGTAATGAGTTTTACATAATGAAACGGAATCACGTAGTAGTATTAAAACCGTATGAATTTTGAAAAACAATGTAAAAGTACTGTAACATCCATGAAGAGTAATTCTGGTGATAGTGATTCTTCAATGAACGTACGAGGATGCTCGGTCAAACTTAGATTTTTGGTACTAGTGGTGAACACTGGCGATCTAATTAACGAGAGAACTTCGCCCTTTTTGGGCCAGAACCACGCCCTGATAGCGCCCATGGCAATATTCACAACATACATTTTCCTTAGTGTCCTGGTGATTGGAGCCGTGCGCAACCAATATGGTTCGTTGTTTCTACAGATATATGCACTGGTGGCATGCTGTGCTGCAGAAGCATCGCTATCCATATTGGTTTTTAAAGAGCTTGTGTGGTATGAAATAACAAACAGACATGCTGCGCTGGTCCTGAATGGAGTGCTGCCCATGATAATAATATTATTGTTGCTCGCGGACCTAGTAATTATCATGCTGTCAACTCGAGACAACATAGCCCCAGTGCTGCCGATGGAGCCGTCGCAGTTGGAAATAAGAACTAATAGTGATTTACTATAGAGATTATTTCAAATAGCTTAAATAGTTTTTGTTTACGTACCAGTGGTCCGATTTGTCCCACTTGTGGGATGGTGGATACCACCATGGACCTGTACTGATTTTGTTAACTCCCTAAAATATTGTTACTAGTATTTTGACCATCATTAGGTACATCCAGACCAAAGGGGACATTAACCTGTCGACGTCCACTGTTGGCCAAGGACCTCTCCCATTAAACTGTAGTAGGTATCGTAATAAAGACGCATATAATAATAATAATAATGCTTGGACTTGATAAGGTAGGTGCTGTACTCACTCTCTGTTGCTGCTGACTCAGAATTTAACACAATTGAAAGTTTAAAAAATTAAAATACATGTTTTATTTTATGTTATGTAGTTCCTTTCCATTGATGAAAAACAACAAAATATGTTATTCTTACTACATTTTGATGGACAGCCCAAGTCGGGGCGCTAGACCTAGTTACAGCAGAGATACAATTGGGCTCTGCTGCTTCGCCCACCGCAGCCAGCAATTTTTATTGAAAAAAACACCATTCACTGTATTATTTTGTCACTTAAATATAGGTACTTCACTTCAGTCAGATTCTGTTTAAGTTTTATTTGGTGTACCGCTATTTATTCATAGGTGGTCCATTCATCAAGGGAGGTCGCATCTGACCCATTGGTCCCATTGGGCCCATAGGACCCATTAAAGGCCCCATCATTGGAGGTCGCATTCCCATCATAGGGGGCATGGGGCCGTGGGGTCCCATCATCATTGGTGGTGCCATTGGACCTCCAGGGCCCATCGTTGGCGGCGGCATCATGCCCGGCGGCCCGCCCTGCGTAGGTACAGGCGGCCGAGGTCCTCCCGGACCCATCGCAGATGGATCCCAAGGTGGCGGTATAGCCGCTCCTTTAGCGCCAAACGGATTCTGTGCAATTTTACCAGCTTTAAATGCCGCTGTCGTCGCGTCGATGAGATGCTGTGCTTGTTCCTCCATCCATTTTTGATAGTAAAATTTCACATTATCTTTGTGTTTCCTTCCTGTGCAATGTGTTTTCCTTACGCTGGGTGAATCGTGTGTTAAATATGTATCGCAATAATCACAATAATACTTCGGCATTTTGAGAAAATGCTTTGGAAACACACAAATCAAATGCACGCTCTGCCAATTTTTTTTTATTTTTTTTTAACTAGGCTTTACGACGGCTCTGGAAGCAAAGTCCTTTTGAGCCAGTCTTCACTATATTTTTTTTTTCTTTTATTTGACGTTTATTTGCACAGATTAGTGTTATTTATTGTCAGTTCGCTCTGCCCAAAGAAATTGAATTCAAACAAAAACAAAAGCTATTCAATTTCTTTGGCTCTGCCAATGGTGCTCAGTGCTGCCACAAACTAATTAGAGACATGAGTGCTGCTTTGTAGTCTGTGCTTTTATTGACATCTAATTGACATGACATTGACGACCTACTTTTAAAAATAATTTTTATGGCTCTGGAAACGTTTTGAAATTATCAGCAGGTAGAAAATGTTGCCAGCTAAATGCGGACAGAGATGCGACGTATTTAAAGCGCCTTATTCACCACACATCCTGGCTATACGCCCGCTCAAGGTCGCATTGCTAGACGTAGACATAGCATACACCATCTAGCGAGACATCCGGCAACGTAGACAGCTACGTTTTTAAAAAGTAGGTTTTGGCTTGGTTACAAGCGGCGATCGTCAATACTAAGGTTACAAGACTTTTCAGCTGCGCAGTGAGTGACTAATCTTCAAAGGGGGAGCAGCTGTTCACTAGAGACGCTCATTCAATTTCAAGAAATGGTTCAATCAACCGAATCAAACTTTCAAGTTTTTGGACATCTCTATGTAGCACACTATATCGCACATGGAACTAGTATACTAGTTCCATGATATCGCATAAGAACACATAACATAGACTATAAACATTGTCAGCGACGACGTAGAAAAAGGATCCCTCTCCACGGTCAGCGACGAATGACGATTTGCAGACAATTTCTGCCGTCAAGAAAATTCGTGCGGACTATAGTTCGTTGCCAGGGCCAGGCAGGCCAGGGCCGTAAAAAAACGATGAAATAAATATAAAAAAAAACATGATGGCGCGTAGTGCGGTGTGGGCTCGCATGTGATTTTTCTTTAATTTTTGCAAGTGCTTCTACAAGCGTGTTTATTTTTACGACATCTATAGAGTAAAAAATATAGCTTGTTTTACCCTGTAATTGAAAATGCCGGACATGAAGTATATTTTGGTTACTGGTGGCGTGATCAGTGGTGTGGGGAAAGGTGTCATCGCAAGTTCTTTTGGCACAATTTTGAAAAGCTGTGGCATAGATGTTACTGCCATAAAAATTGATCCATATATCAATATCGACGCTGGAACGTTCTCTCCATATGAGCATGGTACGTAACTCATTTAACAGATTTGTTTAGCCTTGTTTTTTTAACATAACCTTTAGCTAGTGCCTTCAGCATGGCATTACAATCGTCTATTTTTATTTTCTAGGTGAAGTTTACGTGCTTGATGACGGAGGCGAAGTCGACCTTGATCTTGGCAACTACGAGCGCTTCTTGGACATCACACTGCATCGGGATAATAACATAACAACTGGCAAGATTTACCAGCAGGTTATTGAACGAGAGAGGCGTGGCGATTATCTCGGGAAAACTGTTCAAGGTAAGAACATTTCTTTATTTATTTACTGTTACCTACAAACTACTTTTGGTTGAATAGGTTGCTGAGACACTGGTTGCTAATTTGTTGCATATTTTGACCCACATAAACGCTCTACTCTTGATTAGAAAGTCAAACGTATGCTATTAGTAATCTAAAGTGATGACTAGATTCAATGATATAGGTATCTGTCAACTCTGTTGGAGTGTATGGGCTGGGAAATTAGAAATTTTTAGAAGGGTACACACACCAACCATCAACTCATAAGTTTTACAATTTTGCTAAATATTTTGTCAGTGCATGTAGGACTCCATACATGTGTGTTTTATTATAGGAAATCCTGGTCTTTTTTACAGTTATACCTCATATCACTGATGCCATACAAGAGTGGGTACAAAGAGTGGCCCACATTCCTGTGACAGCTGGAAACACTCCTCCCAGAGTGTGTATTGTGGAGCTTGGTGGGACCATAGGTGATATAGAAGGCATGTCCTTTGTAGAAGCATTTAGACAGTTCCAGTTCCGTGTCAAGAGAGAAAACTTCTGTTGTGCTCATGTCTCTCTAGTACCAATGGTGAGGAACTTTCAAACTCAGGTATTTTATTATTTAAACCTATCAAGTTTACCAAACAATTTTATTGACAAACGTTTTGGGACTGAGCTGGCAGGTGAACTATATAAACAAATTTGTTTGAAACATATTGAAATGTGATGTTATTAATGGTTGTTTTTTGGCTTTAGAACAATAGAATGCACTGGGAGGGTTTTAAAGCAGTTCTGTAGTGTGAAAAAAAATGTTTTGTAACTTATATCATTATTTTTATTATGTCCAACTTCTCCAATGTTTGCCTAATCTTTTACAAATTGTCCATTTCTAGCCAAAGTCAACAGGTGAACCAAAGACCAAACCAACTCAGTCATCAGTTAGAGAGCTGCGTGGATTGGGCTTATCCCCAGACTTGATACTGTGCCGCTCAGAGAAACCTATCAATCACACAGTGAAGGAAAAAATATCTAATTTCTGCCATGTAGCTCCAGACCAGGTGAGAAAACTTGAAATAGTAATCTATATCTTTCATACCATTCAAAACCATCAAATCAAGTTGGCCCCAACTCAGGTCTAGGTGAGGACTAATTATAACAAATTAACAATGTGACCTACTTACATGATTTTTGCAATTAAGATTGTTTTTTAGTTTTTTAAATTTTGTTTTGTTTTTCTGAACTCCACTATAATTTTTGGAGTTTCTGGTAAAGGCACTGTACATATCATGGCAAGACAAGTAATAACATGTTATGCATAATTTAATGTATAATGTAATTTTAATTTCGTTATTAGCATATTGTAATTTGTAATAATCTGTTATTGTATCGAATGTATGTAATGCTGTGAAATTAAATAACTAAAATAATAATAATAATGTTTAATAGGTATATAATATTTTCTAGGTCATATGTGTCCACGATCTCAGCTCCGTTTATCACGTGCCTCTACTGATGGAGGCGCAGGGTGTAGTCAAATACTTGAATGAGAGACTTCAGCTTAATATATCCATGCCGCCACCTTCCAGGTTTGTATATTTTTCTCACTATTGCATACAAGTGGGTTCATTTGCGACTAATATGATTCTTATTCTTAGACGGGGGTGGTGGTCCCTGTACTGACTCTATGAAAGTGGGAATGCAGACTCATATGATTTTACTACTAGCATTTCTAAAAACTAAGTCAAAAATATTAGATTATCAGTAGACAAGATCCACTAGAGGATGTTATTTCGGTCAACTATAGGAAGTTATTTATTAACTCAGTTACCTACATACAAGTTTAAATACCAGCACATATTGTTTAACGCCTACATAGTTATTTTAATTACAAGTTACTGAGCTGTTATCCATGGCTTTTTACCACGGCTCTTAACGGTTTATAACTCCATGGAAAAGGATACCTAATGCAAACTTGATGGATATTAGATGAATAGTCGAGTCATGAAAGCTTCACAAACAACTTTTTTTTTCGTATATATGTAGGTACATTAGATAGTATAGGTGATAGATAAGAATTTAAGTGATTCTTGTATAGGCATAAACCCACTTATTTCAATGTTCCTTAACTAAATAGTTAGAGAAATTAAAAACCAAACTGCCGTGACGCGTCCGAACTCCAATAAAAGGTGTTTTACTTAACTACCGCCATGCTGACAAAATGAAGTACTTATTAAATTAAAATATTGCATTCGATAATACTTTTATTCAAAACTTGGTAATACAAATTTTTGTTGTAATCTGTGGAAACTGTCTCTGTCTATGTTCTATTATTTGTTTTCATTATTATTTGTTCTCCTTCTTTAGACTGTAAGTTTCCTGAATAAAATAAAATAAAAAATAAAAATAAAATAAATTCAACAGATTCATGCACAAATGGCGTAACCTGGCAAAACGCGTGGACAACCTGCGCAAGGAGGTGAATATAGCGCTCGTCGGCAAGTACACTAAGCTGGAGGACAGCTACGCGAGCGTGACGAAGGCACTGCAGCACGCGTGCATAGCGGCCGGCAGCAAGCTGATGCTCACGTACATCGAGGCCGTGTCGCTGGAGAAGAAGACCAAGTTGGACGACCCCGTGAGCTACCACAAGGCCTGGCAGGATCTGTGCAAGAGCGAGTAAGTTAACTAGTCAAGGCAACAAATTATGATTCATCATCACAGCCTGCACTATACCCTTTTTCACGTATGGAAGCGTTATGCATACTTGACCTTCTGTCGGGGAAGGTCGGGTGATGTGGGACTCGCACCCACTAAAAGCCCACGGTGGCCATCCTCGACGCAAATCGAGGGACTCCGGGTGCCGGCTACATATTCCGGAATCCCTCTAGCGCCTCGCCGCGGCACAGCGGCCCGCCTGCATATATGCCTCCCCCAAGGCGCGTCATTGAACCCGATCTAAATCTATTTGACTTTTCGGTTTGTGATATTATAAACGTGAAAGTTTGTAAGAATGATTGTGAGTTTGGATGAGAGTTTGTTTTTCACGCAAAAACTACGGAACAGATTTTGGTAAACTTTACTGTAATACAGGTTTATACATCAGAATAACACAGACTATTCTCGGGAAAAACTTTTCTACACGGGCGAAGCCGTTACGCGGGAAACAGCTAGTGTTAAATAAACTCATCATATTGGTCACCTTGATATCTAATGATCCACTACATTTTAGTTTGTTACAATGATTAATATCAATGTTTCTTTAACATGGAATACATTTTGCAGCGGTGTCATAGTTCCTGGTGGTTTCGGCCAGAGAGGCATGGAGGGTAAGATCGAGGCGTGTCAGTGGTGCCGCGAGACCCAGAAGCCCATGCTCGGCATATGCCTGGGCCTGCAGGCTGCCGTTGTCGAGTTCGCGAGGAACGTCCTAGATCTGAAGGGGGCTAACACCACCGAGGTGGACCCGGAGTGTGAGGACAAGCTGGTGATAGACATGCCTGAGCACCACACGGGGAAACTTGGCGGCACCATGCGCCTGGGAAAAAGGAAGACTTATTTAGAGCAAAGCATAATAAGTAAGTTAATACAACATTTTACACTGAAATGTCCTACGGAGCCGATATATTCGGATCACGAACGATCATAATTTAATATGACATGCACCCTTCAGTTATTTTATTTAACCGATAAATACTTTAAAACTCAATAACAGTTCCTTGGTATACAAAATACAGTTACATGTTACGCCCGTTCGCAGCTAAACTGTACAACAAGGACTTGATAGAAGAGCGCCACCGACACCGGTACGAGGTGAACCCTGAGTACATCGAGAGGCTGGAAGCGGCCGGACTCCGCTTCGTGGGCAAAGACGACACCAAGACCCGCATGGAGGTGGCAGTGGTCGACAACCACCCGTACTACGTATCGGTGCAATTCCACCCGGAGTACCTCTCTCGGCCACTGTCGCCGAGCCCGCTGTTTTTAGGGTTTGTTACGATCATCCTCATATCAGCCGGAAGACGTTCACTGATGGATAAAGGCCTCCCCCAAAGATCTCAAAACGCTAAACGGACGTTTTATTTTTCAGATTAATATTGGCTTCCCTCGGAAAACTGAAAAGCTACCTTTCGAAAGGTTGCAGGCTCAGCCCTAGGAATCAATCCGATGTTAGTTCTGGTAAGTTAGGATGTGTGTGTATAAAAAAATACTTGAATAATTATTAACTAAACACAATGTGGTTTGAGAGTATCATACTCCATATCCACTCCACCATGGTATTATCGCATCCCATTAAATCGGTAGAAACCTGATCCAAATTGTCTGCTGTTTTTTTCTTGTAATTCGAATCGAATCCACGACGACTAACGCCCAAGCCACTAAGCCGACGAGGTTAGACGCGGACGATTCAATTCTTGCAACTTTTGTTTTTCTTTTCAGATGAAGAAGATATATCATTGTCATCCCTCAGTATAGCTGAAGAGAAGACAGTTATTGAAAATGGTACGGGCAAGCCAGCAGTCAATGGTGTTAAGTAAAAAATTCAGTTAAGTTTTTTCTGTTTAATTATAAGTAGTACCGTTTAGTTAATCAACTTAGTTTTCAACAGATCGTTTGGATAAGTTGTTAAAAAATTGAATTTGTTTTCTCCTTGGTGCATTCTGTACTTCCCTCTATTTTATTGCATAGATCGTAAGTCAACTCTATATGAATTATAGGCTATATCATAAAGATGAATACTGTAATTTTGTATTGTTTCTAATTTGTGGTTAACCCATTACATACCTGTTGTTATAAAAAACGGTTACCTCAAACAGTACTTAACCGATTGAGCTCAAAAATGAACGTGTTTATGAGACCGGGCGTGATGTGAAAGTTATAGGTTTTTTTTGCTGACTTTAATTTTTTTTCTTTTATTTTTGTATTTTTTTAAACTGATGAAATATCTGATAGTTGTAAGTCGCCTAAACGGTTGTAGAGCAGCCATCTACACGAATATATAGCATTGATAGAACGATATAGCAGAAACTGCTATTACCGTTAATCTTATAAAATTTATTTTGTCGTAAGTGTCGTTTGGTTTTGTTATGTCAACACCTATACAGCATAATAACAAATTAACTTACTGAAATAGATTGTCTTTTCCATTCTAACACAGTTTTTTAAAATAATTGTCGACTAGATGTAGTCAGTCTCGATTATATTATAAGATTTTTGACATTTTTTGTGTATGAGATGCGAGTATGTTATATTTATTTTGTATAGTATGTAATTTGGGTATTTTGCAGGAAGGTTCGTAGGTGGCGCGGGCGCCCACCAAAGAGATCCATGGTATTTTGGGTCATGAGTTCCTGACACAGTAGTAATTAATTGATACATTCATGGTGCCTCAGTTGCAACTAACTTGAGAATTAAAACCACCCTCGTACTCAATTTCTCCGCTTTTTTTCGCGCTCCTATTCAATTTTGAACCGCTCTGGTCGCGTCTTGTCGGTCTGTATGAAGAGTTCCATACAATACCAACAACACCATGTATTTTGCTAGCTAACTAGCCACCGCCTAGTGTGAGGCATGCAAACTACATTTTCTACCACTAGTTTTGATTATTGTATAGCTCAAATTTTCCTAGTGTGAGAATAAATGTCGGAATGATAATTTTCTTATTATAAATCAGTCTGTCGTTTTTCTCTAGATTAACATTAGATAGTAGGTAGTTGTTTTATGTTGTATTGACTATTGATCTGTTAGTTATATAAGCGACATCCTAACATAAGCCATGTTTTAATATATTTAAGTATAACATTAATATTTTGCTTCATAATTATTATCCGATTGTATCAAGTGACACATGCAGTCCTCCTTCATCCAGCCACTTTCGGCCGACCAGTAGTCGTTGCACTTATGTCCACAAGTGGACATCGATAGACTAATAATAATTATTATATCTCTTATGCTTCTAAGTAGGCCTTAGGCTTCTTACCTTCCTACCTGAGGGTAGGAGCTATCCAGACTGTCCGATCCCGTGGTCCGATATATCTGATGTTGGATTCGACTCGTTTGTTACTGTGACGTTTCTGTTCATTGTATTAAAAAGAACGTTACCTGTACACTCGAAGGGAGTAAAGGCTCGCGAGGCGACGCTGTCGAAGGGAGAGGTCTTGACAAATCGCTCAATCACTTGAAAAATCATTCCGATATAGGAAGTGTGTAGCCCTTGTTATACCTACTCCCGTCTCGCCGATGCCAGTTCGGACAATGTTGACGCTTTATCTGGTATCAATATGTTTGATATTAATGTAATATGTGATTATTATTGTAAAGATTGATAACTTAAAACAATGGTGATGAGATGGCTGTTGAATAAACAAATATATTTTTATGGTGAATTGATGAGTCAAAAATAGGTACCTAGGTGTTGTTGAAAATCCTAATTAAATTATGAAATTGATAGGTATTTAAATAAAAATATTGTAATATGAAATATACTATTTTGAAATTACTGTCCCTCTTACCTTTAAAACTTTTTCATATATCTTGATGCGTTGTACTGTACCTAATAGATTTTGCTAAACAAGTTTTAAATGCGATATATTGATGAATAAGTATAGCGTCTGTCCGCGGCTAATTTACATGAAAATTCAGGCAATTTGCCCTAAACAATACATATTATAATATATAAAATTATACGTTTCTTCGAACAACAAATACAAACATTTTTCGTAGGTGTCGGTCTAGATAAAACAAGCAATACATACACTTCTTCGAAATAGTCATGCCATACCAAAACTTTTGAATTAAATTAGTAATTACGCATCTGGATACATGAAAAAGAGTTGTAATTATTGAAATATATTGTTATATATGTATTTGTTACTTGCTTAGTGAGTGTGAATTAATTTTATGGAAAAAAACAATGTTCATAATTCCTGGACGTCTATGTCCAGTAGTACCTTTTGGATATACTTATTTCTGTGTGACCACATACGACTGCTAGTTCAAAAGATTCAAAAAATTGTGTAGGGGGTACCCATTGCTATTGGATATCCGTATACTTTGGGATCCCTATAATGGCAGGTCCATAATCTGCAGTGATGGTAGGTAGGAGATAGTGAATATTAGCAGAATACACTAGCATGTTATTTCTTCTAGCCACTAAATAAAAATAAAACATAGTTCTCCGTTTTTTAAAGATCCGTAACCTACATTTTGTAAAGGCATTCCACTCTAATTGTTTCATATAAAAAGTTTAATTACTTTGGTATAATATGTTGTCATGTATTACTGTATACGAAATCATAATAAAGTGTTGTACTGCATAATGTTGTTTCACTGCTAAATAAAATAAATAAAACTGTATACGGGTCGACTTGAGAACCTCCTTTTGTTTTTCGTCGGTTGAAAAATGCATAGAGATATGATCTCTTTGGCGGGTGCTCGAGGGTGCGCGCGCGCCACCAAAGAGTAGAGTATATAGATATGATCTCTTTGGTGGGTTCTCGCGGGTAGCAAATTGTTTTCATTCAAGATGTAGAGCAAAGCAGGACCACTGCATTATGTTATTTAATAGCATAGAACCTTCCTCAAGAATTGGGCTATGAAATATAAAAGATTTTAAAAAATTAAACTGCATACTGGTATACAACGTAGTACATATTAGTTCCATGATACTGATAGTTCCAGAGATTAGCGCCTTCAAACAAAACAGCTTTTTACTATTATATATTAACAACTAGACTTTAACACGATAGGCACCTTTGCCTTCACATTTAAAGAGAGTTTTTGACAATGACAACCTTTGAGGTATTAATGTTGCCGACAAATAAATAATACCCTAAAACCCGGTCAAATGGGTTACTTTTTACTTATGCTGCCCTAAATAGTTGTTTCTCTTCAGTATTGTGTGAGAAAAGTGTATATTTTTATTTGTAGGGCAGAAAAGTATTTCTAAAAATAAATCAATTACATTTTGTCTTGTAAAATTATGTTTGTTAAAAACTTGTACCTACCACAATAAAATTTGGTAGGTAGGTAATTTTTTAAATTATTATGCTTTTTATAATTTTACTGAACCACTTTGACGGCGTGATTAATATTATGTATAACCTACCCATGCTAAATTACAGTTTTCTAGTAGGTAGGTAGGTACCTACTCATAGTCTCTGATTTAAGCTGTGGACGGACGGACTGACATGGCGAATCTATAAGAAAGAATCTAAAAAGTAAATTTTGGGTCGGGTACGAGACCTTTAAGTCAAATCTTATTTAGAATTTGAAGTTATATTTCTTATATATCTATTAAACCGGCGGTTACAGCGGCCTCCACAAAACTAGATAAGCACGACTAGAGAATCGACGATTTTCACTAAGGTTCATATCCTCAATAAAGCGATACCTAGTACCTAACTTTCATGGACATTTGCAATGGACAATTTTTGATACGGGCTGAAAGAGTTGTTACACGCTTTAATTTAAAATACTATCACAAACACATTAAAACCCTCAAAATGCATAGGTATATTAAGAAAGTAAAATAGAAGTGACGACTATGCATGACACTTTTAAAATTGACTTTTTCGAACTTTGTTTTGGTACGTACGGTCGACCGCACGTCAGTGGAAACAAAACCAGTATAAACTGGCCTCTCATAGTACTGAAACTCCCTAATACGCTAGGCCATGCCAGCTCAAGGTCAAAGCGTTTCCACTGGTGTGCGGTTGGCTGTACCTATATGAATTAAAGTAAAAAAGGAAAAGAAAATAAAACTGGCAACACCATACTGATATTTACGCTGCTGTCTGTTGTCTCGAACGAATCTCGAATCAACTTTGGATCAATTTGTGAAATAAAATTTATTCCGAAATTATTTTCCCGAGCTAGCGTAATGGTAATTTTCATTATTAATTGAAGTACTGAACATATTTATTTAATACTCATGTTTGCTGTTAAATTGTAACGAGAATGTGTTATTGCCGGACCGTGATATGACTGATGAAAATATTTCTAATCGCGTAAAAATAACACTTGGTAATACACGATGGTGTTCGAAACTATTGTTGTGGACGTGCTGAACAGATTCCTTGGGGATTACGTGGAGAATTTGAACAGATCCCAGCTAAAACTTGGAATATGGGGCGGTAAGTTTCTATCCAACATTGTGATGTCATTCGTAGGAATATCTACAAAGATTGTGGTTATTTATTTTTAAATCTGCTGATTTCAGGCGACGTCGTACTGGAAAATTTGATACTGAAACAGAATGCCTTGGAGGAGCTAAACATTCCTGTCAAGACAGTATACGGCCACCTTGGTAAGTAAAAAGTTAGACTAATTTAAAATGTTACCCTACCGTGAGTTTTTTTTAATAGAAAAAGTATCCTATTGTTTTATAATAGGTATTGTTAAGTACATTAAATAAAATAAAATAAATAAAATAAGTAATAAAGTTAAGTTAAGTAAAATAAAGTTAAGTACATTACCTACTATAAAACAATAGGCAAAACAATTGTTGCTTGAGATTTCATCAGAAAAATATCAAAGAAGTATTGTACCCTAAGTAGATCTCTCAATCTCAACAAGATGTATCTATGAGTAGGTAGGTATAATCTATTCGATAACTTAGTACCAATGCAGTATTTAGGTAGATATACATTTACTTTTATTGTAACTAATAACTTTATTAATCTGTCAAGATTAATCTGAGAAGGTGTGGAAGGTATCAAGGTAAAATAAACATCAAATAAGGTTATGGTCCCTTGAGGATGTAAAAAACTACAGCCATATAAGTCATATTTGAGTTTGTGCGAGTCCTACTCACACTTGTCCGGTTATTTTTATTTTTAGAACATTTCCAGTGTTCTATTATTAATAAATAAATAAAAATAAAAATAAAAAAGCCTTTTATTTCCTGTTTATACAAGTTTAAAAAGTAAATGTTATTCCTATTATTTGACAGGAACCCCTTTCTGGGTGAAGGCCTCCTCCAGATTTGCCCATTCCTCCCGATTCTTGGCTTCGTCCAGCCAGCGGCGCCCCGCTGTTTGCTTTATTTCATCCTCCCACCGTGTTAGTGGTCTTCCCTTTCGACGTTTCCCCTGTGGTCCTTTCCACTTAGTTATTCTTGCTGCCCATCTTTCTTTCATACGTGCAACATGTCCTGCCCACTTCCATTTTAGTTTTTGGGCGTAGTTTAGGGCGTCTGTCGCTTTGGATGCTGATCGTATTTTTGTATGTCGTATTTTTTGGATTTTCTTTATATTTAGCATGCTGCGTTCCATTCCTCTTTGGCATGTGGTAATTTTTTGTTTTACTTTGCTTGTGAATTTCCAAGTCTGACAAGCATATGTTAAGCAAGGAAGCAAGCATGAGTCCATTGCCTTCTTTTTCAGCTTTGTTGGTAAGTTGCTCTTGAACACTTCTTTTAAGCTCCAGTACTTGTTCCATGTGCTTTTGATCCTTCTCTCGACTTCTAGTTCATTATTATTATTGAAACTGATTAGTTTGCCAAGATATATGTATTGGTCAACATATTGTATGCAATCATTTTCTATTGTTAATGTTCTTTTGGTGCTGTTTGTCATAGCTTTTGTCTTGCTTAGATTCATTTCTAGTCCGACTAGTCTGCTAGCTTTGTGGAGTGTTTCGATCATGTATTGTAGTTGGTTAGTAGTCTCTGATATTAATAGGATGTCATCTGCGAATCGTAGGTGGTTAAGGTAATTCCCTTGGACGTTTATGCCACATCTCTTCCACTCCAATTTGCTTATGACATGTTCAAGTAATGCAATGAAGAGTTTTGGGGATAGAGGGTCGCCTTGTCTTACTCCTCTTTTGATAGGAAAGCTCGGGCCTTTTGTTTCCAACTTAACTCAGCTTGTGCTGTTGTTATATATACTTTTTATTACTTCTATATACTCAGTCTCTATATTTTGGTCTTCTAGGGTTTCCCATAAGCTTGTGTGTGACACAGTGTCAAATGCTTTTTGATAATCAATGAAGGCAATGTACAGAGGTCGCTGTTGTTCTTGGTATTTCTCTATGAGTAATTCTAGAGTATGCACATGGTCGATGGTTGAGAAACCTTTCCTGAACCCTGCTTGTTCTATTGGTTGTTTCTTGTCTATTGTAGAGCTTATTCTGTTGTTTATAATTGAAGAAAACAGTTTATATAGAGTCGGGAGTAAGCTTATAGGTCTGTAATTGCTAATGTCTTTTGGGTCACCTTTTTTATAGATCAGAATTATACTTGAGTCGGACCATTGCAAAGGTGTGTTACCAGTTTTTAATATCTGGGTGAACAGCAGTGCAAGTGGTGTTGCTAGTATTGGATCTGCTGCTTTTATGGCTTCGTTTGTAATGTTGTCAGGGCCTGGGCTTTTGTCTGACTTCAATTTCCTTATTGCCTCTATAATTTCTTTTTCGTATATGGGCTTTACTTCATTTTTAGGGTTTTTGTGTTTGTTTGTTATTATAGAGTTGTGGCAGGCATTATTATTTATTTTTTCCTCGTATAAGTTTTTGTAGAAATTTGTTGCTATTTTTATAATGTCTTTGCGATTGTTTAAATTTCTGCCTGAATCTATTAAGCCTTCAATCCATGTTTTATTGGTTCTTAATTCTTTGTATGCTTTTTTCAGACTTCCCTGTTTCTCCAAGTGTTTCGTGATTGTAGACGTTCTGTGCTTCTTGTAGTCGAATTTTATATATTTACTTATTAGTTTATATAAAGCGCTAAGTTCGTTTTTCATGCATCTGGTTTTGTTTGTAGATCTTTGTAGTATCTGTCTTCTTTTTAATAATGCAAGTGTGCGATCCGATAGTGTGCTTTTGCTGTTAGTAATTGGGTTCTTTATGCATGCGTTTTGCAGACTTGTGTTGATATCCTTTATTATTTTGTCATAATAATCTTGGATTGGTTCGATGTTACATTCCAGCAGGCTGGGTAGGCAGTTCGATAGGTTTTCTTTATACTTCCTTATTTCTTCTTCGTTTCTTAGTGTGTTGTTTTGGTTGTTTGTGTATCTCGCCCTGCTTTTCTTTGGTTTGTTCAGAGATAGTGTGGCTCTAATTAGTCTGTGGTCTGAGGAGAAGTTCACGTTTAGTACTTCGATATTTTGGAATAGTGATGGTTGGTTAGATAATATAAAGTCTATTTCATTTTTATGTTGTCCATTTGGAGAGCGCCAGGTCCATCTTCGCTTGTCTTTTTTCTTGAAAAAAGTGTTAAGTATTGCTAACTCGTTCTATTATTAATTTCTAGTAACACAGTCAAACAAGGTTATCTAACCACTTAGCATGCAATCTAATACACAGTAGTAACCCATAATTGTAATTGTGTAATAAAATTCAGACTGGATGACATCATGCCCTCGAATCAGTCTGGCAGCTTGATTGTGTTAGTGAATCACACAAACAAAAACTGAAGGTCACTCCACCAACATCCAGTTTATTATGGTGATAAAAAACCTCAATAATGTATATTATATAATATGTATACAGGTTGTGTGAGAACGACCCACCTGCCCGAAAGAGTCACTAGATAATACCTATAGACACAGCTATAGATAGAAGAAATGGTATTTAATGGTTATAATTTTTTAAAATTTATTTTGATGAATTTACTTAAATTTTAATTTTTTAATATTTACAGTATTGTACAGTGTCATTGACCCTGATCAGCTAGTTTAAGGTTGAAATTTTATATTAATAAACTTTGATGTGCTGCAACTTGAAAACACTTAAAATAATAACATAGTTCCTTTGGGTAAAAATTATACAAATCAACACCATATGACATTATCAGGAAAGTGGGTAGTTGTGTCCTACCCTAACTTCTCCATAGATGACCTAATGTGCAGTCATTTGTATAATAAACAAGGTGTAATTTACATTGAAATGAAATTAATTTGCATAAAATTGTTACTAAGTATTATAAATAGAATTTATAAATAAATTACAAGTATATAAAGATTCTCAAATCATATTTGGTAGATTTTCCTGTTATTTAGGTACTAGGAGTTATTGGATGTAATTATGTTTTAAGAAACCACACTGAATTGAATCATTGGAATTAAGTTCTATAAAACGAGACATGTTATTAAGGTAGTTAGTAGGGTTAGATAGGCACTAAAACATCTAAACATATAAGTAATAAGTCAGCCAGTTCATACTATTCTATTCTAATGAAGCACTCACAATTATTTGGCCAAATAGTAGGTAACATTTTGTGTGAAGGAACACCGTTAGTACGTAGCTTTATCAATCAATGTCACAAGGTTTATACTTGTAACTAATGACTATTAGCTATAGGCTGTTCCTAACAATCTGTTATAAGTTAGTGTTTGTCATACTCAATGTGCCGGTTCCATCCACGGTTTTTAATCAATTTTCCTGAAATTCAAATTTTTCTCATAGTTGCCCAGGTGTTTTACATTTAGATTTTCAGTTTAATGGGTCCTGTAGTATTAAATTAAGTGGCGGACACACCGACGACAGATTTAAAAAAGTTTCGCTGTAAGGGAAATTAGGAAATATAATAAGGGAACCCTAAAAATAAGTAAATTAAGTGTTGAGGCAATTGACCTGAATATCAACATTTGAACCCAACTGCTTGATGGCAATAGCTCCCGTTGAAATTGGTATTTTATGATGCGCAATCTAATTAGTCTAACCAATATAACAGACCAGCGATTGTTTGGCTGCTCTAATTACCGGTAGCCGGTACAAAACGTATAATGTCAAAATCTATAATGGGTCATCAGAATGCCTCATTGTTAAAATGTAAAAGTCAAAATGTGACCTATTCAAAAGATGCATTCTCACTGGACGCAGACATTGTATCAGTTGTTCCTAGTCTGGGTGTTAATTTATGAAATGATTCTCATGTACAGAAGAAAAGCCTAGTTTGAACCTTACCGCTTTTTAATAGGAAAGCATTCTACAGCTAGTGTTACAAGGAAATATATAGAAAGATGTGATAGCGGAGAACAATACCTGCCTCATAGAAGGAAAACATGATTATCGCGAGTTTGTAAAGAAGTATATAAAAAGTTTTGTTGCAGGAAAATTGGTACTTAAAATACCATGGAAGAATCTATATGGCGCGTCAGTGGAGGCAACCGTCGAGCGTTTGTTTCTGATTGTGAACCCCACCGCTGAAGTATCATATGAGTCGGAAAAAGAGGAGAAGATAGCGCTGGCTGCCAAGCAGGCTGAGCTCGCCAGGGTCGAGGAAGCTAAGAAGAGAGAAGCACTAAAAGGTTTGCTTTGAATAGTACCTGTCTTTTTATTTAATAATAATAATGTTTGGACAATTTTACACACGGCTGTTTAGTCCCAACTAAGCCGACGCTTGTACATGGGTACTCGACAACTGATAAACATACTTAAATACTTTTAAATAAATACTTAAATACATACAAACACCCAGAATTCGAAAACCAACAGTTATGCTCATCACACAAATGTTGGCCCCGGGTGGGAATCGAACCCACGACCTTTGGCGCAGTAGGCAGTGTTACTACCACTACGCCAACAGGCCAGTCTGAAAATTTTTTGTATGTTACGCGACATCTTGGTTTACAAAAATCATAAATTTTTAGAAAACCTGTTTTAGTTTTTGTAAAAATTTACAGTTAAATAATAAAGTTAAACAATAACTTACTCTGTTCTTTAGACCAAATCAAGCTCGACGAAACGTTCGTCGAGAAGCTGGTGACACAGATCATTAAGAATGTACAGCTGAAAATAACAGACATACATATTCGATATGAGGACAGCGTAACCAATCCGAAAGCGCCTTTCTCTCTCGGAATAACACTGCACAACCTGTCCGTCCATACAACCGATGAAAACTGGAAGCAAACAGTTATACAGGAAGCTGTTACCAAGATTTTTAAGGTATGGAGGAGTTTACCATTTATCATCATCAGCGTCTGTGTAGTGTAGTCTACTGCTGGACATATGCTTTCCTCGATCACGCCATCACATCCGGTCTTCCGCCCTACCCCATCTATCCGCTTCCGGCCACCGTTTGAAGGCGTTAAGTCCATCTGGAAGAACGGCGTCGTCGCGGTCCCTTCATTTGCCCCAGTGGCATCATTTCTGCGAGAGATGTGATGGGACTGTCATGACTGAAAGTTATTCTGTAATGTTCTAACAAAAGACTTCCTTATGTGCCATGCCTGCATTACTAATCTGTGCTACGCAACCAAATACCAATATACATGCCTATGCTATGTACCAATTTTAAGTAAACTAAAAACTTTTTTTGTCTATTAATTTGTTGACACAAGTATATAATACTGAATAAATATTAATTTTATTATTTCGCAGATTTTGAACCTAGAAGGATTGGCTTTATACTGGAATCCTGTGACAGAGTTGTATTCAAAAAACAGTTCTGAAGAAATCAAGAGTAGATTACAAACAGAAATAGCCACTAAAGTATATCAGCCTGAGTACTACAGATATGGTAAGATTCAAATTCATTTGTAGGCATCAGATTCGGAGAGTTGGCTCGCTATTATATTCTGTTCTAAATCAATTGGTATACGGTACGAAAAGAAACGCATTTGCTTCTTGAAAACAAAATAAAGAATAGATTGTGTGCCGAAGTGGACTGCAAAGTTTACATGGTAATACAAACCTGCTTTTGCTGCTATAGTAATCTTTTCATGTTCTGTCAGTGCATATATGACCAAGTTGTGTATTGCGGATTTTAATGTACAATTGTGATAATATTTTATGCAATAAATGCCTGCAATTGTATAGTTGTACGGCAAACTGAAAGTAGTTACTTTGTGAAGGCCATGCTGTAACCGCCGTCGGTTAAATAAATAAGAAATATGCCTTTAACCAAAGTCTTGTAACCAAGCCACAATAAAAAAAAAATACATGTACTTATTCCAGTACTGGGGCCAATAAACGCAACTGCGAAACTGAAACTTAATCCAAAGCCGGAAGGTGACACGCCGAAGTTTAGTCTCCCAAAGGTGATACTATCACTGCACATGGAACAACTGTCTGTCAGTTTGACCAGGACCCAGTACCGAGACATGATGCTGCTAGCCGACAGCATGGACAGGATGAACAAAGGAGCACCTTACAGGTTTGTTTACTTAACTGGCTGTTGTCTGCGACTTCTTCCGCCTTCGGAAGAACTTCCTTCCGCCTTCGTCAACCATATTAGGGGTGGAATTAAAAAAACAACATTTGCTTGTTTACCTTTGACATTTGAAGAACTTCTATGCAAAATGTCAAGTTGCAGTTTAACGCCCAGTGCGGGTTCGTGGACTTCACATGCGCCTGAGAAATCCTTTTTTCGCGAATATGTGAATTAAAATCTACAGCACATTAATGACCTATCTCGAGGTTATTTAGCCATGAGAGTTGTAGGTCAAGCTATATTGGTTATTATGCTAGGCGTAAGTGATGTGTAAATAATAAAGGTATTGTTTTTAAGTACATATTGTAGAATAAATAACTTGATGGTCGTTAGGTTCCATGCCAATGTTATCATAAATACACAGCACAGTGTTACGAGTGTAAATGGTTATACTTATACTTTTTATTAGAACCACAGGAACCTATTAAACACTCGGTTAAGTGAAAAAGTAATGAAAAAGTGAGTGAAATATAAGTATCGCCAGCGGGTTTGAACCTGCGACCGGGCCTTTCCTTGGCCCGCATTTACCAACTGATGTAAAATGATAATTTGTATTTTATAAACTGTAATTCACACACTTTTAATATTTACCAATTCTCCCCTTAAAAAACTAATTAATACCCTCCTATGCGATAGCAACGAAAAACGAAAGTAATTCGACATTTAAATAGACTTCCCTTGTCTTTAAGGTATTTCGCATCATTTTGCATTATTTTTTTCTGAAATCTTTTATTTTTCTGTCAATTTATCTAACTATCGGTCAAACGTTCAATATTTCAGAAAATACCGTCCAAATGTGAAGACATACAAAGGCCAGTATAGAGAGTGGTGGCATTTCGCTTACACGTGTATCCTGGAAGAGGAGGTGCGGCGCCGGCGCAGAAACTGGGACTGGACGCACATGCTGTCCCACAGGCAGCTGTGCAAGGACTACGCGTCCGCGTACCAGTGCAAGCTGAGCAACCGGGGCAAAGTCTCCACCGACCAGCTCACTATACTCAACAAGGCCGAGAAGAACTTGGACCTGTTGAATTTGGTAGTCATCAGACAGAGAATTGAGATGGAGGTAAGGTAGTTTCTTCTTCCAGTTTTAGACTTCACACAAATCTTACTTAAATTGTGCGTCGAACCGAACATAATACTAACCGAACATATACTACTATCTGATTCGCGCGGCCTCGCCCCCATGGTATAAGTACCTATAAACCACCCGGAAGACATTATCTGAATGATAGTGAAAACCGCTTCAAAATCCGTTCGGTATTTTAAAAGATCTAAGCATAGACAGGCAGACTTTGTTTAATACCATGTAAGGATTTCGTACCTATCATCAAGAGGGCTTGCACCGCACTGTGCCGCCTATAGTCCACCATTTAGTGACAAGTGTCTATTGGTGGACAGTACATATTTTATAGAATTTCATCTAAAGCATTATGCAAGTGCTATGTTTTAATCAACTTCCTTCAATATTATGTTTCAACTATTTAAAATGAATAGTGTACCTACATTCTGAACACATAATTTTATTTGCTAAGGTGGAAAGGCTCGGCAAATTGGAGAAGGAAGCGAAGAAGTCTCGGGGCTGGTTCGGCGGCTGGTGGGGAGGCGGCTCTAAGGACGAGGAACACGCCGAGGGCACCGCCATAAGTAACTATACTTTGAGATAATCCTACTATTATAAAGACGAAAGTTTGTAAGGACGTTTGTATGTTTGTTACTCTTTCACGCAAAAGCTACGTAACAGATTCTTTGTATTAATAATAAAAAAAGTAATAATAATAATAAATTAAAAATAAAATAAAACTAAAGATTTATATTACAACTAATCATAAATATATACTCACCCACATACACGCAAACACACTCAAACACACACGCTCGCACTCAGTCCACTCATTTTCCAGTGGGGGCCTGGTGACCTGTGAAACTGGACTTGTCCTAATATAGGCACCAGTCTCACACAAAGACCGGTCTCCGGTTAATTTCATTTCCGGTATTTATCAAACTGCATGTTATTATTGTTAGTATTATCTTTGTGTGAGAAATAAATAAAATTTGAGATTCTGGTGAAACTTTACAGTCAGAAATAACACATAAGTTATAGATACCTCGCTGTTCCTTACTGTTGCTTTTTATTTACTACATAAAAACAACAAACACTAAAAGTCGTGTCGTTCACTTCGGCTAGGACGCACTGATTGAACTGATTTCAATTTGATTGCAGTGAAACAATTCGAAATGGCGATGACACCCGACGAGAAAGCGAAGCTCTTCCGCGCCATAGACTACCAGGAAAACTCTGCGCCGCTGCACATGCCCAGCGAGTACGTGGCGCTCGAGAGCCACTTCCGGCTGGACCGGCTGCAGGTGGCCGTCAACGACGTCGGCGAGGTGCTCAAGGCGTGCGTCGACAATGTGGTCGTCGATTTGCAGCAGCGGCCTAGTGCCAACGCAATACGGTAACATTCTAGATAACTTAGCGCCGTTCTAGAGAACTCAGCGTCATTCTCCAGAACTTGACGCCATTATAGAGAACTTGGGCGGGACATAGTGGAAAAAGTAGTATCGTTTCATCACCAGTGGTGAAAAATGTGGGATCGTATCGCCATTCTAGTGCACTTGGCGCCATTATAGAGAACTTAGCACCATTCTAGATAACCCGGCGTCATTATAGAAATCATGGCCTTGGCCTAGAAATAGGAAATCTATTTGAGATCGTAATTATTTTTCGTTGTTGATTTTTAGGGAACTAAATTTACAACTTTTTAATGATTGAATGATGCTGGATTTATGAGCGTCTCATGTATTTTTTGCAGGGTGGACGTGCAAATGCAGGCGTTCACGGTGGCCGGAGTGCGGCAAGGGGAGTACGAGCCGCAGATGGTCACCTCCAAGGAGGTCACGCAGGACGTCAACCTCCTCAATGTGGTGTTCGAGACCAACCCTCTTGGTGCGTTTATTTAACCTCTGGTCACCAGTACGCCTACCATGAGTTGACAACGTAAAGCTAGCGATTACGTAAATACTTAATAGTGCTATCTCTTTGCGACTAATTACGAAAGACAGAGATACATAGATAGTTTTTTACGTACTCGCTAGCGAATCGCTAACGGGTGTTGATATTGTCAACTCATTGGACGTACAGAGGCCCAGAGCCTTCCCAGAGCGCATTAACCTTGCTTAAACTTTGAAACTAAGAGCGTCAGTGGCGTAGGGGGATAAGACGCGGCCTATCATATCGAAAGGTCCGGAGTTCGATCCCCAGTTGGGCCATGTACCAATGGGTTTTTTCTCGAAACTTAAGTACATTTACTGACTGCTCCAACTGATACTGGTCCCTGTGAGATCTCGCCCCGTCTGAATTATGTTTTTGCCTTTTTACAGACGGTAATTGCGACCAAAGAGTGAAGGTGTCGGCTCGTCCGTTGCAAATCGTGTACGACGCGCAAACGGTTATTGAGATCGTGAATGTGTTCAAACCACCACAGGAGTCTTCCGCTTTGACTACGTAAGTTTTACGCTTACACCTACGTACCACTTCAGCAATTGTATCAGTACATACATACATTCATACACATCTTTACGCTATGTCCCTGACGGGCTAGGAAAGACTACGAGTTTTTTTTTTAAAATAATAATAATAAATTTATTTATTTCCATAGAGTACTATTTAGCGAAAGTTACTCTTCGTTAGTTGATTGGTTAAGGCTTGGATTCTCAATGGGGACAGACAACTTTCTTCAATTGGTACCTACTAATCATGATGGATGCTATATGAAAACAAGGATACGGTACCTCCTTTACTATTAAATATTTGTACATTTTTCTATTCTTGTCTAGTTCCAATAGTAAAGTAGAAAATCCTAGATTGTGAATAAGATGTCTTGGTATGAAATATTTTTAACCGACTTAAATAAGGAGGAGGTTCTCAATTAGTCTGTATTTTTTTGTGTGTATATTACGCTATATCTTCGCTGATTGCGAACCGATTAGAATGATTGTTTTCTATTGAATAGTCTATATTTCGAGGGATTTTTTTTTCTGCCTACCCCGTCAGGGACATAGCGTGAAGATGTAGGTATTATTATAATATATTTGTTGTATTATTTTTGTTGCAGTTTGCAAGCGGTGGCGGAGAATAAGCTGTCTGATTTGAAGGAGAAGTCATCACTTGGCCTGCAGTACGCGGTGCAGCGGCACACGTTCGTCGACCTCGATATTGACATCGCCGCCTCATACATCATCGTGCCGCAGACCGGCGTCTACAAAAAGTCAGTTTTATAAAGATGTTGACATCATCTTCAGTTTTGCTGCTTACTCCTGTACAATTATGTTTGTATGTGTGAATGCCAACCGCGAAACAGGGAGGGAATCCTACCTAATGCGGGGTAAGTGTGTTTCGTTTATATTTCTTTATGTATAACTATGTTCTGTAGGCAAGAAGCGTGCGTGGTAGTGAAGTTGGGTGCGATCAGCGTGAAGTCTGAGCCGCGCGCGCAGCCGCTGGACGTGCACCAGCTGCACAAGCAGGGGCTCGACGACGACGGCATCCTGCGGGAGATCGCACGACACAGCTACGACCGCATGGCACTCAACCTCACAGAGATGCAGGTACGTAATCTATAATAAAAATTCACAGAAACAATAATACAGTTTTTGACAAGATTTAAAGTTTGTTATCTTTGACAATTTACAAACATAAATAGCTGGGTGCACAGAACGCGCAGCGTGGGACGCCCCTCCCCCAGGCGGACCGACGACCTAAAAAAGGTAGCCGGAAGCGGCTGGATGCGGTGGGCAGAGGACCTTTTTCGATATGATAGGCCGCGTCTTATCCCGACGCCACTGACGCTCTTACGCGGAGGAATTATTACTAGTGTAAAACTGTATAATTGAACTTCTAAAATGCTAAGCGTAAACTTATTTATTTTCACTAGATAGTGGTGGCAACACAGCAAGAGGACTGGAAAATAGCAATTGCGTCCAATGAGGCCACACCCTTGCACCTCCTGCAGCCGACCACGCTTGTGATCCAGATCCACAGGTGCTTGATATCCGATGATCCACGGCTGCCGAAGATCAAGATCATTGGCGAATTGCAGAAAATCGCCATCAGCGTTTCGGAAGACAGGTGAAATTGTTATATTTTCGTGTAGTCTATAACAAGTCTCATTAAAAAAACTCATTTAAAATTGACCTAATTCCACATATTTGTTACTCATAAAGTAACTCGGAGGAAAGTCGCCATAATGGGGAGTTCACCTCTGCCAAAAGTACAAGACCATTTGGTCATGTGCTCTATATCGAATTGTACAGACGTGTGCGAGAAGGTATAAAATGTGTTTCGTAGTAATAGCGTACAAGTGTGCATGTGTGTGTTTCGCATCGTAAGAAATGCGATGGTGTTCCCCGCTCTTTCCGATCTCTCTGCCGAATTTGTTCGGAACTTAGAAGAAGGTTTCTCCACTACGTAATAGATCGTTATTCAATAATTTTTTTTAGGACACAAGTTTCGTAAAACTATTAAATTATACAAATTCAATGAAAAACCAATTTTTTTTGCATTCAGTCTTATACTATTTGCACTCTATTGATACATTTTTCGTATCTTTATGTTTTGTTCACAGACTCCTGACGTTATGTGAAATATTAGTAAGCATGCCCTTACCCCGATCCGAGGAGAGCACCCAACTTAAGGTTAGTTTTTGATACTAAAAGTTAAGTTAACATGTCTCAAACGTTTGGAATATTTGGACTAGAGCATTGTCACTTACAACCAGTTTGCTCTGAACTGAAAAATCATACAAATGTTACGAAATGAGAGTTCAACTTCTGATCTCACAGACATCGTATCGATACAAATATTTTTTTAAATTTATTTCTATGTTGTAATTCAGAATTTTCACATACTGGCTGCAAAAAACATCATGTCCTGTATATAAATGATCCTTTCCCATACGGGCGACGGTAACAGCTGAACGTTAGGCTTCTTTCTTAATTACTATTACTTTCTCGTTTAAAGCTTATGTCACACAAATTCGCGTATATGATGACCGGCCGTGTGATGGAATATCGAATAGTGCATCACCAAGAAGAGCATATTGTTAAAGAAGCTATGGTCGTGGTAATTTGCAATTGATTACGAAAGTTACGGTTGTAGGTAATTGATTAATACCATTTAGAAAATTAGCAAGTTTTAGAAAATGAATACACGCAGTTAACAACTTAGATGTATTTAAATGTATTTTAATTTAGATTCATAGTAGTTTTAAACATTATAAATGGCGTTGAAATTTATGTCATCTTAAAAGGTTGAATTTAATTATGTTGTATCAATTTAATTGTAAGAATTTAGGTATCTCTATTGTCGTTCCAAAATTATATCTTGATTGCTAATCTTGTTGATTACGCTAAAGTTGACTAATGAACGCGTGATTGCAAGATTAAAACAAAGCAAACAAAATATCGCAGAAGAAAATAGAACCGCTTTTGCACTTGTTTTGTCACAATGTTTCAAATTGCCCGTTTGTAACAATTGTTGGTTTTTGGTTTTTGTTTTGTCTATTTTTTTCACATACACTTTGCACACCTTAAAGCCGGCTTTCCTGTCACGCGTATTTGCGCCCGCGTGCTGGCGCGGCGCGCATGCGTGCGCCCACAATCCAGTCCTTTCATACAAGCCTTTCCTCTCGTGCGCGCCGCCCGCGTGTCACTTGTATGAAATTGGCAGCCCGCTGCGCTCCGCGCTTGCACGCGGGCGCGTGACAGGAAAGCCGACTTAAGAGAGAACAGTTACTAAACGAGAAACACTTCCTTATTCTTAGAAAAAGGGGGAAAAAGGACTGCGATTCCGAATAGGGAAGGCCATTGGGATTAATCGAAAGAAGATCTGAAACACGTGTTTTTAGTCAAGCGAGTCGATGAAACATGTATACTTAAATGTTTTAGTCGAGCGAGTCGAAGTCATCAAGCTTGTCGCTGCTGAGGTACTTGGACCCGGCGGAGAAACAGCGGCGGGAGAGCGCGCGCTCCAACCAGCGGGCCAAGCACGACGAGCACACCGCCCAGCTCACCGAGGTGGAGGCATTCTTCATCATGAAAGGTGCGCGCTTGAACACAGTATTTTTTTCATTTTTTTCTAGCTGTTTCCCGCGACTTCACCCGCGTAGAAAAGTTTTTCACGCAGGAAGCGCTTTTCCCGCATTTTGATATATATTTTGTATTACTGTAAAGTTTCACCAAAATCTGTTACGTAGTTTTTGCGTTTTCAAACAGAACAGTGATTTAAAAAAACCAAACAGATTAATTACGTTACGTGAGAAGGGGGTTCATACTAGAATTCCATAATCGAAACTGTTTTGAATTCGTTTTAGTAAAAAAACAATGAGAGAATTACGCAAAATATTTCTAAATATTGTGGTCATAAATATATTTTGTAATCTAAACTGTATTAACTATTACATTGTAATGAAATTGAGCACTGATTGAAAAATATTAGTTTCAAATGTTCGAATGTTGAGCGTCAGTGGCGTCGGGGATAAGACGCGGCCTATCATATCGAAAGGTCCGAAGTTCGATCCCCGGCTGAGCCATGTACCAATGGGTTTTTCTCGAAACTTAAGTACATTTACTGACTGCTCTCAAACGGTGATGGAAAACATCGAGAGGAAACCTGCATACGCCGAAAAAGAAATTCTTTAGGCGCATGCGAAGTCCACCAACCCGCACTGGGCTAGCGTGGTGGACTATAGCCCTGACGGCCTCCTTGAGAGGGTAGGCTTGTGCCCCAGCAGTAGGGACAAATAAATAGGCTATTGATTTTGATTTGATTTGAGTTTCAAATGTTGATATATGATATTAACTTAAATTGTCCACAGAACTGATTCTGAGCGTGAACCACAAGACTTTATCGAGCGAGGCCGCTTACGACCGGTTCCTGGTGTTCTCGCTGAACTTGCTCGAGCTGACGGTGAAGCAGCGCACGTACACGCTGGAGGCGGCCGTGCGGCTCGGCGCCGTCGACATGCGCCACCACCGGCGCGGGTTCGAGATCATATCCATGATCGAGACCCCAGACCTCACGGTGGCTGAGGACAACACCAATCAGTATTTGGTCGCGGTCACTTACAGTAATGTGAGTAACTGAACATCATATAAGATTATCAGCGTAGGGAAACCTGCCCGGTGGTCCAACGATCTAAAGAAGTGACTGGATACGTAGGGCGTGAATCACATATTCACATGTGATCGTTGTAACGAACGTGCCTGTAAGTAAATGTAACTATCGAGTAATAGTGTAATATTATCGATATCTTTGAAGTCGTTAAATAAAAAAAATCCCTATAACATTTAATTTTTGCCATGCAAAATGTCATAATTTGCCTTCATAGTTTGCTGACCAATTGTTTTGATTTTTTAAGGAACAGCGTCTAATTATAAACATTTGGCGCATTACTCCACGTAGTGTTAAAACACAACATATTTCTTTCAGGTAGACAAGAAATGTCCAGAGTTCAGAAGCACGTATGGCTCGGTCGAGCAGCGGATAGAGTTGGACTTTACTAACTTGAGACTTTTATTACACCTTGAAGGCATACAAGAGATTTTAGTCGTCGTCAATGAATATCAGGCAAGTCATAGTTTTCCTAAAGTTTTTACGTAAAAACAACACAGTATACCGAACAAAATTATGTTTCACTTTGACACTATTCTGTAGTTCAATTCAATGACATATTCTTACATAGAATTTCTTATCTTTTTAAAATCATCCGGTGTTGTCTATTGTCTTATTTATTTGATGTGGCTGGGTTTACAGACGCGCTTGCAAGTAATACAGAGTACAGTGGACCGGACCGCCAACGCAGGACCCTTGGAAACCATCATGGAGGATGAGGAATACTTCAGCTCCAAAGCGAAGGGTGACTATCATTTCATGACATCTAAATAATTAGCTATTTTGAGCTTCACGTATTTTTTCTTTTTACAATATTTCTTATTCTATACATTTACAACCGACGGCATTCCGTAGACGGACGAAGAGATATTTTTTGGATGGATTGTTTATTATTGAATCTGCGAAACCGGATAACTACCTATAATATATAACGATATGGAATGAAAATAGGATCGATTGATTGAATTTAATGGCATACAGCAGTTAATACATATTGTGAAAAATAATTGATCTATATATTTTTATTTATTTTTTACATGGCCATAAAAATTAACAAACGTGTGCGATTCCAGGGCCAAAACCCTTCCGGGTTTATTCGGCAAGAAAGGGTTCGAATATAATGTTACGAAGCTTTAGATTTTAGTACTTTTATATATATTGTGTAGGCTCGCTGAGTCGCGGCCCGCATTTACAAGGGTTAATTAAAAACTGGATTAAAATTAACCACTTTTAGAGAGCGTCGTGAAACCATCACGCCACAAGCAGGTGGAGAGCATACAGTTGAAAGTGGACGCTAAGGTCGGGACGATAGAGATCGAGTTCGCGACGGACCGCCAGCGACTGTCGTCGGTGCAGCTGCAGGGTGCCAGCGCTGGCCTGGTGTTGAAGAGCTCTTACACGCAGCTGGACTGTGCCGTCTCGTCGATACGAGTGGAGGACCTCAACCCCGTCACTATACACAGAGAGGTAATTGTCGAGGCAATTACCGCAATAAAACGTAGCCTGTATCCAGAGTGGGGCATAGTTAACAATAATAATAATAATGTTTGGACAAATTTACACACGGCTGGTTAGGCCCAACTAAGCCGAGGCTTGTACATGGGTACTCGACAACTGATAAACATACTTAAATACTTTTAAATACATACAAACACCCAGAATCCGAAAACCAACAGTTATGCTCATCACACAAATGTTGGCGGGTGGGAATCGAACCCACGACCTTTGGCGCAGTAAGCAGGATTACTACCACTACGCCAACAGGCCAGTCAAGCTGTTTTTAAAGGTTAAGTTACAAAGTGCAGTAGTTGCAATGATAGTAGTTAACTACAAGGTAATTGGGGTTTCTCAACTACATCTAGTTAGACTACTATGGTTTAAGTTAACTACTTACTATGTTATTGGGAATAAAAACTCTTTGTTATCAATTCTGAAGCGTACGTCGAATTACAAAAAAAAGGCTTTGTAACATTGAACAAGGATCCATAGAACAGCTGCTAAAATAACAATAATAATCAGAGAGGGACACACTTATTACAAAAGTGATAAGAGTAAGCAAGACAGATATAAAATCTTCTATCTCTATCTACGTATGTGAATTTTTTGTTGGGGGGCAGTTGGTATGTACAAAATGGCCCCTAACAAACCACAACCCGACTAAAATAGATAGTGTTTGTTCAGTTTGACCCCGCCATATAAGAAGCGTCTTCTCAAATTATTGGGGTAAAAGACTATTGCTATTGCATGCTATACGCTGATAACGGTTCTATAGTTCATTCTTTTTCTATGCTCTGTAAGGTCGAAGTACTCATGTGAGCATACCTATATTTCTAGGCTGCGATATATGGATGGGGCTAAGGTGGGTGCGTGATGCTGATCGAGCTGTTTTGTGTAGATATTGAAAGTGCTCGGCGGCGACATAATCAACGTGCAGATACTGATGTACAACCTGGAGCAGTACCCGACAGTGAGCGACGTGAACATGTCCATCGACGCGCAGATCAACTGTCTGCGCATCATATTCCTCAACTGGTTCGTCAGCTCCATGTTGGTACGTACAGACAAGTGTCTCAAGTTTTTGAACCCTGTGGGACATGTTACTGTGGTTACAGTAACCTTGTGCTCGGCTTATTCATTGTGTTAATAAGATTCGGTGTAAAATTGTTCAGCAGTTAAGCAAACAACAATAAAAAACCAAAAATAAACACACGTTTAAAAAAAAAAGAAATATAAAGCTCTGTGCTCTTGCGTTAGAGTTGTTTTTTTAGACAAAATTGAAGTCAAAGTAGAACATTGCATTCAAATTTTTAATTTTATATTAATTTCTTTCCATATTAATTAATTTAAACAGGTTGCAGAGGATTGTATGCATGAAATGTCTTGTTTAGGAGTTCCTGAACAACTTCCAAACGGCCCAGCAAGCGATCATAGAGGCGTCGTCGCAGGCGGCGGACGCGGCGCGCGCCAACGTGCAGAACGCGTACGAGAACTCCACCAAGGTGAAGCTGAAGGTGCGGCTGGCCGCGCCCATCATCATCGTGCCGGAGAACTCCAAGAGCATGAACGCGGTGCTCGTCGATCTCGGCCGGATGACGATCAACAATCACTTCGTCGATATACCCGCTGTCGTGAGTATTGCGAACAATTACTTTACTATTTTTACTGCCTGACGCTGCGTGGAACAGTGCACCTGAAGTCAGTCATCATCATCAACCTGTCAACGCCTACTGCTGGATTATATATATACATATATAAACGTATATATATAATATAGAGTAATATTTATGAATTGTTTTGGGCTTGTGTAATTACCGCAGAAAACATGGATACAGGATTTCATACTGCCGCGACTATGCTGCCGTCCGAATCTAAAAAGTGACATGATCCATGAGTGTGATTTTCTGAAATGTATTCTATGTGTGTGTGAATAAAAATCAGCTCTCGGGACACGCTCGGGTGGCGCTTCAGTTTAGTTCTGTCATTTAAATGGGCCCGCCAGTCCAGTGTAATATTAAAATGGTGTTTTCACAGAACATATTATTCAGCTGTGTATTTTTATTCTTCTTACTCATTATTATAATTCTTACTCACAAAACTGTAATAAACACTTGCAACTGATTCAGGGCGCGAAGAACAAGGTGACAGTGGACGAGCTGACCCTCGAGCTGGAGGACATGAAGTTGTCGTGCGTGGTGCTGACGGACAACTACCACGAGACGAGCGACGAGCGCAAGCTGCTACGCCCCACCAGCTTCAAGCTGCTCGTCAAGCGCAGCCTGTCCACGTGGTACGACACGCTGCCCGACCTCGACGTGTCCGGACGGCTCAAGACCATATCGGTGAGTGACGGCTTCAGTAAACACAAGGCTTGAGCCCAAGTGACGTGTTCGTCTGTTCTATATATTTTAGGAATGTATTATTGACATCGTTCGCTTGGACAAAGTACCTACTTAATTCGGTAGCGAGTGCGCCTGTAACCGGTGACTACATATATTTTTTTACATGCCAGTATGTCAGTCAGTCAGGTCAGGGTGTATTATACAATAAGACACCGGTTTTATAGCCTCTATCTACACCTATAATACCTGTAGTGCTGGATCCAAGATTTGACTGTTCTTTCAGATTACAATAGGCCACAGTGACTATAAGAGCATTATGAAGATACTGAATGAAAATCTTCAAGAGGGCCGGAAGCAGGTGGAGGAAGTGAAGCCTCAGCCGACGTTGACGAAACAGCCGTCCAAAGTGTACAAGGGCCCGCAGCCCAAGACTCAGACCAAGTCGGCGCAGGTTGTCGTGCACAAGGAAGAGCCCAAGAAACTGAAGACTACCATTATGTTCTCATTTACCATGGACAGTTTTGTCATCGACCTCATGAATAATATTGTTGTGAGTATTATTATGCTGTTTGCTTAATTTTTAGAGTTCAAAGAGAAAAGCTTGTTTGTCCAGCAGTGGCACAGACGGACAAAAAGCTTCGCTATAAGGGTGTCAGTGTCAGATATGTTCGGCGGGTGGATGCGTTTAATGTTGCGTCGTGGGATGCACTGTGCTAGCGTGGTGGACTATAGCCCTAACGCCATCGTTGAAAGGGTAGTCCTGTGCTATATCAGTGTTGACAGAGGCATAGGCTGTTGATTTGATTTGTGTAATGTTGTGTTGTGTGTAGAGCGAGGATAGCTTCGTGCGCGACGTGGAGCTGGCGCGGTTCTGCCTGGCGCTACTGTCGCTGAAGGGGCGCATGTTCTCCGACGGTTCCATGCACGTGTCCGTGCTGCTCGTCGACTGCACGCTCGACGACACCCGCCCGGCCAGGGGCGCCAAGATTACCAGGTGACAACATTTTATAGACTGCGCGTCATCACGGCAGTTTTTTTTAAATAATAAAAGGCCATTTACCATTTAGCACCCGAGATTCAGAGCGCAATACCTTTTAAAATCAGACGTATATCTCATTCAGACATCCTGACATTGTCTCTCAAAAAACTGTAATTTTACTAGGTCAAGGACAATGTATGACAATGTGAGGATAATAATGACATATTACCCGGCGGAGCTAGCTGTCACCCTATTACATGTAGTAGGCTGATAGAGTTAAAGAGTTAAAACATAATTTTTTTAAATTACTACGGTTAAAGACTTCTGGGACTTACGAGATTATAATAACTAACAATTTTGCATGTGAATAGATTTGTTTACCTTCGCTCGACGTTTCGACCAAACTTCTCAACTAACTTGGCTATCCAACAACTAAAAAACTCGAAAAAGAGTCTCTATGGGCATTTGTGGCAAGAAAAAAAATGATTTTTATTTTATTTTTAATAAAAGTTGTATTGTGTTGTAGGTACTTGGAGCGGCGTCGCGGCAGCGTGACCGACGGCAGCGCCGACGAGTCTCGGTTCATGGAGAGCCAGGAGAAGATACGCAGCATGATAGACATCACGTACACCCTCAAGAACTCCGATACATTCAGTGAGCTCGTTCTCCCACCATTATTATAATGCCCATACAACGACACAGGAGGTGTCGCCATATTCAGGCATTGCCATACTTAGGCGTTCGTCCCGGGTCACGCGCCGTAACGGATTATATTTCATTCAACAAAATACATTCAATTAAATTTATCATTGAATTATTGGCTGAATATATGACGATTAATTCTAATATATATATAGAATACGTCAAACGAGTATCAACATACATATTTACAAAGCGTGCGTCATTATTCATCAATCATGATTTTTAGCTTAAACAATATTATACATTATGCAGGACATTCTGACAAAAAATTGTCTCCCTCAAGACGAGTCATTCTCATCGTCCAGTCTAGCCAATCCACGCCAGGTTGAATTTTATGTGTCTCCTTCCAACCTACCTATGAAAATATAATATCTGTATTGTTCCCATCATCCGACCTGTTGAGGTAGGTACAGAGATCCATGGTAGTGAATTGCAATCTTATTGAAAGAAGCCATCTCCAATTTATGTTTCAGTCGACATGAGAATATTCAGTTTCAACTTGATACTGGCGATGGATTTCCTGAATAAGTTGGCCGAGTTCATGACCACGGGCCTCGCCGATGACACGAAGGCCGTCAAGAAGGAAGTGATCAAGCCACTCGGCGAGAAGTCGGTCGAAAGCATTGCTATAGGCGTGAGTAGACTTATGTTTCAAAAAGTACTAACTTATGTTCTCACTAAGTAATAATGTCTGCAGTTTTGTTCAGTAAAGCTTCAAAACACATTACAAAGATTGACTATTCCGAGAGAGAGGTGGGAACCTCACTCTCGGCGTCAATCGGTAGATAATCTGACATTATGCTAATCTGGCATTTTGCTAATCTGGCATTTTGCTAATTTGACATTTTGCTAATCTGGTATAAAACGTACAAACCATAAGTTACTGTCGCAGTGGAATTTGATCTTTTATAAATAGGACATTTGTGGTCACGTGATATTGGCATTCTATAGTCAGCCGACTATATAACCTCATCTATAATTCTTGAGGAAGGTTATAGGCTGTTTAACATCACGCTACGACCCTTAGGAGCCGAGCAAAAGAAAAAGAAAGCAGAAGTAACTTATAAAACGCAGGCGAGGCTGTGGCAAACAGCTAGTAATAAATAATATAAATGTTATAGAAGAACAAGAAGTTGTCAATCGCGTCTGGTGCGTCGGTGACGGCGGTGGAGCAGCCGCAGCAGTCGATGATGACGGTGAACATCAAGATCGAGCAGCCCGACATCATCCTCGTCGAGTCGCTCGAGCAGAAGACGTGCGACGCACTCGTCTTGAACGTGAGCATTTGCATTAGGCTTCGACCATTTAAGCCACATACCGCATCGTAGCTCAAATAGTGGACTTGTTGGCTTGTTGCTCGTAGAAAACCAAGTTAAATACATACATATTTTCATGCTATACTCGTATTATTTGATACCAAATATTGTTTGATAATATTTATACTGGTTATCTAACTTGGTTTTCTACAAGAAATAAGCCGATTTGTTACTTAAATTTCCCAAACGCATTTTTTCGTTGAAGCAAATTTTCTTTTCACATTATTTCTTGGTAGCAGATTTTTTGCTTGCGTTTTGAGTCGGTTGATAAAATATTGTGAGTTTGACACAGATGGAGGCGCGGTTCAAGCTGCGCAAGACGGAGGAGCGCATGGTGGCGGACGGCGGCATCTCCGGGCTGCAGATGGTGGTGCGTCCGCTGGGCGGCGCGCGCGCCGGCCCGCCGCACTACCTGCTAGCGCCCGCGCACCTCTCGCTCGCCGTCTCGCAGCCGCCCGCCAGCGGCATGCACGTCGACCTCGCCGTCTCAGATATCAAGATCACCGTGTCGCCAGGTCATTTATTTACTAATCTAATTATAGTGATAAAAAAGTCTCCATTCTTAAAAAATAACTCGAGTACTTAGATGAATTCGAAGCACGGTTTTCGAATAAGATCATTAGTCCTGAAGTTAAAACATTGGTTGCTGGCGTTAGTAAGACTCAAACACGATAAGTACTTGAGCAAGAATTTAACAACTCGCGGTAAAATGAACTAGAAAAAGGCTTTAGTAAATACTAATGCCTCCTACATGCCGGGGACATTGTGTCCACACTAAACCAAAGGAAATAGTTGTGCTATACAAAACAATTTCATAAACAACAAGGTTCGATTCTCACTGGGAACATACTACTTATAAATTAGTCTAGCTGCTTTATTTGTGAAATCTTCGTCCTTGTTTAATTTCGATTAGTGCAGGAGACAAAAATATGTATTAATGTCAGACTAGGCTTCACAAAGACAAATCAGTCCGGGCCTACCCTCTCAACGTGGGCGTATGGCTACAGGTTACCCTTGCCCAGTGCGGGTTGGTGAACTTCACATGCGCCTAAGAGAGTTTCTTATTGGGCGTATGCAGGTTTCCTCGCTATGTTTTCCTACACCGTGCGAGAGCAGTCAGTAAATGATTAGAGAGATTGTATTTGACTAATATTCTTATATACAGATATAATATCTTTGCTGAACCGTGTGCTGACGACGATGACAAGCCGCGAGGAGGACGACACGCAGACGGAGAACAAGGCCATATTCTACAACGAGCTGTGGGAAGTCCAGCCCTTCAAGCCTAGCTCCTACTGGTTCCTCAAGACTGGTTAGTTACACATTTATTGTACGATTTTCAATGCCAAAATAACACCGTCCAATATCAAAATTGTCTTTGCAAAACCCCGTTGTTACTGTAGTTTATCACATACTGAAAGCTATCATGAAAATAAAAATATACGATACGATTAGCTACTCGTAGTAGTTTTATATTAACACTGATTTTAGTAGTAATTAAGAGTTAGTAATTTAAAAGCTACTTTGAATGTCAAAAACACAAAACCTTCACTATTTTGAGGCAACCCTAAAATATAATAATCTGAATTTACACAAAAAATAAAACCGAAAAATTTATGATTTCTGTACACCGATGGCTTGATCGCCTGATTTTTTTTTTAATTTCCTCCCTTAGAGGTGATTTTTTCTTTAATTTGAAACGTGACCAATCCGGAAGTACATCCTGTCAAGTAAAAAAAGAATTTTCCGAATGGATTTGTAAATAATGGAGTTCTGAGGTAACAAGCATAAAAATAAAATACAACCGAATTGAGAACCTCCTTTTTTCAAGTCGGTTGAATAATATTAATTACTTATACAAAATTTTATTGTTCGACAGAGGAGGCGGAGGAAGCGATGGAAACGCCGGAGCTAAGCGAACCGGCCAAGCCGCCGGTGGGGGAGATCTGTCTGCTGTCCTGCCCCTCCATCATCGTGTCCTTCGAGATGGACATCGGCAACGAGACCATCCCCGTGCTGGTGATGCAGGCCTCGCTCACCGGACAGCTCAAGGATTGGAGTTCCGAAGTGAGTATAAAGCGGCCACGCGCCGGCCAGTTGTGACTTAGCCCAAGAACTAATGAAGATTTATGATATATGCGGAACTCGCAGCGCTCTTAGGCTCGAAGTCTCGAGTCGAGCAGAGCGTCAGTAAAGACTCGAGTTTTCGAAAAAACTTTTGTTTTTTTCAAAAACGAGGAATAATCCTCGTTATTTCGAAAAAGAAAAAGTCGAAACCTTATTACTGCAGTGTGTTTGTTGGCGTAAGTAATACTCAAAGGCGATAAGAACTTGAGCAAGAATTTAACGACTCCTGTTAAAAAAGAAATTTACTCGAGCGCAGAAAGAAAACAGTTCTAATGGAAATCGAGACCTGCTCGATGATTGTAGAAATCGAGTTTTGTTTAAATAGTAGAGCCTCGTAAATTGACATCAAGTTTTATAATAACTGTTCCTATATGTATTTTTGAGATACGTTAATTGTTGGCAGTTATACTTGGAGTCGACGTGGGCGATGCAGGTGTCGTACTACAACATCGGGCGCGCTGTGTGGGAGCCGCTCATAGAGCCCGTCGAGGTGCTCAAGGAGAGCCAGTACAAGCACGTGCCGTGGGAGCTCAAGATGGAGGTAGTTTTTTATAATAGTTTTTGCGGCCCTGGAAACGAAGTCGTTTTGAACCTCGTCTAAGTCTTCAAAATACCTGCAGTTACAACACGGTTGCGGTTTACTGCAAGTCGGTGATTTACAATATTCCCACTAAAGTGTTAAATCATGTATCGTCGGCAAAACTTGTTAAATTGCTAAGTTTACTGTTTTGCTAATTTTGATGGCATTGTGGGAAGAAAAAAATTAAAATGTGGCGTTCCAAATCAAAAGGGACCTTATCGCGGCATTTAATTTCCGAGATATGGTTTTGTATAATGACTCGAAAAAACAAAAGTACAAATAGTACAAGTACTTTCTTAGGTTGGTTCCTGGATGTATATATATTTAAGTATGTATCTATATATATATATATTTAGCTATGTATGTTTTCCGCCTTGTAGGCATTGTCAGCGGGAGTGAACGCTAAAAATGAGATGTCGCGCTGGCGCCGCTCAGTATAACTCGCGATAGCATCAAAACTTCTTGTCAGATTTGAAGGAAATAAACTGTATTTTAATGTCATTTGTATTTTATCGCATAAAAAATATAGTAGCGGTAGTAGCACGACTTCTACCCACCTTGATTTATTAAAGTGCACTTGGTGGCTCAGGTGGTGATGTCCGTGCAAGAGGAGGGTCGCGCGATCGACACGTCGGACGAGGCGGCCAACGCGCAGGCGGTGGCGATGCGGCAGCCCGGCAAGACGGTCACCATATCCAGCAGCGAGACGCTCGAGATCACCATCACCAGAAGCGGAATAGAGGTATGTACCGACCATAGCCATCAAGTTACTTTAGCCTTTAGAGAAACCGATACCCGTGCAAATTTTCATCCCCCCCCCGTCTTCCTCCCCCTTTAAATATATATATATATATAGTATTTATTAATTAATCACAATAACATACAATGTAAAATATATTACGGTGCAACAAAAACCAGACTCGATATTTCTGTGCACCGCGACGTCGTACTTAAATGCTACTAAATATTACAAATATATTGCAGTATTATTATTTATCCTATGTGCTATGTGTGAAAATACAAAGTCCCGTCATTATTTATTCATTATAGCTGTTGCCCGTGTCTTCGGCGGGGAATAAGTTATTCCCGCGGGAACGAACAGTTTACCGCGGTAAAAAGTAGCCTAATTATGTTATGCCAGGATAAAAGCTACCACTGTATTAAGTTCTGTGTACTGTCTGTCTGTCTGTCCGTCGGTCCGTCTGTCCGTCGGTCCGTCGGTCCGTCGGTCCGTCGGTCCGTCGGTCCGTCGGTCCGTCCGTCCGTCCGTCCGTCCGTCCGTCCGTCTGTCTCCTCCGAGGGCAACGTCACATTGTCTGTAGGGTTTTAAACAATTTGTTAGCCCAGCCATCCCAAATTGTTATATTAAGCAGGAGGGTTTTTTGTTGACGGCTGTACTGTTGCAGGTTGCTTGTTGCCTAGAGGTCGCAAGCGTGAGAGGGGAGGTCAATTGTGCAAGTCGCTCATTGATGCATTGTTGGGATGACATCAAATTCGTTGATAATTAATAACTTACACATGAACCTACTAAATTCATATAAACACAGTCGCCCACACGTCAGTGGTAACACTTTGACCTTGAGCTGGCCTAGCCTATTAGTTTTAATACTATGAGAGACCAGTTTATACTGGTTTTGATTCCACTAACGTGCGGTCGACCGTACAATGTATTTTCTATGAATAACAACGCTATTTTTACACATATTATATTTTATTAACAGAAAAACATCAAACATCCATGTATGTCGAATAAATGCTTACAAGTTAAGTCGACTAAATTCATTTTTCTACTCTACGATGAACACCTATATTTTAAAATGATTAGTGGCTTAATTCATTTTTCTACTCTACGAAGAACACCTATATTTTAAAATGAATATTGGCTAAATTAATTTTTCTATTCTACAATGAACACCTATATTTTTAAATGATTATTTGAGAATACTACAAATACCTCTTTTAGAGTTTGAGTTGATACGCCTAATAAAATTCGGTAATATTCTTTATGTTATACAAGTCAATGTCTACTTCCCAAGAACACATTGACTAAACTTCCTATTTTATTTGGAATATATGCAAGTAGTCTTTTTATTTTCTAATAACTAGTCTCTCTTTTACAGTAGAATGTGAACGAATTCTACCCTACAATCAATTTCTAGGTTACAATAGCTTAGGCCAAAAATGGAAAATCATCTTAGTAATGTGACATCAAATATCATTCATTTCACAAATGCACTAATCTATTATCTAATCTAATCATATTTTTAACGATCACATTAACTTTGACCTTTTACGTAAGTGACACTATGTACTAGTATTTGTAATGTGTGATAAATGAATCTAATCTAATCTAATAACGACAAATATAATAACGTTCTAAGAGAGTCAGTGTCTCGAAGTAATCGACCGAACCACAATCCAATGAGACAAATATTTGCTCATAGAAAAACAAGATCAAGATGTATAGGTACTGTAATAGAACTGCAAAGTTTCCAAAATACGAGGCATTCCAACCCAATCTTCAGCGTGGCAACGAGCGTGTGGCTTTTAGACAGTTGCACGTAGTTGTGCTGCAGGTTAATGGGCAAATGGATGGCCACTTACCATCAGAGTGCTGTCTGCCCGCTTGCCACTTCATTCCTCAAAATTAAGAGCGTTGCGAATTTAAGTCATTTTGCATTTAGGAGAATGAGATGAAGTCCTCCTCTTTTTCGACTGTTTATATATATCTATATATGTGTCTTTTGGGTAGGTATCTTTCTTAACTGTATTGTGTTTCAATTCAATCACATGCACTATGCCGCAACACAGGACCAGGATATTATGACCGTTTATAGTTTCTACAACATCAATCTGTCTCACCGCTGGATACAAGGATCCTACGTCTCCAACTTCATAGGCGTTCAAATCAATTGATTTGTCTGGTATTGCGTTGCAGATCTTTAGATCCCCGACGCGACTGTATGGATTGTAATACACATGAAGCATTCTGTTCGGGACATGTGTCGCGATTATTACGGTTTTATTAAAAAAACACGCTGCTTTAACATCAGTTAAGTAAGGCGAACGTTTTGCACCTTCACTTTGTTCTTTATTTAAGTGCGCTGAAATATCTGCAGTATTCCATTTCAGGTTATAACATTTCAATATGTTCAGTGGAATATGAGCAACATCAAAGAAATTTGTTTCCCTTAGCTTGTTGTCGAAAACAGTTAAGATCCAACCTTTCGGTGTCCTTATATGGAGCTCGCCACTATTTGTATACGCTATGTCTTCTATATTAAAAACTTGTTCCCTGAAGAAACGTATGTTTTCTCTACCAGCTGTTATTTCTATTGTCTCCAGGGTGACGTCATCGTTTTGTTGAACCAACTTGACGCGGTAGAGTTTGCATAAAGTTTGGTAGTAGAACTCGTTATCGAATAGTGTCCACAGGTAGCCCATGTCTGCGTCCTTCTTGAGTGAAAAACGTTTGTTAGTCGATTTAATTGTGATGACGATGTAGTTATTTAGAGGTTTCACAAGAATAATGTTATCATTTTCAGTGAAACTTTCGAAAGCGGTGTCGTAACAGACTCGGTGGTGTTCCTGCTGCGTCGCTATATCGTAGTATATAATCTTGTCGCAGCGGTCTTGGGGACTGTTCTTGTGAGGGCAAGCTATAATGCCGTCTTTCAGAAGTACAAATTCATAAGAAACAACGGCTGGTAGTTTGTAGACCTTCACGTCTGCGGTGGAAACATAAGCCCACAGGCTAAGAGACTTATACAACTCGAACCACGACAAAGTCGCTTTTCTATACGCATCTTCATACACTTCAGCGTAGTCTTTTATACAGGCATCCTTCCATAACTCGTCACCCAACCCGCCCGCTGCGTGATTCCACCGCTGACATACCTTACTGCACTGTATTAGATCACTGACACTTAACTCTTTGAAAATCTGTTGTAGAATTTCGTTTGGTAGGTAAAGAATCGAACTCATTCTTGCTAAAAAAGTTCCAAAGACAAAAAACAAGCAACAGGTTTGTGAGACGTTCACTTTTTCACCAGCTGTTTGTTAACCGCTGTTTAGGTACTTAATAAAACTTGGCACTCATCCAATACGGAATTTTTATTTAATTTTATATACGTACCTAGTTAAATTTACTGGATTTCTATAATGTTACCTACGATTTAGCATTTAAAACACTAATAACACCTAATATACTTAATATTCCCGATTTGATCGCAGTAATATCCTTTCCTATCCCTGTGTACCGACTAAGTGTGAGTTGTTACGAGTATTGATTTTACCCAGTTCTAACCCTGGGGAAATATGCGCATGTCAATCTGGACATGCATCAGATATTTTAAGCCCTTATCTACAGAGTCTGAAAGTCTAGAACGTTATTAGAGTTGCATTTGCATTTTGGACCTATGGACTTGTATTACAGATATTGATTGCGAAGCTTTAGGATGAATAATGCGCACATCTTGGACGGAGCGGCGCCACCATCCGAATAAACTATATATAAGTTCAATTATGAATATGTCTAGTAATATTTCAAAGCTTGGGTCTAGTAATAATATTTATTTTTGTTTTCTACTTAGTTATAGTAAGAGTATTTTGTCTGGATGATGACTAGATCATTATGACTAAGGAAGACCTATTTCCAGCTGTGGGCGTCCACATCATCCTAGTGCTGAGATCTTAAAGAATTTCTAGGTTTCTAGATTACGAGATCTGCGACTACGTCCGCGTGGAATTAAAAAAAAGTATTTTAACCACTGCTGGACATAATCCTCCAGGCATATAAAAAATTTAATGAAGATAAAAAAAATCTATTATACCGCCATACTTTCCTAATTAGACTCACGTTTGTAAGCTCGTTGAGGGCATAAATGTTTGCCCCATTTATACCAGCATCACTTATTTATTTATTCAGGAAAACATAAAGTTTCAAAATAACATCTAAACAAATAAATTCAGCAGACCTAGAATTTTATTTTTAGGGTTCTGTCAAAACGGATATCCTATCTGTCTTTCTATCTGTCAGATTACTCGAAGCCTATTAAGCGTGACACACACTGGACGGCGGCGTTGCGAAAGCGGCGAAGGTTTGTATGAAGAACGCGCCGCGCCGCCGCCGCTTTGATGTAAAGGGCTTCATACTATTTCGAACATTACAGAAAAAAACCGCAACGCTTTCGCAACGCCGCCGCTCAGTGTGTGTCACGCTTTAGAGCGTAATATGTAAATTTCCGGGAAATAATGAGAAAAATGTCCAAACTGAATAATGTCCAATCTGAAAAATGTCCAAACTGAAAAACGTCCAATCTGAAAAATGACCTTATTGTTTCAGGTGCTCACCCAGCTGGGGAACTCCTTCTCTGCCGCCATTGCTGCCAATGACTCTACCGTTCAAGCCAAGATGAAGGTTGAAGATGTAAGTATTTTCTTGGCATGGTCTATTCCATTAGATACAGCCACGAACGCCGGTGTCGTCGCCAGAATGCTGGCTAAAAACATCTGTCCAAGATGAATCGTGACCTATGATGATGAACTCGAAAACGGTTAAAAATATTAACATAGCTCCTTTGAGAAAAAATTAGTGCTGTCGACAGCAGTGGGCCCGTGTTTAGAGACACAACCAGTATAAACTGGTCTCTCAAACTATTGATAGTGCCTAATAGGCTAGGCCAGCTCAAGTCCAAAGTGTGTCAACTGACATATCGACTGTACAAAGCAACACAATCTGACATTTTTAACGGATTTCAAAAAGGAGCGTTCTCAATTCGATATATTCGCCGATTGTTATGAACCGTTTTGAATAATTCTTTTCACTTTCTCGACCGTAGTACTATAGATACATACTAAAGGGTAGAGGAAGTATTGTAATCGAGAAAAATAAAAATTTTCGCGAACATGTGTTCTATGTGCATGGTAGTAACCCTGCCTACTGCGCCAAAGGTTGTGGGTTCGATTCCCACCCGGGACCAACATTTGTGTGATGAGCATACTGTTGGTTTTCGGATTCCGGGTGTTTCTATGTATATAAGTATTTATTTAAAAGTATTTAAGTATGTTTATCAGTTGTTGAGTACCCATTTACAAGCTTCGGCTTAGTTGGGACTAAACAGCCGTGTGTAAATTTGTCCAAACATTATTATTATATATTATTATGTCGAAAAGTCGAAAACACCGAAACATCAAGTAGCTCAGTTCCGTCCGTCACGCTTGGGTCTGGAGCACAGAATATATTCTGGAGGTTAAACCTTTGCTCCGATTGTTTTATTATTATTATACGTATATGAATATATCGAGGGTGGTCCCGTTTCAACTGAACAAGTCAGTTTTAATTTTTTATACATTTTTTATTTATTAGGAAAGTACTTCGTGTCCCACTCTATATTATGTGTTGTTTCAGAGGGAGACTAATGCACACCTGGGCGCTCCATACGTGCTGCACAACTGCACGGGGCTGACGGCCAAGTTGATACTCAAAGAGAACCACGATTTCTCTGTGTTCCTCGCGCAGCAACACATGGACGCTGATTACAGGTAGGTAGATTAGATATACGGAATATTGCGTTTAAACCCGACATTGGTAGGTAGCATTCATGGGATATGAGTACATGATGTTTAGTGTTATAAGTAACTAGCCGATGCCCCGCGACTTCATCCGCGTTATAAAGTATACTATTTAAATGTTATTAATTTTTTTTAACCCGTTCCATGCCAGTTTCTTAGTTTTAAAGTTTGTCAATAGATGGCGCTAGGTGTATTTTACACCCAGCTATTATTTCGTTCTTCGCAAGATATATAAGCAGAGGTCGGCGGGGGTGTGCTGTTTTTACGTCATTAATGTCATGTAGTTGTGTCTTGTAGATATTAATATGGATAAGATCCTTAAAGAAATATTAAAATATTTATTATTGTAAATTTTCTGTGCTATTGTAATAATTAACTATATTTTTTCTATATTTTAAATTTTAATGAGTTTCGCCTTGAGTTTAATATCATTAATCACACTCCGTAGGTTCTAATAAAATTCATTTGTTTTGATGGCGACGTAAAGCTCGTAGCAGAAAGGCAGCCTAAATAAAATCATTTCTTTAGTTTATTAAAATTGCACATGGGGCATTTATCATTGAATGATAAGGTATGTCCATGTTATGCAAAAACTGAAAACAGCACACCCCCGCCGACCTCTGTATATAAGGTAGGCGTGCAAATTATCCACCAGTTTTTACCTCTTTATTATTAGTATAGATAATTAGTATTTATTAGCAATCAGTAATAATACTAAATGTTTACTTAATAATTCGTTACTATGATTTTTACTCTCAATATAACTTTTTACTCCAAATACCTTTTTGAAATCCTCACAATCCATTCTTAATATCGTTTCAATAATGAAAAAATAACATCGATTGATGATTTTTATGCCCTAATTTGCTACAATCTTCAGGTAAAATTATTTCGAAACATCTTAAAACAAAATGTACGACTCTTCTTAATTTCCATAGCCATAAAGTATGTGAAATTTGATAACGACTAAACAACCCTATAATGTTACAATTTCACCACCTGTCATCAATCATGTTAAAATCGTATTTGGTTCCAGAGAGGTAGTGTTGGAGCCGGGTGCGTCTGTGTCCCTAGAACTGAAGCACGGCGGGCTCAACCTGATGAAGCTCAACGAACCGCCGCCGCCGCTCAAATTAAACGTTAAGGTAGGTGAAAGGCAGATTTTATATATCTCTCTACGGTGACTTTGTCTACGGTGTTTTGGCAACTAAGTTTTGCAACCAGTTGTCAGAAAAGAAGTAATAATCATGTACGCAACCTTTTTTCTCAAAAATAAGTTATATTCTTGTTTTGCATCCAGTTACCAACTAAGAATTAATCTCGACTCGTCTTTCTCCTGGGGAAGAACAAAGAATTTAGTTTCTTTTAAAATAATGGTCGAACTCATAATACCACGACCGCTTACTGCATCCCTATTTTCTCCCCAGACTCAACTCTCACTCTTCAGGTAAACCATACACACACAGACTACGCATACACTTTCAATCATACTTTTATTGTCTTCACTCCCTTCCCATAATATATACTTTTTCTCAAACATGCTTGGAAATGTGCACATTATTTTGACAACCTTCTTCGAGTTAAATCGACAATGCTGTACTGGTGGAAAATTATTGTTGTTCGTCATTGTTTTTGGAATGTATATGTATGAAATAAAATGGTCTACATAGGTAATAGTTTGAATTTCCGCGCATTTGTTTGAGAAAACTACTATACAAGCCTTGGCCACAACCAGGCATTGATGGACTCACGTATGTGTGCCTCGGCTTTGCCTCGGCCCTCATTCACACGTTCATCCATCAATGCCTCTGTTGCGGGCCGTGGCAGTAATGTACTATAGAAATACGAAAGAACACTGACACCCAAGATACATGCTGTTCATAATATAGGTACCTAAATGTATTCAATTGTATTGTATTATTTTGATTAAATAAATTGCATTATGCGTCCCGCACAGATAGTAGAAATGAAGGAGGACCTGATCATCCCGGTGGAGCGCGCGGACAAGCGGTACTTCCCGCTGGGGCGGCACCCGGCGGGCGGCTCGCTGGAGCGGCACGTGCCGCACGTGGCCGCCACCGAGCCGCGCGGCCTCATCTCCGACGTCGTCATGCAGGACGCCGCGCTGCACATATACCTGCGCAGCATCGTGCAGGTAACATTATTGCTCTACCGCAACTGTCTGCAATCGCGTAAACTGGATTTTTAATGGTCAACTGATTAGCTAGAAGCTTTTTGAGTGAACTGACGCGAAATACGTTACGACCTAGTTTCAAAGTTTATAAGCTCAGAGCCGCGGGTTTCGAAAGGTTAAAAAGGACGACGGACCTTCGTCGCATCGGCTGGTAGTATTCTGGAAGTGTTTATGAGTAACCTTAGTTAGAGCCAGTTAGAGCCAACAATGGTACGTGTTGGCGACGATCTTTGCTTGCAGTTGGCCACCTTTGCGGCTGGCTGAAAGCGTAGTTTTTTATACATATTTTTGAAAAAATAATATGTCTGTCAGTTAAAAACAGTTGCTGTAAAAGTACATTTTAGACTTTCGCGCTTTGTATTCATAATTATATAATTATTTACGGGTCTTACACACGAAATAGTACGAAGCTATTGAAATCAAGAAATTCAAAAATTTTAATAGGGTAGATGGTTTTAAATTGTCACCGTCGTGGAATCCAGTGATCGATAAACTTAAATCTCGTGACTTATCGTCGAATACACCCGCGGATACCGTGAGTGTTGTGTGCCGGGACTTTCCAATAATACAAGATCAGCAGAGGGTAGTTTCAGAAACTACTCACAGCGATTAACAATGACAGCTCGCCTCTCCAGTCAGCTCGTGACCACGGCCAGTGTAACCTGGTCGAAACGTCGGGCAATGTAAATAAAACTATTTCGTGTGTAAGACCCGTAAATAATTATATAGTTGCTGTAAAAACATGGGAAAATAAAGTGGTTGTATTTTTGATCTGCTGTTACTTTCTGCATTTTTCATTATCTTGCCGCTTCTTCTTCAACCATCCTCAATAGTACGAGTTACAGATATAAATAGTGAACGGGACGAGCTGCGAATGTGACGAGTTGCGTGGAACCCGTGGCAATGTATGGCAACACGTGTCGCAGGTGACGAGCCAGCTGTCCGTGAACGTGTCCGTGTTCTACATGACGGCGAGCGGCAACGAGGTGCGACTGCTGGGAGACGTGCGCCCCGGCGACGTGCTGCGCCTCACGCTGCAGGCCGTGCACACGCCCACCGCAGAGATATTCTTCTCCGTCGACGGTCAGTCTTATAACCCTCATCATATCAGCTCTTTAACGTCTACTGCTGGAATGGACCCCAATGAAAGCCACCACCACACCCGGTCCTCCGCTTCCGGCCACTTTCTTTAGATCGTCGGTCCACTTGGCGGAGGGGAGTGCCAAGCTGCACGTACCGGTCCGCGGTCCAATCCAGAACTCCTCTGCCCCATAGGCCGTCGGTTCTGTATGACCATAATACCAATTAACTGAATAATTTCTCTACTTATATTTGAAGAGTACACGTGAAGAACTTTGTCAGTGTTTATTTTATTTTTCAATCTCAAAATGTTCATTTTAGGGTCAGTTTCTACCAAGCGGAGAAATCCTCGGGGATACTCCAGCAGTTTTTAAATTTCACTGAATTTTAAAATTCAATGTAGACATCGAGTGGATGCTGGAGCACGAACAAACTATGTATACATTGAATATTATACTTAAAGTCAGTATTGATACAGTTACTTATTCAGTGAAATTTAAAAACTGCTTGAGGATTCTTCGTTTAGTGGAAACTGAGGGTCAGTTTCCACTAAACGAAGAATCCTTGAATGACAGGTCTGTCAGATAATGCGGAAAGAAAGGTGTTAAAACAGTCGAAATAACGCTTGATTTGTACCTTGTTTTTACACGTTCGTCTCATTTTCTCAGCGAAGCAATATCAATGCCATAAAAATTAATCAATGAAAATCACAATATCACAATCATTATGTATCGCATTACATGATTTTGATTTGTTGATTTTTGTTACATGGCAGTGGGGCGTCGCTGTTGCATCACTTAGTGAACGACGAGTCCAAGTCTTACAACTGATTTTCAGGTTTCACAGTGTCAGTGTCACCATATATATGGCGCGAGCTCCAACAGGAAGTGAAGTTCGGTAAACTGTTGCAGTGCGATTCTAAAGACAAACACAGCGGCGAGAAGTTCTACATAAAGGTAAAATACTACTAATTATTGTTCACAATAATATAGAATTCAGTGTTCGTTTCCATCGAAGCGGGGCAGAGAAGCGTGTAGTTTAATAATAAGATTTCGTTATTTACAACCGACTTCAAAATAAGAGGTTCTCAATTCGACTGTATGTATTTTTTGTGTGTGTATGTTACGTGATATCTTCGCCGATTGTTAACCGATTTGAATGATTATTTTTTATTGAATAGGCTATGTTTCGAGGGTGGACCCATTTTAATTTGAAAACAATATTTCGCTTCTAAGGGTGGACAAAAATAAATAAATTGGGGTATCAAAAAGTCATCGATGTACGTAAATCATATTTTTCTACATAGAAGTCGTTTTTATTTTTTGTGAAAAATCAGATTATAGCTATCTCCAATCACTGACTGGGCACTTTAAACTATTTATTCTTAAACAAAGGTTATACAATATTTAAGATGGTACACATTAGTTGGCGTCTCTATGTTATGCCCATTATGCGTACGACATTGATTTCTATACTGTCTAAAATGGTGGCAGGCGGTCGGCACGATGGAGCAAGTGTTCTACGAGCACACGAACCGGCGCACGTTCGCATCGTCGTGCTACGACATCGTGCTGAGGCCGGCCGTCAAGCTGCAGAACTGCCTGCCCGTCGAGGTGGTGGTTTCGCAGCTCGGCCTGCAGCGCACGCAGACCTTCCAGCCCGGGGAGATGTTCCATCTGTCGCATCTCTCGCCCAATAGAGCGTCCATCGTCATAATGGTAAGCTACTTGTAGCTACGGCATCTTCATTATGGTAATATTTGTGACTACTTTACGGAGGAGGAGGGGAAGGGGAGAGAAAGGGTAGGGGAAGGGGAGGGGAAGAGAACGGAAGGAGGAGGGAAAAATGGGTCGGGAGGTGGCGAGGAGCTGGGGGGTGGGGGGGGGGGAGGTAGTCTGCGTAGTATTTTAACGCGAATGAAGTCGCGGGGCGTTTGCTAGTATGCATTAAGACGAAAGTTTGTAAGGAAATTTGGATGTTTGTGAATTTGGATGTATAATTGCATGTAACAATACCCTTTCACATAAAAACTACGGAACACATTTTGATGAAACTTTACAGTAATAGTAATATAGATTTATACATCAGTATAACACATAGGCTATAGATACCTCCGGAAAAGCTGTTCTCGAGGGAAAAACTTTTCTACGCGGGCGAAGCCGCAGGAAACTGCTAGTACTAAAACAATTTAAGTTGTCAACTGAACCTATATATCTTTCATACAGATCAAAAACTATTTGGAGAAATGTTGGGTTTGCACGAAAAATCTTCCCGACACGGAGACCGAGCTGTCTGTGTGGTCGTTCGAGTCGCACGACAGCCCGTCCGTGATGACCCTCGACCTGGGCATGCACAGCGTCGACGTGGACGGCACGCAGGTGCTGTCGCTCTACTGCCCCTTCTGGATGCTCAACAAGACGGGACACACGCTGTGCTATAGGGTAAGTCGTTTAAAATACCGGGCAGGTGCGAGTAGGACTCGCGCCCTGAGGGTTCCGTACAAACTTAATTAAAGAAATGATTAGAAAATCGTTAATAAAATTTCTTACGCAAAGTTAAGTTTGTTGGTACAAGAAATAAGAATATTTTGTGGTGTGACCAAGATACAAAAAAATGCGGCAATTTTTCCTTTTGAGGTATGGAACCCCAAAAATTGAAGTATTACATATATATTGAAGTCACATTGGTAACACGATGTCATATTGAGTTTTTACACTCATTTGGCATTTTGGGTGAGATTTTTATTATTTATGAATTCCACAGTTACTGATATCTGCTAGAATTCACCGGAATGAACGCTAATTTTTGTGAATGTCTTTATATACATTATATCATTATTATGTATGTGGCTATATGATGTTTTGTTTGTTTTAGCTGTGTGCAGGCTTCGACCAATATAAAATGAATGGACCGATTATAAGCGCATTATTTGTCCATACTCATAATTTGCCGGTCCATAAATTTCTTATTGGTCGAACGAAGTATGCGGATATATTAATTAACTTTAGTAGCCCTCCCCATATAGAATACTAACTGGTCCAATATTCACTAAATCATTACCACTGTTTTGTAACAATATTATATTTTAATCCACCACGGCGTCGAACATTTGTGAGCAAATTAAAGAGATGTGAACCGAGTGGCTACAAAACATTCCGTGATTACAGAAATCAAAGAAAGCGGATAAAGACTCCAGCACACCCAATAAGGTATCTCTGAGATGGACTCCACGACATTCTTACTTTTCCTTACTCTTTTTTGCTACTTTTACATTTGGCCCGATTCTAAAGACTCACATTTAAATTTGACGGTACTATGATTAGTTTCATCTCTATCTTCTTACTACTGTTTGACTGAGATAGTAATAATTCTAGCGCAGGCAAATTTTAAATGTATATAGGCCTTCAGATTCGGGCTTATTTGCTCCTTAATTAAATCGGCTGATATGCTTTATATTATTATGTAGCAAGTATCTCAAAGCAGTAATATAGGAATTTTGATGTTTTCTTAACAGTATTTTGTATTGTAATTTTTATAGCATGCAGTAGGGTCATAGCATAATCCATTTGGTTAAGAATACGGTAACGATTTAAGTTAGTTGGTATTTTAAGGGACCCTTAACTTCCATAAACAGTTACGCATGTTGAAGTAGTTGTTGCCAGTAATATGTAAAATTTGCAGATAAAACGATCACGTTGCAGGAAATATCTAAGTCGTCGCACATCATGTGTGCCGGTGAGTGTAAGCGTCATACTAACGGTGTTAAAGCAAACCCCACACTGGGGCGACGCCGGTGCGGATGGCGGACAAGGCGCGGTCTCGGCTCCTCCATCCGCAGTCTGCGCCTTGCCCGCGTCGCAGTGTGGGGCTGGCTTTGATATTAAGGTCTGGGCTCACTGTAAAAGAGGCCGGAATTACACTATTACTGTATTTAATACAACTACAACCGACAAGACAGTCACAAAACGCATAATGGATTATTGAAATATATTTTTGCCTCAATTAAACAATGAAATTTTGTTCAATGTATAAAAATGTCTAGTGTAATACCAGCCAAATATTTGCACATAGATTATTTCGGTTGTTTATGTGTAGTTTTAATTTTATGTTGGGCAACTGTTTATGGATTTATTAATTTATTTTCGGTTTTAATTGATGTTCAAAGCCATGTACATAACACTTTGATTATTAACTTGGAGACTTGAAATATTTGATGGTTACAACCAATGATGTTCTGTATGTGCAGTGAAAAAACGACATCGCAAACGAGTTCGCAACACTAGCTCATTTGCGTTTAGCAGGGAAACTGCTGTATATAAAATCTTACTGTGTACTTTGGCTACAAGCAAGGTTGAAATAAATGTTCTCGGGATTAGGATGACCCTACTTACCACTTCTACCCGTAAGCTATAACTCTCGTATGTATAGCAATTATTATCTTTATTATGCTTCGTTTATGTTGTGTTAGATGTTGTTAGATTTTCTGTTATAATATAATTCACGATTGCATGACTTGCATGGTAATAACAAAATTACGATATTGGTGTCAAAGTTAATAAAGGTTGGTCTACTAAAATTAATGCTTTTGAACTTTTTGATCTGATCACACTTGCTTACGGAATGTAAATGATTTTGCTTACTTAAAAAATTTAGAAATTATTTCATTGAATGATGTTATGTATAAAAATAAACAAAAATTATGTATAATTTTTTTGTTTTCAAATGAAGATCGATTCACTTTGGCTGGATATAACCTGTAAAAGACGTCATAAGATTTTTTATCTCTAATCTCTACTAATCCTAATATTTTTTGTTTGAACGCTCTAATCTCTGGAACTACCCCAATTAGCGATAGTCCGATTCTTGGGGAAGGGAAACAGATACAGAAAAAAAACAAAGGCCGCGGGTAACAGCTAGTTTCTAATAACCGTAAATTTTCAGACGGCCGACGAGACCGGCAACGTGATCTTCCACCCCAAGGAGTACAAGGAGCCGATACTGTTCTCCTTCCGCGCGAAGAACTTCTTCGGCAAGAAGAAGGCGGCGATCCGCGTCGAGTTCGGCGAGTGGTCGGACAAGTTCTCTCTGGACGTGGCCGGCAGCTCCGGCGTGGTGCAGTGCAAGCACGAGGGCAGGACCTACCAGGTACACTCACTCACCATCTAAGCAGCTTCCTACGTGCAGTTTCACGTCTTACACCCAGGCATATTTTACCTGTACTATTTATTATATTGTTAGGCTTTTTTTTATTCTTTTTATTGCTACGGGGGCAACAAGCAGGCGGGCCTCCTGATGTTAAGAGGTCACCGCTGCCTATAGACACCTGCAACACCCGGGGGGTACTGGTGCGTTGCCGGCCTTGGTTGAATAGCTCTAGGCTAAAGTATTCTTATATAAATTGATCATTCGATTATTTGTTTTTAAAATTAACCTGATTCCACTACAAATGGGGTACATGATGATATGTTCCGTAGGTGGCGGTAACCAACCAGCTGTCTTACAACAGCTTGACGAAGATGGTGATCTTCACGCCCTTCTTCCTCATCATCAACGAGGCTCCGTTCAATATCGAATACCAGGAGCTGGGCAGATCTGGTGACCCTTGGAAAGCGGTACGTACATAACTACGTACACGATCCAACAAATATACACAAATGACGTGCATGGTTGATTGATTTAAATCTATTAAGTTATTAATTTAAGTGTTTTAATCAGTCAATTGATTTACATCAAACTTAATTTTTGGCCACTCATTGTCAAAATAACGCCATAATAGTAAATTGGTAACAGAATTAAAGGAAATACTGATTTAAATGTGAAATTACAAATAAATAAAAATTAAACATTGAATTACATAATTATTAAGTAGTTATCGTAATTAAATATTTAAAAAATGAAAAGGCGCCGAAATTGGGATTTCTATCTATTAATAAATATTATTTCTACTGAAGCTGATAAAGCGACTACTTTGAACAACTGATTCAAGATGGTTATTAGTTGGCCGTGCTCATCCACGCTTGCAACGAATATGCAATAGGTACATCAAAAAAATCATGACTTATTTAATTTTTTTTATAAAAAAAACTGTTAGAAATAAAAAGATTTTTAATTTTTCTCATCTCCGGTATGTAATGTAACTAGTATGTGTGATTGGGTGGGCAGGTGGCGCAGAACAGCAGCGCGCCGCTGTGGCCGGCGACGGAGAAGGAGGACAAGCTGCTGGTGGTGCGCGTGGAGTGCTCCGCGGAGCGCGCGCCGCCCTTCCTCTACACCGAGCAGCACAGCACCTGTCTCAAGCTCAACAACCAGGTTCGGAGGACACATGTTATGGCAGAGCATCCATTATTATTCTATTCATTGATAATAATAATAATATATTTATTAATGAAAAATACAGTACAATTGTTACAATTGAATACAATATTTAGATATCATAATTAATAGACCCTGACTCCCAAAACTAGGTCAGCCTGTAACTTGGGGGTCGGTGTTCTTCCGTTTATCAATATATGGTATGTACAAATGTTTCAGAGTGTACTGTTGATACTACAGATAATAAGAGTATGAATAAACGTGTGTGTGTGAGTGTGTAGTTTGCTTGATGAGAGAGCATATTCTTTTTTAAGTTATGTAAGTTAAAATATCTTCCGTTTCATCGTAGTTAAGGTTATGTAACCAATTTTGAATCTTAGTTTTAGCTTCCGACTTAGCTAGTTTATTTATGTTAAGTTCTCTGTTAATTTTATTGTACATAATTGCATTTAGTACGTAATAATGTCGACTTGCAAAGATTGATTAGACCACGGTTGTTCATAAAAAGCTAAAACTAAGTTCTGCACATGGTCTCTGGTCGAAACGTCACTCTGATCTGGTTGATCATCAGATCGCACCCCGATCAACCCCTGTCGGACTAAAGTTTCAAAGTTGCCACGTTTGTCTGAAAATGTTGAATGAAAATCCAAAATTAGTATTTCAATGGAATCTTTGTTGTAATTTTAATGTAATGTTAAATTTAATTTATACATAATTATTTTTGCTTAGAATGTTGAGTTGGACTTGTCTGTAATGACTCTGTAATTGTTTTAATAAATAAATAATAAAATTCCGGCGCTGTAGGTATTGAAATGTGTGTGAATTTGTTCAAAATAATTGTACAAATTATTGATATTATCTCATTTTATTTATATTCTTATGACAATTTTATTTTTATAAAAAATCTAACTGCAAAAACATTATAAAAACCTATTATTATTATTATTTATTAGTACGGCGGACTGCACGTGGAGGTGCAGCTGAGCGAGGGCGGCACGTACATCACGGTGCGGCAGTACCGCGACGGGCACGCGCCCGCGCTCCTCGTCAACTTCACGCCGCACACAGTCACCGTCTACGAGAAGGAGAACGTAAACGTCAAGTTAGTACACCCCCCCCCCCTTCTCCCCCCAAGCATATCTTCTATTTTGGACGTCGTTTTTTACCCGACTGCCGTAAGTCAATGGTCTTGAATCGGGTGCCGTAACTTAATTTCAGTCTCTTGTGCCCTTATTTACTTTCTCGCACCCCCAGTACCGTGTATTTAGAGTAAGAAGAAGTTTTGTAATCGCGGTGTTCTATATCGATAACGCATACCGAAAAACCAAGTAGCTCAATTCCGTCCGTCCGTCCGTCACGCTTAGCTCTGGAGGCTAAACATTTGGTCCGATTGGAACCAAATTTGGAACTTAAGAGTTTAAATTAAACTTTAAAAATAAGAAAAGGATGTCATGAATTTTAGATCTGTCAAACAGTTTTGTCCTTTCAGACCAAGAAGATGTACCGGGTTTCCATTGCAATTTAAAACATGGTGATTAAAATTCCAGCTGTGATACTAATTCGACAGTTCTAAACTTCATGTCACCTGTATCTTGAAGTGAATTAGCATTTGCAAACTTAAGTACTTAGGTACGTGTATAATTATTTAATATTTTTCTTTAGGAAAATACCAACAATGAACCAACTGCTGTTCACATGGGATAATCCTGCCGGCCCTCGTACGCTGATATTTGAAGGTCACTCGAGAAAGGAGGTTGAAAACGATCTGAGGAAAGACGGCATCGGAGTGTTTATGTAAGCCTGTTGCTTGTCTCTTTAGTTAGTAAGTATACCTATAGAGTATGTTTAGGCCGCCGAAATAAACTCATGAGTGCCCTGTGGTGCTGCATAATGCAATCTGTTTTGTCTGACTCCTACCATTTTCTTCAACCGACTTCAAGAAGGAGGAGGTTTTCAATTCGACTGTATGTTTTTTGTGTGAATTTTTTTAATTTTCGCCGATTGTGAACCGATTTAAATGATTCTTTTTTTATTGAAATAAGCTATATTTCGAGGGCGGCCTCTAAGAAAGGATTAAAAAAAAAATTTGGGGAAGAATATGTCGTTGTTATATAATTATTTACGGGTCTTACACACGAAATAGTTTTATTTACTTTGCCCGACGTACTTGCTTGTACGTAAATAAATACGTAAGGTAAATAAAATTATGGATACAAAGCGCGGAAGTCTAAAATGTATTATGTCGTTGGTCGAAATAAGTCTTGTTTTTTTTGGCTCAGTATGTGTACTTTACAATAAATATAATGGAGGCTCTAGTTGTTGCATGTATTAATTTGTTTTATTATTGTTGCGCAGGATCAACGAATCCCATGAGATATCGTGGGTGTCGTTCCTGGACGGTCTGCAGCGTGTGGTGCTGTTCACGGAGGACCCGCGGCTGGCGAGCGGCGCGCACACGGTGGGCGAGGCCGAGCTGGTGGACACCGAGCTGGTGCTCGCCATGCACGGCATGGGCCTCTCGCTCGTCAACGACCCGCAGCTGCTCGAGATCGTCTACATCAGCATATCCAAGTACGTATCTATAGCAAGTGCAATGCAAGTTTCAACTTCTTATATCATTTCTTTTATAGCTTCACAATATTTTTTCAAAGATTTGTGAAAAAATGTTTCTCGCATTTATTTTTATTTTCGGCCACTGTGTGACGTCATAGTTTTTTTTTCTAGTTTAAATCTACGCGCGGGTGGGAAGGGGGGGGGGGAGGCTTAGGGGTTTGAATGTTATAAAAACTTTTTTTTTAAATGAAATGAATCTCTCAATCTATTGAATTGCGAAACTGCTACTACACATATAAACCTTGAGTGTTTATCACCAGCTCTGGCACGGTGTGGGAGCAGTGCAAGGTGGGTGCGCGGCGCTACAAGAAGGTGGAGGGCGCCAAGCTGCTGCAGCTCGAGGAGGCGTACCAGCAGTACCTCAACGAGAAGATCGTCGCCGACGACGACACCTCCGTCAGCCCGCGCGTCATGGTCGACGACAAAACAGAGGTGTCATTTGTATTATTAGTAATAATATGGATTCTTGCGTTGCTGTCTAGCCATAACCATTGAAACTTCCTGGGACGTTTTCGTTTTGACTGGCCTGTTGGCGTAGTGGTAGTGACCCAGCCCTGCGCCAAAAGTCGTGGGTTCGATTCCCAGTCGGGACCAATATTTGTGTGATGAGCATAACTGTTGGTTTTCAGATTCTGGGTGTTTGTATGTATTTAAGTATTTATTTAAAAGTATTTATGTATGTTTATTAGTTGTTGAGTACCCATTTACAAGCTTCGGCTTGGTTTGGGACTAAACAGCCGTGTGTAAATTTGTCCTTATTATTATACTTCAGGGTCCTTAAAAAAAGTAATGCCAAGCGTCCTGGGAACTCAGGCTCATGAATACGGAATAAAATAGTAACCAACGGTTCCCCAGGTTCCTGCGGTTTTAATAAAAAGTATCAGTATGTGTATTGTTATAGTCTTTAATTGTGCACCTAGATACTACGAAAAATAAGACACGTCTGTGGTCAAAAAATGTGAAGTTCACCAACCCGAACTGGGCTAGCGTGGTGGAATAATACGAGTTGAGAGGGTAGCCCTGAGCCCCAGCAGTGGGGACATGTTAATAGGCTGTTAAGTTAAAAAATTGCTCATACCAACCAACAACTTTTATGGATCTGGTAAATCTGACATTTGTTGTGTGTGTAACCGTGTGTCAGGTGGACTTCGAGGAGCTGCGCATCCTGAAGCCGTCGCCGCGGCTGCTGCGGCGCACCGTGCAGCCGGGGCTGTGGGCGTCGCTGGGCGTGACGGCGCACTCGCGGCGGCTGCACGCGCGCCTGCACCGCCTGCAGGTGGACCAGCAGCTACCGCTGCCCACCTTCCCCGTCGTGCTGGCGCCCGTGCCGCCGCCCAAGTCCGTCGCCAACACGCACGCTTGCGGTAACACACACAAATATAAGTAGATAACAAATTCACGGGACAAATACCACATTTTTCTAGTTAATGTGTGATCGATTATAAATGACCGATTATCCTCGTATATTGGTATACAGATTTGTTACTTGGGGAAAATTATCAAACTCATTTTTTAAATCCCAATTTTCCTAATTTTTTCCCTGACGTTTGATTAACAGTCTCAAAATTTCTGTTCGTGTTATTTCATGGTAGCGAATTCGTTCGCATTTTTTCCCGAACGCGGTTTTTACATTCTCAAATTATCTTTTCGCTGTAATTCTTGGTCGTGATGTAAAAAAATGATATGTACCTATATTAAAATCTATAGAACAGGATGACAAAATCCAAAAAAAAAATTGCATCAAAATGTATGGGTATCAGCATACGCAGGATTTTGACACTATGGTGAAAACGGCTCGCGCGATTGAAGACCGCCGAACCGAAGAGAAGAAAGACCGCCTGTTTCGTTGTATCCGTCAGTGTATTCGTGTTTGACACTGCAGGCATGAAACCGTTCGTGGAGGTGTCAATAGTGGAGCGCATAATGGAGCACAGCAAGGTGCGGCAGTACAAGTACTACAAGCTGCTGGTGCAGGAGTTCCACGTGAAGGTGGACATGGGGCTGGTGAACGCGCTGCTCGGCATGTTCCCGCAGCGGCTGCTCACCGAGCAGGAGGCGGTCAGTGCACACCATACATTTACACTAGCGGTGCCCCGCGGTTTCACGCGCCGTTTAATTCCGATCGCATCGCATCGTCCGCCCGCGCTATTCTGTAAGAATATTATGCTTATTATTAATTTGCTTTTTTCGCGAATAAACTTTATGTTGTTATAAATAGTAATACAGAAATCAAAATGCAGACGTGTGCAATTTTACAAGTCAAAATACAAACAAAATCATGCAAATTACTATACTAAACAAAATGTTTATGGTCAAAAATTATATTTATTAAGTAATTATATTTTTGAGATATTAATCGTACCAGTTTCTATATCAGTTTAAAATTTGGTGATACCTATTAAATTAACGCTACAATCCGCTCGACATACTTATCGTTTCTCCCCTGTATAAACCCCCCAATGATTGATTGATTGTTTTTGCAGCTGGAAGCTTTCCGGCTGGACATAGAGAAAGCCGCGGAACCGTTGGAGGCGCTTGCTGCGAAGGGCGCTTCTGACCAGAAGAATTTCTACGATAACCTCCATCTGTCACCACTGATGGTAAGTGGGGGAAAGTTCGCGCATGTAGTCGACTGATCTACTAATAGCGCGCTCGACTTGGTCTGATCTACCAATAGCGCGCTCGATTCGGTCGCGCCCCGCACCCCGCCGCCAAAGAGACCTATAATTCAGTTCTGCGCAGTCAAGGTCATTATTCAAGAAGTTTGCCGGCTACTATAGAGGCATCAAACCTTCAATCATAATATATTTCCCTTGATAAAGCTTACTGTAGCTTATTGTATTTTAACATAAATATTTATAATTAAATTGTTTCTAAATTATATCTTGAAGGTTTCATATCATATCATACATTATTCAAATATTAGAATAAACGGGCGTAAATAATCGACCTTCAAATAAAAATTAAAATAAAACAAAACCTTGATAAAGTTTTTCATACAAATTCAACTTTAAAATACAGCAGTTTCAATTTGTGTTTAGGTGCACGTGTCGTTCTCGCTGGGCGGCTCCACCCAGCTGCCGTCGTTCATCGGCACCGTGCTGCAGAGCATCGGAGTCACTCTCACCGACATGAACGATGTCGTGTTCAAGTGAGTCCAAACAAATTATGTTTCATTCGCCATCAGAAATTTGCAAGATTTTGTACTCACAATTACCCGCTCTACATTCCTACCAAGTTTCGTCCATTTCGGAGAGCTAAGTCCGGAGGTACCCGAGGTGGTTTATCCGAGACAGAAAAACATTCGGCAGACATAAACCAATATGGTTGTGCTCAGAATTGAAATACCCACTGCACATTCCTACGAAGTTTCGTCCATTTCGGAGAGTTCGATCGGGTTCGAAAGCTTCCCTTGTTATAATTATGCAAGATTTAAAAAAAATACTGACTGCCAGTACACCAGATTTGCCTTAATATAAGGTTCAATCTAGCTATGTGTAAAAATTGTTGTAAATTTTTGTGTGTGCTAAATAAATTTCTTCTATTTATCAAGAGTTGAAATTGCGAAAGTTTGTGGATTGATACAACATTTGTTTGCAGACTGTCATACTACGAGAGGAATTACGAGTTCCTGTCGCAGAAGGAGCTGATCGGGCAGGTGCAGAGCCACTACACGGGGCAGGCGCTCAAGCAGCTGTACGTGCTGGTGCTGGGGCTGGACGTGATCGGCAACCCATACGGGCTCGTCATCGGCCTCAAGAAGGGCGTCGAGGACCTGTTCTATGAACCGTTCCAGGTGAGCGCAATGCCACGTGCCTTCTGCGTCTGACTGAACCAAAATATTTTTTTCTCAAACATTCTTGGAAATTTGACCATTATTTTGACAACCTGCTTCGAGATAAATTGAAAATGCTGTACTGGTCAAATACATACGAGCAGTGGCCGGCTAAGTTGTATGAAAATCCATATCTGTCGTGTTTAGCGTCCGAATAAATTACTATGAACACTCATGTATGTCATATGTAATTTAAAAATGGAACGATCTTTTTATTACTCTGAAACATGGCATCCGCGGAGAAAACTTATCAAAAATTTTATTTAATTTTCTGTTGATTGACTGTTTAATTGACTGTTCGTCAATCGATGCCTTGTTGCCGGCCGCTGCAGTGAACGTACTATTATAATTTGGAAGTTTGTGATACGATTAAAATGGTATATTTTCCCAGGGTGCTATCCAAGGGCCCGGCGAGTTCGCGGAGGGGCTGTTCATCGGCGTGCGGTCCCTGGTGGGGCACACGGTGGGCGGCGCGGCGGGCGCCGTGTCACGCATCACCGGCGCCATGGGACACGGGCTCGCCGCGCTATCCTTAGACAAGGTAACACCAAGTTTCTTTTATTGGATGGAAGTGAGCCTGTGGATGATTCCCTGTAATAATGTCCAATCTGAAAGATGCCCAACGACCATGCTCGAACCGAATGTCCTGGGTACAGCATTCCCTAACCCCGAGGACTACATAATAACTTTTATGCAGCGAGATTTTGGGGAAGGGAACGCTTAAATATAGGGTGTAGGGAGCACAAAAGATGCAATGATCATTTCATGTTCCCGTTATGCCTGACCCCGTATTTATGGGAGCTTTATGCAATTCTCCACTTACTAATAGGTCACAACTACAGGTAGTTAATAAAATAGTTTTATTGTAAACTTTGTCAATGGAGCTTCAATTTTTTTTCATATGTAATTTTACGGCCAATTGGAAACAAGTTCTTAAGACCAAATCGTAGATCGTAGTTTATAATCACGAACACATAAAACCGCAGCACGGCCTCCAAGACACAATCAGTGCCATTCGGTGGTCCACACTGCCACAGATAATGATAAAAAATGCATTTAGAAACTCCCAAAGGCGAAAGCCCATACAGCCAGTTTTTATCGAATTTCAAATAAAATTCACTGAAATAATTGCAAAGTAAACTAAAACATTTTTAAAACACAAAATTATGCATTTAATTAAAGCGTAAATGTTTAAATTACCATTTGTAGAAGTTTCGAAGACATAAAAACCATGTTTGATTTAAAATCTCCTTAGTGTGGAATGTCATACCTGTTTGCTATAAAGTTGTTTGCCTTCGAGTGAACGCATTTTTTTTAAAACTACACATTATATTCCCTAGGGGTATAATATTGTACTGATTTTCATTACTCCCGCGGGTGTATATAGGCCATTGTGTTTCTGTATGCATGCATATAATAATCCACATAACGTACAAGTGTGATGAAAAGAAGTTTGTCTCTTCTCTAGTTTTTCTAGTAACTATCTTACTGATAACTTAATATTTGTCAGGAGTACCAGCGGCGGCGGCGCGACAACATGAACAAACCGCCGGCCAACCTGCAGGAGGGACTCGCCAGGAGCGGCAAGGGGCTCGTCATGGTACGTTCACTTCGTCATCCTACCAATTTTGTACATCCCACCTAGCAAGGCAGGACAAAGTCTATTTTCTATAACAAATCAGCATTCAGTAAAAGCTAAAAGTATTTCAAAATCGGTTCTGTACCTTTTTAGAGATCGAACTTAAGTTTAGATTTGTTTATGATATTGTCAAAATTACTTTATACAGTCTGACCAGAGTCTGACATAAAGTTACAATGCCAAGTGTGTTCCACGTATAAATGTGACCGTTGATCGTTGTATGATTGGTTGGGCTGGACATCAGGGCGTGTTCGACGGCGTGACGGGCGTGTTCACGAAGCCGTTCGAGGGGGCGCGCGACGAGGGCGTGGAGGGGTTCTTCAAGGGTCTCGGACGCGGTGCCGTGGGGCTGGTGGCGCGCCCCACCGCCGGCGTCGTCGACTTCGCGTCCGGCTCGCTCGACGCCGTCAAGAGGTGAACGGCTGTACCGACAACTGTGCGCTTTCGTCTAGTGCATTCAATAGGCAGTCGCCGACGACGCCTTGTTCAAGAGTTCATTGCAAACGTAATTAAATAAAAGAAACTCTTGCAAAAGATAAATTGATTACGCTTAGTTTTAAAAATAAAGTCAGTTACTTTAAAGTTATCTTATCTTGAAATTAAGAAACTATTTGTTTTGATTTGCCCGCAAGTTTTGAACAAGTTTTTGCATGGTATATCAAGACGAAAGAGCACAAAATGTGGACACGGTTATGAATGCATGGGCGGTGCTTGTCGCTAGATGTCGCTTGGCTGTCTGTTGGTGCTTGAAGCACCTATTTATATTGCACTGTTTTTGTTTGCAAACGACGGCATGTTTGGCTGTTTACCCTTTTTATTAAAAATTTGTGTAGTGCATTCAAGTAAATATTTAAGTACCTAACTATGTTTTCTAAAATGTTCTTTTTGCAAAGTATAATTTCTTTTTGTTGCTCTAATTTTATATATACACGCTACTATTTCTATTGAACGGTAAAATAAAAAATATATACTGTAACCTTTCAGAAATCGGTAAACAGTCCTTCGATAATTACCATTGGATCAATCTTTGCGTCTTGAGCCGTCTATCTTTTTTCCCCACTTTATATTTAAACTTTTTTTAGTCTTCTCTATGCATTATGAATAAAGCACAGACCATCCATTGATGCTCCTCATCTGCTATGGAACTACGTTGCTGCCGTTTGTCCGAGCTCCGTAACCTAAACCCGTCAAATTTCTACAACATTGGAAAAGTACAAAAAATTTAGTAATTCCATTCCATTAATGTACACTTTTTACTGTAAACTAAACAAAACACTGGCGTTTGGCGTTATACGTTTCCATACGTTATTTCGCTTTCATGCACTATATTAACCACGTCGTATTTGTTGAAACCATAATCTTAGTATGCAGGCTGATTTATCGTGACGGCTCAGTATGGGGAAGTCTGAAACTATAAGTGATAGAGATATTTGTTCTGTCTCCATGTCGTCGATTATAGAGTTAACCGGATTCATATACTTATGAAATCTCAACGCCACTCGAGAATTGAATCCGTATATTAAAAAAAACATGTTATTTTATAACGAAAATTGATAGTGTAGGTTATAAGTAATAATTGTTGCTATGGACACAGGGGTCTACAATTAAAAGTAAATATAGCATTTAATTTATGCTGTTTTTAATAAACAACCCTGAGTTAAGCGACTTGCTTCATCAGTTGGGTGTGTATTATTATCAAACGTCATAAACACGTTTATGACGTTTGACACGTCATAAACGTGTTTGAGCCTTTTACTGACAAATGGATGCACGTCAGGGCATAGTGGAGGGCGTGAGCGGTGTAGTGGTCCGGCCGTTGAAGGGCGCGCAGGACGGCGGCGCCGTGGGGTTGGTGAAGGGGTTCGGGCGCGGCGCCGTCGGGCTCGTCGTGCGCCCCGTCGGCGGGGTCGTCGACTTCACCTCCGGCCTGCTCTCGGCAGTCATAAGGTTCACCTAACACCACCTTAGGGATGCGCAGACCAAGCTGAAAAATACCCGCGCACTTTTTGACGCCATTGTCAAATGCACCATAACACTATAGCCTAAAGAACAAAATCGTATAAATGACTCCTGTACGTCGGAGTCGCCTCGCGATCGACGTCATTCATGCGATTTTGTTCTTTATTAGTGTGTGGGTGGTGATATGGTTCATTTGACAATTACGTCAAAAAGTGCGCGGGCGTTTTTCAGTTTTTGAAGAGCGAAAACGAGGCTCTTCCCGTTTTAGTTTTTCAAAAGTAAAGCTTACCTTTCCGAGCTTATGTGAGAAAAATTTCAGTAGTGGCTAGCCAGTGGGTTTAGGCTGCGGTCTCGAGTCGAACGGTGGCAGAGCCGTGGTGCACGTACTTTCACCTAATCATCCGGAGAAATAAATTAGAGTTAAACTAAAAAGAAAATTTAAGAATTTTTTATTTATTTAAGAAATCTTTATTTAAGAAAACTATTGCTTAGGACTGAAGTTAGGAGCAACTAAGGGAGTCACTTCGATTATCCAGAAAATCAGTTCCAGTTTCCCTTGGTATTACTTACTAAACATACTTCGACAGTGCTTGATCCGGTGCTAAAAAAAAACTATGCATTTAGTTTTACCTTTTAAGACAAAGTCTCATATATACGGTACCGAACGACTTGTTACCGAAGCCAGAATCTCATAGAAATAGTAGCTGTATAAAATACGGTTGTATGTACCGTTTCGTAAAACTTGTAAAACATGAAGTAAGTAGATTGTTTGCGGTGTTCTTTGCTTTTTGTTTAATTGGCTTTTTTGTTTGCTTGCATTTCCATTGTCAGCTTTATTTTTCATTTCTCTGTATTACACAATAACAATGTTGTATTGTATACAAGTAAGTACCTAACAAAAAAACATCGCCGTAGAGTAATTAAACCTTGCCGGTAGCACAGGAAGTAACTTAAAAATAACATCGAAGTACAACATTTTCCAAGTACAAAATGTAATTTAACTTCATAGACGGCGCCACAAGTACCTACCAAGAGTGTGTGTGCCTTGCAAGTTTTTCTTCGGGAAAATGAAATAAAACAAAAAAGCAATGTTCAATACCCTTCATTTAATTACACCATTAATGAATGAGAAAGTCCTATACTCAGGGTGAGAAGCTTTCTTCTTGGTATTCCATAAATATGAAGTGAGCTCGTCGTCGCCCCACAGAGCCGCGGATCTGTCGGAGGAGGTGACGAAGCAGCGCCCCCCGCGATACCTGCAGCCCGACACCGGCGTGCGGCCCTACTCCAGGCTGCAGGCCGAGGGGTACAAGATGCTCTCAGAACTAGAAAAGGTTTGTACATTTGGCTGTTTTCCCCGGCGTCACCCGCTTTTCATAAGTTATTTCTGACTTTGTTTGCTCGGCTTCTAATTAAGTAACGTATCGTGATGTCAAATAGTCTATAACCTTCCAAGAATTGGGCTATCAAATGCAAAAAGAATTTTCCAAATACGACTGGTAGTTCCAGAGATTATTAGCTCATACATACAAACATAATTAAATAATTATATACGGGTCTTACACACGAACAAGTTTTATTTACCTTTGCCCGACGTTTCGACCAGGTTACACTGGCCGTGGTCACGAGCTGACTGGAGAGGCGAGCTGTCAGTGTTGATCGCTGTGAGTAGTTTCTGAAACTACCCTCTGCTGATCTTGTATTATTGGAAAGTCCCGGCACACAACAGTCACGGTATCCGCGGGTGTATTCGACGATAAATCGCGAGATTTAAGTTCGTGTGTAAGACCCGTATATAATTATTTAATTATGAATACAAAGCGCGAAAGTCTAAAATGTACTAAAACAAACAAACTAACAAAGAGTCTAATGTGTGTTGTTTGTTATGGTGGCAGGGTAAGTTCGTGAGCACGGACACGTACGAGGCGCATGTGTGGGTGATCCCGGCCAAGGAGGTGGTGATGTGCACGGACAAGCGGCTGCTCTACCTCGAGCGGAACAACGTGTTCGGCGGGTTCCAGGTGAGATTTTTAATTTCTAATTTATTATTGTAATTTAATTCATTATTGTAAATATTTTAGATAGGTATGGTAGAGTCGACAGCACGTCAGCGGAAACACTTTGACCTTGAGTTGGCCTAGCCTATTACTGAGTATATCAGTACTGTGAGAGATCAGTTTATACTAGTTTTGTTTCCACTGACGTGCGGTCGACCGTCTTGAGTCTTTGGCACATGAAATAAATTAATTAATTAAAAATAATAATTGGTATATCCTGACGCTTCACCCGCGTATAAAAATCTCTTAGTGGACGTCAGAGCCATATTATGAGCAACCTTTGTGCAAACTTCAAGGTTCTAGGCTCAGCGCTTTGGGGCTGTGCGTTGATCAGTCATTTAGTTTCTTCTTTTATCGGAGGCGAGTGCGTGATAGAGCCGAGATTGTAATGACTAATGCTCACGTGTTTCATGCGACGTTTTTCAAAACACTTGTGAGGAAAAAATAAATGACTGTTTAGACAAATATTTATGAAAAATGGCACGCGGATTTCTATTTTTGCGCCCTGTGCCTTACGAAGAGACGAAGCCGCTAGCTTTTATGTATAAATTATTATTTTTTTAGATTAAATCAATGCTGCATGCGGTGAATATCCTGTCGCTAATACCATGGTGTAAATTTTCTTTAAAAACTAAATACAAAATTTCTGTTTTATTTATGACTTTAAATCATAAAATATTCAGGGCGCCGCGACTGAATTACTAGACGAGATTGTTTATGATATATTGGGCACCCGCTGAAGTAAAATACATTCCAAATCAAGTTGTTTACTTGGTTCTCGCGCGAGTCATGTTTTATGTATTATTCTTCTATATCGAGTAGCTAGTAAATATTTCATGAAATATCCCCGACGGTATTTGAAAATAATCCAGTACGAAAGTGTATGAGTTTATATTAGAAAATATTAAGTTTTATTTAAAGTATAGTTTCATAGTTTCTCAATTAACGTCCATTGCTGGACCTTAACCGGTAGTAATGCCCATAATGTCACTAACCGTGGCTCTGCTACGCGTTACATGTCTCTAGCATTTAGACCCAGCTAATTTTCCTTCACCGTTCGAGAGTAAGAGCCTCTTTCACCACTTGCTGATATTGTTACAGATAGCAAGCTGACAGATAAACGTATCTATCAGATACATCTGTTTGTTAATATTTTCGTGTTTCACTCCTCAAGTCTCAAATAAAATATATATTCTGACAGATAAAAATAACAGCTACTTTTTCTTACTGTTAGTTTATCTGCCAGATAAGACAAATCGGATACCTATGAAACACAACCATTTGATTGTCTGTCAGATAACCTGCAGTTAGGGTATCTGGGATTTTATCAGGAAGCGATGAAAGAAGCCCTAGATGTACTTAAATTTCGAGAAAAAACTCGACCATGGCACGACCAATGGGTTATAACGCCACCGACACTCTACCATTGGCCAATGCCTGTAACGTGACTATATCCAGAAACAATCGTCCAACAGATCGTGTGGTCGTACCTGTGGACCGAAATCCCCGAGGTGCCGACGGCCGTCAACAAGGGCGTGTACATACCGACCGCCAAGAAGAAGGTGCTCGGCATGTTCAGCAGCTCCGGCTCCGGGAAGGTGGTGTTCCTGTACGACGAGCCGCAGAAGCGGTTCCTGCTCGCGCAGTGCGACCGGCTCATGCGCGCCGCGCGTTGACATGAGGACGTAGAAAGAATGTCGCCGGCCGATTGGCTGGCGGAGTTCTTTCTACTTTTATTTGATTATCGCACCGCGTTGCTTACTTTCGCGTATCACTGCAATCTTCACCACGTCAGCCCGACAGGCTTTCGCTAGGCTTGGACTATAAGTGTATGTATGTTTTCGGTTTAACAAAGTGATGTTTCCACATACAGTGGACGTGTGCTATTTTGATATTCTTTTGTTTTTACCCTAAAATGCCAAAGCATATTTTGATGTTTGCAGTACTCATTACGGAATTGATTTATATGATGGCGAGGTTTGAATGCAATACGCTAATGGTCACAGCTTCATATGATATATAAATACATTACAGATCTTTTATATAGGTACCTTTGTAATTATTCCACTCATATTTCTGAATAATATAATCAATTAAAGCACATAATATCATATCGGAAAGAGTAGTAGGTAGCTTAGCTACTACGAATACTTAAATATCTAATATACGCTTTGATAATGTGTATTAATATGTATTACTTTACCATTTTTATAAAACTTAATGCGTTCCAGTCCAGCGTTGCTTATATACTTAAATCAATATATAATTGACCATTTTATCTTTCCAGATAAAATTAAGTTCGGTAAATGCGACGAAATGAAATTACTCAATAATTAAAAGACACTAGATAAAATCCACGATCGAAAAATACAATTCAAATTTACAAAGGATTTTTATAGATACCAGGATTTTCAACTGTTTGACTCTACACTACTGAGTAATTTCGTTTAGTCGCATTTGCCCCACGGATGCATTTACCCAAGTTGACCTTATGTAAGATTATATCTCAGCATTTAAATAAGGTTAAAGTTTTATAAGGTATTTGTTACATTTACAAGTTTTTGGTCTATATTCCTGTCTTCCGTTACATTACAAATCTTATACATTTTTGTAAAATGCATTTTTCACTAAGATTGTTGTTTAGTGCCATGAAATTGTTGAAAATATTAGGGCTTGAACAGAATGTTATAATTTATAACTTATAAATAAATTTAGGGTATCTATGTTTGTTGTTTCGTAACTAAGAATTTGATTTATTGTTTTATTTCTTTGTTTTGTTGATTGGTCAAACGACTTTTCAATTCAACATCAATAAGACCTTAGAGTACAAATATTGTATAATAAAAGATATACTTAATACCAGTTTTGTAACATAATTATGATGTCTGATGTGTCTACATGTGTCATGAAAGTACGTTTGTTCAAACCAGTAGCCTGTAGTCCTCTGTAGTCCTTTTGTCTCAAGAACCAGTGCCTTATCTCAGAGTACCAAATAAATTGTTTCTTTTTGTTTTTTTTTAAACTTTAGTTGACAAATGGTTTTTGTTTTGAAGCCTGTTTGTTTGAAGTGCACATTTTGTCTTGAAACCAAACAGCTAGTTGTACAATTTTGTTTCGTTTTGTATAGTGTTTAATTTTGTTAACGCATTTACTTGTCAGGGTACGAAAGTTAGATAGATCTGTAATAAACTTTCTACCTTTTGCTTATTGCACAATCTATTAATTTTGACTTAATTTTGGTCTTGTTCAAGCTATGTGCTGTCGTTTTTATTACGAAATATAAAAAAATCATTAAATTATTCCTGCTTTTTATTTGTCTTCTGGACTAAACCGCACTCACTGCTAGATTTCACGTAAGCAACTAGCCGTATACAACTTCATTTGTGCTGTAAAAGAATATTTGTGCTGAGTCAATAACGATGCGATCTCAGCCTGAAAGAATACTTCAATAAATACTGACTGAAGTATTTGCTCTATGAAACGAATCTGTCAAAATTGAAATTGCATTGCGCACAATATTTACGCGCCAATAATACTAGGATATTGCATTGCAACAGGCCGTAGAAAGTGGATTTCTCTGTCTACGCAACAGGATCACTCGCACAATTACGTTACTGCCAAGTTTCACTTGACAGCACAAACATCCACACATAATAGAAAATAATAATTTATAATTTATTACCTATTGTATTTTTACAAAATACAAATAAATCCTTATGCTTATTTATTCTGTGCCTTAGGTCAGTTTCGCTTACAGATTACCTACTTACTCAGTATCAGGTCCTCTGTCCTGCCGACTGCGCCAGAAGGATGGAAGGTTCTTTTGACGTGAAACGTCTGTAACTTCGGACCACATGTCTAGCGGTATAATCTGTTATCGACCAACATGGAAAAAGTTCCGAGACGTTTATTCAATTTATTTAAATACCTACAGCACTCCGAATGTAGGTAATAGAGTGTAAATTAAAAATATTTCATTTTAAAAGCCATTTTGACCAACTAGAACCTAGCTAGGCCAAAAAAATGTCCACGAAAAAGAAACACCCGGAAAATCACTCATTCACTATCTGAAAGTATTATTTTAGCTCTTACAGCAATGTATATTAGGTGTGTATTAAAATGACAGCTATTGTAGATGACCCTCCAGATGCCTTAGTAATAATGTCTCTAAAACCCATTTACAACAATGATTGATGTGTAAAATTTCGACATAAACTGAATGCTTAGGCGTGTTACAATCGAATGGAGTTATAAAGGGTTTTATATTCAAACAATAAAACGGATGCTCTGAGCGATGGCTTACGTCTTTGGCGTAATGACATCTTCACTTTACGAACGTTTAAATTTAGGACGCACTCGTTTAACTTAATATTCGTGTTTGAATCGATCTTACGTTCGAATAAACGGATTTATGACGCAAGGACACACTTGCAGGATATCTCACTTTTGAATAGATAGAAATTCAAAAACAAAAACTTGTGCATGCAACTGTTTTAGAAAGAAGGGTATTTCAACTGGTAGAATACAAGACATCACGTCACGAGTGTTGAAATATCTTACTTACTTCGAAACAGTGCATATTATAATAATTTACCTACGACTAACACTAGTTTCGGTAGTTGAAGTAATCTACAGAAATGGGTAATGAAATTTATCCGGAAATTGATTATGGCAGTATTCATGATGGCAGTAATGTTTAGTGTTTAAAGTGCATCCTGATTTAAAAGTCCCTTTACCATATACACTTGACAGGATGATAAGATCTTTTTAATTCAGTCGTGATAAATACCTACTCGTAAAAAGGTATTTTATAGGGCATGTTTTGGATGATGATCATTAATATAATTTTTATTACATTTGATGTTTGAATTTTGAGTAATATGAATAAACATGGGCGTAATCATATGAACCGCAAAATATAATTTAGAAAAAAAGGAATTTAATTTCTTACAATATTTATTGTAATCTAGTTCTTTTACATTGTGACTCGCCCAAGAAATGGCCAAAAAATAAAAGATCCTGATGCAAGAAAAAATAAAAAGATCATGAAATTACAAAGATTTTCGAGTCTCGGTATTCGAAATTCGACGTCTAAGATTATGGCGCCAAAGCGCGCTATTGGTGGAAATTTTTGGTATTTTTTTTATTTTCATAAGCACCAATCGCCGTGAATAATTTCATTCGAAATTCAAATAACCTTTAGATTCCGAACGAAACTGACCAAAAGTCTATACATAAAGCACAATGATAAAAACATGATGAAACCGGCGATCGGGAATACTAGATGAAACGAACCGCGTGCCAACCTTTATGATGACATTTCCTTCAATTGGAGATGGAGTGTATTATGCAATATTCGTAAAAATCCTTTAATTTTTATGTAATAACAGAATTTTGCTACAATAGCCGAATCGAAGTTCAACATGTTATGAAAGGCCTGCCTCGGGTCGGGTAACGAGCCAATGCTACGTATGGCAGATGATGCGCGTTTGTTGGGCTACCATTGTGCGTCACGCGCGCTTGTTACGCTCACAGGCGGGTATTGCTAGCTTCAAAGCTAGATTGAGAAAATTGGCATTACTTGGGTAATCCTATAACTCGATCCATCGGGGTCCAGAAAACCGATGAGTTGCGCGCACATAAAAAATGCAGAGAACTGGCTAATAGGCTAGGCCAGGTCAAGGTCAAAATATTTCCACTGACGTGCGGTGGACTGTACAAGTCTCAAACAGGAATTCCGTACTTACCGTAACTGTAATAAGTACTTCATCATCATCATATCAGCGTGTAGACGTCCACTGCTGGACAAAGGCCTCCCCCAGGGATCTCCACGACGACCGGTCCTGCGCTAACCTCATCCAGCTGGGTCCCGCGACCTTCACCAGATCGTCGGTCCGCCTTGTGGGAGGCCTACGCTGCGTCTTCCGATACGTGGTCGCCACTCGAGGACCTTTCTGCCCCAACGGCCTTCAGTTCTACGAGCGATGTGCCCAGCCCACTGCCACTTCAGCTTCGCAATTCTTTGAGCTATAAGTACCTACTTAAAATTAAATAAATAGGTATACCTATATATAAAAGCTCTGTCTATTATCTAGTTATAACTTCAGTATAGGTAAGTGCATTTCGTAGTATCTATTTTGCATGGATAACGAATAAAAAGACTGCGCCTCTAATATAAAAGATTATGTTTACTTGTTAAGAACTGACATTAATGTTCAGCTTTCCCACAACTGGGAAAGTTTCCTCTTTGCAACTCCACTATTAGCATAAAATACCTGAAATAAGCTCTATGCAAATGTAACGTTTCCATTAGAAATTGAGGGAAAACTGTGAGTGTTGCTAGAGCAAAGCCACATTTTTGGATTTCTATGAAGGGAACTCTATGAAAAAAATAAAGTTTTATAGGTATTAACTGTAGTATAATGCACTACGGATTTAATTTGTACAAGGAACTGTATTAACCACGCTGTTCGAAGCTCGCGTAAAATGTGTTTGTTTAGGCCAAAATCGCGCGGCTAACATAATGGGAAATTTAAATACGTAACGAGGTTATTTGTTAAGCAAACCGTCCCACGACAAATTCTAAGCCACTCAACGCTAACGACGGAGATAGGTAGATAAATACATCTTTATATCTACTGTTTACTATTGCTCTTAAAATTAATGCCTGGTATCTCGTTTGCGCATTTAAAAGTTATTGTAAGTCAAAATATTTTATTGGGAATACATTTGGTACATATATAGTTTTTCTCACCTTCTAAGTAGGGAGTCAATTAGGTAGTTAGGTCACGCTTCTTTCATAGATTCAGTTTGCCGAAAGATCTGGACTTTATATGATTTAAATGTTTATCTACAACATTTTCAATCACATGTCAAAATAAAATAAAAATATGTCGGGTACTAAAAAGTTAATAAATAAATTATGATTACACGTCAAATAGAACCAAGAATACATATTATTAACAGTAGATAGGTCCTCGTCAAACTACTACTAAATATTAGCATTAGATAGGGGTTTTGAATCACAACCTCTGGCTTTCGAGGCAAACTCCCTAATGGCCAACGAAGCGGTCATCAGTACACCTTGATGACCTCTTACGGTCACCTTCAGATAATTCCTGGGTATTTTCCGAGAGATATGGGAGAGTTACTTTCTCGCATGAGTGGAGCTTCGGACGGACACCTTAAACCTACGTAACTATAGTAAGTATATTATAGACCGGGACATACAGTCGCGTTAGCTTGATGCGGGCGCCCTCGTCTTAGATTCGGGAGGTCGACACTTGAAACCTGATCTCATTCATTTTTAGAGTTCGTTAAAGCGATGGAAATACTAATAAATAATTGAAAATGCAAATTAATTATATTAATATTATAAGTACACACCAAACTTTTTATTCATACTTATTCTTATTTCCAACATTTAAACAATTTTGACAGATTTTTAAAGATTCAATATTAACCGTATACAACAATAAACTGTCAATTCGTAATTTTTATAATAGTTTGTAGAATGAAGCGTAGTTTCTACGGTTGGTTAAAAAGCCCAGATCTCTCCTGTCTTCGATGTAAGTGTAATGTAACTGCTAATTAATTTTGCTCCTAGCGGGCGACGATTTCCTTTGACCTCATTGTCGGCGAAGAAATTTACTTTAGCAAATTAAAATCATTGTTTAATTAATTAAAAAATCTCTTTATCTACCGAGTCTTGTTGGCACACGTTATAGTTAATTAAATACTGCATAGAACTGTAAGGTTTTACTTACATTTAATTAAGTTGATTAAAGGTATTATAACTCGGGTACTTATACTTATTTATTTAATTAAAGTTTATGCTCTAGACAATAAAATAATTCAGACTTACGTTTCTTCTCCTGTATAAAAGAATTATTCCCGGCGCATGGCTCAGAAACACAAGCATTCAAAGCGAGAGTACTTTAGAACACCCTGTTTAGTAGCAGGCTCACTCAGGGAATCAATTTATCAAGGGCGGACTATCTACAGCGTGAAGAATAGTGGGGTAGGGGCAGACCCACTCCGTTTTAAAATTAATATGGGACACGTTTGTTTCTATATTGTGTAACAGAGTATAAGGCTTACGGAGAATAACCAGTGAAATAAGATACCTTTCCCGATCGCCGCTTATAAGTCTCAGTGAAATTAAATAAGAGTAGTTTTATTTTTAATAACGACACAACAATGTTAACCTTCATCTAAAATAAACTCACGGTTTTTCGAAGCCAGAATATGTTTTAACAGTTTATTCAGATTTTAATGAAAATTAAAAATATATATAAGTACTTTAAAAAAAATATTTTAATAAAAATTATGGAGGTGAAACAAAATTACTTAAATAATCGACTAAAACCAAATACAGAGAATTTAATAACAGTTTAATACATATACCTACATATATTTGGTTTATATCATCTTAAATAATAATTTAATTAATTTCTGATTTCTAAATTTACATATATTTTTTAATCTAGTCGCTTTTGGAGGTTACCGGTCCATACTAGCACGGTTTGCATCCCAAGCTGTTCTACCGGTACCTACATTTTCTCCACTTCTCTCGTGCCCTCGACGCGGGGTAAGTAGGTATTGGGTATGGGGAATTGTATGAATTTTCATTAAAAATTTACGCAAGAGCATCTTTTGCGTACTTTTTGTATGAAAATTCATATAATGAGCCCTGCGCCCGAGCCCGACGCTTCTCATATTACTTATATTCCACGCGAGAGACCTGGACCTCTATTTTTGAATCGCTCGCCTCGCTTCGAGCCGTCGATTCTACTAATTTTTGTATCGGATGTCGGAGTACACAGGGCTGGCTCATTCCTGTGATCACCCGCGATTTCTACGATTTTCTTTTTATCTGGCCGAGTAAGAGGTGGGCGTCTCGTTCCCAAGGACCGAGCATTAAGCTAGGTATGTTAGTAACTTTAATTGTAAATGTTAGATTTTCATAGCGGGTTATATTGCAGCTCAACAGGTGTCTGTGCGCTGTGACATGTGGCTGCAATAAGCGCGTGGGCGGCCGCGGCGACACGCGCGCCCAATTCGTTCTAACAACCGCCACTATTATTGTAGTGCCCTACCACAGTCCAATGCTTTAATACTGGAGGAAGAACTTACGTTGAACAATATGAAAGTAAAAAAAAATACATACCTACCCAATCATTAATTATTACACGAGGCATTTTTCGGATGTGTATTCCTTGTCGAAAACCAAGTTGACGGCCTGTTGGCGTAGTTGGTAGTTACCCTGCCTACTGCGCCAGAGGTCGTGGGTTCAATTCCCGCCCGGAATCAACATTTGTGTGATGAGTATACCTGAGTGTTTTCGGATTCTGGGTGTTTATGTATATATTTAAAGTATTTATGTATGTTTATCAGTTGTTGAGCACCCATATACAAGCTTCGGCTTAGTTTGGGACTAAACAGCCGTGTATAAAATTGTCGAAATATTATTATTATTACATTATTAAGTTAGATAATTAGTATTCTTGTGTTCGTATGAAATTACAAGGCAGTTGTCATGTTTATGAAATAATTTATTTCTCCTAAAATACTAGTTTGAAAACTTGGATTTCAAGGAATGTCGAATGTCGCCGAGGACTCGTGGTAGGCGACCCGGCTTGCGGATGTATGCAATAAGTACAGCTACTTACGACCTCACTGACGTCAGCCGGCGCACTGTGACGCCCGCCCCCGCCGCCCGCCCGCCGCCCGCGCGCGCCCCCATCAACTCGTAAACATCTGTTTAACCTGTTTTGAACATTGTGAGGTCACTTTAAAATATAATTTAGGTAGGTATTTAGATAAATAACCATTATGGAGATTGCCATATGCACTATCTTTCGAATGAAAAGAAATAAGATAAAACTATCTACCTACCTAGATCTGCGAAAGTATGCAAAATTGTTTATAACGGCTGAACGAAATTTAATAAAATTTTGTACATCGATGTCTTTATCCTGGATTATAATCTTAAAAGTGTTATAAACTTGAGATTCTTTTAACGCAGGTATGAGCTAGTAGAGATATAACGCACAACTCACATTTTGTATTTATTTAACGATTTTACAAACATCCATACAATATTTTGTCAGGGATTTTTTTTTAACATTAAAGTTTGACAAAAAAACTATTGAAAGCTTATTTATAGTCTGCTTCAAATTAGATCAGTAATAGTCCCTGCGGCACGTTGTCGGGCGGCCGCGGGCGGCGCGCCGCAAGATGGCAGCCTCGGCCGCGCTTCACTGCACACACCCTATTATCAGGAGCGTCCGCTAAGGCTCTCTGCACATCCAGCGGACGATCCGCGAAGGAATCCGCTCTATTAAAGCGTCAGCGGGCACGCCGTTCAACGATCGTTGTTAACTAGCGGTTGCCGCGGCTTTGCCCGCGTGAAATAAGTTTTTTTCCCGGGAACAGTTTCACGCGGTGAAAAGTAGCCTTTATGTTATTCCAGGATTTGAGCTATGTACCAAGTTTCATATAAATCCGTGCAGCCTTGCAGCGTGAAAGAGTGACAAACATCCTCACTCACAAACATCCTTACAAAATCACAAACTACAAACTTTCGCCTTTTTAATATTAGTAGGATAATAACAAATTCACTTTTCGTGATTTAGGGTTTCGCTCAAAACGAAACCTATAAGGGATCACTTTGTTGTCCGTCCATCTATCTGTCTGTCAATACCCTTTTTCTTCGGAAGGGGTAGAGTAAAGTGGTCTACGATCCTTTGTTGGAGGTATAAAAAATTCAAGCTTCTAAGTCGACGCGTCTATTTATGTCCATATTTTAATAAAAGCCTGTAGGGTACTTCCCGTCGCCTTATAAGTACTAGAATTATGAAATTTTAAAGAAACATTTTAAAGGTCTCACAGCACTTGTAAAATAAAAAAATTTGAATATTGTTAATTTGTTAGCTATAACATAAAAAGTAACCATACTGAAGCAGGCTGATGATGATAAACAATCCACTGCGGATCCTCCGCTGTATATGCACAGAGCCTAATGCAATAATGCTATCGTATTAAAGGCTCGCTTGTACAAATCTTGCCAGGTGTGACTACGCAGCACATTTTCTTTATAGAAATATCACGCAATTTCCTTGAGGGTTTTTATTTTCATGGCGACAATGAACAACTGAACAATTATGAGTACTACATGTATGAAAATATCATACAGGGTGCTTTAACTATATTAAGATAGTCAATTAAATTTAAGGCACATCGGCAGCTGATGCTGTATAATAAATTATTATTAGTTTTGTTATAATTCAGTAAGTACAGTAGCTAATTAATAGTATAAAAATTACTGGCATTGACTTCCTTGAGTCTAAGCCTTAAAAAAAAAATTTTAAAAAAAATCTGTTTTTTAAAGCTTTATGGGACCGACAAAATGGAAACTGACCTACCTACCTATATATTACCTAATACAGTCTGGACACCTGGACAATAGACATCTTAATACCGACTTATCTGACATCAATCATTAAACAATCGTCAGTATAAATACATTATATCGTTTGTCTTGATAATTAGCTATTAACTTCATGATAATTTTTGACATTTTCTGGAATTCTGTTTTCAAATATTGTTTATTTTGTATAATATTGAGCAAATATGGGACTATTGCCTGAAATAAAGAACATTCATTCATATGATATATGACGATGTTTACTACCTTTTTCTTTGGAGTAAGTAATGTATACAGTCAGTATTAATTAAAAATATATAACTTATATTCTAGGATTGAGCAAATTACATGTTGTTACTTACATGGTATTACCCCACAAATACGTCAAAACCTTCACAATACCTAGATAGCTACGCGTTGTATCCATCAAGGTATAAAACGAAATTTATTACCCCGTGGTTACATTAGAAATAACATCTCCCATGCGGTGACATTGATGACGTACATGTCGAAAGCTTACTCTACCATTACCTCATAATTATTACGCAATTTTCCTAATAATTTATATACATCGATGGCTATATTATACACGACATTCTTATACTGCATCCAAAAGCGGTAATGTATAGATTAGCAACGATATTTTGTTGGCTCAATATCGATATAAGAAAAACATACGAATATGTTTTGCTCGTGATTTTATGGGTGATACCAAAGTAGTCATTAAGTCACTGTTTTTACGAACCTGTTGGGCCTAAACGATATTTACAGCATGTACTCACTGTAACTTATAATAGGTCGTAATTATTTTTCTATCCCTTCTTTTTGCTGCGCGGCGATTTCCAAAACTAATTCCATTTCTTGTGGTTAAAACTACTTATTATTCAGGGCTCATTAAGTTTTTATTTCATTTTTACATGTCTACGACAAATTTCTTGACTTGTATACTCATGGCAAACAAACCAACAAACAAATTTTTACGATGTACATAATATAAATTAGGATACTATCGTTATGTGATATTTTAAATATCCACTAAGGCATTATGTAATAAAGAAAATATAAATCTTGGAGGATCGTTACGTTTAATACTTTTGCATTATAATTAAGATCTTAAAACAGGGTTTCGGTGAAAAATATAAAGAAGAATGTAGAGAGATCATCGGTAACTCTGTTATGGGCATAATAAGCCACTTCGCTTGCCCATTCGGGAGGAAATAATAGAATATTCCCTGATTGGAATCTGTTACCAAAATGTGAACATGATTTAATGCGTTATAGTTAGCTTAGTGGCTTGGGTGCCAGAGATCGTCGGTTCGATTCCCAATAGAGACAGACAACTTTGTACAATTTGGTACAAATTCTTCACGACTGAGTAAAATATTGAATTTATCCTGCCTTCACAGTACCGAAGACTTAGTTTGAAATGCGTTTACGATAAAATGTGCTGAGTCTCAGGCTACGCATGGATTGAAAACGACGTTTAAATAAATGTTCCCATGCTGCATCAAAGCTCACTCATCTGTTAATAAAGATAACACTAATACACGCCATGTACCACAGTACAGTGCAAATGGAACTTTACTTGAATAACATTACAACAGTATTTCCCATCGAGCACGCGAATTGATTTTAAGATTCAGTAGGTGCAAACGATCGATAGATATTTTTAATATAGGTTATAGGACATTAAAGGTAGCTAACTCAAATAAATTTTCAAGGAAATGATGCATATAATACGTAATAAAGAAAACTCACCGTTTTGCTCGTGTAAAAGCAAGCTTTGAAATCAGTGGCGTGGAAAATTTTAAAAATTCATCTTGCGTTTGATATTTTTAATGTGAAACGTGAAAAGTACTTCAATTGACATTTTATTGAATGTGCGCTGAGCTGAGTTCAGGAAAGTGGAAAAATGGCTAGATAATGAATATGTCCAGGAATATGTTAAATTTACTTAATAAAAATATATTAATAAAATTTTTCGCTTGTATATTATAATAATAATTTAATATATTAATAAACGCAAAATATTCTAATTCTGAACTAAGCTATTAAGATAAAAAACTGTATAGGTAAGAAAATATACCTACGTCAATACAAAATTTAAAATTAACTTAAAAATTAAAATAATCTTAATATTTTTTTTTCAAATTCAAAAATATTTATTCATAAACATAGGTATATACAAGTAGGTGGTTTTCTTAATGAATAAAATAAAAATCTTAACTACAAAAAATTTACAGCAGAAACACCCCGTCGAGTTCTCCGTCCTGCGGCATTGTTGGTTATACAGTTATTTACTGACATCGAACTAATGCACTCATCATTATAGATAACACATCGCCGCAGACACATTGAGGTGCTGTTCTTAAATACAAAACCGTGTCAGTTTCTAGCACATACACAGGGCACATTATATTCATCTTATTTCTATTGAAAGGCCATCAATGTGCACTTTGCTACAAACCAAAAACATTAATATTATTTAGTAACCTACTCGTATTTTTATTCCATAATTTTTGGAGCCAAAATACTTACTCCCAAACGTTTCTGATATTTTTTGTATTGTTTATAATTATTGCAAGTAAATCGCAATAAATGTACGTAATTAGTAGGTTTATTAATGTTTAGCTACAATTTTTATTAATATAATTTAATTAAAATTTAATTTACAGACATGGTCATCTGCGTACCAGGTAGTTTGCGTTTCTGACACATGCATAGATTGATTGATCTGGTAATTTGAATATCCGGTCATTTGCGAAATGAAATTCATGGGCATATATAGTCAAAAGCCTCAATAAAAAAAAAGATTTAAAAAAAATGAAATTCAGTTCTTCTGCGTAGACGGTAATATGCGTATAAAATCATGGTCATTTGCGTATCAGGTAATTTGCGTTTCTGGCAGTATGCGTCGAAAGGAATCAAATCACTATTTAACTTGACAGTGACACAAAAACAGTCTTATCATCGGACCCGCACGACATTGGCGAATGTAGTTATCGATATGAAATTATTGGCACCTTTTCCCCTGACAGGCTTATTATTTTCCCCGCCGGTTCCTGAACGATTCGACACCTTTTATTAATCTTGACATTATAATTTTGTGAGTCTCTCGCCACATTTTTTCCCGTTTCCCTTTTTATTATATCTGAAAAGCGACAGCTCTATTATGTTTTTGTAACAGTAGATATTTATTCTTCACCAAATATGTCATTCGAAATGATTATCTATCATCTCTGAAGCGACTTCAGTTTCTGACCGCATTCTGAAGCATTTTTAATTGCGTACCATTGATATTATCTACAAACAAAATAGCGCATTTCCAACTGCGCTTCTACGACTGTATTAAATAAATAAATAAAATGTTTATTTTTTCAACTCTTAATGAATAAATACATGCGTGGCTGGGACCTCCATTTAAGTAAGTAAGTACTTGTACCATGAAATCCCGCTCTTCCTTAACAAACATAATTTTTAAAGATAAAATACTGATAAAGTTTAAAATTAATTTTAACATAAGTACAGTAATTCTATGTTAAGTATCTGCTGTGATGTATGGATGGAACTAATATTATTAAATAAATAATTTTAACATTAGTTTTAAATTAATATATACTTACAAAGAACAAAACAAATCTAATATACAACATTTTTTATTACATTTTTGTGTGTATATGTGTGTGTGTGTATGATTGTAACATTAAGGGCTTCTTTCACCACTTCCTGATATTGTTACAGATAGTAATCTTAGTGATAAACTAATCTATCTGATAAATCTGTGTGATAGACTATATGAAATATATAAGATATATGCAATCAGATACCTGTGAAACCAAAAAAACAGGCTATCTGTCACATCCTTTAGAATGTGGCTGTCAAAATTAGAAAACTCCGCAGAATGTGGACGTCATTTTTTTATTTTCGAGAAATCACTCATACCTATACATATATAATCATTAGAATGTGGCTGTCGTCATATTTTGGTTTTTGAAAAAAGAATTCTATCTAGACTACATAAAGTTTAGTATTTGAACTACATTTGAGACCCGAACGGGTTTTTTAACACTCTAAGGGATATACGTGATAATAGCCTACAGCGACGACACCCAAACGGGTCGCGTCACATTCTGCAGACAATATTAATAAAACCCGATCGGGTGTTTTAACACTCTGAGGGTTAACCTGCAGATAGGGTATCTAGGACTTTATCAGCAAGCGGTGTAAGAGGCCCTAAGTGGTTGATTTAGTCAAGTCGTCAGTTAAGTAATGAATTGTATTAGTCCTTCAGATGAGTCGTAGTTTAGCAACTATGCTATGTTTGCGACGACTATGTTATTTAAACAACAAATACAAGTAATCATTGTCAAGTACAGCGGTCTAATGTAGGCGTTTATTGATATTGAAAATGGAACAAAACAGCTAAATCTGTTTTTAATTGTGCGCAAAGTAAACATTTACATTATCGCTCGAGCGGTTAAGGCAAGTGATTGATTAGCACGATGTGACGTCACTGACCTGAAGATATCGTTTATAAGGATTACCATAATTAATTTATCTATTAATAATATTAAACTACTTAATGTAAAGGACAAGAAATGATAAATTGATAATATTTCAAGAATATGTTACGGTACTTTTATTTTTATAGGCATTATGGTAAAACGTTGACCTTTCCTTCTGGAGGAGACAAGGATTGGATTGATTACCTGATTTGAATTGAGACATCTGTCTGCCTATACTTTAAGGACTTTGTTTTCAATTGGCCGATAAAATCCATTAATAATAATAAAAAACGTAACTTTGTTTATTTTGTTTCCAAGAAATGTTTTCGTATGCCAAAGTTGGAATGAGAACATAATCTGTCCGCGCCTACACGTGGTGCTACGGCGTAGCGCGCGTAGCGGCGCCTACAGGTGCTGCTACGGCGTAGCGCGCGCGTAGCATTAAACTGAAAGGGTATTATTTTGAGTTATTCCCTTCCTCACTGAACTGAAATTGAAAAAAATTACCTACTAGGTGAGCGCGCGCGCCACCAAAGAGTATCGAAGCTTCTTATTTATTTACTAGCTGTTACCCGCGACTTCGTACGCGTGGACTTATAGATAAGTACGTAGTTAAATAGTGCTAAATTCCATCAAATTAATTTGTTACCAAACAAAGCAAGCCAAAACCCTATTTTCTGAACTGAAAGCATCTGTAGCATTTTCGACAACAGCCAGACTACTCTGAACTGAAATTTATATAAAATATAATAATAATGTTTGGACAATTTTACACACGGCTGTTTAGTCCCAACTAAGCCGAAGCTTGTACATGGGTACTCGACAACTGATAAACATACTTAAATACTTTTAAATTAATACATAAATACATACAAACACCCAGAATCCGAAAACCAACAGTTATGCTCATCACACAAGTGTTGGTCCCGGGTGGGAATCGAACCCACGACCTTTGGCGCAGTAGGCAGTGTTTCTACCACTACGCCAACAGGCCAGTCAATTTCATACAAATGTTAGGAAATTAGAGGTTTTTATTGCTGGTCAGTATTTCTCGGCTAATTTCGAGATGTGTCTATAGCCTGTATGTTGGCCAGAGATATAGACTATCTCCACACAGAGTTTCGTCAAAATCAGTTCAGTGGCAAAAGCGTGATGGACGAACAGACAAACAGATTGACAGACAAAAAATCCAAAAGTTGCATTTTTGTTTTGCATTGAGGGTTACCCTACCCCTCAGAGTGTTAAAACACCCGATCGGGTTTTATTAATATTGTCTGCAGAATGTGACGCGACCCGTTTGGGTGTCGTCGCTGTAGGCTATTATCACGTATATATATGTATAGGTATGAGTGATTTCTCGAAAATCAAAAAATGACGTCCACATTCTGCTGAGTTTTCTAATTTTGACATCCACATTCTAAAGGATGGTTGTTACCAAAAATATATAATATATAATTAAAAAACTAAATTATCCTAAAACTAAAACCTATATAAAAACTAAAATTACCTAAAATCTTCGTGGCTTGGCGATGGACCCATGGTTCCGAGGACGCTGGCTGCATTGCCTCGTTGGATGACCAGGCTGATCCTCTGAACAAGGTATTCCTTGCACAGAGGATCACCCGTGGCCTCCCTCAGCTTTGCAGCCAAGTCTTGTATAAAAGACTAGTTAGACTTTTAATTAGTTATTTAATTATTGTGTAATATATAATATCATGCCTAATATATAAGGTACAGAAACAATTTTTCCATAGTTTTATTATATGTATAGAGGAAGATATAAATCTTCATAAGTGTATAAATACAAAAAAAATATTAAGATGACTGAGTTTCTTGAAAAAACAATTCGTCCCCGGCGGCCCATGTATTAAAATTACGATTAGGTAATGCGATAGCTCTCTCCGCAGGGAAATGGATTCGATGGTGCCCTATTACATTTGTTTTCACAATTCTATGTAAATCTAAATCTCTGTATCTCTTAGTTCAGTTACAGAATTAATATAATACATTTATTTTTAAGGAAATAATACTAAGCTCTTAGAGCAAATTAGTCTTAAATATGATAGTTAACGAGCGTCAGTGGCGTAGGGGATAAGACGCGGCCTATCATATCGAAAGGTCCGGAGTTCGATCCCCAGCTGGGCCAGGTACCAATGGGTTTTTTCTCGCAACTTAAGTACATTTACTGACTGCTCTCAAACGGTGAAGGAAAACATCGTGAGGAAACCTGCATACGCCGAAGAAGAAATTCTTAGGCGTATGTGAAGTCCACCAACCCGCACTGGGCTAGCGTGGTGGACTATAGTCCGAACGCCCTCGTGGAGAGGGTAGGCCTGAGCCCCAGCAGTGGGGACATTAATAGGCTGTTGATGATGATGATAGTTAATTCTTTGCGATTAGATCGATACAAGTATAATACGTAAATGTTATTAGTTATTAGGCACTAACTTCAAATTAATTTTGAAAACTGTTTGAGTACCTGTAAGTGTTTATATTTATGTAATTACAACAATCAATGATCCTTTAACTCAAACACACAAAATTAAAATATTTAGGTACTAATAATAATAATAATTAAAAGCCCTAAAAAAAGAAATAAACAGATTAAAAAAAAATGTACGTACAGTCGACCGCACGTCAGTGATAACATTTTGACCTTGAGCTGGCCTAGCCTATTATGGAATTTCAATACTATGAGAGACCAGTTTATACTGGTTCTGTTTCCACTGAGACGTGCGGTCGACCGTACATACTTAACAACTCATACATGAAATGAAAACTTTTAATTTCGGAAAATTTGATTCATATTTTGTTAATAATCGAATTAAACTAAGTGTTAAAATTATTTTAAACTATTACTGGACTTAAGAAACCTATAAAACATTTTTTTACAGATTTATTATCTACTACTTATTATGTCAAATACCCATTTTACTTGTTTTTTTTTCTCTATGTTGTTGCCTCAAATAAACGGATTACTTACTATTATTATAATTAGTACACTGGTTGTTAGATGCTGGCGGCATCTCTATGCACAGAGAGTGACGAACTCAGGCACTTACAAAGATACAAAGTTGCAGACTTCGCTGAACAATTCCCATCTAAATAACTATCTCATCAATTGAAGCAATAACTGTTAATTCTACCACAATAAAAATAATTAAGTAACAAATTAGAGCCGTGGTAGCCTAGTTGGTTGTGCACTCGCCTCACGTTCATGAGGTCGTGGGTTCGATCCTGGCCCGTACCAATGAGTTTTTCGAAAACTTAAGTACGGTTTATTATAATACCACAGGTTTTTCGGTGAAGGAAAACATCGTGAGGAAACCTGCATACGCCAAAGACCGTTTGGCGGTCAGGGGTTTGGCACAACAGATCCCATAGGGTCGAAGTGTCGCCAGGTGTTCCTGGCCCCATCAGAACATAAGATAAGTAACAAATTATGAAAGCAGCAGTCATTGGACTGGCTGCATTCAAACGTCAAAACTCTACATACATATAGTCCTTATAGTCCTGCGGAAATCGAAATAGTGATTAAATATTAAAAAAAAAATATTATTAGGTGTAGGTAACACCGAGTTGCAAGCGATACCTAAATGGTTAAAAGTTTGTGTAGAAAAATGTAAATGACCTTATAAATAAATGGGTACTCGTCACCTGGCTGTGTCATGCATGCCTCGTCATACGTACAATAATGTTCGGCAAGTGCTTAGCTAATTGGTAAGTTTTTCGGGAAACTCGTGAAGTTTTCCGCGCGAAGGCCGCGGCGAGCGCCCCGCCCCGGGGCGGCAGTGGGCGGGGCGCACTCCTATATAAGCCCTGCATGCCTCAAACTTTGTTATTGAATGCGCGCGATCATATCGGGACGTGGAGCCACTTCGAGCTTTCCACTCTAGTGACGTTTTCCCGCGCTACACCACTCGGCGGCTGACAGGTGAGTTCGCTTGATAAAAGTTTTGTTCCGCCGGGGACGGGCCGAAAAGTATTTATGAAAATTTATTATATACGAGTATTAGGGGTATGAGGCAATTTTTTATAATGTCAGAATCTGTATTGTTTTAGTCTAAAAGCTATTTATGTGGAGACATTCAAGTTAATATTGAATAGCTAATTTTACACACGATTTTGATAGGTACCAACTATTTTTATTTGTGCAATTTAGTGTGTCATATTATAAGTACAATGGTTTCTTTCGTGGTTTTATTCTAAGTCGAAACTATTGATTTTACGTTGGAAACAATGAAAAAACCATAAACATTTGTTTGCAATAACATATTGAACTACACTTTTAAACGTACAAAATTTGTTGCCACATCTTTTCAGTTATCCATTTAATAAAAGATACTACCCATAATTTCTTTCTGGAAAGGAAAATAAAAGTGAAATAAATTGCAAAAAAGTGGGCCATTAAAGAAGAGCAGTTAGTCTTTAGACGTGTACCAGTCTAGAGCACCTGTTCCGTTCAATACAATTAAATCATTGACTTTAACTACCTTCTATAAAGTTTTTTGTCGTAACATCAATGAGACCATCAATGAAATTCTAAATCAGAATACCTGCCAATGAAGGAATTCCACGACAATCAAGAAGAGATTTTAGTAATTTCCACCCCCTAGAGAGTAAAGGGGGAAAACGGAGGTAAAACTTTATTAACCTGGTGCTCCAAACTTCTTTAATCGAATGGGTGACGTCAAGGACTCTCGTTTTATCATAAAAATGGTGCTAATATCGAACTATCCATTTTGACGAAGTTATTAAAAACCCATTTTAACGATCTAACTTAGGGCGGTGATATTATAAGAAGTCCTGAAAATATGTACCTAATAAAAGTTCCCCAAGAAAACTGACATAATATTCATTTTATTCTGCAGTTATTTTTAAAAACTAAGGGCTTCTTTCACCACTTCCTGATATTGTTACAGATAGTAATCTTAGTGATAAACTAATCTATCAGATAAATCTGTGTGATAGACTATATAAAATATATAAGATATCGGCAATCAGATACCTGTGAAACCAAAAAAAACAGGCTATCTGTCAGATAACCTGCAGATGGGGTATCTGGGACTTTATCAGCAAGCGGTGTAAGAGGCCCTTAGTAAGGTAAGCTAACTTATATGTTTGTTAAAATGACGGTTTCTTAAGTTCTAAATGATCAATTATCTACACGGGTTTCCGCCTTGCCAGGTCCCTACTTATAATCACACCTGTACCCTACACGCTCCACTTTGATACTTACTTGGAAAATAACTTTGTTGGTTACATTATAAGGCAGTTTGAAAATATTCATTTATTCGAAACACGCATTTCATTTTCTCCTGCCCAAAAAGTTATGCTATTTTAATTTAATTTATTGCTGTTGGTAAGTCGTTTACTTAGATATTACTTACTAAAAGTTTAAAAATATTTTAAGTTTCATTTTGTTATGTATACCTATTTAGGAACCACGTTTGTGAAGAGATATTAATTTATTTAAAATACATGTTTAACATGTTTTCTTGTAGGCCGAAACTTTATGTTGTTTTACTTGTTTTCATAGATCGTTTCTAAAGAAGTATGAAACAGCGAAAGTGCAAAATATTGTACTAACGTAATCTATTATTTTTGAAATAACAAAATAATTCGCTCCGATATAATAATAACATTTTTGAATCGACAAATCAAGAAAGGAAAAGGGTCAATGGACATAAGTGGGAAAGACACAACATTATCCCATTTCTTTTCACAGTTGAATAAATAATGCCGCAGTCATAGGCCCAACGTAGGCTAATGTAGACACGGTTATGTACTTACGAGTATATCTACATAACACTGAATAAGGAAAATAAACTTATCTCACTTATCCATTTTTCTATGAATATACAGGATGTAAATCTGCATGCCTGCCATATTTCCAGAGACAATAGTAAGGAACGTTACAAATTAATCTTGATAATTTAGAAACTCCCATGTTTAAAGTCTACAACAATTGACAAGAATAAACCAATTTTATCTATTGCGCAATGGGAATTGACCCAAGGGGGATTTCTTGACCTGGGAATCGCGAAAAACTTGAGAGAGTATGATATTGAATGTGTATTTTTATATATATTAGGTATGCAAAAAAAAACAAATTAAAATTAGTCAAATTTTCGGACACGTGTTATTTTATCTATTTGTGTTCAGTATTATCAGTATATTTACCTATGTGAATATGGCTAGCATGCAGATTTACATAGTGTGGGTACAATACCATACGTACCATACAAAAGTAGTAAAGTCACAAACAAACATAAAATTTTGTGGTTTTAACGAACTACACTATAGGTACAGTTCAAACGGGCCTGAGGCAAAATAAATTAGGTTAGGGCCAAAAACTCAATGTCTAAAGTAAAAATTATCTTATAGCCTTCTAACCGAAGTGGATATTCCGGGAAATAGACGTAACGGACCGAGTGGACATTCCGGGAATAGGACCAAACGGGTAACATCTGTATGAAACCAACTTTTATTTATAATTTAAATTATTTCAAAATGCTCAAAACAAGTTTCCCCAGGTCGTTCTAGGCTCTTAGAGTCTACGCATACTGAATAAAAAGCATAATTAGATAAACAATACGTATGTTATCAAAACTAATAACATAAAAAAGTGTGATGCTATCCAACCCTTTTTCGATATGATATCTAATAGATGACGATAATCAGTAATGTTACTATTAACCTATTGCGTAAACATTACGTAATAGGTTAAAACCTTCATTTCAGTTGATTTTGCCTCATCGTAGGTATTTCATTCATTAAAAACAAAGCTATTGAGAACTTATTAATGAACTTGTGTTGCTATCTGTACGCTTCTATTAAACACTAGCCATTCACTAATAGCGGTTAAATAGAGAGATGATAGAGGTAGGTGTGTCCACTTCACCTGGCGTGATCAAGTTTCAACCATTAACGTACTGGCGGATCTTTGAGGTGCCAATACTGGCGCAAGCTAGGGGACAAGTCCAGCGTAACGTCAAATTAATCATATCGTCGGCGACCAGTTAAAACCTCGTAAAACAAAAAAAAGTGGCATGCGTTAAGTAGACTCTTGTATTAAGCTAGTTTTTAAAGTGACATGATTATGACGGGAAGCCATAGACATAACGAACGTAAGAGAAGTGTATGCAAACCAATCCACAACGGCTTCAGTATCCTGCATAATAATTTATCATCACCGTAAATAGTCCATTACTACTGCAGTCCACTTATCTTTCTGAGAATTATGTGGGAGGATTGTATTACACTACTGGCAAAGACAGTTTTAAGCTTTGCTATCGATTTCATAGCAGTCTTATTTATTTTAGTGCCATTCCAATGTTATAGATGGATATGGTAGGTAATTTAATTTAAATTTATTTTTAATAAATTCAAATTAAATTAGGATATATTTTGGAGTTTTCATTGACCTTATATTTCCAGGCATATGCAAATTATTAACCTAATTAATTAGAATAGATTAGTATCACACAACATTGGACAAGTATAGAATAATAAAATAAAAGTTAAATTGCCTAACATAATTAGAGCCAGTGCTGTTTCCTGTGTTGAATGTTGGCATGCCAGTACCTACCCGATGTGAGGATACTCCTGAAGGTCACGAACACGTAAATGGGGTAATAAATAAGTAATAAGGAAAATTCACAGCTTTACCCCGACTTCGTACAAGATGAGTGTGCGATATTTTACGATGATGAACGCTGTAATTGTGACCTAGCTACAACATACTAGATTGGACGCAAATTAGATGAACATTAAAAATTGTCAGTTACATTACTACGTCATACTAATAAAGTTTTCTGTGGAAAATATATGAAGAGTCCAAGGTCAGATTCACTTTTGGTAAATTTTGATTATAACGCGGACGTAAGCTGATAAACAAAAATGTTTAGACTTAATAACTATTTGAAACATTTTGTAACATGATAGTTTCCTAGATTCCAATGATAATTTTTTCCTATTCTCATACTCATTACACTACTTATTATTAAAAGTGATATTATTAATTTTTGATATTTTCCTACTAGAAAACGTAAGTAGGTACTAAACAAACTGCCAAAAAAATATTAAATTATAGAAAATAAAGTCTACCATGAGTCCACCACAGTAGCATGGACCAGCCATTACACCAATGTGCAATTGCAATGTGCAAAACTCCCATTGGGGAGTTTTAAATAAATTTATTCTTCAATACAGTGACTTAAACAGTAAAAACGCTCATTGTATAAGTTGTTCTGAGTGTATGCATAGATTCGAAGCATCGGTCTCAATAACATAGGACGAAAACTTCTACGTCTTGAAAGCTTAATAAGATACTTACCTGATATTCAAAGTATTAACATAGCAAAACAATTTTTAGGCGTTAAATTGCTTTTAGTATAATCTCCTTTTCAATTACTTATTTTGTAAGTCTTTATAAAATACGTGACCGTTAAACTTTCTATTCTATTAACCAGGTAAAAAATATAAAGAACGACAACAATTTTTTTATAGCCAGAGTTAATAATTACTAAAGAGTTGGCTACTGCCGGGACAATTAATGTTTACCATTAGTCAGTTATAAAATTAAAATTTTATTCTCGTACGAGATAAATTGCTGTTAGCTTGATACTACCTATTATTAACGGGCTTCGTACGCGTATAGCTGGAATGTCCTAAATAATTATTATAAAGGCGAAAGTTTGTAAGAATGTTTGGATGAGAGCGTCAGTGGCGTCGGGGATAAGACGCGGCCTATCACATCGAAAGGTCCGAAGTTCGATCCCCTGCTGGGCCATGTACCAATGTGTTTTTCCCCGAAACTTAAGTACATTTACTGACTGCTCTCAAACGGTGAAGGAAAACATCGTGAGAAAACCTGTAAACGCCGAAGAAGAAATTCTTAGGACTGGACTAGCGTGGACTATTAGCCCGAACGCCCTCGTTGAGAGGGTAGGCCTGAGCCCCAGCAGTGGGGACATGTTAGTTGGCTGTTGATTTGATAGTTAAGTTTCGAAATTCCATTGTTTGAATTTCCATGGTATAGGAGAAGAATGGGCTAGGCAATGTATGTATGGATTTTTTTTTAACTTAGGATCTTTTCTATCGTGCAAACGCATTCAGTTTTTATTCATGACCTTGGAAATATAGGAAGCAGGATTATCCATTCTCCGTCTCAAACCTACTAAATAGACAACGAGAATCACCGCTAAGTAGCTGTGGTGAAAAATACATTACAAATAATTAGATTTGGATTAAATTTTCTAATTTCGTTGCCTATTTTAATCCCAGTTAAAGTTAAGATTAGCCCGGACAGTTGGACAGATACCCAAATACTAATACCGTTTGAATGGAATCCTGAAACGATGAGTAAATGAATTCACAGGAATGTTTCTCTCTTGGATTATTGCGGGCTCGGATTCTGGTTCAGACTAACAATGCTTAGCTAGAAGTAAGATATTGTAAGATTATGTTTCAATTTCAAAGGATTACGTCGAGAACTTCTATAACTCCTTATAATAACAAGTACAAGAAGTCGCAGGAGTTTCAAATTAAAAATAAGAAACTTAAATTATTTTCGTCGCAACAAATTTTTGTTTCAAAACTAAATCACTTCTATTTTGAAACCAACTTTTTACGTTAGTTATAGAGTTACACCGTATTTTTTTTAAAGTCAAGGTTTATTTGCAGACTAAGTGTTAGGCAGACTAGGTCTTAGGCACAATTTTAAAGTATCTTAGAATTTATTCACCGCTCGTTAGACATTATAATTACTGTCGCAATAAGGAGTCATACGTGCTTTATCCTAATTATAAACGTGAAAGTTTGTAAGGATGTTTGGACTCTCACTATATTCTTATCTTTCATTATATTCTTTCACAACAACACATAGGATACCTCGGGAAAAGTTGTTCCCGCGGGATAAAATTTATCTATGCGGGTGAAGCCGCAGGAAAAAGATAGTCTACAATAAACGTTACAAATTAAAGTTGAAAATAGTGAGAGCACAAAAATGTTTCAATGTTTTAAATGTTTGTATTTGGCTTGGTTTAATGAAGTAGTGCAAATTCCGTGTCCGCTCGTGTGGCGGGCGGTGTGGCGGTGTGGCGGTGTGGCGGGCGGTGTGCTGGCGGCCGTAACGCGATTTGTGGCCGGATCTCATTAAATACACGCCGATGATTGCGAGATCTGGTTTAGATCGGGGTGCTTAATTTCGGACCATCGATTAAAGCGTTCGGTTGCGTAATGGGGATGACGCGGCCTCTCACGTCGACAGGGCTGAGTTCGATGTCCGGCCGTGCTTTGTCCCAATGGGTATTTCACGAAACTTAAGTATATTTACTGGCCGCTCGTAAGCGGTGAAAGTAAACATGGTGAGGAACGATACGCCGAAGAAGGAAATCTTAGGCGCATGTGAAGCCCACCAATCCGCACTGGGATAGCGTGGTGTACGAAAGCCACAAATCAAAAATATAACCCGTACGCACTTGTTGAGAGGGTGGGCAGGCTATTGATGAGGTTAATTGATGATGACTTTTTGGTATAATTTCAATACAAACTAACAATAAGCAATTTAATGCTACGCGCTCGACGAGCGCTACGCCATAGCAGTCGTCCAAATTTTATTATAGTGTAATATCATTTACCGCAACTAATATTATATTCGGCTACCACATTCATTAACACTACCTATAAAAAACTGGACTTCTTCTATAAAAACCTTGATCAGATTCAACCGCATGTTGCGCTTTTTCTCCTTCGTTTCTGCTTTAGCACGCCTCGTTTAACATACTTCCTCAGATGCAGCCCCCTTTATAAAAACGATCTCTCTGCTTTGGACAATCTCTTGAAATCAGCCTTGGAAAAAATTCTAAATCTAAATTTCACAGACTCTACTTTCTCTCAGTCTTCCCTTCCTTTGTCCCTGGGAGGAATTGGTATACGCCGTTTCTCGGATATCGCATTGCCAGCATTCATTTCCTCCGTTTATGGCAGTTCTGAACTCATTCAGTCGCTAATTTCGCCCTCTCTCGGCGCCATTGAGCCAGACTGCCTACCGGATGCTGTGGATCTGTGGTCGTCACTATGTCCGGGCACCGACCGCCCTTGCTCCAAAAGCTCACAAAAACTTTGGGACATCCCTCTCGCTAAAAAGAATTTTCAGAACATCTTGGCGAATGCCTCTGCCGTTGACCGCGCCAGGATCCTAGCCTCTTGTACCTACGAGGCATCGGCGTGGCTTCAAACGTTTCCATCTCCCAATATCGGTACTCTTCTTGACTGCCAAACCCTCAGAATCTGCACAGGCCTGCGCGTCGGCGCCAATCTGTGCCAACCTCATGTGTGCATTTGCGGCGCTAGTGTCGAACCTAACGGGCACCACGGTTTGTCTTGCCAGAAGAGCGCCGGCCGCCTTTCCCGCCATAGCTCATTGAATGCCGTAATTAAAAGGTCGTTGACCACGGCCGGGTTCCCGAGTGTCCTCGAGCCACCGGGCGTTTGCCGCTCGGACGGCAGGCGCCCGGACGGCATGACTATCGTGCCGTGGCGGCGCGGTCGAGCCCTGGTGTGGGACGCCACCTGCACAGACACAATAGCCCCCAGCTTCATCGGGATCTCCTCCAACTCTGCTGGCGCCGCCGCCAGACGCGCGGCGGCCCTCAAAATTCAAAAATATACCTCGCTGCGAGACCTCTTTGAGTTTCTGCCTTTTGCGGTTGAGACCCTTGGCTCGTGGTCACCTGAGGCTATCGCCTTCGCGAAAATTATCGGGCATAGTCTAAAAGAAAAATCGGGTGACTCACGAGCCAGGGCTTTCTTCGTTCGCCGCATCAGTGTGGAAATTCAGAGGGGTAACGCCGCGAGCATTTTAGGCACCATTGGAAATTCGGCGGAGTTGGAGGAGATCTTCTACCTTTAGGAAAGTTTTTTTTTTTTAGGTTTAGGTTTAGTTTATTTATTTATTTGTAGATTAGTTTTAGATGTATTATGTAAAAAGAAAAAAAAAAAAAAAACCATATTATAAGTAAAAGTGGGCTTGTCTGATTTATTGCGCTTTCACGCAACCGATCTTATGCAGTAGGTACCTATAAAGATGAAAGACAGGAATTTCTGACAAAATCCGGTTTCATCTTGTAGGTAGGTATATACAATTGTTTATACAAATTATGTAAATTACAGATTACTTAGATAAGACATTTATTATTTTTATTTTATTTAAATTATTATACATGTATGTGTATAATATATTTCGTGATGCGAAAATCTATTGATGGAAAAAAAGAGATTTTAATCATTGAACATTTTTTATTATGACTATTATTTGATTGTATTCATTAAGTAATGTGTCATCGATGAATAAATTATGTTTTATTTATACATAACTACAAAGTTTACAAATTCAAATAAAATCGTACCCTAAAAACATAGTACCCTATTACTGGTTCATTGAAGGAGGTTTGTTTCTCGACATATCAGTGATCCACACCAGATGAGTTTGTCGGCTAAAATTAAATTCTGCGAACGGAATTAAATTTAATGTTAAACGAGAAACTCTAGTCAGAATATGAGATTACCCAATTAGACCAATTTAAGACAGATGTAACTACATAATATAAATCCTTGTGTCTTGTAAATTTAAATATTGATGTATATAGCATTAGTGGACACAATATATTGTGGGTATAATTTTATTTATTTATTATTGGTTAGTGGAACTCTAGGTTTGTTAGTTTTATAATTTTGTTTTAGTTTTTGTGTATGGAAGCTTATTTCCCTATATTAAGGATTTTTTTATCATAGGTATTTCGTTAGACATTTATAAAAATAACACTTTAAAACTTATACAATTATACAAAGGGTAGAGAAGAGATCTAACAATAAATCGAAAGTAAATGAAGACTTATTTTCGAACATGAAACGTCTACAATTCTCACTAATATTCTTTGACGACTTTTGAAAGTTCAATAAAATATCAGCTCCTATCTAAACTATTACGAGTCTTTAGTTTTATTTCAGAAGTTAACTTCAAGGGTCATGTAAAGAAATAATATGGATCGTCAATGGACGTGTACCACATTAATTAATTTACAATAATGTAAAAAAATCTTCAATTATATTTTTTTATTTAAATATTAACGGTGTTTTTATAGTTAATTTTGAATCTAGTCGCTTTAGCAACTATCTAGAAAAGCACGTCACATAACAAAATATTATTTTTTATTAATCTAACTTGTTACAATATTGATAAACCATTCGGATCCTTACAAGCGTAGTAAACAGCTAGGGTTATCTTGTAGAGGGCAGTAAAATACTGGTTTATGACGAAATTATGCTTCTCGTATTGCGACTGGACGGCCATAAAGATATTTTACAGTTCTATTGACGCGCAGACATTTAGCGACTCCGTTGCATCCGCATCGGAATATGCACTTAAAAACCTTTTACACGAAATCACACTGCACTGTTTTATGTGTTAAAATAACAAAGATATTTCCGATGCATATTGCATCGGAAATATCTTTGTTATTTTGCAACTTTGAGGAACGTATCCTTCCAGCTTGACAGGCGTATGCTGCTAGGGGTGGTATTAAAAAAACTCCTTTCCAAGTGGTTGCGTATGTAATTAGGGCAACAACGTCATTCTGGTTTGAAGGATGCCAGAGCCTGTGTCGTTACAGGCATACAAGCCCTGAGGGTGGGAGCGCACTTGTAGTCTTTGGAATTCAGGTTTATGGGCGACGGTGACTGTGTCTGTTTTTTTGCCATCTGGCCGTTAAAACATTTCTAGACCCGGCGTCGTAGCTGTGTTTAGACAGTGTAAAAAGCTTGTACTAAATTCGCTACCCTCGGTCTATTAGTTTTTCCTGAGGAAAATTTTAGGTTTTTATGGGAAAATAGCCTGATATGACATTGTAAAATAAAATGTAAGTCAGCAAATTGGAGAGATTAAAACAAAAAGTAAACAAATATAGAAGTTACGTAAAGGTTTTACTGAAACTCCAGACTGTTTCGTTTAACCAAATTACTTGTGTCTAATCTGGGAATTTATTTGATTCTTTATTGTTTCTTGTTTCGTAACTTGTTCCTTTAATTTACGGCTTGAACTCAAATATCTGAAACTTCGTCCTTTATACGTATAATACCTATTCTAAAGGTTTTTGCGGCGGGCGGCAGCGTAACTAGAATTCTTTCAACTTTTCCAGAGTCGCCACGGAGAGGAATGAAAATAAATGATAATTTACGACATTTAAATATGAAATGAAATTCATTTCAGTCCACAATTAATATTAATTATTTTAAAAAGACTAGTAGATAACATTTAATGAATTAATTAGAAGACTTGTAATATTGCATGAAGTAACGGAAAAAAAGAAAAAAAATATCACTGAGTGGTTGGCGCACATTGTTGTATGTATGTATTTAAACGCTTTATTGTACAAAACAATATAGCAATTAGGAGTAAGACTACAAAGGCGGACTTATGCCGCTAAGAGATCTCTTCCAGTCAACCAACAATTGTTTGTTCTATTCACAAAATAGTCAATGTATTCCATTTTTTACCCACTGTACTTTGTTGACAAAAAAAACAAGTAATATAACTTACCTATAACTACGTAATAACTAGCGCACGCTAGCGAGTTTGAGATTAGATAGCTTTTGGAAATAGATAACATTGATGCACCTAAAACATTTTCGCCCTCGAAAGTCTATGACAGCGCATCAGCCACCGCTCGTACGTAGCTGGCTCGTACTTGCAACTCTGTTCGCAGCAGGTATACCTTGATCAGACTCATAAATAGCCATTAGGACTTCAGATTCTCAAGAAACCTATCTTATCTTATCTTCTGAGGGGGCCAGGAATACCTGGCGATACTTCGACCCTATGGGATCTGTTGTGCCAAACCCCTGTCCGCCAGGCGGTGCCGAAATCCGTTTTTGGTGGTATTCACATACGCCTTAGAATAGTAAATACCACAGTCTTTGGCGTATGCAGGTTTCCTTCACCGAAAAACCTGTGGTATTATAATAAACCGTACTTAAGTTTTCGAAAAACTCATTGGTACGGGCCAGGATCGAACCCACGACCTCATGAACGTGAGGCGAGTGCACAACCAACTGGATACCACGGCTCTTCTCAACCTAATAACGACGTGAATCTTCAATGCTTCGAGTCAAGTATTCGATTATGAGACGCCTTATTCCTATAGAGCCGCCAACAATGGTGGCCCCTCAACTATTATAAGGATGGTAACGAGAGGCCGTGTTCTGCAAACGGACGTGGTTTGTGAGGGGGTGACGTAAATACTTTCTGGAAGTGGCATTGTCCAAATCGCTGGCTGACTAGCTGGATGCCAAATTTAGTTGAAGTGAGGTATTTTAACCTCTAAGGTCCTAAAATCCTTATTATTGTTCAATAGTAGACTATTTTTACTTACATATAGATTTTCGAGTAGGTATACATAACCGAAAGGATTTATAAGCGTAATACTAATTATCAATCTTTATAGTGATATTGGTACTTTGCTAGACAGACATAAAATTTAAAACCCCACTTTCGTCATATCCGATATTTAACTTTACAATTATCGCAGAGCGAAAAGCGTATGTACAGCTGGACGTGTGGTCGATTATTACTAAAATTAATTTACTGAAATTAGGAAATAATACCTCTTCAATAATAAATGCTTAAAACAAAGATCCTTTTTGGAGCGTCAAAAAAACAAATTGTCTGCAAGCTCTTGATGGGGTTATCCGAGCGCGATTTCCGTTGCCCTGTGTTGTTCTCTAATTTTTGTAAAGTTCCACCCCTCGGGAATTATAGGAAAGAATCATGACAGTGACAGAGAATATTTCAGACAGCGGGAGACTTTATAATTCGTTGTTTGTACAAAAGATTACTAGGCAGTCCAAAACAAATGTTCTAAAGGTCAACATAAATTGTATTTGACGCTCAAATTTAGAGTACAATAAATTCGTAAATGATTTTTAGATATTTGTCGTAAATTAACAAAAATATTTGGAAGTTAAAGCTTGGCAATTTCTTCTTTAACCACGAGTCCATCTCAGTGGTCCGTAGTCATTTATTCGATGACCTTTTCTTATTGAAGGCTTTGGTAATAATAAAGCAATTGATAACTATGGTGTGGCATGCTCAGGGAAAATGGTTTTTCTTAAAACTCAATGATAAAATCAACTTAACATTTTTGGATTTGAGCCACTTAGTCACTGCGCGCTCTTTATTAACTTTCTACAGTAAATCGTATCTAGTTCACAACTTTACGTGCGTGTAGTTTTTGTCCATTGCCATTGTGTGGTGACGCCGGTCTGTGATCGATTTGTGGCTTCCCTCGATGCTATTGCACATCTTGCGGCATCGCTACCACAACCGTAATGTCGATCCACGTCAACCCACCAGTTGGACATGTTATTCTTCTCAACCAGTTGGCCAGTCATTCTTCTTTTCAACCGAGGTACACAATCGTGACATAGAACTGTACTTGCGTTGTTTTATCTCTGTGGAAAAGTAGGGCGTTGTAAAATGTTTGCTGTGAATAGCTAAAGGTGTATGAGATGATAGTTATTTGTAACAATGTTCTTGTATTTAACTAGGTTATAAAGGCGCAAACTCACAACTGTTTTACAATATGGCGTTGCAAGTAGGCCTTTGGTTTTCCGAGTGGCAACAGCTAATGTGTGTTGACATCGTTGTGCATTATAATTACCAAACAAACTAAACGTTAACTAAAAGCAAGTGGACTCAAAGTAATTTGCTGCAATTAGGTATTTTTGTTGACTAATTGAAACAAAGTCAAACGAGTTCAAATTGGTTGTTCTTTTTCTTTGACTTTGAGGTGTCTTTCGGAAATGTATTAGGTATACGCTTTTATGCATAGGATTTATTTCTACGGAGTACCTTAGGTATAGGTACATCCACTACTTTCCTTATTAGCAAAAGTCATTCACGTCAAAGATAAAAGCAATGGGGGATCAAACAAAGTAATGATATTTGCAGATTCCCTTTTCTTTTTTGCTTTTATCTCATTTCAGACACAAATACAATGATTGTTGTATAGGTATATAATGTTGAGGTATCGGTACGTACTTACCTACAATGTTTGTATTATAGTTAGGGTAGGTATAATGTATATTTTCTCTAACAATTTGATAAATAATTATGGGAAATGACTGAATTTATATTAACTAATGAACCATAATTAATTGTAAAGTTATAGTTTCAAGGCTGATAATGTTTCCTCGGTATTCCCTTCACTAATATAAGAAGACTATTCTATGATAATAGATAGTATGCAATAATGTAGGTAAATATATTACGGCTTCGAAAGCTATTTCACGTCAAATATCAATGAATTCACCTAACTATTAATAAATATAAACTGTGAGAACTTTCTCGTTTTAAATCTGCAAGTTTCAAATCTCTATGGTCGCGCGCGCGCTCCCTGATGGGAGTGGCAAAATTTTTTGATTCACGTAAATCTGACTTTCATTATCAAAATTAAGTAAAAGGTATTTTCACCAATCAATTTGAAAGCCTCAAATAAACTAATATCATTTCACACAAAACTCAACGCAAATTCATACTGTCATAAAAACGAAATTCTGCGGTTGGGTGTTAAAATTAATAAATGACTTTAATGAATGAGACCTAAAAAGATGACCTAAAGAATCATAATATGTAATGATAAAGTAAGTCTAAATTGCAATGAACTTGGGCCTTTTACCTAAGGTAAGTACTTCGTTTTGTTGATAAAGGTGAGTACTTCGTTTTGTTGATAAAGGTGAGTACTTCGTTTTGTTGATATAGGTAAGTACCTACTTCGTTTTGTTGATATAGGTAAGTACTTCGTTTAAAATATTCGTTGTTCGTTTTATTATTGCGTGTCCATGTCCGGTTCGTCCCTGAGGAACTTCCAAACACTTTCGCAATTATAACTACATCGACCAATCATGTTATGTGTGATTGGATAAAGTTAGATTTGAAAGTCAAATGTTAGGAACCAAAGTGCCTTGACCGACAACAGCTCACACACAGCGCAGTTTCAATGTCAGTGAAAAGTTTTATTACTAGATATATTTTAACCCACAGTAAAATGAGATCCTTATCGTTTCTATCCTGTATTTAAAAGGTTAACAATATTACTGGTTGATCTATCAATACGCACACGCACAGAGGTACGTCATAATTTCCGCGGAAACGAAAAAAACAGAAAGTTAACTTTTTATACGAAGTTATGGGGGAAAAATAAATCAAATAAAAATTATTAATAGGTAGGTAACAATAAAAAAAATTGTAATAATTATAAATTAGCTTTGCCGCGAATGGTACATATTTCTTTGTACCATTCGCGGTTGAGACGATGGGCCCTTGGTCCGAGGACGCAAAGTCTTTTACACAAGACTTGGCTGCAATACTGAGTGAGGCCACGGGTGATCCTCTGTGCAAGGAATGAAAATGAAAAAAATGAAAAATCTTTATTTCGTTTCTCATTAAACTTAATTATATAAGACATTGGAGCCTTCTATTAAGTAAATAAATTACTTGTAGAAGAAAAGGAAAGGAATACCTTGTTCAGAGGATCAGTCTGGCCATCCAACGAGGCAATGCAGCCAGCGTCCTCGGCACTATTGGTCCTTCGCCCAGCCTCGACGATTTTAGGATATTTTAGTTTTATATAGGTTTTAGTTTATTTTTTTTTTACGATAATTTTGTTTTATAAATTATAGTAATTACACACTGTATTTGATATTTTAGTTTTCACTTGTTGGTGCAAACAAAATTCACAGTCGACCTATTTTTCTAATTATACGACGTCATCGTTGCAGTGGCAAGTGAGCTCGTTAGAAGCGATGAATTAATTATCACAAGACAACATCTATTTAGATGAAAGAAGCTTGAAAATAATGAAGGCTTGTAATCTCGCAGCATCTTTACTTTTTATCCCTTTTCTCCTTAATAAAAAAATTCAGCTATGTCGGCTTTGGTACCAGGAGCTCTCAGAGAAACTTTAACCATAGTGCCAAGTTTATTTGACAAGATTCGGGATGTTAAAATTTAATAACAAATACCACCGATGAAAACGAGTTACGAGAAATACATAATGAACGTCTATGTTCGAGGGCATGCCTGCTACACACTTAACCAGTAGGTAAATATAGTTGGGCCCGGTAACAAGAACATTAGTTTGTTTCTACTTAGCGCCTCCTCGGCCCAGTTAGGGTCTGCTTCCCAAAACTATGGTAAATCCTACCGGAGGATATAATAGAAACACGATTAAGTTAAGGACCAAGTTATTTCTCTCAAGCGTGAAATATGCATGAATAATTAAATTAGGCAAGTGAAACTTACGTGGCGTGGAGTAGGAGTGTTGTGGTACTATTCTTTAAGAAAGGAGATATCACGCTCCTTAAGAATTACAGGCTGATCTCACTCCTAAGCCACGTCTACAAGCTGTTCTCGAGGGTTATTACGAACCGTCTCGCCCGAAGACTTGACGACTTTCAGCCTCCGGAACAGGCTGGGTTTCGAAAAGGCTACAGCACCGTAGACCACATCCACACGTTGCGGCAGATTATACAGAAGACCGAGGAGTATAACCAGCCCTTGTGTCTTGCATTTGTGGACTACGAGAAAGCCTTCGACTCTATCGAAACCTGGGCTGTTTTGGAATCCTTGCAGCGATGCCAAGTCGATTGGCGATACATCGAGGTGCTGAGAGGTCTGTATAGCGCTGCCACTATGACCGTCCAACTTCAGAATCAGCAGACAGGTCCGATCCAGTTGCAAAGGGGTGTCAGGCAGGGTGATGTCATATCCCCGAAACTGTTTACCAGCGCACTGGAGGACGTCTTTAAAACACTGAACTGGAGGGGACGCGGTATAAGTATAAACGGCGAGCACATCTCACACCTCCGATTTGCAGACGACATAGTAGTGTTGGCAGAGTCGCTGCAGGATCTTGCGGAAATGCTGAGCAGCCTCAACTGTTCTTCCAGACGAGTAGGTCTTAGGATGAACGTAGACAAGACGAAAGTCATGTCCAATTCACACGTCGACCTTAGACCGGTGATCGTCGATAATGTCGATATCGAAGTTGTTCAGGAGTACGTCTACCTAGGACAGACAATACAGTTGGGTAGGAACAACTTCGATAGGGAAGCTGACAGAAGAATCCAGTTGGGCTGGGCAGCATTTGGAAAACTGCGTCAAGTCTTCACGTCGCCTATCCCACAATCGTTAAAGACGAAAGTTTTTAACCAGTGCGTCCTGCCAGTCATGACCTACGGCGCAGAAACGTGGACACTGACGGTGGGCCTGATCCATAAGTTTAAAGTCGCTCAGCGAGCTATGAGAGGGCTATGCTCGGAGTTTCTTTGAAGGACATGATCCGTAATGAGGAGATCCGACGGAGAACCAAGGTTACCGACATAGCCGAAAGGATTAGCAAACTGAAGTGGCAATGGGCAGGTCACATCTGTCGCAGAACCGACGGCCGTTGGGGCAGACGGGTTCTGGAGTGGAGACCGCGGACCGGTACGCGCAGCGTGGGACGCCCCTCCGCCAGGTGGACTGACGACCTGAAGAAGGTGGCCGGAAGCGGCTGGATGCGGAGAGCGGAGGACCGGGTGTGGTGGCGTTCGTTAGGGAAGGCCTATGTCCAGCAGTGGACGCTAAAAGGCTGAGATGAAGTGAAACTTAAGGCTATATGACCATGAGTTAGACCATCCTTCAGTTTTACCATGCGATCCTGCCCTATAGCTTTTTGATCGTTTACGAGTACCAATGGGCCAGTCCAGCTTATATTGTGACATATCCACTTTATAATACTTTACAATAGTGTACGTTTCCCATGACATTTTTGTATCTGTGAATAAAAAAAGCGTCGCAGTAAAATTTGCAAACGAATTATGCACAAATTCATTAAACACAGGTATCTAATCCAGAGTATGTTAAAATATAATAATTCATACCCGTATCCGTGGCCAGTGGTGCTCGTTATTACAAAGGGAAAAAAATCAAGCCCTAATTCGATCAGTTACGTGTGCCGAATAAATAATATATATGTAAATCTCAATCCTTTCCAAAACCATCTCATTGTTATTCAGAAATGTAATGGATTGCTCAATAAAAATAACACTTTTAAGATTACTTCGTTTCTGTGGTGCAGTGTTGTGATTAGTTAGTTTTACATTTTTGTGATTAATTTTATAGGATTATTGTAATTTATGAAATCATCATTTCATTTCATTTATAGTATTTTTTTCTTTTCTTTTATTGTTTTATACCAGTTCTTTGTTTAATAAAAATCTCTCTTTTTTATTTATCTTCAAAACTTTCATTTATTCATCATCATCAACAGCCTATTAATATGCCTCCACTGCTGGGGATCAGGTCTACCCTCTCAACGAGGGCATTCGGGCTATAGTCCATCACGCTAGCCCAGTGCGTGCTGGTGGACTTCCCATGCGCCTAAGAATTTCTTCTTCGGCGTATGCAGGTTTCCTTACAATGTTTTCCTTCACCGTTTGAGAGCAGTCAGTAAATGTACTTAAGTTTCGAGAAAAAAACCATTGGTACATGGTCCAGCCGGGAATCGAACTTTCCTTATGATATGATAGGCCGCGTATTCACCCGGACGCCACTGACGCTCTTGTGAAATATTTTAACCCGGACGCCACTGACGCTCTTGTGAAATATTTTATTCGAATTCAACTTATTTGTGTAACTAAATCTCTCTAAGTACCTACCTAAGTAAGAAAGAAAATCATTGCAAACAAAACTATTTACTAGCTGTTTCCGGTGGCATCGCCCGCGTTTTATAGTTATTACTGACTTTTTCTTTTTGCTCGGCTCGTAACCTAACGTAAAATAAAGTACCTAACTGGCCGTTTCCTTAATTCATGGTTGTATTAATAACGGGCACGTTTCTAATAGTAGAAACTAAACTAACACTACTCAAATTGTTTTTATCGCTGTCAATCAGTATTAGGAGGATAAAACGACGCCGATTTTGTGTGATTTTTTAAAAATGTGTGCCTACAGAATCGAGCCCATTATCTATCTATAAAATTATGAATTCAGCTTTATTTTCATCTAAAAAAATCACTCTGACGAGGCATTTTATTTCAATGGGTCTTACCAAACGGCGTTGAATCTACATATTTATAATATGAGACGAAAAAGAAGCGAAATAGCCTCTTACCGTATCAAAGGGAATGTTTACTTTATTCAAAATTGTAGCTTGATCAAGAGCTGCTCTTTTTGCGTCTTAGGGTTACCACAGACAAAGAAGTCGTGCTGCGATTTACCTGCAAACCGACTACGATTGGCAAAGCGCGCTTCGCTTGCGGTGCGGACATTTATTTCGACACAATTATAATTATTTCTCGTACGACTCCAAATGTAGGTACATAATATATTATTAAATATTACGGTTTGGCACGAATGTTACAAATCATTTCTAGTATTTGTGCATAAGATTATTAAGTTGGTATGGTACATAAATAAATAAAGCAAGTGGGTACTTTAAAGGAACTTAATTCGGACCTCACCTGTCGATGTTAGTTACTTTGTTGAATGGAACCGCGTTTTGCAGTGAATATGCAGTTTTAAATAAAAGAATTAAAGAAGCTTGTATGTCGGAGCCCTAACCCCAAGCTCTCAATACATCGTCGTGCTGACGGCTCGTTACCTTTTTATATAAAGTATTTCGTTCCAAGGAAATTTAATTTTTGCTGTGACACCTAACACCGAATTTCATTTCATAACATTTGGCTAACGATTTTTGAAGCTTCAGAGGACAGGTAATATAATAATAATATTATTGTTGTGTTATGTTATTATGATCTTTTTATTGTAATTTTTATTACATTTAATTAATTTCAAGTTATTTTATAATTGATACAGAGTGTTTTACTAAATGACTAGCAAATACTTAGATGTAAGACAAAATTTTTGCTAAGAAGGTAACTACTGTTTTACAGTTATCCCAAGCTATAATACCTATCTTATCTTAAAGTACCTACTTCTCATTGAATACAGCTTTATTTTGTGACTAGTTATTTGTGTACAACAAAATAGGTAACAAATTAATAAAACAATTTAAAAAAATTACATTTAACGAAAAGTACAATTTTCAACTCAACTATTGGAAAGTAAAATAAAAGGCCAGGCACTCAAAAAGTGAATTGGCATTTTAGAATTTTCCGGTAAAAACTATGACTTCGTTAAAAGTTTGTGTATTTTTTATCCGGGAATTTGTTATACAGGTCGATGTAAAGCCTTGCGGAGCTGACAGAAGGAATAAGAGGGATGAGGAATTTAAATCGATGATTACTAATTTCTAAAAGCACACACCTGCATCAACGTTTTTCTAATATTATCTGCCCTAATGTGATCTTCAAAAACGATTTTGGGTTATTTTAGTTTTATAGATAGTTCTAACTGTAATTATTGTAGTAATTATAATTGCAATTGTGATCTCTTTGTTCGAATAAACTGGTGAAGATATATCTTTAGAAAATATTTATTAAAAACTTGCTACTTGTGTTGTTTAGAAATCACTGAATTAATTTTGACTGTAAGGCAAACAAACATACCTTATTATAAATTTATAATTTGTTATTTTACCAAAAACTATTATATTGGTTTAGTGACTCTGGTTATTAAAAATTGTTGTGTAAATTCACAGAACAAAATCACACTGTAGTATTTAAAGAAAACTTACCTATATTATTATTATAATAACAAACAACGTAATAACCAAGGTGAAATGTTTTGTACTCTATTCGAAAACTTTTTACTGCTAAAAACGTATTTTTTTCAAGTCTGCGCCCTGATTACATCCCAAATAGGTTATCAACCATGAAATTGAATTAGGCGCGGTCACGTTTGATTTCTATCCAATTTAATTATTAGGCGATCCACCGGGGTTCGAGTTCATTTATTACTTATGAATATTCAGGGACAGACAAACATTCGGACGGACTCGCGGCCGCGAAAACTTCGCCCTTTACAATTTGATTGTGCACATGAATTTCAAACCCGATAATGAGGACCTGCCGATATTTACCAACCAGTTCTATTTATAATTAGCCAAAACCTGATAAATAATGGCAAAAAAACAATATATCCTAAAATATGATTCTGTGGTACCATTTGACTTGACGATGATATTGAATATCTAAAGGGCCTATGGGTAGTATTTTATTATAAAAAATATGTACCTACTCATTGGCATAATTATTAAAAGTGATACTGACGGTCAGTCGTAGCATTTACATAATATAATTGTTTGTTCCGCCTGAAATCCAGCAAAGGCCTTTGTGGGAAGCATCTTGTGTTGCGGTTAGTTCTAGTACTTAAGTTGGTATACATATAGCTATACATGTACAGTTAGACAGTCAAAGAGAGTTGTGGCCGGTCATAAATGCGGAGGGAAATAATCGTGATTAAAACTTGGGCGGTTACCGACTGATTTGATGTGTGCGCTCTATCGATGTACCAACCAATAGACTGAGAACTAGTACAAAATTCTCGAAAAGGGGCCTGATTTAAATACGACAATGATTTCGGCATTTTTGTTCCAAATAGAAGCTAAGTACAGCTCTTTACAATCATTTAATAAATAAAATCTCGCCCGCAGTGAAGTCAGGGGACCTATTTCATACAAACAAGGTCACTTTGTCTCCTTAGATCTCCCTCAGGGAACGATTTATGTGAGATCTGTTGGTGGCTGTCCGGAGTACGGATAGAGGAGGCCCAAAGAGCCATACACACCTAACTGATCCGGCAAGCCACTTTCACTATAGAGTTTTCACCATTAAAACGGCTTCCTAACCCCGTATTCATTGAGCAGCCGAGTGTATTTTAAGCCCGAAAAGAACTGCATCATGTTAATTTGTACCTACAACTTCCCTAAGCGCGATGAAAATTGGCATTTATGACATCGTTCGCTCGTTCTTCTGCCAAAGTTTTGAGCTGCGAGACGGTGCTCGGCATCCTACGGCAGGATTATTAATTTCGCCTGCGAATATTCACAACCATTAACTTTGTTTACCAATCCTTACTTATTTGTTAGTTAAATGATTCGAAGGTTGCATATTTTACATATTGATACAAATCGTATGAAGATTGGAATGTATTATACTAATTTTTATTTTCCCTGAACTAAAGAGATGAAATTTTACTTTTATTTACAAGTGAAGAAATACAGGGTGATTGGAAGATGGGTGCATAGCTGTAAGGCGTATTTAGTATAGGCCATTTGAGGCATGGTTGTCTTAGGCAGTCTCAATTTTTATCCCCTGATTTTTATGGTTTTTGGCTAAAACCAAAAATTTTACTGTTATCTGCTTATTAATGGCCATCTGGTAAAATAAGACCTTCGTATAAGAAATCCATGGCTCAAATGGTTCTTGATGGCCTGTACTAGCTTCGCCTTACAGCTATGCACCCATCTTCCAATCAGGGAAAATAAAAATTAGGGTTACTCACCTGTTTTGAAAAATTAAAAGAGAACTGATACAGAAAGGGGTTCGTTTAATCCCAATTATCGGAACAAATCGCCTCATTAAATTTCCAAAAATCCCTCTACAAAAACCTTTGATTGAGGCAGTATCTATTGCTTAGGAAACTGGGAAAGGAAGTAATTAAATTAAATTATACCAAAATTATTGCAGTTTAAAAAGTTCCTAATTTTTTATTCATTTTACTGGCTATCTGGTCGTCTAATTATTTTAAACACGATTATTTTTAGAACACTTCCGTACTAGAACATTTAGGTATACTTTGGTTACGGCGCCTGTTCAGGTGGTCTTGCACCTTCGTCAGTATGGCGACTTTACTCCAGGGCATATTTTATTTTGAGGTATGTAGATATAAGTAGGTGTAAGTATTAAATATAAGAGCTTGTAACGTGTGAAGTATGTTCAGTATTAAAGTGTCAACCGTAGAGAGAGGTTGTTTAATTACTCTCTTAACCACGTCTCCCTAACTCCACCTCATGGCGACCCTGCCATTGCCACTTGAGGCGCGGGGCGCGGGACGGTTATCGGCGTCTGGCCCTTCCAAGTGGCCTACGATCGTAACAAAAATATTTTAATAGAAGTATAAACATGTGAATTTTAAATAAAAGCGCGATAAACATTAATAAAAGTGTACAAAGTGATCATAAAAAGTTTTAGAGAATATGTACTCACTCCACACATAGTACTTTTTTCCGATTGGTGTCGAAGAAAATGTATAAGTGCGGAAATGTCATCGTGATCTACAGAAATATAAAGAGATAATTAATCGACGAGATGAGACGGCGTACGCGCAAGGCGCAAGGGCGCGCCGCTAGCGACAAGGGTAGCAGCGTTGTGAATGAGCATAAGGAGCCCACCGGAGGAGATATTAAGATGGTCCAGAATCAAAGTGATAAGTGAGTGCGAAATTGAGCGCAGGTGCGTAAGTTTTTGCAGTATCCTAGGGATACTTCTATTTTTTTTAACTGTGTCAAGTGGAATAGCGGATTTATGAATGAAGGAACATTGACTTTTTTATTATATCAAATTGTTATTATGTTTAGTGGTAAGATGTTCTTATTAGATTATTTTAATTTTAATGGCTAATGAATTAGATTGCATTTATGAAAAATTAAAAGATATACAAGTAAGTTTGAGAAAATTAGGCACAAAAAGAAGAGAAAAGTATAGAGACAAAGTAAATGAGAAGGTATTATTAGCGGAAACATATTTTCATAAATATAAATTAATATGTGAAAGATATGAAGAAGAAAGTGAATTAGAGTTGTCGGAATATATTATAGACATTTTGTCTAATGAGATTGAGTCAGTATACAATAAAATAAAAAGTTATATTTCAACAAATAAATCAGATCCAATTTTTTCAAATAAAGGCTTGTCGAAAAAAAATTCAAAAATGGAGTTCGATATAAAAACGGCAGCAAATTTAATACCAAATATGGACGGAAAGGAGGAAACCGTAGAAAAAATGATAGACGGGATTGAAATGTATAGTAGTTGTTTGGAAGATTCAAAAGGAAAAGATTTATTAATATCTTTTGTTTTAAAAACCCGATTAAACAAAATAGCTAAACTCAAATTAAAGCTTACTTATTCTACTTGTGATGACTTGATTAAAGACATGAAATTATATCTATTAACGAAAAAGTCAGCGAACTCTTTACTCAGTCAGTTAAACAATATTAATCAAAAAGATATGTCTATTTCGGAGTATGGAAGTAAAATTGAACAGCTTTTTGTAGACCTTACAATCTCACAGGCAGATTCCAACGAAAAAGCATACGACATATTGAGACCAATCAATGAAAACATTGCAATTAAAAAATTTGCAGATGGACTTAGAAATCGACGTCTGAGTACCATTATTGCAGCACGAAATTATACAGATTTGAAGGATGCAGTACGTGCAGCGGAAGACGAGGAGCTTATCCAGCCATCGAGCAGCAATGGAGTATTCAGCATGCGGGGTAAGTCGAACAACTATTATCGTTCTTCGAACAGAGGTCGTGGTACAACTGGTCACTATCACTACCAGCGGCCAAGTCGTGGATTTCAGCAGAACAGAGGTCAGTATTCTCAGTACAGAGGAAATTACACTGGCAGATATCCTACTAATACGTATAACTATACTAGAGGTTCACGTGGAGTTATTCGCAGCGGAAATGCTCAGCCAAATCGGTACAATAATCGGTTCTATAAGAGTGGACCACAACGAAATGTGTACTCGGCACAACTATCAAATAAGGATGAGACCAAGGAAAAAACAAATATAGACTCAAGTAAGTTTTTTCGTGAATAAAAATTATATATTCACATGTAATAGTAATGTTAGATATGTTTATTTTAAACTTTTTGACAAGACACAATCATGGTTACTCGACACGGGAGCTTCGTTATCGGCTATCAGCAGCGGAGCATTGCCTAAAGATCTAAAATTATACCGCGATAACATAGTTATAAATGGAATAGGAGGTAAGATTTTTTCAGAAGGCTATGTCTATCTTACATTACAAATACAAAATAATATTGAATTTGAGCACAGATTCTACGTTTTTGATGAATTACCGTGTAAATCTCAAGGAATTATAGGTCTAGATTTCTTATGTAATTATAATTCAAACATTGATTTAGAAAAAGGAACTCTAACATTGAACAACGAAGGTAAACAATGCACTATACAGTTATATACATCTCCAAATGTTAGGAACGAATTCTTAACAATACCAGAACGATCCGAGTCAATTCACTATATTCAGTTTGATAGAGATGTCAATGAGGATTGCGTAATAATTTCGAAACAATTAGGAGAAAATTTATTTCTAGCAAGTTCTATTGTAACACCTAAAAATAACATCATACCTATTCAAATCTTAAATACAGGAAACGAGACTCTTAACATTCCAATATTTCAGCCCGAGATTTGTTTATTACAAGAGTACCACTTATGTTCATTCGATAAAAATGAGTCAAGTGTGAACAGAGCTAAGTCTTTGTTGACGCTCTTGAAACTCGATTACTTACAGTCCCACGAAAAAGAGGCAATTGAATGCATTTGTTCTAAGTATAACGACATATTTTTTTTACCAGGCGATAAGCTTACGACTACAAATGTGTGTGAACATTCCATTCATTTGAAACCAAACACGTCACCAGTATACGTAAAGCCATATCGTTTACCTAATAGTATGAAATCGGAAATTGATAAACAAATTAAACAAATGTTAGAAGATGATATTATTGAAGAGGCGCGAAGCGATTGGTCTAGCCCAATCCTATTAGTACCTAAAAAAGGGGATGGTACAAGTAACAAGAATTGGCGATTAGTCATAGACTTTAGGAAATTGAACGAAAATATACAAGATGACAGATTTCCTTTGCCCAACATAACTGAAATATTAGATTCTCTTGGAGGTTCAGTTTATTTTTCACATTTAGATCTCAGTCAATCTTATTACCAGGTAGTTTTAAATGAAGACAGTCGAAAGGTCACATCTTTCACCACAAACACGGGACAATACCAAATGAAACGTATGCCAATGGGTTTGAAGACTAGCCCGAGTGCTTTTTCACGTGTTATGACTATTGCTATGTCAGGTTTAAACTATGAAAAATGCTTTATTTACTTAGATGACTTAGTAGTATTTGGACGTAATCTAGAAAGTCATAATAAGAATCTCATAGACGTTTTTGAACGATTGAGAAAAGTCAACCTTAAGTTAAACCCTTTAAAGTGTCAATTTCTTAAGAAAGATATACTGTACTTAGGTCACATCGTTTCATCGGAAGGTATATTACCTGATCCAGAAAAAATAAAAGCTATTCAAAATTACCCAACACCTAAAAACTCAGATGAAGTAAAGAGATTTGTTGCTTTTTGTAACTACTACAGGAAATTTATACAAAATTTTGCTGAAAAAACTTTACCTTTAAATTTACTGTGTCGTAAAGACGCGATATTTAATTGGTCACAGGATTGTGAAGAATCATTTCAATTTTTAAAATCAGCTTTGATATCCCCACCCATTCTACAATACCCAGAATTCTCAGACAATAATGAATTTATACTACAGACAGACTCTTCAGGATTTTCAATTGGAGCAGTTTTATGTAACAAAGATATGAGACCCATAGCTTATGCTAGCAGACCTTTGAATAAAGCAGAACGAAACTATCCAACTATTCAAAAAGAGCTTACAGCTGTTGTTTGGGGAATTAAATATTTTAGACCTTATTTGTTTGGTCGATCATTTACAGTCATGACAGATCACAGACCTTTATTGTATTTATTCAGTATGAAAGATCCATCGAGTAGATTACTTAAATTCAGATTGATGTTAGAAGAATATGACTTTAAAATAGTATATGTGAAATGTAAAGACAATGTAGTAGCGGATGCATTATCGAGAATAAGCATTACGTCGAACGAGTTAAAATCGATTAATGAGAAAATTATAGGAGTGATGACCAGAGCACAAAAGAAAACAATTGATGAGTCTAATAAGAATTGTCAAGTTGATTCATTTATCCCTAATATATCTACCAATGATTGGACTGATCAACCAAGAATTGTGGAAATATTACGGATACCAAATGATTCAGTTGAAATGAAATTTATTGATGGAAAAGAATTAAAAATATCTCGAGATATAGATAAAGATAAAAATGAAATAAGCGCAGAATCAGAATGTTTTGTGTACGTACGGAATAAAAAGACTTTGTTTATAAACACCGATTATAAGTTACAATTCTCGCGAGCCGAATTTGTGACAAAATTGAGTGAATTTTGCAAAGAAATTAATATAAAAGAAATATGTATTATCAAAAATGATAAAAACGCGTTAATAATAAAAGATTTAATTAATGAAATTAAAAATATGAAAGAATATTATGGTCCTAGGATATGTGTTTTGAGAGGAATAAAACGTATATACGCTCAAGATGAGAAACAATTTATTTTAAATGACTATCATCTTCTGCCAACAGCGGGTCATGCTGGGGTACGAAGAATGATTAATAATATACGACGATTATTTTTTTGGCCTGAAATCGAACATGACGTCAAAGAATTTGTCAGAAAATGTGACAAATGTCAAAGAATGAAATATGCGAGAAATATTGTTCAACCTTTAACAATAACATCGACAGGATCTTCAGCTTTCGAAAAGATTTTCTTAGATATAGTAGGTCCATTAGATAAGGATTTAGATGGTAATATATATATTTTAACAGTCCAATGTGATTTAAGTAAATACCTAGAGGCTTATCCTCTTCCCAACAAAGAAACGATTACTGTAGCTAGAGCTTTAGTTGATAATTTCTTACTAAGATATGGGATACCAAAAATTATATTAACAGACCGAGGAACAGAGTTTATGTCCTCTACAATGACAGAAATTTGTAAACTATTAGAAATAGAAAAGTTGAACTCTACGTCTTATCATCATCAAACCGTAGGTTCATTGGAAAATTCTCACAAACATCTTGGTGCTTTTCTACGAATACAAACTGAAAATCATTCAGAAGCTTGGAGCCATTGGTTACCATATTGGTGTTTTAGTTACAATAACACAGTACATACAGTTACAAAATACACACCATATGAATTAGTATTTGGAAAACCTAGCAGCATACCATGTACAATCAGCAATGCAGTGGAACCTTTGTATAACCCAGATAACTATTGTTTAGAACTTAAATACAGGCTACAATTAGCACATAAAGATGCTAGAGAAAATTTATTGAAAAGTAAATATGTAAGAAAATTAAACTATGATAAATCTATTCATCCAGTTATGTACAAACAAGGTGATAAATTGTTAATTAAAAATGAAAATGTAAACAAATTGAACTGTGTCTATGATGGCCCATTTATTGTAATAGAAGATTTAGAACCCAATGTTAAAATCATTAAGAATAATAAAATAGATATTATTCATAAAAATAGAACTAAGTTATATCAGTGTGTTTGATTTATTATGTTAGTTTAAGATGTCTAATGTTAAAGAAAAAATATTGTAATAATTTTTCTTTTTTATATAACCCCCTAGGTGAGGTATGTAGATATAAGTAGGTGTAAGTATTAAATATAAGAGCTTGTAACGTGTGAAGTATGTTCAGTATTAAAGTGTCAACCGTAGAGAGAGGTTGTTTAATTACTCTCTTAACCACGTCTCCCTAACTCCACCTCAATTTCTTGTTGAGACCGAAGAGCAGATAAATCGTGTAAAATTAAATAACATAACCTTTTGACATTTGGGAGTAAAATGAAAATTAATTTTTGGTGAATTGTTGAGGATTGTAATATAATAATGAATGCTCGGCAGAATGCGATGAGTATATTGATACTAAATATCAAGCCATACAGTTACCAGACATGAAATGTAATTATAATTAAATAATTTACTCTGACGGATGTTCACGGTACTCGTAATTATTTAAAGAAATAGTTAAATACACTGAGAATATTGAACCTACCTACAGGTTTGTAGGCGTGTTCGAAACGTGAAACCAAGAATACTACACTAAAATAGTGTAGTTTCATGCAACATTAGAAAAGAAATAAAGAAAGGAAAACTTTTTATCTACACACCTAAACACAGATATATTTTAAATTTAAATTAAATAAATAAATTAAAATACTGCCACTAAGCTAACGAGGCGGCCAAAAAATAGACCCACAATTTTATTTCAAAATACTTATTTAACCATTAATTGATTTTTAATCGCGTCACGCCCTGGGAATCTTTATTAGAAGCTCTCGCTGCGAGAAGAAATAATTCCAACAGAATTATGAATTTATATTCTATTTAAATACAAACAATGGTCTGACTCACGGGGCGAGAATTGTCTTTGGTTCCTTCGAATTTATCAGTCAAATTTATAATTCGGTTATTCAACAAAAGGTTATTACAGCATAGAGAATTTAATTATTTTATAAGTAACCATCATATGCCCGTTTTGGTCGCCAAAGTGGAAGGAAATTCTGAAAGTATTTCTCTTACATACGAGTAAGTACCTACTTATAAGGATTAATGGATAAGGAAAAAGTTCAGTCTCTTTCAAGTATTTCAATCAGCTGACTGAAGTTAGCGTCGTGTTTTATTTAAGGTAATTGTATTACCGAAAATAGGAATGAATCAAGACAAATATTGGTATGGTTTTATTGTATTTGGTGTTGTATTTATTGTATGGCTTCGGCGGGTTTGGACCACAAAATTGCAATGAATGTTGCATAAGTATGAAATATAAAGAAAAACCTTTTTCCTTATACATAATAGTCTATAGATTATATTAGTGCATTCATAATGCTTAAAATAAATAATCGTGAAATCAATTCAATGCAAAAATTATATTCGCGACCAAGTAATATTTGAACCAGCCATGGCCAAGTGGCAGGTACAAGTCCAATTCATGAATGAGTATTTCAATTTATAATTATTCGTGTGATATAGCTATCTATTTTTAATTAATAATTAAAAATAAAATGTTTATGTAAGTTTTTTTTTGTTTCAGATTTTCAAATCAACTTTTAAATAAATCTTTAAAGGTGAGTTACATTTAACATTCATTACACACAATTATATTAAGCTGGTAGTATTGTACTGCCGTTCTAAAAAACTGGTTGTATTTTGCTATATTTTGAACGAAAGCTTAGTATTTTCTCATAATTGACCTACTATCATGTCATGACACTACCTAATACGCTTTTAAAACTTAATTATATACGAAGAACAAGGAACATGGTCATAAATTAATGATACACGCTAGAATCACATTGTTCAAATTTGCATACACAGGGACGTAGTCAGGGAGTATTTGATAAATGTAGAACCGATGGGCTGGCATATATTATATTGAAGCCAGCAAAGATCACCTGCAGAAACCTGTGGACGCAAGAAGCAAAGGTACACCAACGCATATTATGTCCAAGTGGGTATAATAATACAATTAAGCACGTAAATAGTGGGACCACCCACAAACCGATATAGTACTTACAACAAATGCATGAAAGTAGCTCATTGAATGATTTAGGGTTCCGTTTACCAAAGCTTTTTTGTCCGTCTGTCTGTCTGTTTGTGTGTCCTCTAAGATAACCCGAAAACTACTGTAGCGATTGAGCAGAAACTTGGAACATCATGTGATTGCCTCACAATGATGAGAAAACTAAGGAAATGCCGTGAAAAAAAACCTTGTCTGAGATACTCCAGGAAAACAAAAAAGGTCGCGTAATCACACATTGTGTTGCGTACGAAATGTGCACTTTACTGGCTTTGGTACTAGGTATAAGATAAGTAGTAATTGACCTCAACTTTCACAGAAAATCGGATTTATCCAGGAGAGTATCGTCCGCTGCGTAAAGTCCATTTATAACAACTTTACATAGGAACTTTATGTGATACCAGATCAAATATCATACAATATTTATTCAAATTCAAATTATTTATTTCAGACAGTGTCCATATAATTATGTTAGTAATAGACTTAAAACTATGTTAGTAATATAGCAATAGAAAAAAAAATCAACAATAAAAAAATATTTTCTGTATGGGACTCTGGAATACGACACGTGTGTCTTATTCCAGTGTCCCATAATAGGGATATCAACTTTGTCAGCCACAACGCACAGGAGACTGTTGGAGCTGCCCCTCACGCGGCGCATTATATTAGGTATTATTATACTTTAATCATTGCACGCATCTTACTTCATGCATGTATTTTAATATCTACAACCAGCATTACTCCCATAGTTACTTGTACTCGTAAATCATGCCACTGAAGTTGGAAGGAGGGAGGTCTTTACCCTCCCCTAGCTCCATGCGTGCATACCGTACAAAAATGCGTGCTAACCGCCTATTTGTGGACACGAACTACGCGGGAGCGGCCGGGCTCACACACGCTGTTAGCTGTAATGAAATCAGTGGCCCGTTCCAATCAATGCAACCAAACTTAACCTTTGTATAATTATGTACGGTGTTTGTGTGGATGGCTGTTTCTTTGCTTTCAATCATACCTCAGCGGCTAGTATGCATTAAATGCTGTACAATATTCCATGCTACGCAAGCTACGCAACATCTTCTCGTCCCAAATACCGCAGTGTCTCAAGACGAAAGTCTTCGACCGGTGCGTGTTGCCAGTGATGACATACGGTACGAGGTCGAGACGTGGTCGCTCACTATGGGCCTCATAAAAAGGCTCAAGGTCACCCAGAGGGCAATGGAGAAAGTTACGCTCGGAGTTTCCCGGCGAGATCGAATCAGAAATGAGGAGATCCGCAGGAGAACCAAGGTCACCGACATAGCTCAAAGAATTGCGAAGCTGAAGTGGCAGTGGGCTGGGCACATCGCTCGTAGAACTGACGGCCGTTGGGGCAGAAAGTTTCTCGAGTGGCGACCACGTATCGGAAGACGCAGTGTAGGCAGGCCTCCCACAAGCTGGACCGACGATCTGGTGAAGGTCGCGGGACCCAGCTGGATGCGGTTAGCGCAGTACCGGTCGTCGTGGAGATCCTTGGGGAGGCCTTTGTCCAGCAGTGGACGACTATAGGCTAATATGATGATAATGATTCCATGCTAGGTATTTAAGTACGTTAGAACCGAGTATGTTTACCAAGCGGAACCTTAATAGCGTAGGCACTTCACTATTCTTTTTCTCGTCTATTGTGACTTATATACTCTTTTGTGTGTCTTTCTGTGTGCATAGTCCTGTGGGCGTTAGTTGTATCTAATAATGTAAGAATGATATTTCTTCGTTTCTTCATTAATATTATTATAGCATTCGGTCGCGTCAAGCTAGCTTGCCTAGTTCATAAAAGTATCTAATCGTTTTAAGGACTAATCTAGTCCGTTAAGGTATAACACTGAAAAAAAAATTGATTGTATAATTATTAAGAGCATATTTGAATATTGGACTGCGTATTCGTAGAGTATAGATTTCGATGCCCTTGTATAGAAAATGTTGGGGAAAATTATTGTAATAGATTATTTTATCCCAATTTTAGATAACAAATAAGCTTTTAGGTATCTACCTATTGCCAATGAAAACAACTTTTTGCTTTGTTAAAATTTCACATTAAAATCCTAACGTAATCCTTCTGAGCTGCAACTCGCTTGAATTTGCATCGAAGTGCACAGTCAACATTTCTAATCGATTGAATTTGTATGGCAAACAGTCTGCATCTTTTCAATGCATCCGCATGTTTCGGAATACTTGGCGATTTGCCAAATAACGGAACATCGCCACTGCAAATAGCCAGACCCTAGTAAAACAATCCGGTAAAAAGATAGGCACACTCCTTAATTGAATCTTAAGTAATGTATGACTTTTGAAAGCTGATAGAAGCCTACATAATATCCTATCATTATTTTGTTTTTGATCTTTAGCTGTAGTTTGATGAAAAATAACTACCTAGTCTAAAACTTAATTGCTCCGTGTTATTGATATTTTGAATAGACAGACAGAAATCTACACATATTGCTATTAGTTTGTCCCTGCATAGGTAGATTTTGATATCTGAAACCCGACATATTCCAGCTAAACCTGAAATTCCGCCATTCCTGTTCCTTATCTCCACTGCTATATAATTCGTCAAAATAATCCCATATCGGCGCGACTTCGCACTTCATTTACCTCGCGAGTGCGTACCTATTAGAGCGACGCTGTGAAAACGCACGAGTAGGCAAGTATACAGCCTATACAGGCTATGAGTACCATAAATAAAATTATTTACCCTAAATTGAGAGGAAAAGTCCTAGAAATTTGGCACAAAAATTTACATTATTGCAAGAAAGATTTGTCAGAGGCCGTGGCTCTGCCAAGATGACGCATATTATATTCTATATAAGTATATATATATATATAGTTTGACTGGCCTTTTGGCGTAGTGGTAGTAACCCTGCCTACTGCGCTAAAGGTCGTGGGTTCGTTTCCCACCCGGTACCAACATTTGTGTGATGAGCATAACTGTTGGTTTTCGGATTCTGGGTGTTTGTATGTATTTAAGTATTTATTTAAAAGTATTTAAGTATGTTTATCAGTTGTTGAGTACCCATTTACAAGCTTCGGCTTAGTTGGGACTAAACAGCCGTGTGTTAATTTGTCCAAAACATTATTATTATTATTATATATTATTATAGGTACAAATAACCAGCTCCCGCTAAAACCATTTCCCAAACTGCAGGTTTCAAATGATCATGATGATGTTAAGTCAACAATAAAATGTAAACCTAAATTGGTGCAGCTCAACGAAAGTTTAATTGATCATTGTTAAAAAAACTTTCACGCGTCTGGGTTATTTTTAACTCCATGGGTAGGCACCATAGAGTTAGTATAGTCTACTAACAACTCTCTGGTAGGCACTAATATCATGGGTTTGTTACAAAGTACAAGCCTGTGAAATTCGGAAAGTTAAATGCTATGGTGTTTTTTAAATTATTGGAGGTCAATATTTGCCAAAGAAATAGCCTGCGAACAGTTAAGGAAAACTCAAGCGTATGAATTGAGGTAAATCTGAAAAAAAACTGTACGGATGGTCGTATAAGGAATAAGCATAATAGCTGCGCCAATAAAACGCACGTGGTAATAACGTAGGGCCGTTTCGGCAAATTGGCCCGTCTACGGCCAATCAAACCGAATCACCGACACCGAAGGCGCACGGCGAGCCATCTCTCGCGCAGATTTAATGGAATAGGAAGAGATTCCATCCGTCATCGTAATTCATTGTGATATAATAAACCTACCTGTATTAACTTACAAAGTGTTACTTGATTGCTTCTTACATGAAAAATACAAGACTGAAAACTAGACCAGATAGAAACAATCAAAGATCTGTATATCAGATACGCAGCATGTACATACACTATGTTTAGTATTAACTGTCCTCTTAACGAGGACGTGTCATCCATTAGTTAACCACTCCGACTTAGTGAAGATTTAGTGTCTTTATGAGTGGGTAGGTACATAATTTTGATGACCCAGATTTGATGATTGACCCTTTCGATTAGTATCAAAAAGAGAGTGTGTTTTGTCCACATTTTCCCAGTTCGATTCCCGTCTCAGACAGGTAGCTCGTTAAAAATCTTTGAATGCGCCACCCAAAATGCCCACTAACTAATATTTGGTTTATTCTGTAATCTGTATAATGTTTAAAATATATATGTTACTCTAAAAGCTTGAACTACAGTAAGTAAATCCTAGAATTTACCGGTAAAACCTAAAATTATGAACGTATAATACGAGCAGTAACCAAATTACGCGATCACAACCTCAACGAAGGACGGGACGGGAAACACGTAGTAGATACAGTCTTTTATTCCTCACATACTAGAACGTCTGTATAAAGCCATATAATTTTGACCAAACTAGCCCCATTGACAGTCATGTGCTAGGAAAGGTCATTCACCAGCAAGGAGGTGACATAGTTTCTTTGAACGGTTCCTTAATGTAGAGATCCGACGAAGAGTCTGACGGCAAACCGTAGTATGCTCAGATTAGGAAGCCCTTCTCCCAGATGGACCGACAACCTGAAAATGCACAAGGTATTGGTCGTGGCCCATAATAGGAAATGTCTAACTAACATATTGCAGAATAAAGTGACTAATAATTTTTGACTAAAGTATTTAAAATGGAAAAATTTAAAATAACCTAAATGGAACCACATTTACCGACTTAAAATAAGAGCAATTTGTAACTAGAGTATTATTTTAAAAGGAATTATTTTGAGAATACCATTGTTAATTTTAAACTTATGTGGGAGGTAATTGACAGAAGGCAGAAGGGTCTAAGTATAATTAAATTAAAAGATGAAGCACTACTTACCAAGCAAAGGCTTGTAAATTTGCTTAGGGCAGTTAGACAGACAATTAGTATAATTATAAGGAACTTTTTTCCAACCCTATTCAAGTTCTTTATTCCTTCATTTACATTACATTGGTATATCTAAGATATAAGATATATCTTTTATTAATGAAGGAGTTGTTTTCTTATGAAGAGTTTTAATTAGAATAGTGCTCATGTAATATGAATTTGATTTGCTCCTACTTGTTAGCTTGAATTCTCTCAGTAAAATGGGAATTTTAAAATTATGAGTTTGAAATGAAAACGATATTTTTACATGTAAATGGATATTTTCTTACTTAAATTTACTACGATTTCACTGGTAACTTGAATATATTTTAATGGTCATTCGGTAGACTGTAATAAAATATTCTAAAATAAGAAGCTTTTCTACTAGGATTTCACTTCAGTACATTCAGATTATTGTTTCCTAACTACGCTACGTAATTATGTTTCAACACGAGATACCCACAGTTTTAGGAACTAAGTATATGTTACTATTGTAGGGTTAAGGAACCCTTTATAGTTTTCCCTCCATAACTCGAAAAGTATTCACCACACGATACCCGTAATATTTTTCATGCCCAGTTCGTGAGTGCGTAAATACAAGTGTATATGTCAAACAGTTTAGAAATTACAAGGGGTGGGAAGGGGGGGGGGGTGGACATTGGTAACAACTTGAATGGGATTGCGTGCGATGAACGGAAATAAACAGCTGGTTGTCATTATTCCGACGTTAGTCGGTTATGGTTAAGCCTTTCTTAACCTTGACTTGATGCCGACGTCAGAGCCATTACATAAATTTGTCTTGAACTAGACAGAAGATTACATTAACGCAACCCTCATTCCATTCGAATCACTACCCTATATCACCCCCGGTTGCGTATTCGCTGCAATCCTTAAGATAGATTAGTGTGGATAACACCAATGGTGAAGATACAATATCATGAAAATTTTTATATCATGAAAGTTTCAAATTAAAGTTGATGGCGTGCTCATTTTCGTGCTTTAAATGCATAAAAATACACAACATTTTATTAATGTCACATTTATTTAAAATATTATCTTTATAGCTTTTGTGTTCTAGTGCATTGGATAAACAGTGGACATTTTTGGCTAATTCTCTCTCAAGAGCCATATTGAGAAAATTTTAAAGGTTGAGAGTTACGAAACAAATATTTTTTCGTAAATCAAATTAGGTACTTATATATTTTTAATTCGATCTTTCCGAAAACTGCCATTGTGTTATGTTCTTCTGCTTCCTTGACATGGGTAAAACATTTATTGCTAATTCAGTGGTACTTATGTTCCAATTATCTGTGTAGTTTGTAAAGTGTCGATTACTGATCACTTGTTTAGTTTTACGGAATGCAAATAAAAATGCTTATTTCTTCTGCATAGTCAGATTTCAAATCAGAGGCCGTGGCTCTGCCAAGATGACGCATGCGCTTACGTCGTGATTAAATTAACAAATTAGCTCTCAGCCGTAAACTTATGTTTGTTATTCTTATTTACGCATAGTGCTTAATATGATTCACGTACAAAGGAACATCCTCATTATTCTTATGTAACACACATCAACGGAGCTGTGCTGTAATTTTGTTACGAAAATTTAATCCAAGAGGCGCCTCGCCGCAGGATTGCGGCTGCTAAGAACTGCCGGCGCGGTGAGTGAGATGATGGTGAGATGTTACATAGCTGCGAGCCAATGAGCCCCGCCCCGCTATGAGATTCAGAATGTCACCATTTATCATCAGTAATTTAGAAACCACAGCGATGTATTTTATCATTGATTAACTTTTCTACTATTTCACCAATTTTATAATCTCCCAATTTGTGTTTAAATAAAATCAGATAAATATTTGCGACTTGTGTGCAGTTGGCGAAAACTAAAAAGTAATTTATTTCATGTTTCATGGTCACGAACAAAAATCTTAGCGTATCCAATAGACGAAATTATAAATTGTACCTATTTAAAGTTTCAGCAACTGGACACAAGGCCTTAAGTTGTGCTATATGCCCGAGAAAGTAATATAATAGGTATAAATTGTATAGATGTTTCTTAGCATCTTGACGAGCGAATGCGGGCAAAGAGCAAACCGAAATATAAATTGCATAAAAATTCTATCCCACAAAATTGTACCCGATAATATCCGACTCAAACGATTGCACTATTTTTAAATTGGTATTACTGCAAAGGAATGATGAGGTGGCGATGGCGGGCGGGGTTAGGTGTAGACAGGTACTTGCAGTGCAGTAGAGGGATTTCGACGCGGGATTCAGTCGGATTCGTTAGTACCCACAGAGGAGCGGTCCGTTCAGAGATCCTTGGATTTTAGCCTTTTTCACTTCCTCTTAATAAAAAAACATAATTACAATCCCCAGAGTTACTTTGAGTAATTCAGTATTGTTTTAAAAGTCCATACGAAACAATTAGGTATGTTCCGACAGTAAAATAACTTTGAAATAGTTCAGTATAGTTTCAGAAATTACATTGAAGAACGATGTTTATGGCGTATTACCAATTATATTCACATATTCGATAAATCGATAAAATAATAGAAAAATACGCATCAGAAAACGAAAAAAATATTTTGCATCGTAGCGACGCCAATCTAAATATTGATGCACAGCGCTGTGTTGTATCGAGTAACTTTGTAAAGTTTTATGCGCACTCCACACTCTTTTTACTAATACCCTATCAAAAATAAATGCGATAAAAATCAAGGTCAATCAAACCCCGCTTTGTATATATGTGTAATTAAAAAAACTGCATACGCCGAAGAAGAAATTCTTAGGCCCATGTGAAGTCCACCAACCCGCACTGGGCTAGCGTGGTGGAATATCGCCCGAACACTCTCGTTGATAGGGTAGGCCTGAGCCCCAGCAGTAGGGACATGTTAATAGGCTGCTGATGATGATGTTGAAAAAAAAATTAAAGTACGGATTTTAATAAAACTATTGAAGAAAAACCTGCGTACATAATTTATGGTCACATTCCGAATTAATTTTCCAGCCTTAGCATCGCCTTATTCAATAATGATAAGGTTAAAATTAGAATAAACTTGGTCATTTATCTTTAGACAATGACTGTTCGCTAAAAAGAAATAATTAATTATGGCGTGTGTTTGGAGTTTGCTAATGCAGTATTTAGACTATAAACCCCCGTTGTGATTGTGAGAGAGGCATGTGCCGCACCGTACGGCATGTTACATAGATAGGCTACTGATTTATTTTCGGCACATCCCCATGATTAATTTTAAATTACAATAAATGGTAGGTAATACTTTTTGTCGAAAGATATACATTAATTTTTCTTCAAAATTTCCGTTACATTATTGAAAGTACATGTACAAATAAGTATACGAAAATACGAACCACCCTAAAGTTGGCATTTACTTACAGAAATTTCTGGTCATTTGAATTCCAAACCAGCACTTCTGATCTGCGTCATTGACTTATCTAGGTAGGTACTGTTTAAACTGGACAACGAGCTTCAAACCAAATCTACCGCAGGAAACATCACTGATTTCAGTTAAATAAATTAATATAATAATAATAAGAGTCCACCTATATGTTTGTGCCCGTCGCCCTAGAGACAGCGGGGCCCTGGGGCAGTGAGGCGAAGGCCTTCATCAGAGACATAGGCCGCAGACTCAGAGAGAGAGGAGGGGACTCCCGCTCCGGATCTTTCCTGGTCCAAAGGTTATCGATAGCTGTGCAGCGCGGCAATGCCGCTAGCGTTTTCGGTACCTTTGGCCCAGGTCAGACCCGGGGCGGTCTCTTTGACGCGTAGTATTTGTATTTTTTATCATAATGTTTTATATCAGTTTTTTGTGCCTCCCTAATAAATTATATCATAATAATAATGTTTGGACAAATTCACACACGGCTGTTTAGTCACAAACTAAGCCCAAGCTTGTGGAGATAAGTACACAACAAAACTGTTAAACATACTTATTATAAATAAATACTTAAATACATACAAACACCCAGAATCCGAAAACCAACAGCTAGGATCACACACAAATGTGGGCCCCGGGTGGGAATCGAACCCACGACCTCTGCCTTAGTAGGCAGAACAGGCCAGTCAATTTGACTATTGCTAGTCTATTGCTAAACATCAGCTGAATAATCAGTGCTAATGAGAAACTTATAGATGTGAATGTCCCAAGAAATGAAATGATTATTTGACAAAAGCAACACAACACAGAACATAGAAAAACACAGGTAATTTAAACATAACATGAGGGTTCTAATTAAGTTTCACTTACACCCCGTACGTGCAGACGGGCGGGCCGTGTGTAGTCACCCTCGCGAGCCCGCTTCACGCCTGACCAGCGGACCAGACACGCTAGTTAGTGCCCTGTCCACCCACCGTAGTTATCAACGGCTTTTTACACTTTTTCACGCTTCCTTCATGAAAGGACTTCGTTACGTATGCTTTCCGGGGAAACGTGATTGCCATCCCGGCTTTCTGCAGAACTTTTAGCAGACGTAAATTACGTTCGAAGAGTGGGTAGGTGTGTTTGATTTATAGATACCTATATCTATTCATTCAGAAATTTGTGTCTTTCCAGAATCTCTCATCATCAGATAATGAGTAATGCTTCAAAATGATTTGGAATTTATGTAACAATGTCAGTGTTTTTTTTTGTATGGAAAACTGTTGACTGCAGCTAGTAAAAAAATATCTATTCTCACAGTACATCCAAGGCTAATCTATTACGGGTTGCGGGACAGAAGATAGAGATTCTCGAATAATTTTGAAGATCCGATACACGATACATTGACCTTTTAAACTACGGTCACAGAAATAAATAAACGGCTACGATTTCGACTAATTGCAAGTTGATTACTTACAAATAAACAAGAACAAAGTTAGCGAGATCCAGCAAAGTGTCAAATGAAGACAAATGGTTTAGCTTAGCGCATCAGGTGTTTCCAACGATTTTAATTAGAAAATGGTGTTTGATCGGCAATTGATTGAGAATTAGTATCTAGTTTTTTTTATCATTTACATCCAGACATCCTTAGAAACTTTCCCATTTATAATATTAGTATAGTGACCTGTTTCTAGTAACGGAAAAATGAAATGTGAATCATGGTTTTAGAACAATTCGACAAATGACGTGAAAAACAAACTGCAGTTTAATATGTTTAACCTTATACTTTTTAGGTATCTCCCACTTATTGTTATATCTAAAATCTCTTACCTAAAAGTGAAAATGTCTATTTTTAGAAATATAGTGTTAAGTATAGTGCACACTGACGGTATCTAGCCGAGTTCCAATTTGCCGCTCCAGGGATCAAAGACTTGGTGTGAATTAACCTCATATCGTGTGTGCATACTCCATAAACCCATAATTATTAATGGTGCCTATCAAATTGATATTGATACTTCCATAAATGATAGTATCAATTAAGGAAGTAACAATATCTTGGTAAGCTAAACCCCTTCGGCCGTCTACGAAGCCGGAGTTTCGAAACTGGCTTCGCTCGAGGCTTTTATTGACCGAGCGAGCGAAGCGAGCGAAGCGTCTACGTTTCGAGACTGGCCAAAAATGCTCTTGTCCGTCTGTCTGTCTGTCTGTCTGTCTGTAATTCTCTACAGGTCGCATTTTTCAACCGATTTTGACGAAAATTTGGCATATGTATAAATTAATTAAACCTACAAAATGAGTAGAATAAAATTTTGAAAAACATTTTTTTTAGAGTACCTACCATACTCGCAAAGTGGGAGTGAACTTTTTTTTTCTTGTGAATCCCATAGTGTGGGATATCGTTGGATAGGTCTTTCAAAAATATTGCTGGTGTGTGAATACCATTTTTTCGATTTAGGGATCCGTTGGCGAAATATTAAGCTTTAAAGCGGTAATTTTTGTTAGAGTCACGTGTCCCCCCCCCCTGCCAGCTAAACGGTTGCTTCTGGAAATGTGAAAAAATTCATGGCAGTAGCATATATAACGTAGTTACAAGGAAAACTATTACGGCTAAGTAGGTTCTATTAGTTTTTGAGTAATAGTGGATCGACTTAAGAAAGTTGAAAAAATAAATTATGTTCATAGAACTGCATACGTAAAATGGAAAATTATTTTTTTCCGCGTGATATCCATGGTGTGGGGTATCGTTGGATGGGTCTTTCAAAAATATCGCGGGTGTGTGATAAACATTTTTCGATTCAGGGATCCGTTTGCGAAATATTAAGCTTTAAAGTGCTAATTTTTGTCACTTTAGTAGGTACTTTTTCTGTTTCCAAAGTTGACTTTTGTTGGTTTCTTTTAGGTTTGGTTTATAAGGGCTGGCGAGGTCTACTGTTCTCACGGAACTACTAGTAGTACTTGTACGTAACTGGCTTCGATCGAGGCTTTTATAGTACTTGTACGTAACTGGCTTCGATCGAGGCTTTTATAGTACTTGTACGTAACTGGCTTCAAGTGATTGGCACATTTTCTTAGTCCGCCTACGAAACCGTAGTTGGAAAGTATTTACAAACTTAGCGCTTAGCAGAGTTAAGTTTGAGGTTCTATGGAGTTTCCTTAAAACATACTGTCAAAAGACTGCCTTATAATGTAAAACTAAGTATATGTGATAGTGAGGTTATTTTTCAGTGTTTTTTGTTACTCAATCACGTCAACCGCCGAACCGAATTTGGTAAACATGTTTTATAAAAATCGTTTCGGTATAGTGATAGATCGTACCCTGAATTAATGTGTACATAGGATCTTCTTATCTCACGAAGCTACTAGATATGTAGAACCTACCCACGGAAAAATAATAATAAAACTAAGATTTTTAAATTTCATTTTCCATTTTTTTTAAGAAATCTCAAAATAACATAGACATAAATCTAATCATGGTTGTCACTGGGGAAAGGAAACTTTACCTTTTTCAATGTGGAGGTAGGTATGACAGGACACCGTCGGATTAAATAGTGATTGATGGTCATGATATGACCCCATAATAATATGGTTTGATCCATAAAATAATCTTAAGTGACTTTGTATTTTCTTGTATTATAATAACAGTCACTTAATTTAACTCTAAAAAGACGGTCTGTTTAATCCTGTCTAACTTTTAATTAACTGTGATATTCTAATGCTTTGTTCGTCCCTCGATCACGCCTCTACATATCAACAAATCTGTAGTTTTTTCGGTGTGAAGAGGCCATCGAGATAGGATCTCTTTGGTTAGGGGGCCGCGAGCACCCACCAAAGAGATCCTATCTCGATGGAAGAGGCCAACGGACAGGCAGCCTGCAAACTTAAAAACTTTGAATTTACAAACTCGTCCTATTCGTATGGAAATAGGGTATGCAAATACCATATCTGTGGCAATAGCGGCATTGACATTTCCAGAGTCAAAAGTTGTGACCAGATCGGCTAGGTACAGCTTTTGGCATCGTTAATCGATGGATGGATGGAAAATTGATGACTATTTCCCTGTGGGTGGCTTCGGTTGATTAAACATGCTGAATTCGTTTTCATACAGAATGCTGAAAATTTTTGAAGGGATACCGAAGGCAACGAATCGTAATAATATGTGAAACAATTTTTTTGTAACCGTCTGATATTTTTCCACCTCCTTCTATTTTTTTTAACATCTGGTTGGCGGTACGCAATGGTTTTTTGATTAGATTTAGATTAATTGACAGAATAAATAAGCCTTTAAAATCATATTTAACAAAATCAGATAATGTCGACGCATAATGATAAATACTCGTACGCATATTGTTCGCATATTGTATTTACTAACAATAACTATGGACCCAAGTCTGAAATAAATTATTTGAATTTGAATTTGTTCAAAAAATTATTTACATTTTTGGTCATTGGCAAGTTCCTTTCGGGGGTCCCCCCTCCTCGATGGTACTACTCCCCTTTTCCTCCTCCTTTTTAATGACTATTGACAGTTACCGGCCTGCTTCGGCCTCTGTGTCTTTGGAATTTTAATTAACTTTCATAAAAAAACTATTTCCGTGGGGGAGAGGAGTCGAAGAGGTGGGAGCACCCCGAAAGGAACAAGCAAATGGCCAAATACGAAGTTTAAAAAGATTGTTGACCAGTTCTATTTTTGGAATTATGCGTTCCCCCCCCCCATATACCTATAATAGGTATTTAATTGTATCAGGCATTACTTTGCGGAAATCCATTATATAACAATATTGTGGTTATTAATTTGCTTTTCCCGCGAATAAACTTTATGTTGTTATATATAGTAAGTAATACAGAAATTAAATTACAATTCTAATATTAAGTAAAAATAAATTTTACAAGTCTAAATTTATAAATAATATCATGCAAATTACTATTCTAAACAAAATGTTTTGGTCAAAATTTACTAATTTATAAATTACAAAATAATAATAATACTTGCGAAAAATATACTGTATAAAACAACATAAAATAATATAAAATCGACACGTGTTTCACCTCTCTACGAGGCATCCTCAGGATGTTGACAGAACGGCAGCTTACGACCGAGTGACTGCTCGTATGCACGGCCCTCCCTTTTATATCGTCGCCGTCGCCCCACTACTCCCACCCTGTGGCACAATGACGTTATCTGACTCATTTAAGCGTAGTAGTGGTGAGTTTACTATATTAAGTTGTTCATTGCGGGAAAAGCTAATAACCACAATAGTGTTACCTATAATAGGTCCATTAAGGGTTGCTGGCTAAGACATTCGTCTATTTCTGTTACATAGACTAGATAGTAGACTTTAGGCGGCTAAAACGTTTAATCTGCATTCGCTCTAGATATTCAAGACCAACCCAATCAGTTCCTCCCCGTAGGTTTGAACATGCAAGTTTTGGTATACTAATGGCAACTGGGTTCGACCTGTCCCTCGCATAAGCTTTAACTTACAGAGAGTTAGACCAAAACTTACGACAGCCGACAGTTACTAAAGTATAAATCGACGACCAATTGTCTCAATGCAATTAACGGTCTATTTATTTTAGAGATACACAAAGTTTATTAAATATATAGGGTTAAGACTTGCAGTTAACTTATTCCTATAGACAGTTCATAGGTAAACTGAGAGATTAGTAGCTACCTATGTTTTTTTTTAATTTTCTACTAATTGACCGAGCGAGCGAAGCGAGCGAAGCGTCTACGTTTCGAGACTGGCCAAAAATGCTCTTGTCCGGCTGTCTGTCTGTCTGTCTGTCTGTCTGTCTGTCTGTCTGTCTGTAATTCTCTACAGGTCGCATTTTTCAACCGATTTTGACGAAAATTTGGCATATGTATAAATTAAATAAACCTACAAAATGAGTAGAATAAAATTTTGAAAAACATTTTTTTTAGAGTACCTACCATACTCGCAAAGTGGGAGTGAACTTTTTTTTTCTTGTGAATCCCATAATGTGGGATATCGTTGGATAGGTCTTTCAAAAATATTGCTGGTGTGTGAATACCATTTTTTCGATTTAGGGATCCGTTGGCGAAATATTAAGCTTTAAAGCGGTAATTTTTGTTAGAGTCACGTGTCCCCCCCCCCTGCCAGCTAAACGGTTGCTTCTGGAAATGTGAAAAAATTCATGGCAGTAGCATATATAACGTAGTTACAAGGAAAACTATTACGGCTAAGTAGGTTCTATTAGTTTTTGAGTAATAGTGGATCGACTTAAGAAAGTTGAAAAAATAAATTATGTTCATAGAACTGCATACGTAAAATGGAAAATTATTTTTTTCCGCGTGATATCCATGGTGTGGGGTATCGTTGGATGGGTCTTTCAAAAATATCGCGGGTGTGTGATAAACATTTTTCGATTCAGGGATCCGTTTGCGAAATATTAAGCTTTAAAGTGCTAATTTTTGTCACTTTAGTAGGTACTTTTTCTGTTTCCAAAGTTGACTTTTGTTGGTTTCTTTTAGGTTTGGTTTATAAGGGCTGGCGAGGTCTACTGTTCTCACGGAACTACTAGTTTATTACTGTGAAAGTTCAAAATAACGGAAATCACTTAATACATACGCTAAATCCTAACATACTCCGGCAGTTTGGACTTTCAACACATTTAAATTTGACAGCACTAAAAATCTTAAAAATATTTTCGTCTTTTACCTTTGTAATAATGTGTTAAAGTAATAGAAACAATTTAGTGCTCTCAAATTTTAACTTTGTGCCTTCAGAATCTATTGTATTAATAATAAATAATAATTACATTTATTCATTTTTATTAGTCAGGTAAATTGTTAAACGTTCGTTCTAGTTTCTTTTTTAGGTACTTATAACTTCATTTCAACTTCTCCGAAATGACGTTTTCAATGCAGCGGCTATTTTAACGTCGTCTGGTTATAGCAGATGATAGTGGAGAATGTCTGCAACTCCCGTGGCACTAACATTTGCAATATCATGTCACAAAGTTAGTTAGAGGGTTATTTCACGTTTGACATTTCACTTCACCTAACTAGCATGGGAGATACGTCTTAGTCCCACCTGTATTTAGTTACCTATTAGTCAAATGAATGAACACAGAAGCAATTAGTTAGTTCTAATCTATCGATTAAGACAGTGTTAGTCTAAATCTCATACAAGCTATATGTTAAACATATTGGCAATATTGATCAGACGGTTTGTGTGACGTGATAATGTAACTGCTATGGCAGCTGCTGTCAGCTAATAGTCGAGGTATTGGAGTCATACTTATCATTGAAAATGTAAACGACCAGCATATACCTACAAAATAAGCAAGTTATAAAACGGTGCACAAGCCGCGCGAACATAACTGCCGTGCCGTGCCGAGCGTGTGATGTGACGTGACGTCATATCACGCGTTTTGTGATAAGCGTGATTGATGACGTCACGATTGCGCGCCACGTCGGCAGTGGCCGGGACGTCAGCGGTGCACATTAGCCTACTTATGGCCTACTTGTTGAGCTCGCTCACAGGGCCGGTGTCAGGACGCGAGGCCCGTTAATTTAATTAGCTGTGGGGCCCTTTAATTTTAAAAAATACCTATCTTCTATACGGTCACTGGTGTAAGTAGACCGTTTATATCATAAATAATATATGTATACGATATGTAAGGAAGCATTAACAACAAACACTCTAGCGTAAGAACGAATATAACGATTCAAACTGGATAAGTGTAAGGCCTAGAAATTGCGATGCCCATGTAGCCACCTTTAAGTGGTTTCAGTCGAGTTAAGAAAGCCTGTGTATAACACAGACTGATGAGCATAAAATTAAATAATTAACAACACTTTGACTGCAACACAGACTCTCGGCAGACAGACAGGCAGCGAGCAGATTTAATTACATACCGATCGAGACGGAAAATCAGCCGTCAATCAAAAAATCCGAAAATCAATATCAGTCAGCACATAACTAGTGCGCTCGTACTTCTTATTTGCGGGCGACGAAAAACTGTCGCAGGGAGGTGAGTGTCACTTCTTTACATAGCAGTATTCCTTGCTTTAGGGCCCCATTTATAATGCGGTCTCCTCAGCCCGCTGGCCCTGGAAAACCTGAAGCACTTACACATTTTGCCACCCTCGAGTGGGAAGTGTTAACACTAATGTTTCCCACATTCTACGTACTAAACGAAATATATTGGCTCTAATGCAAGTAGGCGCCATCTGTTACAGTGTAAAATTATTTGAGGATACACAATTAAATTCTGATCAGTAGGAGGTGCGGATACTTGTCAATATTCCGAGTGTAGGTTGGGACGTGTTTGTAAATACAAAATAATTACTGCTAGTTTCAAATTTCTACAAATTCGTAATTAAAGCAGCCAAGGGTCAATACAAAAGCTTTATTAATAACAAGAATATTTCCATCAAAAGTTTTAACCAAATCAATTTTTTATTAGTGTAATTACAAGCATGAAGTTACATCCGATTTCACAGACTTGTAGCCTTTGGATTAGTGCAGTAGTTAATCAAAAGATTAAATATGCTTAAACCGTAACGCTTGGCTTGGACCCCCCTCTCTACTTCGTTACGGGGTTAAGTAGCCAGTTGCCATCAGTTTATCATCAATGCTCACGGGACAGACGAGTTCTGGAGTAGAAGGAGACCGCAGCTTGGGAAGCCCCGCCGGCCCCGCCAAGTGGACCGACGACCTACAGAAGGTGGCTGGATGCAGAGGGCGGTGGACTGGGTATAATGACTTTCAATAGAGGCCTATATCTAGCAGTGGACGTTGGTACTTCGGCAAGATTTTAAACTTATTCAACCGGGCGAAGCCGAGGGGCGTCTGCTATGCTTTATAAAGAAAGCAGTGAACTAAATCTAAATCTCTGTCTACCAGACCCTACCGTATTTGGTTGGTCATCAAAGGTTTGTAATATAACACTTTCGTATCAGTGAAATGAAACACACCCACTGATCACTGGGCTATTTAGGGGTAGCCATCCCGACATCTCTTTTTGAATGTTACCATGCGAAAATTTTGTTTACGTTATCCGCTCTACTTGGTCACACATTGTACGAAATTTGTTTGGTCAGAATTTCCATTTCTATCAGCCCACAGTGATCTGCACAAATATTTATTGGGACATCTTTCGTTACCCCTCAGCCCTTAGGCCCAACGCAGGCGGCGCAGACATTCCGTCTACCGATTTTTTTGTGAAAATAGTCAACAAGAAATTGTATGAGGGAACTTAATGAGTCAAGTAAATAGGTATAACTTACTTTTTATTATTATTTTATTTTACTCAAACATAAAATGAAATTAAACTTTATTAATTTCTCGATAATAAAAATGTGCAGAAACGATTTGTTGAATGTTGAGGATGATTTATATTTAATTGTTTGACATTTTACTTTTAACTATCAAATAAAAATGTCAGTCACAGAAGGCCTATAAAAAGTCGGTAGTTTGAGGAGGGCCTGATTTCATACGAGTCTTTACAGGGAGGTCGAATATTTATAAAGTTATCCTCAGTGCCTTTGTTTCAAACTTTCTTCAAATATTTTTACTTTTACTTTGAAGTGAAAGCTACTTGCTGACGAGAGACTTGCCGACTTGTTTGTTTCTTTCTTTCTTTTTCTAATTTTGGCAGAAAGTCCTGAATTTGTAAAAGAAATTTATAGAATATTTTAGGTTTATGTTTTAGGGATATAAAACGGATTCCGCACCTTGTATACGAATGAATAAATTTCGCATTGCTGACTTTTTGTAAGAATTAGGTTACAATGCCTTATTAGTAAATAAATAATCTTAATTTAGAGAAAAAAAATTATGTAAAAGTGAAATAAAGGAATCTAATCGGTTACAATATAAATACTTATTTTATTGTCTATTGATGCATCATTACTATTGTGTGTTAAGTGACTTACACTTTTTTCGTGTGTTCAATATGGATGGACCGATGTTGATGATTCTGTTTGTTACAGAATGCTCCGAAATTGCATCGTGGTGATCTCACTGTGCGGACTCGCCGCCATCTGCATGTTGCCCGGCTCCTCTGCGCAGGCGCTCTCTACGCAGTACGACTGTTAGTATTACACCTTACAAACAAAATCTTCGAAATTCAAAATTAGTTTATTTAAAATTGGAATACTTACATAATCTCTTTTGTCTAAAACTACTCTGTTTCTACAAACCCAACAGCACAGGACCCTGCCTTAGTTTCATTATCTTCAATTCAATTCAATGCTCAAAACAAATCCTACATTCGTATATCTAGACGATCAAGTCTTGCTTAAAAAAATGTTTAACGTTGTGCATATTTATAAGTTAAAAAACTAAAACACGACTACCTACGAAAAAGAAAAAAAGCAAGTTTCTTTCGTCGTGGTATATTTTTGAGGAATAAATCCTCCCGAACAAATTCGTTCACTTTCCTAACATGTTCACTTTCCAACTCGCCATTTCTTTTCCTATATGCAATGGTCGTGCCTTTCCATCGACTTGAACACCGAAAAAATTAAATAATTGTTTTCCTATGAGAAGGTACACTAATTTCATTTATTAGGTACATTTATTATTATTAGCTTCGTATGCGTTTAGGTTACCGGGTAACCTTTCCAAAGATCCGAACTATTCAACAATGTTTTCATTTGAATCCGTTCAGTTGTTTTGGAGATGAAGAATTACAAAGAGAAAATCAACTCTAATATAATATAGTAGTGATTTATATAACTTTGGAAACCTTTAGCGAAGATGCGGCGTATGAAACTTTCAGCAACACATTTAAATTAAAAACTTCGTACGTTGCCCCTAAACATACAGATTTTTTTTTACTACCTTGAGTAAAAAGTTCCATTTCATACCTGAAATCAGTTTCGAAAATCTAACATGCAAAAAAAATAAATCCCGGTGCAAAATGACTTTCAGCCCAGTATAAAATAATGTATGAAATGTCATTTTGTATTCGGTACGAAATATACTATTTTCTAATTTCCTAAAATCGGCATACAAAAATATATTTTTTTGAAATTTCTACCGGTAATTGATTTACCGCGTAAACGAACAAATGCGATATTAAATATTAAACTTATTTAATTATTTTATATATATAATATATATACATATATATTAGAACTTTCGAAGCCACCCTATTATTACCTACACTTAGTATTAATTTACTTGTTTCCACAACGTTATAAATTCTTATGATAATGACAGAAATTATTGTCATAAATAAACTTTAACGACAGAGAGTGGTATTAAAGGAAATTAATTATTAATGACTTTGGAAAGTTATCACTCACAAAGACATGATTATTTATAACGACCAAGCAAGAAACATAAAGGCTATTTTAAGTTTCAGTAATTTTGAATAGGCGCCTACTTAAATTAAAAGACTGAGGTTTACGTTAATGGATATAAAAGCTAGGTGGTTTAGAGATGTTTGTGTTTATTACAAATAAAGAGACTTTAACTTAATTGAGAAGTTTATCCTTTAAACTTAAAACAACAAAAATGTATCATCAACACATTGTTATTATTAACCTTTGATTTGACTAAGTTTTATTCTGGGCAATTGATATAGAATAGCGTCAGTGGCGTCGGGGATAAGACGCGGCCTATTATATCTAAAAGGTCCGGAGTTCGATACCCGGCTCGGCCATGTCATCAACAGCCTATTAATGTCCCCACTGCTGGGGCTCAGGCCTACCCTTCTTAACGAGAGCGTTCGGGCTATAGTCCACCACGCTAGCCCAGTGCGGGTTGGTGGACTTCACATGCGCCTAAGAATTTCTTCTTCGGCGTATGCAGGTTTCCTCACGATGTTTTCCTTCACCGTTTGAGAGCAGTCAGTAAAGGTACTTAAGTTTTGAGAAAAAACCCATTGGTACATGGCCCAGCTGGGGATCGAACTCCGGACTTTTCGATATGATAGGCCGCGTCTTATCCCCTACGCCACTCTGACGCTAGGCCATGTACAAATGGTTTTTTTCTGGAAACTTAAGTACATAATAGTTTTTTCTCATGCTCTTCCTCGACCGATGAATATTTTAGTGCTGACAGTGATGACTCCACAGACCTGTCTCTGCATGACCAACTATCCTCTGTTTTTTCCAGTTTCCGCAGTAATTTTAATGTCGTTCACATTAACGCTCAGAGTATTCCTGCGCATTATCCTGATCTTCTGGCAACCTTTAGCAGTACTCAGGTAGATGCGATACTAGTATCCGAATCATTCCTTAAACCGTCACTTCTTTCATGTTACTATTCACTCCCTGGATTCAAATTAATCCGCAATGACCGCACGGGGGCGGGTTGTGGTGGCGTTGCTATATATTTACGAGCTGATATTCCTCATACCATAGTCAGTGTCTCCCCTAGTTTGTATTCTGAATCCGCCGAGCACCTGTTCCTTGAAGTTACCTTGCATCACACAAAAATTTTACTTGCCGTCTTTTACAGCCCCTCTCTCAGAGTGGATTACTTTTCCTCTCTCGATACTCTCCTTCAAAACCTCTGCCCTCTATATGATCATGTCCTCTTACTCGGTGACTTCAACACTTGTATCATAAAGAATGACTCTCGCACTCTAAAACTTCAATCTCTTCTGTCATCTCTGGACTTACACCTGCTTCCTCTCTCAGCTACACATCTCTTCCCGAATTGCACTCCCTCCCTTCTTGATCTCATGATAGTCTCTTCTCCTGATTCTGTTGCCACTCACGGTCAACTTACTTCATGCTTCTCTTATCATGACCTTGTTTTCCTATCCTATAAAGTCCGTCCTCCTAAGCGCAAACCCAAATATCTACTCCTGCGCAGTTTCAAGGGCATAGTCTTGGAGGCTTTGAGGAAGGATGCAGCTTCCATTGATTGGACATCTTTGCTTGACAGCGATAACATTGATGACAAAGTGGTACAGTTTAACTCCGCCATAATGGACTTGTACGATCGGCATGCACCCATCAAACGTGTCAAAGTGAAGCACTATCCAGCTCCGTGGTTAACTCAATCAATTAAAGATGTGATGACAAAACGCGATAGGGCCAAACGGAAACACAGGAAGTGGCCAACTGACCATAACTTAGCCCTTTATAAATCATTGCGCAATCGCTGTAACCGGATGTGCAGAGACGCAAAAAGACGCCATATCCATGACTCCGTCGATAACTCTAATTCCGCTCAAGTTTGGAAATTCCTCAAAACCCTAGGTATTGGCAAAACGTCGATATCCTGTGAGTCTTCTGTTGACCTGAATGCTTTAAATGCGCATTTCTCTCTTCCACCTGTCTCTTTAGAAGATCACACTAAAACTAGCACCCTTCGTGAACTTTCAAATTTGCCAATACCTCAGTGTTCTACATTTAGTTTCAAAGCAGTTACCGAGTGTGACGTTAAGAAACATGTTCTCTCCATTACTTCAACTGCTGTTGGCCATGACAATTTATCCTCTCGTATGATAAATCTCATTCTGTCAGAACTTCTGCCTGTTCTAACACATATATTTAACTTCTCGTTATATTCTAGTGCCTTTCCCGCGTCTTGGAAGATGGCGCATATCATTCCGCTCCCTAAAACTCCCAACCCTATTTCCCTCTTCCAATTTCGCCCGATTTCTATCCTCCCATTCCTGTCAAAGGTACTAGAACACATTGTTCACAAGCAATTGGCAGCTTTTCTATACAGCAATAATTTGCTCAACTCTTTTCAATCAGGTTTCCGTCCTGGTCACAGCACAGTCACAGCCCTCTTGAAAGTCACCGATGATATTCGTTTAGCCATGGAGAACAAAAATCTTACAATTCTTATTCTTCTTGACTTTAGTAGTGCTTTTAATTCAGTGGATTTTGATGTTCTACTTGGCATTCTCCAGTCTCTGAACGTATCTCCACAGGTAACTGCATGGTTTGATTCCTATCTTCGGGATCGCTCGCAGTGTATACGCTCCGACGAGGCCTCGTCGGACTGGTGCGACCTCACTGCGGGCGTTCCACAGGGTGGCGTTCTTTCTCCTCTTCTCTTCTCTATTTTCATCAACACTATTACCAAGGTTATATCGTCTAATTTCCATCTTTACGCTGATGATGTACAGCTCTATCGTCACTTCAAAGTCTCTGACATATCCGACGCAGTTGATGCCGTGAACAACGACCTTAAGTGCATCGCCACATGGGCTAAACGTTATGGTTTGTTGGTCAATCCTAGCAAGTCGCAAGCAATGATAGTCGGTAGCAGGTATTATACTAATATCCTCGACGATTCCTTTATTCCTGCAGTACTTCACAACGGCGTATCTATACCTTTCACTGAAACTGCGAGGAATTTAGGAATTGTCTTTGACCGTCACTTGTCGTGGACATCCCAAGTTAATGCGGTCAGCAAGAAAGTCCACTTCTCCTTTCATTCTCTCAAACGCCTCCAAAACTTCTTGCCCTTGAAAACTAAAATCACATTAGCGCAAGCACTACTTCTTCCTATCATCGACTACGCTGATGTCTGCTATTTGGACGCCACAGAGGAGCTACTTAATAAACTTGAGCGCCTGCAAAATCTTTGCATTCGATTCATCTTCGGATTGCGTAAATATGACCATGTCTCCCAGTTCAGGGCCCAGCTCAAGTGGCTCCCAATCTGCTACCGCAGGAATACTCACATCCTTTGTTTCCTTTACAACATCCTCAAAAACCCGTCCATCCCTAATTATTTATCTGAACGTTTCTCCTTTATGCGCCCTGTTGATAAACTCAGCAGATCCCACATTGGTTCCCTCCTTAATATTCCCTCCCACTCTACCGACTTTTATTCCTATTCCTTTTCGGTACATGCGGTCAGGCTGTGGAACTCACTTCCTTCTGACATACGCGACAGCCAGTCTGTCGCAATCTTTAGAAAGCGAGTGAAGGAGCATTACCTCTCTCTTGATCCATAAGCATATATATATATATATATTATACATATGTGTGTATATATTTATGTATCCATTATGTATATAAGTATGTACGATAATATTTGTATGTATTATACTTTATGAATATTTTTGATATAATATAGTTTATTTAGTATATTAGTACACACTGTCTGCCCTAACACACATTTTTCCTGTCATTGGTAGGCTGGCAGAAATCTCATAAAGAGATAAGCCTCACCATTTGTACATGTTCTTTCTGTTTTGTTTTGTATCTTGTTAATGTTTTGTGTGTACAATAAATTGTTAAATAAATAAAATAAAAATAAATACATTTACTGACTGCTCTCAAACAGTGAAGGAAAACATCATGAGGAAACCTGCATACGCTGAAGAAGAAATTCTTAGGCGCATGTGAAGTCCACCAACCCGCATTGGGCTAGCGTGGTGGACTATAGCCCGAACGCCCTCGTTGAAAGGGTAGGCCTGAGCCCCAGCAGTGGGGACATGTTAATAGGCTGATGATTATATAGAATTCAGTATTTATTTTAATAGATTTTGCAAGGTGACTTCAGAATTTCAGAAGCGTGAAGAAAGGGTACCCAACGTGTTTGGATTCATAACTACAAGTAAACTTAATGTGTTACAGGATTATAAGTACCTAAGTTAGAGTGTCGTAACACAACAAGAGTAAACACATTAAAATATCGTAAATCCTAACTATGGGCATATGTCACGTTTCCTATTAACTGTTAACTACTTAACGTTACAGAATAACAATGTCGACTAAATCAAATCGATTAATTTACACACACTGAATTAAGTCAGATGTGATTGGGATTCGTTCACAAGATTTTCCCGCGTGAAAAATATTTAATTTTGATGAAACTTGGTACAGCTTATATCCTGGAACAACATATAGGATACTTTTACCGCGGTAAACTTTTCAGCTCACAAAAACCTTCAACAACTGTTATAGAAACTCGTGAAAATCAGTTACTTGCAAGTGGACCAAAAATGTTCTTTAACACAAAACCTAATGACATGTTAAATATTATATCTATGTATATTAATAATATTCCAACAGAATAATTTTCATTGTCAAAATTAACATATTCTAACATAGTAATTCTTAGTAAGTAACAAATCTTAATAAATAAAACAAAGTCGTGTTAGTTAGACCACTTATAACTGAAGAACGGCTGAACGGATTTTGATTAAACTTGGTACAGGGATAGCTTATACCCTGGAATAACATATAGGCTACTTTTTACCGGGGTAAACGGTTCCCTTAGGGAAAAACTTATTTCACGCGGGCGAAGCCGCGGGGCAACCGCTAGTATTGTATAAAAAGCGATGTAATTCTACTTAAAGATATCCTCCAGTATACCTTTGTTTAGTATCGATTGAGTGATATATGCACATTCACATATTATCTAAATATTCTAATTAATTCTCAAACATTCACTATAGTTATGATGGTTACAGACTTTATAATAGACGAGAGCAACTTACATGGCCACATGTAGATTAAATCATGTTCAGTTTACAAGTTACCGCCGAGTTACGACTCGTAACAATGTTGAGTGACAAGTAAGGTACATTTAGGGTACATTAATGGGGATCCAAGCAGAAACAAACTTTATACTTGGTACCTATTGACTTTGTATTCAAACTAGACGAGTTCCAAACAAAATCTTCCTTGGAAATATAAAAAGTTATGCATGTGTGAATATTCGTTGTTTTTAATTTCTGAGGTCATAATTGACAGTGGTCTCCCGACTCACAAATGAACTCATCTCTAATGTTTTTTTGTTTAATGTTTATGTTGTTCGTGAAAAAACGGCAACGCAAATGAGTTCACAACATTAATTATTTAGTGCTAAAAATATGTGAAAATAACCAAAAATTGGGGCAGAAAGGTTCTCGAGTGGCGACCGCGTATAAGACGCAGTGTAGGCAGGCCTCCCACACGGTGGACTGACGATCTGGTGAAGGTCGCGGGTCCCAGCTGGATGAGGTTAGCGCAGGACCGGTCGTCGTGGAGATCCTTGGGGGAGGCCTTTGTCCAGCAGTGGACGTCTACAGGCTAATATGATGATGATGAACCAAAAATCTATCTCGTGGAATCCTTCAGACATTTTTACATCATACTTCCGTAACTCCTGACCGGCTACTCCTTATTGCGTATATCTCGGCGTAGCCAATAAAGCGGGGAAGCGTAGCTGCTCGTGCTACGCCGTAGCACTTCGGAGCGTGGTTGTGTTTACCGTATTTATTGCGGTCGGTCGTCCCACTGATAGTTTTCATCGATTTCCTCTTCCAACAAAGGTATCCTAGAGACCGTGATAACGAAGACTTTCAATATTTTTTCAATCACAAACAAGGGTTTCTTCATGAAAGACTCAATAAAAATAAGATTTCGTAATTGCAAAAGCAAGCAAAATGAAATCTGCTTTTCAGTTATGAGCTGCGATCATTTACTACCTACATTCCGCAGAGCTCAAATAGCGGCACGACAAAACAATGCTTAAATCTTTAAGCATTCATTTGTAATCAGTTGTGCTGTGTGCGTCGAGCGTTGCGGTCGCGTGCAGCGTGCGTGTTTTGTATCATTGCAAAATAGGTCAAATCTGCACTCTGCAGATTCAATTCAATTCAATACACATTATTGCACATTTAAAAATTACAGACAAAAAAGAAAATACAGATACAATAATGTTCATCTAGGCGGTCTTATCGCTAAGAGCGATTTCTTCCAGACAACCTTTCTTCGATCTAATCAGATCTTTCAAAATAAATCGTAATGTCTGGATTATAGGCTAACTTACATATAAGTGCAATTGTATAATTTTAAGATACATACATTTTTAGTCGAATTTGTATGATAAAATAGGTAATTATAATGATCGCAGATCTACTCATTATATCTTATGAGGAATGACACTAGGCCATTGTTTTGCAACAAAACCTGGGAGTACTAACCTCGTACCTATTGGTTATTAACTTAACTAATATTATAAATAAATAAATACACATATAAATTAGGATTGTGCCCATGGGAATTAGCCAGCGACCGGACAAATCAGAAATATAACTTACCTACAACCTTTTTTTCCGATTTTATCCTGAAACACTGTTGTTTCAGGGTAAGTACTTTTACTTAGAAAAACACTAGGTTCCTGCTGGAATGTCACGGTACAAAAAGGAAGTCCCAGTAATGCTCAGATGAAAGTGGTCAGGCGAGGCCAATATTAATATTAGGGCAATGCCATCTCAGCCAGGTGTGTGAATAGGAGCGTGTGTGTGAGTGACGTCACTGTCGGGGCCACTCCGTCACGCCTCACTGCTCACGGCCCTCCGAGCCTCTCCCCCTTTGACTCGCCGCGTCTTCTTCGAGCATCCTCTACGCGTAGGGCTACCGGCTGGCTACCGGATCTAAAACTGAAAAGTCCCGCAAAAAGCCCTGACATGCAAGCGCGCGCGATACGACGTAGAGCCGATTCAGATAGACATAACGGAAAAATGCGCACTGCCGCTAATGTAAAAATAAACTATTAAATTAAATTATATTAAATATATTTAAAGTGATATAGTTGGAAACCTAAAATTGTGGGGGGAGGGGTAACATGCGATAATCTAAAATCCAAAAAATCCTGACATTTCAAATTCCTACCGGAATCCGAGCAGGGCATAGAAAAAGAATGAACTATAGAACCGTAATCAGCGTATAGCATGAAATAGCAATAGTCTTTTACCCCAATAATTTGAGAAGACGCTTCTTAAATGGCGGGGTCAAACTGAACAAACACTATCTATTTTAGTCGGGTTGTGGTTTGTTCACATACGTAAAAATTTACATACGTAGATAGAGATTTTATACCTGTCTTGCTTGCTCTTACCACTTTTGTAATAAGTGTGTCCCTCTCTGATTATTATTGTTATTTAAGCAGCTGTTCTATGGGATTCTTGTTCAATGGAACAGGGACTTAAAAATCCTGACATGTCAGTTAACCGTACAATCGTCTGGTAACCCTATCTAAGCGTCGATCGGAGCGTTAATTTCATAACGACACGCTTTTACTCCGTGTAGGGGATGAAAGAGGTTTTCTTGAACATGTTGTGTTGGAATTTTTGAAATTAAGTTTAAAAGAATGTCAAGGTTAATATAAAAATGGACCAAGCGCGAGTTGGGTCAAAAATGCTAAACCTGTTTTGTATTTGTTGTTTGACTATAGAAAAAATTAATATTCATAGAAACACATTTCGTTTTCGAAATACCTACAGCCGTCATAAAGATGGAAAACCACTTTGTCGTAGTTCACGCTCAACATAAAAGTGTGAAAAAGAAAAGATAAATCTACTTAGAAGGCTCTAAACAATGATACCTTACTCTTCCTTCTCGTTATTTTAATTGGGTTACAAACTGTCACTAACTGATACGCTTAAATGATAAGTTATCATGTTGGTGACAAACTTTTAACAAGCGATCCATTTGCCTACAAGCTCCATAGTTGATATGTATAAAGTTATATCCCTGGAGACTCGGTCCAATAAAACTTACAAATTACTCACACTGATTCATCATCTTAGATCCACTCTACTCTTTGATAAGAAAAGTTTTTTGACGTTTCCTAACACCTATTGGTAAGTACTTGTGTGATCTAACAGTGCTTTTCTTAGTAAAACGACTTGTCCTTTAACTATTCTATGGTACAACATACCTAATATAATACATCAATTGATAATAATAATTCTAAAATAATAGATAGACTCCCCGCTTCATCCAAGTGGAAAAGTAAATACGTTCGCTTTGGGAAAGCTAGCTGCAAATAGTAAAAAACCTACCTATAAGAAAAAAAGCCCACCGTCTGTCTAGTATCCTGTTTATGGTTATGCATCTCCAGGGCTGCTGTTCTCACGAGGAGTATCTAACGTGTAATGTTGTGTTTGTGTGCAGCTGGTGCGGCCGCGGAGGGCCGCGGCGGGTGGGAGGCGCTGGGCGGGCTGTACGCGCTGCTGGCGCAGCACGACGCGCTGGGCGGGCACGCGCTCGCGCGCAAGTCCGTGCGCTCGCCGTCGCGCCGCCTGCGCTTCGGCCGCCGCTCAGACCCGGACATGCCGCCGCAGGCGCCGGTCAGTAAGCATTTAGTTTATTTACTAGCTGTTTTATAAATTACTAGCCGTTTCCCTCGGCTTCTCCCGGGTAGACAAGTTTTCCCGTGAGTCTTTCCGGCGGGAAAAACCCTTTCTTAGTGTATGATGTACCTTTGTGCCAAATTTCAAGTGTTTAGGCTGAGCGGTTTGGGCTGTACGTTGATCAGTCAGTGTGTCAGTCAGTTTCTTGTAATATTTGAGTATCTGTATATTGACAAGCTTTAGCCCGCGGCATCGCTCGCTCACTTCCAGGATTTGATACACAGAGATTTCTTCACAGTCAGTTTCTTCTTCTTATTTCTGACTTTTTATATATTTGCTCAGCTCCTGAGGTTTGTAGCGTGAGGTTAAATACCCTATAACCTTCCTCAAGAATCGAGCTATCAATGCAGGAGGAATTTCTCAAATCCGATTGGTAGTTCCAGTGAGATTAGCGAGTTCAAACAATAAAACTCTTCTTCTATATTAGAAGATGGAAAATAAAGACTTTCTTTTATATAGAAACTTAGCGCGAAACTACGTAGACATGGATATCGTATTGATATTTATTCATTTTTACATTGACATAGAAATAATAACCCTCAACTTGGCTTCGCCAGGTGAAAAGTTATTACCTACTTCATAGATAGGCAAAGGTCTGACTGGTCTAAAACGAATGACAGATTAAATTATATAAAATCAATGTAAAATCAAACGTGTATCAATGTATGTGTTATGTATACAGAACAAAATCAGTAGGTATCCTGTAATACATCTGATGTTGTTAAGTTATTTTAGTAAGTAGAGGCTCAGTAAATGTTTGAAATTTTCAATTTCAACGATTGACCTATGAAACTAGTAGATAGTCACTGAAACTGCGACCTTTAATTTAGCTCAGTGCTGTGACCGGCAACTGAAGTACTTAGGTACAAAGAATTCCAATTCCCGAGCAATTCGCACGCTGATGGCATTTGATGCTGAAATATCCTTCAATCAGTGAGATGGAGCTTTATTTCACAAAGGGTTTCGCTTCCTCAGAGCAGAAACGGTGATTTCATTATCAAACAGTTCGAATAATTTGAATATATCAAGAAACTTTAAACAGGGCCGTAGTTTTATTGGCGCCCCATGGAAACTTTTTGCGTCCTTTCCTATAAATATCCAAATTTTCATTAAATGCCTGCATTTTCATTAAATATCCAAATTTTCATTAAATTAAATAATTAAATAATTATAGGTTTATAGCCTGACGACATAATTTTAAAATACGTGTTTTATTCAATTTACAGTGGACCTAGATGAAGCTTACATAAAATGCTTAACGTATCTATTTTTAATTATACTTCTAATTATTTAAAATAAAATGTAAAATACATAAATAATTAAGCCAATTTTTTATTGCATGTGGGTTGAAAATGGCATGTTGAAGAATACGATCACCCGTGGCTCTGAGAGGTCCACCAGTTGCACGATTGCATGATGATTTTAAGTAATTAATTTTTTAATTAAATATGTACACAAGATTTTTTTATACTTTTCTACATGGTTACATTTTAATAAATAGGTACATATATTTAATTTTATGGCACTTCCATTTGCCGTGGTACCTCTCGTACGGCCCTGAGTACGACACTGTCTGTGAAGGATATGTAGGACGTGTAATAAAGTTATCTAGAGGATTTGGTGTTACAAGAATAATCTCACTGATGCTGTAATTAATACGTATACTTAAAATAATGGAGAGCTATGATGAATAAGCAGCTTTCTAAAACCTTTCTAATTTGACTAATTAGTTAATAAATACATAATATTTCATTTGGCATTTAATTTATTACACAACACACTATATCATTAATCTATGTTAGGTATACAAGTTGATAAGTTATTTGAATGACAACTTAAGGTAAAATTTAGAACTCACGTTGACTCAATGTATAAAAAATCTTGTGTTTCAGTGAATATGAATTTTTTTATTCTAGAATAATATTGTTTTGAAAATAAATAAATAAAAATAATATAAAGTGATATGACTAATTTGCTATACAATACTCTTCTATAGTTCAATAACAAAGAGGTATCTTTTTAGGCAACTTTAAAGCAGGGTAAATTATCAGAAAACATACAGATACAGCAATATTAAAAACCTCATAGGGTCCAAAAACGGAAGTGAACTTTTCTCTGAAAAGCAAATAAACCTCAGGACATAGACATGTCTGTGCCTCAGGAGTTATGTGAAGTTCACAAATTGCGAGGGTAGGCCCACTTTGTTTCAAACAACGGTTTTCTCTGTCTGTATTTGTCTGAAAAACCTTTATGGGGAGTCTCGTCGCGCACGTTTTACAGGGTGGAGATAGATACCACATGGATGCTACCAAAGTATTTCCATAGTTTTACCCGTCACGTTTACTAAACCCCCAAACAATATACATTTATAATTTTACCAATTTACGAGTATTCGAGTACCCTTTTTATCTCCTTACTTTTCTCTATATCTGGCCCGCTTCATCATTAAATCATCAGCCTGTGATCATTCACTCAAGGACAGTCGTCTTTCCTAATAATGTTGTCCATGTCGATACCAAAAGTCTGGACTTTTACCCTGTCATAATTATCTATGAGTTGTTTATTATCTTAATATGGTTTGTATTTATTTATTCGTTCCTCTTTGACGTTTCAACGAATATTAATGAAATTGTTTATTGTTGCTTAAAAAATAGATGAACAATTTTACACAAAATCTTAGTAACACAATACGAGAGCCGAGCAAGACGTACATCTCCAGATAGTGTGTGTCCAGAGAAGCCCCAAAGGACCGGGCATCCCGTGCTGGGGCTAGTTCTTACTAATTACTGCGACAAGGTCGGATGTCCGGACGGTCTAAGTTAATATTATACGTCAATATTTTATTTGTGTAATTTAGATGAGATTGGATGAAATTGAAAGACTTTAAGTACCTATGAACGAAATATTCGATATAATAATGTAAATGCTAAGTGCTAATGTAGAATTATATTACTATAGATATCAATAAATAATTCTAATAATAAAATATTATATATATATACATATACGTTAAATAACGAAAATTATTGCGGAACCTATAATGACTAATTATATTTTCGTGGGATCGTGATTTTTTATTTTTTTTTGCATTCTACTTACATTATCTTAACAATCTATCTACTAAAACGACAATGCAGCAATATTAAGAAAACTAACAATAACACATATCTAATAATCAAATGTCAATACATAAAATAACACATGTTTAAATAAACATAAAATACATTTACATGAACATAAAATAAAATATGTTAAAATAACACATTTTATCGTCATAGGTATCAGCCTATCGATGTTCACTGCTTTAGCCCTCGGCCATCTTCATCTAGACACTTTCGGCCACCTTCTTTAAGTCTCACGCTGCGCGTATTGGCCAGCAGTCTAAACTCTAAGGATATAGTTTGTGCTTTCGGATATGACAGTGACATCAGGTCCTCGTCTGATCTCCTCATTGTGGATTTAAAGAAACCTCGTGGATAGTCCCCTCTATAGCCCCTCATCATGATTTGTATGATGAAGTACTTAAAATCTGCCAGTGGACAAAGACTCTATATAGTGACGCCCGTTATACCTTTATACGGGAACCTTATTCCGGCGGAATGCATTAAGAATTTGACGAGTGGATAATGGTAACGCACGAGGGGATAATGTTATCCTTGTCTCAGTTTACAGCTAGATAGACTCTGATGAGTATGAGAAACGAGCGCCGGCTACTTGGTAGGGAAACTCGAACTGCTATTTCAAATGGGGTCGTTCCTCGTGCTAATGAAAAAGAAACAGCAAAGCATAGGTCACACAATGTGCAGAATCCGTATTTTTTTCCCTGAAAAGTACAAGTACTTTGTTCTATAAGTACGTTTGTTTCAGCTGGACGAGATGGACGAGCTTCTATCACTGCGCGAGCTGCGCACCCCGGTGCGCCTGCGCTTCGGCCGCCGCTCGGAAGAACGCGCCGTGCCCCACGTGTTCCCCCAAGAGGTAAGATTATTTCACGCATAACTACAGAGTGAACGAGAGTGAGGAAACCCCGTTCTAAACCGAGATAAGCGCGTCGCCAAGCTATGGCCAAGTACTCCTTCCGCGCGCTGACCTCTGTGTGCTAGTGTAGGTGAACACTGCGCTTGTGTGCGTGCCTTTCAAAACGTTTGTTGGATGTTGCCGCACTCTCGTCTTTCTCTGAGGATGTGAATTACGTCACCTTCGTATGACGCTTTTTAATTTTTGCATTTCCACCGAAATAAAATTCCCAAAAAATAGATAACATTCTGAATTTCTCTCCAGCTATTTAATTGAAGGACACAGCTCGATTTGATTTATAAATCCGTCACCTGCGGCCACCGCGCGCAGGTGTTAGCTGCGTAATTAATTATTGTAAGCGGATCATTATGACGTCCAATAAATTAATCTTTATTATATAATATTATCGACGTCATTAAATCGGTATTGGTTGGCGAGATAAATTTCCGTGTCTCAATCTTTTTAGGAAAAGTTTGTTGCATTTTCAATGAGTTCGTTCGTACCTTCCCAATATCTTTAAACTTTCTTTAAAATTACTTACTTAATCTGAGTGGGATTCGTGTTTATAAGTTCTGAAGTTGATTTATTACACTGTGGAATCATTACCTATTAATTGATCATAATCTGACCAATATAGCGATGACCGCATGAGGTTGTATTTAAAACAAAAAATCGGGAAGTAGGGATATAGACATTCTTAAGATTTACTTAAAAATATTTACAAGACTCACCTGCTATGTATTATCAACAAACTTCCCGCCTTACCAGTTTAAAATTATTGTTGCTTGCATGTGGCGATCGTAGCTAAGCCCTTTTCGCTCGCTATTCTATTTATTAGCGAGAACAATGGCCTGTAGTCCTATTTTTTTTGAATCGCTCTTCTCCCTTCTACTAATTTTCTACTACAGAAATCAGTAAGGTAAGGCGGGAAGTTTGTCCACGGTACTACCTAACTAGATTCGTACTCCCCAAAAGGCACATCACTTCATATTGCTGTCCTAAGCTGCACACTGAAAAAAAAACTTAAATTAGTTGATAATAATTTATACATTTTAATTAAATTTATAAGTAGTATTTACCACGGGAAAAATTAATATCATGTGGTAGGTACCTACTTACTACCTGACAAGTTGGTGGTGCCACTACTAGTACCTAAGTTGCTAAATATTGTAACAACTCAAGAATTGATAATGTTAGCTATTGCTTTACTTATTAAACTTAAAAGTTTGATCAATTACAAGCCACTAATTAGCCGGGAAGAGACCTAACAGGTGTTTTGCAGCACCTTGTTGACCGCGCGTCGTAAACCTCGCCGTGTGTAAATTCGTGCAATCAAGTTATCCGCCCTCACAAGGCACTATTCGCACTTTTACGACTATTGCCGACTTTATGACGAATCACCCAGTTTCGTTAGCGTAGCAGTGTATTCCAATTTAGATGGATGTTCGATATGTCAAATAGGCAGGTAGTAAACGGGATTAACCTCAGAGCAGCAGAATACAGAGAGGACAATCCGCGCGTTACGGCTCGGCTGACCGTTGTATGGCCAGTGGGCAAACACTGGCACCAGTTCACCGCCCGTTGCACCTGAGTCAATACCCATATTTATCTGTGGGATATAGACACAATAGGCGGCTTGACCGATCTGCCTATTTCTATGATCCGAGCTATCATCTCCATCGCGCCTCCATTATTGAAGTATCAGGAAGTTATTTACGAGAGGCGTACGTCCATATGGATCGCATATGTACCCTCCCAACTAGTGACTTTAAAAACTGAAGAATATTGAGATGTGTTGAAGTATCACATTAATTAATTAGATATAGGTCATTATTATTGACTCATAAGGAATAAATAATGTTTATTATTGCCACGATTGATCGTGGCAATAATAAACATTATTAGGCATGTAAAACCTAAGCTTCATGCATTATTAATAAGCTACTATTTTTAGAACATTATACTATGGTATCTTATACACCATGTTACAATACTTCAAGATGAATCCTTACCCACGCTAACGGCTAACTTAACTTCAACTATCAAACGTGTTTAGTGCCCCGATTAGATTACGTTATAAGTAGGTATAGGGTATTTCATTCAACGAGTTGCTACTTGGCTGTTTATTGATAGCATATTTATTGGATAAGTTTTATTTCTTTTGGGCCTTAGCCCAAATTAAGTTAATTAAATTAAGTTGGGACCCTTAGGTCCCAACTTAATTTTTCGTCTACCGTTATCGCTCTCTGTCGGTCTACGAGAAATATCTCAAGACTGAGTTCGATTTTTTCGTCTGTCTCTTGATTTATAGCATTTTGTATAGCAGTGGGATTTGTTGCAGGATCAAGACCGTTCGGTGCGAGCTCCTTCCATGCGCCTGCGGTTCGGACGCCGATCTGACAACAACATGTTTCTAATGCCATACGAGGTATTCATCAACAGCCTATTAACATGTCCCCACTGCTGGGGGCTCAGGCCTACCCTCTCTGGGCTATAGTCCACCACGCTAGCTCAATGCGGGTTGGACTTCACATGCGCCTAAGACTTTCTTCTTCGGTGTATGCAGGTTTCCTCACGATGTTTATCCTTCGCCGTTTGAGAGCAGTCAGTAAAATGTACTTAAGTTTCGAGAAAAAACCCATTGGTACATGGCCCAGCCGGGGATCGAACTTCGGACCTTTCGATATGATAGGCCGTGTCTTATCCCCGAGGCCACTGAAGCTCTTTATTTTGTTTGTTTCCTCAAAAATATTAATATTGTTTGACTTTGCTTCTCCACTAGTATTGGGAGCTATTCATGCGTATTATTTTTTATAGTTTAGTTACTTTTTCTGTAGTTTGCTAGTTGTCACGTTGGGTCGGGCGGCCATACTGGACCGGAATATAGTTATTGTAATTTTTTTCACTTGGGGGTGGGGGAGGTCAAAGGGTAGGTAGCTAGGCTGGCTGTCACACGAGGACATTTGAGTGGATATTTTGGGAATTACCTTTTTATTGGACGCCATGTTTCTTACTCCACTCCGTGACTGATTTTAATAATTATGAAGTTCTCAAAGCTATTGTAGCCAAATATTTTACAAACGAAATAGTTTCGACTTTTCGTATAAAATGACTCTCCTCAAACTTTGCCAAACAGCAGAAACTGCGTTATTTCAACAAATTTAGGGAATGACGCGGAACCCTATCTATCCTAATTTCATGTTCAGAATAGATAATTATATCCCTTACATGTACTTAAGTATTTATATTTTAGAGATTGCGTACAAAAAATTCATTTATATTGTGTGCGTATTGATATTGTTACAGTCAACTCTGCCCAAGGAGGTGAAAGCCAATGGCTCCGTGGAAGACGACAGACAACAGGAATAAAAATCCGGACATATCCGCACGTTCCCACTAGTTAAACGTTCAACATCTCTCCGCCCCATACAAACTACAAGTCAAATCAATCTAGGAACAAAGTATTTATCTACCTACTATACATGCAACTCTAAGTGTCAAGTTAACTTTTAAAATATCAACTTTTTGATGTTACTCGATGATAATTTGTAAGCTATGTGTACATAATGATCAGATAGTATACTATATGTTGTTAAAATGTTATTCATGGAGCTATTTACCTAATTGTCAATCTTTTACCTAGATGAAACCAAATTAGGAAGATGCACTTACGTTGCATAAATGAAAACTGGGCTCGGTGCACGACTACACACACACACAGCTGCAATTAAAGCTACGTTCGGACACCAGTATTATACAGTAGGTCACTATACTGCGTATAAGTACTATACAACAAACAGTAACAATGAGATGTAAAGAAGCCGTCGTTGGCTGGTCTGGCCTAACCAACTACTTGGTACTTGTGCGACCGTTTTCAGTGAATAAGTAACATATCTTCCACGTTTTGGGTTCATCTAAGATTTTTTCATTGTCTAAACATATAAATTAATCTGTGATGATCCTTTACTATGCACCTGATAAAAAATCATTATACGTACTTGGTGTGAATCAAAATTATCCAGTGGATTTTAGAGATGAATGTAGGTGTCCATGGCATTGGCGAATTTTTTGGATTTTTTTTTCGGGTACCTAGAAAAGATACGTAGACGTACGCGATCCTACTATTTAAAATTCTCACCTTTATAATCACTGGTTTATTTTCTTTTACACCCTGTAGATAGAATATTGCTACCTAACGCCAATGATATTCTAGTCAATACTTTAAGACTGTTTTTACTTTAATTTAATTTTTGTTTAATTAATGTAATCTCTCAAGTTTGTAGTATTTTTCAATAAATTAATACAAGTAGGTATTTTTGGCGAAGAGTTGTACATTTCAAGAGCTGGGTAAATGTAAAACTACTTCGCTATCCTTTAAGGTACTATTAATTATATCAAGACAGTATTTTGAAATATTTATAATTATAATTTGGCAACATTTATTATTTACACTAAGTGTAGGTACCTAGTAAAACTATTGTTTAATTTTGTATAGATTATTATAGTGCAATTGATGAGTTGAAATATAAAAAATATTGCCAACGGATTTGTGTTTCTTTTGTTCTATTCATTAATCTTTATTGTGCAGATAAGAAAGACGGTCCGCTAAACAATTATTTATTTAAACAGTCCGAAAACTTAAAGTCGCTCAACGGGCTAAAGAAAGAGCTATGCTCGGAATATCTCTGAGAGACAGGATCCGAAAAGGTGATCTGCCTTAAACATGGCTCAAAAAGTTAGTACGTTGAAGTGGCAATGGGTTTGTCACATCTGTCGGAGAACCGATAACCGCTGGGGTAGAAGAGTTTTTGAGTGGAGACAATGACTGGGCAAGTAGTGTGGGACGCCCCCGACTAGATGGAGCGACGATTTGCGTAAGGCGGCAGCCAGTGACGGATGCGGAGAACGGAAGATCGTGTTCAGTGGCGCGCCTTGGGGGAGGCCTATGTCCAGCAGTGGACTAGTGCATGCTAATGTTGATGATACAGTCGTTGAAAGTAAAGAACATCAACTCTACTATGTATGTAAGTATAATCCCATTATAATACTGTACATTGTAACGTACTGTATGATATCGAATTTTAATATTTAAATTGTAAGGGGTTTATTCTTAAAGTTCCTTATACATAGGCTGCCTAATTTATAAAGTTTTCTTCCCAGACACTCTTAGATAACTTTATCTAAAACACCAATAAAACTCTTCACACCACATTTGTAAATTGTTTTACGTAAACGAACTTTATTTTCTTTTTGTTTTGCATTATTCCAAAACATCAAACAATTTGAAATAAAAACACCTCCAAAGCAATCCATCAAAGCCAGTAATCTCAAATATAATTACAGTCTTTTGAAGTGTGTACCTAATCACTACTAGGATAATTCCAGGCTGGAAAAATAAATGAGAACAATCGGAAATGACTTACCTCTATAGGTAGGTATGTATTATAAGGCGCAACGAACCGAGTCGGAGTGAGAAAATTGATTTTAAATTGAACAATCGGTCTCTTTTTAGGTTGAATATAAGCCGAGGAACCTGAGAGGAGCAAGGTATTTAGCAATCCAATTGTTACAATTAAATAAACTGGGAATTGATATTTCAACGGTACTTAAAAAGCAAACCTGTGAAAAGCTTAAAATGTAAGTTAAGTCATCATTTGGTATGGTAAGTATATTGGAAGATAGGTAAAATTATATAAATCCTATCGGTCTAAACTTCGATCATATTTTAAAAAATACTGATACTACATCAGTGATCGAACAGTGGCACGGCAAAACAGTGCTTAAATACTATAAGCATTATTTTACGATCAGTTGTGTGCGTTCGCTTCGTAGTCGCGTGGTGGGTGTGCGTGATTGATTCTGCATTATTTATTTTACCTACCTAATCGAAATCTTATCATTTTAAGTAGAATTTGTATGAAATGCTACAATTTTTAATAACTGATTAGAACTAATGCATAATACATTATATTAACAAAATAAAAGTCCACTCAAAATCGACTGTCAAAAATATGTAAGTAGGTACAGTAGCTACAATGTTAGATGGGTTATATCAAGTTATTGACTTGTCTATACCTTAAATGGTTTATGGTTTATAACAGTCTCGTCCAATGCATTTAAATAGGTATATTCAGAGGACGTCCAATGAAACAAGATGTTCCTATTAGCAAGCACAGCATTGAAAACGGGCACTTACGAGTAATAGGTAATGCTTGCAGAAAAAAAAACGATTTAAAACTCCGTTAAATATAATGTAAGAAATTCATCCTTAATAAGCTGGATAAACATTCTAAGGCCACCGTTCCTCACCGCGCCCATCTGGTAAATAACGTTACCAACCACAATAACGTGGTTTGGGATCATCTACACGGTTCTTTAAAAAATCTGGATGCTGAGAATCGAAAATTCAGTGGCGCGTCTTGTGGGGGCCCGTACAGAAGTAGATTGGTGCCGATGATGGTTTGGTGATGAAATCGTCATCACTGATGACGATGATGGTTTCCAGATAAGAAAGAAAACTTCGTATACAAAAGTAAGTGCAATCAGTCTGTTTAGTCGCTTTATCCTGTATAATCAAAATTGTCAAAGCGTTTGACAGTATTTGCAAAAGCCCTTGAAGCATCGCCGTAATATAGATTTTTTAAAACATTTTTTGTCATGGGAGTTTTCCTGAGTTTTCGAGTCTCGATTGACAATTTCAGTTGAGCAATGCAACGCCGTCTATAATAGCCAACATTAGGCACTAAAATTTAGTACCTACCTGTCGGAAAATACCTCTCTTTATTTAGTAAACGGATCAATGCATTATGACTGTGACAGCCACTAGCTATAAATTATTGTTCTGGATGGCGTCGAACTCGTCCCGACTGGAGAATCGCAATAAGATTATTTGCAGATAATGTCTCCAAGGGAAATACACTTGTCAAGCTGTCAGTGGCACGAACCACCTCTATTGGGTTTCGTAATCGATTAATATTTAAGTACTTTGATATGCGTTGTGATAAAAGTCTGCGAATGCCTCGAAGAGGTTGCGGTCAACGATTTAGATGCAATTGTAGTGTAGTACAAATAATTGAAGTTGTTCGAAGAATTCGCATTAAAACCAACTCCATTTGGCATTTTGTGATCTCTGTATAGTATAGAAAAAAAGTAGTTTTTCTGAGCTTTTTACTGCAGTGCAGTCATAAATAACTAGATTATAGATTTATTATATTATTTAGATAACTCTAAATCTTAATTCATATTCTCGTTATTTAGAGAAAGTTCAGAATTTTTAATATCAACGCCAAAAGTTGATAATTTGGAAACATATATATGGGCGAAGTTCATTAGTGAAAAAACTTTTGATTATAATATAAATATTTACAATCAAAATTACAAACTTTCAAGATCAAGGTCAACATTGATTGTTTGAAATTTTCGAGTACAAGAGTGGAAGTGATTGTTGTAAGGAAACCTCCAATATCAAGGTTGAGTTTGTTAATTGGAACATTTTAAGACAATGTAATGATACATTTGTAACTTTGTAAGTAATATTGGTGGATGGTCTTATAGATTTGAGACTACGTTCCAATTAAATTCTCTACGCAGAAATTAAATTCACAAAACAGCGCATTACCTTGAGCCAAAACCTAGTACACCAATTTGATTGAGATTTTTAGTTTACATTCCAGAAATAATGCAAGATTCATAACTACTTTTTAACGTTTTTAACGGTCATAATTACGTGTGTGGTGGCCAACGCTTATAAATATGTTTCATGCCTCCATAAAACATAGAAGTATAAAACTGGTCTAGTGTTTCAGTGATTTTTTAATAGAATTTAAACAATTTAATAACAAAAATGGAGGTCCTTTGTCGGCAGTCACATTAGTTAGAAGTCGATTCCCCTGGGAACAGAAAATGTTATAAAATTTTATACTGGTCTGGTCATTATTTGTGAATTTGGATGTCTTTCATTTGCTATAGACTGTAATTAGATTATCAAGCACAAACGAAAACTAAAAGCAATCTGTTTTCATCGAATAAATGGTAATCGAAGGAAGTAATAAATCTTCGATAACATACAAGTTTTCTGAAATATAGGACCGACATTCCAATATGCCTCCTTTACATGGTTCACATAGGATAAAAGATAGATCCTTTTATCCTATGTGAGCTGTAGCACTTATTACCGATAGCGGCAAAATTAATTTTACGATATTTTTCTGTGGCTATGGCCACCTTTTCTCAGATAACACGGTATGTGTTATATATATTATGAGTCGATCTCTAGGTGTCAGTTTTTAGAAATATAAATAATTAAATGTTTGGTCAAACTTTTTTTAAAGGTGAAAAATATCTCCTAAAACTTGAGAGCCAGAAACTGACGCCAACAATGTTAATAAAAAAATATTTAACATTTGAAAGTCAGAATCAAGAAAACAGAACATCAATATATTATTTGTCAACATTTATGAACTCCATGCTAAAAATAATCGGAGTAAACTGAATAAAATTCTCTTTTAGTAGCGATGTGAGGTTGTTGGTTCATTCGTGGGCTGGAAGCCGAGGCTATCACAGTTCGGTGTGTCTGTCTGTCTGTCGCACCTCGTCACCGATACCTCATTAGTTATTGTGGTTTAAGTTCAAGGCTTGGAAAAGCTTCAAAGAGCTTTGTTTATTATTCGTCAGGTGAGACTATTCACTTGTAAATTGAAAAATATAGTAAAAATTTGTCAGAAAATTTGATACGTATTAAAGATTAATTCAATAACAAGGAAGAAATGAATACCGAATTGTGTTAACTACTTATTATGATTGATAGGGATAATAAATGTGATGACAGTGACGAGTGAATCATTGAGTGCGTGGTGTATTGACACGATAAACACGAACCGAACGGCAATCCCGTGATTTCTGTAACATTACAGGTGAGCGTTTCATATCCGCCGAATCGTACAGTGCAGAACGCAGGAGGCGTGGGCGGGCGGCCACTCCGCCTCAGTAAGAGACTGGCATCGACGCCGCTCGCACGAATCTGACGCCGCACAAGGTATAAAACCAAATAACTAAGCTCCGCTTCATACATAACATTAGCACTAATAAAAGCTTTTAAACGTATAGATGTTGTTTTTCTGCGCTAATTACCTGGCGACCTCGACATCCATGACTAACTTCATGAACAAGGTGTTCTGTTACGAAAATAAATTTGCCATGACTTCATGTTACTGAAATAACGCGGCTCGTCTTCGCAGACTGTTCTCAATGTGCTGCGCTGGCGCAGGGACTAAGACGTGCATGCACATCACTTCATTACGGCATACATAACTAATACATGCTTAATAGTAAATCACATTTTGAGTTATTCTTGCATAATGTAGAGAGCATAAATTTTTATTACGATTTTTCCGTCTCAAAATTCATAAAGTTATTTTACGGAAAGTTCCCCATAAATAAAATTCAAGCCTAATTTGGCCTAATCGTCTTTGATAATACTTATAGGCTAGGTCAATAGTTATTAATTCTAACAAATTGATAAATAATAAAAAATACTTGAACACTTTAATTTGTGCAATGAGAAACGCCATCCTCTTATCTACGTAACTGTACTGTGCATACCATAAGTACATATTCATCTTTAACTTGATGTACCTACTTAATTCTAATTTTGAAAGAATTAGGTTTATTGATTTAGGTTTGGCTCAGTCAATTTTGTCCAAACCTGCATCTGTGGCGGCACGATCCTTATATGACATCCTTGAGTCGCCTCGTCAGTAAGACTGATATGTGGATAACAAAAGTCCCAAAATAAAATAAAGATTTTAAAAAAAATTATGAAAGAGAAATTGCCCCACTTTTCATTGCATGGTTCCACAAAGTTTCTGAAAATCGATATTCCGAGCGAATGCAAGCCGAAGAAGTTTTTGTCTAGTTCAACATGCATAGACGCGTAAAAATAGCATATAAAAAGTTATTCTCGTACGCTACAGTCTGAATTACTGTACGGAATTACATCCAACCTTGATGACGGTATTGTTAACCTTGTTTCTCTTATAAACAACTACATCGGCCTTACAGATATTACAAACAACGGATTTATTACAGACTCCAGTGAAATTTACTTTTTACTTCAAGGAATGTTTTGCGTCTGCTGCTACAACAATTTCAGCTAAACGTTATTTCAATGACACGTTTAAGTAAATGAAACGCCTGTGTGTTGTAAAATGGCATTTATAAAAAAATGCATTTTTACTTGTAAAAAAAGGATAATACGGATGCTTTAATTGACATTTATAATTCGTTTATCATTAAATTACTCTAAAAATAATCTCAACTAACTAAAATCCCATAGCAGGTTAGCATGTGATTTTGTTACGTTGCGTACATTGCGTATAGTCAAACTAGAGGAAAAATGATTTATAGTAACTTAGTTTTGCTACTAGTTCTGCCCCGGCGTGAAAGTAATGATTCAACCCATTATCGACTCATAAGATAACCTGAAAACGGCATCAACATCTGCTGCTAAACAGATGTTCTTGAGTAGGCTGACATATGCAGTAGTAAAACTGTATTTTATTCACTTACATCTTAGATGAAACCTAAGAAGTAAGAAACAGTACTCTCTAACTTTGCATAAACGAAAACTAGGCTCGGGGTACGACTACATGCACACAACTGAAATCGATCGTATATGAGCTTTTATTATTATACGTGCAGTATTTCCACTAAACCCATTGAATAATAAATTACATGGTAATCGAGCTATCGTCATTCCGTGCTGGACTTAAAACCAAGTACCTACTTGATGCATGGTGTTGTAGGAACTTTTTCGGTACCCAATAGCAACATTAAGTATCTTCATCTTTTCGGTTTCATCTAAAATTTTGGTATATTATTAAAGTGTTAACAAAGAGTTAAAGCCTAAACATTTTTGTGAAAATTGAAGGCCGCAAAACCGCTTTATCATATCAGCCTGTAGACGTCCACTGCTGGACAAAGGCCTCCCCCAAGGAACTCCACGAAGACCGGTCCTGCTCATCCAGCTGGGTCCCGCGACCTTCACCAGATCGTCGGTCCACCTTGTGGGAGGCCTGCCTGCGCTGCGTCTTCCGATACATGGTCGCCCCTCGAGAACCTTTCTGCCCCAACGGCTGTCAGTTCTACGAGCGATGTTCCCAGTCCACTGCCACTTCAGCTTCGCAATTCTTTGAGCTATGTCGGTGACCTTGGTTCTCCTGCGGATCTCCTCATTTCTCATTCGATCTCGCAGGGAAACTAATTCTTTGAGCTATGTCGGTGAGCTTGGTTCTCCTGCGGATCTCCTCATTTCTCATTCGATCTCGCAGGGAAACTCCGAGCAAAACCGCTTACCTACAATGAATTCTTAATTCCGAAAATACAGGCGAAAATATTTCTTACGCATGCGGGCAAGGAGCGCGCAACGAAAATAGACGATATCTCTCGTCGTACACATTATATATCGCAGCTTCCGAGGCATGGAGAAAACCGAGTGCGTTTTTTGTAACACCCACGCGCGTCTGTTACAAGACTCGCCAAGTTGTTGGCGAAACGCTGTGATATAAGTGCGTTTACGACTTCAAAGGGGTCTGGGAAGAGATAGTGTCTATGTTCTTTGAAATGAAGAAAACGGCATTTCAAGGTTACAGAAGTATTCAAGAGCAACAGTGGTAGTAAGTGACTACTTACTACCAAAACAAAAGTCATAAAAATATAACAAGTACAAACATTTTATAATAATTGTTACACCGTACGTTAAACATCGTCCATGCTGAAAACAACTATATATTACTCAATTTTTTTTATATAGTATTTCTGTATATATTAGTGTGTTCTTTATATTTATGTATGTTTATATAAATAATTTAACATGCACATAAAAAAAAATTACAAAGTATATGTAGTATATGAATAAAGGAAAAATAGTATACACTTGCTCCTAGAACTACATTTTGTAACGTGAAATATTATTTACGAATTGCGTTATTTTTTATGTATTTAGATAATTAGGATTAAAATTCAGCACACACATACTTTTAAACTACGTACAAGTTGTACCGTACAAAATTACTATAGTGAATTGAAATGAAATGAAGTTTGTTTGCTTAGAATAACAGTATAAATTGAGTGAAAGTGTAGCATGAAAACCAGTTTTGATTTTGTTGTCGAAAAATGTCACTGATTCTCCAAAGTGTGCTGTTGCTAAACACTTTGTTTTTTGCGTTGTGACATAGAGTCAGCTAATTCCAGAGTCGCGTGTCCCTTCCGCGTTATTTCGCAATTAGTTGCCGTGGTTCGCAGTACACAAATAAATCACTAACTTCCATCCACTCGTAAAGTAGCTCTAATCTCAGGCGAGGCGCTATTACTGAACGTTTTTCCGATCGAAACTTATGTCCAATCAACAATCTAAAATGAGTCTTTCTCTGGACCGAACATCTCCTAAGAAAATAACAAAAATTAGTCTCCTAATAACAGTAGGAGGTTTATAATTACCACGCCAATGTTGATTCTCAGTAAATGCTTATTACCGGAATTTATCTTCTAGTTACCTCATACGGTGACGATTCATCCACTTGATAGATTTTGATGCAGTTTTCAGTGTTGCGTATACTTACAGTGTTGTGTTCTGAAACGTTTTAGTAAATGAATCATTAAGATACAATGAAAGAGAGCAAGGTACTGACAATTTAGAGTAACAAGTCGACTTGCACTCAAGTTTAAACAGTAAACTAAATGTTAGCAGGCTAGGTTAGTAAGATATAAAAAAATATATACTTCGGTTAAAGAAGCGTCAATGTATCGGCACCGCACTCACTCGAAATAAGCTTTGACGGATAGTTTATTTATTCTAGAGAGCGATGATTAGCCTGACGACGTGAATAAACCAATTGACTGCTAGATAGATTGCTGAACCTTTACTAACTGTAGGTAGGTACTTAGGACCATACAATCGTGTTACCAATAACCAAAAGATCAGGTTTCCACTCTGACAAGTCATGTGGGATGCCTTTATTTCTGTAATAACACTAACTTTATAGCTTAATTTAAATACGACAAAAGAGATAAAGTGGTAACCAATATCTACCCAGACGAACGCAGTAGACTGTGTGGACAGGATATAACGGAAATTATTTCACCTATGTCAGCGAAATACTTCTGGGTAATAAAAGTTTCAATAACAATAACTCCCTCACGAACTTTATATGGGATGATAGTATTGAAAAACTTATTTGCCACCTGTTTCTCCCGTTATTTGGGAAAAAATATGATGCTCGTCGCCGGCGCCGGCAGAGAGCTAATAAAAACGCAATAAGTAAGGCCGCCGCATCTCGTCCTGCCCTCCGGCAAGAATCTTACGAGAGGCTAATAAAATTATCTCCCGAGCAGGATAAAAATTGTCAACCTCATTCCGAGGACGTATCGGCGGTAAACATCGGTGTTTTGCTGCATCCGTCCGGAATAAGTGCACTTTAAAACGGTTTATTTTTGTCACAAACCGGTGTTTCAAAAAGTTGTATTTGCTAAAGTAAGTAAATGCGAGTTTAAACGGTATAAATGTGAGTATATACAGTTGTTTATTTAGGTCCTTTTAGTCAGTAGTAGAAATAAATATACATAAAATGTCCTACTTGACTTCATTTTTATGTAAATTTAATTTTACTTGAAAAGTAACTGAATAAGTTTGGTTTTATGTACTTCGATACTTAATATAATAACGTTTGTACTTAATTGCTTATATTTATGAAACACGAGGTAATCGGTAATCGTTCCGCAAAAGTCTTAAAATATTAATGAGCACACAACAATAAGCAGCTTATATGAACTAGGAGATAAATCTATAGGGAAAAAAATTCCAAAGAGAGGGCAAAGTCTCTCGGGTTTTCGTGTGTTCTAAAATTGGTTAAGATATCAACAAACTATTTTTCCATTGGACTGATAAGCTGACTCTTAATAGAGTCAGCTGGTGGAGAATTCCATTTAGTACGCCGTTTGTACAGTTGCGTGCAAAGTATTAAATAAAACAATAAATAAACAAAAATAACGCAACAACGTGTTCATATGTAATGCTACACTTGATTTTATGACCTTAGTAACAAAGCCTCAAAAATAGCACCCGGGTTGAACCCTAGACTTCGCGAAATAAGACAAGTGAACCTCTTCGGATCGTTTCCAAACGGGAAATAAAAATCCCGTTTAGTATATAGCCGGATACGAAATGAGACTATTATAATAGTCTCACCATTTCCGAGCTTACTTTTGGAGCCAGCTTCCAAATGGGAAATAATAATCCCGTTTGGTAGCCGGATTCGACCTCCCGTATGACTACCTCGACTTGCGTGTTTAGTATTAAATTAACTCTTTTATATAGTAAAATTCGTAACCAATCAAATGACGTCTACCTCTGGGAACGAGGGCACAGCTGCTACTTAATGTAATAAAGCTGAAGAATTTGTATTTTGTTTGAACAAGAAAATCTCTGGCAATACCAATCGGGTTTGAAAAATTCTTTTAGCATTTGAAAGCCCAATTGTTGAGGAAGGTTATAGGCTATTTAACATCACGCTGCGACCCTTAGGAGACGAGCAAAAAGAAATAACTTACAAAACGCGGGCGAGGCCACGGCAAATAATTAATAGCTTAGAAAAGTCGGACGAGCCGCGGGTAACGGCTAGTATTGTGTAAGTGGCGAAGATAATCAAGCCAAGATGTTCTCGTCCTTTTGAAATGTAGTACGTTTTTCGTGTTCCAGCGCTGAACGAACGACCCCAAGATGGCCACCGGCCCCAAGATAGTGCACAAGCAGTTCAACTCGCCCATCGGGCTGTACTCCCAGCAGAACATCAAGGACACCCTCAGCAAGCACCTGCAGAACCTCGACAATGGCACCGTCGGGTAAGTACCTAAACCAAATGAGGATTGGCTATAATACGTGCCAGCTATCTGTATTCAGGTACATTGGCCTCATCTGTACCAAGAATTTGTCATTTTTTTATATACAAAACTATACCTGTTGCCATGGAATATAAGATTTTTTCCCGTGGGAACAGTTTGTCGCGATAAAACGCAGCCTATATCCTGCCACAGGGTTTTATGTATCTTAACAATAAATTTCATCAAAATTCGTTCAGCGGTTTAGGCGTGAAACGGAAAAAACAGACAGCGTTACTTTCAGTTGTTGGGAGAGACCTATGTCCAGTAGATTTACTGTAATCAGGAAGGTTTGAAATTCCCTCATTTCATTTCTCTATGACTGTAATAATGTCCAACCGTTGAAAATCTGTAGTAGACGTTTAGTGTTGATGATAATGATGATGATGAAACTGTATCCTATGTATCAGTCCAGCGCATCATCATCATCAGTTTAAAGCTTAAGAAAGATTCAGACACTGTGTGACCCTGGATAGGTCGGTACCAAGTTCAAGTTCGGCGTGCGTGTGATTTCCAACTTTCTTTTGCTCCTAGCATTAAGCAGAATATGCTGAAAACCCAAAAAATGCAATGTTAATTTAAATAAGTATAGCCTATCTATATGCCTAGTTGGACTATAGCCCGAACATCCTCGTTGAGAGGATAGGCCTGAGCCCCAGCAGTGGGGAGATTAATAGGCTGTTGATGATGATAGCCTATCTACTACTTTAAAAAACATTGTCTGATTCACCTAGACCTGAATACTTTTATGTACATTTAGAGCTACTTGTGCACTTTTCACACCACGAGGTTTTCCCCCTCTGCCTCTGACCTACATTCGAGTACGTAGTATTTATAAATGCCCTAAAAGTTCACAGTGGGATTTAAGGACATGATTTTATGTATCATACTACACTAACATATACATATTTTTATTATTAGTGACGTTGTCGCCAAATGGTGAAATTTCTTATTATGCATGCCAGTAGGTTAAGGAAACCTTTCTCTTCTGCTACAATATATAATTATAATCATGATATTATTATGCAAACGGTTTCAGGTTCGATTCTCGCCATATGTAGGTACACGATGGGTGAAATGCAGAATAGATGTACCGTAACGAAACTGAAATTGTAACGAAACTGATAAATTTCGTTACGTTTCGTTACGTTTTGTTTGAAACTGATAAATTGTTATAAAACTTATATCAGTTTCGTAACAACTTCTTCCAAGTGAATAGGTGTTTTTTTATTTGTTTGTGTGTAATTTCGTTGTTTATATAACTGATCATTTGAAAGCGTGCATACTCGTATAACAATAATAAAAAAATTGGCGTTTTACAATTCTGGCAAATTTTTCAACTTATTATAAATATGTATTTGGATTTACTACTCTGCTTAATATATTATTATGTCAGTACTTTTATGATCACCTTCATTTCTAAGAAGGTACAGTCGTCCCATTTCTGATGTTGTGGGTACGGAAACTCATTTCCATACTCGACGGTTACCCGGATATTATTTAAAAGGGTTCTGTCGACCGATAAAACTATATGTCCAGTGAAGACGACACGTACACGTCTTCTGTAAAAGATATCTTACTTGTTTAGATTATTTACACGTCAATCCAGTCACAGAGGAAATAATAGTCTTTATATGTAATAAAATATTTTAACTTTTACTTTGAATTAAAAAAATTCTTCTAATTTTATGAAGGCGAAAGTTTGTAAGGATGTTTGTTACTCTTCCACGCTGTAACGGCTGAACGGATGTTGATGAAACTTGGTATAGTGATAGCTTATATCCTGAAATAGCATATAGGCTACTTTTACCGCGGTAAACTGTTCCCGTGGGAAAATACTTATCCCACGCGGGCGAAGACGCGGGCAACAGCTGACTCCCTTAAATATCAGACAATATCGAGATTACATTATTATCTGGTGAAGGTCGCGGGACCCGGCTGGATGAGGTTAGCGCAGGACCGGTCGTCGTGGAGATCCTTGGGGGAGGCCTTTGTCCAGCAGTGGACGTCTACAGGCTGATATGATGATGATGATCGATATTACAGTGTTTCTTCATCGATGGCTCTACTATGGCTCTACTAGACTAAACAGATCAAAAGAAAAGAGACAGAAATATTAATAAATCTGTTCTTGATAACATATGGATTAACTCTCGATACGAGTAACAATAGTAAAGTGAGGAAACACATTCAGTCAGATATAAATACGTTCACATCGTGAGTGCCTGTTACAATTATAGCAAACACAACAAATACATCGGTGCCAATAAACGCATTTCATGAGTCACGTTACAGTTAGCCGCTTCGATTCGATCCCTGTACAGGTTTGCATATTGTAGGTATATCAAAGGTTGACTTGACGAGATCTCTATGCGAGATAACTCCGCCTTAGTACACTCTTATTTCTAATCGTTGATTCGGTAAAGCGGACTTTCTGGCAATCATATACGGGTTTTCTGAAAGTCTGTGATGGTACACACCTGGAATAGAACCGTTGACTTCACGCAAATGAAGCAAGCACAACAACTAGGCTACAACTAATATTCGTTAAGAATTTTATGCTTATTATTCGTTCATTCTTACAAAAAACTACAACGTAGGTAGTAAGTATCTCGAAAAAATTCTGCCTTAATTTTAAGATTATGTTAACAAGGGAGGCACAATAACATCAAGTAGGTACCTACTTAAAATGTAAAAGCTTAAAAAGCGATAGATAATATGCCGCGTAACCCCACAAGGCTCTGAAAACAGAAAAATTATGATATAGACAATAGGTAGACATTCTAACTTGGATATTACAAGAAGATAATATAACAATAAAAAACTTATTATATAAAACTAAAACTAAACTTAAATATAAATTATAAATAAAAAACCCCCTCGAGGCTCCCCCCTTGCTTATTATTAATTTCCTTTTTACACGAATATACAAATAGTAATTAAAAGTCAGACGTGTGCACCGCCCGCTTAATAAAGCATAATAAAATTGTTAAAATGGATTTCCGCAAAGTAAAGATACGATTAAATAATATTCGTTATGTTACATTAATATTACTGGAGCGTCGAGAAATATAATTGTTCAATAAAATGACCCATTTCTAGTTTAGATATTTCAACTTCCTACAACTACCTTACTTATCTAAGATACCTACCTATTCATGTACGTAACCTATGACCTACCTTAATACCGGGCGGGCGTTCCGCCAACACGACCGGGCGTTAAAACAATGTAAAAGAAGCAGTACAACTACTGAAGAGTTACTACAGTGTGATGTGAAACGTAATGTAGTTCTTACTTCAGTTGACCCTTTGAAATCAATATCGTATTAATAAAACGCACTATCTATCTATCCACAACGATAAAGTTCTAGTCAGCAAAAATGTAAAATATGACGCATTGCATTTAAACATAATATTTTAAGTTTCGAGTGAAGTTATGGGTCTTATTATATGAGTGCCTAAAGAAACACAATGGCCTATATACCCGCGGGAGAATAATGAAAATCAGTTCAATATTATACCCCTAGGGCTGTAATGTGTAGCTGGCTGTACATTAAGTTAAATTGAGTAGTTAACTTGACTAAACTTGGCTAAACTTGACTAAATTGACTAAATTTACTAAATTTACTAAATTTACTAAATTTACTAAATTTACTAAATTTACTAAATTGACTAAACTTGACTAAAATTGACTTTTTTCCTCGCAAATGTGATGAAAAACATTGTGTGCATGACGGGTAGTAAGGGTATTACAAACTCTTAGTAATATCCTACTTACTACCCTTATTGTACAATGTACTATTAAAAACAGATCAATTTACTTAGTCATTCAATACATTTCTTATTACCTATATACATAGCATCTATTACGTACCTATACAATATAATATTACATACCATTCTATAATTCAGAGAGCACTCTGTATACATAAACCACCTTCATTGAAAAGTGCGTCCAAAGATAACCACGGTTGGGCTGATTTTGAATGCCGTTGACCGTTCAATTAGGGGGCTGGGAGCACTGACATTTTGCGGACAAAATTTAGCGCCGTGACTGCATCGCGGGCATTCCGCAGCACGCATCAAAGCGATGCCTGCTGAAATAAATACATCCATCCAACATCGAAGTGTATCCAATGAAGTCACTTCTCAAGTGCCAACCAAGGAGCTTTCTTGGTACCAACAAAATGTAACAACGAACAACACACAATAAAGTACATGTAATTTTTTTCAGATTCTTGTTGATTGTTGCTTTTTAGGCACAAATAGTGGAAAATGCACGAAGGTGGACAGTAACACATTAAATTCCGATTGAGCTGAAACTTACATATTATAGTAAGTTACTTGCCTACTTTAAATTATTTTAGAAAAACTTAATATAATAAAAAGAATTATTTGACGGAGTCATAACGTTGTGTAGGTACGCTTTGCTGACTTTTTTTATTTGAAACGATCCAATCTTCCGTTCTCACGGCACGCGTCTTCCGCGCGCCGTTCTTCTAGCTAGATAATTTAAAAAACATGATAAAATAATCAACTTTGCCAATCAGATTATAATTAAAATAGAAACATTTGCTTATAGGCCCAAGAGATGTTCGTGCAAGTAATGAACGTCCCTCGCGATACCGCCGTCAATGTTGGTAAAAAGCAACGGAGATAACCAAGCGAACGAGGAACAAGGCGCACGCGCATCACGCGGCAGTCGCGGCTAAGCGCACCGGCGCACACCACTGCGCTTGCGTCAAATTGCAAACAAGTTATTCTATCAAACTTTTTTTTCTAATTTTGATGAAAAAAAAAAAAGTTGAACGTATTCTCTGACACTCGCTGATTCTTTAACGTAAATATTTATAAAATTTTGTAAAAGCACTAAACATTCGTTCTCTAAGTCGCTTAAACCATAGACAAAAAATAAATAAATGCTTTTATAGATGAGGTTCATCTGCGCCAACTATTTAAATTATATTTCGCTTGTGGTAGACAAAAGACAGTCATCGTTGATTCAGATTTTGGCATAAATTCAGAGTCACAGTCATTCGGGTAATCCTATAAATACGTGGGTGCAACCACAACATTGTTAACGGCTAATTATTCAAGTGTGCTCTCCTCTACAATGGCTCTGGTCATCGAGTCTAATGGGTGAGTTAGAGCTATATATTTATTATCAGTTGTCTATGGTTTAAACACATATTTGTGTTTTAGAATAGTTTTTTAAATATGTATTTTCCTGCAGCAGTTTTTCTGAATTTTTACCCTATTTAAATGAAAATACCTACCTGCTAAAGTTGTGAGCAGTTTTTTTCGAAATTAAGTGGCAAAAAGGCAGACATTTCACCTAAAGGAATGTGGCCAATTTTAATTGTAGGCGTTCAGGATAGGGTTGATTTTAATGGGCCAACATTTTTGCATTTACGTCAGCACTATGACATATGAAAATTCCATTCCAAATGAAATGGCATACGAAAACAAACGCTATTAGCCTCTTGGATATTTACAGTGCATTAAATACACCCTAGCAGCAAATCAAATTTGTATAACTACGTTAACGGTCCATTTCGAAACACCATCTATTGTTTTTATTGTTTATGTCGAGATGAATTCGCGTTTGTTTTCGTATGTCATTTGTGTTCGAACAGATGTTACAACAGCACACTTCGCTATTAACTGTAAACACAATCTGTATATTTTATTCATTATCCTAAGTTAGACTATCTCGAGTCAATCACTAGACATTTGACATTGACACATTGACATCACCGTTTAAGGTAAACTGTGAATGTAAACTTGATTTCTATATAAGGTTTACAAACACGGTGTGTCGCGTTAATAAGTTTAAGTACCTATTTAACTGTACCGCAAATGGGTTTACATTTTATTTTTATTGGGTACCCATACTTACCACCACGACGAGACGGAGGAGGTAGGGTTAGTATTTAGTGTGTGTTTGTGTGCCTGCTCTACCTTTATCTCCAAAACGGCTTACCTAATTAATTTGAAAGTGGTTTCTTGGTAACGTTTTGACTTCGGAGCAGGTTTTTAGAAAGTTTTTACTTGTCCTAGGTTTAATAAATATTTTTCAGCAGCCACCTAAAGAACCTGCTTCGCTCGCTCAATGGTCGCTAGCAATTTTATTTTTCCGGAAGATAGACAAATTTAGAAGTACCTAGTAAATTTAAAGTGCAAACCATCCAAGTCTTTTAAAGTTCATATATGTAAATATCCCTTAGTTCACAATTATAATTATACCTAATGTTGATGAATCTAATGCGCTTATGATATATTAATGCAGATCACCTTAATCAACAGGGTACCTACGCTACGGACCAATTTGTCATCTCATATTCTCTGTAATGTGTCTGCAATTATAAATGAAAGGCAACTTTGGCTTAAAACCCATTACACTAAGTAGATCATAAAACCAAACAGTGGGTCATTGTTTTTTTATTGTAGAAGGAATTAACTTTGACATCTGTCCTGCATGACGTTTTGCATTTTAGGCGTGTAAACAGCACGCGCGACATTGAAATGAACCATGCGTCATTCCTACCTAAGACATCTTAGCTAACTATAATGTGTTTACCCGAGTCTTTTAAGTTTTAAAGCATTGAATGCTTTGTTTTTTCCCAATACCAAAATTTTCATCTAACACGTAAAGAAACAGAATATTGGTATTTTTAAACTTTTTAACTGATTAAAAGTTATATACTTTACTAAAATAAAGGGCCGGGAAAGTAATTATAGTTGCAATAAATATTATTAGGTATATTATGCGTGTTGTTAGTGTGAGGCATTTGTATTTAGAGCTCTTATAGTAGACTATGATAAAAAAAACTACTAATTAGTAGAATTTGCAAAATAGAAAAATGTTTTGGCTGTATTTCAAAAATGGTTTACCTCTAATAGAGACTACGTGAAAGCCTATGACTAGCACTTGCTTCAATTAGGTATTGTTTTAATTATTTTAAATTGAACAAAACCTCATTAAACCTCTAAGAAAAAAGCAGTTTATATAGATAATGCCCTAACAAAAGATCGTCTAAAATCCTTTGCTTAGAGGGAATAAAAAGGAATCACATATTTTTTCCAATAAAAGAGTCTCTCGTTATCGAAATTGTTGATTGTTCTTGAAATGTCGACTGTCGGAATTACGAATTAAAAAGGATATTGTTCGCTGAAAGCTATAAGTACGTATAATAGCTGGTCCAAAAGACAACCTATTATACCTATGTGTTTTTACTTTTCTTTCTTGGAATATGTCATTCGAAACAATAGTAAATTATACGACAAGTGAATAAAAAGGGAATTTAATTCGAGGGATACAAGGGCCGAGATTAATTTTTTTATTCACGAGTTGTGTACTCTATACCATTGACTGCGAGAAAATAAAATAGTAAGCTGACAGATATAACCTTATCTATCAGATAAATTGGTCTGATAATAATTTCGTGTATCACACCTCAAGTCTCTGATAAAATAAATTGATGTTATATTTTTTTTAATTTTAAATTACAGAAAATTCACACAAAACTGAAGTATTCCTGCGTTAAATTCGAAAAACAATCCTTATCAGCCACTTGATCTTGCTGTTAGTTTATCAGGTAGTTAAATCATGCAGATAGGGTATCTGGGACTTTATCAGCAAGTGGTGAAAGAAGCCCCTGATATATAGGTATATTAGAAATGTATAGTGAAATTCAGGAAGGTTCGAATTCGCGGGCCCACCAATGAGATTTTAGTTATATGGTGAAATTAGAACATAATACTGGCTGGCTAGAGAATTATTATGGTTCGGCATGTTTTATTCATTTTTTGTACACAATTCGTATTGTTTCAAATTTCGAAATGTTTTTATTCTCTGTTGACTAGAAGAGAGCTTTATTCACTGTTTTCGAGAAACAAAATGCTCTTTTCTTGACAATGGTATAATACATTTTTAAGCGGTATCGAACCACATGTTATACCTACCAGGTATAGGTACTTACATACTACACATCACAAGGATAATACTATTTACTGACTTACAAATTAATTATTTAACCATTTTAATTCTACAATAGCATTTCAATACGTGATAGACCTCCACATAATGTCGGCTCGAAACTGAAACTCAATCAAGGGAAGTTAGCTGTTACAATATTTTTCTCTCTCGCTTTGTAGCGAGTTTTTGTACCGTATTCCCACGAGTTGCCTGCATTTGTTATAATGAAGTTTCTGTTTTTATATGACTTTACACATCAATAGACAAGTGAAAGTGATAGATATGCGGAGTTGCAGTGTATACAATCATGGCGATTGTTGTCGATATAGTAGTAAAATTAATAGCATCTATTAGATTTATACCGACTGCGGATCCCTACGTGTTCCCTCGTAATTCAGTCAGTTTATACAACTTGTTGTGAAACACAGTTGCGATGGCGGCCGACAATCTATAAATCTAATATTTATACTAAAGTAACATTAATCCACACAGTATAAATACGTATCAATACATTAGCAAGAGAGATCGAATGAACGATAAAGAATCAGACGGCTAATGAAATACTTAACTTGGTTCGTACAGAACAAAGTTACTTGTCTTTTCATTCTTATCCATAAAATATTACTTCGTAATTACCTACCTGCCTGCTAAAATTTTAAATATTCTTATAGGCTTTCAGAACGGATTGGTACCTTTGTTGATGATTTTAGAAAATATTTAACCAATCTTTAAATGAAAACCAAATGAAATCGCAGTAAATCGATAATTTTAATTAAATGAAGGCTATAAATCAAGCTCTTCATAATCTTAACATCCAAAGAGAAAAGAGACAATGGCGTAATTAATATAAAGACAGCCAAGCCTGCGTTGAATAGATTACCCTGAAAAGTACTTTCAAATGATGAGATTTAACTAATAAATTATTTATTACTAATCATTATTTATTTATTTGACAAAATAGATGGATAAAGGTGGGTACCGTATGACCTATTTTTATTTTGTCGAACATCTAACCAGTCTACAAACTTTAATATTAGTGGACACATCGTCGGTCACTTTTATTTTTGTTTCCGGTAGGCAGCCACTTCCTATTTCTTTCGTGGCCTAAACGCAAAAATATTTTTTTCGGTTTATTTTCCAAGTTTGACAGTAAAAAGATTGTATTCTGATTTATATAAAAAAAGTTAAACGCCTTTTATTAAAATTAAAAATAACCGTTATTTTTCATTTGACGCTTATGCCTTTGCGTCGCGGAAAGTTCTATATTGGCAGACATTTTACAATTTTCTTTGTTTGTCTTTAAAAATGAAAACTTTTTGGTAAGCTTTACAGACCTGCTTTTCATTCCTTGATTATGTATATTGTTTTGTCCTAGAATAATCTTGCAATGATTTACTTTAATAATGTTTAATGTTACAAAATTTGGCTTTTGTTGTAGAATCGACTTCAACGACCCTACTACCGACAAGCCCACCAACCTCGCCAACTCGGCCGTTCTGCGCATGCTCGAGGAAGAGGAGCGCAACCGCAGGGGATACCCTAGTGAGTACACTTTCCAACTTAAACATTTACATTTGACTGTTTAAACTCAATAGTAACAGATTCTTTTTAATTCTTCTTCGAGTATAATCAATAATGTCAATTTATATATTATTCGCTGACCCCGTTGACACTGAATCGGCAGTCCCGATTTTGTCCACGGACCGGCACCGCCACCAGTGTGGGGTGTATTTTATTGTCACAACAAGATATCTGTCAAAATTCTATGAGTGAAACTTTTTGTGAAATCCTTTGCCCAATATTGTAAGTAAAGCTTACTAACGCTACTAAAGCATTGCACCGTGCTTGCCAGAGTTAGACCCCACCCAGTTGGAGGCCATATTGGCTACCCTGGTCCACGCCGACCACCGGTTTGACCGCTACTGGCCCCCCGACAGGTCGCGGATGCGATCGGCCCGCAGCTGGGATGGCCAGCTCAATGCCACCGGCAATGTGTACTCTGAGTTCATGATGGCCACTAAAGGTATCGCGGCCGATTGTTTAAGACCATGGTGCAATAACAACTCATCCATCACCAAGTCTGATTCTAAGTTGAACACATAAGTCAGCGTTGCTTTGACTAGAAATACCTAGGTATGCCTGTTTTACCTAAAAGGGGGAAAGGTCCACCTGGAGCTCACCAGCCTAATGGTAAATGGTTACTGCTATAAAATAAAAAACAGCTGGATGGAATCAAAAGTGTCTATTTACGCCATCGTTACTACCACCAAATGTTATTCTAATCTTGGTAGTTAGCGCTGTGAAAATCTCTCATGAAATGAAATTACCTTTCGAAACAACAACAGTAAGGTACTTACCTACTTCTGGGACTCACCCATATATTCCACTGCAAAACCTGGTCCCTCCCCAAAATATGAGAAGTAGGTAGTGTTCTAATCACCACATTGCGAGAAAGGGTTGGTCCTCGCAGTATAGTAAAGTTTAATGCATAGACAAAGCCTATCACAGGAAGACTGGGATGTGCTCTTTTGATCCGACACACCTTTGAAACATACGCAGCATGGACCGCCAATTGTACCTAAGCTAGCAATGTGGACCAACTTGATCAACCTAGAGTGGCCTGGAGGATATCTTATTGCACCATGTCTATTTCCAGCTTTAAATGTCGCATAGATCGTCGCGTAGACTGTGATTAACTTGTCTCTGTCAGCTGAGCAATCATTGTGAATATGTCGGAATGTGTTCGTCTAGAATAGCATCATTGATCATCATTGTTGTTACAATGTTGTTTGTAATTCAAAATACACTTGTAAGTAGTAACTGTAGTCAATGTGAAGAGCATTTTTTACTTTTTCTGCTTATACCTACACAGGTTTCTGGATTACATTTTCTTGATGGGTTAAATACAACCTACTTAACGTCTGATCTCAGGTTCTATTCGTCATACTTTAAAGTGGATATTTTAGAGTTTCGACTGGTCACCATAGATCAAATAAATTTGTTAGCATATAAATATTTATTTTTGATTTTACTGCATTTCATACTCGTATAAGTACCGTGTTGCACTTTGCGGAGAAAAGGTTATTGAGGCTGTGAGCTGTAACGGCTGTAAAGCTATGAAATTTGACGTGATCTATTTTTCGGTCATGTTACAAACACCAAAAAATATTGTGGGGAAAATTACAAAGTCAAATGAATTGCAAACTCAATTTTCCCTTGAGTTGCAGTGACGGGTTCCGTGGGAAATGGCAAACACAAACATCAAACGAGAAACTCAGACACTCGGAAGCGGAAGCGGTGACTCACTGATCTCTAGACCAATGAATGAAGATGTTACTATTTCCACTTGGGTTTAATGGCCGAATATTTAATTTCGTTCATGCAAACATTAGATCTTAAAGTAGACAGCTCCCCGCCTACTGATGACGCGACGTATTCATTAGCTGGAGGAATTTGGCAAAGGTTGGAAGTCATTGTGTAAAATGTGCCTGTACCTGCTTTTGTTCCTGTTAGTAGATAAACGGCAGCGAAGAAGCACCAACCGCCATGTCTGAGACGGTGTTTGTAGGTAAAGTGTTCCTTAATTTATTATTCAAGCAGTGGTGTGCCTATAAGTGACTGCAGAGCACAGGTGGTTCGTGAATCATGAATAATTTCTAAATTAAAATACCTATCTAGTCTATTCGTGTTCCAGTGAAGTGAAATTTCGTTTTTACGTGGGTGCTGAATTGCACAGGAGCTGTAACGATCGCTTTACATTGTTTGTTCTGTGCTAAGATTACGCGTAACTATGGCTAGCTAGTGTGTTATGTGGATGAAATTATGTGTGAAATTCGGTGTTATCTGCTTTTGGTCAAGAACCAACTGTGTTCTAATATCATCAATGAGCAATGCTATACCTATTTGTTACTATATAATACTAAGGGTGTTGTGTTCATAATTCTAGAAAGATAACTGTATCTTGTAGTGTCTAGGAAAATCTGGTGAGGACAGTAAAATGAATGATGCTATTTATTCTTACAATAAACCTTCCATGGCTAGGAGATTAATGGAAACCTTCCAATTAAGTACTTACTTAAGTCCGCCACTCAATGCAATTCCTCAGTTATAATCTCTCAGAGAAGGAAGTCGTAATACTATTACTAAAAGCAAAACGTACGCGAAACACTTTTGACGTTACTAAAACAATATTTCCTCTAAAAACATTGTGTAGGTAGGCAGTTGTTTTTAGAAATATAACATGTGTTTATGTTACTAATCCACCACCACCGGTGCATCTGTTTTCTAACCTAGCAACGTGAGAACATTAAATGCTCTATCAGATTCTGTGTTGGTGTCTCTAAGAATAATAAAATGTGCTCCCTTGACGTCACCTGCAACTATTTCGGATGAGTCTTCTCTCAGGGCCATTACACACAACATGAATCAATGTCTAATAATATTCACTCGCTGAAAAGATGTAAATGACAAATGAGTGTATTTCGATGCGTGTACTCACCGCTTTAGTGTTTTTTAAGTCGATTGTTTATTTAGTATTTTTTGCTAAAGTGACATGACATATTCGAATCGAGTTGGAAACTGGAAATGTATTGTCGGTCGATCGTGTATTACTGTAAATACTCATATATATCCTCAACAGAATATCAGTGTAACAAAACAAGTGTAATGCCCCACGCTACGGTAAAACCATGTTTGCTTCAGTTTTTGAAGTTGCATTTGACATTGAGATTACAGTACTAAAGTTTCACGAACCGAGATCACTTCTAGGTAAAAGAACAGAAATAGCCCATAAGCAAACTGAATAAAAGCCATCAAATTCCAGAAACAACGATGACGGGATTACGTTTTCTTTTGTCTGGGTTTTTCGCTCGCATCTTTAATCCGTCAACATCTTCTATCGGCATAGAGTATATAATACTTAGTTTCCAATCGGACATGCCTTCCCTCATGCCTCTCTAGGTCACAGGGTGTTGGCTGCTTCCGGTCTGTGTCATTTATGATATACCTACCTATTTAGTCTGATTGGTATTACAGCCATTGATCATGTCACTTGAGCTTCGTTTGTTAGCTATCGGAGTGCATCGAATGGTTTAATTTTTGCTAAAAGCACGTTTTGATAGCGCTGTGTGGAGGAAAAAAAAAGTCATGTTAATACCCTATAATGACTCTATGACTTAAGTTAAAGAATAATGTACATTAATGTTAAAAATTAAATATAAAACGTTTAGTCGTTACTGTAAAACGTTTCCAAGCTGTAAGCTCGTCATAATTATGGATTTAGCAGTTAGACCTGAAGACTTTAGACTATGCTTAGATCCTACTTTGATGTAAAGCGTATTTGACTAACAGCTCCCAAGTATTACTTTGGTCTACTTCCATAAAAATACATGGAGGAAGGGGAATTTTACACTGCGCTCACGATTTTGAAGATCTTATCATACCTTGTATACTGACCAAATAAAGGCTAAAGAAATTAAAATCTATAAATGCATGTATTAGTAGGTACAGTGATGCCTCACTGGGATCTTAATATTAATAACAAATTACCCGAGCCGGTGGCTACAGATGCATCTATGTGGGTCGCATGCAATCTACGAGTGCATCTCATGGCTCAATGGATGAAGTAATTGCCATCATGTCCCATAATCCGAACAAGTGATTACAGTGATTAACATAATTATTGTAATTTCCTCAGAATACGTACTATAATTAAGTGATATGCTCAGTTAAACACAAGTAAATTAAAACCTGAGATACTTCTCATCAACAGAACAATTTTTGGTTTTATTTTTCAAATAAGTAACAGAAATAAAAATTGAAATGGAAAGCAACACACTCGTATCCATGCCTTTGCCATGCCATAAAGCCATGATTTTGATCCATGACCTGATATTTGATGCACAGACTACTTACTATGGTTCAATAAATATGTTTAAGCCTGTAGAATGGCATGTTCTTATGACATGACATGATAACTCGAAGCAACTTTTGGCAACGATTTGACGTGATACATTTATTTATGATGATAGAAATTAGCGCTATCGCGGTCACAATTCATACCAACTAGGCAGGTGCATTACTCCCCCCCCCCCCCCTTTTGACCAAAACCTGGGTATGTACGCCCATGGGCAGGGGTGTATATATTTTATCATGCACTAAGGTATGTGGCAGAGAGAGACGGAGCGGAGCGGTGTCCTAAAAATGTGCACTCATAAAATTAGTATGCGGTAGTTTGCGCCTACACACCTGGCGGGCGAGCCAACTAGTTGTAGTCCTGACCGGTTCGCGGCTGGCACGTCTTCTATTCCAGACTGTCGATCCGCTATTGTGACTGTGAGTAACTTAACTGTCTTTCATTTTAACGACTAAGAAGAAAGCTCTCAATATATGTATGTGCTTTAATACAGCACTCAACGAGCGCAATCATTAGTTAGTTCGTGTATTAAAAATATACTATTTTCGTGTAAAAATATACTACTAAAAATTATGTAGGTAGTTAGGGTTAGATTTTAAGTTTTGTGGTTATGTATGTGAGTTTGCGTATTTCTAGGGCTGCTTTTTGTGAAATTTACCTACGTGTTATTATTTATTTATAGTGGAGAATTACAGAGTAGTCATGATAGAGCATCGCTAATAGTAAGTAGGTATACTTATCAATTACTTACCCACGTATACGTACATATAATTTGGTTATCAGATTAAAATTTGGTTTGTTTTTAAATGCACTTTAAAATAAATGGATTGTACTTCAATAAATAGTAAATGACCACCAAAGTATAAACGCCAACTCGAAGTCATTTTCTGGGTCCTGTCGCTCGCTTTTCTCGCTCTATGGTCACAATGTTATTTTTAGGAAGACCATTGGCACAGAAGAAATATTAACCATTAGACAAATAAAGTTGGAATTATTAAAATTAAATTGTAAGCCATTAATTCGGGTCGGGCGGCATTTGCCTACATCGCAGAAAGTCTATGCTGGGAAATGTCGAATACAAAAGCAAAGGTTTTAAAAGTTCATTTAAAGTTACCTATTTAAAGAAGTCTTTATAAGTTTATACCAAGAAGTATCCTCCATGGTTATGTATTAACGTTCGGCCAAGAAAGTGGGTGTATTGACAAGTTTTCAGTCGTCAAATAATTTGCAATAAGGACAGCATTAGTATTGTTTGGACAGTGAAAGTTACCATATTGTTTGATGGCGTGCAAACGTATGTCAACCTTAGGCGGGTACGCCACTTTTTTGGCCGACTTTACATACTCACTCATTAGGTATTAATACTAAAAGTACCTACATGTCTTACAATCTGGGCTGTCGAGGCAATTATAAGTCTGTTAAAGTTATTTCAATGTGAAATGTAGTAATTTTAGGCCTAATTCTAAAGAAAAAAAAAACAAGAATAAGTTTCGTAAAGAAACTTTTGCTAAGTCGCAAAGAATTCGTAACCGAATTGGAGAAATTGAAGTCGTCAACTCGTCAGAGTCCATTCGATTTCCGAAAACGTAATTATGTTCAAGCAAAAATTTTTCCTTATTCTTATACTAGAGAGAAACTCGCAGAATTTTTCTCCTTAGAACAAAATATTGAGGACCTCTTCTTTATTTGTTGCACGTGATTTTCAGGGATCCGTCAAAACGGATACCCTTATAAATAGCTAAACTTTTAGTCCGTCCGTCCCACAGTTAACTCGATAACTACTGGACACAGTGAGTGGAAACTTAGAATGATGGAATGAAATGAATGAAAATGGGAATGATGGAAAATTTATGGAAATTTCTATTTGAAAAATATTACACCATATAAGACTAAAAACAAATTCGGAATCCGCACATTGCGTATGTGATTTTTCTTGGTCAGGTGGTAAATAAGGAAATGCAGGTGATGACTATTAGTCATTCAGCCATGTCAGAATTAAACTTTTAGATTTAGTTTAGCTATACGTTATTTATTTGCTTTCACAGGCGGACTGAGTTTCAGTATAGGTACTTATTACCTACAAGTCTACATGGTAATTTACCGGTAATACCGATATCGTCAGTGATATCGGTATCCCTCTTACCGGTATTGTCTCTGACGCCGGTATCAGAGAAAGACAAATGGTACCGATTTCACGTCCTGATGCTTACATGGTACCTGGAAGGTGGTTTGATAGAATTCATGCGGCTGTTCATTCATTTCGTTCGTTCATTCATTCGTTGAAGATCCCCTTAAAGAAACTAATTAAACTATAACAAAAGTAAGTCGGTGCCTAACATAAAGTAATGTGACGTGCGACAACGTCACATCTTAATTACCGAGAGTTGACTCTGAGTTAGTTTTGTTTACTTCCTTAATACTCTGTAATTGAAAATCAATACACACCCACCTAACAATCAATATTGTAAATTACAATTTGTAATACAACATACTTGTAGTTTAGTGTGTGGCTCGCGCAATTTGCCATCGGATATTATTGAAAGCTAAAGTTTACTACGCGGAACGAACGATCGGAAATATATAGTTTAATTACTTGCCTACTAGAAATGCAATTTGCTATCTTCTTTCTACATCTACATAATGTAGATGGGAAACTAAAACAGCTAGGTATACTTACAATTTTTTACATCTAGTATTCTTATTAAATTTATCAACGTATGAGTTGCGAAGTTCGATTTTCGCTTAATTCTGATCTGAACTGCATTAGAACACTAGGGATTTACATTTTCACTGTTTTTGATGGTATCTATTTACTCTGGGTAATTTTAATAGGCTGGGTTAGTGGGCTGTAGCGCGCATTAGAGGTCATCATCATGATAAAAAATCCCTTCGAAATCCACTGCTGCATGGACATAGGCCTTCCTCAAAAAATGTCACCACAGCCGCGGTCCTCCGCATCAGCCGCTTCCAGCCACCTTCTTTAGGTCAACGGTCCCGCGCTGCGCGTACCCACCACGGTCTTGCGGTTACCTTACAACTATAGGTCCATTGAGAATGGAATATAAGGCAGCTACGAATAGAACACCTTTACAACAGTGATCTGCTTGATCCTCCTCGGTGGTCGGTCACCTTAATTTTTTCATAACTGGCGCAGATCCAAGCGGTTGGTGGGCCGAGCTAATTTGAAGCGAAATGTCTCATAATAAGTATTTCAAAGCGTTGAATAATGAAACGACCGGTTCCAAGATACTATCTCATGCGCCGAGATCGTATGAGATTAACTCTACGTTACACGACACAATTATTTTTGTACAGTGCGTGATAAGGTCGAAAAAATACCATAATGGCACGTGGAGCGCTTTCCATTTTGTGTCGTACTGGTCTTATTAAATTAATTGCGATACTTTATTATTAATTAACGTGTGCATCGGCCTTAAGAATGTGACGTTAGTAACTTATTATTCATCAACAGCCTATTAAAATGTCCCCACTGCTGGGGCTCAGGCCTACCCCCTCAACGAGGGCGTTCGGGCTATAGTCCACCACGCTAGGCCCAGTGCGGGTTGGTGGACTTCACATGCGACTAAGAATTTCTTCTTCGGCGTATGCAGGTTTCCTCACGATGTTTTCCTTCACCGTTTGAAAGCAGTCAGTAAATGTACAAAAGTTTCGAGAAAATATCCATTGGTACATGGCCCAGCCGGAGATCGAACTTCGGACCTTTCGTTATGATAAGCCGCGTCTTATCCCCGATATGCCACTGACGCTCTCTCAACTTATTATTAAACCTGCGATATTCGTTGATTAATCGGCACATTTTAAATAATTTCGGAAACCTTTAAACACGTAATTAAATCCATGTTTTAAATACTCTAAAACAACGCCAGCTCTTAGTAAACAATATACTTAATAAGCACTATTTACACCACACTTCTTGGGCGTACGCCCGCTCAAGGTTATGTTAGGGCTTGTTAGATCACAGAATACAGAATAGGTTAGATGCAAAACTGTTGTGAAAAGGCTTGCTATACAGCAGTAATTATTATTATTTGCTTGCACGACGTGCAGGTAGTAACTATTATAGTCCTCTGTGGTGCAGGATGTGTGCTGGACTTAGCAAGGCATAGACAAGCTCTAACGTTTTTAAAAAGTAGGTTATGGCTTGGTTGGACTAGACTTTTAAGCCAAATCTCAATTAAAATATCAAGTAATATGGCTTAAAAGTCTTGTAACCAAGCCAAAACCTACTTTTTAAAGCTTGTCTATGCCTTGCTGGATGCCTTGCTAGGTGCCGCGCTAGATGGTGTAAATGCTACGTCTCTTCTAACATGACCTTGAGCGACGCCCAAGATGTGTGGTGAAAATGGCGCTTTAAGTATTGGATGACATTATAAATTTGTTGCAGGCCAGAAGAAAGTAGTTTGGCCACCAGTGCCAGAGACTAACGGCTACCACCAGTCGCAGTTTCAGGTATGTTACTAACATCTATCGCACAAAATATACAGAAATAACGTAGTGTAAATAAGATTGTTAAGACACAAATGATATGACGCTGCACATAGAATGCTTGCGGTGGCGGAGAAGCACAAATATTGCATGCAATCTAATTATAAAAATATGTTAAGTAAGTCATATTCAAAGGGAGCAATCTCGGTAAAATTTGGGTAACTGTAAAGCCAGGTTATCCAGATTTTTACATATTTTAGACCAAGTTTAAACAATGAAATACCTATTGAATGTTTTGAGCCGGAAAATATATGTTGTAGTTAGAAAAATAAACTATGGAATTTAACGGCAACCGATTCGGAAAAGGAGGGTTGAAATATTACATAATTTTAAGTATTTTTATTTTATTTATTTGGGACAACAAGGTACTACAACTAGGCATTTTATTAAAATATATACGTAGGTACATAAGTTGTTTGTTTCTTTATTTAAGTACTTAATAAAGAAACAGCCTATTTCTCAGAAAAAAATGCATCGCTATACGATTGGCATTTTACCCTGACTATACACTGTTTCTTTTATGCTAATATGCTATCCCAACAGCAAAGTCCTGCGCAGTACAACAACGTGCAGCAACCTCCGTCCGCGCAGCAGCAATACCTACCCCAGGCTCAGCAGCAACCCCAGTACCAACCCCAACCTCAGCACCAACCGCAACCTCAGCACCAGTACCAATCCCAACCTCAAAGCCAGTATCAAGCGCCGCAGTCCCAGCCGGCGTATTGTGACGGCCGCAAGCAGGAGGTCACAGGGCTGAGCAAGCTGATCCCGTTCGGGCCCGGAGTCACCGCGTCCCCCGCGCCCCCCTCCGCCCCCTACCGGCAGGCCCCCGCCTCGCCGGGCGCCGCGCAGCCCTACCGCCAGCCGAACAGCCGCTGGGGGCCCGTACCAGCTCCTCTTTCCCCCCAGGTATACACCACAACCAGAAGCAATCTCAACGTCGCCGTTAGTTTTGGACTCTGTAACTAATGCTGATACACTTCTCGCTGGTTTTGTGTCTATATAATTATTGTTCGATTTTGTATTTTTTATGAGAACTCTACGTCTATACCTGTATACATATTTTCATTCGGGCAATTTTATAAATAGTGTTGTCTTTGGCCCGAAAAAAATGTGTTATATTCACGATGCTTTGGGTCTACTGGAATGAGGCATAAAAGTATTCCTTTCGGTATATTTTTATCGAAGACGTAGGTAATGTAGGCTGAGCTTTAAGTTGGTTGCAATAACAGTTAGTTGCATGCAAGAAATTAATGCATATACTAATACGCGGCAAGATAAATGCAAATGAAATTGGCTTTGCGGTTTGATAGCTGCACAGTTCACGCTTCGTGGCGGATATAACGACTTATTTACGGAGCTTACTAAGCTTATTTTATTATGTTGTTCTCAAAATATGTTCATCCAAGTACAGCGTATAGAAATTTTTTATATATTAATTAACATCTAATATTATATTGTGCTTGCTTTTAAATGAAACAAAAATAATCATAAATGAGCTTTTGGTACAGCATTTTGTCACAATTTGTTTAATAGAGGACGAAAACTAATGAGGATCATACATGGAACTAATATGTACTACGTGCCTACAACTAGTACACATTAGTTCCACAATGTATGATACATTAGGTAACACAATAAAATCTCCAGGCAGAACCTACCTGCAAAAACTTTTAAAGACACAAATAAGTGACTTTTGGAACTCTATGGGCGTTAACTAGTGCATTTAGCATTCGACTTTTTTCGTTTCAAAGTCACCTCCTGATTTCAGGGGCACAAACCCCTAACGTTTCACAAACGTATTACTATCATCCATCTCTCTTTCCGTTACATCAAAAACAATAGAAGTACCCTATTTACTTAACTGACACATTTTGTGCAGACTTACGGATCGCAGCCGAACTACCAACAGCCACCGCAACAGCAGCAGTTATCCCCGCAAGTCCAACAGCAGTACTCCCCGCAAGCCCAGCCGCAGTACTCCCCGCAAGCCCAGCCGCAGTACTCCCCGCAGGCTCAATCCCAGTACTCGCATCCCCAGTACTCACCGCAGCCGCAATACTCGGAGCCAGCATACCAACCACCACAGAGGCAGTTCGAGCCACCGCCTGCGACCATCACTCTACGCCAGCAGCAGCCTATCCACCAGAAACCGCCACCGGTTTTCCCCAGTCAACCGGCTACTGCATCTTTCCAAGGTAAAGCTAATCTCAGTAAGTACCTAAGAAGGCAGTTGTTACTAATTAGTCGGTAGTAACCGCAGCCACAGTATTCGCCACAGTCTCAGTGTGGCAGTACTCACCATAAGCGCAATCCGCCTCTATCAGCCGCCACAGAGCCAGCACCAGCCAGACCGACTATCAGAATACATCAGGATCCGGTTTGGCACCTCAGCATACGACTACCTACATCTGTTCTAGTACTGGCCGCCTCAGTACTCATATGTAGTCCACGTATGAACAGCTACAGAAGTATAGTAAGTTTGAAACCGCCACCGACTACAAAATACAGTTTAAATGACTGAGCGCAATCTCAGTCTCATTTGGTGAAGCATAAAAAAGATGATGCCGCATTATTATGTTGGGAAAGATTGATTCTCACAATAAGGTGTAAATTACGATACCTACAGCTTAGGTATTTCATTCGAGAAAGCAGGTGCGAGACTTTCGTTTGATTCACAATGGCAATAACAAAGCACATAAAATACTTTGCAGACGTGTCCGTAAACCAAGTCAGTTATATGGTCGCTACAACCTATATTGTTTTTAAAATTGCCTTTTATATGACGCACTGTCACTTTAGAGAAGTGTCTTGTGACACGTAAATGCTTTCAAACTACACCTGTGGCATGCCTGCGGCTTCTTTACGGGCAAGGGGAAGAATGTGGAAGCTCACTTTGGCTTTAGACAGCAAAGCACTAAGATTTTGCATATTTATACGTGCCGGGGAAGCCAGTGTAAAGGGCTTTACTAAATTATTTATGTACGGCGTCTCTTAGGTGACGGGCAAAATTATAATAAAAATTATTTATCATTTGGTTTTTATAAGGTCTACCTACAGGGGCAAACTTTCCGAGCGGGTTATTTGCTTGGCAATTGCGTTTGCTCAAAATTCCTGTTCTGGGTGCCCGTATTGTTGTCATGGTAGGTATTCCGTTAGTTAGGCTCTTAAGTAGGTACTTAAATTCACTCATTCCTTATTTACCTACTCACTGACCTAGATACCTTACAATGTCTCCGTCAATAGAAACGGGATGAAAATATGTTAAAATTGCAGGAGGAGTCAACATGCGTGGTGATCAGAAGTGGCCCCCACAGGCAGTGAGGGAGGCGGTTGATGCTGAAAACGAGGCCAGAAGGCAGCTCGCCAAGGGACCTGCATGTAGACCGCGCAAAGTAAGGCAGCTTCTAACTAACCTATACTTAACACAAGCTTAACTGATCACAGACACGATTGACTTGGTAAAAAAACTTCTCACACAGTGGATTCAGGTCTGTTGGTTACGATTTTAATAACTTTTTCTTAAAATCTACGTCAGTGAAAGAAATCCTGGTCTTATAAATATTATGCAGTGTGCGCTGCCTATAAATAAATCTGCTAAAAACAAAGATTAACATAATGCATGCTGTACCTACTTAATATCTAGAATTTTGATACTCACAAATGTAAATATCTATGTATATATATTCACCTTTTTACTAAAGTTATTTTAAAACGTCCTAATAAAGTTTACAGCCTGAACATTAGATATCGTCTTCTTAAAATGAACTGATGTAAACACATATCCACACTCCTAAATTCGTTAATAAGATATTTCTTCTTGCCATTTCTTAAAACTAGATAACCATTAGGTAATATATTCGATATGAAACGATCCATCTACTTTATTAGAATAGATTTCAGTAGACTAGTATTAACTACATTAATTAAAAGTTTGGAATCAAAACCTTTACCAGCACAAAAATAAAACCACAGGTAAAACTAAGAATCTGAATGTTTAAAAGTAAGATGCGTCTGTGAACGGAACCGTTCTCTGTTTTAGCTGCGGCAATATTCGCTTGCCGAGTTAATTGCCAAGAACGAGGTGTAGGAGTCGTTTCAACTCAGTCCGACTATGCTGGACTTTAATACCTTTGTAAGTTTCGTCGTTTGGGACTCAGTGTGACTCTATTGTTTGGACCAGCCTCTTCTATTAACAGTGGGGTGTCGGCACTATACTAGGTCACTTGTTCATATAAGTGCGCAGTCATAGCGCTCTTCAGTTCTGAAGGAGACGAAACCCTTAAACGGATGAAGAGTATGAAAAATGTGACGCGCCGAAAACTTATCTAAACATTTGTAAGTGTAGAGCTGACCGGTTAATTTGCAATCGATTCCAACGATAATAATAATAAAAAATTGTATACTTAGCGAGACTGTCGAATACCCAAAGAATTACTTCACTTATTTTTGATATTCACAAAACCTATTTTAGACTTCGTTGAGATGACAATCGCCAGATTAACAAAGTGTATATTGACAGTAACAGTTGTTGTTTACGATCAGATGGGCTTCTATCAATAGTCGTTTAAAATCTACGCTGGACCATTTGCACCATTAAATAGTAGGTACTTACCTAATGCGATGCTGTGACAGTTTTGTGACGTCTTGCCCATTGCGTGCTAAGCTCTCCAGACAAAAATACTGAGCTGTGCAGTGGACTCTGAAACCGAGTCCTGATGGAGCCCAAATACCATGTTTATTAAATAGAAATAATATAAGTATGTATTTTCTTTATGGCAATAAATTAATTCAAATCAATCCATGACAAATGATACACCGCAATCGGTAATTGAACAAAGAACAGTCGATTGCAACTTTACTAGTACCCTACAAGACTTCGGCACCTGGTGGAAGACTATATACAGAGTAGGCCACCTAACTCGGACTTAGGCTTTGCAATACTTTCTGTTATCATCGATCACGTAATCCACTAAATTAATTCATCTTACACAAACTGACATCCATTACTATTTTCTACCTGTAAGGCTTTGGCGTTGTTAAACGGACTGTCTTTATACAAGCTTGGATGTCTAATATTACTATTAGATACGTCAGACCCACCCAAATTGAGCTGAAAGGCCTAACGTCATGATTAATTAAGATCTTTAAGGTAGCTTTCTTATGAAAACGTTAAATTATAGGAGAATTATGAGACAGGTACAATTTAGAGATACGTTATAATAATCGTTTATGCTAAACTATTACAATTTACTTGCTGTCGTTACAATGCCATTGTCGCAAATAAACATAAATTATGTATCACTGTCTTTTTTTAACTGTTTACAAAATATATTATAATGTGTTAAGTACAGTCTTATTTTGTTAACCCGTTTTGTTTATACGCAATTTTGCAGTTTAATTGTCTACCACAATTACGTAAATTTTAGATCGACTCCTGCTTAGACCATTTAAATGAAATACTACGTTTCGGACAAAATAGAAAGAGAATACAGACAGGCATCACGCAAGAGATAAATCCATTATACAGGCTGTTGCGACCTGTGTTGCAGGTGAAAAAGGATTACACTCCCTTCTTCGCGAAGCACGCTCTCAACAACAACTACCCCGGCTACCGCGCGCCGCCCGGCACGCAGCACTACGAGGACCTCTCGGGCCGATCTTCCTACTAAGTTTAAAACATTACCATTACTAACATCTCAGTACATAATGTACATTCTCACCAAGACAATGACGTAATGCAATTTGCCGGTAAGACACCCACCCGCCAGGGAGGTCCGGCAGAAATGTAACATTAAATCCTGCACAGCGTATACCGTTTCATTTGGTGTGAATGCCACTTTATGTTTTAAATCATAAACATTGTATACTTATTTGTATTGGCATTTCTGATGATAAGAGTGTCTAAACATGAAATATGGAGGCGAAGTCATAAGAATTGTCGATAGAAATAGATTAATTATCACATTCATAAGATTTTTTAATAATTGGTTCGGCAAAAAGTGAAGTCACAGGGTAGGGCTTCGGAGTGTAAGTACTTGTATAGACTTTAGGTATTAAAGTCTTAACGCATGTACGAGATTGGAATTTGGAATATATTACAATCGGTACTTAATTGTAGGTGTAATTTATTTATAAACATAGCTTCTAAGTTGAATTAATTATTACGAATATTATATAAAAATAACACTATCATGTCTTATAAATCATTTTATCACCATTTGACATTTCGACGATTTTACTTTTGTTTTCAATGTAAACGTGCGGCTTTATAAATTGCGAATGTATGCGACATTGTTCCACAAAGCTTTTTAATATAATACGGACTGTATTTAAGTAATGCTCAAGTGAAGAGTCAAAATATAATAATAATTAATTAATTTACTTTCGCTGTCTTTCAATTTTTAAAAAGTGGGCAATGAATTAAATGATTTGTACCTAAACTCAATGCTTCTGCCAAAGTTATTAACAATGATATTATTTAAAGGATTATTGTAACAATTTATTGGCTTATTGTGAATCTACCTAGTCATGAAGAGATTAAACAAAATATTTTGTTTGTATATAAAATGTTAAAAAATACATTATTGATTTGATATTTCATTATGTAATTATATTTTAATGGAATAAATTATATAAAAAGCCATATTGTACCTTTCAATTACAGAATTGAATACTTTTTAGGATAATTTTACAAAAGTAGAATGTTGACAGTAAAATACAAGTTTGGTATGAAAATATCATATATTATCATACATTGTGTACAATTCACGCCGTTATAACTAGTATAAGGTGCACATTAAATGCTTCCAAAAATTATAAAAACTCAGCTAGCTAGCCAACCTAAATTACAAATTGCTTATGTACAACATGTACAGCATGAGCACAATAAGATAAAAATCAATCAATACACCCACGGCAATAACGCTGTGACCTAAGCGTCCATAAAAATTACATAAATAAATATAATAATTAAAAACATCCTGACCATTTAGTAGGATTTATACTAAAAGGCCGGGACATCAAAAAAATATTTTTTTTTGTCGTTTTAATGATTTCTACCATTTTCGAAAAAGTTTTGTACATGTTGTCCAATCAGGTGACAATAATTTGACAATGGAAAAATTGTTAAGTTCTTCTTGCCATTGCCACAATCATAATAACAAGTTGTTCTTTGAACAGGCTTCTAAAGTAAACAGGCTAACGTATGTTTTGTGATCGTAACATAATCTTACAGTATTGTCATAAAAACATATGGGACACACACCCATAATATCACAGAGGTAACCTTGCTGGCCACTTCTAATGTCTACTATTTTAATTTATCAATGAAAGTACTTCGTCAACGCGGGTAAAGTTGGTACACTACTGAAATGACGTCACAGGTTGAGTGAGAGAGGTAGAAAGAGGAACTAAAATATTATAACCACAACTAAGAAAACACTAGGTAAAGCTCATCTATCGTAAAGTTAACAGTCTCAAAGGAATTCAGTTGTTCTATTTTGTGACCACTGAATTTCTAGAAAAAGGCATAGGTATCTACACCATAAATCCTCAAATGCCGTCAAAAGTATCAACAGACTAGTTAACAACACAAATCGGTTACTACTAAACAACTTCTGAAGACTTCTGAAACAACACTTTCATCGAAGATAACTCAACAACAAAATAACGCAATGTATAAGCATTGATTGCTTGTTTTTATCAATAGCGGAGTCTTGAGACATGTAATCACAACGCAATGTAAACAATGCGGGAATGGTAGGTTTTACTGAAAGCTCGGTTCAGATGGCGTCACTAGCGTATGCAGTAAACATTAATGTTTTCCTTAAAAGATAGAAAAAAGGTCGAATAGAAACGAAGTAAATCTAGATATTTGTATAAAAATTATAATATTTTATAAGGCATATTTATTTTAAATTATTTTATCTTTATGCGCTAGTGGCGCCGCCTAGCAGCGAGCAGTAGCGGTATTATCACTGTTTTATTTGTATTCTATAGGTCGACAGACAAACCGATTAGTCATTATTAAATAATTTACTGATTGGTTTAATTTACTGATTCAGTTCAGTTTAATGGAATCAAAGAACCCCATATAATGTACTTTTTCTTCTCGCTATAAATAATTTAACTGGCGGCTGGCACCGCTTACTCAATTACTGGCAAGTAATTAAATGACTGATTGTCTTATTATGAAACAGATTGCTTACCCTGCATAAATGCGAAATTGTGTTTTTGGTGAGAAAAACCCATGTTCTAACCATTCAACAACTCTATTAACAATATTAAATAACAATGCGATTTAAATAGCCTAAGAAAAACCACCTAACAAACGATAAAATATTTTGTTTTCCGCCACTTACAAGCGAGGCACTAACAAAACGTTCGCTCAACAATATTTAGGCAATATTTAACAATTCAAATGAATGTTTCCCCATTTGTTCCGACGCCAAACTAATCTCAAGTATTTTCTTTTTAAACTATCTAATGACAGTAGTGTAAAATATTATCATAAATTTAAATGCAAATGTTTTTCGATTGTTCTCAGAAGCGCATCGTTTATAAAAATGTCAGAAAATATAAGAGCGGTGCTTTAAATGTAAGGCCGACGGCACGTAAGTAGAAACAAAACCAGTACAAACTGGTCTCTCATAGTATTGAAACCAGGCTAGGCCAGACCCAAAGTATTTCCACTGACGTGCGGTCGACTGTACCAAGTTCACCACTGGGCTAACTAATTACTACCCGCGATTATATTAGGTTAACATACGTGTGTATTTGTTCATACTAGTGAGAAGCCTTGTGTCTGCTGTATGGCTTCCTTGAGGTAGTATTTGAGCCGCTCTTTAGTCTTGTATCTGGGAAGGTCTAGAAGGTTGAAGCAGGTGTGAGCCACTGGGAAGTACCTGTCGTCCGCTGCTGGCTGTATCCGTATCTGTTAGACAGTAAGTAATACTTTTATTTCAGGCAATACAACCATATAAATACAAGTAAATATTTCATTTATGTAGCTGATATTAACATCTCAAAAACTATACATTTTTAGGTTTCTTAAGTCCAGTTGTTGCCTTGAAAAAGGTCTCAACTCAACTCAGCTTAGTGCTGCGGACATAGTGTCTGTTGAAATACGTTTCTGTAGTTTGGGAGTCTGGGCTTCAAAAACGTTGTATCAATTTATTTAATGCTTTATTAAACAGAACAGACAAAAAAACGTTAACAATACAATAGAGAAACAAAGGGCGGATTTGTCTCCCTAAAATATTTCTTTAAGCAGACCCGCGAGAGATATATTTTTACAATAAAGGCAGACAGGATGTGTACACAAATTATACTACTTGATGACATAAATCGTCTCTGGGCAGACACTTGTTAAAAACTACGACCGAAGTCGTGTAGTCTAGTTGGTAGTGCGCTGAACACGCGTTCCTGAGGTCGACAGTTCAAATTATTTAATATTCTGAGCTCTGTGACACCAAGAAAGACTAGATAACAAGTCTACTTACTTTGATATCCCTCATCCCCTGTATCGGCACTCTGTCACTGCCGGTGAGGAACAAAAGGAACTTCTTTTTGTCTTCAAGTGACAGCTCATGGAACACTTCCCAGAACCATCTAAAACATACAAAATAGTGCCTAATTTAATAAAATAGCAAATAGCACTTCGAAAAAAACTACTTTTGTAAGTTTCTTTTTTTTATCGACGTAGGTTCTTTAGAACAAACTACCCTACATCTTATAGTTTCTGACTTCCCATCCTGATACCTATAATGTCACTTTCCAAAGTCTAAGAACAAAAGTACCAACTTGCTTCTCACCTGACTTGCAAATCGGACGTGTGATAACCATTTCTGTACTCGCAGTTATTTTCAAATTGGTCCCAGTCGTACTCTTCGTTGCCTATCACAACCGACATCAGCTCGTGAGACCTGAACAACTTGATTATTCTACCGCCGCACACCTGCAATGTAAAAATTTGTTACCAATATTTTGCTATACATTATGATTATTCGCGATCTAAATATACAACGGAACTCTCCTTTTTCCTCGGCTTAATAGGCAAGGGTTTCAAAACTCTACAGTCTAGTTTATTAATCAGCCAAATTCGATGACTATGACCTTCTGCCGTTTATAAGATCAACATACTACAACGTAACTTACGTAAGGTGGGTAACGATAGTGTTGCAAAAGACTCGACTTGATTATGCAGGACTCGAAGCGCCTATGAGCGATGAACAATGACGGCTCGCGGAGTCAAGAAAGAGACTCGAGTCTTTAAAGAACGGTCTAACATTCGATTCGAAATTCGGTTTTCGAGAGCTAGTGGCTTCAGGTTGACTGACAGCCCATCTAATGGTTAGTGGCCACTGTTTCATATGAGCACCTGCAACTTTTGGAAACTGTGTGCCTCAGGTTCATCAGCCACTCATCTTCTGGAAGCCCTAATTGAACGTCTTGTACTGTTTCTCGACGGACTTGGCTTCAGGGTGACTGACAGCCCATCTGACGGTTAGTCGCCAGTTTCCAATGAACACCTGGAAACTGCGTGCCTCATGTTCATCAGCCACTCACCTTCTGGAAGCCCTGATTGAACGCCTTGAACTGGTTCTCGACGGACTTGTTGAGCAGAAAATCCACGTACAGCTCGACGTACTCGCCCTTGTTCTCGTGCGTCACGGGCACGTGCTCGCCGTTGTCCTTGAGCGGGTGCACGTGCACTTGATCGAATATCATCGTGTTCACAGCGAAACATAGACTGAACACCTGTAGGAGTATGAAAAATAGAGTCAACCCAACTTGTGTAGATAAAAAATTGACGTGTATAAATGTACCAACTCTTTATGTAATTAAATATATTGACTTTGACTATTATAGGTCTACTACATTTTTAGATATCCGGAGGACATTTTTAGCATTACTTTTATAACTCGGAAAAAGGTCAATCATAATAATATCATAATTTTATATCTATCATTGCTGGGTAATTCTGTGTAGTATGCTCCATGTTTCACTTCAAAAAAAGGTTCGCTAAAGAGTGTCTGTTTTGACGGATTCCTATAAAACATGTAAGCATCACAAGCATCGCGCATAGCAAATGCGAAAAGCACCTTGTAAAGCTGCCGTCAAAGCGCGACTGCACCGCTACAAAAATGCCGTGTGCTACCCTAAATGATTTCAAATTCAAAAGATATAAGGGGTGATTTTGATATGAATTGAATCAAACTTACCTCTTCGACATCCTCGTCAGGATACTCGAGCAGGCTCTTGAGGCCGTTGGCCAGCATGGGATACAAGTCGGTGAGGTCGTCCAACATCACAGACTCCCCCAGTATCTTCTTGTACAGCACCAGAGGGAACGGTACGTAGATTATTATCGAGTTGTATATAGCAAGGCCGAAAATTGCACCTGTCAAGAAATCAATCAATCATCAATTATATTAGATTTGAAATTTTGCACAAAGGTTCCTCATTAACTCTGACGTCCACTAAGAAAGGGTTTGTAACCGAAAGATAAACTTGCTGGGAAAACTTTTCTACGCAGGCGAAGTTTGTCTTACTTAATAATTATGTTATTATTTACTTACCTATTAAATAATACATGACGTCATCCTCGAACGGGTGATTGGAGAACCAGATCATGTTGGTCTCCTCAGACTGCTTGAACATTCCGTAAATGGGGTCGAAGATCTCTCTGAGCAATAGTAAGAAAAACTCCTTTTTCACACCACCCGCGTCCTCGGCCTCCTCGCCTACGAATTCTACCTAAAATAATAATAAATGCACGTTTTTTAATAAGCGAAACTTTTTTAGTATCAGTGATTTGGGAGTTAATAATAATGCTACTCGAATCGCAAATTACGAAGTATTTCCACCCACTAGAGGCACGTTTGCAGAGCTGGTCACGTTTCCATTTTAAATGTTTCTTGAAGGGACAGATATGTTGTATTGGTTTTTTTATAATTTTAATAAGGGGGCGGACGTTTGAGTGGATAATAAACATATGTAGTAGCAATGAAGAGCCAATTACAACTACCATATTCAACAATAGCTTGACTCTTTATAAGAACAAAAACTTACTCTGAGCGGTTTCTTGAGCTGGGACGTGTCGTGATTGCTGATCTGCAGCATGGTATCCCTCACTATGTGGTTCCTCGATACGGTGAGATTCAGGAACTGGTCTCTGTGGTACTCGTACGTGGGGTCTATGAACATCCTCGTGAAAATCTGCGTCGCCGCGCGACTGATGGCCATTTGCATCTGCAGCTGCTGGTCTATCTTCAGCAGGAGGGATTTGCATTGCACGTCGAATAGGAACGCGTAGTTGCACATGTGCGGGTGGGTGGACTGCAAACAATTTTTGTGTTGTTTATTTTTAACGCATTCACTGACGAAACTAGCCCTGAGTGGGACTGTTTCAAAATTTATTTGAAAATAAACCAAATCAATGCTTTTTTTAAATAAAATATTTCAACTTAGTATGAATTTCAGAGGTTTTTATAGGCATTTTAACTGGCCTCTATGATACTTCTACGAGACGGAATAATATAGAGCAGTGGCGGAGTGTTTTATTATTCATCCATCAGGTCTCAAATTCATTCATTAACTTTATTAATAAATTCATTCATTAACTTTATTAATAACTAGCTGTTGCCCGCGGCTTCGCCCGCACGGGAAAGTTTTATTTTTCCCGCGAACAGTTTATCGCGGTAAAGTGTCCTGCCCCCATGGTTTGATGCCATTCGATATCCACGCCAGATTTCATCCAAATCCGTTGAGGGGTTTAGGTGTGAAATGGTAACAAACAGACTTACTTTCCCATTATAATATTAGGACTTATGGATTATGTAGATATTTTTGGTTTTTTTTTTGCATAACCTGTCGAAACCCGAGGTTCAGAGCCCATAATCTTTGAAACTATTTTTTATCAATCTTTAATCCCAAACTAGTGTATTATTTAAGAATGAAACTTACATCTTGATCTGAAAGCCAGTTGATATAATCCGTGGCTATGTCGACGTAGTTGCACAGGTCCTCTATGTAGAAACACTCCGCCGGTATCTTTGGCTTCTTCGGGTTCGTGAAGTTGATCTTGTTCAGTGACGTGAGTGTGTTCAGTATCTGCACAATGCTGTGAGTGAAGTATATTTTCTGAAAATGTGCGTTAATTGTTTTCAAATTATATAAATAAATGCTTTTAATATATTACCAATTTCTAAAAACACATGAGAATGGAAAGGTTGTATAAAATAACTGTAAAAAGGTGTTTCAAACAAACGGATAGCTGGCGTATTAGATTACAGGCAAGATGTAAGAATACACGTGACACGAATAAACAGCATTAAGCTACTACCTCGCAATGCTACCCGCCGTTCATCAGTCGATTTCGTTTTGTTAGACTAGTCGAGCAATCGAACTAACAGTCAAAAACATAGCGAAATTGACGAGTTCGTCAATCTTCATGTGGTAAGAGTATCAATGTGTTTATGCCATCTTTCATTAAAATCAGTTAGGCCATGATGGAGTAACAATTATACGGCCGTTCAAACTATAAAAGCCAAACTATCCTAGACATAAAAGCAGTCGGTTCACGCAATTTCCTTTGCACTTAGGTACTGTGTTTTGGCTAGGTTAGTTTACCTTATTGGCGCGTACGCTGGGCTGCATGAGTTCGTACACTATAACACTCTTGAATATATCCACGAGCATCTCGAAGTACTCCGTGCTCTGCGCCTCCCACCACAGGTGCACTATCCGCTGCGGGTGCGTCGACAGCTGGTTGTACGCCTCCGCGAACGGACCCTGGAAGCAGGCAACACCAGGGCAGTGAGAACCAACAAATCTTGTAAAATTATCTTAAGTAATCTATATAATTTAAACCTTAAGACAAAAAAACGCGAGAAGGGATTGAACACCGTCGATCGCAGGTTCAAGTCTTCCTAGAATGTAATTTTTTGTCGTAAAACGTTATTAAAATTGTTTGGATTGGCGGTATCCGTGCTGAAATGAAGAATAGGGATAATTTAAAATAAATATTTTTACAGTACATTTTAGACTTTCGCGCTTTGTATTCATTATTATTCAACAGTGGGTAGTTGTAAAAACTACTCGCAGCATTCAACCTACACTAACAGCTCGCCTTTCCAGTCAGCTCGTGACCACTGCCAGTGTAACTTGATCGAAACTTCGGGCAAAGGTAGGTAGTTCAGCATTATGACATAAGTACCTGTAACTCGGAATGTCGTCGTGGATTCCGCATTTCGTGGTACAGAGGCAGTATGAGGAAAACCCTGAGAGCCTCTGCGTCCGGCGGTGATACCTTCACCTTCTTTATTATGTTGTCTTTTAGGTGGCTAAATATCTGGAACAATAAAACACATCAAGTTTGAATTAGTAATTTCGCAACATTTCGCATATGTATTTGTTGCAGGAGGAAACATAGAAATAACTGGAACTGCCTTTATTTTGGGAATATATAAAATTTTCAGCATATAGCATTTTTAGGCGAACTTCATAGTATGAATATCATAGGATTTATTCATACTCGTTCCCAATCACCTCTGTTTACAATTACCCTGGCTGAGCATACCTACCGAGGTGTGAACCACGCTAAATTCTCAACTGATTAAAAAGGTTTCTTTTTAAATATTATTAATTTAATTATAGACTTACAAGTTCCTTTAGAGCCGTGTTCTCGAACCTACTAATGAGCGTGAAAGCCTCCTCGGCTTTCTTCAGGTCAATTCCAGGCATTTTCGTGTTGCATCCGAAGTGGGCGTTCTGGGGCAGTAGAAACGAAGCGTTCATGCAGGCGAGGGATCCGAACACAGTCTCCAGGTAAGCCATGAGGTCCTGTCAGAAATAGAAACAATAATAGTTCTAAAAGCTAAAACCATAGATTATATTATATAGAATCGAAGATATGCCTCATCATATCAGCGTTTAACGTCCACTTCTGAACATAGGCCTTCTCCAATGAACGCCACACTTCCAGCCACCTTTTTTAGGTCGTCAGTTCACCTGGCGTAGGGGCTGCGCGTACCGGTTTGCGGTCGCCACTGTAGAACTTGTCTGCCCCAACGGCCGTCGGTTCGCGATGAATGTGACCTGTCCACTGCCACTTCAGCTTGCTAATCCTTTCGGCTACTATACGATACGTCTAGATTGACATTATCTTACTTGATTAACAACGTCAGCGTCCTTGAACACCTGACAAGCGGCGAGTTTCGGCAGGTTCAGTGTGAGTATCTGCTTCGCGTGGTCCGGTAGTCGGAAGTCGATGGGTTTGTCACTGTTGAACACCAGGAAGCTGTGGTCCCATCCGGCGAACACTTTGATCGGCCCACTAAATATGTCGGGCGGAAACTGGAACGTCAAGTGTCAAGTTGTTGAGGATTTCCTAAGATCTCAAAAGTGTTAAGACGTTCGATCGTTAAATTATATTACCGAACATCAGTGGTCAAATAGAGAAAAGACAAAACAGGGCTTTTAAGCCCTGTTCGCTGTTTGTTTTAAAAGCTTTGTTTAACTAAACAAGGCTTTTAAGCCTTGTATAACTAAACAAGGCTTAAAAGCCATGTCGGTGCTTGTTTTGTGCGGGATTGCAATAGGTCACTATTGAGTGACCTATGATTCAGATGATTGCATTTGCCCTATATTGCAGTATTTTAAGAAAGGCTGTCATCATAATCATTTTGTTTGTATAGTATCATTTTAGGTTAAAGAGCAATTGAGTATTAAACTGATTAAATAACACGGGATTCGTAGACGGACGAAGCGAAGTCTTTAGTCGAATTTGTATGAAGTTCTTTACGTAGGTAATATATGATCGGAGGTCGATCTTAGTAATCAAAAACATGATGTAATGATGCACTATAATGCGCTATATAAAAGAGATGTGCGAAGAATAATATATTATGAATCTGTAGGTAATAGTTGTAACTAAACTAAAAATGTGTAGGTAACCTGCCCGAGGATGTAAATATACTAAACCGATCGTAATAGTTTACAGTGGAATAATGTAAAGTGAAATACTGTGAAAGACTAAATTATTTACATAATTTAAAATTAATTAGGATCTACAGTTTTTATACGCATTAGAACAATGATTATCACTGATATACTTGACAATAAAACAGGGCAATGACTCAACGTTAGATGCGCCTGGGCTGCCTACTTTGTTCAGTGACGCCGGATTGACGATCATCGGTTTCTTCTTAGGCTAAAAGACGATAGCAGAACTTTATTGGTTTAAAATCAATGTAATTATAATAATAATAAATCTTTATTTCAGATTCAAAGATCAGATTATAAAGATTGTATTTTAAAGAAGTCGAGGAGTATATTTAAACTGGGGTAGCAGATATAATGAATCGAATAAAATAAGGTAAAGAAGTTATAGGTAATCATAAAAAATTGCTTAAAATATAATAATATGTTACTTTAAACTTTTATGAGGCTCAAAATTGTACACATCCAAATGCTCATAAATATGTAGACTATCTGATACATTATTTGAGACAGCAAAAGTAGGTTGTATGTTATATTCAAAAAGTAGTATTCACCTTTTCTGTTGCTGCAATTTCAGTCTGCATCCAAAACAAATGGAAATGTCATTAATTGACTTTAAAATAGGAAGCAATAAAATCGGTGTTATAAATATAGACCGTCACGTGATCTGAACTGAATGCTGGAAACTCGTAACTAAAATTAAATATACCCAATGCGTTGTAAAAATTATTTCATGTCGCCGCCACCTTGTATGAATATCTGTCAATTTGGTAGTGCCAATTTTGAAGGAGTAAGTAGTTTACCAAGTACGTAGTACCAAGCTAAAACCTTCTTAAAAAAAAATTCAAAGCAAGAAAAGATACTAAATTCCAACTGACCGGAGACTCGTCGTCAGGTGTGAAAGAGACCGGCGTGGGCACCAAGGAGAAGGCCACGTGTGGACAGCCCAGCTGGCCCCTGGCGCCGTACCCGCTCGCTAATATCCGGTCCCCGACGCGACAGAGCAGGTGACGACGACCGCACGCCACCTGGGTCACTGAACTGCCCATTAGCTCCATTACCTGGGGGAAAATATAGAGTACACTTTTGGTATCCACCTGAATTTTCAATTTCATATCTAATGTAAAGATTCTTACTCCGAATTGCGTATATCATATTTGTCGCTTTTTACTCATTTCGTGTCAGTCATACAACTGACAATGTTATTCCAAAACTTTTTTTATTGTTTTTTTAGTGATAATGTTAGGTGTGACTGACGCGAAATACGTCCGAATTTCAAAGGTTATGCGGATTGGGTCTCGGGTTTCGAAAGGTTAATAATGCAGGTCTGGATTACTTCACAGTTTAGATACGAAAACTGCGTGTGCAGTCAGTCCAGTGTCATAGATTGAAATCAATGCTTGAGAGCAATCAAATTACCTTCCTGGGCACCAGTTCATCTCTTGTCGTCCCGTGTGCAGTCTGGCCGTATTCCCCTGCACCACAAGTGAATACACCACCGTCCAACGTGAGGAATACTGTGAAATCTTCGCCGCACGCTATGTGACACACCTGTGGAGAAACGGATACATGTAGCCTAATTACTAATAAAGACTTACTATAGTCCATAAAGTAGAAAACATCGGTGAATCGGTGTTTATTGGACAGTTCCCAATACCAAAGAATTCCAACTATTACTACATAGAAGTGTGACTCATCTCTCCCTATATTAATCACTTACAAGCTGACACGTTGTCTCTCTCGATCGGTAGGTAACTTGTATTAAGCTAGATTTTTTATTAAGCGTTGCAGACGGAAGCGTTTTAATTCCTACAATTTAATGAAGCTTCGCCACCTCTACGGAGGATTGCACAAAACTCGCTTTCGTTAGGTGTATGGTGGGGATTGCCACCCTCCAAAACAGAATAAGTTGAACCCCGTTAGGATACTGAAGCAACTATAATCTAACTAAGTCTTGAAACATATTCACATAATCTGGCCAAACATTTAGTATTTATTTATTATTAAAGTACCTTGACATTCCTCAAAGTCTTCAAATGTGAAGGGTAACATCTACTGTCTCTGTCTTGCAAGCCTAATTGACCATGTGTATTTTTACCCCAACCAAAAACTGCGCCGGATCTGAAAATATTTCCTTTTTATCATTTTAAACCATCACTGAAATAAAGTCTTATCTGTGATTGCTAGGCTTAGTTGGGACTAAACAGCCGTGTGTAAATTTGTCCAAACATTATTATTATTATTGCGCTCATGGGAAAACGTGTCACAATTGGTATCTATTTATTGTTACCACAAAATATGATAAAAAATAGCCACATAATGTTGTATCCGCTCATAATATCACACAATGGGTGGAAAAGAGAAGGAAAGAGAAGACAGAATAAATGAAGACTACTTTCGAGCGAAAGGAGTTCTCTCTCTATCAAGCACCATCCACCAAATCTATAACAAGATTTACTCACTTTGACAATGCAAAAGTATGGTAACTGCCACATGCAATTAATGCTATAGGCACACCAAGCAGTGATGTGATTTGCTGTGGCGTCGTTTCCTTATTTGAAATAGTTCCTAGTCCACATTGACCGTAAGTGTTTGCACCCCAAGCAAATATATCACCATCTAGAAAATAATATTTAAACATGACGGAATTTGAGGAAATTCGACATCACCTAATTATCATACAACTTTCTATAAGTACCATGACTTGCGTTTAAAAATTGCTAAATTGTTACATGTGTTTTGAATTTTAAACTATTCATTTTATTATTTCATAAACTATTCATTGATTGATGATGACTATTTCCAAAAATATTCTATGTACAGAATATACAATCATGTTATTAGTAATAATAAAAAATTACTACCTATCTATTCAGAATGAACAGTAAACTGTATACTTAAGGGTGGGGTTTTACTTGTAAAAACTTAGGAATTACTGTGCCAGGTCCCGTAATATTTTTTTTGTACCTACCTACCTGTTCAGACCTAGATGTATTTAATAAAAAATCTAGGATCAATACAGTGTCACTGAAACCATACTTACTATTAGATAATGCTAAAGAATGGTATGATCCACACGCAATTTGTATGACATTTTTTGTTGCTAATTGTTTAAGAATCTTAGGTTTGTCCTGGGAGTCCGAGCCGAGGTTACTCCCCAGTTGGCCCATGCAGTCCGAGCCCCAGCTGAATGGCTGGCCCCATTCGTCCAGTGCCATTGAGTGCTGAACACCACATGCTATTGCCGTTAATGTGCAGCCTTTAAATGTTTCTACTGAAGCTGAAAAGCATAGTTTAAATTAAATTCATAAACTATAAAAGTACCTGAAATCTAATTAAACAACTAGAAGACATTGAATTGGAAGGGATAAGTAACAATCAACTAAGATAAATGGGTGAAAGCGAGTACCTAATAGAATCAGTATCAGAATCAATTATGGAACCCAAAAATATGTTTAAAATCATTTTTCCATTTCTAATTAAACACACATTTGATTATTGAATTGTACTCTGAAAACCCACAATAAGCCAACTGTATTGTTATGTAAATTATCTCTCTCAATGCCCCTTTGATACCCAAGAGATACCCAGCTACCTACTCTTTAGTAAAATTTTCACCAACTCTTTATGAGCATTGCTGGACATAAAAGCCTTTTGATATTATTTTTCATTCAGTCCCATCCAATTCCATGTTAATTGGGTCACCACGCAGTCCATTAACATACCAGGAGTTTTTCCATCAGTGTGTGCGGTGTGGCGCCCTAGTTGACCGACTTCATTGCTTCCACAAGAGAACAGATGGCCCTGGTTGGTGAGATACAATGCATGGAACTCCCCTGCAGCCACCAATCGCACATGGTTGCTCTCCTTCCATTTAGAAAGTGTGGGTTTATTTACCTTTAAAAAACAATATAGATATATAAAATAATGGTTACATAATGCATAATCCTCGTCATTATTAAAAAATGCTGCTTTTCAAAGTATGTGACAATATTTGTTTAAAATTTTTATTCATCATCATCAACAGCCCATTAATGTCCCCACTGCTGGGGGTCGGCCTACCCTCTCAATGAGGGCGTGCGGGCTATAGTCCACCACGCTAGCCCAGTGCGGGTTGGTGGACTTCACATGCGCCTAAGAATTTCTTCTTCGGCGTATGCAGGTTTCCTCACGATGTTTTCCTTCACCGTTTGAGAGCAGTCAGTAATGTACTTAAGTTTCGAGAAAAATACCATTGGTACATGGTCCAACCAGGGATCGAACCTTGGACCTTTCGATATGATAGGTCGCGTCTTATCCCCGAGGCCACTGACACTCTTCTGACTGAATTTTTATTATAAGGTTATAATATAAATAGTTGCTAGACTTGCAATTTGGAAAGTGTTCCTTACATGGAAAAAAGATGAGCCTCAACTCAATAGTGGGTAATGTAAAGACTAGCTGAATTGCACAAAACTAGGAAGGATTGCATCAAACTTGTATGTTATAGCGTAAGTGTATTGGAATATTACTGTAAAGGTCTCCAGTCTTTGCTTTTATTTTTAATAGGTACTAATAATAATAATATTAAATTTCATTTATTCAAATTACTAGATCCAATGTTATTAGTAGCAGAAAACTTAAAGTTAACTCGAGTTAGTAAAACACAAATTATAAATCCAAACAAATATCTAATTAGGGCAAGGGTGGCTCTGGTAGGACGAGCTTGTCGCCTTGCCCCACCACTAAACAGGTCTATAGTTGGATACACAATGTATAACAAACTTATAGGTACTTACCTAGAAAATTACGAAAAACCTTTACAAGCCCATTTGAATTTACGTTTTGATTTATGGTTTGAATCGTGATTATGTGGAAATTTTGGTTGGAGTGGAGAACATTATTCTTGATTCTAGGGTACTACCACAATTAGGCTTCTTGGGCTCGTTCTGCGCGATAAGATTGTTCCAGCCAGCCGAGCTCCACCAAGTTCTTCATAACATTAAGGGAAGGAAAGGCGGGTTTCTAAGGAAGACTGAATGTAATGTCTTACTTACCAAATCAGTAGTTTCTGGTCCTTCAACGTACAATTCGTGATGAGTTGTATTGCCCCAACAAAACATTTTTGTTTGTACTTTCGAATGACTTTTATATTTTTACAACCTATACAATTATAACCTCTGTGACGGTTCAGTTAAGTATGAATTTAGAGGGGGTAATATTTTTTAACTATAACCATAACATTGTCCGCGCCGGGACGTTTACAACATTGTCCGCGACATATATAAAAAGCAAAACATTTTCTAAAAATCGAGAACAATCCTCATTCTTCTGCTGTCACCTTTTTTTTGATGTTTGTTGATTTGTCTTCTATTGAGGACGGGCAAGGGAGCTTTGTCCATACAGCCCTGTCTTATTTAAAGTATTTCGTATATTTATTTAAACCGGCGGTTACAGCACGGCCTCCACAAAAACAGAGCACGACTAGAGTTAGTCGGTGATTTTCAATAAAACCGCTGCACGGCCTCCACGAGGGCACAACTAGTGCCATTCGGTGATCCACACTGCAGGTTCATGTCCGCATTAAACCGATAGTAGGTTTAATGAAGAATAACAAGGGACATTTTGGAACGATCCGGTAGAGTCGTCGACACGCTTTTATTTAACTATCCCGCACAATATACACTTTAATAGGCACTTGTTGCATATAAAACTATCACAAATATACACCAAAACCTACACTATACATTTTTTGAAAAACTAAACAAAAACGACAACCATCTCTGACAAAATCCCGCCAAAAAGCCCCTTTCATTTTTTTGGATTTTATTTACGGCTTTAGAAACGTATTCTTTTAGGCTCGTCTTGTTATATTCGGAGCCGTATAAAGGATGAAAATTGAGGGCATTATTAAAAGAGTCGGTCGGCCGTAAAATGTACGAAATCTAATGTTCGAAATCTAATGACGTATCATTTAACAAAATCGGTTGAGGCGTTTTGTAGTTACGAGCGGACAAAGGACTAGGATACATACATACATACGCGTTAAAAACACTTAACCCTCCTTTTGGGCTTCGCCGCAGTCGGGTAATGTCGTGAGTTTTTTATAAAATTTTTAATTTTGATTGTTTACATTATCTAGAATCGACGACATGGAATAGCCACAATCAACACTACATGGATCCTTAGAACATATTTTTCTGTCTCATAAAGTTTCTGACTTCTTCATACTGACTGACCCATTGCCAGCTGTGTGCCAGTGCACAGTGTAGCTTAATTTCATATAAATAGTCTGACTGACCAAACAATAACGGCCGATTAATATTGCGCACTGACTCTTACATCAGAATCTGGCTGCCTGGTGTTTATCATGTTTTTCTCATCGGAAAAATATTTCCCAGTACCTACGACAATGTAACTAGACGATGTCTGTAGGTACTGTAAATAAAGGAGAGACAGTTACCAACTTCCACGCGCCACGCGTACGAAGTCGCAGGCAAAAGGCCAAAAGCTAATCTTTGTTGGAACTTGGCTGACACGCGTATCTAGATAATTAGTGATAAATATATCTAGATAGATCAACGAAGTGTTTGTTGTACATAAATGAATTATAATTAAACTCGTTGATGAAGGCGTCGTGGTGTGGTCGTGCCAAAGAAATTGAAATATTTCATTTTCTTTGGGTCGTGCTGTCAACCACGGCGTCACCTAGCGTCTATTGGTACCTAGTTTACAAGGTTTTACTAAAAGTTCGACCAGATGGCGCCACTAGCGAAGCTGCCATCTAGGATAAGCTGACTGAAGTACGAAGTAATTTCATAGTGCCTCCGGATTGGCTTATTGTAGGTATGTGTAGTGAGGAAGGAGTGGAGACGAGCGAACGGAGCGGGATGGGACGGGAGCGGGACGTTGATCGGCCATATTTGTTATTGTGCTCTATGGGATTTATTTAGATCATTTGATTTCAGACTAGAAAAGGCTTATAGTTTTTCAAGTTTGTGATGTATTTTATTTCCTTCCATCCTTTTTTCGAACCTTTTTATCTAGTGACGTAAAATCTAACCCAAATAGAATATGCATACATAGTGACCGTGGATACCCCCTGTGATAATTCGCTGAAGTCATCCAGCGAATTTTATTGAGAAATTAGTTCAATAAATTGTATTAAAGTGGCGGGGGCATCCAGTAATAATGGAAAAGGGGGACGACAAGCTGCCCCGGCCGACGTGGGGTCTCCACTGCTCGACTGGGAGGAAGGAGACCATTTCAGTTTTGAGGACTCTGAACGATTCGAAGAGGATTCGTTGTGCAGCTGGAGTTCGGAGCCCGAGAGTCTGTGCAACAACTGGCGAGGGTGGCGGAGGCCAAACCTTCAAAACCCATTCGGCCCTCGCTCCTCAAAAAAGACTGTTCAAGGTAACGCAATACAGCTGATCCTTTGTTCACTTGTACCGATTTTGTAACAAATTTACTTTTTCTGTCCGAAATCCATCTATATTAGTAATATTCTCAGATTTGTGTCATGGTTTATTGACATTCACGCAGCAATGTTGTATTTTCATTGAGTTTATGATATAGACTATACATACCAAGTTGCTTTGTATGTAGATAGGTACTGGTACAAAGAACAGGTGTTGTGAAGTCATTTACCTTTGAGTGGACTGAGTAGTTAATAATACCTTTGGTGTCAAATCCCTGCCTTACCATGGCCCTTTTCTTTGTTGTTTAGAGTAGGTATGTTGATCTCTTGTAGATTTATTTTTACATATGAGTTCATGCTTTAGTGAATGGAAAGCTTAAGATACTTGTAAACTTTCACAACTTTCACTGATTCTTTTGAATTGAATTCCTACAGACTTTTATAGATTTACTAGTTAAGTTTGTTATTGATATTAATATGTAAATTTACTGTAGTCTACATTATATTCTTGTATATTTTATATATTCTTTATTCATAGGTTACCAGGTCATAGTTATGTAATATTATATGTTAAATTACATAAAATTGCTCTATGGTGCAATGTATGAATGAACAAAATTGAAAATATGTAAAATATTAGTTAAAGGTATATTATTGTAGGTACCTACCTACAATAATATATTTTATAGTTTTGTGGGGAGTCACTAAATAATTTACTTTTGTTAGATAATGCAAACATTTGCTACAAATTAGAACCAGATCAATTAGCATACTATTCTATTTCCTATATTTTTTTCTTTAATTGCAGCATTAGTTTTAATTTCTGTCTTATAAGTCCATTTATATTTATTTGTCAAAGTTTCCCTTCAAAATAACATCAAGTAAGGTTTTGCCCTAAAATGGATAAGCTGTTGATGATGACTACATTTCACAATTGTCACATTCGGAGCAAGTGATGTGTTTTAGGATTATCATTTTGTAAAATTCTAGGAGTAGTTAGCATTTCCACGCAGGTAGGAACTCTATATTTTTACTTAAGTATTTTTGTGCCCATAACTTGCAGAGATTGGAATAACAGTTTTGTTTTTTATGTTCAGGTACCTATACCTGTTTTGTATGTGAGCTTTTGTGCCTCACAATGGCTACAGAATTGGTAATTTCAGATAAATCTGTGTCATCTCTAAGCGAGCTAGCTGCCAAGTGTGTAGCTTGCCACATACCCTTTGAACTGGTCGAGCATGTCTACCCACCCGTTCCTGAACAACTTCAGCTCCAAATCGCATTCTGGAGCTTCCCAGACAGTGAGGATGACATCCGACTCTATTCATGTCTGGCAAATGGCTCAGCAGATGAGTTTCAGAGAGGAGAACATCTGTTCAGAGACAGGGCTGTCAAAGATGTTTTACAGATTGGTAAGTCATTTGTTAATCGCAAATGAAACTTTCTTAAACAGTTGGAAGCAGCTAAGAAAGTCCAAGGCCAATAGTGGACATGGAAAGTCTAATAAGATAATTTGTAATAACCTGTGTTTAGCTACAGAAAGGGGACCTTATAGATAATTAATAATAAATGGGTAGATTGTTGCTGGCCTTCATTTTCAGACTAGTGACATTTCATGCTGGTTTTTTAAACGTGGTTCATTCTGTTTTTGTTTTCTTTGAATTTATTCAGATTTGTACCTAATAAGTACAATTTCATAAAAATACCTATTTATTTTTAACAGTGATTTAGTATCAATCAGCTGACTTTCGATAATTTTAAGATAATAAAAGTCATGGTTATTTAAACTGAATACCTATATTTTAGTAACAGTAAATACTACTGTAGTATACTAGTTAAATATAAATCTTTTACCTATATAGACTAATGTATACAATAACTGTATACAAAAATATATATACAATAAGTGTACATATGTTGTTAATACGAAACAAACACTCTCTCGTCATCTCAACAAATAACGACTAAACTGATTAAAGTGTTACTTGCACTGTGATGAGCTTACTTATACCCTGGAGATACACTTTGGATACTTCTTACCACGGGTAAATAAAATTTACCACAGGAAATTTTTGAAACCACGGGGTGGAACCTAGATTTAGATCCCAATGAATCCAAGAGATGGATGGGCGTGGGTCATCGTGAACGCTGATGATGAATGATTTCAAAGGCAAGAAACTTATACCTACATTTATTAATGACTTGCTGGTGCCCGCGAAAACAGTTTTCCTATGGTAAAAACTAGCCTGTGTTCATCTCCATGACACAGGCTATGTGTGTTAAAATTTCATGGAGATCGGTAGCAATAAATAATAATAACCACTTTCAGATCACTTTCGGATTTACATTATTAGTAGGATTAGTTTATCTGCATAAAACTTTAATGACTGCAAAATCTCAAGTTTCTTACTCTAGCACTTAAAGTTTTGCGTTTATAGATCAGTCAGGGTATCCTGTATACTAATTAAATTTACCTTCTCTGCTCACCGTATTTCTCCATCTTGTGGCTATGTATACATTTTAAGGGACAGATAGACCGCCTGATGATAAGCGCTCACTGTCATCTATAAACCTTCAACCCATAAGTGCGGTGCCACCCTGAAAACTATGTTAGACTGCCTCGCGTGCCAGTTAGCCCCTTCAAGCTAGAACATAAGCTATCTTTCCTATTTTGAACCAAATTCAAAAAAGATGATGCTTTCAATTCGACTGTGTTTATTTTATTTTGAACCAAATTCAAAAAAGATGATGTTTTCGATTCGACTGTGTTTATTTTACGCGATATCTTCGCCGATTGTGAACCGATTTGAATGGATTTTTATTTATTGAATAGGCTACATTTCGAAGGTTTCAATTGGGAAAAAATATATTACCTCGAAAAAAAATTAGGGGATCAATAAGTCGTTGGTGTACATAAATCATATTTTTTTTCAAAATAAGTCGGGGTTGTTTTTCGCAAAAATTATAGGGTTATGACTTGTAGGGTTCCACCTGTCGGCGACGGTGACGCTGACGATGCCGCGCGCCCAGTTCAACGTGGCTGTGACGTTTGACCGCCAGCGGATATCCTCGTGCAACTGCACCTGCTCGTCCACGGCGCACTGGTGTTCACATATCGTATCCGTCTGTCTCTATAGGATACATTTGGTGAGTAATTGCATTTATAATTGAGGGGTGTAAAAACAAAGTAGACTCTGTCCACAAACACATCAATAATACAAGATTTGGCGCGATACCAAAGAATAAATAATGTCTTCTAAAATGCCTTATTAACATAGGTCATGTTTTAAGATGATCACATATCATAATGTCACAGCTTTATGTATTAGGTAGGTGTTCGTTAATTCCTATATTACAGGATATATTGACGACTAATAATTTATTACTCATGTTTATCTTATTGGGTGAACTATTAATATTTATTGGAGACTTATGACTCATTGAGCTCTTTGCGTCTCGAGTTATGAATTCACAATTATAATTAATTTTAAATCAACATATTTAAATCAAATTTTATATTTTGAAAAGTTACCTTAGGTTAATTACAACCACGACAATAGATTTTGTACCTATACACAAACTTTAGACGCAAATATGCTAAGTATTCCTTTCTTCCAGCCCACACAAGTATGCCTCAGGGCGCCAGTATCGGAATCGTTACAAAGACTAAGGAGAGATCAACTGCAGAAGTTCGCACAATACCTCATATCGGAGCTGCCGCGGCAAGTGCTGCCCACGGCTCAGCGAATATTGGACGAGCTGCTGTCCGCGCAGCCGAACCAGATTAACGCGACCTGCGGCGCGCCGGACCCGACCGCCGGCGCCTCGGCCTACGAATACACATCATGGTTTCTCGACGAGAAGACTTTGCACAACAACATCAATAAGATTTTAGTCAAGTTTTGTGTTCCGGCCCCAATAGTTTTTAGGTAAGTGCCTCCCGCTTGCCGGGAAAAGGGTTTATTTCCCATTCATTCATGAGACTATAAAATTTACCCATTTAGTAAGTAAGTACCTAGTAATCCTTGTATTTTTTTTTTGAAACAATACACTATTCACAGGCGTTTAAAACCAGTCCCTCCATTGCACTTTGCATTTTTTTGAGTTCATATCGAGACTTGTCTTAAAATTAGGTTATGATATGTTTTGGACACTATATACTATCATGTAGTAAGGTTAGGTATTTATTTAAATACAACCCTTTAATATTTCCTAATGTTGTAGCGACGTGAACTACCTGAGCACGAGCGCGCCGCCCGCGGCTGCGGAATGGTCGTCGCTGCTGCGGCCGCTGCGGGGGCGCGAGCCCGAGGGCATGTGGAACCTCCTCTCCATCGTCAGGGAGATGTTCAAGAGGAACGACCGGAACGCCATACCGCTGCTTGAGATCATCACCGAGGAGGTCATGGCGTGCGAACAGGTTAGCCATTTCTCAGGATTTCTTATCTTAACCCAAGCTGTGCTCTAGCCGATTTAAGACATGCCAGAAATCAGAATTCACCTTGTCAAAAAAATACGACGACAAATTAAGAAATATTTCATAGACTAGAAAAAAATGACGCGTTGAAAGAAGAGAACGAAGAAGAATATTTAATTATAATATTTTTATATCAGACCTATCAAGTGAAAAGTTATGTCAGCGCCGCGAAACAAAACTTTTTCATCGGATGCTGAGACGACATCCTTATTGTTAATTTCTCTGTTAAGCTTACATGTATAAAGTTTGATTAGAATCGGCCATTCCATTTTAGAGATATTTGCATTATAGGAGACGAGCCTGTATGGCCCACTCACACTAATTCCGCTACTTTCGACACTAGAGTGCTATAGCTCTATACACGCGCTCACTTTGCTGTAGAATAGAAACGTAGACGCTCGTAACGTGAGAAATGGTGTCGTATGTTTGAAGTGCTGCCAAAATGTGACAAATAGTAATGACTAATCTAAAATTAGTTTAACATTGTGATAGATGATTTATTAACTGTGTATTTGACAAGGTTCATTATTAAATACGTCCTTAGTATTTAATGCCACTCTTAATTATTAAGGGTACATAAAATGCACACTTTGATCCCCTACTCAATTTGAGACGAAGTTTAGGAATAACAGCCAGAATGCCGGCACGTAAATTAGTTCAACATTGTGATAGATGATTTTATTAACTGTGTATTTGACAAGGTTCATTATTAAATACGTCCTTAGTATTTAATGCCACTCTTAATTATTAAGGGTACATGAAATGCACAATTTTATCCCCTACTCAATTTGAGACGAAGTTTGTTATATTTGTTGTTTTAAGAAAGGACAGACATAGAAACCGTTAGTCTGAAGTCAAACGAGAGTTGTGAGTCGCGTTATATGAGTCGGCCATTGTGACAACTCTTTTGCCGTCCTGTGGCAGAAACCGGACTTTTATATGAAACCGAATACATTGTAAATTACGCGGCTCACAACCTACAAAGTTACGCTCGTTTAGCAGCCATAAGCGATAAGCTAGACGAAACCGACGAAACCTTTCCCGGATAAAACAGGATTTGTAATAGCGGCAAGCAACAACTGTCTTGGTTAATGGTATTTAATACTATAAGAAATGTTGTTTCACAGATAATAGTGTGGTGGTACAGCACAAAAGCGGCGCTAGTGGCGTGGGGCGGCGGCGGCGGGGGCGGCAAGCACGGCGGCGCCGGCGGCAACTCGGCCGCGCAGCACGCGTGCTCGTCTTTATGCGACGAGGTAACGATTCTCCTCTCCTTTTTTTGAGGTGTTTTTGCGCTGGTTACTAGACCTTTAAGCCATGTTTTATTTAAATTTTAGTCATATTTCTTATTTGTTAAACCGGCGGTTACATTACAGCACGACAATCCTCAAAATTCTTCTCTGCGTCTGACTACAGTCAGCATCAAAAGTAGCTGAACAAAAACTAGCTTCCATAGTTTCTGACTATTCACAATAACTAAGTTCTTTATTATTTAAAGTCACATAATACAAGTCTTTTATCTTATCAAACTAAAGGACTGTCTGACTGAAGGAATAAAACAATTGGGTTATGACACTTCAAATGATGACCGCTAGGCTTTTTGGTGATTTAAAACATAGTGTGAACCTGGACATAAAGAACAAATCAACAGACGTTATTGTTTCCAGGTGGTTGTGTTGTGGCGACTGGCGGCTCTAAACCCTGCGCTGGCGCCGCACGAACGCGACACATTACACGAACAGTTCACGCAGTGGCACATGAAAGTTCTTGATAAGGTGAGGAAATGAGTATTTTCGTAATTTTAAATACAGAATGCCCTGTATCAACCGATTTCAAAAATGTTCTCAATTCGACTTTATTTTTTTGTGTGTATGTTATGCGATATCTTAGGCCGATTGTGAACCGATTTGAACGATTCTTTTTTTTCTCGACTACCATTTCAATAAAAAAATATATTATTTCACCTCTAAGGGGAAAAAAGTTGGGGATCAATAAGTCATCGGGGCACCAAAATCATAGGAAAGTCTGATTATATTTTGTAAAAATTTACTTAATAAAATACATATGTTTCAGGTGGCAAAGAATCGAAACAACCACATAGGCAGCTCGTCTCACACGCGGCACGCGCGCGCTCACTCCCACCCGCCTTACATTAACGGCATCAGCGAGAACGAGGTGTTCCCCGGCTTCCACCCGGCGATGGAGGCGTGCTTCCTCGAGTGGGAGGACTACCAGATCCCCGGGGTCACTTACACCAAGGACTTGAACCCGCTGTACCACAGCCCATTCACCATATTCCGACACGATAAGACCGACGGTGTTCATCAGGTTTGTTTACATGATTTCACATTTTAAAATATACACTACATATTAAATATTAGCTGTGCCCCGCGGTTTCACACGCCGTTTGGCTCCTCTCGGTAACGCTTTGTTTTCGTCGCTGCCCTTGCCTCCTGACCCAAGGCGTCGCATCGAATCGCTATTACTTCGTTTTCGCTTAGCGTTCCTTCTGACCTTTTCGTTTATCTCGGCTCCTAATGGTCGTAGCGTGATGTTAAATAGCCTACAACCTTCCTCAATATTTGGACTATAAAATGCAAAAAGATTTTTTCAAATCCGACTGCTAGTTCCTGAAATTAGTGCGTACAAACAAACACATTCTTCAGCATATTATACTTATAAATACTACATAATATAGTGTTGGTTTATCAGGTGAACTCATCGAAAGCGGTCCTTAACAACGAGATGTCGCTGAGCTACCGACTGACCAATCCCGACCCTTCAATGCAGGGGCACCGCACTATAGTGCACCGGACCGGCCGCATCAACGTCGACTTGGCCATGCCTGGAACTTCTAGCCAAGTGAGCAAATAAATAATATCTACTAGAGATAAAATAAAACCGGAAAGATAAAATTTGTTTTTTCCACTTTCATTTTGATCAAACAACAGGCAACCGCGTCAATATCCATCTATAAGGTCTTTTTGCGTTATTTTATGATATAGCGTGAATTTATACTTGTAATTATAATACATTCGTTTTCAGGCTGAAGGGGCTAATGAACCGGCCCGCGACACCGGAGCGGGTGATGGAAACCATTCTAGCGTGTCGTCTGAAGGTAGAATAATAATAATAATAAATGTTGGTTTGGTTATCTTGTTAGATATCAAAACAATAGGTTAAGAGGAAGCGACGAGTGTGATGATGTTAGGTTGCCAAACAACTTACAATTTTATAGTTAGTTGGTCTGTTTGGAACGAAAATTCCCTTTGTTACAACCAGTTGGACCACGGAGAAACCGCCCCAAAAAAGCTTGACTAAAACTATAAGGGTGAACACTGAATGAAGGTTATGACGACACCCTAAAAATAACTTCCATGTTGCAGGTTTCTGTGAGAACGAGGAAGAGATCCTGCAGGCGAGCGGCGGCGACACGGACTCGCAGGAGTCGAGCTCGCCGCCGGTGTCGTCGGACGACGCGCCGCGGCGGGTCTCCAACGACGACTCGGTGTCGGACGACGACTGCAATCTGTACTTCTACGACGCGGCCGCGGCGCGGCTGGCCGTCGCCGGGGAGGGCACCAGCGCGACCACCGCTATCGTAAGTGTGGTAAGCCAAGGTTGATATTCGCTTTGGTTTGTTTTTTTTTTGTTGGGTTTTACGGCCGGTGAAACAAAGTCATTTTAGGCCCCTCATCGTGGTTTTAAAATAATCATATAACATAAATCTGGCGGTTACAGCACGGCCTCCACAAAAATACGACACCAGTAGAGATAGTTGGCGATTGCACTAAGGTTAACATCTTCACTAACTCGATAGTAACTTTATTAGACATTTACAACGGTAAATCTTGGTACGAGCCGAAAGAGTTGTTACACGCATTTATTTCAATTTCACGCACAATATACACAACCACAAGCACTTATTGTATGAAATAGTATTACAGAGACAAACCCGCAGAATACATATTTAAGGATAAGAAAATAGAAGAGACATTAGACCTTAAGTGTCCTTAAACATCCCTCAACAGATCTTTGTTCTCAAATCCTAAATAGAAATCTAAAACAACAATGAACCTGCTTCGTTAGTTTACACAAATAAAGATGACGCAAACCTTTGGGTTAGACATTCCAAAATATTTCTTTTTGCGACATTTTTCATTTTACAAATGATGATCTTGTACACTACATTGTAATCGTTACCAACAGGCATCCATATCAAACGGTGCGCCGTCAGGCTGGGAGTGCGGATGGGACGTTTCGTTCGCTCGCGCCGAGGGCTTACAAGCCCACGGGCACGCAAGGGAGGCGTGCGCTCTAGGGGCTAGACTGGCCCGGGAGCTGCTGGCCCGGCCGCCGGCTCTAGGGACGACCGCGGGCAGCAACAGCGCGACCGGCCATGACATAAGGCGCGCGCGGCGCCGCCACGCGCCGTCGCCTCGCCTGTGCGCCGCCAGCCATCGTCTGTCGTGCCTCGCGTCCGCTACGCTGGCCAAATGCGCCTTCTTGTGCACGGTTAGTATAATATCCCGGTGCATTTATTTAGTCCATTATTTCCGTAGCATAGATACATCTTCACGCTATGTCCCTGGCGGGGCAGGCAGAAAAAACGGAGCGCCAAGTGTCGCGATATTGTTGGATCTACAAGCCATAGGCCCTTGTTTAACGCGCTTCTATTGGCTTGACCTGTAACATTGTAAGCAAATCTTACAACTCACCTTTCACCCACGTTTAATTATATCGATTTGAAACTTCTGTGACAATGCAAATAATATGATATAATCGAGCTTATATGATGATAGAGAAGTGGACATAGGAACTCCCCCGATGGGTTTCAATTCCATAGTTTCGTTTGTTTTCGTATTTATCAACCCTGTGTTTCACCCTATCCCAGGTTCTAGCAGAGTTCAACGAACACCACGAGCTAGCGTTCCGAGTGGGGCTATTCGCTCTCGAAATGGCGCGTCCGCCAGCCAGTACTAAGGCGTTGGAGGTGAAGCTGAACAACCAGGAGACGGAGTTGGTTGCTCTGCTGAAGAAACTGCCAACCGGCGCGGAGCAGCTGTCCCTAGCGCGCGAGAAGGCAGAACAACTGCGCGATGGCACCCTCAGGTGCGTACAGTCGACCGCACGTCACGTCAGTGGAATGGAAACACACCCTGAGCAGGCCTAGCCTATAGGGGGTTTCAATACCATGAGAGACCAGTTTGTTTCCACTGATGTGCGGCACATAATATTTGTTGAATATTTGAATAGATGCTGTTTGAATATTGGTTTGTACTAACTCTTCAAAACTTCCAATAAGAATTCTACAACATTTTGTCTTATATTTGAATTCTCCAGAATAGGGTTTGAGGAGTTAATACAAGTCTATAATCAAGCAGCGACGTCATCATAAGAGCGTCGTTTGCCGCATTGGGCTAGCGCGGTGGACTATAGCAGCCCTATAGTCCGTAAGCAGTTAGCCGTAGAGCTTGCCTACGCAGCAAAATATTTCCCTTATGTAATCATTGTCCATAATCTTTACTTGATGATAAAAAATATTGGGTTTTTATTTGTAATATAATTTTTTCAGGAATCGTGGTCCTGCATTGTTGCCTGTGGCGTTAGCGAGTTACTTGTTCGATGTTCTCGTCCTATCTGCGACTGATAAAGAAAACAAGCATCCTGTAAGTGTGTTTATGTTGCAGAGTGAAACAAAATATCTGTTGTGACTCGTTCATTACATACCCGTCGAATGTCTTTGACATTTTGTAATTTCGCTTTAAATGTCTCCATGTGTGAGAACTGTTTCATGTATTTCCTAAAGTTAAGTAATAATGTGTTAAACTTAATGAACGTGCTAACGTTTCGTCACTACAGGTATTTTGTTATACGTCCCATACAACATTTGGTTGCGAGACGATAACGCGAATTTATCTTTAGAATTTGTTCCTACAGGCACGACTGCCGACAGACGAGTCGTTGGGTTTCGAAGCCGCTGTAGCCGCTTTAGGGCTGAAAGCGAACGTCTCGGAAGCTGAGCATCCGCTGTTATGCGAGGGCACTAGACGGCAGCGCGGCGAGTTAGCGCTGACTTTGCTGGCTTTCTACAAGGATGACCCCGTGAAATTGGCGAGGATTATGAACAAAGTAAGTTGAAAATTATGCAATTCTAAAATAAGAATAACAAAATAACAATTCTTAAAAATAATCTAAAATAATAATAAAATTGCCGCCTTCGCAACTGACTACGAAAAATTATAATATTAATATAATCTCAATATAATCTGCAGTGATCATTGAATATATTTTACGAGTTAGGTGGTTCTCAATTCGAATGTATTTTTGTGTATGTATTTTACGCGACTTCGCCGATTGAGAACCGATTTGAATAATTCTTTTTTATTATTATTAAATAGGCTTTTTTTCGAGGGTGGTCTCATTTGAATTTGAAAAAAAAAATCACCTAGTGCATAGTATCACTCCATTTTCGTTGCGTAGGAAAATGAAGTGATACTATGTGATACGTGTGGAAAAACACCTATTTCACCGCGCACATCTCTGATGGAAAAACACACTAAGGGCGGAAGATTAAGGAATGAAGTTATTTTTTATTTCAATGCTAATGTTATGTCAGATGCTGGACCGCGACATCCACCAGCTAACGAAGGGGCCGATGGTGAGCATGTACTACACGAACAACCCGCGACTGGCCGCGTACCGCGTGGAGCTGGGCGCGTCGCCGGCGCACGCGCACGCGCCGCACCCGCACGCGCCGCACCCGCACGTCGCGCACCCCGCACCACCGCCGCAACAAGTTAGAATATACTATATCATCATCGTCATCATCACTGATCAGACTTTTTTTAGCAGCAATTGAATGATGAATCGTTGAACATCATATTTTATCGATAGTATCGATTTTATTAAACTCTAAATGAAATAATAACAGAACTTCTTTGCACAAACTCCGTACTTGTAATTGACCGAGCGAGCGAAGCGAGCGAAGCGTCAACGTTTCGAGACTGGCCAAAAATGCTCTTGTCCGGCTGTCTGTCTGTCTGTCTGTCTGTAATTCTCTACAGGTCGCATTTTTCAACCGATTTTGACGAAAATTTGGCATATGTATAAATTAATTAAACCTACAAAATGAGTAGAATAAAATTTTGAAAAACATTTTTTTTAGAGTACCTACCATACTCGCAAAGTGGGAGTGAACTTTTTTTTTCTTGTGAATCCCATAGTGTGGGATATCGTTGGATAGGTCTTTCAAAAATATTGCTGGTGTGTGAATACCATTTTTTCGATTTAGGGATCCGTTGGCGAAATATTAAGCTTTAAAGCGGTAATTTTTGTTAGAGTCACGTGTCCCCCCCCCCTGCCAGCTAAACGGTTGCTTCTGGAAATGTGAAAAAATTCATGGCAGTAGCAAATATAACGTAGTTACAAGGAAAACTATTACGGCTAAGTAGGTTCTATTAGTTTTTGAGTAATAGTGGATCGACTTAAGAAAGTTGAAAAAATAAATTATGTTCATAGAACTGCATACGTAAAATGGAAAATTATTTTTTTCCGCGTGATATCCATGGTGTGGGGTATCGTTGGATGGGTCTTTCAAAAATATCGCGGGTGTGTGATAAACATTTTTCGATTCAGGGATCCGTTTGCGAAATATTAAGCTTTAAAGTGCTAATTTTTGTCACTTTAGTAGGTACTTTTTCTGTTCCCAAAGTTGACTTTTGTTGGTTTCTTTTAGGTTTGGTTTATAAGGGCTGGCGAGGTCTACTGTTCTCACGGAACTACTAGTTATTGTATTTTTGACAATGACTATTGTCATACAAATTGAATTGCATGATTGATCCAATCAATTTCAAGGGTTATTTCACAATAAAATGATACTATCGTTACGATACATTTTTCAATCCCTAGGTCATTTCAATTTTTTGCTACAAAAGGTCCGATCACTGGTTATCATTTCAACGTCAACTACTGCTAAACCATATTTTAGCTGTAGTTTAGACAATTTTTATTTATTTATAATCATAGCTACCTACCGGCGCGGAATCGCACTGAGACGGTCAGATAAAACTTTATTTCAATTGAATAAATATTTTAACTCCTATTTTTAGTAACCCCTACGAATAAAGAACGAAGGAAATTAAAGTATAGGGATTTTTTTCTCTAAGTAGTTCTGTACAATATTTCTTAGACGACATCCGTCTGATATTTTTATACCGTTTTTTCCTCAACATCTTTCATCATTTCTTCCCACCCTCAATTCCAGTAATAACGTTAACATCGAAAACTACGTGTACAGCTTCGGCTTTTGTTTATCCAATATTGAACATGACGCGTTCTAACTATATATGTGTATCCTGCAGATCGTTACACGACTCCACTGCTTGCCGCCTATTTACTCTATGTCGTCGGACCACCGTGCTTTCCGTCTGCCAGGTTTAGGCCGCAATTCAGTGAGTCTGCGACTCCATCTTTAGTCGTGGCGGCGCATTATCGGCAACGCCACACGATTCTTAACGCCGTGTTGTGTTGTTAGGCGCAGTGTCCGCTGGTGACGGACATGGAGCGGCTGGGCGTGGCCGAGGGCGGGCCCTCCCCGCCGCACCCCGCGCCGCACCCGCCGATCACGAGGCCCAAGGACTCCAGGTAAATATGTTCAGAGACAGTTATTTCAATAGACGAGCGCGAGTGGCCCTATACTTGTTAATGTGTGCCCCGTACAACTGCGTGCTACAACTGACAGATCATTGGCTCAGTCAGGCTCAGTCACGCGCACTCGTGAATTGCAAGAATTGCATTACGTGCTATTTAACCGCTGGAAACCCGTCGGCCCGGTATAGTATATTAGAAGAGGACACTGGCCAAAATAATTGCATTCGATAAATCTGAAAGTTGTATTTTAAATTCTTATTTTTTCTTTAAATGTACTTATATGTCTCATTTTTTGTTGCCAGTCGCCTTTGTGGCGATCTGTCTATAAAAAGTGAGTTATCTGGGCTTTGAACAAACTTTGTATTGTTATTGCAGATACAAAGGCAAACGCCTGTACCCGTCCGTGCCGAATCAGCCTTCGGAGGCGTCGGCGCACTTCATGTTCGAGCTCGCCAAGTCCGTGCTGTTCAAGGCGGGTGGGTCCTCTAGCACGAGTCTCTTCACGCAGACCTCCTGCGCGAGGGAGCACCACGGCCCGCACAGGTGAGGGGAAACTACAATCGTACGTTCATTCATATCAGCCAGAAGACGTTCACTCTCCACGACGACAGGTACCGCGCTAACCTTATCCAGCGGGGTCCCGCGACCTTCACAAGATCGTCGGTCCACCTTGTATTGTGGCCGGCCTACGCTGCGTCTTCCGATACGCTTCGCCACTCGAGAACCTTTCTGTCCCAACGGCCGTCAGTTCGACGAGCAATGTGCCCTGCCCGTCATACGTATATAGCCTGTATTATCCTCGCTTTTTAGGGGAAATTATGCCGTTATAAGAGCGGGGTCTAACCGGGGTCTAAATTATATTTTAAGACGATTACCCTGAACATACGACAAACACATCTTCAACAATGTTTTGGTTGAAGAGCAAGATATATCTTCATTACTCATTTTCTTCCCATCATGCGTTACAGTGATCTTGTGTGATGCGTCCCTCCGATATAAGTAAGTATGTAGAATAAGCGTTAGGTTCATCATCATCATATCAGCTGTTCGATACGATCAGTTTCATCTAATGAGAAATATTGTATTCGGTTTGTTGCAGAGGATTGCACATGGCGGCCTTCCAGTTGGGTCTCTACGCTCTCGGTCTACACAATTGCGTCAGCGCGAACTGGCTCAGTCGCACGTACTCGTCCCACGTCAGTTGGATTACAGGTTCGACCAGCATATACTTATTCAACATACAAAATAGGATCAAAACAAATCACTCTAGCATCATCATCAAAAGCAAAACATCGTACAGAGCCGTAAAATTTCTTCCTTTAAGAAATTTTACGGCTTATGTGAATTCGACCAAATTTTCACTGGGCCCGCGCATACACCGTCTCTGTGACCTTCCACATTCGTTTCGCCTACTACATGTATTTTTTTTATCTCGTCTGATGCACAGGTCAAGCAATGGACATTGGCTCGCCTGCGATCTTATTCCTCATCGACGCTTGGGAAGGGCATCTAACGCCGCCTGAAGCGGCCGGCATTGCGGACAAGGTAACACAATCTACGTTTTAGAATCCTATTTCGCTTGTCGTGGACAGATGGTTACTAAATATTGTTTCTCGGCCTATTAACCAATGGACTGAGGGTCTAGTACAACATTGTCGAAAAAACCGTACTGATTACATTGACATAAGTAACCCAATTATACATATTATAATGTGGTTTGCCCAGAATTAACCACTCTACATTCCTACCAAGTTCTGTTCGAGGGAGCTTCCCATTATTAGTGATCAGAAAATTTAAACAAGATTAATATTAAGCTGTATTTTGTTTAGCAGTATTATATAATGTTGTCCAGCTGGTTACTGAGTTATGTGTGTATTAGGCGTCGTCCGGACGCGACGTGCACACTGTGCGTGCGGCGGCCGAGCTGGCGCTGTCGGTGCTGCCGCACGCACACGCGCTCAACTACAACGAGATCCAGCGCGCCGTGCTGCAGTGCAAGGAGCAGAGCGACGCCATGCTCGAGCGCGCCTGTCTCACCGTCGAGGCCGCAGCCAAAGGTAACTAGTGTCTACTCATCTACACAAACTATTGTTTCACTAGCTGACATACTATGTTTGGCCACCTCAAATCAAATCAACAGCCTTTTAATATGTCCTCACTGTTGGGGCTTAGGCCTACCCTTTCAACGAGGGCTTATAGGCTATAGTCCACCACGCTAGCCCGGTGGGGGTTGGTGGACTTCACATGCGCCTAAAATTTGTTCTTCGGTGTATGTAGGTTTCGTCATGGCATTTCGTCATCTGGATCATATCGGCCGAATCCCGGAGGAGATGCCCTTACTCAGGTGCTCTTTTCCGGACGCCCTGCTTGAACCCCCTGCAATATAATAAAGATGTCCCTTGTGCTTTGCACTCGCAATTCTCTCCGTTCAGAGGCGAGACGCCACAGCTACGCCTTCGTCGTCGGGCTGCTCTAGTCAAGTCTGTCAGAAATACGTCAGATAAATACATATCGCCTAGCTCTATTTTTACTTAAATTCTATTGTTTTTAATCGGTTTGCCTACGCAAAATACTTTTTCATTTGCGCAATAGAATTATCCTACGAGTTGTCCATATAAGATTACTGAAATGAATTCTAAAACCGTTACAACACTTTTAGGTGGCGGCGTGTATCCCGAAGTGCTGTACCAGGTGGCGCGTTACTGGCACGAGCTATATATGCGGCAAGCCAACGAGGAGACAGAACCGCTGCTGGAGGAGCCGCAGTACCGCGCGCCGCCGCCCGTCGCCGTGCCCGTGCCCTACCCGCTACCGTACCCGTTCACCTACCACCCGTATCCGCCTCCCATATACCAGCTGCAGGTTAGTGTTGAAAACCCGCACGGTTTCAGCTGCAAGCCAAGCGAGCAAGCTATGACGGCCTTTCATTTTTTCTTGGAACCCAGGGGTCCAAAATATTTCGAAAAGATCACAGTAGTAGAAATTGTATTATTGTATAGATTATATACTAATTTGCACATCTTTTCCGTTTTAGATTATTCAGTTGTATACATATTTCCTATTAGACTTAATTAAAATTGAACGTATAAATAAAATTTACACTAAACGTCTTTACTTACTCTGTGACTAAACGTCTTAAATTTCTAGTCAAGTTTGAGATTACAATAATTACAAATATTTGCGTTTTCAAACAATACAATATGTTCGCAGTATGGGGCCGCTGGCGGGCCGCACCCGGCGCCGCAGTACGCGCTGCCGCCATACTTCGTGCGCGGGCTGGTGGCGCCGCCGCACCCCGCGCACCCGCCGCCCCATCCCGCGCACGCGGCGCACCCACCGCCCATCGCAGTCAACGTGAGTGACTAACCTCCACACCGTACGGTCGATCGCACGAACCTAAGCAGCATAAACTGGTCTCATAGTAACAAAATCTCTTTTAGGCTAGACCAGCTCAAGGTCAAAGTGGTTTCCATTCCACTGTCATGCGGTTGACTGTACTGCACTGAATAAACCGCTTACAAACTGCTGATGGATGGAAGACAAAAATATGTATTTTTAACAGAAATCATCGACGACAAGGTTTTGATAAACCTATCACATAATTTCTTGTGATCAGTTTCTCCTCATAAAACAGAACGTAGAATTCAACAACCGCGTTTGATACTAGCTAGACCTTTGGTTCACGTCGAAACTAGCTTCCTTCTTCAGGACAAGAAAAAGCGTCATTTTGTACTGGGTACGACATATACTATTAGATTTTAGTCTCATTATGGTCTACTGTGTTGTAGCACCCCGCCCCGATCCCGCCGCCGATGCCGGCGTCGCACGGCTCCGTCGGCGGCGGTGTGGCCGGCGTGGGGCCGCTGCCGCCGCCGGCGCCGGGCCCGCCGCCGCTGCCGCAGGCGCAGCTGCGCCGGCTGCTCGCCGCCTACCGCGTGGGCATGCTCGCGCTCGAGACGCAGGCCAGGAGGGTGCACGACGACCGCCCGCAGAATAAGTTCGGAAGGTATGGAGGGAAATACTGATCAAACGCGAGTGGGGATCGCTAAGTGTGCGTCTAATTCTGCTGAATAGTTGCGGAAGACGTGTGTCCAGCAGTGGACGGTGATAGTCTGATGATGATGATCCTGATTAGCATGCATACTACTCTGCTTACTGACTAGTAAGTTAGATGTGACTACATCTAACTATACTAATGAAATAAAGCTGAAGAGTTTTTTTTTTGTTTGAACGTGCTAATCTCTGGAACTGCCAGTCGGATTTGGATTTTTTTGTATTTGATATCCCCTTTCTTGAGGTAGGTTGGCTATTTGACATCACGCTTCGACCCTTAGGAGCTGAGCAAAAAGGAAAAGTCAGAAATAACTAATAAAACGCGGACGAGGCTGCGAGAAACAGCTAGTCGTACATAACACACGACCTGCTGGTACTACAGCTACTAACCAATACTGGCATTACAGAAACCCACCGTACGGCGATCACGTGAAGTGGCTGCTGCGCATATCGAAGCGTCTGGGCGCGCAGTACCTGCACCAGTTCTGCGTGTGCGCCGTGAACTCTGTCGTGTCGCCGTTCGTGTTGTACGAGCTGTGCGTGGAGTCGGCGCACTGGCTGGCGCGCGGCGGGCCGCACCACCTCGTCATGCAGCACCTCCGGGGCACGCTCGCACCGCTCGTGCAGAAGTGTCAGCAAATGTGAGTTGTAAAGAACACATAATATTGGGTGCCAGTGAGTAGGTAACAACTATCGCAGATTAGACGAGTTTTGGAATGGAGACCGCTCGGTGGGTGCGCTGGGTGTCGTGGCGCGCATTACGAAAGGCGCGCATATAGGCCTTTGGTCAAAATTGCTTTTCGTCAAAACATTTTTTGCCAAATGTGTGGTTTCATCGAACTTGCAATTCGTCAAAATATTTTTTGACAAAATGTACGTTCGGTCAAATATATTGTTCGTCAAAGTTCATAAAGATAGACCGACCAAGCACAATTTGGCGAACGAAAAGCGTCATATGACAAAAGCAATTTCGACCTAAGTCATACAACCCGGGAAGGCTATAATATTATACGAGCTAATATCATGGTCAGAAGACGCCATCTTCCGGCCTTGTTGCACTACAAAACACACATTCATGACCTCTTCACACATCGGTACATTACGGTTACCGGCTCGTTTGGCAGGTACATCCAGTGTATACACCAGAAGCTGTACCACTTGACCGCGGTGGAGTACGAGGAGTTCGTCAGCATCGTGCTGTCGGCGCGCACCGCCTTCCAGCTCACTCCCGAGGGCAACACGCAGTTCAAGGAGTGGCTCGCCTCGCTGCGCAGGTCAGACTTACTCATACCCTCGTACTATTGCAGCCGGCGAAGATTCAGTCGCATTTTTCTATCAGACGATGTCAATGATGCTGGTAGTGTCACTTTTTAAAATAATACTGCCATGTTTTTTTATAATATATAGTTTTACAGCCAATTGGAAACAAGTCCTTAAAGACCAAATCGTAGATTAATATGACGAATACATAAAACAGCAGCACGGCCTCCAAGGCACAACTAGTAGTAGTAGTAGCAAAATCCCGCCAAAAAGCTAATGCTGCCATTTTTATTACAAGGTATAGTTATTTATTTCGTTCTACTCTGGAATTTACAAAATCTACTTCTCAGGCAATACTGCACACGATGTTTTCGTACCTAAACTGCGGAGTGACACGACAATTTGATTTATTTTTGACTTTATGCGCAATATTATGATCATGGTTTTTTTTCTAACTTAGTTTGAACTACCCTCTGACGTAGCTAAGTTATTTCCTTTTAAAATTGTAATCATCAATGACAAAGGATTGCTTTCTTATTGCTTACAGTGTGATTAAACATTTTATTTTTTTAACATTAGTAATTTCGTGAAATAATTTATTGTTGGAAAAATTCTTCTGGACTACTACGTAATTATGACCTTCCTAAATGCGGTTGAAGGAGTGACTCGCCTCGTTGCGCAGGTCAGTTCCTTATCGCGTAAATAAATACCACTGGTTCGTTGACAAACTGTGACGTTACAAAACTGTTACATACACGTCATATCATGGAGTCTAATCGCTTTGCAAACTGACGCTGCATGTTAACAAACGTGACATCACAGGCTACCAAGTTGAGCTCATTAATTACATCACTATATTATAGTTCAATCGACCTTTAATGACGTCCGTTTTTTTACGACGATCCTGATGACAAGACAAGAATAATTTGCTTAAATTCTGACAATTTTAGTGGTCAGAATTTAAGCAAATTATTAGTTTAATAGTCTTGATGTAGGCCATGTTTGCTGTAGGCCAGTGTTAAAATATAATTAAGTATTTATTTATTCCTGTATTCTTTAGGTATCATGACAGTAATTCCAAAGCGCACACGCAAAATTCTCTTAAGGACATCCTACAGAATCGTCATCATAGGGTTGCAATCTTATTCACAGTATAGGATTCATACGCAAAATATGTGGAAAACAAAACAAATTTTCAGGTCCAAGTCGTGCAAGAAGGATCTGTGGACGCAGCTGAACGCGGCGCTGCAGACGAACGGCAAATGACGTCGGCAGCCGATAGTTTGTATGGTGCGGTGCGCCGCGCGCAAACTGTCACAATACAGGCGATGGCCGCGGTACCGGCTCATGTACCAACTGCACACGCTCTAACTGTATTACACCGTGTGCTATTTGTAATTAGAGCCCACCATCAACTGCTAAACTTACCCCAGAGGTGTTGCCAAGATCTATCTACACATTGGTGTCGATTCGAACGGTGCACGCCTTAACTAAATTTTAGTTACTTGTACTCTTTTTTTAACTTTAGAAATAAGAAAAGGGTGGCTTGAATTTTAGAACTGTCAAATTAGTTTAGTCCTATAGGATCTGTCGGACACGTAAAGAGAGAATCAATAGAGGACGCACTAAAATAACAATAATAATCAGAGAGGGACACACTTATTACAAAAGTGGTAAGAGTAAGCAAGACAGATATAAAATCTTCTATCTCTATCTACGTATGTGTATTTTTTGTTGGCAACAAACAACAGCCCGACTAAAATAGATAATGTTTGTTCAGTTTGACCTCGCCATGTAAGAAGCGTCTTCTGAAATTATTGGGGTAAAATACTATTGCTATTTCATGCTATACGCTGATTGCAAATCTATGGTTACTATACTAAATCTATGGCCGGACAGGACTAAAATAATATGACAGTCTGTAAGATCTGTGTGACAGGACTAAACTAGTTTGACAGTTCTAAAATGCATGCCATCTTTTTCCTTTTTTAAAATAAAGAAGAGCAGAAGAGGCTCGTATTTAGTTATGGCGTGCACCATCCGAGTCAACACCATTTTCTTATGATCTGCAGTCTTGGTCTCAATTTTTGTGTGTGTATTGATACAAATTTGATATTATGGCGAAAATTTGATCAATACAACTATGTATGTTGCTTTGACGATTCTTTGCTGTATACTTACTATGTTTGTGTTTTCAAACTTTGCGTGGCGTTTAATGTGACCATTAACAGACTCCAGGCTCAAATTACAAATAGCACATTGCTGTTTACCCCGACTCATGTTATAAAAAGAGAAATACCTCTGTTAGTAATAGTTTAACACTCGACTAGAGGGTAATCGATCTCAGTGAAAACGAACAGATTATATTGGTAGTAATTCACTAAAGAAAATGTTGCTAACTCCTACATATGATTGAATGAGATACATTTAGTAAATATTGTGTTATTCATCATCATATTTAAAGTTCATTAGAAGGTATGAGGATGTTGGCAAATTCATATTATACTCATTCATTTATTGATGGCTAGATCTCAATTTGTAAATAAATTGTAATCATCGTGTAATTCTACTCCATCACTTCATTTCGTGCCGTCACTTGTATTTTGAATTACTTGGAAGGGTAAATTTAAAGCTCATTTGAAGGTTGTGCCTAAAATAGTCTGAGATTCGGTTGTAATCGGAGTTCTATAGTAAGACGACTATAGTAAGACAATGCTTGAATAAAAGAGGAGTTTAGCAACATTTCACTTGATTTCTTAACCCAATTTCGTGCAATGTAAGCAACATGACATCTCAATAGTTTGACTTTATTCTTGTCCTATTATTTTTTAATAATTAAATTGAATAATATGACATGTTAATTATATTTATACTATTTTTACTTTGAATTTTTACATTGCACAAAGTCACGAATTCCCTTAATTTTCTCGCATTTTATTTTTGCTTATTTCGAACAATAATAACTTGATACACTAAACTGTTAACTAGTCAAGGTTTTGAGTGACTGTCATTGGTTGACCAGTGAAGCTTCATTACTTTAGCTAATTTTAGTTTTTTTTTCTTGTAGTTTAAGAGACAAGTTTGATTTTAATATCTTCTGCGAGCTTCGTGATAGCTTATTCATTATGAACTGTCACGAAACGCATTAAGATATTTAATGAAAGCGCCTAAAAAATGTTAATCGAAAACCGAACCTTGTTTGTTGTATTTTGTTTCTTTTGTATAATTTTGCTACAAAATTATGAAAAAAAAGTTTTAGTTTTGGTTAACATTTATTGTAATTTTATTTTTAGTTGAATTTTTTGCGTGTTAGGTGGGCAATGTATTCATTCTTTATATCTACTTAAACTTCCGCCCATTATGCAGAGATTGTATTTAAATGTGAATTAGCGAGAGAGAAGGTGTATTACAATTGTCCACCGAACAGCGCGTGACAACAGTGTCCTCTTAGCTAATTATTATAAAGATCTCCTTCGTGTGTTTTTGAGAATCTAACTGTTTAATTTAAATCATTCTCCAATTTGTTCACCCTACATAATATTATGTCTGTTCATTTTACAAAGTCGCATTTTTCATATATACATATATAATGCTCTTCGGTCTCAGTCTAGTTGTGATAGATTGATTAGTTTTTATTGAAAACTGTAAGAATACCTATATGTTTCGGAAATATATCTCTTGATATTTTCTCATCGCTGTCTCATGATCACGTAGAAAAGGATAAAAGGTCAAAGGAAGCACTCTTGCTTGACATAAAGTGACTTGTTAAATAAAATGAACAGACGTCAAATGTAACTATTTCTTTCTTATTTATGTAATAGCTTGAAACTGAATTGAATGTTAATATTTATTATAAGATTACGCGGTTGATCTAAACACTTGTTAGGTTTAATGTTTTGCAGTAATTGTTACATAGCGAGGTTGAATGTTCATAACTCGACAACACCACTGTAGCCTCGAACGAAATGTGTGCGTGGCTACATTATTGTCGTCGAGCTGTAACAGTACAATGTGTGGTGTATGGACAAGACAACTAGACATAAAATCGTCTTTATTTTGAAAAAACTGAATGCAAAAGAATACAAAATTGATAGCAACAGTCCATACAATTTGGCATATAAGATGTTTCAAGTGACCTATATTGTGTCATTAGACTACAAAATATTAGGCAGAAGGTAGAATGATGAATTGATGACCGTGGTCGATACACTATTTTTGATATTCTCTTGTCGAAATTTGCAGTTTCGTGAAAGTTCACGTTACGTCTTGAGGAGATGAATGTTGCGTTTGATTAACTATAGTAACTTTATTTACAAGTTTATAATTAATATTATATATTGTAATGCAAAGTAGCGTCTTGAGAGCCTTCGGAATATAATAACTGTATAATGTAGGGCGATGGTACCGGCAACAAACGTTAGGGATTGTGTGTGCCTAATTCTCTCTGTGTCGGAATTTGTTCAATGTGTCCCGGAAAGGATATAGCAGAACCTGAACAGGGGTAATTTTGCTCAGTTTCCCATAGAAATTGTACCGTGCGACACAGCTTTTTGTGTAGTAGTCGAAAATTCAAAAGTGGTAGAATAAATGTCGATCGATACTGAATATTTGGGACATTTAGGGTATAGGATATATCCTTTCACGGCACGTTGTGTAAATACAAACATAACATATTAAGTAAAACAATAAGATCTTCCAACCTTGAAGCAATATTAAAATATCATTTTATAAACATATTTTATATTTCAAATTAGCTATTTTTACCATATATAATTGTCGTCGACGTATTTAAATGTTTTGCTATAGTAAAGTATTATAAAGAAAAATATAAGTATATAACAATTTGTACGTATTTACATTCGGTGTAAAAACTAAGGAATATTACAAGTACCTAGTGTTGTACTACTAAATCATTCGTTTCTTGTTTTCCCTCTATATTTATTTAACCAATCGATGTGAATCAAACTTATTACAAGCATGTATTACAAAATTGAATTTATATAAAAACTGTGATAACTTTAAATTGATAAAAGTTGTAATAAAGTTAATGTAGTGCAGACTTACACATAAGCCGGTTAATTCGAACTTGCGGGGCGATCATACATTGTAAAAGAATTGTAACTATTCACAACATGACCGCCTGACTATAATTATACCCATATACTCATCTATAGATGATCCATCCACTGGATGAGTTTAATAACCAGTGATCGGAGTAGGTAAAGCGATTTAGGTACTCGAGAAAAAATCTTTACTAAACGATTACTCGATTTTTAAAAATGAACTTGTGATGATCTGAAGATAGTTACTATGAATAGTAACACAAAGATAATGTACAGAAACAATAGTTTCTTAAATATCTATATTCATTATACCACACTCTGGCGGTAATAAAACAGTAAAGCGTTGCTATCGGTATACCGCGCTGGCGCATACAGTAAACACTGATCACTGATTATAATAATTACGTTGCTATAGGAGTCACAATGATGAAATGAAATTAAAATCGGTGTCAGTGACGAAGTTGTACCTAAATAAAATCATTAGAGTTATGGCAATCAATACAAGACTAAACTAGCCATTTTATGTGGTAGCTGAGGTCAAAATTTCTGTGTTGATATAAGATAGAAGCCGACTACGGAGAGATATAAGTGTTTGTTGCCGGCCCCAATATCCAGTAGTTTTAGTTCAATATCTTATTGTAAATTAGCTGTTTATGTGCATTCATATAAGTGTGAATGTTTCCACATTCAGTAGATAGTAAATTTTTAGAATGCTAGTTAGTATAAATTGACGTTCGTAATCGTTGCGAGAAAAATGAAAAGCTACGCGGCTAATTTCAAGTTCTTTAGATTGACCGGTTTGACAGTTTATATAGAAAAGGCGCGTCCAGACCAAGCGAGCAGCCGCGACTGCTCGCTTGGTCTGGACGCGCCTAATGGCGAACGGATCAGCTGCAACATTTTAAGAAGTCATTCGGTATCTGATACTGAATATTTTTGCTCTACTACTTTGTAATAATCGGATGGATTTCGACCAGGAGAAACAATATGTTCTTTAAATCAGTCACTCGGTTTATAGTCAAAAAATAAATTTGTTAAATAAATCCTAGAACCAAAAGGGCTGTAATGTGCTTGCCTTGCCTTGCTTGACTGTACTGAATTGTCTTAAAATGTTGCAGTGCAGGTGATAAAGTGTCCACCACGTATTGCGCTGTGTGCATCAGTATATAGGGTCTAAAGTTGTTTAGTGCTTTAGCGCACCTATTTCCACTATTAATGCAGAAGTTAATAATGCACTTTGGAGTCGTAGTTTTTGGTGCGGTTCGTAAATGAGTAGATTTGATTAGTATTAGTTTAAGTAACTTTGTAGCCGTTAAACCTGTGTGTAGTTATCCGCGGGAACTTCATATCCTGTGGTAAAAAGTAGTTCTAGGTCATAAACCTACACGCTGACCCCTTAAGATTTATAGGCGTGGTTGAGTAATAAAAAAAATTATTCCATTTTTTATTATTCGTTGGCAGAATGTTTATTTGTGCAATAAAGTATATGACCTGATATAACCTGATTTAACCCGAATCTCGGACAATTTTAAAAAATGGCTTATTATTTGTTTTGTTATCTATCACAATTCAATTGCTCTAATTTCACGTGACATGAACAAGCTTTGCTACTCATTTACGACTCTCGTGCAATCATATCACAGCTAAACTGATTGTTATACTTACATAGAAGTTACGCTATTGTAGTAACAATTGATTTCTCATAATTGCCGTCCATAATTACTTTGCTAATTGGTGTCATTTGTTAGTATTTCGAAGCCTGCACTCATATTTAAATATAGCAGAGTATAAATAAGCTAGCTCTCTAGGCATTATTAACATATTCTGAAAGTTCCATAAATGAGCACGACTATCCATAAAGCATTAAAAGTGCTTCGACATTTTGTCTGAAAGAGCTATTTTTACACTTTAAAGCGTATATAACAAAAAAAAAGAAATATATCGTTAGTTTCGTAAATATAGTTGGTTAGTTCGGAGCATATATTTTAATTAGTCGTTTAGTGCATGTCTATAGTTGTAACTTACCCAGTATCAAATGAAGTTGTGAGGCGTTTCATCGTTGTTGTATTCTTTGCAGTTGCCAATATCACATATCAGTTCACTGTATTTGTTTGTGTGTTGTTTTGTGTACCCTACACTTTAATGATGAATGTAGTATTTTAGATTCAGGTGTCGCTAAATTTCCGTTTTTGATGCATAATTTTTTACATCACAATTTTTGAAGTTTTAGAGTTGCGCAATCTGTAAAATAATTACAATTCTACTAATAACTAAACTCAAGCATATTGTGGTTTAGACATACATTCAAGAGTTTCGGTCCTCAGCTAAAGGCATAGGCGAGCCACAAGTGCATATTTAGTAATAGGACAAATATAGTTCCTGGTTCTTTATGATGTTGTAATCTTTGTATGTCTTTTCCACACTTCGTCTTCTACGTCCTGTTTAAAGATAAGTGCACTAAACATCCGTGCATATATTTTTTTTGTATCGTATTGTACTTTAATTCAAACGAGGTAGGAGAAAAATCAGCCATATAATTTTTTTCCTATGGTGATTTTGGAATAAAAAATGTATGGTGTATTCATAATAACTATCTCTATGCTCAGACATCTTTAATGATCCATTTAGTTTGAGAGTTCGTGTGCTGAAACTGCCCTTGCTTCTTTAGACACAGGAGTTGATTTAATTGAGTTTTATTGAATACGTTTGCGCTGTAATACTAGAAAGCAATGCATATTGAATACCTACGTCGTATCACAGTCAGTTAGAGTTAGCAAGTCTGTTTAGTTCTAAATCGTTGATGCATAATTATTTTATACATCTGGATTTGTAGTTTAATAATTAAATACACTTTGTAAGTGTGGTGTCTCCGCCTATTAAAAGTATGTTATCATTACAGAGTTCGAATGGCTACTTATTAGAGTACGTAATAAATTTATACTATAATGAATTATACTCTTTGTTCATATCGCATTGTCATTTGCTATTACAAGGTGGTACAGTTAAATAGAAATTGTTTTTATCATAATTTAATTTGTATGAGATAAGAAAAAAATATTCTGCTCACGGTATCTATGTTTGCATAATTTGTTTTCTAATTAGGTATTTATGCAAAAATCTGTGAGTTATTGCCACAAATTCTGTCCTCGTGAATTGATATAATTTAATGACGTCATATTGTGTAGTAGACTGTCCGCCACCAACACTCTTGTAGGAAGACTGACAAGAACATTATGTAGTGACATATAGTCTAATATGGAGTTCTAAATATAATGTCCAGGATGTCTAAAAACAAACCCATTATTATAACCCCCTATGTCCCGTTACATTCATCCATTTTATTGTATTCTGACATATTTAAATTGTTTTACGACATCCTGCGTAAATATAGAAGTGCCCATACATTAAAGTATTTATTAAAATTAAAAATATATTATTATATAGCACTAGACATTTTGCTCCGTTGTCGCAATGGTTGTAATTATAAAAGTATAGATAATATTATTAGTAAAATGATAGACTGTTTTGCACGATTTCTGATTTGACCGTGTCAAATATTGTACTCTACTCCTGCAGACACGTTTGTTGTTCGATCAAATACTTTGTGATGACAAGTTTCGGGTTTTGAAGTTGGCTTGGGTCGCGCCCTCGCGCCGCGCCCGCCACGGCAGGCGGCAGGCGCGCCGGCCGGCAATATGTGCGTTTTACAACATTTTACAATATTCGATATTTTACCTACTTGCAATATTTACCCACTATTTATAAAACGTATGTTTCCACTCAAACTCGAAATATTTTGACCTCTAGGTAATTTTTATTATTACTTTTACGATTACACATATTATTATGTAAGTCTTTTTTGGCAAAATATTTGAAGTAACATTATTTAATTATTCAATATACTTATTCTATATTTAGCTCGATTGTTTTATTTTTATCTGTCTTACCTCATTGATATGAGTTGCGGAGTAAATAAGGCCATATATAGCTTAACTATAACGATGACAAACATTTTATTAAGTACATTGGGTACTGCTGTCTCTAAGCATTTATAAAGTATTATTGACAACGATTTCGATACCAGGCCGGAATATACTATTTTAAAAATCATATGACTGATGATAAATAAGAATGAATTTATTCGCGCGCGATTCAAAAGATTAAGTAGCTCTACCTATCAAAATCGTTTTTAATTAAATTTTTGAGGGTGTATGTATTCTATTCGAGTCGGAGACCTATTTTTGAAGTCTGAATAGCTAATAAGCTGTTGGCTGTACCTGTTATTACAAATTTTAGCTAGCAATCAATATAGCGCAGTGTCGATTCTAATCGAATGACCTAGTTGTGTTCTATATGATATGCAATAATGATTGTATACATTTGACCTAATAGTTAAAACAAGTCTACTTCGTCAGGGTTCTTCTTGATTATTAATTTACAATATCTAATTTATTTCAAATAAATACACATGTATGCTCGTCTTTATTATACCGATAGGAATCAGATTATAAAATCTAGTCTTTAAATGTCCATTGGAACTGTCGACTGCTGTAATTTGACGCACGCTGAAAATGTATGATAATAAACTCAATGCTTGGTTTGCCGAGTTTTTGTGGACGTGGATAGACAGACAAACGTTGCATTTTGTATATAGAGTAACATAATACTTGTGTACGTATTCGAGTGGCTACTTTAAGGTAGGGCACTGATAACCGCAGGGCAAGGAGGCCGCATGGATCCCACGAGAAGGCGGCGTGGCGCGCACGCTCAGCCAGAGGCGTCGCGCGCGACACCGTCAGCAAAAATGACTGATATCTAACGTAACAATAACAACTAAGCGGCGGATTCAGACCTGGAACGTCCAACTCCTCGAATGTCCAGTCTGTCCATTAAGTCCAATTCTCCAAATGTCCGTTTCCTCCATTTCCCCGAATGTCTTATATCCATGTTGGTTTTCAGTTTGATCCCTTTAGGATTCTATTCCGTTTTTCAGTTTTTTCAGGTTATTCAGTTTTAAATTAGACGTTCGAGTATAAGGACGTTTTAGGGGAAATAGACATACAAGGAACTGGACGTTCGAGGAATTGGACGTTCGAGGAATTGGACGTTACAAGCTTGCATCGCGCGGCGAATAAGGTTGAAAGGATAAAAATAGCTTAGATTACTTAATATGAGCATTATACAATTTCTAACGGTCTTAATACTCAAAATTCTTTAGTTTAATTATTTCAGGTGACTAAATCTACATCCTGTATATCCCTGGATTAGTAAAAGTTTATATAACTTATTGACCTTTAACGATGAACTGTGCCATTTACAGATATAGTAAGTATGGCATACAAAGGTTTGCTAGATAAAAAGTACTATTTCACTGAATTATATGTAAATAGAGCAATTTTACGTTGCTTACTGCTTTGAACTGGTTAAAGTAAGTATGTACCTTCCTACATGTGTAGGTAATTACAGATAACAGTTATTTTGATTTATACAAATTACAGGATTACTTTATCTTGTATAATGTGCATCAATTTTATTTTAATGATTTTGTGATTTAGACTTCGTTTACAGACCAATAACAGCGGCTACGGCAGGCCGTCGTACCGGATCGAGCTATGGGTCAAAGCTGCAACCAATGGGTCTCAAGAATATATCCGGATAAAGTGGACAAGGTCAGTGCGTCCTACCCGTAATGACCTACGGCACAGATTAGATAATAGTTCCTACGGCTACGGCGCCGAAACGTGGACATTGACAGTAGGACTAGTCTGAATACTCAGTCGCTCAACGGGCAATGGAAAGATCTATGCTCGGAGTTTATTTGAGAGATCCGAAACGAGGTGATCCGCCAGAGGACAAAAGCTATCGACATAGCTCAAAGGAAATTGCAAAGCACATTGAAGTGGCAGTGGGCTGGTCACATCTGCCGGAGGACCGATAACCGCTGTGGTAGACGAGTTCTCGAGTGGGGAGGCAATTTAAAAATCGATATGACTGAAACTTCAATAATAAAAAACACTAAACAGTGACGTACACATTTTTCCATTGTCAGTTGTTTTTACAAAATGTACCTGCATAAAAAGAACGAATCATGAAGATTAGATGCGAGTTGATTCATATCTAACGTACTATACCTACTTATTCATGTTTTTATTTTGATGTCGTTATTTCATCAGCCGATAGGCGTAGAGGAGAAAAATAGGTGCAATATTGGAACCAGAGACCGGAGGACTCATTGAAGCGAAACATCCTGTAATTTTTCGCAGGCAATCCATACACACACACACATCCATACCACTATCAGATAGTCTCTACGAAACACGCGAAATAAATCCAACAACACATTCTTAACTTCTCGTTCACGGGATACATTTCCATACGGCGCGTATATGACCAGGTGATCTTGTAGCTTTGGCATACGGAACACCTAAGTGGTATTGGCATCGAGGAACACCGAAGTACTATCTAATATTTGTACATTTTTGATTCATCAATACATTTAAAAGTTTGTATTTAGTGTTAGAGCGTCAGTGGCCTCGGGGATAAGACGCGACCTATGATATCGAAAGGTCCGAGGTTCGATCCCCGGTTGGGCCATGTACCAATGGGTTTTTTCTAGGAACTTAAGTACATTTACTGACTGCTCTCAAACGGTGAAGGAAAACATCGTGAGGAAACCTGCATACGCTGACGAAGAAATTCTTAGGCGCATGTGAAGTCCACCAACCCGCACTGGGCTAGCGTGGTGGACTATAACCCGCACGTTCTCGTTGAGAGGGTAGGCCTGAGCCCCAGCAGTGGGGAGATTAATAGGCTGTTGATGATGTTGATTTAGTGTTAGGTATCACATTGCGTACGTGTGCTATTTGAGTTTCCTTGCTTTGCTATTTAGTTGTCGATATTGCAAGACATACGTCGTCGTGTTTGGTCAACGACCAGTCATTGTCGATAATCACCAGAAGTCAACGGACTGACTTTTAAATACATCATCAACAGCCTATTAAGATGTCCCCACTGCAGGGGCTCAGGCCTACCGTCTCAACGAGGGTGTTCGGGCTATAGTCCACCACGCTAGCCCAGTGCGGGTTGGTGGACTTTACATGCGCCTAAGAATTTCTTCTTCGGCGTATGCAGGTTTCCTCACGATGTTTTCCTTCACCGTTTAAGAGCAGTCAGTAAATGTACTTACTTAAGTTTCGAGAAAAAAACCATTGGTACATGGCCCAGCTGAGGATCGAACTTCGAACTTTAAATACATATAAATAAGTAAATGGTGAATATTAATAAATATTTTCAATGCGCTAACTAAACGGTTTCCTACCATTTTGCTAATTTCATTTGGTCGATGCGCTCCTTGCAAGAAAGTCGGTACCTATAAATAGTAGATCTTTTAAAAAAAATATTTATCTAGCTATTTTTTAGAATTTCCATATTTTTTACATTATTGGTATGCACCTCTACATCATACTTAACTACATGATTTAAAGAACTTATTCGGTCCAGTAGTTTTGAGTTATCCGGCAAAAGACAGACGAAAACATTATCTTTGCCGAAACTCTAAAAATCAATTTCAAAACAGACATCTTTCACATCAAATAAATACCTACTTACAAAAATCTTATTTTATTAATAGGTAGGTAGGTTTTATTAATTATTAATATTATTAATAGGTTTTATTATTGTGTAAACATTGGTTGGTGCTTGATGCCTAATAATTTGATGCACATTGGACGTTAAGCAATTATTAAATATTAGGTTGCATATTATCTATTCGCGTGATTATTCATATTTGTTCATCTTCAATTTCAATTTCATTTCCGGTGTGTTAATCTTTAATTCTCTAATTAGGCACTTAGTAAGCACGGTCGACCGCAGGTCAGCGAAATCAAAACCAGTATAAACGGTCTGTCATAGTACCTGTTGAAGTCCCTACTAGCATCTAAAAGGCCAGCTCAAGGTCAGTGTTTCCACTGATACGCGCGGTCGATTGTACATACAAAGGCGTGATGTAAAGACGCATATGTAAGTAGGTGTTTGTACCTGCGACAGAAATAAACAATCAAGGTATCACTTGTTACGTTTGACAATTATTTACCTTATCGTGAAAGTCAACTTCCTTTTGTGTGCTTTGCAAAATGTCAAATGATAAATTTACGCCTGCAATTAACAATATTCAGTATACAGGCTGCGTCAAATCTTTCGCAAATATCAGACATCTAAAAAGATTTTTTTTCCATTTTACAATTTCTTGTACGCAGTTTTAAGCGAAAATTTTTATTACCAGGTGTGTAGTTAGGAATTTTTAGAGGTTACTATACCTATCTGTTTTGTTGTTACAATCATAGTAGGTTACATATATTTTATCAGGCAGGAGCAACCTGTAAGTTCAAGCACCTACCTCTACATACGGAATATTCCGCAAATAAGTTTGCCAAACAAGAATATTTGTTGACCTACGTACTGTTTAAGGTTTTGCTATTACTTAATGCTATCATTACCCCATTACAAACAACGATGCTCTATTTTTAACTTAGGTACCGTTGGAAAAAAATCTCTTACTCATGATGTACTCATGATAGTCTGTTAGTAAGTACTTATAGGTAGGTACGAATTTTGTTGTAGATATTTTGTTTCATTTGTATTTTTTTTAATACAACGTATAAAGTTAACAGATTCGAGTAAATGCAATACTTAATGTCTCATTCTATGAACTATCTGTTCCAATTTAAATACTTATGTTATTTTGTACTCGTTCTTTCATATCTAAGTATGTAGTATAATTTGTTGGTATAATATACTTATACATTATCTCCATGCGGACAGCACGCGAATGTCATAGACAGTGCTAACCACGTGTGTAAACCACGTGCGTGTCTTTATTGTGACAAGACAATGTGCTTAGGAGCATCATTCTGTATTCCATCCCGGACTCCGCTAATGCGGAGTTGTGTGAGCGGAGAGGAGATGCTTATCAGCTAGGGCCGGTGTATCCACTGAGGCTGTGCGGATATGCGTACCGGCTAGACCGGAGCAGAGATGTGTACTGGGTAAGTCGGACCAGAGATGTTTACTTAGACCGGAGCAGATATGTGTACTAGGTAGATCGGAGTAGAGATGTTTACTTAGACCGGAGCAGATATGTGTACAGGCTAGAGCGGGTTGGTGGTGCGACGCGGGGGACTACCGAGGCACAGTTCACATCTCTGTTTTCTATATCGCGCTAAACAAATCTGAGACATCTCTACTCTCTGCTCAACCGTATCCACAGAAGCTAAGCGGAGACGAGATACAGACGAGATAAATTACGGAATCCTATTGGTTGTTTTTAACACATCTCGTCTCTTCTCGTCTCCGCATTGGTGGAGTCCGGGCCTAAGTCAGCCATGATGTTTCTATAATTTTCTGTATTTTTTCCACACATTCGTTTCATATTATGTATGGGTCATACCACGACCCACAATTGTAATCCTCTTCTGTCACCTTCATTGGGCACTTTATCTATATCAAAGTAAGTAGTTTAATCATGAAAACTACTTTATTCAAGCAATGGAAGTGTTATATTTTTAGAATAATTTATGCTTTTAATCTTATTGATTTGGTTGACAGTACTTCCACTTTGTTATTTTTGTTGCTATCACGTTAACTATACCAATTAAGTACCGACGTCAATTGTATGGTTAGCAAATTAATTCATTAACCGAATAATATAATTATTAACCTTTTTGGCGTTTAACAAAAAAGTTTGCTAGGAAACTCATTAAAGGTGACTATACTAAACTAAATTGTTATGAGAATAAACGATTACCTAGTAGTAGGTACCTAGGAGTAGAATATAGATTATCTAATTATTGTCTGTAAAAGTCATCAAAGGGGTTATTATTGATAGTGTATTATTATAAATTAAAAGGTAAACTAGTAGGTACCGCATGTTTCTAATCTATGTTGAAAATATAAAATAAATAAGTTACACATATCGTGTAGGTAAACCAACGACCCTCACCTGTTTTCTTTATTTCAAACAAACATTAAAGGAGGAGGATGTGAAACGGTTCAATTACGTCCTTTTAGACGATGTCGATACTTACCTTGGTTTTTGTTACAAACCTATACAGATCGAACAAAACATGCAAAGTAGAAATCGCGATAATTCTTTGCGAGTAACGAAGTGAATGAAATTTTCATTTTAGTTGGTATAATTTAGATTAGGTACTCGTAATAAGTATGAAAGCTTTTCGGTGTTTTGGTGTACCTTCAAAACAACATCGATCGTGACAAAATCTGTCTATACTAAAACTTATTAGAAATGGCTTAGGAATTCAAAGGTCACCGTGGCTCGTATCATTAACAATGGGGTGGGCCTTCTAAGGTTAGGCTTGTAGGGTATTTGGTCAGCAGTATCATAATATTTTTAACAATTTTTATTGTTTTTACTTTTTATATATTCGCACCTACCACAACCTATCAGTATATCAATACATAATGTGCAATAAAGTTTATATAACTAAAAGGTAATCTCTTGTATTAGTATAAAAAGTGACTGGCACCTTTTCAATCCGCACCTTTCTACATGTTTGTCGGTCGTTAAATTGTTTTGGGCCCTTAAAGGTCTACCTTCCCCTTAAGGACCATGCGGCCGGTCCATGTCGGTGTGACGCCGACCGCGTGGTCGCTGACTTTTGTAATGATGTGCGCTTATCGCTACGCGGCGCCCGCGCGCTGCCTGCACTGATAGCGCTCGCTTTTGTTTCCATTGGGGGCGCGCGGAGGGCGTGCGCGCACGAAGGCACACGCCCGCCTATATAACGGGCTGACACAACACGTAACGTAGCACTGCCTGCCTGCTTGCTCGAGGCACACGTGGCGTTCCGCCTCACCTCTCCCATTACCTACCTTAGTAACACACCCCCTTCACTTCCATTTCCGTATTCTGAATATCTAATCTGAAAACGTGAGTATTTTTTCGGCACTGATAGTGTATTTTTAGAAGCAGATCGTATTTTATTTGTTTACATTACTTTTTTGTTTCAGATTTAAAAATATAATAAAGGTTTATTGGAATAAATAAAATGGCTTACCTACAGTCCATGCCTAAGTCTGAAACCATTAAGCTCCGTGAAAAACATATTGGGTAAGTCTTTAAAAAATTCTAATTTTATTAATTGCCACTTGGTGATAAGTGTTTTATTGTTAGTTAAGACTTGACTTTTTAACATACCTTTTATTTAAGTCTATGTGCGGTTGATCATACTAACGTGAACTAATTTTCCAGAGCTGCGTGCCAGCTATTTTTCCGGTCGTCACCGCTGAAAATTGTGCGCGGTGTCGCCCAGTTCATGTACGACGAAACGGGCGAGAGGTACCTCGACTGCATCAATAATGTTGCCCACGGTAAGACATTTGTTTGGTTTATTCCTATCTCGGCCCCCAAGAATTTATACATACTAAAAATTTACAACTCGGCCCCCTGCCATAAATCACTTCACGGACGGAATAAAAGTCAAACAGCCACCCTCGTACTTACATGTGATCCAGTAGGTACGCGTCCGCCAAATTCCGCTTTCGTCAGATTCCGTTTTTTTTGTAATTTCAGATCAGATTCGTCAGAAATGACGAATTTAATAAGACAATTAAGATAATAAAGACCATTTCGTCAGATTCCGCTTTGTCAGCCGATTACATTCTCGTCATAATTTTTTTAAATTATATATTTTTTAAAGATCTACCGAAAGCGGAATCTGACGTACAAGGAATCACGATATCTTGCTGTTTCGTCACCAGTTTCACAATTCTGACCTATGCGGAAAAGAGAAAAGATCTGCCGAAAGCGGAATCTGACGGACGTTTACTATCGACCTTCAGGTCCATATTAAAATATATTCAAATAAAAAAATTGGAAACAATATTCTTTTTCGGTTTGTTTTGTGACACTCATTCCAGACGTCAGACGTCACGGTCGAACTTGCTATGTTAAAGTAGCCGACTGCAGCGTTTGAACAAATAGATAATACTGCATTTTGTATAATTAAGATAAGATATTATAATCAAGTCCCATGCACTCTTAAGATGCACCTAATTGCTGATAAACGACCTATAAAATTGACGTATACCTGCCTACGCAGATACACATTATTATTTTATTAGTAATAAATTAACAATAGCTAGCGCACCATATCGTCCTCGTTGACAAAGTATCCTATTTAAGTTATTCTTGGATAAAAGATTTCTGTAGGTGTGAAATTTGAGCAACAAACATACAAATATTTGCATGTATATAATAGTGGGATTTAATTATTCATCAACGTTTGAGTAATTTAAAGTTAAATAAACAATCGTTGCAAAATAACCAATAATGTTATACTAATTGTATTAAACTGTTGCAGTCGGCCATTGCCATCCCCATGTGGTGGAAGCGGGAAGGAACCAAATGTCCCTCATCTCCACCAACAACCGGTACCTCCACGACGAGATGGTGATCCTCGCCGAGAGACTCGTCAACACCATGCCCGAACCCCTCTCTGTGTGCTTCTTCGTCAACTCTGGTTCGGAGGCCAACGATCTGGCTCTAAGACTAGCCAGGATCCACACCAAGAACAAAGACGTCATCACTCTTGACCAGTAAGTAATTAGTGTTAAATTAGAATATTTGGTGGTGATTTGGTTCAATTTGATTGAATGTGATTGGTTGGAAGATCGAGCAAACATTTGTTGGCATTGAAAATTATTTTCTTTTTATTATGTAAAAGACGTATTTATTTATGAATGTGTTTATATATTTACGATGAATGTCAAAAGTTCGAAAGTGCATTCAATATTGAGATTCAGTCTTATCTGTGACCCATTGTCAGCTTCATATGAAATACTTCGAACGAATATTAATCTGTAAGTTTAATATTCATAATTATCGCGCTGAGTTTAATGAAATGGTTTTAAAATAGCTAATTATCTTATTACATTATTGTATTTTCGCATACGATTATTTTATATCTACAGTTTAAAGTTTCAAATTCATAGACATTCGTTTCATTAAACTCGGTATCAAATCTAAATACCCCTCGACTTGTCAGGTGACCAGAGGGCTGGTGCGTGTAGAGCTCTTAAAAATCTTTTTGGTGGTTAAGTGAAGTTGGCTGATTTCTGCGAAGTGACAAATTTTAGGTGTCAAAGGGAAGATGTGCGGAAGTTTCACTAGAGACGATCATTAAATTTCATTAAATAGCATATTGATTCTATCAACCAAATCAAAATTTTCAAGTCTTTAGACATCTCTACGCATTACATTATGACAATTACGCACCATAGACATCGATGTTCAAACAATATGTGACTAGGTATTTTCACTCACCGTCTAAAAGATTTACGGGGACGATACCTCGGCCAGTGCATAAGTCTGGAATTCAAAGAGGAAACTGCCAGCGTTCTGGGCACCCACTGCGAGACAGCTTTCTAAGGGTAATTTTTTATCTTTAATTATTTTTGTTTTAAATGTTCGAATGATCTTTACAATTAACTCGGACTTCACATTGTCGACAAATACCCCGTCACTTGATATTTCAAATGCCAATAAATGTATGTATGAGCGGTGTCTGTATGAGTCTCTGTACTTCGAGCGTCTCGAAGTTGTCTAGGGTGCTTTAGCGCCTGTTTGTTCCAGCGCTTATCATGGGCATCTTACTTCCATGATTGATGTGTCTCCATACAAATTTAACCTACCCGGAGGCCCAGAGAAGCCAGAGTGGGTTCATGTGGTGAGTTAGACCCTCTATTCGCCACCACCTGCGCACGCGCACGCACGCTTGCATAGACGCATATCGATAACATTCTGACTCATAATCGTTCTATGCGTCTACAGTGTCAGCAATTTCTTTGTACAACGAAGAATGGTCAGTAGTACGGTTAGGGATCGATATCTATACCCGATCACACCTACTAAACCTTTCTTAGTCTCAGCATCAGTAAGTATGTACGAAACAGAAGTACTGGTTGACACTACTGACTACTGAGACTAGACTTTTCTATAGTTACCAACAATTTATTCCTAATAAATATTGTCGCCGCAGTACGTGGTATTCATATCACAAATTTAAGGAGATTGTATTTCCAGAAAAGGTTTAGTCTTGCCTATATGCGTTATTTATGCGTCTAATGCCTGCGTATTCAATGAAGCGTGTGTATGACTCCCACAAAAACCTCCCTTAGTTTGGTACTAAAAGCTCCTTAATTGAAAATAACATCCCAAGTAGGTACAATTCAAAATCCAAAGGAAATATTACAACAAAAATTCTTATGCATTAGGTTAAGTATTTACACTGTAAATTGATAGCTTAGCTTAGTGAAATTAGAATCGCTCAATAAAACCTTATAAGTTTTGACGGTTTCTGATTTCACTAAGTATTATCTTACTTTATACGTAATAGAAATGTGGCCTTTCAATTATTATTTATTATAAGATCTTAGACATTTATTAATAACCTTGTGGATTCGCAAGAAGGTGTTTTCGTAAATAATACTCTAACAAAATGTCTCCCATCGCCCAGGCCCCAGTCCCCAATGTGTACCGAGGCAAGTACACTTACCCCAATGACTCCCAGTCGGAGGAAGAGCTGGGCCAGCTGTATGCCGACGAGGTCGGGGAGATCTGCAAAGAGGTGAAGAGGACTCGAGGAGTGTGCGCGTTTATATCGGAGAGCCTGCAGAGTTGCGGGGGGCAGATCATCCCGCCTGATGGCTACCTCAAGAAAGTTTACGAGTGAGTTCTTTCAATTCAATTCTCTTTATTTCACATAATACAATAGCTAGTATAAAACTAGGCGGTCTTATAGCTAAAAACGATTTCTTTCAGACAATTTTTGGGTAGAGGAGATAATGAATAACAGAGAGGTTCCTTTCATGCCATAAGTTACTTTTCTCCAAAACTTGTGAAAAGTAGTATACTCGTGTGAGTGTTAGAGAATGTATCTTATAACCTTGTATAGCAACCGTCGTTGTTTATATCTAGCACTACCGGACTTCGTCTGCGTTAAAAGTATTCCAGGATGTAAGCTATCCACCTGTACCAAGTTTCACCAAAATTCGTTCAGCCAATAAAGCGTGATTGAGCTACAAAGTTCTAGACTCACAAACATGCAAACTTTTCGATTTAAGTTCTGGAGTTTTGTATTCATTGTTTAATTACCTACCTAGTTTTGTTGGAGATAGATAAAAATACCTACGTATATATATATCGATTTACAGTTTGACGCGATGTTTCTAAAGTTATCACTTGCGCTGCTATCTTTGTTTCAACACAATATTAAATAGTTATACCTAGCAATGATTATTAACTACCTACTATACTTTATAGTTATAAATGCAAATAGGAATATTACCTATTTAACTAAGTAGGTATACCAATTTAATTTTGTTTTGTTGCCATGCACTCGAGATAACCTTACACTTTGAACCCGGTTTTCAGGTGTCAAATAATATCAAACATGTGATAGGATATTTGTTACTCAATTAGTTCATTTAAGTCTCATCCGATTTCGATGAACTTGGTATTGTATTGGGTTAACACAAAATGAGCATTTTTGAGTGATTTATGGCACGGGGCCGAGTTGGGAATTTTTCGTAGGTATAATTTCTTGGGGACGAGTTGGGATTCAACCCATTTTTTCTATAAAATCTGCTTGGAGGCAGGCAGATTAGTAACCGCAGTATGGAGTTAAATACATTTCATTTTAGGTATTTAAAAAATAAGTTGAATTGCATTCAAAGATTTTCGGAAAATTACCTGCCTGTGCCAGTATTCGAACCGGACAAATGTGGAAAAATACATGTATTTTCAAGATACCAATCGACTACTGTCTTTTCCCTAACATAATCCTCCGTACAACCCTTATGCCACCTGGTTACAAAACATACTAATTTATGTAACTTCAGATACGTCCGCGAGGCAGACGGCCTGTGCGTAGCCGACGAGGTGCAAGTGGGCTTCGGGCGCGTGGGCTCCCACATGTGGGCCTTCCAGACGCAGGACGTGGTCCCTGACATCGTGACCGTGGGCAAGCCCATGGGCAACGGCCACCCGGTCGCCGCGGTCATCACCACGCCTGAAATTGCCAAGAGTTTCGCCGACACGGGGGTGGAATACTTCAATACGGTAATTCCTTAGCTATTAAACGTTTAGTTTCTTTTCGTCCAAATTGAAAAATACGTCTATAGGGAAATACGTTCGGGGACGACCTAGACTGACATACGAGGTTAATACTCAGACTCGCGTCCCGCGACGAGCGTGTGTGAGAGAATGATGAGACTGAGCGAAACGAAAGAGGTGTGTCAGGATCGCGATACTTGGCGCTCTGTTCATTCTGCCTACCCCGCCAGGGGACATAGCGTTAAGATATGTATATATGGATGTAAGAAAATACGTTCAATTTAAATAAAGACCAATAGGAAAATCCTAGTGTTTTACCGCCATTATTTGGTCGCCAGAGCCTTATCCACTCAAAAATTGGATTTTGAAATGATTCTACTTACAAAAAAATATATATATCTATATTGAAAAAAAAAGTGCGTATATCGTACTTATTAGGTACTTACAACCTATAAATAAAATCCATAAAGTTAACATTGTTGTCGTTGTTTAGTTTTATTGGTAGATACAATTTACATAAATTTATGGATCGTCTGGGACGTGTTAACCCAATTAGCAAATAGGCACCTACTTGGATTTGTTAGACAGTTTAGTAATAACTTGTCAATTAGTTTAATGCCTTTCGAGAAAACAGTAGGTAATTTAAAGTGAGAACAGAAACAAAGTTGTTTTTGTTTCATAGTAGTAATTAGTTTTTATTAGATTGTCGTGAGTTAGTAACTATCAGATGTGTTCTAAGAATATTGTTTACTAATCGAGTTATAGTGCCTGGCCTGAACAAACTTATCTAATTTTGTTATCAATAGCTGAATCTGGCAAAATTGAAAGCTACAATAATATGGCGCGTCTACCCAAAAAGAATATGAGATGACTGATGATTAGGTAGGTAACATAAAATGGCCCATGGTAGAGAACAATTCCATTACCATTAAGATCGCGTTTATCACTTACAATTGAGTGCAATAAAATTTTAAATAAATAAAATGAAGAGTCTGTTATCAAATCAAATCAACAGCGTTCGGGCTATAGTTCACCACGCTAGCCCAGTGCGGGTTGGTGGGCTTCACATGCGCCTAAGAATTTCTTCTTCGGCGTATGTTTCCTCGGTTTCCTCACGATGTTTTCCCTCACCGTTTGAGAGCAGTCAGTAAATGTAGGTACTTAAATTTCGAGAAAAACCTATTGGTACATGGCCTAGGCGGGGATCGATCTTCGGAACTTTCGATATGATATTCTGCGTCTTATCCCCGACGCCACTGACGCTCGTCTGTTATAATTTACGATATTTATGGGCATTCCAGTACGGCGGCAACCCCGTATCGTGCGCGATCGCCAACGCCGTGTTGGACGTGATCGAGCAGGAGCGTCTGCTGGAGCGCGCGGCGCACGTGGGCCGGCACCTGCTGGCGCGCTGCCAGGCGCTGCGGCACGCGCACCGGCTCGTGGGCGACGTGCGCGGCAGGGGGCTGTTCGTGGGCGTCGAGCTCGTTACCGACCGGGACGCCAGGACCCCCGCCACCGCGGAGGCGAAGCATATCGTCAACAGGTGAGAGGCTATCAAATCAAATCAACAGCCTATTAATATGTCCCCACTGCTGGTTCTCAGGCCTACCCTCTCAAAGAGGACGTTCGGGCTATAGTGCACCACGCTAGCCCAGTGGGGGTTGGTGGACTTCACATGTGCCTAAGAATTTCTTCTTCGGCGTATGTTTACCTTCACCGTTTGAGAGCAGTCAGTAAATGTACTTAAGTTTCGAGAAAAACCCATTGGTACATGGCCCGGCCGGGGATCGAACTTCGGATCTTTCGATATGATAGGCCGCTTGTTATCCCCGACGCCACTGACGCTCTCTCGAGAAATATCAATATTACATTTGATGATTGACATAGATACACAACAAAAAACCTAACACTGCCTCCAAACTGCGCTACCAACTCATGCGCCCACTGCCACTTCCACTTGAACTATGCACCTCGTTTCGGATCCTGTCTCTCAGAGAAGCTCCGAGCACCGCTTTTACCATAGCCCATAATTTATAATTTATTAATAATAAAAGCCATCTCGCCGATACCCAGTGCTCCTCAATGACCTGATCACCCACGCATTTTATTTCATTCAGCAAACTTGCAGTTTAACAAAGAAAATACTATAATCACTCCCATCTCATCCCACTAAGACTACTATAACCATGGAGCTAAAATCTCTTTGGTGGGCGCCGGCGCGAACCTTCCTGATTATGACGATCAATAATTAGTTAAGCTAGCTATAAAGTACCTAGGTTAGGAAATTTAGATTAGGTGCTTTGGACACGTCTATCAACTTAAAAATTACCCGTTCCGGCTTCGCACGGGTGGACATTTTTTTTGCAATAAATACAGCCTATGTCAATACATGTATGTCACTCAGGGTGAATGTAGCTTTCCAATTGTGAAAGAATTTTCGAAATCGGCACAGTAGTTTTTGAGTTTATTCATTACAAACATACAAAAATACAAATCTTTCCTCTTTATAATATTGGTATGAATACTTAGTTTAGGAAATTTAGTTATTAAGTGCTTTGGACACGTCTGTCAACTTATAAATTACTAGCGGCCCGTCCCGGCTTCGCACGGGTGAATATTTTTTTGCAATAAATATAGCCTATGTCACTCAGGGTGAATGTAGCTTTCCAATGATGAAAGAATTTTTGAAATCGGCACTATAATTTTTGAGTTTATTCATTACAAACATACAAATCTTTCCTCTTTATAATATTGGTATGATTAATAATGAATTATGTATTCCATAGCCCATAGTAATTACAAAGCAATTTATCGGCAGAATGCGTGAGGAGAAGATCCTGATAAGCCGCGACGGCCCCGACAGCAACGTGCTCAAGTTCAAGCCGCCGATGGTGTTCTCGGCGCAGGACGCGGACCGGCTCGTGGACACCCTCGACCGCGTCCTGGCAGAGCTGGACGGCGTCAGGATACCAGTCACCACCAACCTCACCCTCGAGGTACATCATAGTCTATCGTACATCATCATATCAGCCTTTTCACGTCCACTGCTGGACATAGACATAGACATATTTATTCATAATCAATCGATTACAGGTCAGTATACAAATTATTATAATAAATTGAATTCATATAAAAATAATAATAATAGATTAATTGGTAATAATAAAAATGAGAAATTAATATTATACAATATTAACTTCAATTATTTTTTATTTTAATTATCACGCGGAGTCACCGCGTGATAATTAAAATAAAAAATAATTGAAGTTAATATTTCTGGACATAGGGTACAATAGTAATTAGGATATCCTCCTTATTTTGGTTACGTCTAAAGCGGTCCCTACACGATCATGCGGCATGACATGCATTACGTGCTGTCACTCATGCATGATCGTCTAGTTGTAGTGATTGACGCGAATGGCATGCAAACTACGTGCTGGCCGTTGCTTCACTGTACTAAGTGATTGATAGCAAGCATGATGGTCCATCATGCAGCACGACATTCACGTAAACGTTGCATGTCATACAAGCATGATCGTTTAGGGACACTTTTATAAGCGGTGACATTTAAGAAAAAATACGTACAGGAAAGTGGACGAGTTAGGAAGTGGACATGTAAGGAAAGAAAGGAAAGTTGGCGTATACCTAAAAATGACATACCAAGTGTAAAGTACTTGTATGAAATAAAATATTACCGTAAACGTAAACGTAACGCATGTCATGCCGCATGATCATTTAGGGACAGCTCAAGATACGATGGCCGATGACTATAATAACACTGATTAATTTAATTGCAGGTTCGAGTCACCCCAATAAGCGAAGGTGTGCAGAGCAACGAAGCAGTAATAAACAACAATATACAGCATAGTGTAAAAAACATGTGACCTAAGTAAATTTTAATGTATAGCCTACGAGTATTTTCGAATATTAAGATTGTAAATATATTGTTAAGAGTGTTGATCTAAGTTAATTGTAAGGATTTTAATTGCTTTGGTTTATCGTGTACAGTTGGTAATTTTTTTTTGTAATTAGTCATAAATCGATTGTTGACCTTTTTTTATTGACATAATACTGTTATTTGCCACTTCGTTGGCTTAATGGCTTGGTCATTGGACTGTGTTGGTTCGATCCCCGCTGGATACAGAAAACTGTACAAAATGTCTAAATTCAGGTCTGGATGTTATATATTTTGTGCTATTCTTGTTTAATTCCAATAATACGGGAGAAAATCCTTTTTTTTTTTGGGATTAGACAAGGGGCATTGAAATATTTTTGTATAAATTCAACCTATTTATGGATTTTACGGCCAAGGGAACTAAGTTATTTTGGGCCAGTCGTAGTTTTCAATATTCAAAATACAAAAACTAACGACGATTTGAAACCCCTATTACAAATTGTAAAACCTAAGAATAAAAAAACACGAGAAAAGAACAGGATGAAAGAATTTGGAACAGTTAAAAAGAAATATATTTATTACTAAGTGAACATTTCTTTTATTTGTAGTCATTTCATGAATAACCTACCAGCACTACCAGTGACTAAAAGTGAGAAGACAGAATGATTCGTCTTCTTCACAGCGCTAACATCTCTAAAGTGGTCCCTACACGATCATGCTGCATGACAAAGTGCTGTCACTCATGCATGACCATCTACTTGTATTAGGTAATTGACGTGCATGACATGCAAACTACGTGCTGGCCGTATTGCTTCACTATACTGTGATTGATAGCAAGCATGAGGGTCCATCATGCAGCGTGATAATTCACGTAAACGTAATGCATGTCATGCCGCATGACCGTTTAGGGAGCCCTTAAGAATCGGTGACAGATAAGAAAAATACCTTCAGGAAACCGGATGAGTTAGGAAGTGGACATGTTAGGAAGGGAAGGAAAGTTGACGTACGAGTATATCTAAAAATGACATAGGTACCATACCAATTGTAATGTACTCGTATGAAACAAAATATTCCTACTTTCGGTGCCTGTCTGTACTGTTATTATTCTGTGCTGTGTCGGTCTGTTCTGCTAGGGAAGGAGCAATGACGAACTGAGTTAAGCAACTGTTTCTCGCTACCTGATCATTCCACTCTCTTTTTCCTTTACATATTAGAACCTTTGTTCAGTTGTCATCGTTATTGTTATTTATTAAGTATGTATATATTATAGTGTACAAAGTCTTTAAAATACATAATTATCTAACTGCACAACCTACCTTTCTCTTCTATAATATCCTGTAACCAAAGGTTGTCTGGAAGAAATGCTTTTAGCGATAAGACCGCCTAGATGTACCGTCTTAGTCTACTGTATTATTTTGTTCTGTTTTTTTTTAATTATGTGCAATAAAGAGAATTAAATTGAATGACGAGAGCGGGTGTGAACTAATTTAAGCATGTAGGTAGATATAGAAAAGTTTGGCTGTAATTTAAGGATTGTATTACTAACGGGTTCCTATAAACATTATTCAACGCGGGCGAAGCCGCGGGTAACAAACTGAGGCAACAATAGGACTAATTAAAAGACTTCGCGTATACCGGTAACATTTTTAGACGATGTATTTTTCGAGTGTAGGTGCCTATAGAATTCAAGCTAGCAATAACACCTTTACTGGTACCACCCTACCCTCCCATTCACCTATAGGTCTAAAGTCACAATATTTCCGCTCCGAAAATCATCAAAAGACAATTTTTAATGCTCTTTGAGAATAGATATTGCTTTCAAACTATTTTCACCCATGGACTAAACGAATTTATAGCTCTATAAAAATGTACTTACAATAGACCTACTGTACAATAGACTACAAGGACGAAGGTACAGTCGATATCTTATGTTTAATACCCGGTTTAAAAAGGTGGCGCTTATCATTTCGTTTGACAAAATAAAAAAAAGTTTAAACTAGGTCATTGGAAAAATGGTAGGTACCTAAATAAGATCAGTTGCTAAATAATTAACAAGCACAGAAAAATAACTCATGATCCTTAGCAAACCAAAAAGCGCGATTCGTTACTCTTTAGGTACTATTACTGAAAATACCTGAAAATGGTCCAACATGGAACTTGCTCGTCCAGCACGGAACATCGGCTTGATTGCATATCATTTACCTACGTCGCTCGTTATTACTGTTTCTAAGTGGACTGTACGTATAATATTAGTGATTGTAGTATAGCTATGTGAGTACTTTACTATTATAAAAGAGAGTGCATTTAACTAGTCGTGCACCGAGTCTTTTTCGTTCATGCAATGTAAGACAATACCGTATCTCCCTCCTATATTTTCATCCAAGACATCAATTTTCACAAAGCGATATTCTTTTGATTAGGTAGTGCACCTACCTGAAAATAATAATCTTTAATTTTTCGCACTTTTCTACTTACCTTTACCAAGGTTATCTTGAAAAAGGTTATTTACATAAGATGTCCCCAATCCCCATGTATGCTCTGCTCAGTTTTTTTTTACATTTCAAGAGAAGCCGATCGCAGCCGGCCCTAGCACGTGCGCGAACTTGGGACCGTTACATCAATCTTGTCTGCCTCCGCCTTCTTTGTGCAACCTTATCTTCCCTACCTGCCTTACAAATCTTAATCTTAAACCCTCCGATGGCAACAAAAAATGCTTCGAACATTTCGAGGCGCTTACCACTTTTCGTAGTCGCGACAGCGCCGTCGCAGACAATGAAGGCATTGAGCGTCTGGACAATGCGAAGATCTCGGCTGCAGCGATTAGTCGATTTATTTAACGGTTTCCAACTCGAGGAGAACCGCTGATATCGAAGTGCCCCAAGTTTCGGTAACGAGGGGTCGGTATCGGTAGGTAGGTACGTAACTAAGCCGATATGGATACAATTTAAGTGATATCCGTTTATCAGTAGAGACGGTTTTGAGGTGTGGATTGGTTTTCACGATTTTTTCTTGGAATTATCCACGAATTATCTTACAATTATACCGCTTGACGCAAGTCTGGGTCCGGCATGGCAATAGTAGAGTTTCCTAACCATGGCGATTGTGATTTTCCATTGCCGGTTGTTATTTTCAGTGACTGAATTTTGCAAACAGGGATTTATCATGTAAATGTTTAAACCATCATCGAGTTTGTATCTTTTTCATTAATATTGGTAGTACCTATGTTAATCACCATAATAGACTCACCGTTTACTGTTGGACATAGGTAATCTTCCATTACCTATGTTAGGCGTAATGCTCATTAATAGCCTCGCAGACAAACAATGCAATCCAATGTAGCTAAATACTTAAAATAATAAGCATGCGTGGGTGGATCGCGGACTTGAAAAATGACAGTTGTTATGTTTCGCATCGGAAGAAAATGCAATGACGTCTACTGGGAACGAACGTCTGCGCCGAGTAAATAATAATAATAAACGCGTCACACTCATACCCCCGCACCAGGTGGGATTCCTTCCTCCATGGACACAACATGCAAACACAATCACAAGCATCCAAGACCCGAGAATAAGCATATATCGGTCAGATAAAGCTGGCCCCGACCGGGATTCCAACCCGGGACTCCGAGAACGCAGGCAGAGTCACTACCAACCAACTGGACTACGATGGCGACGAAGAAGTTGGTGGCCGTGTTGCTCGTAAGGGCCGAAGTTCCAAGAGAAAACACGAATGGAAAATTAAATTGGGATTTATCCGTAATTAGTAGCTCAAGAAATATCTCTGTTACTTTCACCCTTACGCATAAACTTTGCATATTAGGCGTACCAACTCTTGGCGGCAGTCATGTTATGCATAATCAAGTGATAGGGGAGCAATTATGTTAGGAGTCTGGGAAACGATTAACGAAAGTGGTTTGGGTATACAGCGTGACGTAGGCACGTGCCACCCGCATGACGCCACGCGTTTTGCCGCTACACCCTATATGTGACACTCTCCCGCAAATTGGCTAAAATCAAACCCGTGTACACAATGTAAGAGAACACATGGCGCCGACTTAATTATACATTAGTTGGATCCTAAGTAAACCTACCTACTCAATACATAATATACCTACTTACTGCTATGCCCGCGGCTTCGTGTCGGATAAGTTGTTTATGCGGTAAAAAGTAGTCCTATGTCCTGGCCCAGGGCCGATGTAACCACAACCACATAAAAATCCGTTTAGAACGGTTTAGTTTTAGACAAAATTGAGTATCTAATTTTGAATAAACGTTTGAATTTATCTATCTGAACAATAGGACAAAATCTAGATGTTTAGACTGAAAGAGATCCGTAAAGCTTGGAGGTTTCTGCTATCCTCGTATGTATGCGGGCAGTGAGCGGCGGCCACGCGTCGATATTGCTTGTGTTGTGTTACTGAACGGTTTCAAATCCTCAAAAAGATCCCCGCAGCGACAAATTGTGTCGACAATGGAACATTTCCATGACATATTTTGTTAGGTGAAATGCACGCGTGCATCTAACTACGTATTAATTTGTAATGTAGATAAACTTACATAATAAAAACGTCATAGGAAAAGATAATGATAACAATGATTGGTTGGGATAAGTCATATACTTAAATCAACTTCCATTTTTAAAAAAACAGATAAGCATTGTAGCTAGTTATCATCCCGGAACCAGCGAACTTTAATAAGTATAGAAATACTACTAAGCCTTAAAAATGGTGTCAGCAGTGGGTGAATTGAGTATGAGTAGAATCCAGTCAATTTCTTAGACAATTAAACATTTTAGGGATACCCAAGCACTAAAGAAGATTAACTACCTACCTTAAGAATGTAACCGCAAGCGGCTCAATGGGGAGGGTGTGGTTATGAGTGATGACTGATGACCTTTGTTGGTCATAGCCTAGCAAGGCCAGCAGTGGATTGCCAGTGGTTCTTAAGATATATAGGTTCCTCCTAGAGTCGCGTATCTTCCTGTAACTTCGACTATCGTATCCTTGATTATTCCTGACACTAATCGGACATTACTCGAATCTGTCCCTCCAATTATTCGAATTGAATCTGTAATGACATCGGCCTATTGAAGTAGTTTGCCGAAGTACGGGCCTGTGATTGTGACAGACAGGAGATAATAGGTATTCTCTGGTCGGGAATCTCGCCACAGACTGACATATTGCCCCGTCCGTCCGTTACGATCCCCGGCATTTATATTCCAGAGACGAACTCCCCGATCCCAGATAATGCTTTTACAATAACGACCCCAAGACGACGACGAATTCGATTTCAATATGGAACGTCGCCTCCTTATACACATTTATTATGGAAATTTTATTTCCAGAAATTCCCACCCAAGTTGGAATTTTAAGTGAGAAAAAAGTAGGTAGCAACTCGTAACGGAAACGGAATGACAATGGGAAATTAATATGAAACAGTTGACCTAGCTCTTGATGCCCGAAAAGATAAACAGTTAAAAGACAGTATCATATCTACCTAGGCGTAGGTATAGACATTTGATTCGGTGGGTACACTAGAGCGTCCGAAATAAGGGTAAAACGCGGATTGAGCACTTTAAGTAGGTACATCCCGCATCGCAAGTCAAAGCTTCCTGTTGGTGTCCTGTAATTCCTTTTGCTTGGCGCTGTGGTACGGCGCGGCATCGAAATCGTGCAATTCCGCTGTCTTAGGGCAGGTGGTGAATAAAAGTAAATTGCAGCTGCACCCGGCGCCGCCCGTCTGCTTTCCCACGATAGCGGGGACCCGAGATCTTTGCGGGTCCACTACCTATTTGTAAAATTATTAAATACTTCGTACGCGTGGACTTAGATACGTACGTAGTTAATAGTGCTAAATTCCATCAAAATTTATTTGTTACCAAACAAAACAAGCCTCACACACTCATACACCCAATTTTAAGAATTGAAAGCATCTATAGCATTTTCAATTGCAACTCTACTCTGAACTTCAAGTTCATACAAATGTTAGGAAATGAGAGATTTTTATTGCTGGTCGTTATTACTCAAACAATTTTCCGATGTTTTTTACCATATTGTTGGCCAGAGATATACACTATAGGTTGGTACAAAGTTTCGTCAAAATCCGTTCAGTCGTTTCTGCGAGATGGACGAACAGACCAACAGACGGGAAAAAAATCCAAAAGTTGCATTTTGAGCCTCGGTATCGTCCGTAAGGTTTCCGACCCAGTTTTTCCCAAAAATATTTAATGCACAGAAACAACGTTTCTACTATCTATTTCTATTACCTATTTTCGTTATACTTGTTACCTGCGAGTAGGTATCTACATAAACTATAATAAATAATAAAGAGGTAAAGTTGGTATGGATGGGTGTATATGTGTGTTTGAAGTAATCTCCGTAGCTACTGAAACGATTACGAGTATTTCTTTACTCTTTAGTGTCTTAAACTTAACTTAATTCAAAATCAAACTTATCAACGCCTATAATATGTACAGTCTTGTCCTCTCTTCACCTTTTATTCAAAATAAATCGGGTGTATTTCCTTTCACAGTCCAAGTGAAACAAAACCTGCCCATTGCAGATTTCAGCTGTAGCGAAAAACAGATTGCACGGCACGAAATTCAGCTCGAAATAGTTTACAGCCCGGGACCTCTATAATACAGGGCCTACGGGAATATATCAGACAGAACAGAACGACCAGCCAGCATAGATTCACCTGCCAGTATTTTATGTCCTAGCGATGGAGCTGATATTTGCACAAAAGGTAAGAATGTGGCTCACTGTACGTCTCAATATGCAATAAAAACGGAAAATGTATGCGACCTCAGCCGGGAGGATTTCTCGAGAGCGCACCTGAAGTAGATTACCTACTGTATCCGAGCTATAAAAATCGTACGCCCAATTGTGACCCCAGCATAAGGGTGCCTTTCAAAAGGACCCTCAGGCTATCCGAGCGGTATTATATCAGGAGGAGGCGACAGGGTTTCATTCTGATTTACATAAACAGTTTTGCACGGTGCCCTTGTGAGACAAAAAACAGCTGCCTATTTCATACTGCGATTTCATATTAGTTATTGTTGAATTCTACGAGTATTTATACATAATTTTATATGCTGCTTACCTGTGTGATACTGCAAATTCACATTGCTTTATTTGGAAAACGGGCCATGTCTACTATTAGTAGGTAGTTTTAACACATGTAACGGCCGAGACACTGTCGGTTTCGGTTCGACTATACTCATCATCGTCATCAGTCTGCTGGACAATATGCCTTCCTACCTGATACTATGCTATGCTATGATGTTGCCACTGTCTTTGTTGCCGACATATTGTTAAAATAATTATTACCGTTTACTAACAATTATGGAATATGCCACAGTAGAGACAAACACAATCCACCGACTCAAACACCAAGTGTCACATAAATTGAACGAGACATGTTTATAGCAATAAAACAACCGTATTTCCGCCCTCCTTTTTATTCCACGAGTAAACTTACACGAGCATAAAACGAGAACAGTTCGTAAAATTCGCAATACTGTGGGTAATGCTTATATCCTGGGGCTTTGACATCGCTATGATATTGTATTAAATTCAATTTAGGCGTTAGCATGTCGGTGTAGCATAATAATGCTGGCCCGGCCTCGTTTCTAGCGTTTATTAAGGCTTACCCTATACGGTAAGTATACGTTAGGTCCTTTGCAATCTTTCTGTTGTTGGCCCGACCTGAATCCGCCTTTGTCCCATATGAAAGGAGCCGGGGCCAGAAAGCGAGTGTACGTGAATAATTGAGAATAGACGCTGCGTCGCCTGGGCCTGTGCGCCCAACTCTTAACAAAAGTCATTGGAAAGTACCTACTCTACCCACCTATGCACGTGTTACCTACTAAGTACAGTGGCAGAAGGGGAACTTATCACAAATATATAGTCATACGTATACAGAAGAATATAGGTATACCTACTAAGTATTATACCGATGTTTGTTGTAATCGTGTATGGTCTAAGTACATATTATATTAAAGAAGGTACCTACATATATCTTCAAACCTATATTTATTATCCCATATATATTTACAAATATCTTGTATTATATATTTAGTAAATATTTTATATTTAGGTTTATATTATGCATAGTTAATATATTGTTTAATTAATTATACATGAAATGTTACTAATAGTTAATTACAAGTGTTTACAAGTTTACAATACATTTGTATTGTATCTCACTCGATTATTCCTAAACTATACAAGATATTCTAAAACCTTTTATTTTTTATCAAGTAGGTAATTAATTTTAAATTGATTTAAACTACAAAAATATTTTATTTTATATATAAGTATATTATTGTCATTTGCAAATTTAAGTTATTTTTTAAAATTATCGCTGTGTAGAGAAGGTAATAAAAATGTGATTAGTCCCATCTCATAGTAAACGCATGGGAGTATAGGAAAATCAATATTTTCCTATACGCAGTTTCTATTTCAGATATTTATTACTTTTCAATGTCAGTAAAAAGTATTACAATATCTTGTATATTTTAGGAATAATCCAGTGAGATCACTTAACATTTCCATTCTGGTATAGTAGAAGAGTACTATTGATTAGGTAAGTACTTACATAATATTCAACATTGTACTAATAGTAAAGCTATAATGTGTTATGTATAGTTAAGTGTATATCGTCTTGTCCGTCATGTTTGACGCTAATGTAAATGCTGTGTATTATTAATGGCTTTCTAGTGCAGTACAGTAGATCACATAATTAAATAGTAGATGGTAGGTACTTAGTAACATACTGGGTCCCACAATATACCATTCATTCTTGATACAATGTTAGAAATATAAAAATCCATTAAAACATTTGATTGATTTAAGAGCCATAATACACGATAACAAAGCACGCAGTAGTCAGACAGTAGCAAAGATAACATTATGTACCATGGACAAATATTTATTCTAAAATAAGTAAGTATTATATAAAGTTAGCTACCTTACAGTAAGTACATACTTACCTATAAAATTAATGATATAAAATTAGTAACTATTTCCAGTAGGTACGCTGGTTACACGAAATAGAAGAGTGAATTCTTGCTAATAATCCTCTATAAAAAATACGAAAAAATATTTAAGCACGAAAGTACCTACCTATTAATTTCATGTATGTAACTTATGTTACCGTATATTTAACTTAACAAAATAATTGCATTTTAAAAGTTTTTTAGTGAAAATCTTATTTTTGTTTTTAATCTTGTTTTTAATTGTGAGGAAGCCCGCACCTGTTTAGAATTTGCTACGAGCGGTATATTAATTAATTTTATTGTGATTCTAAATAATGCTTCAGAAGTCTAATCAAATATATTGTGAAAATAATGCAAATGTGATAAGGTAATGACTAAAAATAAATAAAATAAAATGTTAGAATCTATTTATTTACACAACATTGTGTTTTGTATAAAGGTTGAATTTTTATGCATACTCTGGCTGGATCTACAAAACACCGACGATAGGTATAAAAAAATTTCCCCCTTAAACTATACCTACTCAAAATTGTTTACTTGTATTCATCTACAGTCATCAGCATCGCGCATCTTGTTATAAAACTAGGTTGGAGAGCAAACAATCTTGTTTCTACAATTTTATAATTCAACTTCGGAGTCTAAAACGATTTACTTCTGTATAGCTCACACAATACAAACATACACCCTCACAATTAATGTAGGTACCTATTTCCCCAACGGTTAGTTTGCGTCTAATGAAACGGCACGAAGATTCGACAGATGCAATCGCAATCTGTATGCAGTGTACAATGTGCAATGCAGCCGTGGGAATTTCGGGCACCTCGTTGTATGTATCGCGAGTATAGAGCCCACCTGCCAGCTTCCGCTCTATCTATAGGTAGGTACGGACGACGGCACGTAGGTATAAGTAGAAATAAAACCAGTATAAACTGGTCTCATAGTATTGAAACTCCCTAATAGGCTAGACCAGCTCAAGGACATTGTTTCAACTACCGTGCGGTCGACTGTACAACCTTATGAGAGCTATTGGCAACTCATCTCCCGTTCATTGAATTTTAATATCATTAAAATGGGAAGGATGATTCTAATGAAACGTAAGCAGAATTCGAAATAATTATTTAACAGATTCCGTTAATTTAATAAAGATAAAAGTATCCAGAAAAACTAGAAATCTAAAAAACAAAAATAGATAAGTCGCTAACTTATCATTTTTGTAAAAAATAAATGTACCTGCCTAAAAAGTTTATTTTCTATTTCAAAATATTTTTAGAATTTAAGATTTGTTTGGGAGAGGAGTTATCCCTGTTAACTACCGAACACGTTAGCGAGCGATACAAATGCTTCTCAAGCGCCTTGCATGTTAAGCTCTCAACAAGTATTAGGGAAATCTCATCAGATGCTTGTTTACAGGTAGGTTTTCATTAATTGAATTCATTAGTAGGTAATATCATATCGTCCGCGTAGCCAAGTACTGTGCAGTTTGATCAAACCTTGATGTTCTGTTTAACTCAAACTCGAAAACCTTTATCAAAAGCAGGACACAAAATATTTACCTCTATGATTTCTGATATTTTAATATACGTATACATCCACTTTTGCATCAGACCTCATCCCAGTCACCCTTTCAGTTTGATGTTTTTGGATACTATACATTATATTTATTAGTTAAGGAATAATGGACTGGTGGTACTTTTCTGTTCCATCTTGTATCTTACTTATATTGATATGAATTGTTTTGAGACAGGTCTTTAGTTCCGTCTGTTGTAGCGTTGTTCTACTACTTAACAAATTATAAGAAACAACAAAGCACATGTTCGACTTCTCAACTTAAATTATAAAAGGGTAATTTCCTACTTATTTTTCAACTTAATAAACGAAAGACCTCGTTATTTTAGTGAAGCACGCTCTCTAGAAGGATGAAAAGATCTTTTGTTCGGCAGCAAACACTTGGGGCGAGTCAATCGCCGGCTCGCGCTTTGTGAGAGCTCGCAAATTAATGACTACGGCCACGTATAGGTACAGTCGGCTCAAGAAGTGCCTCGCCGTCTTAAGGACGACAGTCGTATGAAGGCACAGAGATACCACCATAGAGTGTAATATAATTCTACACTAGCTGACTTACTCAAGTAGCTATGACTCTACTCGTCCACCATTGAACAAATACATAGTAAAAGAAGGTTTACTATGACAAAAGTAACACTCTCCTTATTGCTTATTTTTGATCTGGTGTGCCAATTCGACACCAAGTTGTGCCCGCCATATTTTTGTCCGTGAGGCGTGATCTGCGGTGTGGTCGGTGGTCTGCCCATACTTCTGCGTCACATCCAAGGTTTCAGAGGCAGGTCATTTTTCTGACGAAAACTCCAAAACTACTGAACCGAATGACCTTAAATTTGGAATAAACATAATTATAAAATTATTTGGCAATGATGGAAAAATATGCAAATTTAAGATGTTTTATTTTAACGTAAATAAAATAGACGGGTTCCGCACATTGCTTAATGTACCTTTTTGTTTTTAAAAAATATTCTAATGAAAAACTACTTATTCTGTATAACATATTTATTTTTAACGAACCACTCTCAGTGCCGACATTACCTAGTGTGGGGTCGCAAGCTTACCCCTGGTTGGAACCTCTTTTCGTTTTTCTCGAACACATACCCATGGTATTAATTACTTGATTTAGAATTACATTAAAGAACGAGAAGCTATAGTGAACTTAAGCGAGAAACAGCTTTCTTTGTACCTACTCTCTTTGATTTCCGCTTTTGAACAAATTGAAAATTGTTTAAATAAAAGTGTGTGGGACGTGATGTATAGAACGAATTAAAACTATAGACAGATATTTAGACAGTTTTGTACGCCACGCGTCTTGTTGAAACCAAATAGGCAAGATAATTTATCGCAGTTTAAAACTTTACTCGCAATTGTTAATCGACGCGATTTGGTCTACACAGCAAAGGCGGTCTAAGGCTCGGCGCAAACGGGGCACGGACCACAGCCACCGGTGGCCAGCGACCGCCACTTATCACACTTTTCCATATATTTTGTATAGACGGCCACTCGCTACAGTAGTGTCCGCGACTCGCGACTAGTGATCGCTACGGGCCACACCAAAACGCCGCCACCCGCCACCGTCGCACTGCTCCACCCCCCGCGCAGTTAGCCGTCCGACGTTCTACGTTGATATATATTCTCCTGGATCATTTATAAGCAAATGCTTCGTTCTATTGATGTGAAACTTTCCGTGTCAGAGTCCATCGTTGACTGCTCATCAACGAGCGGGTTATAAAATGTGGCGGCTTCTAGACGCCGGTGGCTGTCGCTCGCTTCTGACACTGTGGCGGTAGCGCGCGACAGCCACCGGTGGCTGTGGTCGGTGGCCCGTTTGCGCCGAGCCTTAAGCGGGTCCCGGTAGTATGATTTCAAAGTAGGTTTATGTCCTGCTTGCTAACTTTATGATATGTGGTTCTGCCGCTAGATTAAGTTTGTAGAAATAAAAGAAGCACAAGTATAGCATAACATCTGAGTGTAAGTATACATTATCTTTACACTATAACCCTCAGGGGCAGGCAGTAAGAACGAAGCGTCAAAGTATCCCGATCCTGAGCTTAACTATCTCATCATTTTGACACACATTCGCCGTGGGTTATATTAGTCAATAGAAATTAATATTTGATTGATTTATGAGCACATAGTTACGCACAGGCACGTCAGTTTATTTTTAATAATCATTTTGTATAGTATGGCCGACTGGCGAAGACAATTTAAAAGTTTACAACTTTCCTAAAAACCATCAGCTTGATCGACAAAAAACAAAGTTTATCTGATTTTATGATTTATGAAAATGGAGAAAGTTTGACGTAAGACATAGAAACTCTATAATATAGAATGAAATTCTCAATTTCTTATAAGAAATTGAGTATTTCATTCTAACTTTGTAAACTTTGCAAACGTGACAAAAGGCGGCGACTGTAAAATACGTCATAAAATTGAAGAAAATGGCGGCTCGGCACTTACTTTGGTTCGATTATTAGTTCGACTTCGTACATATGTGTTCAATATCAAAGTACGAATGACTATAGAGGACAAACTCTACCATTGATCTAAAATTAAGATACTACCAAATGACTAAAATATTATTTTTAACTAAAGCATGCAGCATCATCGAACAACTGCATAATTACTCGACTAACAAAAAAATTTTTTGATGCCTATATGTCCATACTTTCTTTTTTTCTATTGAACGTTTAATTTTTAAAAGTTTTTAATGTCATTTTGTACAATAAACGACACAAATTAAAAATCAATTTTTTTTAAATATATATCTTTTAAATCAACGAAATAATCGACTGGATACACTTAAACCGTTTCCATCCTGTGTACAATAATTATTGCGCAACATTTATATAACTGTCCGTTAAAACATCTACATAACAATAAGGAGCTCACCGTGTGAAAGCCGGGGCGACTTGCCGACCCTCTTACAAATCACCGATTATCGTGTACTATAATTCAATTTCAGTTGCGATTGCTTACGTTCCCACCGGTCGAGATTTCACCCCTAAAGTAGGTACATACAGGTAAACACAGATAGAAGGCAAGACGGTAGGGGTCGGAATCAATGCGGACAAAAGAAAGAGAGCCATTGTGTGCTTGCGCAAGGAGACCACGTGCGCGGGCGCTCCCACGGACTAGTAAAGGAGGGACGGATTTCTGGAACATATATAAGGGTGGAGGCGCCGGTAACGGTCCACTTCCGAATTCTACGCGACACAGTACACTCCCGGGGTTCCGTTGACGGTGAGGTCCGACGGGACCCCCGGCTGCCCGGTCACCCGCCTGGAAGTAACCAAATTCCAGCCAGTCTGATAGAGTATCAGTGTTTGAAGCCAATTAAAGTTCTGCTGTAAAAATTTCATCGGAAAACGCAGCCTTGGAAATGTAATGAAGACGGCTGGCAATTTCTAGGTAAGCTTACATTTCCTTTAACTTAAACTTAAAATGTACTTTATAAACGATATTTTGTTTGTTTTTATTATGGGTTCTAGTGTTTTAAACAGTGGGTAGATTTTCATTTTTTCTGTGCATCGGGTAAAAAAAAATTACATTTTCAGATAGGTACTTCTCTAATATATGGAATAGGTAATTTCCACTTGCCACATTAATTTCTCTTTCTGTTGTTTCAGTTCTCAAAAACGTATTTTTGGAGACAGACGATTCCCCATCATTTCTTCAAGAACATATTCTGTTCTATGCAGACCTTGGATGCTGTAACCCCAGAATATTACTTCATCATCAGATTGGCGATAATGGAGTTGCTTCGAACCAAAAAGGAGACGAGGTGAAATCTTAATTTTTTTCTAGACACCCAAAGGTAGGATTATGGTTAGGATATAGGCTTTTAAAGGTAGTTAGGATTAGTTTACGATACTTTAAAAACTTAAACTCTTAACTTATTTTAACTTCAAAATACAGGGAGGTTAGTAAGTTACTTAATTCAACAGTTTAGCATGTTTTGGTTGGTGTCGATGGAATGATCAGACGCATCTCATCATTTTAAGTGCCTTAATGTTCGGTATTGTTACAGTTAACTTTCATGTTTTTGTTTACGTGTTACGTTTGATCCGTTAGGTACCACTTTTAAGTTTGCAAATTACAGTTAAGACTTTGTTAAAAATAGGTATATACTTACCTACTATTTTCGTTTCTTGAACACAGCGGGTAAAATGGGTCAGGTTTAAGCTATTCTGAAACCTATATTGATTTATTTCTGACTTAATTTGTTAATTCTTGCTAAAAACGTGTAATTTAAGCAATTACTTAATTGACGAAATCACAAATTACTCGTGTTCCAAAATCAACTTTGTATTGTTGTGTTATTTACTATTTTGAGTTTTTGTTTTGTTACTTTTTTCAAACAGACCTGTAAAGTGAATTTTGACCCATGTAGATAGGTACCCTATGCTTTTAGATTTTTAACTTTGGTACCTATCGTAAAAATATTGAGTTTACTTTTATTTTCAGTAGTTCTGTCAAAAGATGCAGATCGTAATAAAAAGATATTTAAACCAAAAGTTAAAAGTTGTTACTAACAAATAATGTTGTTATATTTTCGTTTGTAGTTTCATTTGCAACATCATTTTGAGTTTTTGTTTTGTTTGTATTCTGGAATTAGCTAAAAGTCCCTTACGTCTTGGAAATTGATTAAAGTACTCGTAAATAAATAAAAACCATTTCCGTTTTACTGTTATATTTGAGTTTTTGTTTTGTTACTTGACCTTTCTGTTAGTCTCTGTTTGTGTCCAAAAACCTTATTTTACAAGACTTTAAAAGGTTTTCTGTGACTTTTCGTCGTTAAACATTTGCGTTACTTAAAGTTACCGTTACATAGGTATTAAGTTTTTGTTTTGTTACTTTTTGACTAAGCTTAACTTTGTTAAACCATTTGTTGATTTCACTGTTAAAGTAACGTTAAGTTTTTGTTTTGTTCATCCTAAACTGTCTCCAAAATACCAACTTTTCTAAAATTCGACTTTAATTAAGAAAAATATGTCACTATTTCCAATCCAATTAGAAAATTCTAAGTACCTAACTTATAAATTTTTTATATAAACCGATGAAAAATCAACTAAATTACCCATCATAGCACCTACCTTGCTGTTTGTAAACTTGTTTCATTTTTGATCTTTTTTTCCGAGTATATTATCGTTTTAAAGTAATCACAACGTGCCTTATAGCCTGAAGTGCCTGATATTGTTTCATTTGTTGTTTTTGTTGTAATTAAGATTGTTATTTAAGTTCTTACCTATTTAAGTCTTCTGGTAGGGTTTTTACTAAATTGTTGAAACCTTAACAGGACGCATTGGGTATCTTTCAATATCGTGTAGGAACTCTTTTCACATAGTTAAGAGAGTTAGTACACGATTAATTTGTACTTTACATCTGTTTTCATAGATTAATGATTATTTTTTCCCTTTTCTCACATAGTTTTGTCCAATGTAAATATTTATCACCCACCTAACTACAAACTGGCATGTTTACAACGTACCTAGTTTCTTTCAATTTATTGACCGTCTGCAGCTGAAGAGTTAAGTACTTACTTATTCATTCGTGTCAAGATAACTCAGAAATATAATTTATGGGGATAAAGTAATCATTATGCATACCTACCTACATTGATTGTTGTATATAAACTTGTTACGTTTTCATCTATGAATAATGGTTTTGAGATAAGAAAAGAAAACTACGATTCGCAGTTCACATTCACTTTTAATGTGAGATCCAACTGATTTCTTAGTTTTATTCAAACCCAATATTAACTGGCATGTACATTATTCAAGTTTTGTTTCCAATCAGATTGTTAATGTTACAATAGTTTTAAGCGTTGAATTACTGTTACGTTTTATTTGTGATATTACTGTTAACAAAATGGCTGTGTTTGTTAGTTTTATGTTAAGTTTTCGTTTTAACTTTCTCATTGTTCATTGTTTTTACCGACATTAGGGCCACCAAATTTTGGTTTAGATAAGGTCATTTAAGTAAATGTAATGTTTAATTATTACTTTAGATTTAAGCACTGGTTTGTATTGAAATGGTTCGAGTTAAAACTGAAGCTTTGTGTAAAATTAACAAATAGGTTTAGTGGTAATGAAGTAGGTAATTTATTAGAGATGTATGACAGTAAACGAGTGTTTGATTGTGTGAAATAAATACAAAAACTACATTTTCTTGGTTTCATTTCAACACCCTTATGAATCTTTTTTTGACTAGTGAACACTTTCTTGTAAAGAGATTATTGTGCCACTTCAATACTGTCACCAATATATACACATACGTTTTCATTGGATACCAATAAAACAAATAATACTACGATAACATTTTAAGATAATCAAGTAGAAACAAATTAAAAACTTTCTAAGTGATCCTAGAGTTTCGATTGGTCGGCAGAGGTTCTCTCGAGTGAAATTCTGTATACGGAAATGGTTGGAGCATGTCCAACGTACCGTTATCTACCACTGGAACCTATCCCCTTGCTTCGTGCGGCCACAAAACATTGCTCCAACCCGTGTTCCAGATTCCTAGATCCAGTGTAATGAAGTTAGTTTTCGGAACGGAAAACAGAAGTTCCGTGCATGCAATCTCGTCGCTTAGCATCTTCTTAATTGCTTAACTTTAACCAGAGAGTTCTCGCTGTCGCAGAATTCGTTAAACTTCAACCATACTTCACCCGAATAAGATAGATACGGGGTCTAGATGCTTCGGCTAAGCGACAAGGTACCTACAAGCAATATAAAACTACCTGCCGTAAATATGTACATATACTTTATAATAAAATGTAGTTTTTTATATACCTATATTGAATTATTCAATTGGATTTTCGCAAAAAGCCGGATAATTGGAAAAATCCTGAAAATGGCTCGGATGATAACGAAATTCATTCTTACATTAGAACTATCCGGCGTTTTGCAAAAGTCTTTTTCAATTAACCTACGACATAATAATATACATACAATGTTTTATTATGTTATTTCCTAGTCGTTAGCCGGACGATATTTTGAGAAAAACTATTTTGGTTTACCAGCAAGCAGTAACGCCACGGAAATTGATCGCTTTATTGAACTAGCTTATTCCAGCCCAATCAGCTGGTCAAATCCATTAATGGATTTATTTCCACTACTGTTCGTTCGAACTGCCTCGAGCGCAGAACGACCTCGTGGGTACGATTCCGATTGGAAACTTGTAAATTTTTTGAATTATAATTAACAAGCTTATTAACCCTATTAGATAAAGATAAAATAGCAAATATTTAGGTAAGTATATTTTTTAAATTCGTTTACTGCTGCTGATGAAGCCCAGCCCCATTCTACATACAAAGAGTTCACGTTTATTATAACATTCGATCAGGAAAACGCTAACCCGCAGGTGAAACCGCCTTTATAGATCATAATAATTATAGTGTAACTACAAATCAAAATTAGATTGATTTGAAATAATATTCAGGAAGTAAATATACAATAAGGTTAGCGCAGGACCGTCGTGGGGATCCTTGGGGGAGCTTGGAGGTTGTCCAGCAGTGGACGTCGACAGGCTGATATAATGAAATATACAAAAATAGGGAAAACTTGACAATACTTTGTTCAAAAATATGTTATAAGTACCTATTATTTGGCACAGTAAGCACAAGCGTGCCCGAGAAAGATACTTGCAAGAGTTGTACTTACTTGCCTCTTGAACTGTATTTTACGTTCGGCCAAGTGTAAACTCTCCATAAAGGTATTCAGACTATTGCAAACGCCTTTGCAAACAGTTGCCTCGTTGGCCCAAATATTCTTCTAGCGGAAAATGCAAGAAATAAAGCAAGGATAAGCGTTTCACCGAAAATATTGTATTCAGTAACAGTTTCTTATTTGAAATGCTTATCTTTAAAGTAATACCTAGTTTGGACTGAGACAGAAACGGTTCGTTCTAATAATCGATGACGCTTGTGACATCGCTCCACATGCTATCACTTCTCGTCGTATACTTCTCCACAATGTTGCTGGTCAGTGCATTAAAGCTTTGAGTGTCTGGTCCAGTCAGCGCCGCTCGCAGCCTGCTCACCATCAGGTTACTGCTTTGACTGCGCTTCAGTTGCTTCTCTATCCGGTCTTTAGTCGTCAACAACCGGCGCCGGTCTACGTGCACGCGCCGAACTTTCGTTCTCACCACGTTTAAGTAATAATCGGCCTGATCGTGCAGTTTGTCCAGGGGCCAGAAGAAGCACAAGTCTGAGAAGACCATTATCACGAAAGCGGCATACAGACCTAGGACGCCGATGCCAAAGTAATACAGGTTTGGGTCAATGCTTGTGTAGAACGGACAGTCTTCGCTAAGCGTGATGCAGCTCCAGAAGTATGATGGGGACGCTATGACATCTTCCGTTAGACTCATTTTGATATCAAAATGGCCTTAGAAAAACACAATTTTTATTTATTTCGTCCATAAATATGGATCAGTTTATAGCACACTTTATAATTTTTTCATCTATTGGACTATATTCTGTCAATATTGTCAAACTGTCCAAAAAGAATACATTATCTTAAATCTGTCGCTTGCTCAGATTAGTTCTAATCTGAGGTCGCTTGACTTCTTATTGCTTCATTTTCCATAGGCTATCTTTTTAAGATTGTAATAAATATAGGTACCACCACAGAACACCGGAAAAAGCTCGCTAGGTGCCACTAAGAAAGCATTTTGTTTTTCCAATGAATGTTATAATTTATCAAGGTCCGCAATATACGCGGCGGCCTGCTGGGTTTTTTCGAGACCTTTTATTTCTTTAATAGGCGTCTTATGAGGTTTATTACCCAGGCGCAGTAGGTATTTATAGGTGTCGTAGGTATATCAATAAACTTTTTATCATAAAATGGTCGTTGAAGCCCTACTTCCAAACTCTAGCTGGAATTAAAATTTCTACAAAAAAAATATCTTAGAAATGAATTTTCTTTGAGTATTTCTTAGAGAAAATACGATACCGCAGTCATCGGAGCACGAAGAAGTAGCGCCCGGCCGGACTGACAATAGCGAATAAAAGTGTACAATGCCTGTACGGCTCACTTGGCGCTATATCGAATTCCTGGGACCGGCGGCGGGTCTACTCTGCCTCGAATCTCGCCTCAAGGAGCCAGCAAAGACAGTATTGCCTCGAGGCGCTACAGTGTCGCGAACCTTTTCTGCCTTGATAGACGATCTATGATTTCATCAACTCTATTCGGACAACAATCAATTCCGAATTTTCGAACAACTTTAATTTACTTACTTTTTGTATGGTTGCCAACTTTGTCACCATCAGGAGGTCACTGAGGGGTAAATGGGGTAATTCCTGCGGATCTGGTGCAAATCGTACTTAAATGTTTTCTATTCTGCGCTGTCGTCAATTCATCACCGCGATTACAAACTGTACAATGTATATACATACAATATCTTCACGCTTTGTCCCTGACAGGGTAGGCAGAACGAACGGAGCACCAATTGTGACGATCCTGACATACCTCTTTCGATCCGCTCAGTCTCATCATTCTCATCACACGCTCGCCGCGGGACGGCTGTGCTCTTGACGTGTCAATCTGTGGGCACCCGTTCTATCTGATCCTAGTAGGTATGTCAGTCTAGGTCGTCCACGGCTCCTATTACAAAATGTAAAAATATACCTACCTATACCTATGTATATTTGAAAAAACTATTGGTACAGTGAGTCATACACTATTACTTCCTCTGTGGTCATACGTCCAGCTGTACATATAGCGCAGCCCACTGCAGCTGCATAGCGGTAATTGTGGCTACAATTGCAATGGTTTTGTATAACCCGAGATGTGATGGTGTATGACGGTTTTAAATAATTACTTCATGATGTTAAAAATTTATAGTCTCTTGGAGTTGTCATACCTATAGGTATAATTTGTTCCAAAGTAGAAAATCAGTTTCCTTCACAAAATTCTTCAAGTAATGGAATAGCTAAACGCACCCTAGTAAAACATGTTGTGAAATTTTAAAACTTCAACTGCACCAAGTCTTCGGTTAGAAGTTCTGTACGCTATAAAGTTCGATATTCGCGGAGTCGCCATGTCCCATATTTTCGATACAGTACTTTTTGAGAGCTATTTCTTAACTTTTGCCCATACTTTACACTGACCAAAGTCTTGAATACAAAAGATGAAAATCTTGGACAACTTCTATGTGATTTATGAGAATATTTTATAGCTTCTGGCATCATGTCTACAACGGTTAAAAGTTGTTTACGATACTACTCGTAGGTATTTCATAAATCAAGAAATCTCAATTCAACTGTCAATTTTAGGTGACCATTTGTATTATGTATATTGTAAATACTTATAATTCTAATTTCTAAGAAACACCTCACGTTTAGATATTAATTTGATTTAAATGTAATCTCAGTTTTTGATATAAAAATGTACTTGACAGTAAGCTCCGCTACTCAAGAAGAAACCTTTCGGGTCAGAGCGGATATTGCTCCTTCTTTTATCCGTCTTTCAGGTCTTACTGGCATTAGCCATATTAAATTAAACATCTAAACTAAGTACCTATATCAAATTCAAAATTTAGAAACACTATAAACCGAGTTTTGTGATTCTTATTCCAGACTTCTGACTTTATTTTTTGACTAGAAATGAAAATGCTATAATGTTATGTAAAAAATATATTTACTAATTAAAATAATCATAAATTATCATGTAGTATGTTCATGTTATCTTTTCTACACATACTCGTTTAAGTTTAATGAGTCAAACAAGTGCGAGTTAAGACGCCGTATGGCGCTGGCAACTGGCAATACACATCTATCAGGCGAACATTTGCGAAGACCATTTTATAGTTGGTCATACAATACAAATTAGTTCGGATTCGCAAATGTTCGGCAAATGTATGGCGATGGCGATAGCCGGCAAGAAGTACGAAAGGTTGGCGAGCTGTGTTGGCGAGTCATTCGCGGAGATCGATGCAAGCGACACAAATGACCCGCCTTCACTCACCTTGGCTCAGTGATTATCTATGCACGCCGCATTCTCGTTAACTACCATCATCAGATAGTAGGTAGTTATCAGTACTAATTACTATTCATTATTGTTTTTAACTTCTCAGCATTGCTTTTAAACAGGTAATATATTTAATTAATATAGACTTTATGTTAATGAATAGGTACCTAATTAATAGAACTTGGGTTCAACATATCACAGGACACACACTTTATCTGATTTCGGACATGTGTTGATAGAGTTTATTTTAATTTCACAAGTTTTTCAGAAACTTTCCAAAGTTGATGGGCAATGTCTGTATCCTGAGCGAGCTTCGTGGTGCTTCCTCGCTGGCAGTCGCTGAAGTAGCCACCGCTTATATCACTTACTTCTGGTGACACGGCCAAGTAAATAGTAGTCTGAGCTCCTTCCCATGTAGTTTTTGCAAATAACTTTAGAATTGGTTTCAAATATACAATCCATTTAATTTTGGTGTCACGAGCTATGTCAGTGGCCACTACACCTGGATGCAAGCTGTTTGCGGTGACGCGTGTATCTCTCAGTTGCCGCTCCAATTCAACGGTCATCAGAACATTGCACAGTTTTGTATTACAATAGACCTGGTTCGCACTATACGATTCATCGGTTGCTTTTTCCATATTCAGATTTTGGAAATCGATTTGACCTTGTCGGTGTCCTAAGGCCGAAACATTAATTATACGACTCGGCGCTGATGACTTAAGTAGCGGGAGCAGTAGATTGGTTAAAAGAAAGTGTCCAAAGTAATTGGATTGCATAACGTATAGTAATCCGTCTTCTGTCTTTACATTTTTTGCATCATATATTCCTGCATTGTTGATGAGAATGTGGAGGTGCTTTTCGGTTGCGATTATCTCTTTGGCGAACTTTCTAACTGAAGTTAGAGATGTCAACTCTAAGTGGCGGTAATGGACATCAGAATTACCAGTACTAGCGATGATTTTGTCCCGTGCGGCCGTGCCCCGGGCCTCGCTTCTGCACGCTAGAATGACGCGAGCGCCTCTGTCGGCCAGATCCTTTGCCGTTTCATATCCTATTCCAGTGTTTGCCCCAGTCACTATAACCACTTTCCCCACTAAATGTTTGCTACATTTGCATATTCCACACGTTAGTTTACAGTAAATTTTGAGTAAAACCGGGAATAAAACGCTAACTAAAAGTAAACCAGTCAGGAACATGGCGAACTGCGCAACAGTCGTTGATAAACTAAATAAACATCACTCATACAGATACATCGAGTCGCGATCGCAGCCAGTAGTGTTACCATCGTAGATTAATGCGGATCGCAATATTTAATGCAGAGCACAGATAGTTCTTTCAACAAGTTATTACTACTACAATTTTGCTTAAGACTAAAAAACTGCGCTTAAGTTATGATAAAATATTCTGAAATGACTAAAATCTTAATGTACTTACTCAAAATTATTTCAATTTCGTAAGTTTCTCTGACACTTCCCAAAGTTTACGAGCAATTGCTGTATCCTGAGCAAGTTTTGTTGTGGTTTCCTGCTTACAATCGTTGAAGTAGGCGCCACTTACGCCATTTACTTCTGGTGACACCGCCAAGAAGATGGTAGTCTGAGCTCCTTCCCACGAAGTCTTTGCAAATAGTTTAAAAAATGGTTTCACAAACTTAAACCATGTCGTGTTATTCAATATATCTGTCTGCACTGCACCTGGGTGCAAACTGTTGACAGTGACACCAGTACCTCTCAGTTGACGCTCTAGTTCAACGGCCATCAATACATTACACAGTTTTGTGTTACAATAGACTTGGAATTTGCTAAAAGACTTTTTAGTTGCTTTTTCCATGTTCAAGTTATCAAAATCAATTTGTCCATTTCGGTATCCTGTTGAGGATACGTTTATAATTCGACTTGGGGCTGTAGATTTCAGCAGTGGTAGCAATAGATCAGTCAACAAAAAATGTCCGAAATGATTGCTCTGCATTGCATATAACAACCCATCTTCTGTCTTCACGTTTTCAGCTTCACACAGTCCGGCATTGTTGATGAGAATGTCGAGGCGTTTTTCTGTATTTAGTATGTCTTCGGCAAACGTTCTTACTGACGATAGAGACGCCAGATCTAAATGACGATAATGGATATCGGAATTCCCAGTATCGGTCACGATCTTATCCCTGGCGGCCATGCCCCGGGCCTCGCTCCTGCACGCTAGAATAACCCGAGCGCCTCTGTCGCCCAGATCTTTTGCAGTTTCATATCCTATACCTGTATTTGCTCCAGTCACTATAACCACTTTTCCCACCAGATGTTTACTGCATTTGCATAATCCACATGTTAGCAGACAATAAATCTTGAGGAAAACAACGAATAAAACGCTAACTAATAGTAAACCAGTCAGGAACATGACGGCGCTACTGTCCTTGATAAACTAAATAAAGATTAAATAATACCTACTCATTCATACCTCGTCACATCTAATAGCAATGGTGTTGCCATATTTTAAAAAACATCAATGTCAATCGCATACTATAGCGCAGAGCACAGCTATATAAAATCGTACAATTTTAAGAAACTGATTCCTAAGCAACATACATACTATGAAGGAAATCTCAAACTCATTTCATCATATTTTAAATAAAATAAAAGGTATTGGATATTTACGATTAAATCGTGGCTAGATTAAATTTTAATGTTATTGTGCAAAGGACATTGAGATTTATTTTAGATTCATATTCGTAAATAGGTACTTGGATAAATTTATGAACGTCTTGAAGTTAAGATTAATAGTACGTATTGTGCATTTAGGGTAGTAAGTAGGATATTACTAGCAGACGACTAGCGCTGCGCCTCTCGGGTGCAGCACTATCCTGAGCTGGGGACCTTTTCAAGATCACAGCATCGTCTACCACTTGATTTTATGTCAGGTTAAATAATTAATTTTATTAATCTATTTGTTGTGATTGTCGAATAAATTATTTTTCTTTCTTTTTCTTTCTTTCTATTACTAACGAGAGTCTATTATAAGCCCGACGCCGAAGGCGGAGGGATTTTAATGACTCGAGTTTGTAATACCCTTACTACCCGTGATGCACACAATGTTTTTTATCACATTTGCGAGGAAATAAATACCTACGACACACGGGAACAAATCTATTTTCTTTGACTTTGCTGAAATTATTTAAGTTTATTTTAAATTAATTTAGTTAAATTGAGTTAAATTTAATTACCTTAATATAACACTCGGACAACACTCGGACACACTCGGACAACACTCGGACAACACTCGGACACACTCGGACAACACTCGAACAACAATCGGACAACACTCGGACACACTCGGACAACACTCGGACACACTCGGACAACACTCGGACACACTCGGACAACACTCGGACAACACTCGTACACACTCGGACAACACTCGGACAAAACTCGGACAACACTCGGACAACACTCGGACACACTCGGACAACACTCAGTTTAACTCGTTAACTCTAGTTAACTCAAATTAACTACTCAATTTAGCTTAATTAATTTAATAAACCAGTTCAGTACAGCCAGCTACACATTTCAGTCCCTAGGGTAATAATATTGTACTGATCATCATTATTCTCCTGCGGGTATATATAGGCCATTGTGTTTCTTCAGGCACGCATATATTAAGATCCTTAACGAGCAAGTGTGATGAAAAAGTTTTTTTTTACACTACTGCAATTAATGCAAAATATTATTTTTTGTGACTGATTACACAATAACTAGCTTCTTCTTCCCAGCGCTAACACCTTGGAAGCGGTGGTAGATAAAAAACGTTGTATAAAATATTACCCACGGTACTTTAACATACAATAAAATAGGTAGTTTTGACTTTGATAGTTAGGATGATTAATTATATAAATTAATTTTTTTCATATATTTAAGTGCCTATTGTATTGTGTTGAGATGAGAACACATGTTGCAACTTGTATTAATAGGTTTATCTACTGGGTCTGTCATCAAATAAGTCATAACATCATAATATTAATTATACTTGCCTAGATTGTATCCTGCACTTTGCAAATTATGTCAGGGCAGTAGAACGATACACAAATGAAACAACTAGAACAGAACCAACTTGTTCAAAAATGTAAAGTTGTAGGTATGTAATTATTAATCCCACGACTCTGGTGCTCCAACGACCACTAGGTCAATGAGGGGTCAAGTTTTTTAGATTCCTTTCTATCGAAAACGACAATTGTAGACATAAGGGCACGACAAAAAATAAAACATTAAAGTTCATTGCAATACAAATTTATTTTAATTTCACAAGTTTCTCTGACATTTCCCAAAGTTTACGAGCAATTGCTGTATCCTGAGCAAGTTTTGTTGTGGTTTCCTGCTTACAATCGTTGAAGTAGGCGCCACTTACGCCATTTACTTCTGGTGACACCGCCAAGTAGATGGTGGTCTGAGCTCCTTCCCACGATGTCTTTGCGAATAACTTAAAAAGTGGTTTTAGAAACTTGAACCATTTAGTGTTATTCAATATGTCTGTCTGCACTGCACCTGGGTGCAAACTGTTGACAGTGACACCAGTACCTCTCAGTTGACGCTCTAGTTCAACGGCCATCAATACATTACACAGTTTTGTGTTACAATAGACTTGGAATTTGCTAAATGACTTTTTAGTTGCTTTTTCCATGTTCAAGTTATCAAAATCAACTTGTCCTCTTCGATATCCTGCCGAAGACACGTTTATAATTCGACTTGGAGCTGTAGATTTCAGCAGTGGGAGCAATAGATCAGTCAACAAAAAGTGCCCGAAATGATTGCTCTGCATTGCATATAACAACCCATCTTCAGTCTTCACGTTTTCAGCTTCCCACAGTCCGGCATTGTTGATGAGAATGTCGAGGCGTTTTTCAGTATCCAGTATGTCTTTGGCAAACGTTCTTACAGAGGCTAAAGACGCCAGATCTAAATGGCGGTAATAAACATCAGAATTACCAGTATCGGTGACGATCTTGTCCCGTGCGGCCGTACCCCGGGCCTCGCTCCTGCACGCTAGAATGACCCGAGCGCCTCTGTCGGCCAAATCTTTTGCAGTTTCATATCCTATACCTGTATTTGCTCCAGTCACTATAACCACTTTTCCCACTAAATGCTTACTGGATTTACATATTCCACATGTTAGTTTAGTATAAGCTTTAATTATTAAGCCTACTAGAACAATGAATATAAATATAAACAAGAGAACCATGACGACGCGTGGTCCTTGCGCAGCAGCTATTGTAACACTATGTGGCTAAACATGAGAAGTAAACTTCGGATTATTAGATTAGATTACGCAACCAACACAGTCATCATACCTATATACCTAATAAGTTGCCATGTCACTACAAATAGTCAATAATTCAGACGACTCACGCACGCACGCCTTTTTTTTCACACTCACAATATTTCGTCACTTCTAAATTCAATCAAAATTCTAGCTAGACCTATTTAAACTCCGCTGAATGTTACGAAGATAAAATTAAACGAGTGAGTGACCAAAACGGCGACGCGACCTTCACGCTTGCTACGGCTAGTTACGTCTTTAAATATTTTTGCGCTTCTCGAACTCATTGTAGGTTCAGGTACCTAACTGAAAATTGGTTATCCTGCTTGCTTTCCTTTTGCTGATAGAATATATCATCTATAATTATCTATATATTCATAATCCATCTATAAACATTAATTAAATTACCTATCTTTGCACAAACAAGCACAAATTACTGCTGTGTCTATACTATGCTATTAAAATCAGTTAAATGGGATCGAGGCGCGCATCACATCAGGAGCTCTAGTTTAGAATCGCTCTCCTCGCTTCAAACGGTCGATTAAACTGATTTTTGTATCGGATGTCGAAGGAAAATTATTAGAATCGACCGCTCGTAGTGAGGAGAGCGATTCAAAAATAGGGCTTAATGATGGCGATAAACTGTTTGCCTTTGAGGTTTTTATAATGTGCGGTCGACGGCACGTCAGTGGAAACATAACCAGTATAAACTGGTCTCTCATAGTGTTGAAATTCCCTAATATACTAGGCCAGCTCAAGGTCGAAGTGTTTCCACTGACGTGCGGTCGACTCTACCAAATTTATGGATGCAAATGCTTATTGGTAACATTGGCCGCATACCGCAGGTGGGCTATCTTATCTGATAGGTACTCACTTCATTCCTTTAAAAAATTCAACAGTAGGTATATAGCTAACGTGTTAAGTAGTGTGTAAATAAATTTCTAAAACAGATTTTTTAACTGTAATAAATAATAGGAAAGCCACATGTGTTAATAACTCTGTCTTTTGAATAAATTTTATGAACTGAACTATTCAGGTATCTTCCAACCACCACAGACTTTATTAAAAGTAAATCTGAACAGTTCCTGACATTTTATTTTAACTTCACAAATTTCTCCGACGCTTTCCAAAGCTGACGAGCAATATCTGCATCCTGAGCGACCTCCGTGGTGCTTCGTTGCTGGCAGTCACTGAAGTAGCCGCCGCTTACATCACTTACTTCTGGTGACACGGCCAAGTAAATGGTGGTCTGAGCTCCTTCCCACGATGTTTTTGCAAATAATCTTATAAGTGGTTTGATAAGTCTGAACAATTTGTCTTTATTCTGGTGAAATATTTCAGTCTCCACTACACCTGGGTGCAAGCAGTTTGCGGTGACGCGTGTACCTCTCAGTTGCCGCTCCAATTCAACGGTCATCAGAACATTGCACAGTTTTGTATTACTATAAACTTGCCTCGGGCTGAAGGACTCAGCAGTGGCTTTTTCCATGTTTAGGTTTTCGATATCAACTATACCACTACGGTATACCATGGAAGATACGTTTATGATACGACTAGGAGCTGACGATTTAATGAGTGGAAGCAGTAGAGAAGTCAGTAGAAACGGACCAAAGTGATTGGTCTGCATGGCCAATAGTAATCCGTCTTCTGTTTTCACATTACCCGCGTGATACAAGCCGGCATTATTGATGAGAATATCGAGATGTTTTTCTGTTGCAGCTATATCTTTGGCAAACGTTCTGACTGAGACTAAAGATGCCAAATCTAAGTGGCGGTAATGGACATCAGAATTACCAGTGTCGGCGACGATATTATCCCGTGCGGCTGTGCCCCGGGCCTCGCTCCTGCACGCTAGTATGACCCGAGCGCCTCTGTCGGCCAGATCCTTAGCTGTTTCATATCCTATTCCAGTGTTCGCCCCGGTCACTATCACTACTTTTCCTACTAAATGCTTACTAGATTTGCATACTCCACTTGTAAGTTTAAAGTAAATTTTAAAGAGAATACCTAATGTGATATTAATTATCAATAAACTTATCAAAACCATGTCGACTGTTCACATCAGTGCTGTCTTTATCATACTAAATAGAACGCATGTAAGGTACCGCGATAAATTCGTTCACTCTGGCTGAGATGAGTCATCAATATCGCAAAAAATGCTAAGAAAGTGGCTGTATTGTGATATCTTTATGGAACGTTGATAAACCTAACACTGATGTGATATAATATGTAGTTGGGACATAGTTGGGAGTACAATATATATTTTAAATCTGTCGTTTTAGGGCCACGAGGTTGCTTTATCAATGATACCTAGGTAAGGTATGGCATAATCCTGCAATGGTAGGTACTTCAATCAACTATAAAAATCATTATCGGAACGTGCGATAAAAGTATGATAATGTCAATCTAGGTAGGTAGGTTTCTGTCACTGCGAATCTATACATATACTTATATTATACATACATATAATACAATCGTCAGGAAGCCAGGTCTGTACATTAAATATTTGCAAAAAAAAGTTATTGCTGTGTGCATAAATAACTTATTACATAGACATAGATGATTATAATAGTTTCCAATTAGAGACTCCAAAACTGCTGTTTCTAAAATTTTTGTTTGTTTGTTCAAGCATCACGCAACAACCACGGATTTTGATGAAACTTTGTGTGATAGTGTATATCCCTGGCCGCCATATAGGCTATAGAACCTCTCGAAAATTGGCCGAGAAACATGGACCAGCTATAAAAATCTTACATTACCTAACATTTGTACGAACTTGCAGTTCAGAGTAGACTTGTTGGTTTTTTAAAATGCTACTGATGCTTTCAGTTCATATAAAATAGGGTTAACCCAATCTTCCTAAAGTGTCAATTTGTCAAATTTATTTATACACGCGGACGAACAATACGCAACAGCTAGTGATACAATAATTTGGTGAATGACGTAACTATGGCGACCTTGGACTAGCCAGATTCACCATAGTCATAGTCACTGAAGTACTTACAAACTAACATACGAAATAGCTGGTAGCTTTTAAGTTTTACTAATCTGTTATGGATCCCTGTTGTCTAATTTAAATTAATAATTCCAGTTCATTACTGCTTTAGCTTTGAACGAACTGATAACTACTTGTTATTAATATGAATATGTATAATGCAGGTAATTTAAACAGCACAAATCTAATCCCATCATTATATTTCAATTGTTAGTACCTATTCATAATTAACTGATGTATAACCTAGTTCATACACTAAATAAAACATGGCTTATTTTAATAATACTTAAATAAGAAGGCATTCCTTTTATTCACAAAATATTAGGTACCTACTAACTACAATGTAAGTACTAACTAAAATGGTAAGAGCATTTTATTTTAACTTTACAAGTTTCTCTGATACTTCCCAAAGTTTACGGGCAATGTTTGCATCCTGGGCTAGGTCCGTGGTGCTTTTCTTCTTACAGTCGCTGAAGTAGGCGCCACTTATGTCATTCACTTCTGGCGACACTGCTAGGTAGTTGATGGTCTGCGCTCCTTCCCATGACGTTTTCCCAAAAATATTTACAAGTGGTTTGACAAACCTGAGCCATTTGACTTTGTTCTGATTGAATATATTAGTCTCCACTACACCTGGATGCAAGCAGTTCGCAGTGACGCGTGTACCTCTCAGTTGCCGCTCCAATTCAACGGTCATCAGAACATTGCACAGTTTCGTATTACTATAAACTTGACTCGGGCTGAAGGACTCAGCAGTGGCCTTTTCCATATTGAGGTTTTGAAAATCAATTTCTCCACCGCGATATGCCAGTGAGGATACGTTGACTATGCGACTCGGGGCTGAAGATTTAAGAAGCGGGAGTAGTAGATTGGTCAACAGAAAGGGTCCGAAGTGGTTGCTCTGCATTGCGTATAGTAATCCATCTTCGGTCTTCTCATTATCAGCTTCAAACAATCCGGCATTGTTGATGAGAATGTCAAGGCGTTTTTCGGTATCAAGTATGTCCTTGGCGAACGTTCTGACGGTGGCTAGAGATGCCAAATCCAAGTGGCGGTAATGGACATCAGAATTACCAGTTTCGGCGATGATCTTGTCCCGTGCAACTGTACCCCGAGCCTCGCTCCTGCACGCTAGAATGACCCGAGCGCCTCTGTCGGCCAGATCCTTTGCCGTTTCATATCCTATTCCAGTGTTTGCTCCAGTCACTATAACCACCTTCCCCACTAAATGTTTACTGCATTTGCATATTCCAGTTGTTAGTTTAAGGTAAGCTTTAATAGCAACTACCAAGAAAACAATTACTGATAATAAACAAAATATGAACAACATGTTGACTGTTCAATTGTGTATTCCTTCTCATACTGAAACACAAGTCAAGTATTTGTCGGTATAGTCATGCCCTCACGCGATAAAATCGTCAGTGAAACAAAGTCACTATTATAAAAAAATTGAAGTCTGTCTGTGACATTCGTTTACTTAAAAGAATATTTCGGAATTCAGTCGTTATTTCAGTTTCTTACACAGACCTAGATGTATCTTTATATTTCCCAACATACTTCTTCAGGAAAACTAAAAAAATCGGTTTACGTACATGTGTACGACGCGACGCCGACTGAAGTACGCTTTGCTGCCTTTTTAAATCTAATAAATTCTCACTCAGCTTCTATAGAAAATAAGAAACGGCAAAGATACGGTTGCTATATAGTTGCATAACTGTACTATTAGTTATTTTGTGGCCGGATACCAATAATATGGTACCCTCTCGTAAATACCATTATGGTAGGTATAGATAGATCGATGAACAAAATAAATGAAGTCTTGCTTTACTCCATGTGAAGCTCTTAGTAGAAATACTGTGACCGAATTGTATTCATCATAATCACTCAGATGGGTGGGTATAGGTACTTATTTGACGATGCATCTGTGGTTTTACTTTTACTATAAAGTTTCAAACAGAGATTTGCGCGTGCGAGGCCGCGTGACAGCGCTAGTTGTGTAAACATCAGTAATCGTAATAGAGTATGAACAGGTTGCTCAGCATGACTTGCAAATTGCAAAAACGTGTTAAATAGTCACTTAGACACATGGTGTCTCAAAATACCAACCCATATTCTTCGACTACTGGTCGCACACAGCTCCTTCCCGCCATTTCCTAAAAAAATTACAAGTGGGTTATCTTATCTACCTCTACTAGTATAATGTTAGCAATAAAATAATATACTTATAAACAATCTTAGTAACTTAACCTAGATGCCCTATTTATCAACACCTATAGCTTTTGCACGCGGCGTCGCTAATTAGATGATGATAATTTTTAAGTCATTAAAATTTTAGGCGCCATTGTCTAGATGGTCACCTTCGAATTATTATGGGTTCCAGGATATAAGTTTTTATGAGTTTTATAAGTTGGTTATCTCATGTATTATTATTTATTTATTTATTTTATTTTATTGTTGCTTACAAAATAAATGAACAATTTTACACAAAATCTTTGTAACACAATATGAGAGCCGAGCAAAAACGTACCGCTAGCGAAAGTGTGTGTCTATATATATGTATTAATATGTATTAATTTAACTTTTGGGTATTTATTAACTATTGTTATAAAGGTATCTCATGTTAGTTAACGTGATCTAATAGTCTACTCCGTCCGGTATGACGTAAGTATAAATAGTTACTTTATGTACTTACACTTACCTAGTTTACTGGACCGTTGTTCGACCGCACCTCAGTGGAAACTGAGCTGGTCTAGCCTATTAGGGATTTCAATATTATGAGCGACCAGTGTATACTGGTTTTGTTTCCACTGACGTGCGGTTGACTGTACCAAAGAGTAAATTTTCGAAGCGTCGGCCTCGATTAGTGTTAATGTTGACCCATTAGCAACACACAGACACACACCGGTATAATCTGCGTGGGATATTAATTTATCGAGCGAGCGAAACGAGCGAAGCGTCTTAGTTTCGAGATTGGCCAAAAATGCTCTTGTCCGTCTGTCTTTCTGTAATTCTCTACAGGTAGCATTTTTCAGCCGATTTTGACGAAAATTTGGCATGGGTATACATTAATCAAGCCGACAAAATGAGTAGAATTAAATTTTGAAAAACATTTTTTTAGAGTACGTACCATAATCGCAAGATTTTTTTTTTCTTGTGAATCTCATAGTGTGGGGTATCGTTGGATAGGTCTTTCAAAAATATTGCGGGTGTGTAATAACTATTTTTCGATTTAGGGATCCGTTGGCGAAATATTAAGCTTTGAAACGGTAATTTTTATTAGACTCACGTATTTCCCCCCGTCACCCCTGCCAGCTAAGTTGCTTCTGGATATGTGAAAAAATTAATGACAGCAGCATATTTAACGTAGTTAAAAGGAAAACTATGACAGCTAAGTAGGCTCTATTAGTCTTTGAGTAATAGTCGATCAACTTATGAAAGTCGAAAAAATAAATTATGTTCATAGAACTGCATACGTAAAATGGGAATGATTTATTTCCGCGTGAATTCCATGGTGTGGGGTTGCGTTGGATAGGTCTTTCAAAAATATCGCACTATCAAAATTTTTACACATTAGTAAGTACACATTCTGTCTCCAACTGCAAAGTTGACTTCTGCTCGTATCTTTTAGGTTTGGTTTTTATGGGCTGGCGAGGTCTACTGTTCTCACAGAAACACTAGTTATGTCATTTGTCAGCACGTGCAATGATAAAAAATACAAATAATAGAATAAATCAAACAATGTAAAATTTTGATGCGCCTTATAAGAATGTAAGACAATCATCAGAAAACAAAAGGTAGACCTTGCTATAAATATTTAGTTAGGCGTTCGGTTTCTTCTGCAAACGAGTAGGTAATCAACCTACCTTAAAAGTATGTACACAGAATAAAAATTATTGAAAAACGTTATTTTAGATTAGAACGTTCTCATAATTTTATAGTTTTTAGTTTTGGTTTATTTTACTGTTTTCGCATCATTGTATTTGATTTGTGTATTTACATATTTTCGGAAGAAATAAACGATATTTTTATGGTAAGTAGGTACCAAGTTACTGGGTGCTAATTCTGAAGACACAAAGTTAAAATTTGACATCATTAAAATTGTTTCTACCCCTGTCACACATTATTACGAAGGTAATGACGAAGCTATTTATAAGCTGTCAAATTTTACTTTTGTGCCTTCAGTATCGTGCCTAATATTTTGTATAATTATAAATGCATTAGTAAGGTAGGTACCCTGAAATCACCTTTAAACTAAGCCCATGATTGCTATTCGCTGGAGTTACGACCTCCGAAGTTCAACAATAATAAGGCTTTAACAGCGCCGTAAAACGGAGCGGCTCGTTCACAGTTTGCCGCTCACAGGGCCATAGGCCGATTTGTCTGACGGCTAATTAGGTGAGCACTCCTTAATTATCACAGCCTTTAGCCTTTCATACTTCATTGAGCAATTCATCATTTATGAGGAGCTTCTTGTAACACGCTTTTAGAATTTAGATAGACGTTAAGAAAATTAATTATAGGTAGTCTGAAAATCGTTTTTGGAGTAGGTTCGGCGTTTTGCGTAACTTTTGTCTCTTTAGAAGCGAGCGACTTCCGATTTTTGCCGCTTGTCCTAAGTTTTCGTTCATGCACATGCAAATGGTTCATTTTCCGATCTTGAAAATATTATTCTAGCATTATTTGGTTGTCTTTAGAAATCTTGGGGTGCGTAAATTTTGTTTAAAGGAAAATGTGGGTTCTATGATAGCATTGTAGCATTCACCAGACCGTCGTCGGTGTAATGAGATCGTTTGATGTGATCTGATGCGACAAATTGCGCAGCTTAAAATAGAACACGAGACCTCAACTTGAGGCAACGCCGAGGGCGCAGCGTCGCCGAAATAAGGCAGCACCAACATTGACCGATTTGGGGCCCAAGCATATTTTGTTCAAACATATTAGGTAATATAAAAAAATTGTTTAGCTTTTAATGTGCATTGTAGCACGACAGTTTGTAAATGAAAGTGTTGTTTTTCACAGAAAATTCACTCTCTAATAAAATTGGATTTCACGAATATTGTTCAGAAATGCTCAGAATATAGAATTATTTTAAAGACATGCTCAGAATATAGAATTATTTAAAAGACGCGATATGCCGAAACAGCATGGTTTTATACAAAAATTACTGGAGTAGGAGGCTTACGGAATGTATGTGGAGTTCGATTTGTTTTTTGGACAAAATACGTGGCTAGTTAGCAAGTATAATTTATAACTTAATTAATTAAATTGATTTACACTATATAGTAAGTAAGTATATTTTATAACATTCATTAAATTATAGTAAGTAAGTACCTAATTTTAATTTATGTTCATGTTTGTCATTTAGTTTCTAACAAAATTACATATAAATAATTATAATGTAAATTGGGGACCCGATTGGTTGAGCACATCTGATTAAAATAGTGAACTGGGTTAATACAGTTTCAGTCTCTGAGGAAAAGCTTATCATTAAATATTTTATATATTTTCCTAGCTACGATTATAAAAAAACAGATAAATAAGTTATAATTTACTAGACTCGATTTAAGCCATTGCATACCTTCTGCCTATGTTTTTTAAAGTTGTTTGTTTCTAGTGCTTAAGGAATATATTTACAATAGACTCGATTATACAAGTTACCCAATTAAATCGATTCTGAAAACTACGGAGCGCAGTTTAGTACAGCATATACACTAGGTTATACAATGTAACAGTCATACTTAATAATAATTAGCTATTTATTGTATGTAATGTACGAGTAACTACACATTTTAAGTGCGCTATTAATGCAACAAGGTGTTCGCTACCACTATGCGTTGTTATTCCGTGTCACAGAAGCCCTATTTGACGTATGTATACATAGGTGGACGGATAATTAGAAACAGGGCAAGATTTTCATACAATCGAGGTCACTTTAAAGCTATGGTTCTCCGTGAAGGATTGATCGGGGCATGATATGATGACGGTCATCGAGAGAGTAGACGGAGGACTTTAAGATCGCTATAGATATTCAACTGATCAGAGAAGCAGTTTGGAAGCAGCATCGTCATGATTCCTTAACTATAAGATTTTCATACATTTTGATGCCTTTGCGGGTTTTTTTCTTTATGGCGACGCTGCTTCCAAACGGCTTATCTGATCAGTTGAATATCTATAGCTTAAACTCCTCTTATCTTAAAGTCCTCCGTCTATTCTCTCGATGACCGTCATCAGATCATACCCCGATCAATCCTTCACGGAGAACCATGGCTTCAAAGTGACCTCGATTGTATGAAAATCTTGCCCTGTTTCTAATTATCCGTCCACCTATGTATATAATTACTAATTATACTTGTCCTTGTCATACATTTGTGTATGTATCGTGTATGACTCGTACATTACGAGTAATGTGATGATGAGGGACTCATATTCAGTGCCAATTAGAAGTATCCGTGGCATTGTTTTAAATTTCACTGCAGTAGTTTATTGTCAAAGAAACTAATCACCACCTTTTTATTAACAAAACGTATAAAAGTATACATAGGTACAGTCGGCCAAAAAAGTAAACACAAAGCCGGTGGGTCTAATCCGCAAGTTTAAACTAGCACGGTGAACTATGGAGAGGGATCGAACAATCATATCAGCTGGTAGACGTCCACTGCGGGAAAATGGCCTTTCCCAAGGATCTCCACGACGACGACGAAATAGCATCGACAAACTTGTATAGCCCCCTGAGTCCTGGGAGAATTGAACGAATTTTTATTTCTTAATTTTTTATTTTTATGTTTTACGTTTTATTTTATTTTTAATTTTTAGTCATCAAAAGAAGTGAACGCTGAGTGAACGTCAAAAAATTCAATTATTTTATGCTTTTTTTTAATGTTTTAGTTATGTTTTATTTTTAATGTTTATGTCCTCAAGCGAGGCCGTGAGGTCCTAGGAGGATAGAAACGTGCCGAGTGCATTACTTCGGAATTTCATAGGCACAAGCATAGAGTTTATGTTCCAAAACGCGTGGGAGGCCGCCCAGATTTCTATATATCTCTCTGCAGTACCAGAAGTGAGTGAAGTGACAGGCAAGTATTTTAGTGACTGTCGTAAGAAGAAGCCGTCCCAAATATCAGAAAACGTAGATATAGCGAGGCGGCTCTGGTCTGAATCAGAGAAACTAGTAACATTTTCAGTACCTAGCTAAATATGTACCTACTTAAAGTTAAATAGGTAGTCTAGGTAGGTCGAACAATAGACAATATGATTCGTAACGAGGTTCTTAACGATCGATCGTCAAAGATCCTTAGACATCAAGGAATAGCAAGTTAGTCGCGTTATATACAGTATGCACTTGACCGTTTTATGTGACTTTATCGTCTTTTGATTTTTTTAGCTATTTGGCATCGGTTGCTACGCTGTCCTGATAAAAGATAAGATATCGAAGCCTATGTTTTTTCATATTTTTTATAATTATTATAACGATGTTTTTTTGCCATGAATTGCCTGGCAATTATGGGAAAAATATATTAATGTAACCTATACTGTTACGGTCGTCGTGGAGATCCTTGGGGGAGGCCTTTGTCCAGCAGTGGACGTCTACAGGCTGATATAATGATGAACCTATACTAAAATTGCATTGTTTACGTCGCGACGTACAGTCGACCGCACGTCAGTGGTAACACTTTGACCTTGAGCTGGCCTAGCCTATTAGGGAGTTTCAATACTACGAGAGACCAGTTTATACTGGTTTTGTTTCCACTGACGTGCGGTCGACCGTACACTTTGCTGATCTTTTCTTTTCCGTGTACAACGTAACTTATCGTACTAGTTTCTATAATACTCGTTCTCTATGTTTAGCAGTTACGTGTTTTAATAGCACATTTGACATTACGCAATTCGCAGACCGGCCTAGCGTTGCGTGCGCACGTTTGGCTGGTTAGTATAGTAAAGAATACGACAACTACGAGTAGACATAGTGTAACCTGCTAAAATACAGAGGTAGGCGCTCGTAATCAGACCTTTTTGTTTCTTATCTTTACACGTACATATGTCTACCGACGAATAGATATACATACACATACAGAAAAAGAGACTTATCGTACATCGGAATGACCCCGTATTCGATAATCCAAATCATTTTAATTCTCGCGAGTGTGCAGCGCAGCAACGAATTTTAAAATGTTGTGGACAATATTTTTCATTATAATCGCAATTGTTGTGAGTGTTAGAGTTTATCAGAAACTAACTTTGGGGTTATGTCGGTCGAGTGCTCACATGGTGGGGAAAGTGGTGATTGTGACGGGAGGGAACAGTGGGATAGGTCTGGAGACAGCTAAGGACTTAGCCAATCGCGGTGCTAAGGTTATTCTGGCCTGCCGGAGCGTCCAGCGCGGAGAGGCTGCCAAGGAAGAAATAGTAAAATTCTCCGGAAATACCGATGTCCACTGTCGTCATGTGGATCTCAAATCGCTTCGCTCTGTTCGTGAGTTCTGCAACCACATATTAAAAACGGAGAAGCGTCTCGATGTCCTCATAAACAACGCCGCTGCCGGAGGTCTCGGCAACTACAGGACTGAAGACAGTCTCCACGTCGGGATGCAGGTCAACTACTTCTCGCCGTTCCTTTTGACGTGCTTGCTGCTGCCTCTGCTTAAGGGTTCAACCCCCAGCCGCATCGTGAACGTGTCGTCAGTGATCCACAAATACGGTGAAATGGATTTCGACAATTTGAACATGGAGAAGTACTGGAGTGATTACTTGGTGTATGCGAACAGCAAATTGTACCTCAATCTGATGACCTTGGAGCTCAGCGGCAGATTGAAGGGCACCGGCGTGACCGTCAACTCTCTACATCCGGGAGTAGCATCGACAAACTTGTATAGAAACGTGCCGAGTGCATTACTTCGGAATTTCATAGGCACAAGCATAGGGTTTATGTTCCAAAACGCGTGGGAGGCCGCTCAGACTTCTATATATCTCTCTGCAGCACCAGAAGTGAGTGAAGTGACCGGCAAGTATTTTAGTGACTGTCGTGAGAAGAAGCCGTCCCAAATATCAGAAAACGTAGATATAGCGAGGCGGCTCTGGTCTGAATCAGAGAAACTAGTAAAATTTTCAGTACCTAGCTAAATATGTACCTACTTAAAGTTAAATAGTTAGTCTAGGTAGGTATAGGGTTTGTAATTTATTTATGTTTTGTTCGACCAACTATAACTATACTTTGGGAAAATATTAAGTATAAATAAGAAAAAAATACATTGTTTTATTCAAGCTAGATCATAAAAATAAGAGTAAATGAATCTAATCTAAAGAAAATATATGAGTCATACATAAGCCAATTACCTATGTATACATAACTTTTGTTTCTGATGTTGGTAATAGATGGAGCTGCATTGGACTCGAATGTGATTGTCAAATTGTCAATAGAGATTGGAAAACTTCAAGAACAACAAACTCTTCTCAAGAAAAAAAAAAAGTTCTTCTGACAAATTTTGTCAGGTGAACAATTTTATTGCCTTGCTTTTGCCTACATTTTTGCCACTGATGATACATTCAGTGCCATCTATCGAGATTTTATAACAGTCTTATGAAAAGAGGTAATTATACCGGTTTATAACCATTAGGTATGTACTGGAAAGAATAATTATAAACGTCAGCAGGCATGACGTGCGGGATGTCTCTCATTGGGTTATAGGCCTAAGTACAGCCTGCGATCAACAATACTATGATCGCAGTGTACAGCAGTGGACTTTGAAGGGCTGATTTATGATGATGATTTATGCAATAAAAGCAGTAGAAACAAGTAGTTTTTACGAAACTATGTGACTTTATCACAGAGTATATAAATAGACAAGGTATGTTGTTTAAGGTTCATCAATACAATCGCGATTTTAGTTTATTAATTTCTATGGTACCATTTAAGTTCGTTTAAAGAGCCGCTAGATGGCACTATGCGTTTAAAAATCATGCTATAGGTATTTTCGCGTGATTTCCAGAGATGTACAAAATGGTTTTAAAAAAGCATTTGAATACAAAATGCGAAATACTTTTCAGATTTACTATTTCAAATGCAAAATACCAAATAGTTTTGCGTTTTGTATTTTAAATGCTAAATGCAAAATAGGTATTTTCAAAATACTTTTTCAAAATAAAATACCTTTTGGCCAAATCTCAGAAATTTTTAATTATTTTAGGTATTTATCATGAGAAATAGAGACACAATGCCGAGCCGAACAAAAACGTCTAATAACATGGCACCTTATGACCTATGCATGACATTTTGGTCATCAATACAAGCGTCATTCGTTCATTTCATTTTGTTTGACTGATAATGTTGGCAATGTTGGCTAAACTTATTCACAAAGTATTTTGCATTTTGAAATGAATATTAAAATGCAAAAGACATCTCGAAAGGTATTTCAAATAAAATACAAAATGTTTTTTACTAAAAGGCATTTAAATGCAAAATACAAAATAGGTATTTTGCATTTTGTATTTGCATTTTAAATAGAAGTATTTCAAAAAAATCGCATCTCTGGTGATTTCCATTTCTAAGGTAACCCTAATACCTACATAACTTTTAGTTACGAGCCGAAAATGACTGTGTCGATAATATATCCCGTTAATTAATGTACCTAGTATTAACAGCATTGTTTATGTATGCACAGTTTACTTTAATTTACTGGTCGGTGGCTGCTGGCGTGAAATTGAAATAATTTCGAGCCGTGGCCGCCGAGCCGTCAGGGCCGCATTATAAAATTTGCGCCCCAGTCGATGGTGATTGCTGCCCCTCTCAGTAACTACCACTACTACGCCTCCCCCGCGAGTTTTCGTCGCCCTCCTTTAAGAAGCAAGATTGGGAGTACGCCGACTGCCGCCGTTCGCTGGGAGCGAAAGAGAAGCACGAATAAAACTACCTAGCTACCGAGGAGCCAACGAGCGTAATTTGTATTGTATTTTAGAACATAATTGCAAAAACTGCACTACGGTAGAAAAGAGGGACTTTCCGAGTGTTACGTTCGTCGGTATCTAGGAAGATAGTGAATGGAAGGAGCATAATCTATTTTCTAAAATAGTTTATTCCAATAAATAAAATAATAGGTGTGCTTACATGGCGGCGACGACGGACGTTGGAAGAGACAGTGTTGCAAGTTATGACAGTAAGCTACCGTGACACCGAGTAGGTGAAAATGAAGTCAATATCTACACTATAACAATCACGCTATGGAAGCACAACCAGAGTTTTTTAGACCGTTGTGTATATAATTTTATTTATTTATTTAAAACTTTATTGCACTAATTTGTACAAAAGGCGAACTTAATGCCAAAGGCATTCTCTACCAACTGACCTTTGGGCCATGCAGATAAATTAGTGGTAGGCGCAAAAAGATAGTTTTGTTTAATTAAAACAATATGATAATATAAAACAGTAATTATATGATAGGTAACTACATACACTACAAATAGATAAATAGGTACAAATTATTTAAAAAATATATATACTTTTATTACATAAATATATTAAATACATAGATACTATTAAAATATTATGAATAAATCAGACTACAAATACAATAACAATTTGCAATAAAGTAAATGTGAAAGATGACTACATTTATGTCCGTCAGAGACTCTATGAGGACCCCAACAGATGTTCGTGTTTTAGCCTACATAACTACCCCTACTGAAACGCTTGGGCGGCAGATATAATGTGGGGGCGATGGTTTATCCCAGTGCCCCGTCGCCGAGCTACCCACCTACGCCCCTGCGCCGTCCGCCCGTCGCTCGCTTCAGTGTGGTCATTTTATTTGCACATAAATCTCGGACGCGGTGTACGTCTGATTTACAGAATGCTCTTTACGCTCCTCTCTGTTTGGGGTTGCGGTAATGCTGTATGAGCAAACACTGGACGACGTGAGGTTAAAATCCCGCGTCGGCCTAAACCTTAAGGCTGTTTACACTTCTACGCGGCTCCGTCTAGATTTTTCGCCATCCGCACAGCAGTGACAACAGTAAAGCTTACGCACACTGGCGGTTCGACCCTGGTTTTCTTCTGACATTTTCGGGGGAATCTACGCAAACATGCACACTTGAACTCTCACGCTACGACTACCGGGACGTGGATATTTATAAAAAAAAATATTAAAATTCCCAAACTGTAAAGTCCGGTTGAAGCCAATAAGAATGTTAGTCATGTTTCTATAATAAATATCCACAGCATACAATAGATAAGAGAAGTGTCCATTGTAGGTTAAGAGATAGTCTATCTCGACCCAGCTTTGTAAGTAGTTACCTGTCGAGTGCCGCCTAGACTTCCATCCGTAGAATCCGAGTGAATGAGTTATGAATAGTAATTTTCTCCAGCTTAGTGAACAATGGAGGGGTTGAGGTTGTAAGATTCAGGAGGAAATCTTAGCTTAGAGACAGCTCGCAAGATACACTATCCAGGTAAATCGTAAAAATAGTATTATTACGTCAAGTGCTGAAGTCGAGGGTTCAATCTCAATACCATACTTAGTTTTTTAGCCTATATACTTCTTACCAAACATTTATACTAGTAGTTCCGTGAGAACAGAAGACCTCGCCAGCCCAGCAAGGTTTATATAACCAAACCTAAAAGAAACGAACAGAAGTCAATTTTGCAGATGGAGACAGATTAAGTACTAATGTGACAAAAATTAGCACTAAAAAGCTTAATATTTCGCAAACGAATCCCTGTATCGAAAAATGTTTTTGCACACCCGCGATATTTTTGAAAGACCTATCCAACGATACCCCACACCATGAAATTCACGCGAAAAAAAATTATTTCCCATTTTTCGTATGCAGTTCTATGAACATAATTAAAATTTTCGACTTTCTTAAGTTAATTGACTATTACTCAAAAACTAATAGAACCTACTTAGCTGTCATAGTTTTCCTTTTAACTACGTTATATATGCTACTGCCGTGAATTTTTTCACATTTCCAGAAGCAACCGTTTAGCTGGCAGGGGGGGGGGGGACACGTGACTCTAACAAAAATTACCGCTTTAAAGCTTAATATTTCGCCAACGGATCCCTAAATCGAAAAAATGGTTTTCACACACCAGCAATATTTTTGAAAGACCTATCCAACGATATCCCACACTATGGGATTCACATGAAAAAAAAGTTCACTCCCACTTTGCGAGTATGGTAGGTACTCTAAAAAAATCTTTTACAAAATTTTATTCTACTCATTTTGTCGGTTTAATTAATTTATACCTATGCCAAATTTTCGTCAAAATCGGTTGAAAAATGCGACCTGTAGAGAATTACAGACAGAAGGACAGAAAGACAGAAGGACAGACAGATTAGCATTTTTGGCCAATCTCGAAACTTAGACGCTTCGCTCGCTTCGCTCGCTCGGTCAATTATCACTAACATTTTCAGTGAAGGAAAACATTGCAGGAAACCTACACGTAGAAGTAGGAATTCCAATCCGGATTATTCGAATAGGTATGCCTATAAAAATACGGATTTTGTAAATATTTACAGTGTAGTAGCACATTTTAGGCTTTCACGCTTTGTACGGTCAACCGCACGTCAGTGGAAACAAAACCAGTATAAACTGGTTTCGCGTAGTTTTGAAACTGCACAGAAGAAATAACAGTACACTAATAGGCTAGGCCAGCTCAAAGTAAAAGTGTTTCCACTGACGTGCGGTCGACTGTACACTTTATTATATACGGGCCGTTAGGAACTTTTATGTAACCTGTGATACGGGTCTTCTAGGCGAATATTTTTGTTTACCTTTGCCCGACGTTTCGACAGGTTACACTGGCCGTGGTCAACCAGCCGTCATACCTACTCGTAGCGCCCAAACATTCGCAATTATAATGTGGACCATATCGACTGTTGATTTCTTAAAGGTTGATTTAGTCTGGTTTGAAAGGATCGCCACAGGAGCGCTTTGCGTTTCGACGGGAGTGAGTGATCTGCAGTGATTTGGTATGGGCAGCTGTAGAAACCGGCAAATAGGCGGTTGGCGGCCGGAAGTGCGGACAATATTAATGCCGGCCATTACTCAGCCGCAGCCCGCGTATTTTTCTCCACACTGCGAGCGGTGGGACGGCAGACGCCACTAATTAACTAGATTAGCATATTCCCTTGAAACCGCCTTTTTGCAGTCCACGGCAAATATATCACTTTATATGGAAATGGCTAGGAGTTTTGCCTAATTTTCGTGTCGAGTGCCCAGCGGACATGTTTATATTTCCATTAAAATTGTCCTGAAATTGTTCGGGTAATGTTTAGTTTATTGAGTCTGATCGCGGAGTATTTTTAACCGACCTGTAATAATCTAGATCTATTTATTTCGCTTTTACGCTTTAGGTACATTCTAACCAAGTATTTCAGAATGGTGACCGTGTATTCACGTAGGCAGTATGTCCCCAACACAGGTGTGCCCGACCCATAATATGGAATGAAACGGTCGGGCGGATTAAAGTTTTCCGACGCGGGATATTCCGGTATCTGCGGACGCTCCAGTAGTCCGTGTGGACACCGTCACGCTCATACGTTTATACTTTCCAAATGCCACGTGAAGTGTAAACTATCTATCGGTATACAATTGGATTTATCTCTTCTATACGTTCATACATTTGATAGATATTTGTGTACTATGCACCCAGATTTTCCTAAATCTGTGACTTCTATAAACCGTTATACTTAACATTTCAGTTAGCTTCTAAACTGTTAAAGTTTCCATAATATTTTATAGTCCACTGTGCTCTAATCTTGACTCCAGCCCGGCCGTGTTCACCCCGGGATGCCGAGATCCTATCGACCAGTTTCCTGTTAACAAGCTCCACGAAATCCGCTGAGAGTTAGATTTTGCCTCGTCATTTGGTGTGGGTACTCCTAGCTACCTACATGCTCTGTTTATCCATCAGGCATTCCATTAGATGAAAATCAAAGGAGGAAGATTCGGTACTGAACATTGCAATACATTACATTGTGTGCCCACATAGTTTTTAATAATTAAAAGAATAGATAATAGTGTACCTATAGTAAAATAATACTTAAAATCTGTACGCTTAACTTTATTACTTTACTTACCTTCTTAGGTATAGTTGTTTCCATGTAAGTGAATTGTGCAATTCTTAATGAAAATAAAGATCTTAACACACACAAAAACGAAAATTAGGCTCGATGAGACTACTACATGCACACAGACTCACGCAGCGTGTTTTACGTACAGTATTTTCGACTAAAAATTATAATCGAGCGAATGTAAATGACAAAGTGTCGCGTTCGTCGCGTGCTGCACTGACCATTTTCAGCAACGTATCTTCCTGTTTTGGCTTCATCTAAGGCTACTGTTGATATACTTACTCAGAGATTGCATTTCAAACGCGTTTTATTGTTTGTTTTTTAACTGACTGAAAAAATCAATGCCCAGGCAAAAGGCCACGTTCGCGAAGATCATAAATTCCTAATAATATTGTTTAATTCTAAGGATTTTAATATAATACTTCATAAGCTGTGACAATTTGTTAATTCCCTAGTTTCCATGTCCACTGGCAGTATGTTTCAGTAGCCTGCTCGTATTTGATAGGCGTGAGTAAAAAGTCCGTTTGACCTGTTTCACTTGCCGTTGCGTGCTTACTGTATCCGGCACACCACCCTGTATACATTAAATATTTAACTACCCGTTTTCAGTAGAATGGTAAATGTCGTGCCTGTTTAATTTAACTATAGAAACTAGAGAGCAGGTACTTTTTCAAAAGTTATGTCTTTAACTCCAAAAACATTACCCCTCCTTTACCGAAACCCTTACGCAAAATAGGTATTTAATTAGGTACCTAGGTAAATATAATTATAAACAGTTTGATTGAAATAGGTTATTCTGAAAAGGTTATCGAAAACACACTTTTATTGATTAGAAAGATGGTAAGAGGGTTGTAACGGCAGTTTCGTACAAAATGGTATAAGTTTAACACTTAAAAGATGAACCATTAGGGGAAAGTTTGCTATAGGTAGTCGATAATGACACTTCTATGTCATAACCTGTAACTGTGTAGTTTCGGTAAGGCACTTTATGTAAAATACCTCGAGTACGTATATACGTGCTATAGTCCACAATTGTACTTCACCTACGCTTTAGAATTCCTTCTTTGACGTATGCAGGTTTCATCAAGATTTTTGATGTTTTAAGTTTCAAAAACTCATTGACCTGATAAACGTGAGGTGAGCGCGCTACAGACTGACTATCTACCACGGCTTCAATATTACTTTACTAAATTAATGAAGTAGTACAATTAAAAAGAACGACTTACTACACGCCCCAGTATTACAATGAGATTGAAGTTTATTAGTGGATGAATTACGGAAAACCTATATCCAGCGCTGGACGTCGACAGGCTTTAATGGGGTATGTTATGGTTATTATTGTTATGCCATTTACTGCTGACGGAGTTAGAGATTCAATGTTCAAGAAACTGTGTATTCTTAAACCAATAGTATTGGTACTATCTTCAAAGAAAATTAGACACTTCTAATTGATAATAATAATAAGTCAATAGTACATTCTTCAAACAAAGGTAAAGAAATCTTGGTTTAAATATTTATTTAAGAATTGATATTTAATATGATTTTTTAAAGTTTAGTTTTTTAAGTTAATTCTTAGGACTATATAACTGAAATAATATTTACTTGTTTCTACCTACGAGTAAGTAGGTCTTAGATCGATGTGCAGTAGATATAGGTATACCATAGTAGGTGTTTCATATAACGATTTGTCTCTGATAAAGTTCATATTGATTTCATTTCGTTAAGGGTTTCTTAAATACGAGTCTAACACATATCATTAATAATGAATATTTCATTCAATCAGTGTGCCAGCTTTTCCGACACAAGGTTAAGTAAATAATAATAAATCATTACTTAAACAAGAATATTTAAGTTTAGGATTTTATTTATATTTCGTTCAACTCAAGTCTGAAAATGAACAGGCGACGTAAATTAGATCTGGTATTCAAAGAAGTATTTTTACGTGCCGGAAAACTTTGCCTGTATAAGGAAGCTATACATAGGCAATGGAATTCAATTTCAGATGAGCATCAGGATTATTGGGTTGTAGACGAATGATATTAGTGTTTACTTCTGACAGCGCAGCAGCGGGGAAGTATTATAAATCCGTGTGTATAAAATTGTACCTAAAGGAAGTTATTTTTATCTGGCTTGCCAGTTCGTTATAATGTAATATTGCTCTCATATTAAAAACAGACTACTTTTTATTACACAAATCTTAGTAAATTACATTATGCAAAAAGGAATATACGTTTCTAGGGTAAGAACAGCATGCAAAGTTCTGAATGAATAAAGAATGAAGCAAATTATCATAGCAAATGTGAACTGCGGGAAAAAAGTTTGGTTGACTTGACAAGCGGATAGTTTGACATTTGAACTGTAAAATTTAAAAATAAGTAAAACATCTTCTTTAAATTGTTCTGCGGAATTCTCAGTATATACCCCTTACAGTGGTATACCCCTTACAAAATGTTATATCTCGAAGATGAAACATCATGCCGCGTACTCCAAATAAAATGTTGCTACGTAATTTGTCATGTTTGGCGGTAAGAAAAAATAATAGCAAGTTGAGAAAAGGAAAAGGGCGGTCAAAAGGACGGGTGCCGGAAGTGCAGTCCAGTCGAAGCGACGCGACGGTCGACGCGGTCTCCGTTTGGGGCGCAAATACACGACGGACATGACCACAGATTTCTGTTTCTTATATCTGTGGCCGTGGTACTGTAAGACTGTAACTCGCATTATCCCACTAGCCGCAACTTCCTCTTTTACATCGAAATACTAACGATGGCTGCTAATTCGTAGGTGCTCTTCGGGGACTAAAATGTAAAAATAAATTTTTAATCCACGAATAGCACCTGCCAAAAATATTGATCGGTGCCCTACTACGGGGACTAGGCAAGGTGCTATTCGCGCAGGTGCTATTGGCACGGGTGCTCTAGCTGGACTACGTCTATAAAACTCCTCCGCATCACTTATACCTACATCCTGCTACCTTCTTCTGAAGTTTTGTGTGTGTAGCAGTCATTTTAGGGCTGTAATTAACGGCACATCAAAAATACTAACTGAACATCAAAATATGCACTTCAAAATTATGACTTGACTGTAAGTAAATTTGTGGCCAAGTCAGTAAATTTGAAGAGCATATTTTGATGTGCAGTTAGAATTTTTGGTGTGTAGTTTATTATGCTTATAGGTGTCCTTTTTATATAACAATATTGTGGTTATTAATTTGCTTTTCCCGCGAATAAACTTTATGTTGTTATATATAGTAAGTAATACAGAAATTAAATTACAATTCTAATATTAAGTAAAAATAAATTTTACAAGTCTAAATTTATAACGGCAGCTTACGACCGAGTAACTAGACTCGGTCGTAAGCTGCCGTTCTGTCAACATCCTGAGGATGCCTCGTAGAGAGGTGAAACACGTGTCGATTTTATATTATTTTATGTTGTTTTATACAGTATATTTTTCGCTAGTATTATTATTATTTTGTAATTTATAAATTAGTAAATTTTGACCAAAACATTTTGTTTAGAATAGTAATTTGCATGATATTATTTATAAATTTAGACTTGTAAAATTTATTTTTACTTAATATTAGAATTGTAATTTAATTTCTGTATTACTTACTATATATAGCAACATAAAGTTTATTCGCGGGAAAAGCAAATTAATAACCACAATATTGTTATATAATGGATTTCCGCAAAGTAGCGCCTGATACAATTAAAGTCCTTTTTATAGACTGCCATATACAATGAGACATGGTTGGTAACTAAATTCCATTTTGAAAAGAAAGAATAACCTCGGACAACACAGCCCTGCATACAGCCATCGCAAAATCTAGAGGTAACCAAACCAAATAAAACAAATTTTAGCATTCCAGAAGTAGACAGTAATATTTTGTGGACGATAGCGGGCGTAATTACAGCACAACTTCACGTGTAAGCTTCGAGTCTTGTTACAAAGTTAATACCACTTGGTAGCATAGCTCGGGTATGAAACGTTTGGCTTTTGCACGTGAGCTCAAAGGCAAATTGGATGGCAACCGCAACGAGTCGTGAGCGAAAGCGCGCCGCCGCCGCCGCCGCCGCCCGCTGCTGCGCTGGAGATTTTGTCCTACTACAATACTGCACTGGTATTCTATTCTTTTTAAATTAAAATTATTACAGTTTTTCACCAATTAAATAATTAGAATTCATCAGTCATATAATTCTAGAAAACCAGTTAAGCCTGCTCCACATTCTTGCCAATAGGTATACTCGAGAATAGCCAAATAGGTGTACACATTTGGGTAACCTTTACAAACGCAAGCCAAACCCCTGCTCCACACGTTTGCGTTTGTAAGGGTTTGCCAAACGTGTACATGTAGCTTATCGTTTTTGGATAGGTGTCGCATCAAAATCAAGTGTATCAAGTGTTTGTAAGTGACAATGTCAGGTATCTTTCTGATGATTACGTTGCTGGCTCCTTGGGAAGCCGGTGCGTATCTAGAGGTTTTCTTGAATAGCAGTTAATATTTCCTTCTATGTGTTGGTTTACCCACGTTGTGACCTACGAAGGACTACGACCCGGGATTTGGTTTGACCGATTAACCTTAAGTGCACTTCGTTACAGCACTGTGCTCGTCCTCTTGTTTTGAATTTTGGTCTACATTTGGCCAACACGGTTTACAAACGCGAAATATATTTAGTATTTAAAGTACTTAACTAATATAACATTAATGGATAGGAAATTCTGAAAAGAGGGAAGATAAATTGTTAAAAGACCAATATTCCATACTTAATTATGCTTTCAGTAAGTTTACGTTTGTTTGAAGAAGTAGATATTCCATATTCCTCTTTAATCCCTGAAATATGCCTCAGGTTTTTTGTTATATTAAGTGACTTTGAATTATGTATAGAGTTCATTAATTTTATTACGATTACGGGAAGCCGCTGCCGCTTATCTGAATGCAAACAATCAGAATCTCTTCATAAAATATTTGTAATTTCTTTGGGAAACCTTCAGTCTTAATCCTGCCTAACCATACCTACAACCATAAGTACTGACGTAGTTGTAATTTGGTGGCTTTTATATTTATTGTATTCCGATACACGAAATAAGTTTTCATTAATTAAATCTGTTATAACCACACTAAAACCAATAATCTGCACATTTTCAATGTTAGATGCGTAAAATAATTATTTATAACTTTATAAATAGGTAATTTAAATAAAAATATTGCCTGAAAGAAATCACTGAAAGTGATAACGCAGCCATTGTACATTTGTCATTATTTTTAATAGGTATATGTTTTGGTGTACAATTAAAGAGTAATTTTATAGAGGTGGAGGTGATAGTTTTAAGGACTGATTAAACGTTATAAGTACCTTTAAACAGTATTATCAGATTTTTAAAAATAAAATTGAACCTACTTACACCGTAACGAGGTATGAATAAGTAGTTTTTTCTGTTAAAAGGCGTTCGTGCGACCCAAAACCCTGTGGCACGCCAACTTGCTGGAAACATTGGGTATTGGAATTTGGAAATTTCGCCGTTATTTGACCTGTGTACAGCTGTCTGCACCGCGTGGAATTGCACCATGCCACAGAATATTTAACAGTACCACCGTACAGAAGCGCCACTCTTGAAGAACGCTTTGAAAACCTAAAAAAACACAAGAAATTGAGCTCTATGGTAAAGCGCGAGCGGTGGTTATTTATCGGTTCGGTGTATTGCGATCGCGTTGTGATGAACTTATTGACCTTGTATGTTGCCGGCCGCTCGCTGCGTTTTAAACCTAAACTGTGGAGTGACACAGGCCTGACCAGGAAAATAACTTCACAAAACTCTTCTATTTCACTCCCGACTGATACCTACCTTTACATTTTTTATTACCGTTACCGCACCCAGGGGCGCACAAAGGGTTTTTGACGCTTTTTAGCGGCTGGCATTCTACCTCTTTGCTATATAGTAAAAAATGCAAAGTGTACGAATCAATGGTAGCCTTTTAATTGAAAGTCTAAAAATGTCATCGAGTAATAACATAGGTTCAGTAGGTATGTACCGGAAACTGTTTTTGCGAGATTACTATTATTAAATTTGATGTAAAACTTACTTGATCGGTTATTCTGAAGACAAAAAAAACTTAATTCCTTTGAGAAAACGTTAGTACAAAGTCAACACAAACTAATATTTTCAGGGAAGTGGGTCATCTGTCTTACCCAGTATGCCTTTAGTTACATTACAACATCACCAACGAATGAAACATTAAAAGTAAATAAAACGTTCCGTTGCATTTTTAACCTTTCCGTTTCTGAAATCCTCAGTACGGTCTTAGTTGAATATTTCATGATCTATTCAAGGGCAAACTCACGCTACCCCTGAACAAAACTAAGGTACCTACGTAACCTGCCCATTTGGTGGAAATAGAAAATTCAATTTACATATTACACAAGAGGAGGCCTGACTGGACAGTGGACACCTCATTATCCCATATAATGGCCGTCGCTGGATTGCACTCCCACAAGACTTAATTACCGCTAATCTGGCATTCGGTGAATCTACAGAATCCTCGCTCGTGTAATTACGGTCCACTGCCACTAGAGCTAATGGGCTCGTTTATTTATCTGTTAATACTCGCACCGCGTCCAATCTACAAATCAACGACTGAAAGCTGATTTTATCAGCGAAAATTAGAATTTTGCTGAAAATGTTGAATAAAGAGTTCTGTTTCGGGGAAAACACTTTTAGCGTCGTCATGCCTCGCAGACGGGTGCAAAGCCTCGGTGCAAAGCGGCTGGAAATAAAGCAAAAGGCGACGTAAACCTGGAGTCTCGTTTAAAAGTCGTGTGTAAACGTTATGATATCGCGCGACCTGCTTACGTGCACTTCGCCGGCCCCTTAATTGGAGGGGTTGGTTCGTGGCGCACGCCACCAGCCGCACACGCAAAATTAAACCCTGACATCACACTCTACAGTCTAATATCCATTTGCTTTCTAAACACCGCTAACTAAACGAGGCTACCGATTTTACACTAAAATAGTTCATAAAAGCCCCTCCACGTATTAATGGCGTCTAATATCGACGTAAATAGCGCCCGTAATTAAATTTCCATACAGACTAAATTGATTTCTGTGGACATTAACACGGTAGCCGACATTCAATTACTTGTTACTCTAGATAGGTGGACGTTACTTTACGTACCTCATCATCAACAGCCTATTAATGTCCCCACTGCTGGGGCTCAGGCCTACCCTCTCCACGAGGGCGTTCGGGCTATAGTCCACCACGCCTGCCCAGTGCGGGTTGGTGGACTTCACATACGCCTAAGAATTTCTTCTTTGGCGTATGCAGGTTTCCTCGCGATGTTTTCCTTCACCGTTTGAGATCAGTCAGTAAATGTACTTAAGTTTCGAGAAAAATCCCATTGGTACATGGCCCAGCTGGGGATCGAACTCCGGACCTTTCGATATGATAGGCCGCGTCTTATCCCCTACGCCACTGACGCTCTTTACGTACCTATTAGCTATTATGTCGCTAATATCATAAATCTCGAAGTCTCTACATTGCTTTAGTTAAACGTATTTAAATAGCAAGCAAGAGTCAATATAACTCATACTGTTTCCTACGGCTTCGCCCGCGTACATAAGATTTTCCCGTGGAAACAGCTTTTCCCGAGGCATCTATAGACTGTGTTATTTTTCATTGCTGTAAAGTTTCATCAAAACTATTCCGTAGTTTTTGCGTGAAACACTAACAAACATCTAAACATCCTTACAAACTTTTGCTTATAAAATATTAGTAGGATGAAATACTGACATAGGCCATAACACTGACATAAATCACGACACAGATAGAGCGGCGGCGGTGCGATAGCGTTGCGGTGGCGAATCTGCGGGAAGCGAATATAAAGCGGAGCCCTTCAGACAGGAATAAGGCGAAGGCACCGCGGCGGCGGCGGTGTGTCTAAAGAACGCGCCGCTCTGTGTGGCGGTTCTCATATACCACAAAGGAATACAACGCGCCGCCGCCGCGCCGCGCGGGGCGTATGAATCTGTGCGCGCGGCTTTGTTGCTTTCGCCTTCGCACCGCCGCTGCTCTGTCTGTATTGCGCTCAATAAATGGGGTAAGAAACATCGTTGAGAGTTATTGCCTTTTAAAGTGGTACCGTAGCTTCATTGCGCCCACAGCAGCGGCAGCGTCAATTTTAAGTTCAGTGTTGTATAATCTGATGACTTCCTCTCTGTACAATACCTACTGTACTGTAAATTACCCCTAACGGTGTAAGTAGCGAGTTACGCGTGGGTCAGAAATCTCATCTCCAGTCTCATCTCAGTCCAGAGGTAGCGGCCTCTGAGGGCAAATAGGGATGTTATCATCAATGAGTAAGGTAATGAGTAGGGAGGTACCTATTTATGGTCTTCTCTCCTCTCCTCTCCTCTCCTCTCCTCTCCTCTCCTCTCCTCTCCTCTCCTCTCCTCTCCTCTCCTCTCCTCTCCTCTCCTCTCCTCTCCTCTCCTCTCCTCTCCTCTCCTCTCCTCTCCTCTCCTCTCCTCTCCTCTCCTCTCCTCTCCTCTCCTCTCCTCTCCTCTCCTCTCCTCTCCTCTCCTCTCCTCTCCTCTCCTCTCCTCTCCTCTCCTCTCCTCTCCTCTCCTCTCCTCTCCTCTCCTCTCCTCTCCTCTCCTCTCCTCTCCTCTCCTCTCCTCTCCTCTCCTCTCCTCTCCTCTCCTCTCCTCTCCTCTCCTCTCCTCTCCTCTCCTCTCCTCTCCTCTCCTCTCCTCTCCTCTCCTCTCCTCTCCTCTCCTCTCCTCTCCTCTCCTCTCCTCTCCTCTCCTCTCCTCTCCTCTCCTCTCCTCTCCTCTCCTCTCCTCTCCTCTCCTCTCCTCTCCTCTCCTCTCCTCTCCTCTCCTCTCCTCTCCTCTCCTCTCCTCTCCTCTCCTCTCCTCTCCTCTCCTCTCCTCTCCTCTCCTCTCCTCTCCTCTCCTCTCCTCTCCTCTCCTCTCCTCTCCTCTCCTCTCCTCTCCTCTCCTCTCCTCTCCTCTCCTCTCCTCTCCTCTCCTCTCCTCTCCTCTCCTCTCCTCTCCTCTCCTCTCCTCTCCTCTCCTCTCCTCTCCTCTCCTCTCCTCTCCTCTCCTCTCCTCTCCTCTCCTCTCCTCTCCTCTCCTCTCCTCTCCTCTCCTCTCCTCTCCTCTCCTCTCCTCTCCTCTCCTCTCCTCTCCTCTCCTCTCCTCTCCTCTCCTCTCCTCTCCTCTCCTCTCCTCTCCTCTCCTCTCCTCTCCTCTCCTCTCCTCTCCTCTCCTCTCCTCTCCTCTCCTCTCCTCTCCTCTCCTCTCCTCTCCTCTCCTCTCCTCTCCTCTCCTCTCCTCTCCTCTCCTCTCCTCTCCTCTCCTCTCCTCTCCTCTCCTCTCCTCTCCTCTCCTCTCCTCTCCTCTCCTCTCCTCTCCTCTCCTCTCCTCTCCTCTTCTCTTCTCTTCTCTTCTCTTACCCCCAAAAAGTAAATAAATAAAATAATGGCGAGTATGATTAGTACAAATAAATGAATATGAATATTTGAGTGTTCAAAGCTCACTGGACTGCGGAGTGTGACTACACAACTCTTTATTTAAAAGCCATGCAGGGCTCCGTGTTTGTATTTGTCAGAGTGCCTGCTATTTGTGAATGATATACTACGGCGCAATATCGGGAACTTGTAAAGTTTCTAACATTGTAACTTTTTAGGGATCCGCCGCCAAGAATGGCAATCGTTTGAAGCCCGCAACGGTAGAGTTCGTGTGCTCCATCGTCCATCCACTCCGCTATTTCAAAGCTTCTAGAATGTATTTTGAGCCAAAATAAATATAACACATTTTTATACTTGGGTATGAGTGCCGTAAAAACCGAGCTTAAGTCATGTGTTGCCAACTAAACCTACATGGTATGTAAGTAAACATACATAAATGTGTTTTTTTATCTAACAATAATGATGATTCCCTGAACTAGGGAATAAGAAAACACTTTACAAATAAATATAAATACACTCCATAGGTACAGTATTATCTATTCTGTGGTTCAGTGGAGTTTAATAATATTTTACATATTCTTACCTTGTCGTGAACTAATATAATTGCGCCTTCGCTTTTGACATTAGCAAATACATTAGAGTGACAAGGTACTAAACTCGACTGTACCATTCCAGGCCGCACCAACTTTTACACAAATTACGTCAAAAAGTCTTAATTTGTCTACCGTGTGTATACCAGTGATAAACAGTTAGTTATGTACCTACATATTTAATAAGTAATGTCATTTGCATCAACCGGTGGTGGTGATTAAAGATTTCTGTGACGCTCTTCTACAACGCCCACACATCGCAACTCCTCTGCTTTCCGCCATAGTTCTTAGGTGTTCGGTCCATGTCTTTACCGCACCGGTACGTGGCCTCCTCGCCAATACAGATAATTATCATTTATCTCATGTTTTTTTATTCATTATGTCATTATGTCGTTGATTGGTCGAAACTTCGAATCATCCGATCATCCTGTGGATTAATTCCTCTATGCCGATGGTGCGCATGGTTTATACTAGACGTAATTTATGTCTGATGTGTTACCAGAATTTAGTGTTCGCTTAGCATGAGACATTGGACTTGTTAGTCGCTGTTTTTATTCAACGTAATCGTATTGCTGTTTATTTATTTTATAGTATTTTACAGTCTTGCTACAATGTAAGAAGAGGAGCCAGAACATTGTGAGTCATTTACAAGTTCTCTGCCAGGGTCGGTTTATACCAGACTGCACTGGGCTGAATACATTTGTCTATTCAACTTACAATTATGTGGTTGATAAACAGAAGTTGCTGTTTTATACTGTATTGTTACTGCTAAAATAGATTTACGATAAATTAATGTCCAATCTGAAAAATGTCTACGTCCAGCCGTTGAAAGATTATTCTTTGATAATGTTCTAATGAACAATTAGGATCTTTTTACACCTTTATTACAGAGTACTGAAAACTGAAAGAAATTTCCAGTGACACTTTTATTACATCGAGTAATTGGTGTTCGTCAAGACGAGTGACTGAGACAGAAAATAGTTACGATTTTTCTCGAGCATCAAATTCCACAAGAGACGAGTCAGCTTGTTTTTCTTTGTCAGCTAGATAGAACGGATGTTTCAGGAACTTGAAGGAAATTGCCAATGAGCTTAAAGTTCGCGTTAACTTTGCCTTTTTACTTTCATGCAGTAAGTTGTCCGTTACGTTACTTTATATCTAACTGCTCCCCACGACTTTGCTCGACTTGGCATATTATTTAAAAAGCTGCCAGTTCATTAGTCAGATATAGGCATACGTTTTTTAAATATCAATGTGATGCAATGAAAGTAGGTAACCGTTCGGTTATTTTTAATAGGTACGTACTTATTTTTTTATAATTTTTGTACCTATATAGTATTTAATATTTTATTTATTTAAATTAATGCAGCTCTTCATTCCTCTTCATCCTTTCAAAAACATTCACGCAGTTACAGCCTGACTGCTGATTCCTCATTACTCTGTTTTTAAAAAGCTAATAATTACAATACAGAACGATAGATTTTGCAAAGGGTTTTATATGCGTGCGATATGCCAGAGCCGTGCTTAAGGAAGGAAACTCAATAACGGACTGAACATCTTTTTCTTTTATTGTATTGTCGCATAATCGCCACTTTGTTATTCAATTTGGAGGGCTGCCAACGACCCTCCTACTAAATAATACAGTCAAGCTGAAAGACCTTTGCCCACACACTTTATATTGAGTTTATTCGCGGGAATAGAAACCGAAATACTTTCCTGTTCTAGAAAAAAGAGAAACGAAGTTGCTTTCTATTTCTTTATGGTTGAAGAGATCAGTCATCTCATCAGGCATCCGGATCATCAAGGTCTTCCACAGTATGAGAGTAAAGCGATTGGTCATACTCGGAAGCCTTTGTCTTACCTCTGCCCTCTGCCAGGTTTGCCCTGACCTTCAACTCTTTTGTGGGAATCACTGTGAGGTTTTTTATTCGGGAAACTGTGAAAAACAGAGCAGTTACAGTCCACGCTTCGGTATAAGTATATAGGTAAGTAATAAAATATAATAAGGAAAAGAAAAGCAAATGATAAGAAAAGGTATTATATGGCAGTATAGTTGTGGGACAAAGGAAACAAGTAGGACATCGAACAACAACATGCGTGTTAACATTTTTTTACTGTATTATACGGATAATTACCTGAAATACTTATTGACAAAATCAATGACTGTTCACATTGTTTGGTTTACCTAAACGATCCCTGATAATAATTATCAGCTGAAGTCGATCGGTAGGAGAAAGCGGCCATATAATATCGTTCCTTAACAGGATAGTCTTTAATAAAATGTTTTAAGTTTTGTGTTCATAGAGTTGTAGTAAAATAATATTAAAATGGAAAAGTAAGTATAAGAAACATAAGAAAGGAAACCGCTTATTCTCTCTAGCGCGCAATCTTTCTACTAGGGTAAAACTGGGTAATACACCCCACTTCACATAACGCCCCACTCACCTAGCACGCACACTAACAAAGCTACGTAGTACACGAATAGAAACGCAAGTAGCCATACAACGTAGTAGACAACTTGTCGGGCGACTGATGGCTACTTGCGTTTCTATTCGTGTGTTGCGTAGCTTTGTTAGTGTGCGTGCTAGCTAGGTGAGTGGGGCGTTTTGTCAAGTGGGGCGTCTTACTGAGTTTTACCCTACTATGACATTGGGTATGTTATACGCTTGATAACAATTGTTGGCACACAGAATAAGGCAAAAACTCCATAGCTTTCAATGAACTTCTATATCTGCAGAATACAAACAACACGATTGTTTATAAAAATATAAATCTAGTAACTAATTATGGTTTGTATACAAATATGGTTTATTTAGAGCGTGAATTTATGCCAAATATTTGCGACAGCTAGTCAGTCAATAAAAACTTTGTAGGCGGCCGCGCTGGGACCAATTCGATTGAGCAAGTTTATATGAAATCAATTAGTTGCAATGTTAGCTTTACACGAGTTGTTATTAAGTTATGGTCATATACTCCAAAATATTAGTGTAACGTTGTCAAATTGTTTAAGTGTCAGTGAAAGTGATTCTGTTTTTAAGGATATTAGTAATATTTCGATAGTAATATGCAGGAAAGTTTGAATCTCTTTGATGGCGCGCGCGCTCCCTATGGAGACTGCATCTTGCATATTTAGTATAGGAACCAATGGTGCCACTTACAGGGGGGTGCGGACAAAGGAAGCGGAGTAGCGGGAGGAGGTTGCTAATACAAATGAGTATGTGTGGGTGAGTCACAGTATGTCATACATTTGACACGATTTTGACACACATAGAATGCTTTTACGCCTCTTTAAGGGGCCGCGAGCACGCACCAAAAGAGATCTTAACTGTATGGTAATATGATAGCTGATATTATTATCGAAATATTCCTTGCTACAGTGGCTACGCCGTAGCACTTCAAAATTTTTTTGATCAGATGTTGTCATAATTTTGAGAGATCCACTGACCTAGATCTACTATTGCTCTCTCAAAATTATGACAACATCTGATCAAAAAAAATTTGAAGTGCTACGGCGTAGCCACTGTAGCAACGAATATTTCGATAATAATATCTATCATATTACTATAGAAATATTGCTAATAACACACACAGACCTAGACCTACTAGGTCTGTTGGATAGAGCATATTCAGCAAAAACAACGAATTATTATAACCCAAAGCATAATTCGGGCAGATAAAGTTGAAAACGAATTATTGCGTTGGCCGTTGAAACATTCGCAGTGCTCCGGGCGGGGGATGGGAAGTAACCTAATTAAGGTCCTATTCCTAGTCGCAAAACAATGCTGAATTCCGTCAAAGTCACTTTATAAAATTACGGTGTAGTATCATGAAGTTGATCGCTGGTTGCCCGCGCTAAAAAGTGTAGACACGCCTTGACCTAATTTGATAACAAATTCAGGCTATTTGCCAAAATATAATCAAAATACAATCGAAATAGGCTGTTTGGTAATTGTTCTCCAGAGATGAAACTTTCGTTGCAATTACCGTTCAAATATAATTTATAATTGTCAATTATTATAATCGATTCTCAACTGTCGATGGCAGAATGAAGAACACCAGCTTTTGCCTGTGGACTGGACTCAAGACATGACAATCGTCGATTCTCTCCACTGCTATGGGAATTAATCAAGAACAATCACAAACCCATCCGGAACCATATATCGTTTTTCAACTTCCCCTGATGGTCTCCATTCGCTTTAGAACTCGTCTGCGCAACGGCCGTCGATTCTGCGACAGATGACCTGTCCACTATCACTTCAGCTTGCTAATCCGTTCGGCTTGGCGGAAACTTTGGTTTTCTGGTGGTTCTCCTCATTGCGGATCTTCATCATCCGGGACCAACTTGTACAAATTATACTATGTATATATTTGGGTAGTCCATCTAAGCGCAGAGATGCTTTATTCTCATTTTTTCAATATTCCAAATAGATTTGTTAAAAAAAGTCTTATCGAAATTTTGTACCAAATAGTTCCCAGATTTTTCCAATCTTTTTCGATGTTCAAAAAAAATTTCCAACCGATTTTCAAACTTTCAACGTTATAATGTGTCTCAATAAATTCTGCGCCTTTTGAGCATTTGTCTGACCCCGTAGCCCTAAATTTCTAGAAGTTATCGCAGATTTTGTTTATTTCGTGAAATCGATCCAATAAACATTTTCAATGTTAAAAATTTACGTTGTATAAATGTACCCAGTGTACTTACATGCAATAAAATAGTTTTGACTTTGACTAAATACTGAGTCACTAAGCGACAGAGGCGGCCTGTAATAAATAATTGGTAATTACTTACTTACAATTTAGTCAATTATTTGATACGCGTCTCTGTATAATTTATTGTAGCTGGTGTCAGCTGCGTTGACACTTAACTATTTACTTATTGAAGCGCTATCGTCAGAGGCTCAGAGCTATCGTCGACACCTGAGGCGCTGATTTCATTCAAACATTTAATAGAATCAAATCGTATGCGTTATCTGAAACGTGTTTCATGTCATTCGCTCGGGGGAGAGTGAGACGCTGAGTTCGACACCGCCGCGGTATTTGCATGTGAAAGAGCCTCAAATGTGCCAATGTTCGGGGCCGGTTCTAGGTTGTTGTTGACTCGGTTAATTACATATACCTACATTCTTGTTTATAGTATACATAAATATGAAATTTGGTCCAAAATGAATCTATCCTTTCAGTTACTCTGAGGTCGACTGGAAGAGATTCCTAAATGGGATAAGCCAGCCTTTGTATACATTGTTTTTCGTTATTTACTATTAAGAAATTTTAATTTTTTTCTCATAATTTTGCTACAATAAAGCATTCACGTAGGTAACTCATAAATTACTCAGTAACCTAATAATTTGCTTTTGAAAAAAATTTACCGTCAAGGTACCTATTGATGATTCTTACCTATTTCTGCTACCGCAAAGCAATATTGTGTTTGTCTTAATCGTATGTAATTACAGGGGTAAGAGAGACATCAAAATTATTGTATCTTAACGTTATATCTGAAGTTTTATTGCCTTTGGTTTGTTGCACGCATTATGTAGTCTACAGTTTGTAGCTGTCGCCTTGTAAGAATACTGCCCTTACTACCAGAGGGTAGGATATATCCGTTTCTGCTTCAGTAATAAAACTAGTAGTTCCGTGAGAACAGTAGACCTCGCCAGCCCTTATAAACCAAACCTAAAAGAAAACAACAAAAGTCAACTTTGGAAACAGAAAAAGTACTCACTAAAGTGACAAAAATTAGCACTTTAAAGCTTAATATTTCGCAAACAGATCCCTGAATCGAAAAATGTTTATCACACACCCGTGATATTTTTGAAAGACCCATCCAACGATACCCCACACTATGGATATCACGCGGAAAAAAATAATTTTCCATTTTACGTATGCAGTTCTATGAACATAATTTATTTTTTCAACTTTCTTAAGTCGATCCACTATTACTCAAAAACTAATAGAACCTACTTAGCCGTAATAGTTTTCCTTGTAACTACGTTATATATGCTACTGCCATGAATTTTTTCACATTTCCAGAAGCAACCGTTTAGCTGGCAGGGGGGGGGGGACACGTGACTCTAACAAAAATTACCGCTTTAAAGCTTAATATTTCGCCAACGGATCCCTAAATCGAAAAAATGGTATTCACACACCAGCAATATTTTTGAAAGACCTATCCAACGATATCCCACACTATGGGATTCACAAGAAAAAAAAAGTTCACTCCCACTTTGCGAGTATGGTAGGTACTCTAAAAAAAATGTTTTTCAAAATTTTATTCTACTCATTTTGTAGGTTTAATTAATTTATACATATGCCAAATTTTCGTCAAAATCGGTTGAAAAATGCGACCTGTAGAGAATTACAGACAGACAGACAGACAGACAGACAGACAGACAGCCGGACAAGAGCATTTTTGGCCAGTCTCGAAACGTAGACGCTTCGCTCGCTTCGCTCGCTCGGTCAATGATTAAGCAAATGTTTCCCACAAATATTCGCCTGCAATCAATTACACAGCGCAATCAATAAGTCAATAACGAAAAGATCACGTCTGCATCGTCTCAGTTTATTTTTGTGGTAGCAGATTGAAAGATTGTAGCAAAGCTATTTGAGCGTAAACGTACTCAGCCCTGCGTAAAAATGCAATAAACAGGGTTTTATTTTGTAACAACGACGTTGTACCGAATGTGATTAACCAGAGTCGTTTAGACGCACAAAAAATATGAGATCGTAAAATATTCCGTTTTTTACGCCGCTTCCCCGTGAATACAAGCCTAATTCGAGTCACAGGCGCTCACCCCTGAAAACGGCCCTGCATTCCTTGAATATGAGGGCGGATGAGTACCAGTCGAGGATACAGCAATAAATTGTCTACTCTTCTTCGCCTTCAATAAGCTCCGCACAATGCTCAGCAACGAGATACAAATTCTTTCTTCATCTTTCTAAAGAGACGCAAAAGCAAAACAAGGAAAGATTAATGAGTCTTGAGCTCGAAATGGTGCATTCAACTGTGCACTTGTTATTTTGTAGAATCTTGGTAAGACAGTAATCATAATTGAACTTTCTGTCTGATATTGAATATAATATCGACAAACCCAATTGAAGTGTAAAAGCAAATACAATTTCTTATACATACATACATATCTTCACCACTCGCACTGGGCTAGCGTGGTGGACTATGGCCCGAACGCCTCGTTGAGAGGGTAGGCCTGAGCCCCAGCAGTGCAATATTCTGTTGTCATATATTAAGACAACAGAACATTGCAAACATTTGTGACTAATATAACCCTCTGTGATTTGGTGTAGCAGGTAGTCTTAGTAGTTATAGAATCTATGCAAAATCTATTAAGGAATGTAAATGAAAAAAAAATCTTATAAACTTTGTTTATTAAAACCTCCGAAACAAAGCGGTTAAAAATTCCTAATTATCTAACTTAGGCATGTCATTATTCATGACATCAGATAGGCATTAGTTAAAGACTGATAAAGTGTTAATGTTCAATTAATATTCGATTGATCGCTGACAAATATTTGAACATTTTAGTGTTGTATCCGATCAAACTTCGATAAAGCCACAAAACCATATCATGGCGATGATTCGCTACACTGGTTTGCGAAATTCACTGAGTTTATTATATCGCTAGCGGTAAAGCGGTAAATGAATGCACGACACGGCTGCTGCGGTTGCATGGCATCAATATTGATGTTTGTTTTGCTATAAATATATATTCATCTTAATTTAGTTGTGTTGCAGCTGTTTTGTTACTACGCGTTTATTTTTATCTGTTATTCTGAAATTCGTTGGTATCTGGTCCCATAATTTTAGAAATTAGGTGTACTGAATATATGGAATGAAGTCTAGTCATCCTTGAAATTGGAAGTTTCCTGTGTCACTCGTATAGATTTATGAGCATCTACTTTCTGATTTTAATATTTACTTGTCCTGTGTTTAAACCAGCACTCTGTAGTCAAATGGGCAACGTTACTTTTGGGAGTCAATTTAGAAGAATTTTCTTCGACAAATTGTACTAATTTTTAACAAATGGCTTATTGATTTCTCGATTGAATAAGCGGCTCGTTTGCCCTTGTAAAAATTCAGGTTTTAATCCCCTATTGTCGGGTGTCGCGCGGGTCGGTAATGGAATCAGGCAGCCGGGTCACGTCGGGCCCCAAACGGCTGACGGAGTAAGATAAACTTTACCTTCATTGTCAATTTCCTCAAGTCTTGAGAGTCCTCCGCACGCGGAAACAATGAAAGAAAAGTACTTCCAACGACTTTCTGTTTACTTTTTAAATGGTGCGTCGAGCTAACGCCCTGTCATGTTACGTACTCTCTTCTTCTATTGTTCCACGCGCTGTGTTTTTGTTAAATCTAATAATGTTATTTTGTTATGTTTCGGAGTATTGACATTGAACTGTTACTAAGTTTCGCGGTAGCGAAGGGTGCATAATTAATTTGTAGTAATGGCATAGGAATAGAATACGATAACCGAAATATCTACTTGACTTTCGACCGTCGTCATCGTCGCCAGGTAAACAAAACTGCTTGCGAACTGCCGTTCGTAGTATTACAAATACTGTGTCGACATCAATATTAAGTAAATACCTACTTCAATTTAAATTTCTTCCAATCCAAATGCTCCCGCTGTAATGTACTTACCTGCTACTCGGACCTATCACGTGGGTCAATGTCGTTAGCAAGTACTTTCCTTTAAACCATCCCCAAATGGATTGATGTACTAGTTGAACCCAGCTCAACCTTTCCCTAAATAAATTACATTTTCTCTCTCAACTTTGTTTTATTTATACCGTGACCCTCTCTCAAAAGTTGTAACTATTTACGGAGGTGAAGAGAGAACGGTTTTTATTACTCGACCACTTTTTTAAAATCAATCCCCTTTGTCTCAGCTCGTTTGGTGTGAACAGTAACCAGTGGCGCGGCGTGTTGTTCGGGCGATAGATCACTTGCGGGCAATCGCGTAAGTTACATATTACGCTCATATGTCAGCCGAGCCGCGGCGACAAAAACCAGTCGCACGTTCTGTTATGTTAAACTAGGAATTGATTCTGAGGAGTCTTTGACATAGGTCTGTTTTTTAACGCGCACTTTCGCAAACATGTGCGTCGTGCGACATATTGCTTTTTGTAAGGGCAAATCTTTCATCATTGCTTTTTTCTGTCGTCTTATATATCCCTGTCGTGTTTTCGCTTTTGGTAGTGTCGATATTGGTTTTTTCATGCGGATTGACGAATACCGCGCGTTACTGTGAATCTAATAAACTGTCAGAGGTGTTGACAGGACAGTAAAAATGGCGTCACAGTATAAACAGAAGTAAATGGCAGTGTTAATGCTAATGAAGATATTTATTTAAATGTAAATTCTTATTTGTAATATCCTTTTCGTCGGTGGATTTTTATAAAACTCATGGATTCACGGAACATTTACCTATGTAAAAAAAATTGTTTCTATAGTCTATTCAATCTTGAAATTGAAACATTTCATTGTAGATTTTTGTTAAAAAGTCGAATATAAACTAAATTATGACTTAACCAGCGCGAAAAACTTCAAAGTCAACATAATCTACTGGGTTCGTAAATACATTTGACTCTACAGACGCCAATAAAAGCGGTAAGTCTTCGCCAGTAAAATTAAACTTCAGTTAGTAAGATCGCGATCGCAACAGCTAATTTAATTACTGAATCGGCGCCCGAAGCGATCACAGAAACTTCATAAATCATTTGACAGCGGGCCGTATTGACAGCACAACGTAGGCTGCGGAGAACTCCTGAAATCAATTTCCGCACTGAGTTTATAGCAAAATTCGATATCTCGGTGCAGTGCCTGACCGCCGCCGGGCGTAGACTCGGAGCCCTCGCCTCTACCTACTTTGGCCTTCGGACAACCTGAAAATTAGATTTTGGCTGCTAGTGACATATGCTTTGGCCAATATCGCCTTAGATGCTCCAAGTATTGCCTTCCCCGATATTCTATAGCCAAATTTAAATAATAAAAACATGATTTTTGTAAATCATTGTACAAATAATACAGCTGCTGACATATATCACAATTTAATGATATATAGTCTTGTAAGTATTGTCAATGTCGGACAATAAGTAACACTTTAATTAAAAATTTGGCATTTGTTACTATGTTTTAAGGCACAATACATCCGCCAATGTCAACGTAGTGGAAAATGCACGAAGGTTGGCTGGTCACTTTTTGCCCTTTTTTGAATTATGGTTCTGTCACTTAACTTTATGGACATTACGTCCCATACTGTTTAGTTTAACCTATTAGCACAGAAAACTCGGTTTCACGTGATTGGCCAGAGATAAGCCCCTAAGGCCGCGTTCACAATAAGAATTATAGTTAAAGTAGATCAAATCGAATCGGGTATGTAGGTATGCCAACTTGCAACTTACCTATCTATGAAAATTACTTACCTGTGACTTGTAAATTGACTGATAACTACTTCCTGTGATACTTGGTTTATTAACCAAGTTTATATTATGGGTTAACCCTAGTTTGAATTATTGTACTAACCTAGATTGTACTAACTGGGTACTCTTGTTTCAACCATGTATGCTCAATTGTACTATTTATTTATATAAATTTTTATTATTTAATTAGAACCAGACCTATGCAAGAACGTTAAAATAAACAGAGTATAGTTAGCCAGACTGGTTAGACCACCAATGCACGCGTGAAAATTAAGTTGGCATTTATTCGGAAATGCTTCACCTGCACTTAAAAATCATTGCTGTAGCATTTCAAGTTATTGTCCGTTACCGCAGCTCTAAGTATGTTATGTATGTATGTATTATGTATGTATGTTATGTATGTATGTTATGTTAAGTAACGATTATAGATGAATATCAAATAGTTTGATATAAGGTACGCTATACTGTTATCGACAGTTGGCTCACTGCCAACCGGAGCTATTTCAACTCAAAAGTCCAATAATTTTAACAATCATATCGCAGTGAATCAACCTCTATCTAATTTAGTAGTCAGAAAGAGGAATACTAAAAAGGATTTATATTTCACTTTTTAAAATGAGCTACGATAGGCCGTTAATCTTGACTTTTATTGCCCCAGCAGAATCAGATAAGGAGCCCGTTTGTTGGACTTGAAAATATTTAACATCTTCAGATACTAAAAGCAATTAACATTGACACCAATTCTGTATTCTGCAGGAATTCGACATTCGCAAAAGATTTTTTTTCATGGTAATAATATCTAGTCGTACGAATCACCGCTGTAAGTATGTACCAGCCGTCCAGATGTTTAAGCTACCCCCATACTGGAAGGAGTGTCGTTCGTTATCCTAAAAAATAAAAAAACACCAAACGCGCACCACTGCGTTCTGGAACTGTGCTCTATTATTTTTTTAATACTTCGCGCGTAAGATAGTTTAAAATAAATTTCAGTAGAGCGTTTGAAAATTGAAACCCGTTTAGCCGTTTTAAAAACGCTTTGAAAAATTCACTGTTGTTCAATGCAACTCCGTCGTTGTTTTTGTCAGGTAGTCGGGAGATTTTTTAAATGGATTCGTTAAAATATGTATAATAGAGAGAAATGTTAGCGCATTTTCGGTAGAGTGGAGTCCGGGGGTATGATAAAATCCCGGGCAGTTTGTCAGGAGTTTTGGCGCGTATAGCGGCGTGTCAAGAAGCGCTGACAACGCGGCGCGCTCACGCTGCGTTTGTTTTGCTCTTCCGCGCTGCTGGGTTTTTATGGTTCCGCTGCAGATCAAAACCAATTTGACACACTAATAGGTACAAACTTTGGCGGAAACATCCGCGACGACCATAGATACCTAATAGTCTGAAACTAAAACATGGTGTGTCTGTTTAGATAATTCAATTCTATTCATGTGGCGTTATCAAGAAGAACCACCTTACTGCAAGGACGACAAATCACATGAGTAATTCGCACCAGCATTGGTTATTGATTGGCGCTTAATTCATCAGTATAAACACATCAGCGGATTGCAATTCTACGCCCATGCAATGTAGGTAATAAGCATCCAAGCGAGTACCTAGGTCGAAGTACGAAACTTTAAAAAATTTGAAGTGTCGAAATTAAATACGGAACCAGCCAGCATTTGTGAACGATTAATACTTTGCTGGCCTTTTTCTTCCATTGTCGGTACATACACACAGCGGTTTGCAATTCAACGCGCAGTTTTCGTTTGCTTCTCTTCAACGTATGCATTGTTTGCGATCGGACAGGCTGCTTTTGTGAAAGCGTGCATGTTTGTTCTGCGAATGGGTTTTTTCGATTTGTGTTTTAATGATTTGTTACATTTACATACATTCCTCTTCGAATTGTTTTATCTCGCATTTTACGATACGGAATTGTTAGAACGGACTGATCGTATGCCATCCTACCCTCATAGAGTAGAATGAAATTGGTTTGTTTTTCCTAGGAAGGTTCAAATTTAGCTCCATGGTTTTTCCTATTAGAGTAAAACTCGGTAATACGCCCCACTTGACAAAACGCCCCACTCACCTAGCTAGCACACTAACAAAGCTACGCAGCACACAAATAGAATCGCAAGTAGCCATACAACGTAGTAGACAACTTGTCGGGAGACTGATGGCTACTTAACTTAACTAATACTTGCGTTTCTATTCGTGTGCTGCGTAGCTATGTTAGTGTGCGTGCTAGGTAAGTGGGGCGTTTTGGTAAGTGGGGCGTATTACCGAGTTTTACCCTAAATCTATGAATTGTGAATTTATCGGCTATAATTTATAAAATTGATCGGCTTTAAAAAAACCTGTTAGATAACTGCCGATGGACCAGGTTATGTACTAAAAAGTCTCGAAGAGGTAGATCCAAAATCCTTGTAACTGTAACGATTTTTGAGAGTTCTTTAAAAAAATTACTTTACTGATTCGTCGAGGCTTTTAAGTTACTCCAGGCTACAATAAAATATTGGGTAACATACTAAGTGAAGTATAGGGTTACCTATGCCTGGGGGTAGAGCCGGCATAACCAGCGCGCGAGAGAATCGCGCTGGATCTGCAGCGATTCATAAAATAAATTAATGTTGTAAGTGGTTAAGCTTGCCCATCATTCAAAATAAGTGAGCTCCATAAAACTCGTTTTAATACTTTATTTCAGCTTAAACTTCCGAGCCGTTTAAATTATTTGTCCGTAGAGGCTGGAGCAGTTCCAAATTAAATTATACGCAGAAAATTTTCGGTCACATTGCTAAATTCATTATGATTTCTGTTCTGGTGATACGTTAAAGGAGACCGTTTTTACTTAATTCCATTGCCAAGTTGGCCCGTTAAGAGTAAAGTGAGCATTAAAAAGCGGATGACCGGCTGGAAACTAAAAAAAGTTAGTCTATTTCGGCTTTCGAGCTCTAAATATTATAAACGGTGGTAATACTGGTAACCAACTAACCAACACTTTATAGTACCTATTTCTGGCGCCAAACATTGTTTTGTTTCGGTTTGTTTGCACATGTAATTATTGTTAAATCCCACTAATATTGTAAAGGCGAAAGTTTGTAAGGATGTTTGTGAGGATGGATGTTTGTTACTCTTTCACGCTGTAACGGCTGAACGGATTTTGATGAAACTTGGTACAGTGATAGCTTATATGCTGGAATAAAATAAAGGGTTTTTGTTACCGCGGTAAACTGTTCCCGTGGGAAAATACTTATTCCACGCGGTCAAAGCCGCGGGCAACAGCTAGTGTATTGTAATTTTTACTGCGAATATCTTTCCAAAAATTTGTTGAGTATTCGATACCTAATATAGTGTCTCTGTAACGGGTTAATAAATACAAGAGTTGGTTTCAACTGTATATGTCTAATTAACAATTCTACAGCAGGAATGTACTCGTAATTGACCGACGACTTGGAAATCCAGAGCACGTTTTGAGTTATTGACTCTTTCGCTGTGCAATTGAAATATAATAGGTACTTAGGTATGTATTTGGTTCATCATCAGTATATCAGCCTGTAGACGTCCACTGCTGGACAAAGGCCCCCCCCCGAGGATCTCCACGACGACCCGTCCCGCGCTAACCTCATCCAGCTGGGTCCCGCGAGCTTCACCAGATCGTCGGTCCACCTTGTGGGAGGCCTGCCTACACTGCGTCTTCTTTCACTATGTATTTGGTTGATAATACCTATATGTTTCTAATCGTACTTCTCTGATACAAATCGACTGACTGTGTTTCTTTTTTAGCGTAATTATGCGCAAAGCTTAGCGATAATTTAAGATAAGAGAATCACGCTCGAGTGGGATTTTGGACTGACTTTGCGACAGACCAAGTTCTTCTTGTGTGTGAATTCTTCTACCTGTCTCCTAGATTAGATGTTGGTATTTATTACGCTACTCTATGTCAATGACGTCCCTATAGGATACTACCATCCCCTGGGACAGTACCGCCTAGTAGTGCCTAGTAGTGATCAGTGGCAGTTTATTCTATTTCATATAGTTCTTCCGTTCCACCCTAAGTCGTTAAGATTCTACGCGGATGAAGTCGCGGGCTGCGAGCTAAAGAAAAGTGGTCGAACCTAATCAGGGAAGTGAAATAGATAATATAGCAACAAAAGAGTGTATTTTTTTAAAGAAATCACGTACAGAGTGTACCATAAAAAGTGGTTTCGAACGCGAAACGTAATCGCTTAACTTTTAAGTCGTATACGTGATTCAATTTAGAAGTATCTCCGGACGCAGCGAGCCCGAAAACTGTCGCTGGAATCCATTCAACTTTCCTCTCATATTTTAAAAAGAATGCTCTAAAACTGCTGCCTGGACCTGCATGCTTTTACGAATACTTCAATCGCGCAGATTGTGTCGAAAGTTTTGTTGCGCGACGTCGATTTATGTCTTGAGAGTTACGTAGCAATATTAGTATTCTTTGCCGCGTCTTTCTTTGCAGTGTTTTGAATGGTGTGTGGCCATTGTATGAGTTTACCAGTCAGTGAGAATATCCTCTGGCTATCAAACTTCCATCGACCACTTACCAAATTTTTAAAATTAAGGTACGTTTTTTTTATAACAAATTTATAAATTTTTATTTTATTTTACCGAGAAGTAGTATGAAAATGTTATATATAGCTTTTCTCTAAACCTCTTAACGATAATAACAAAATTAATTTTACCGTTAAATGTAATTGAAAGGCTTCGGCGGTGGTTTTATTAAATGGAAGGTCTATTATGAGTTATAAGCTTTATAAACTAATTTAATAAGCCATTAAAGCTATCTGGACCAGGGGTAGCCATGGTGATTTATTGCAATATGAGAACATTAAAAACGCATTACGAAAACATGACTTCGGCTTGGGAAATTTTAACTGCGTTAATGTATAGCCTGGAACGGATGTTTTGTGGATAATAGATTTAAAAAATACTTTGTACAACGAAATAGTAAGCAGGTCCGTTACTTTTCTTTTTGATAATAATAGTTTATGGAGTTTGTTCGCGTGTGGTAGGTAAGTAGGTACTATTCCGTATGAGGATGTGAATGGCAGTAGCATTTTCTATTACACAAACTATCTGTCTAGTCATTCAATATATTTAACTATTCTTACTATATCTTGGATAAAGTTTATTATATTTAGTTAATATAATTATTATAGTTAATACTGCGTGTCGATTTGCCCCGTCGCTGCACTTTGTATGTCATGTGGCCGATCAAATTTATGCGGTTCGAATGTATGTAGCTACGTATGTTCGTTGTAATTTTCGACCTTTCATCTCTCTTATAACTAACCCTCTAAATCATGCTCACCCTGCCCGAAAGGTTTAAGTAATTACCAGGTAGCACTAATGGGTTTGTGTACCTAACTATTTGCTATGGAGTACGAACACGCTAATAGACGCCGAATGCTTGTATTTCGTGTTATGTCAGTATTAAATGATAAGTCGCCCTCGGTGGCTTAGTAATTTAGGACTTGACTTATGCCAGAGGTTATGGGTTCGTTTCCCACCGGAGACAACTACAAATTAGTATTGGTTTGGGTGTTATATTTTGTCATAATTCCGAATATTAGAGTCAAAGTAGATATACCAGCAACGTTTATGACGTAGTGGGAAAGACGCGGCCTGACACGTCGACAGGTGCGAGTTGGATCCATGGTCGTGCCATGTACCAATGGTATGTCTCGTACATTTACTGACTGCTCTCAAACGCTGAAGGAAAACATCGTGCTGAGGAAACCTGCTTATGCCGACAGGGGCATTGTTAGGGGCAAGAAGTCCACCAACCCGCACTGAGCTAGCGTGGTGGACTATAACACGTACACCTTGAGAGCGTAGACCTGTGTCGTAACAGTGGGGACTGGGGGCATACTATTAGGGAATTAATTTTGACTTCATAATATTACAAGAGGCCTGAAGCTCTATTTTTGAATCGCTTTCCGCGTTTCGAGCGGTCGATTCTACTGATTTTTGTATCGGATGTCGAAGGAAAATCAGTAGAATCTATCGCTCAAAGCGAGTAGAGCGATTCAAAAATAGAGCTCCTGGTCCAGCCACAGACATAGTCTATATCTGTGGGTCCAGCGAACTATTTATAGTCTGTTTACGATAATATCTTATTTATGTAATACATTATTATCCTAATCTGATATTAATACCATAATCTCTAATTGTAGCTACTACAAATTTTAATAACACCTAATCTGTATGGGCTCTACAGAGTACAAGCTGATATGATATGTAATATTCCATACTTCATAATGTCCCGACTGACATAACATCACTGCATCGTCAAAAATATGAAAATCAAGAGACGCAAGATAATTAAACCACACAGTAATGTTTACGGGGTATATTGATACCGATACGTCCCTGTGTGTAAGAGTGACTTTAATCTTTTTACAAGGTTATATTTGACTTGGTTTCTTGTTTATTTGTCTGAGACGGAGGAAAATTGCTATCAATTTTTCGACCAGTTGACTGTGCTCAAATTTTGCACCCATCTTTCGTTCTACATCACTATTATTGTGTAGAAGATGGGTGCAAAATAGTATAATCCATTTTATGGTGCGGTATAAAAGATTTATCAATAACTAACTAATCAATTTTCAATCCATGTAGGTATAGGTAGAGGTACTGAAGTCAAATAATTGTAGCGCACTACAAGTTTAATTAATAATGTTCAGTAAATCAACAAAGGACATACAACTTGTTAGAACAAACGTGGAACTCAAACATACGAAATAATTACTAAGTTAACCATGGAATTAATAGCAGTGCGGTTTACTATGTATTACAACGTATCCTTACAACTTAAATTAGTAAAGTATATATAGGGTATATCAAGAAACCTTACTCAATTTTCGAAGGGTGATAGTATTTGTTAAAACAAACAACTTTGATGTTGAAACTTTTAGAGTTTCACATAGATACTACATAAATAAATAAGTAGGTATCTACCTATTGTACATATGGTCTAATCATAAATACACGTTACCCTGCTTACTAAAATATTAAACAGGAATTAAACAGAACCGGATTTCACATAATTCACTCCGACAAGGAATAATTTATACAAAATTGTATGTCCTTAGTGAGCTGTGGTAGCCTAGTTTATGCACTCGTTTCACGTTCATGCGGTGGTAGGTTCGAGCCTTGACGCGTATAGCAATGAGCTTCTTTGATCGTACTTACGTTCACAAAGGCTATTATAATACCACAGGCTTTTCGGTGAAGAACATTGTGAGCAAACCTGCACACACCAAAAATCTGAAACTCTATTCTCAGGGGTATGTGAAGTCCACAAAAAAACTGATTGGGGCACCGTGGGTGGACAGGGGTTTGGCACAAAAGATTATAAAATTGTCGTTGTGTCGCCAGTTATTCCTGGTGAGAAGATGAGATGTCCTTAATGGAAGTCGAACGTACAACCTCTGTTCGTCGCTCAAGTCACATACCCAAAGCCGCGGTTAAAGGTATCTTCGAAGTTTCCGACGAAATTGGGTCAGTAAGCTGTATAACATATTGGAAATTCACTCTACGCCGCGGTCCAGACTGTATGTATCCCCCAAAACTCACTGGACTGGTCGGTTGAATGTCAAAAGAGGAATCAGGACATACATAAAAATTATATGGAAAGCGCAAACCCGGAGTCCGCCATTGCGGAGATGTAAGTAATCGATTGAGCGAATTTCGTTATTTGCGTTTTCGATTTGCAAAGAGTGCCTATGAAGAGCTGAGCTCGACACGTCCTATAACGCCATACACCTACCATTTTATACATTTATATGTTCTACGAAATGTCTAATGTACATAATTATATTCTATTTACATTATTAACTAGGTATTATAAAAAAATTAAAACTGTACAAAAAGAGTTGGTGATGATGTTTTTAACTCCGTAGTGAATGAACATAGGACTCTTCTAAATTAGAATGTGGACAGCGCACGTATGTGAAATATAAAAGTTTGTTCACATACGTGAAGAACTTCTAATGTCTAGTAAACTATGTAAAACCATTACGTATGTAATATCAGTACGTATGGAAAATGCTATAATATAATATGCTATAGGTATAGAACATTTCGCGTAAGTAACAGAGAATGAATCATTTATTAAAACTTTGAAACGCTTTACCGTAAAATTAACGTTTTAAATGTCATAGTAATAGGTGTTTATCAAGAAGTTCAAGAATTTATTTTTTTGCTTTTTAATCAATGTTATATTTATACCTACTCAATCCCACATAAGCGGATGAAAGGATTAGCATTAACCCTGACTTAAGTTTGCAAAAACAAAGTGAATTTTGAAAAACACAAACAGGAAGGGCCGGGGAGATAAGCTCCCTATCTAGTGCTACCAAATTAACGTCTAAATTTAGAAATCCAATTATTTGATCTCGAATAAAATGTGAATGTCGAATACAACAAGTAAATTCAAACAGATACTGAATGATTGATATAGAATGATTGAGATTCTGTCAAATATTGAAATAGTAAACTGTATTTGTGATTTCCTATGACTCGCTTCGCTCGTGGTTCAATCCTAGACCCCTTCGCTTGCTCGGTTTTCAATACTAGTACTCGCACAAAATAACCAACTTTGCAGCCTTGCATAACAAATAACTATTATTAGCCACAAAACACACATGATATTATTATAAATAAGTGAGTATGCCCAAAACAAGTGGCCGGTGTGCTAGTAGCCAAAAGGCCCCAACTCAGCATGGTGCTGCGCCCGAGAGCGCAGCGCTGGTATTCTGTTGGATCCTCGTCGGTCGTTCAAGAGGTGTGTCAGGATCACGATACTGTACGTAACTGTAAGCACATAATTATTGTTTTTGTTTACAATGGAGTAACTTATCAGACATGCTGTAAAATTTACAAGTGTTTGCGCTGGTTGCCAAAAAAAAATCATATTTACTGGTAAGTATCTATTCCTTTTTACTATGTGAGCAAACAAATATTTGCTGTGAATGTAATGTGATTATGCGGGTGCCTGTGACAACACAGGCTCTCCCGTTTAAACTAGATCTCAGCAACGCATCGCATATAATTCATTAGTACATACATACATGTGGGTACAATTTGGCATGCTTACTTTCTATGTGTATGATTACTTTATAAGAATATTGACAAGTCTAATTTCTACCTAAGGGCATTTTGATTTAGTACCAGGATTTGTTGTCCCCGGGGGAATCCCGGGACATTTATTAGCTAAAACCACGATCGATCAAAGTCTTTCTACTTCATTAATCTTGCTCATCAGACAACAAGATGGCATATTTTCTTCGAGGTACCCTCATTTTCCTTATTTCGTTAATATAAGGAAAAAATACCTAAGCGAATGGAATATAATAATATTATTGTCAGCCAGATAACAGCACGCAGGAATACCTAATACTCAGAAATATAATTTTAAATACAATGTCGAAGATATGTAATGTTTTCTACATTACAACATTATGATAACTGATTTCGTACAGACTGACTTAAATTTTAATAACTAGAACTAATAAAGTAAGCCTGAATAATTCAATTATTTTATACCGACTTGACACTTTAATTTCAGGCGACAAACCAATACTGAAATAATTTATTGTTTTATAGTTGTTAGTATGTCATACTAACAACTATAAAACAATAAATTTTTGGTTTCTCAAATCGAATTGTCGTGAAAAGAGTGTCAACTCAGCTTAGTGCTACGGATATAAGTAGTGTATCAGCAGAGCTATTGTTTTCTGTTGAGCCCAGCAAATTCAGAATTAAATCACTAAATACTTCGTTATTTACTGAGAAAATCTGAGACAGACATCATATTATGTTTAAGACTGAAACTGACACATCTCGTTCATAGATACGATACGCCTTCTAAACGATAGTCTTCTAAAGCTCGTTAAAACATTTTTTACAAAGTGGGACCTCGAAAATCTCGCCAATAAGTTATGGGCGCGCTGTTAAATATAATCACGGTCCTTGACGACGATAATAAGGAAAGGAATTTAATTTAATATTTTATTCGAGCAATTTAATTGATTGCCCGTCTTCGGGGATAAGGGCGCAGGCACGCGCTACGGTCGTCGCGGCGATATTTGAAATATGCCGCATATTGAAATCGTCCAGCCGCCATCGCCATATCGACCGACAATGATCTGAGAATAGGCCTCGTGTCCCCTATTACGCCCCATTTTCTATCGTTACGTGGAAATATTCTGAGCCCATGCAAAATATTCCATCTTGGTTGGGTAAGTGCTTCGTCTTTGATAAGAAAACTTTGCGGGCACTTGTTAAGATGTCTTGAAAATGGCTTAAATGACATTCAGTGTGTATTTTAATAAATACACTCAAATGGCAGGATTCAAGTTTAGGGTCCGTCTAAACCCTTTATCTATTTCTGTCGTCAAATAGGAATGTTGTAGGTATTTCGTTTTGAAGGGTAAGTGCGCACTTACCCTTCAAAACGAAATACCTACAACAAGGTACACGAAGCCAAAACAGTCCGCAAGGTGACCACAAGAAATCAAAGAAATCTTTGAAACCTAAAATAATTTAACAATATTTTTTGAGAACATTAGTAGGTATTAGCACCAAAATGACTGTGCTAATTATAATATCTAGGTACCAACCTATATAGTTAAATTATGAGTACGTGTACTTACTGTGATATTTAGATGAATAGATCCATCTCTATGTATTGTTTTGATTTCCACTTGTTTAGCGAACAAATAACCATTCATTCGTGTTCACATTCACCTTCTGTATTAATATATTTATTTATTAATCTAAGGAGAAGAGGATTACCAGTTTGTAGTTAAGATGCAATGTATTCGATACGATCCCAAGTGTTTAGAAGCATCTGAACCCACATAGTAATCGTAGTTCAAATGCAGTGTCTGTTGCTAGTACGGGTAGTTCCAGTGAACAAACACAGCACTGGCCCGCTGCAATCTCGTTCTACTTACCGTTCGCCCAGATGCTTTGCAACAAAGACAAACAGAAATTATACTGGAAACGCCACAACGCATTTGAGTAAGTACCTCTACGTTAACAATAGTATTATAAAACAATAAGGATATACCGAACTTTAAATATGTTACATAACATATTTAAAGTTCGGTAAAGTTCATATTGTAAGTAGTCGCATGTTTAAAGGAAACCAAGAAAACTATTTCATTTATTTATTAATTAATTATTTAACATATTTAATGTCTTTGTCTTGTATGTCCTAAAACACATGTCTCACGAATTAAGAATTATTATACAATTTTACAAGTAATTGTGTTTGGTTTCTTTCGGTCACATTTCTTCGGCTTTGTTGGCTTATCTGCAACTGTTGTTAGTTCCGCCGCTTAAAAAGGCTCGCGCAGTCTGTGCCTTTGAAATTGAATTAGAATCATAAACTATCACTTTATGCTCATTGTGAATTTGGCTGTCCTTGTCTTGTTCCCCTAGGGGAACTCTACTAGTAAATACTCCTAGTTGGCATTTTTATGTGGCGTTAATTTTTTTTTAAGTACTACTATTACTACTATGATGTTTCTACTTCAATGCACGATTGTAAATGCCCTTCGGAAATCGTTGTGATCAACTCACCGCTATATTGCCGCATCCTCCCACTCTAGCTCCGTAGTACCGTAAGTAACTGCGTCTTGCACAGTAAAATATCGTTTGAAGCGATGGTAGTTCCGATCCAAAATGGAGGGTTGCATGTTACTCGGAGCAAGGAACTAAAGTAACAGTAAGAACATGGATATCATAGATAGAGGTCAAGGAATCCATCGTAATTTCATTGAATTTTTTTTGTATTATCAATTATTTACACGGTATTTGGCAGATTAACCTATTGCATGTCTTTTCGCGTTTTATTTGTGCAATAAAGAATACATAGTTAATGTTTAAAATATAACATAAACACAGGAACAGTATTTCCATTAGTACCACTTGTTCCATTAAACTTTAACTGTAATGTTACAGGTAACTAGGTTCTACTGGGAATACACTTTTTGTAGTACTTCCAGAGAAAAAACGATAGATTGCCTGGGAATGCTTCCAAAAGTTCATTAGTGCTGTAAAGTTGAACATCTTGACCCATTTCGTTGAATAAGGGCTATTATCGCATGGTGTTACGTTGTATTAGAGATTTATCAGAGTATTGTGTGATAGATCGTATATGTTTTGTCTCTATCAGATGCTTTGGAAAATATGTGAGCGGTAGCGTGGTTTCAGCCGTTTCTAACTGAAATTGAATGAATAGCACGCACAACAAGTTGTCAATCAATGTCGCAAACAGTGGTGGATTTCTACTGTTTTTCAACTGTGTCTACCATTTATCTGATAATTAAAAGGCATCTTTGTCATCATTTAAATCTTACTCTTAACTTATTAGGTGCAGTCGACCGCACATCAGTGGAAACACCTTGAGGGCCTAGCGGAGTTTCAATACTATGATAGACTAGTTTATGCTGGTTTTGTTTCGACTGACGTGCGGTCGACCGTACGTTTGCGAATCACGTAGACGTTATAAATAAGTAGTCAAATGTATAAACTATATTATTCAAGATAGCTGCTTGCTAAATTTAAGTTCTTTGTTACCAATTACTCTTAATTAAGCGTAATTTAATGGGGTAGTGGGCGGGCCACACAATTAGAGGGAAGGACAAGTGGAGTAAACTGGTGACACTTTGGTACCCAAGGGGGAATAAACGCAGAAGAGGCAGACAATACATGAGATGGGACGATGACCTCGTAAAAGTAGCGGGAAAAACCTGGACGAGATTGGCAAGAGACAGAGAGGCGTGGAAGGAGACAGAGGAGGCCTTTGTCAGAGGACACACAGACGGCGAAACAAGTATCTGACATTGTCACTATTTAAACTTTCCTGTAAAAAGCATCTAGTCTGAATAAAAGGCTATTTTATTTTATTTATAAGCGTAATTTAATACACTTCTATTAAATTTCTATCAAACAAACAACAACATAACACATAGATACCATCTGACATACTGCATGTACTCGTATACCTATTTGCTATCATAACCATAACTGGCCTGCTATGCGATGAGCTTGACAAAGTGAGTTTACCAAACTATTTCATTCACGTCTATGTTATCAACAAACTTAGATCTGAAATTCCTGGCATCCAGTAATAGTTTTGATCGAGGAAGATACAGACTATTCGATATATTACAAACGGACAGTAATAGCATATTCAGTGGTGTGTAAAGAGAGATATTAAACTTGTGTTGTATACACTTAAGTACACAGTAATACCCACTTAAAATCTACACATCTGGCGTCATACATATAGCAGTACTGGGGGAATCGCCATACTGAGGCGATCCCCTCTGCCAAAGGTAGGCGACCAGGTCGAATTCAAGTACGAATGTATACGAGAGGTTGTAAATGTGTTGTTTGATTTATTACGTGTGTGTTTCGAAGCTGGCTGGGTTTAAGTTTGTGTGGATGATAAAACTACAGGATGTTTGCCATCGGAAAAAAACGCTACGGCGTCTCCACTCCGGGTCGAGCCGAGATCGTGCTGCTCTGAGTCTGGCAATCTCAACTCGGCCGGAGAGGGTAGACGCTATTAAAGCGTCTTTTTCTGATGCGAAAATCTTGAAATTTGGGAAGGAGGACTAAGGTACGACATAGACTCTATTCAGTCAGTTTTCGAATTTTGGGCCATTAATAAACGAGTTATAATTACTAAATTAAGTAATCAAGTCAGTTCAGCTGTTACTACGTGTTTGTTAACGAACAGCGTTTGTTTTTATTTCCATAAATGTCATGTTTTCCTTTACGAGCTATGCGAAGGAACTAACATTTAGATTTTCTTAGACTATCAAATTGACAGGGATTTGTTAATAGTATACTTGTATTTTTTTATTATTATCAAGTAGTGGATATACACATAGCAATATTGAGGATTATTTTTTGTTGAAGTATTCTAAAGATCGCCTGCTTCGATTCTTCTGAAAAAATAAAATTGGAATTATGAACCCATCAAACTCTATTTCTAAGCAATCCCACAAATTGCACTTTCAGCCAGTTATGACTTTAAGTGTCCAACTCTAAAAGAGTTGAGTTATGACCTGAAATAACCAGACGAAAGTTATAGCATGAAAAAGGCGGAGTGTGCTGTTGCCCACTACCGACGGCCAACAGTGGATGTTGACTCTTTTTAATAAAGCAGCTTTAAACCATCGCACTACATCATGATGTCATTCAAGAAAGTGTCGGCGTACACGCCTAAGTAATTAAGTCTGACTAATAATAATTATCCTCAAAGTTAACGTGTAATATATTATCAAGAAATTAAAACAGAAGTACAAAATAGTAACATATAACTTACTATGAATATTCATATCTCAGATAAATCTGAGATTTATATTGACATAAACGTGAATAAAAAGCTTACGCAAAGAGGTCTGTTTACTCGACAATTTGTGGCTGAAGTGGAACATCAAAGCGTTTTTGAAATCCAAAGTCGCTTCACGCCTCGGGTTTACATCGACCTACTCTTTGTACTTTACTTATCTTTTCCTTTCTTAGCTTGTTTTTGATCTTCAACATGATTCGCTGTTGTGGTTTTTATATTAAAATCTAATTTTGTTAATCTATTTGATTATTTAATATATAACCTTTACTTTGCCATTTCATAAACAGTTTAACAACAAAGTTACTTACTTAACCTACTTATTCTGAGATCCAGTGGCCACAATTAATACATAATTAGGTAATTTCATGAATGATACCTACCTAAGTTGGTCCATATCACATCAAGCAATATTCAGACGGCCTTCATCCCAAGTGCCCTCGTTTCAATTATTCAACTGCAGAACAAGCATACCACTATATTTCATGACGTTGCGAACAAAGTGGAGGTACGAATGTATTCTCCGAATAGCTGTGAGCGGCTACATGCCTCGTGATTTACGCTCTAAAGATTTAGCACTTCCACTTGTATCGAAACGTTAAAACATTTGTTACTCTAACTCGAAACCTACTGCTTCAGGAACGTCTATTTCACAAACGATTTCTTACTTCACGACGCTGCGAAAACATAGGGAAACGGAAATGAGAGTGTTTTCCAGTTTTAATTAAGTCTTATTTTTGTTGTGACTCGTGGCACTTAATCTTGTGATTCGTGACCGAGAAGTTAAGTAGCTTGTTAATTTAATATAAGGCACATTCAGAAGAATTAAGAATTTGTAAAAGCAATATTGGCCTGAAGCGAAGTTTGGAGTAAATAAGTTTCGCATCGTTCGGAGAGTCTGATTGAATTTGTGTCTTTTCAGCCCCACTCCCCCCCTCCCCCCCCACCCCGCTGTCAACTAGAGACTGCGGCATTTCTATGAAGTATACTTTACGTGAAGTTTTGTACAGTAGTTAAGTGAACATAAATTATCACTGCATGTTTGCTGTGTTTAGTTCTTAAATGAATGAATATAATTCATTGAAGCAATGCTATATAAACTTTAATTCTCACACAATGGGATATGAAATGTATAGTTTTCCAATTTCTCCCAAAGTTTGAAAATATGCGGACCTCCTTAAATCAATTGTCATACAAAAACACACCCTACTATTTTCGTCCCAAGAACATGTACGAAAATGTAAAGAACATGTACACAATCAACAAATACAGATTTGTATTACCATACAACTTTGCGGTCCACTTCAGTGATCTGTGGTTTATTTTGTTTTCGAGACGCAAATGCATTTGTTCGACATATACCTACATAGGTGGACGGATAATTAGAAACAGGGCAAGATTTTCATACAATCGAGGTCACTTAGAAAACAATCTTGCTCTGTTTCTAATTATCCGTCCAACTATGTAAATATAATATTCCTGAATTGCCTAAATATACATTTAAGTGTGGCTGGAAAGTATCTGCAGGTTGAGAAAACTAGACTGAACATAGAGAAGTCTGATGCGATAATCCTCAATTGTTTCTTATTTTAAGCGGATTTTACTAGTATTCCGGAGAGAGTGTATGCTCCAGCTATTTCCATTAAAAGTAACCGGGTGATGCTAAATTAAAACAGAAAGAGTATGAAAACAATTCCATTATTAAATTTTACCTTAGCCGCAGTAAAATATTAAACAGACCTTTACTTTTACATGCGACTAGCTTTTCTATTATTAAAGGACACGCTGCCAGCAAATTCGAAATCTGGCCAGATTCCAAATTGAATTAAACGTGGAACCGTGGGCACCCGCCGCCGAACTTTGATCGCATGGCAGTGTATCGCCTCGCATTTGTAGCCTTTCAGTTGGTCATACAAAAAGTATAAATACTTAGCCAAAAAACTTACTAGCGTATAGCTGAGACTTACCTAGGTATATATTTTTCTTTATCCGTGTTTTCTTTCTTTATAGATGACTGCAATTTCTAAATTAATAAATAGTTTACTTCTTGGCATCAGTTGACCTATTGACCGCCTCGTTGGAATTGTGACTTTCCCTTTAGACCCGAGCGCCTATAGGTTGTGGGTTCGATCCCCACTAAAACAGACAACTTTTAACAATTTGGTCCTTCAGTAACTCAAAGTAAAATTACGTGAACTTCGGCTCGACACCCTTCATAGTAAACTTTCCGTGAAAAATATAATACCTAATGTACACGTCATCCGAAGTGTCAAAACCAGCAGTACCTACCTGCTCGCCCAACCCGAAACAAACGGTAACGTTTACTTCTGCAAATGGGGAGCTGTGATTGCCTGTGTGAGTGAGCACACACAGACAATAACAACGTCCTACTCAACATTTTGATAAAGATGAAAAATTGTTTCTTCCAGCTTAGGGGGCTTCTTCGGACGATTAATCTTGCCGCAAACCTATTGTTGATCTCTGCCGGGAGGAACTTTTATGTCCGAGACCCAGCTGAGATCAAAAGGTTGCTTCCTACAAAACTGCTATGATTTTTGGAAACATTTTTGCCCTGTTGCCACAATTGAGGCACGGATTTGCGCTTAAGGCTTTCTATTGAACTCCGGACATTGGTAGAGCTGTCTGTTGCATACTTGTTCGACTACTGGCTCCGAATTCTATGTTGTATTTTAGAAGTTCGTAAACAGTTTGCATGTAAAAATACGCGTAGTGTCAGTTGTACCATTGATGGTACAAGTGACACAACTTTGTATCAATGGTACACCTGACACTAATTTAGGATCTGTAGTACCATTATAAATAGTTGTTATGCTAGCTAGTACCATGGTACCAGTGACACTATGGTTCGATGTACAACTCATCATCATAACAGTCAACCAACACAATTGCTTGGATTTTACTTGGGTACTTTTCTGTCTACAAAAATCAAGTTTGATTTAATGAGATACATAAAGGAAAACAATCTAAAGTTTTAGAAATATGCTTACAGAATTAAGGAATGGTTCCAGTATAGAGCGATTTGAGCTCATTTTATAACTCGGGATCCAATTTAGTCCCTCGAAGCAAATTCCCCTTTTCACTTGTTGTGTAATCTACTATTCTTTAATTGAGTTAAACTGGTGTGTAAAAATGTGCAATTCTCCGGACATGATGCACATTGCACAATATTAGTAACATGAAACGAGTTCATTAGCCGCTGCAGCTGTGAGCGATATTTCACAGCTATACAATTTCCGTCCTGACATTTTTGCTGCATGTGCGAAATTTAAAAAAATTCACCGTTATTCAGAAGTTTATTAGACTATTTCCACTCTCAGTTAACTCGGCTTCTAGTGAAAACATGATTTTAAATGTTTTTTTTCGGTACGTCGCGTCGACCGCTGTACGTATTTAAACATACTCGTATACGGGTCTTAATATGATCAACAGTTATAATATTTTGAATTAAATGCGGTGAACGATACTGAACAACTTTTCTGCCATGACTTTTCGAATCTTTTGAAGAATGTCGTGTAGTGTAGTACCTACTACACTGTCATAAATTTATAAGTATCATGTCACGCTAGTGTAATTTTTACACAATCCTCTATTTTGGACGTAAGGATGGAATATCAGTAATCGAAAATTGTCTCAAGGATTTTGGAGGTGGAAGAATAGACTGTCTTAAAATTATAGTTATTAAATTAATGAGACGGATCGCTTGTGTATGTAGTTGGTAATATAGGTAATATTAAATTCCAAGGAGTATTATATGAATAAATAATTTGAAATAAAGAAGGTGTAATTTATTAATTTTTTAGACTTATCATTAGGTAATTTTGCGGATTACAAATGATCAGAAAAACTAAAAGTATATTTTATTGTTTCGAATGAGCCATCTAAAGAATAATCGTAACAAACGTCTATTAAGAGTCACATTATAATGAGGTACAGTGTACACCACAGACATAATAATATTATGTAGATTATATATCTGTGGTGGACACGTTGTTTCTGATTTAGCAAATATTATGATGTGACAATATTTATTGACTTTGAAATCTCGGGTTGTACGAGTATATACTTAACAGAAAACAAAATAATAAAAAAGCTCAACACGCTTGCGAAATCCGGACAAATTCTATAAATGAAGGGAAGATTAATGCCATGCGACCCCTATATATCTGTGTACGGACGTTTTAGCAAGATTCGCACATCGAAATTTATTTATAGGTTCGAATAAATGACGCACGCTTACGTGTTTCATTGGTTATACAATTTATGCGCACCGCAAAATGATACATTGTGCTGTAATATTGAATTTTTATATGTAGGTATAGGTATAGCAAAAAACATCGGCAATGTAAAAATTTTCACGTAAATGGCTTTAGAAGTAAAATATTGTAGTTTTCGTTCCTTTTATTTATGTAGCCGATACTGCCAACCTGTTCTGTCTGTTAAGCACTTATTTTTTTATGTTTGTATATGCATCGGACTTTCAGATAGTAGAAAAAGTATCGTTCGTACCGAGTACAAAATGGCTTGCAATGGCAAACCCTCGGAATGGGAGCTTTTATGACGATGAAAACCCTAGAGTACATGTTCACTCTAGATTTCGTCGTGGTATCGTCTATAATTTATTACTGTACCATAGTCGTTTAATAATTAATACGAAGTACCTGTGCAAAAGCTCAGTTCGATCGTGTAACAGCCTGTGGGTATTTTATTTGTGTTAATTATTCGCTGTGCTTTTCAGCCGGTTCTATCGTAAATCAGTATGCATTAAGGTCTCTAGCGCATGGGCGATAGTTCCACCGACTTAAAGGTTTAGTCGGAGCTGTAAAAGTTGCCGATTTCTATTCAACTACACAAAACTAACCAAAGGTAATTAGTATTGGTAAGTAATGTCACTACCTTAAATACCTAAAATCACGTTTTTTAATTCAATGAAATGTTACTTTGATAATTTTGGCGTTGACTTCAGGGAATTATAAAAAAATCGGTTTAGTAAATTTTTAAGAGACATAAAATGTAGTAGTCCGACGGTTGTCTGCCAACTGAAAGTCGATCGCGTGCTGGAGCCCTTAACGAAATCATTAACATAAGCAGCCACATAGGTAGTACTCATTTTAATTTATCGCGCTTATTGTGCCTGCAGAGTTTTCATTAGCAAACCTTTCCTTTGTGTTCGATTATTAATTATTGTTCACAAAGTGGCCTTTGTTGCGTTGATGCTTTTCCATCAGTCCTTGGCAAAGTTCGGAAGTAGCTGCTGGCGTATACTTAAGTTTTCGTTCCACGCCAAAACACAGACAGAGGCATAAAGTGGATGGTCACTGCATATTGTACATATACAAGTATGCATCAATGATATTCCTCATATTGGGGCAAAGCATTATATATTATTAAAATCAAATATCAGAAGTAGCGTTAGCAACGTCTATCACGATTATCAAGAAATTGAGCAATTGCCCGTAACCCTCAAACATAAAACTCTCAGGAAAAAGAAAAATTGAGTTATAAATCATTACACCTATTTATATATAGATAGAGGCATAAAAATGGCGCACCCTTATCGTTCAGTTGAAGAATTTGAGGCTGAAGAAGGAAATCAGCTTAGACCGGCCATCTATCATGTGCGGTGCGAGGCGAGTCGGGAGCGGAAGCTATATGTCTGTGCTACAAAATAATGCGGACCCTCGTCCGAAGGGAAATATCTCATAATATCGCTATAAAGACTGTCAGTTTTATTGAATGCTTTTAATAAATGCGTATTGATAGGCTAGAATTACGTCGCAGTCACAGTGCATGGAACAACGTAGGGTATGTAGAGTTATATTATTATGTAAATTATACATGGTGAGTATAGCAGTCGATTTATTTATGAAAAGTTAGTAAACAGTAGTCTCCTTGACCGCGTTTAACGCCCTTTTGTGTGGATCTCGCGTTGTTTATTTACAGGTCGATTGTAGAATGCCGCCGCCGTCGGTTTATAAACCGCCTAGGCTGTTTGTAAACCGGCGATTTAAGACAACGGATTCCTGAATGTATGTCTATAGCTAAGAGTGTGATTCAGTGGCGTCGGGGATAAAACGCGGCCTATCATATCGAAAGGTCCGAAGTTCAATCCTTGGCTGGGCCTTGTACCAATGAGTTTTTCTATTTTTTCGTACATTTGCTGACTGCTCTCAAACGGTGTAGGAAAACAACGTGAGGAAACCTGCATACGTCGAAGAAGAATTCTTGGGCGCATGTGAAGTCTACCAACCCGCACTGGGCTAGTGGTGGACTATAGCCCCAACGCCCTCGTTGAGATAGTAGGCATGAGCCCCAGCAGTGGGAACATGTTAATAGGCTGTTGATAGGTAAGAGTTATATTGTTGTGTGTTATGTGTATTGCACACGTTTAATATATGAAGTAGGTTTATTTCCCATTCAGCTTTGAGCGTTCAGATATTCTTTTTAATGTCTGTCGTTTTCTGTAGCAGGTAGTGAGCAGGTACCTAAGTAGTTGAATATTGAATAGTCACAGCCTGAGAAATGGCTTTACGAATAGTGTTTTTATGGGGCGTAAAAATATAGTGGAAGTTAACGTTAAGCTTCGTGAGCCGTAGCACTTCAAGCAGTATTATCATTCGTGGTAAATTCTTCTTGATCAAATATACTTACTCACTCACTGGTTTGCTTGCTCACTCACTCACATTAAGCGTATCCCAGACATACGCGGCCTGCGGTGGCGGCCTGCCGCAGGCCGCAGCTTCAATATGCAAACGCAGGCCACGCGTGTCTGAAGTCTCACATACATTGCATAGGGAAGACAACAGACCGTCACCGCCACCGCAGGCCGCGTGTGTCTGAGATCCCCTTTATGCCTCACTTACTCGTATATTATTACTTTTTGTAGTTTTGTGTGGTTTTATCTGACAGCTTACGCGAAGGGAAGAAATGATTTTGGTAAATAGACGTAAGAAGAATTTAAAACAAATATTGAATATTAATTTGCAATATAAATTAGATTTACCTAAGTAAATTCTCTACAATTTTTTTGTTATTTATATTTTTATTTGTTTATAATAAATTCAAACCATGTTTGGTTAGAATCTAAATCGGATCGCTTGTTCCTTTGCTAACCCCCCCAGCATATAGGATGTATTCAATTTAACTTTTTTTGTGCGTCAAGTTTATTAGTTTATTTAATTAACACAATAATATTCATATATTTTAAGTGTTTTCGAAGTACGATATATTAATACGAAGAAATGTTTCATAACTTGCAGAATCATTATTGTTATGAACATCCCAGAATTAATGATTTGTGACAGAAACATGAACTTTCAAAGAAAATTTTAATTACGTAGGTACAGCCCTTTTGCTATAAAGCTGTGATCTCACTCTTGGTGTCGTATCTTTCTAATTAAAAATGTTTGATTTCATTTCATATAATATTTCATGTAGAAATAAATGAAGGAAGATTTGTGAGCAAAATATCTCGTCTCAAAAATATGTACTTAGTATGAAAATTAATTAGTACTAACTTACAGCGGCATACTTATATTTATAAGTAGGTATACAAAGATACAAACCTCCTTTGGTTTCGCCGTGGTCGGGTTAAAAAACTAGAATTGCTTTGGGGACAAATTATAATTGTCCCCCAGTGGCTCCGCAGCTTAATTGAAACTTTTATGTTCGGCGGGCACTCCTCATTCCGGCGGCCATTACTCAAACGTGTAGGTTCGCACTGAAATGAGATTTCATAATTAACGTAAGCCAGGTCGGCCCGTCAAGTGCATGTGAAAATTTAACGAGAACAGCGGGCACGGACCTATCTCAAGCGTCATGCCTGCCGTGCGCGCCGCGCGGAGCTACGGCAGCCGCGCACTCAGGATTGTACTAGCGGTCCGTGGAGTTTGGGACCCTCACTCTGCTCTGAAGTTGGACTTTGTCACCGCGAATTGCTCCTGTTAATACATATTTAAAATTTTTACTTTCTCAACCGTAGTACAATAAGTACTAAGCGTAGAGGAAGTATTGTAATCGCAAAAAATGTTCTTCCAATTTTCGTGAAAATGTGTTCTATATCGATAACACAACCAAGTAGCTCAAATTCGTCCGTCCGTCCGTCAAGTTTGACTCTGGAGGCTATACCTTTGGTCCGATTGGGACCAAATTTGGAACGTAACAGTTTAAATTTGTTTACAATAATTATTATACCTAGTAACTATTTGCCATCAGTCCCAGGACTATAAGATAATTTTTTGAGTGTAGGGTTGGGTATGTGAAATGCAACCAATCCCGTGACAGCTACATTCATGATTTATTTTCTTCATGCATGGTTTGAGTCCCTGCGTGCGGGCCTGGCAACTTTGAGTATACGTTTGACTCCATAAACACTTGTAAAGCAACGAGACATTCATGTTTTATTACTCACCTACGCAATTTGACGTGGGATAGATAGACGTAAAAACTGATTCACTTTTAACATTATTAAAATTTATCTTTGGTATAGAACGGTTGTTCCAGTTGAAAATCTCTGTTTTCAAATCTCTGTTCAATGGATTTACTGTAATAATGTTCAATCTCATGTCAGTTAAAAATAGAACTTTCCCTGTTTAGTCACGTCAATCAATCAAATCAAAAATATTTTATTGCATGTAGGTACACTGGGTACATTTATACAACGTCAATTTTTTATCTATACGTTTACTGCGATATTATTAATAACAGGTTATTTTAATTTTGAGGAACACTACTTCACTCAAGCATCACGGCTCGCAATTATAACGCAACTCAGTACTAGATATTTCTTCGAAACAGAATCGAATGCGATATTAATTTATAGGCAAACGCACTACGAATAAAGTACGCTAAGTGCATTTTGCGTAAGCGTTTTGCGTAGAAAGGAAGTTGTACGCTACATAAGGTCGAATTTGACTTGATCTGACTACTGAACCCCAAGGTAATTAAGACACTGTATTACGTCACAGTATGAATTCTCTATCAGCTTGTCAACATCCATAATATATCAGATATGTGTTACCGCGTGCTGGAGATGACACTATTTGAACAGGAATCAGTCAGAAATAATCTCTTTGTCAAACACATAGTGCAGCACTCTATCAGACAGACTGCAGTTATGATATCTTGGCGTCAACAATAAGAAGTCTGTATTTGGCCTTCTCTCAGAGAAGAGAATCAAAAGAGCCCTTCAACCAAGGCCGGAAACGCACTCTATAGGCGGCGGCCCCTGCTTGTTGTAGCAATAAATTAAAAAAAGAACTCCTGTCAGTTGGTGAATTATTTTTATCTGCACCACGATCACTATGACTGAGTTGTCCTACGAATGCTCGCTTCGCTGCTCGGTCCTCTCGTACTCTTTCCAAGTCAATGAGCTCTGAATGGTATCCTGTATTGTCGGGCTCTAGCACAAATTCCACTATTTTGAAGTTTAGAAAACAGTATTTGAAATTGCATAATAACGGTACTCCATTTCCACTTAAGAAACATTATTTTAATGCAAATTTCAGGTTTGAGGATTAGGATAAACTTTTTTCTTAGGTGGTCGTTACGGTTGGAATGAAATAGGGAAATGAAGGAATGTTTTCCGCGACTAAAAATAAACGAGCCCCATAACTCGACCGCAATTGCGAGCATTTCTCAGCAGCCGGCCTGCGTCGCTGCTACCGCTAATTAACCAGCTCCCAGGGAATTTTGACAAAACCTCCCTGAAAAAAATAATAATTCCGTTTCGTAATGATTACAAGATGTTTTGTAATTTTAACGTTAATGGAGCCGCTGTGGTTTAAAGTAGTAAGCTGCTTAAGTAAATTGTTCGGTGTCGTGTGGAACTAAAAGCTTTACGCGTAAGGTAGACAGGACATACTCTCCAATCACGTTTCCAACTGACTTCATATAGGATGGGTTTTTCATTTCGACTGCGTGTTGTTTTTGTGTATGTTACGCGATATTTTCGCCGACTGTAAACCGATTTCAATGATTCTTTTTGACATTGGAAAAGTCTTTTTTATTGTCTAGGATATTTCGAGGGTAGTACGATTTCAATATGAAATCACCTGAGAAGCGTAACACACACTGAGCCGCGGCGTTGCGAAAGCGTTGCGGTTTTTTTCTGTAATGTTCGAAATAGTATGAAGCCCTTTACTTCAAAGCGGCGGCGGCGCGGCGCGTTCTTCATACAAACTTTCGCCGCCGCAACGCCGCCGCCCAGTGTGTGTCACGCTTAAGGGTGAATGATAAAAAAATCGATGTACATACCTATAAACAATCTGTATCCGTTTAATTTTCAAAATAACTTTTTCCTACCATAATGCCTTTATGATGGACTCACGTACTTTACTTTACACGTTCATCCATCAATGCCTCTGTTGCGGGCCGCGGCAGTAATGTACTATATACCTACATACAAGACGTTTCCTAAGGGATCCACATCTCATTCCATTGTTGCTGTGTGAATAACATAATAAAAAATATACACTTAGGTATACGGTCTTCCACAGAAATCCAATATTGTTGAAGTATTATATTTTTATGACAAATTGGGGGACGCTCACAATTAGTGGCACCGCGGCGGCGGCGGCCGCGTCTTTCAACGGAGTGTCGTATTCAGCAAGACTAATGAATATCATAAATTTGCACAAAGAGCTCTTCATACAATGAGAGCCCTAATCACAAATCCGATGTTTACCCGACTAAGTGAAAAATCAGCGCCACAAACGCATCCTTGTTTATTTTTAGAGAACAAAAATAATTGTACAAACAGCCTTCTACATAATAATTATAGCTAGACACCACACGTTGGTCCGGATTCGATTTGAGAGACGATTGCAGAAGTGAAAGGACGCAAGGTATAAAAAAAATTACAAAATAACATAAAATTAATATTAAGAATCTGGCAAACTGATTGTAACTTGGGTTTACCATATTAAATCCACGTTAACTGAAGGTAAATAATGAAAAATATCAAAGTGCTACGAGAGTGCTACGGGCGGCGCCTTTGCGGAACCTTTGCACCTTTACAGAATATATATTATTCTGTAGTCGAAAAAAGTCGATAGTTTTGTCTTTGTGTAGATAGGTATGTGTGTGTCCGTCCCTGAGTTTAGCGCCTAAACCAGTGAAGTGAAGTAAAAATTTAATTATAAATCAATAGTACGAGATATATACCCTAATAACCCAGTTGTTACGTTGGGTAGCCTCGTGACGAGACTACAAAGTTTGCGGTTCTTCAAATACCCTTATGTTTACAATTTCGACAGCCGCACTAATTAATATTGTTTTTGTAAACATATAATTTATGTATGTATGAGTATATACGTAGCTAGTTTTTCTCCGGTAAAAAAATCATGTTGAGTGAGCGCGTAAGTCTGCGAACTTACTGGCGGCAGTCACAGATGTGGAGAAGCGAAGATCGGGTTCAGTGGCGTGTTTTGGGGAGGATGGATGTCCAGCAGCGGACTAGTGCGGGCTGATAATGATGACAAAGTTGTGTGGTGTGGCCGTCCCGTGTATTCTAAAGTAAAAAGATTTACGTCACACACATAATGTTCAATACATAACGCTCCGTTCTATCTGCCTACCCCGTCAGGGACATGGCGTGAAGATATGTATGTATGTACGTCCATATTATTCAGAGTAAACTTGTCCTTTTGCTAAAATATATACCTATTTATGTTATTTACCTACTAATTATGTTATTTCAATAAGTAGTGATAGCATAATATAAATACTTATTCGACAGAACATCTCCTTTGAATTCCCGTAGATTATATCATTCCGTAGATTATGCATAGAATCGAGCCTATTGCTATTGTTCTTCATCCTTGTGATTAGCTGGTCGTGGGCAGTGCCTAGTAATCAGTATCGAAATAGTTCAGCTTGCGTCTACATCGTAATTACGGAGGATGAATGCCTCACGCCGCCTATAACTTCAGTGTAATAATCGATCAGGCTCAGGCGAGTACACAAATTAATATTCAAGCTTGCATTACCTTCCCACGAGCAGTGTTGATTTAGGCCACATTATCTACTGACGTACGATGTTCTACACTGCGCATTAAGTGCACTATCTAATACTGACTAGCTCAGCCACGTTTAGCCGCTAATTTACTTGCTAACAATATTAATAATTACATTTTGTTTTTTAATATTACTTTGAGGCTTAATGGTAAGTTCTATATTTATTATTTACTAGTTTATTGAAGTTATTCCGTTGTATCCATTATTTACAAGTGTTATCTGTTATACTTCGGCTTATAATAAAACCGACATAACAATTTTTAGAGCCGCCCCAAGCGTCCGTATTATAGCGAAAATATTTTGTATGTCCGTCTGACCCCGGATAACTCAATATGAGCTGAAACTTGGATGTAGAAAATTGCTCGGCAACGATTGCAAAATTACAAAAAAAGAGGTTTTATTTTAAAGAAAAAAGAAACAATTTCTAAGAAAAACGATATTATTTTAATACCGAAATATGTTTGACGTACGCTTGACTTTATTACTGTTATTACCACGCACTTAGTTTTGAAGTTAACCGTTACGAATAACTGCAGCTCACGCGTCATCGTTAAAAAGTATCATACTTAAGTAGGTATACGTTATTCCATGGTATAGCTATCGCTGTACCAAGTTTCATCGAAATCAATAAACATCCAAACTCACAAAGATCTAAACTTGTTAGGGATTTATGCAATACAAACTTTTAAACTGCAGATAAAATACTATTTACTAGGTAAGTAATTATACTTCCATTCATGCCCGTTCTTTCATTTTCTACTTCAAACCAGCATAGACGGCGAATACATTTCTTCAAAAGTGTTCACTGTTCAACCAACTCCAAACAAAAGCTAAATTTCTTTTAATTCCATAAGTATCGCGTTTCCTTAAGTACGTAGACGGTACCGTTCTTTGTTTTAACCTTGGCGCCATAATAAATTTACCGACTTTCGTGCCATCCGGGAAATATTGTCTTTGTACGTTTTGTTTCCTCCTAATTTGCGGTAAGATGCGGTTGTTCCCATTCTCCCGTTACGATAAGGAATTCAGGAAAGGTGTTCACTTGACGTATCTCCCAACCAGAGTGTTTTGTTTGCTATAAACTTTATGAGATAACATTAAAGAGAAATATCGCCATTGCTTGAGAACACATAAAGCCTCAAAAGCTTTAATTTGGTTATAAAGTTACATTATGAGATGTGTACTTATCATAGAATAGGTATTGTTAGTAGCTTCAATTGTGCCTAAATTTTCCTGTACTACGGGAATAGGACAAGACAGGGAACAGCTTGCCAGTTTCCGGTGAGAATTGAACCTACGACTTCTGGCGCTCGTCCAATATAAAAGTGTTTAATCGGAAGCTGGATTTTTAAATGTACTATGCAATTACGAAATTACAAATCACAAGTCGCCCAGAACCAAATTGTACAAAGTTGTCTGTTCCCGTGGGAATCGAACCCACGAATTGATGAATTAAAGTTCCATTTACAATTATTGGAAACTCTAACAATTTCCTCATTCATGGGAAAATTTTTGTATTTTTCATTCCGACTCGTTTGCTTTCAAATTTCAGAAAGTTCATTTGCCAAAGTTGGTCGTTACCATGAGTAGAGTCCCCTGTTAAAAGTTTTTACACGATTCCAATTTTATCCGGTAGAATTCCTTTAATGCGAATTTGGTAATTCGTAACGAATGTGGAGACACGACAAACATTTTAAAATTATAAACTCAGAATTTTGAGGAGCTTTAGGTGGGTTGAAATTATGTAAGAAGAAGTAAGTAGTTACTACCATTATTATAAACAATTTTATGTTGGAATCGTGTGATTTTAAACAAAAATCGCACTTTTTCGAGCTCGATTTAATTCAATTCAAGTATCATGAAATGAAAATTGATGAAAAAACGACGAATTCAAAAAGTGTAACCTGGGTTGTTTTAAAATCACACAATTAAAATTTACACTTTTAATTAGCTTTCTTTGTACGAAAACGTTCTTTCTTATTCTATTTTTGAGGATCCATCAAAATAGATATTGAAGCTTTTTAGTTCACTGTCTGTTTATCTATCTGTTCAACGCATAACTCGAAAACTAGTAGACCAATTAAGCTGAAATATGGAATCTGGACAAAAATCGGGACAAAATATAGAAATTCCAGGAAAACTAAAACAGAGCTAATTACGACGTACAACATTTATATTACTAGCGTATTGACAAAAACTACAAGGTTAGATGGGGTAAGAGGGACTATAGACCTCCTAAGACTATAGAACTCTACAGATTGTTAGTTCTGTTCCTCATGTTCCTGTACAAAAACAGCTAACAATACCGATTTTTAAGAATTAACCTCTGCAATCAGTTATTGACCGAAACATCAACAATATTCACAGCATAACTGTAGGTAGGTGTAATATTATTGAAGGCATGATATTTTCCAAGCGCCCGTGGGCCAGCATGAAATGGGGCGAGGTTGGCGTTACTCCAATTTTTTGTTACAACTAGTGTCGTTCATGTTTCGGTTGGCCATGCATACAGTGTTTTGTTGAAAATCGATATGAATGTCAATTGGTTTTATTATGTTTTCTGAATGTAGCTAGAGGCATGACCTACAAAGATAGTTGAAAAGCGTAAAAATACTTTGTCAGTGGTTTGATCATCAAAATTGTTTTATTAAGTGAAGCAATATTGTTTTATTAAGTTTATGTATTTAGAGCCTCAGTGGCCTCGGGGATAAGGAGCGGCCTATCATATCGAAAGGTTCGAAGTTCGATCCCCGGCTGGACCATGTACCAATGGGTTTTTTCTCGAAACTTAAGTACATATACTGACTGCTCTCAAACGGTGAAGGAAAACATTGTGAGGAAAACCTGCATACGCCGAAGAAGAAATTCTTAGGCACATGTGAAGTCCACCAACCCGCACTGGGCTAGCGTGGTGGACTCTAGCCCGAACGCCCTTGTTGATAGGGTAGGCCTGAGCCCCAGCAGTGGGGAGATTAATAGGCTGTTGATAAAGTTTATGTATTTAGTAAGTACTCAAATTTACACTTCAATCAATCTTTAGATAAATATACGGGAAATGTATTGTATATCACCTAAATCTGAATAGGTTCCCCAAAACACCAAATCTACGAATTCCCCTCTGCAATGTCTTCTCTTAAATCACGTAGACCATATTTCATCACCTTATTATACCAGTTAACAGATTAAGCACATAATTGCCAATTTCCCTGCATCTTGTTACCAATTTTCTTGTCTCTTTTAATTAACGGTACGATATTCACGGCCGTTTTCTTAACGAGACCTATCGTAGCACGCTAAATTAGTCACGTTAATTTTCTCTCACCCTCGTACAGTTCCGTAGTACGTTTAGTCGTAGAACATGACGCGTGGCCGGTAGTATAGCGCCCTCCGTAGTCGTAGCCGCGCTCGTAGTCTCTACGCAGCTAAGCGCAGCAGTTCGCAGCAATTAGTCGTTGGCGTCAGTTGGTAAATATTAACAGTGGTAATTGTAGCGAACGTCAGCTCCCCGATGTTCGTTACAGTGCCCACTTGCAACCTGAATACAAATGAATCCATTATCCGAAAGTGCGGGGATAGCCGATCTGCACCGATATCATGCGCCGTCATGTGTACCGGAGTACTAATGTGTTTTCATAAGCAAACACACAGCTTATTTGCATCTTATTTGGGTATAAGGAAAAAGGTACTAATACACAGGGTGGAAATGGTAACTGATCTCGCTCGATTATTCCTAAACTATACAAGATATTGGAAAACTTTTTACTGATATTGAAACTACGTCACTAGCTTCATAAATTGATATTAACCTTAACCCCACGACCTCGCTTGAGGACAAAAAAAACGTAAAACATAAAAATGAAAAGAAATAAAATATAAATAAATAAAAATTCGTTCACATCTCCCAGGATAACTAACTACATTTATTTATTTTATTTTAAATGGAAAGGCAGCATTCTAATGAATGCTGTAGTTTCAATATCAGTAAAAAGTTTTACAATATAATTGAGTTAGTTTTTAAATAATCAAGTGAGATCTTCTGTATAGAATGAGAATATATATATATATTGTACCGTAAGAAAATAAATACATATTTCCGTTATTTCCCTTTGTTTGTTATTAATATTGATGTTATGAAGATTCTGGGATACTGTAGAAATTTTAGTTCAAGAACTTCAAGAGCGCTACTTGCGTCATGCGTTAAAATAGGGATTTGGTCTTGTGTGAGCAATTGCTTGACTGAAATAAGTTGATTCAGTGGTCACAGTTCAGTATTTTCCGTCCTAAAACAACATTCATTTACAATATACTTTCTGGGGAAAATACGCAAGCTATTTTCAGATATTTGTACAATCGCTCACAAAGTCAATAGTTCATAGTTGATTTTAAAATTCTACGTGACTTTGTACCTATCTGGAATGTTTGTAATTCATTAATTCTAACCAATTATATCGTCCAGTTTTCTATTTCTTGGATAAATTTTGTTTCGATTGCAGACTCGTTCTACTCAATCACGCCTTCTAAGTTACAAATCAATCGAAAAATAATTGCTTAACGTTTGAGAATAATTGATACTTACTGAAACAGTGGCGGCCATAGTAGCGATGTTTCTCATCGCTTCTCACTAATTGCTTTCCGAATCCACGCCCGTTTCAGGGCTAGCAGTGATTAAACAGCATTGTTTAACCCAATAACGAAGATACGGACTTTATAATCGTTCCGGTGCCTCGTGAGAGGGGCAGGGGAAGGGGGTGAGCATTATTTATTTTGAAAGCAGGATTTATTTGCGGAAATGGGTCTGACCCGTATTACTCAAGGGAGATTTCGCTGAATAGGGTTCTAAAATATGCCGTTTGGATTCAGATAAGTTATTGTGTTCGGAGGGGAGCCTTTATTTGTGTCGGTCTGGCTAGTTTATCTGGCCTTCTAAAAAGATTCAATTTCTATCTAACATTCGCGTTTTTGCGAAGAAAGAAATGCTGTGGTGATGGATTTTCAAGAATAATTGATACAGAATGTGTCAGTAAGTAATAGTTCATTACGTACGTACTGATTTTGGTTATATCTCGGCCCTCTTGTTAAAAAAATGTAATTAACAGCCTTGATTAATAACGTCTTGGCTGTTTGGGCTCCTGTTTCCAGAAGAATTGCTTCTTTGGCGTATGCGGGTTTCTCACGATGTTTTCCTTCACCGTTTGTGAGGAGTCACCGAGAAAAACCTTTTTACATGGCACGTCCGGAGCTCAAACTCGGGCCTCTCGACATGACATACCTCTGATCAATCTGTTGTTATGTGCAGACGCTAACCGTCATACTTATTCGGTATCATTACTATTATTTTTAAGAACTTTGATGTACTTTGTTCCTCTACAGGACTACTACGAATAGAGATATAAGTCAAATCTGTACTACAGATAAAATATATTTATTAATTTGATCGATTTTAACATCTACATTTTGACGTCCACCTTGACCAACAATCTGACCAATGGAAATGACGGGACTGTGACCATAGATCTCTGAATACAATATTTTAACATCTAAATACCATCAAGAAACTACGTAGGCAAAAATAAATACACTCAGTTTGTTTTTAATGAATTAAACATCAAAACAACCCTTTAAAATGTGGCAGGTCGAGACACGAGGCTGAGACGACTTGAGAATCAGGTCAAGTGCGCTTTCATTACGCACTAGTTTACTTGTGTATACTTACAGCCGAAGATGAAGTGTTTGGTTCTCTCTAGTTGCCATCACTTATCTATCACACTATTCTATATCTGTATACATTATGATAAGGAGCTTGCACAGAACTTGAACTCTCATTTGTTCAAAATAAAATATGAATTTGGCAGTTCAGAGTAAACTGGTTGTAATTGAAAATGTTTGTCCACACGAATGAAGTTGCGGGCAACATATTAGATGCCTACCCTGTCAGGAACATGGCGTGAAGGTAGGTATGTATATCAGCGAACTTGTATGAAAGTTCGCTAGTACAGTCGACCGCACGTCAGTGGATACACTTTGACCTTGAGCTGGCCTATACTATTATGGAGTTTCAATAATATGAGAGACCAGTTTATACTGGATTTGTTTCCACTGACGTGCGGTCGACCGTAACTATAAAGAAAGAAAGTATAAAGAATATTCGCTGGTGTATGAGTTCTAAATTCGTATTTTGAGGACTCACGAGTCTTTGAATTATAGAAAGACCCGGCTGTAATTTACAAGCCGAGTCCCCAAAAACGTCTGGAGTCGTTGTAAAAGGTCATATAAGACTCGAGTCTTTCCCAGCACTACTTAGAAGAACTCGCATCGAAAAATTACAAATGTTTTGCATCGGAAGAAACGCTATTTACCTTTGTAACTATTTACACACTGGTTACACGAAATACGGTTCACGCCGGTGGTACTCGCGTAGCAAACAACGCGCCTTCCACGGGCGTGGTGTATAATTACTCGGTATCCAATATGTAGAGACTGTCAACTAATCTCACAGGATTTCATTTTAGAGAGCGAATTAGACCCTTATGAATATTTCATGTAGGACTTGTGTGTGGTAAATTATAATAACTAAAATTGTAATGTACTTGTAAATTCCTTACTGTTGTTCTATTATACTGTCTTCATTTGTTTCTGAATACCCCACTGGGATAACGTCACGTCAATGTCTATAAAGTCTTGCTATACGGGCCATTATCCACTACTGAATACAGTACTTACAGATTGGACACTTTAACAGAGCCTTAGAACTTACTCTCTAGCATAATAAAAGTCTAAGTATGTTTTTATTTACCAAAATCAGAATTTGCAACGTGGTGACGCACTTGTCCGCACGATAATGTTAAAGTTATAACGAACTTGGTCATTTTATCGTACTCGAATGGTCACAAATCAAACTTCAATCAAAAGTTTTCTAGTGTATTGATACCAAAGTAGGCTCTACTCTCCATGAGGAGACAATAGTTACTTACTCTCCATAGGTTGGCTTTTTGATAACAACTTCTAGCAATTGGCAGCACCGTTATGTAGAACTTTGATCGCGTTCGCCTTAATGCCTCCAAAGTTTCCTTATGGTGAAGAATTATTTTGCTTCCATGATTTTTGGTATAAATACTATCGCTAGTCTAGTTCCTATCTATGTGCTCGCATGTGTCTCCTTGGACCAACCCAGTGCTAATCACTTCTGTGACAATTAAGTTGTCCATCTGCCCGGCATGGTCGATAATATGCCTCATTAGATTGTGGTCTATAAACGTGGTATATTTGTAGAGATGCACAGAATTATAAACTACAATTATATTATATGATGAAGATAGAGTGGAGATAGGAAAATCTACGACAGCGTTGTTATGTGAGTAACTATAGGTAGGTACTTTATTTCTTGCTTACTTTGGACTCATAACTATATTTTCAGGACAATAATCAGCTAAGTAAATAAAATACTAACCTACCTAGTTGAGAACACCGCAAAAGTTTTGATGTACCTATTTATTTTATCAAAGCGAGAAAAGGAAATAAGATTCAAGCCAGCCTTTGTTTTTCTCAATGACCTCTTGATAATCGAGATTCTGTTATAAGAGAGAAAGAAGTTCTTAAGTACACAAAGAAATAACTTTTTATTAACTTATATTCCACTTCCAGGAGAAATCTCAGTGAAAACAAATTGTTCAGTCAATCACTGTAGAATTGTTCTACAGAAAGTAAAGGAAATAGATAATCAATGTACTATTATTGTAATTGATAGATATGGGTAGTAAGTAAATAAAATATAAAGACAACAAATCAGTAACTATTTCAACAGTTTTTATTATTTTTTTCTAAGACTAGGGTAATAAAAACTTTTAAATAATCTATATTTGATCTATCTCTATTCTATTAACTACACTAGTCATCTATGTTCATAAGCAAACAGTCGTACGGGTCAAGCATCTATTTATCTATTTTTAATATTATAAAATATTAACGTGTAATTTAGAATTTTTCACTTAGAATGTTAAAATTTAATTAAATTTAAATAATTATTTCTTAAAAATCTAATAGCTACCTATTTACTACCCTAGTGTTCTATTGAAAGATTACGATTTTTGGTCATTCCTAATAAAATATTATCAGTAGAAGCTGAAGTAGAATTATCTAATACATCCTCTTTACTATGCATAGAATGATAATCATTCATTTCCGACCATGTTGGGTCAGATTTAGCTATTCTTTTTCTTTCTTTAATTTTCGTGTATAACAAAACGGTAACCATTATGAAAAATACCACGAACCCTAAAGAACAGCCGACAATTAAGCCCATTCGACGATTTAAAATGGTAGATAAATCAAATGCTTTTTTAGGCCTAAATTTCACTGTGAGGGTTTTTTTGAATGTGTTAAATGAAACACATTCACTAGAAGGAGATCGCATTAGTATAGCAGCGACAACATCTTCCGTGATCTTTGTAGAGACAGTTGAATTAGCACTAACAGTGTCATTCATCATTGATTCTTGATCATCTTCAACATCAACTACTGGATCCTCATACAGTGTAATAACGCATACTACGTAATTCATATTCGGGTGTAATGATTTAATATGAGTTGACATTTCGCTTGTTTCCAAATATTTCGATTTAACCTGAAAAAAGGTAGAACAAACATTTATATTTTGTAGAACATTTAATTTGTCGCTACTGTTGGCTGTTTTTCGCATTTATAAACCTGTCATACTTTTTCGACAACTATAATACCTACTGCGGAATACAAGAAGAAGCTATATTTTGAAGTCTTTAAACTGACAGTCTTTTAACCTTACTAAGAACAACCTTATCTATCATTTAACTTACATTAACAATTTACACTACAAGATTAAGAAACACTTACGTCGGAATTTACGTCTTCACTATAGTACAAAATTTGTAGAGCCTTAATTGCAGTGCGGTTCCGGATAAACCACGAGACCGAAACTGAATTGTCCTTGTGTTTGTCAACTGACAACTGCGAAATTACGGGAACATTACACTTCTCTTTCGGATACTCATCATTGAGACACGTCACTGCTTCAGGTTTTATTATTTTAGGATGATCCTGTATCCATACCCAGGTGTTGTTCTTCTGACAGCTGCATATTAAGACATTTTCTGAAGAGAATAAAAGAATCACTTAAATGACTAGTAAAACAATTTTAAATTAATCTTGCGACTGGATCTCCTGTAGTAATTGATCTTTGTTTTTTTTTTGAGGATTATAATGTCTGTACCTACTCACCTTTGATCGAGATATCTTGAATATGATTCTCTACTGAGTTCAAAAGTTCTAATGGGACAGTCTGAAGTTTATTGTGTCCTAAGTCAACTTGTACAATTTTATTCAAATTTCTGAAGGCGGTAACTGAAATGTACTTGATGTTGTTGTAACCTAAATACAAAACGGTAAGTTCTTTCAAGTTTATCAAATCCTCGTTAAGAATGTTCTGTATTTTGTTATACGAAAGATCTAAAAGTTTTAGATTACCCAATTCTTCAGCGAAAGATTCCATAGATTCAATGTTATTATTAGCTAAACATAATGTTCGTAGTTTTGTTAGGCCTCGAAAGTTATTTGTCTTTAGTTGCGAAATTTTGTTATAACTTAAGTCTAAATTTTCCAACACATTTAATTTTGAAAATGGACTTATAGATAAACGTCTGATTTTGTTAAATTTCAAATAGAGATGTTGTAGACTTACAAACGATTCAAATGTCATATCGTCTAGGTTGGTCATATTGGTATTACAAACATGTAGCTCGTATAAATTTGCTATTATTGTATTATTGTCTAGTCTTCTAGTTGAGGTCCACGATATGATTGGGTTCTTACTGATATCTATATTAATTAAGGTCATCCCAATTTTTTTGAAAGACGTTAAGAAATCGAAATGAATAATATCGTTAAATGATATGTTGATGTTTTGTATGTTTGGAAAAATTTCAAATATAAATTTAGGCAAATTATCTAATCTGTTATAGCTTACATCTAGTGTTATTAATTCGATGTATTCAACTTTTTTTCTAGCGGTCATAGTTTTAATTTCATTTTTTCTTAAAATAAGATACTTCAATTTCGATAACTTCTCAAAACCGCTCAGTTCTATCTTAGGTAAAAGATTATCAGCAATATCTAAAGACTCAACATGCGTAAGATTATGAAAAGTATTGTATGGGACATTGTCTAAGAAATTGTTACTAATATTTAGTTCGGAAATGGAGTTATGAATGTCGAATAATTTTAAAGGAATCGTACTTATAATGTTTTGAGCCAAGTTCAATCTTAAAAGATTTCTGTTAAATGCAAAAGTACCTTCAAAAATATTTTCGATATTGCAATGTTCTAAAAATAAAATTTCTAAGAGGGGAAGTTGAGAAAATGACTCTAAAGGCAAATAATCAAGGACATTGTAAGAGAGGTATAAATATTTTAGACCTGAAATATCGATGGCTAATAAGTCGCCCGATTTTAGAGAATTATTTTTAAGTGAAAGAGTTTTTAGATTATTAAGTCCCTGAAAAGTTGCATTCTCTATTAGTTGAATTTCACAATTATCTAAATATAAAGAACTGAGCGGTAGGCCTTGTTGAAAAATATGTCTTTGGAGTATCTTCAGTGGATTAAATGATAAGTTTAAACTTCTTAACTTCTTAAGAGTGTCGAACGCCATATCAGTAACGTGCACAATTTTATTGTGTGAAATATCCAAGTCCTCTAATTCAGATAAACCAAAAAAAGTATAGTTAGTTATATTTCGCAGTAAATTATATTGTAAGTCTAAAGCTCGGGTCGAATTTAAACTTTGAAAAGAAAAGTCGTCGATAATTGAAAATTCGTTGTTATTCAACTCCAGTCGGGCTAGGTAAGTTAAATTTCGGAAAGTAGCTTTTGTTAGAAATTTAATACGATTATTTTTCAAACTCAAATGGCGCAACTTTTCTTGGGGCTGAAACATGAAACTGTTTATTAAAGATAACGAGTTTGAATCCAGGTGAAGTGTCAGTAAGTTCGAGATTAACTTCGGTAGAATATCATTTATATCTATGAGATTATTATTTCTTAAGTTGAGATATTTCAAGTTTGCCATTTTCATAAAGGCTCCAGGTTCAACAAAGCTTATTCTATTATGGTCCAAGTATATTTCTTCCACTTTTAACGAGTTCATAAAATGGTATTTAGAAATGAGCTTTAGGTCATTATTGTTGAGCCGGATTACAACAGCGTTCTCAAGAGACCACAGGGTGCTGTTCTGTATCTCGGGAATATTGTTATTGTCTAGTCTTATCGTTTTTATATTTTTATTTTTAGTAAATATATCATGTGGCACTTTAATTAGATAGTTAAACTCTAAACGTATCTTAGATAAATTTTCTAAATTACTAAAACTCTCACTGTGTATATTGCTTATGCAGTTTGTATCTAAATATATTGCACTTATTTTACTAGAATTATGAAAAGAATCTATTGGCACATCCAAAACGTTATTATGACTTAAAAATACTTCAGTGAGTGACGGTATGTTACAAAATAAACCATTTATGTGATGCAAATGGTTGTGACTTAGATTAATAACCTCCAAATATTTGTTGTTCTGAAATAAATTTGGGTTTAAATTTTTGATCCTATTGTGACTTAAATCGATGGATTTTAAGTTAAACAATGAGTAGAAAGCCCGGTAATGTATGTTGTTAATAAAATTAAAATGGAACGATAAAATTGTCAGGGACGGACAAAATTTAAGGCAGTCTTCAGAAATAAATTCAAAATTGTTGGAATTTAAATCAAGATATTCTAAAGAAATGAGATCTGAATTTTCAACAATAGGAAAAAAGAACATTTCGTTCCATGCCAGGCGCAAAGACCTTAAATGCCTTAGTTTTGCCAGAGACGTTATGGGGAACGTTGTGAGGTTATTTTCGCTTAAATCAATTTCCGATAGAGTAAGTTCTAGACTAGAAAAGGCAGATTCCGATATATCGCGAATCATATTTCCTTTTATGTTCAATTTCATTAGCGGAAGACCGTAGAAACTATAGCTGGGTATATCCTCGATATAGTTGGAGGTTAGGTCGATTGAAATTAGCTTAAGCATGCCGGAGAATGCTTTTTGTGGTATAAACTTGATCTTGCTCGACACAATGCTCAGCGTTTCAAGGCACTTTCTCAATGGCATAAATGTGTCATCGGCAACGTCCTTTATATAGGTCCTTGCTATATGTATATGTTTGATACAAAGGCCTTGAGGCAAGAAATGGGGTCCCAGAGCCTCTTGGTTGTCATCCAGGTCATAAACTGACAGTGAATGTATATTTGATACACTTCTGAGAGCATTCTTGACGTCTTTTAAAATAGTATCTTGGCAGTCAAGAAACACGCCTGCAAATATATTAGCATATTTATTAATTTGTTTCGTAAATTATTTCATAAGGATAAAAAAAGCTGTCTTACCGTCTTCAAAAGTATAACATGAACATTTATTACTCCTTATTAAGTCGGGACACCCCAGGGTATTTTGAGCTCGCAAAAAGGAGGGTAGAACCAGTAATAATGAAATAATTTGCAAGATATCACGTCCATTTTTCCTTGTCTTGTAGCATGAAATCTTTTGCATAGTTACATTATTGTTGGTTATTTTTTATTCAACCTGCAACAGAAGAAACGGTGATTATGTAAAACTCGCTCCCTTTTTATTATCGCGTTAGTCGGGATAAACATTTGAGCTAACGACGCGACGACGTGTCGGTCTGACCTTTACGAATAATGTATTGTGCCTATATGGGGTCAAGGTATTATGTATAGGTCATTACATTAACTTTTATACCGCCTGTGGGAAAAGCTACAAAAATACAGTAATGTCAAAGGATGATGTCTTTTAAATCGATTTATACTGTCACACCGTACTTTAGCTACATAGGTACCTTATTTTTAGCAATAATATTAGGTATAATGAATGCACATTATTCACAGCAGTGAGTCCTATTCACACCACTTATGCCACGAGTAGAGTCACAAATGAACTAGGTAAATAATGATTAGATATTGCAGGTGAAACTAAGATTGGACATCGACTTGAAAACTAGCGTGGTAGTGCTACACTTTTTAAATAGCTTGAATTTCTAATAGTAGACTAGTTCTCGAACAAAGTTGCCGTGTGTCTGTAAAATGTCATTAAAACACGTTTATTTTGTTACACAAACACAGTCATGTATAAATGAAGTATTATGACGCAGCGGAATCAAGTTAGCATTTTAAATTTTGTTCGAATTATTCCTAAAATAATGTGTTTAGTGTGTGAAATAAATATTATTTAGCCAAAGTGAGATGACAGCCAGACGACAGGTTTCCGGCACACAGTATTTCGTATTTTCGTATTAAATATATTTAATAGCTATACGGATAATTTAAACGTAGAAATGGGCAGATATTCCATGAAAATACACGACATTATCTGAAAACAATGTTAGGTAGGTAAGTTAAAAGAAACTCAAAGAAGACAAAGAGAAACCTTTTCATACAAGACAACCCTCTTACTTACAATCATTTATTAGGTTGACTTTTAACTTTGTAATCACGTATTACCCATACTCAACCTAATTAATTAACATACAAACTGTAAGTGCTGCTAGAAAATACCATACATACCTACATGGTAATGGTACATTATAGAGGATATAGGCCTCTCGTTAAAGGTTAGCATGCGATCTAAATGATAATAAAAATTATAATAATTCTAATGAAAACTTTTATTCGAGATCATTACTCCAGGATCATTATTACAGGATACAGTCGTAGCATGGTCCTAGGAAAATTTGGAAAAAACGAAAGAAAACCGTTTTATTTTGTTTATCTATATTTACAGAGACAGCCCAAGTCATTCCAATTTAGACTTTCATTAAATTGCTAATGTACCTACATGATGTAGGCAACATCTGACATTGAGCTTGACATGGCTTGACTTGACTGTACCTACATACTCGTAATATGACAGGTGGAGCCGATCGTACCACCTTGAAAATATTTATAATGCTTCCCTTTATATCCGCATTCGAAACGAATATGGAGTAGGTTAAGTTTATGTAGGCACCGGATGATACGAGTAAACGAAATAGGGTCGGCTATAAATTGAGACAGATTGAGACGGTGATACTGATTTTTAGTTTGAAGCAATAATTGATTGATTACAGCCGCCTATCAGCTAAGCATTGCAAGATAATATAGATCTCAAGAAACCAGTGCAGTATGAGATCAAGCAAAGAGGAATCTAGATGGCTAGGAAGAGAGACAAAGGAATCTGGAACCGCTCGCGGAAATCCAACAGCCTTAAGTCTATTTTAAGATTATTTAACAGGCCATTACTGTAGGCTTTATGTTTCCAATTCGGTGCGGCTGTGTATTTTAGAACTGAACGAATGGTTTTCTGTAGTCTCTGTTAGCATTCACCATTGTTGGGCGATTATGATTTTTAGCACAGTGGAGTATGGCCCAAAGTTTTAATAATGACTGTACAACTTTATTGCAATAAAATAATAATTTTGTATTTTATGGTTACCTATTTAAAAGATTTAGTCGGTCTGTCTGTATTCGTGATCGTAAAATAAATAATAATAAAATGCTTAATTTTCAAACACAAGCGTAAATAAATAATAGGTACTACGAGTAACTACTTAAATCAAATATTTACGGCCAAGTTCTAGGTCGTGACATAGATCTAAAACATGATAGTATTAAAATCAATCGATCATTTTAATACTAATGCAGCTATGCGGCAACTGTATTTATTTACTTGAGTAGAGTAATTTAAAGCTGCGAACACAGAATTGTTATGCTTGTTTACTGCATCAACAGTGATGACTCATCTATCACACAAACATAATGTAACTTTAACATCAATAACAAATAATAATTATGTTTGCCATACAAACTCAGTCTTATTTACAAAAGCCATGCACATTAACTCCTCTCCCCCAAACCCTTTAACCCCCTCTAATTATAAAACGAATTCAAACACTTACCCTAGCCTCTTAGTTTCCGCTGGCGCACATCTCGGAGCCAATTACTACTCTATAGCCAACGACATAGAGCTCATTTTCGCGCAGACTCCTTGCGAGAAACGAAGTGCGCCTGTCCTCAGAGTAGGTTCACGCATGTAACCAGCGGAATTTCAATCACGTTTAAGTTTTTATCAGTTTGAGAAGGGGATAATGTAGCGCGCAACGCCGAACGCCTGAGGTCATTAGAGTTCTAGTGAAGACTGCCGCGGCGGCGGCGGCGCGCTGTATACAGTAGGTCACCCGTTGTTGCGGCACCCCCGACCCACTATTATTATACTTTTATGACGAATCGGATTTGCTACCCCGAACACCCGGCTTAGTACTGACGCAAACATGTACGGCCTTGCTAATCTTTAATGTTTGCTAAGCGAGTTCACGTTTTTGTTTGTGGTTTGCGATGACATGTCTCTGCTTTTACTCTATTTCAGTATTAAACACGCTTATTTTGAGTTTGAGTCAATGCTTCAGCGGAAAATTTAATAACATTCACCTTGCCAGCTATGTTTTTGTGTAATAATATTTCAAGAATGAATGAATGAATGAGAAGAGCATTGGGTATCGTTCATTCTATAGAAGCTTTTCCGCTACCGGTTTCCATTTGCTTTCATGTAATATTAAATAGCAATTAAATGCATGTTTCCGGAAAAAGGGAGGAAGGCAATTTTCCTAATCGTTTCCCTCTGGAAAACCTGGACCTCTGATATAATTTATTATAGCTAAAAGCTTTATACAATATACATAACATATTTTACATAAAATAAACTAAATTAACCAGATTATACCTTTTTAGATAAAGAGTAATAAAATGCAGTTTCGATCGGCCACTTCAGGTGATAATCACAGCAAGAAGATACATTTTTGGAGCAAATATGAATTAACTTCTTTAATAAGCTTTTTGTGTGTGTGTGTGTGTGACGTGTTTTTTTTTATTTGTTATTGTGTATATTATTCGTAATTTACCTGATAATGTGACTAATATTTGAATGTTACAAGTCATACACAATTGTTCTATATTTCTTAGAAATTAAAATAAAATTTTAAAATGATTCTTAAAACTTTTTACCACTTTGGTCTGCACTTTACAAATCTATTCCTTAAGATTTTAATCGGTCACTACTTTCAAAGTACCTAACGATATCTTTATTTTAGTCTACAGATCGATATAATTATTTTTTTTAGACCTCGGAGGAATTAAGACTTTTAGACATACAAACATTGTTTTATATGAAGTCCTACTAAAGAGTAAGTAGGTAGATATATTTGTGATCTAGTTTCGCAAAGTGCCTCACGACACTCAGACAGTTAACCACTAGGGCATTCTAGTAAGAACGCTTTCAGCTAGCACTTATATAGCCTAGGTCGAAAATACATTGGTTGAGTGAAAGATTTTTATCTTAAATTTTATAAATCTTAAATTTTATTAAGTTTAGTATCTTTATTTAAATTGCTTTGACGCAATGCGGCTATGTTGACACACTCTTATTTTAAAAAGTCCCTTTAAGTAGGTACGTAACTTTTAATATAAATGCCATATTTTTCATAGTAAGTACCATTGAAAGTCTTATGTGGTCCCAGATATGAGAGAGTAATAAATTACCAAATCAATCTGGTTAAAAACATGAATAAAGCCATAATATGGTCCTATGCTATTCTCTCTAGCAACGTCAGACTATCGTTTTAGGTCATCGGTGTACCTTGGTAGACGAACATTTCTAAGATAAACGTGAAATATTTTTTCGTTCCACCCAGTCATGTAGACATAAACCTTCATAATGTCTAATGCTTGCGACCGCATCCGATCCTCCGCGTAATATCCAGCTGCTTCCGTACCTCATTGTGACTGTCAGTCCGTCCATCATAAGGTGGCAAGGTAAATGTCGTAGCACCAGAACTACACTACTAACACCTACATACTTAACATTACTTAAGTTATACAATTCTCAACGCAATAAGCTTAGGTATTTCACAATAATATGTAATAATTAAGTGTATTAATAAAAGTTAATACCTACCTACCGACTGATTTTATACGATTGGCTTTATTAATACATTTTATGGAAGAACAACATTCGCTGTAGTATAGGACCATGGCGCACAAACATACAGAAGCACCTGCAGTATCAGCAATACATAATACAATATAAGTAATAGTAGCTTCTAAAATGCTTGTCTTAAATGATAACTTATGAAACTACGTTAAGAAAATTGTCCAATTGTATTACACTTCAAAAAGTTGTTTTATAGAGTTGAAATGTAGTAGTTCATTAAGTAATATTTATCACCACAGCTCCAGACCTACAAAACCTGCTTCACCGGTGTCTTGAATGACATAGAACTTGAAAATTAACATTAACATTATATCGTTCGATATAAACATAATCTTTGTCATTGATAAAACAGTCACTGGTTTATCTTCCTAGAATAAACCGTATTCTTGACACAGTTATTATAGCCTTATATAAAAGGAAATTTATAAAGTAAGTAAAGTCATTGTTAAAATATCGGGTGTAGACTTAATTCACGCAGGTTCACAAAAAATGGCCAGTAATTTGCAATTTAAATACAATCTAAAAATAAATATGTAATAAGGTTATTTTACTTCCAAGTGCATTTCTATGATTTTTAAAATGAATGCGATATTTTTTATTTGATTAGCAGCTTTTGTAACATAGTTTTATAGTTTTCAGTTGTGGAATGTGGTAATGAAAGTGCATACAAATGAGCAGCCTTTTGAGATGTCCTTACCTAAGGACGACAAACTGAAGCAAAACAAATCACCTGGTGAAGGCTGCACATCTGATGATGAATTGGTAAGAAATAAACATGCATGATATGGAATATCGATGGACATTATCTATGAAAATGTTATTAACAAAAGATTGTCCTAAAAATTAAATGTTGACCTTTAAAATATTGACACTAGATTGAAACATGGTAGGTCATAAAACATGTGACTTATTAATGCCGATGACATGGTTGTTGTTATGTATAACTAGTCAGGTAGTAAAATTATTTAAATTTTAAACAATTATTTATTTAATAGAGCTTTGTTAATTCTTTTTTTAGTAGAGACGAGGGCGATATTTATTAAACAAACTAATTAATAAGTTCATAAACTTGTGCCTTAAGAGCTTACCATAACACAGAATTCTATAAAATAATCTCTATCAGTTAGATTATTTTTAACTTCCGTTGTACTTAAGTTTTACTAATATCATTTAAATCGTTGTGTAGGTGGCGCCACCAGACGGGGGGTGGGGCTGGGTGGTAGTGGCGGCGTCATTCATGTGCAATTTCCTCGTCGACGGCATCATCTTTTCCGGCGGTATACTATCAAAACCTATTCAACTAGAGTTTCATGTGAGATTCCTTTTATTTACGTAGAAATAAATGTTGCTCGTGTATTCAACAGTTTGAACTCATCATTCCAAATTCAGAAGTTGCTTAATGTGCAACAGTGCTTAATACAATGTGAACTTATAGCTGGAGCTTCCAGTACTTCATACTGTACACTTACGACGGTTCAGCTATCTGAAGTGGGCCTTGGTCTTCTATGGACTTCAAACTCTGAGTAAAACATGGCATTGTTCATTTTCCTGCCCCTTCTCGCTTCAGTTGGTTGCTTGAAGCTCGTGCAGGCCCCTCTCCATTCCCTCCTCAAATCCCAAAAATATCATTACAATATCCTTTTTCATTTGTTTTAGGTTAGCGACAGAGAGGTGGCACCTGTCAATTCATTACTAGCTGGCTTTTATCTGTTAGGAGGTCCTTTCGTATCAGTTTTAGCAAACAAGTAAGGAATTAATGACTCAATTATCTAGTACCTACCTACCTATTTTCACAAAATTAAATTTCTTAATTAAAATATTGCAATTTGCAGTTATCTTTGCTGTTATCACAAAATAATCTTCTAGTGTGGTAAATTTATTCATCTGTCACAGGTACGGATTTCGAACGGTGACTATCATTGGTAGCCTAATTTCTAGTGCAGCATTCGGTCTATCCTACTTTGCTACCAGTGTTGAATATCTTTACATAACCTATGGAATTCTTGGAGGTGAGTATTCGTTCTCACCGTTTCTGGAAAAAAAACATTCTGTACTTATAGAATCTAGCTGTTCTGATACTTTTCAAGTCATTGTACCTATGCCATCATTAGCTTTATTTTATTTTTCGCAGGTCTCGGTTTTTGCATGATTTATATGCCCGCAGTTGTCATAGTCGGATTCTACTTTGAGCGATGGCGCGCTCTGGCCATAGGCCTGGCGCTCTGCGGGTCTGGAGTGGGCACCTTCGTATTGGCTCCTCTAACCGAACAGTTAATTGAGAACTTTGGTTGGCGGGTCACTGTACTCATACACGGAGGTAGGTAACAATCTCTACAGATTTTGTCATAAATTTATTTAGCAGATAGCTACTTATCGTAATATTTTGTTGTTCAAATTGCAAATTAAATTATGTTTATTTACAGGATCTGTCCTCTTATGTTTGATCTGTGGAGCTATGTTCAGACCCATAAAAGCTGTTCCAGTACCACTTGTCTCAGAAGAAAAAAAAGTTGAAGACTCTATGCCCAAACTGCACAATTACCTTTACTCCAGCATTACATTGCCATGTGACAATAAGTTTACAAAAACAATAATTCCTCGTAATTATTCAGATATTAATGCTTATTATTTGAACACCGAAAATGCTAATGAAGATGTAAACCGACGTGGCTCTGAAAATGCGAGTCTAATCAAAGATTTGTTTAAAAACAAGACAATTATAGTGCCTACACCAATTCATAGGAAGGGAGGACGAAGAGGTTCGGCAAGTAATGTGGATAACTTGAAACCCCTGATTGGTTCGTTTCTTAAAGCACCACAAGCAGATAGGCTGGGTCGGTCACATGCTGACTTACTAGGTAATGTTTTGTATCGGGAGGATGTCTTCTACGGTGGCAGTTTGAAAAGGCTTCCCGAATACTCGTCACGCATATCATTAAGATATCTGGCAATCACTCATAATGAGAAAGAAACTACTGAAGAAAGTTCCGAAAAGTGTCATATTTGTTCAGACAATGTAAGAAAATCTCTGTCCACCATGTTAGACGTCAGTCTTTTTCGATCGCCAACATTTATAATCTTATCAATAAGTGGTTTTTTCACTATGTTGGGGTTATTTGTACCTTATATGTTCGTGAAGCAGAGAGCAGAGGATAATGGAATGGGCGCAATAAGTAGTGTACTGCTGGTTTCATCTATAGGCATTGCTAATATTATCGGACGTGTGGCATGTGGGTTGGTTTCTTCGATGCCCAAGGTTTCTTCTCTGTTGATATACAATATTGCTCTGTCTATTGGAGGGATTGCAACTATATTCAGTGGCATCTACTATCACGACGTGTATCAATTTGGATATTGCGTTGTATTCGGACTATCTATAGGTAAGTTATGTGCACGCATTGATGAGCATTCTTACATACAATTATATGTTTAGTGTTTCTTTAGAATACTGTTATTCTGTCCTCAGCTTGCTTTGCATCTCTCCGTTCCATTTTGGTTGTGGATTATATAGGTCTGGAACAGCTTACTAGCTGTTTCGGACTATTTCTTCTGTTTCAAGGATTTGGTGCATTACTGGGATCCCCAATTGCAGGTGAGCGACTTCTGTAGTATTAGGAAACAATACAGTATCAAGTAAATTAACCTATTTTATTGTATCTAGTAGAGATATTAATTTATGGTTTTGTATATATTAGCCATACCTTCCATTCTTTTTCAGGTGCATTAATCGATTTAACTGGAAGTTACGACATAGCATTTTATGTTTCTGGAGGTTTTCTTTTACTCTCTGCTATCATCTGCTATCCAGTTGACTATATTTGTAGATGGGAGACAGCTCGCAAAGAACTTCCAACCATAGTTAAGGTATAATTATATTTAAACCGTAAGAAAATATTAGAAAAAAAATTGAATTTTGTCTGTTTTGTATAGTGTTGTATAGAAAGCTTTAAAAAAAACATTTCTATTATTATTGCTAATTAACCTGTGTAATTCACCAACCCAGGTATTGCAACTGGTTATCTTTTACATGAATGTTGCATTTAGAAGTGCCAGTTAAATGTTACAAAACTAAACAAGAAACTAATTATAGAGCAACTGTTTTCAGAACTAGTGTCAGTGAGTTGCAAACTGGGCGATAGACTGACACTACGCCCGCGCCGGGGCTTCTTGTATCGAGCTTGTTTCCAACCCTAGACTGAAACTAGGTCAACGTACTTACCTAGTTTGGTAACCATCTCTGCTTACTAAAAACTGGGTTGAATCGCTGACTGAATTAATGTTACCCGATTCCTAATTTACAAACTCTGTCATACATAATGTACACCTTGTTCAATAAAGAAGTAAAGTAGTAGAAGTATTTTAGTAAATAAGAGTTAGAATATACTTGGATATGTCTGACGGTGATGGGGCTGTCCAGTTATTTCTGACTGTCTAGTCAAAGAAATGTAGGGCACAAAACTGCCGAATCTTTCCACATTAAATCGGCTGGGTTTTGGTGCTTTTATTTCTAGATTTTAGGTAAAGCACAGTAGTTTTCTAAAACCATAAATTTATCTAATTTGAATGTGTATTTCTCTCTCATTATGATGTTAGGGAAATTATTCTCGAATATAAAGTCAGTTTTAACCCGCAGAGTGGAGTGTGAAACTTTACTTTTATTTGCTGAACTCCACAACAATTTGGCGTCTAATTGCGGCACGCAACATGAGACCCAATTAAAGTTTTTAATCAGTTTTCAAATCTATTTGACTTTAAATTAGAAATGCTTGAAATGTAACCTTATTTATGTGTCAAATTTTACTGTCGTTAATTACTTTAGCAAATTATTTCACTTTGGTCACTATTATAATATTCTGTGCTTTGGTTTAACACAACGGAAAAAATATTTTATGAAGTTATATGTAAGTATTTCATAGAATCTGATATACCTTTGAAGATGCCTCAGATATCGGTGATTGCGTAGGTACGCACAGATTCAGTTATCGTCAGCATTTCGGAGGTGTCACGCAGGGGATCACCGATTGTTGATACAACCGACTTGCCGCGTTTATTCTAAAGTGCAGAGAGGTTGATACGTACGCGTTGTCACGGCCCTGGCATTAAAGAGATACTACGCGGCATAAATTTCCCAGTTGGATCTGAATTAAGTGGGGCTTTATTTGTTGCGTTACGTGCTACAGAAAGGCCTCCTCTTTGATCCTATTTATTTGAGCGTAATAAAGTTTTCAGATTTCGCTTTTCATTCTTGCTACATTATATCTCGTCGAAATATCAAATATTAGGTATACTTTTTATTCGGGTATAAATAACATTCCCTATTCAGTTCAGTTCCTTCAGTTTCGTGAAACCTGTGGCGATTAAGTTCCAGCTAAAGTTACTATTTAAAGGGTTGAAACACGATTTATGTGTTGCGGATATATCCTTTTGTGAAGGTCATTCGTTAATTTTTCATAGTGAGGTAGGGTCAAGTTCGCACACACCACTATTCGGAGCTTCATAATTTAATTTGGACCGGATATTTCACGGTCATAAATACAACAAACCCAACTAAATTTGGGCGCGTTTAGTTTGTATTCACAGCGGTCAGCTTTTATGGAAGCGTCGTTGTTTATAGTTAACCCAATTTTAGAACGAGCTATGTTACCTATTAAAAATATCTATTGATTTAAACTAAGGGTTCAAGAAATAAAAAAACAATCTTGTTGATAAAACTACAAACCAAATCACTTTATGCACTGCTTATAATTACATACACTTTTATTGTACTTCTACGATGTTATTAACGGTTACCATACTTTGCCACATGAATAAATAATTTTAATGCTATTGTACCGTTAGACCAGTTATACACGGGTCTTATACTCACTAAAATGCAGAATGTCGCTGAGGTCAGATTAAATACATACAATTACTAATAAAGATCAGAAAGCACGACTGATTGCAGAAACATCAGAAGACAATCAGCTCGAAGTGAGGATGGCATCTCGTCAAGGTAGAGTATGGAGCAATATGATCAAAGAATAGGTAAGATGAGCAGAAGACCTAAATATCACCTTTGGGTAAATATCTATACTAATAATAAAGAGGTAAAGTTTGTTTGGATGGATGTGTGTTAGAACTTATCTTTGTAACTACAGAACCGATCTCAATAATTCTTTCACTGTTGGATAGTTATTACTCTCTGTGTGAACATAGGCTACTTGGGGAAGGGGAAGGGGAAGAGGAAGGGGATGGGGAAAGGGGGGTAGTATTTTAACGCGAATGAAGTCGCGGGGCGTTTGCTAGTGAGTAAATAAAATGAAGAAGAATACGTAAAGTTGCTGTCTCGTTTGAGAATGGAGGAAAATATTGACGGAATTCTTACATTACAATACACAATAAAATGTAGGTACACTTTGCTGGTGTTTCACTGAATAAATAACTGTAACCACATTCTCTTCCCCCCGATATATAAATGTTACTATTATTTTTGTTCTAAATATGGATAAGTTAGTTGGATATTCCAACGCAATGAACCGCTAAATCGGAATAACTACCTATTGCGCCCTGGTTCGTTAAATCCTCCCTCGATATTCTGTTTAGCTCACGTTTTATTCGAACACATCAATACTCACCTTGATGCTTATAGAACTATGAAAAAAAATACAACGTACTAATTAGTCACCAGTATGTTTAAACACAGCGGTAGATTGTCTATTCCGTAAAAAAGTGATTACACAATGAGGTTGATTTTTGGTAACTAAATTATGAATTACCGACATGATTACAATTAATATAGCCTTCTATTAATGTATACAGCAAAGCTGATTAATAGATCTGTTTAGCGTATGTTCTACAACGTTTACCAAACCTTCTACGAAGAATTTTAGTCGCGTCATCGGATCATTGTCAGTAGTTCCATCGTGCTTTTGTTCAATGGAACTAGTGCAATTATTTCTTTTCAGTAGTTCCATCGTGCTTTTGTTCAATGGAACTAGTGCAATTATTTCTTCTCAGTAGTTCCATGGGATTTAGAAATGGAACTACTGCAACTGTTTCTTCTCACTAGATCCTTACCTTTGTAGTTACACGCCGTGCGGTGACGGCAGAACAGAATACAATTATGTTATCACCCATACTCTTCCTGTCTTCTTCTCACTAGTTCCGTTTAAAGATGATAGTAATAATTTCGGGTTTTACCCCGTGGTCCCACCAGTGGGTCATAGGAGTGGGTCCACGGGGAAAAACCCGAAATCATTAATAACATAATTGTATTCTGTTCTGCCGTCACCACACGGCGTGTGACTACAAAGGTAGGGAACTAGTGAGAAGAAACAGTTGCAGTAGTTCTATTTCTAAATCCCATGGAACTACTGAGAAGAAATAGTTGCACTAGTTCCATTGAACAAAAGCACGATGGAACTACTGAGAATGATCCGCGTCATCGACGTAGTAACTCATTGCCT